>OY284413.1:216720784-217970784 GCA_958301585.1 Merodon equestris
CTCAAAATACAGTCAAGAAAGTAGCTCTGAAGCCGAGAAACGGGATCGACTATAAGCACTAATGTGAAATTACGCACAATTTTCAAATTTCTTGTACTTGCTAACTTTGCGACCTCGGGCAGCTATGTTACCATGAAGGAACCACACAAGATTTGACTTTATAGGCTAGAACTGAAGTCGCACCAACTGCTTAACTCAAAATACAGTCAGGAAAGTAGCTCTGAAGCCGAGAAACGGGATCGACTATAAGCACTAATGTGAAATTACGTACAATTTTCTAATTTCTTGTACTTGCTAACTTTGCGACCTCGGGCAGCTATGTTACCATGGAGGAACCACACAAGATTTGACTTTATAGGCTAGAACTGAAGTCGCGCCAACTGCTTAACTCAAAATACAGTCAAGAAAGTAGCTCTGAAGCCGAGGAACGGCATCGACCATAAGCACTACCGTGAAATTACGTACAATTTTCAAATTTCTTGTACTTGCTAACTTTGCGACCACGGGCAGCTATGTTACCATGGAGGAACCACACAAGATTTGACTTTATATGCTAGAACTAAAGTCGCGCCAACTGCTTAACTCAAAATACAGTCAAGAAAGTAGCTCTGAAGCCGAGAAACGGGATCGACCATAAGCACTAATGTGAAATTACGTACAATTTTCAAATTTCTTGTACTTGCTAACTTTGCGACCTCGGGCAGCTATGTTACCATGGAGGAATCACACAAAATTTGACTTTGTAGGCTAGAACTGAAGTCGCGCCAACTGCTTAACTCAAAATACAGTCAAGAAAGTAGCTCTGAAGCCGAGAAACGGGATCGACCATAAGCACTAATGTGAAATTACGTACAATTTTCAAATTTCTTGTACTTGCTAACTTTGCGACCTCGGGCAGCTATATTATCATTTAATAATCACACAAGATTTGACTTTGTAGGCTAGAACTCAACTCGCACCAACTGCTTAACTCAAAATACAGTCAGGAAAGTAACTCTGAAGCCGAGAAACGGGATCGACTATAAGCACTAATGTGAAATTACGTACAATTTTCTAATTTCTTGTACTTGCTAACTTTGCGACCTCGGGCAGCTATGTTACCATGGAGGAATCACACAAGATTTGACTTTATAGGCTAGAACTGAAGTCGCGCCAACTGCTTAACTCAAAATACAGTCAAGAAAGTAGCTCTGAAGCCGAGAAACGGGATCGACTATAAGCACTAATGTGAAATTACGCACAATTTTCAAATTTCTTGTACTTGCTAACTTTGCGACCTCGGGCAGCTATGTTACCATGAAGGAACCACACAAGATTTGACTTAATAGGCTAGAACTGAAGTCGCACCAACTGCTTAACTCAAAATACAGTCAGGAAAGTAGCTCTGAAGCCGAGGAACGGCATCGACCATAAGCACTAATGTGAAATTACGCACAATTTTCAAATTTCTTGTACTTGCTAACTTTGCGACCTCGGGCAGCTATGTTACCATGAAGGAACCACACAAGATTTGACTTTATAGGCTAGAACTGAAGTCGCACCAACTGCTTAACTCAAAATACAGTCAGGAAAGTAGCTCCGAAGCCGAGAAACGGGATCGACTATAAGCACTAATGTGAAATTACGTACAATTTTCTAATTTCTTGTACTTGCTAACTTTGCGACCTCGGGCAGCTATGTTACCATGGAGGAATCACACAAGATTTGACTTTATAGGCTAGAACTGAAGTCGCGCCAACTGCTTAACTCAAAATACAGTCAAGAAAGTAGCTCTGAAGCCGAGAAACGGGATCGACTATAAGCACTAATGTGAAATTACGCACAATTTTCAAATTTCTTGTACTTGCTAACTTTGCGACCTCGGGCAGCTATGTTACCATGAAGGAACCACACAAGATTTGACTTTATAGGCTAGAACTGAAGTCGCACCAACTGCTTAACTCAAAATACAGTCAGGAAAGTAGCTCCGAAGCCGAGAAACGGGATCGACTATAAGCACTAATGTGAAATTACGTACAATTTTCTAATTTCTTGTACTTGCTAACTTTGCGACCTCGGGCAGCTATGTTACCATGGAGGAATCACACAAGATTTGACTTTGTAGGCTAGAACTGAAGTCGCGCCAACTACTTAACTCAAAATACAGTCAAGAGAGTAGCTCTGAAGCCGAGGAACGGCATCGACCATAAGCACTACCGTGAAATTACGTACAATTTTCAAATTTCTTGTACTTGCTAACTTTGCGACCTCGTTCAGCTATGTTACCATGGAGGAACCACCCAAGATTTGACTTTATATCCTAGAACTGAAGTCGCGCCAACTGCTTAACTCAAAATACAGTCAGGCAAGTAGCTCTGAAGCCGAGAAACGGGATCGACTATAAGCACTAATGTGAAATTACGTACAATTTTCTAATTTCTTGTACTTGCTAACTTTGCGACCTCGGGCAGCTATGTTACCATGGAGGAACCACACAAGATTTGACTTTATAGGCTAGAACTGAAGTCGCGCCAACTGCTTCACTCAAAATACAGTCAAGAAAGTAGCTCTGAAGCCGAGGAACGGCATCGACCATAAGCACTAATGTGAAATTACGCACAATTTTCAAATTTCTTGTACTTGCTAACTTTGCGACCTCGGGCAGCTATGTTACCATGAAGGAACCACACAAGATTTGACTTTATAGGCTAGAACTGAAGTCGCACCAACTGCTTAACTCAAAATACAGTCAGGAAAGTAGCTCCGAAGCCGAGAAACGGGATCGACTATAAGCACTAATGTGAAATTACGTACAATTTTCTAATTTCTTGTACTTGCTAACTTTGCGACCTCGGGCAGCTATGTTACCATGGAGGAATCACACAAGATTTGACTTTATAGGCTAGAACTGAAGTCGCGCCAACTGCTTAACTCAAAATACAGTCAGGAAAGTAGCTCTGAAGCCGAGAAACGGGATCGACTATAAGCACTAATGTGAAATTACGTACAATTTTCTAATTTCTTGTACTTGCTAACTTTGCGACCTCGTTCAGCTATGTTACCATGGAGGAACCACACAAGATTTGACTTTATAGGCTAGAACTGAAGTCGCACCAACTGCTTAACTCAAAATACAGTCAGGAAAGTAGCTCTGAAGCCGAGAAACGGGATCGACTATAAGCACTAATGTGAAATTACGTACAATTTTCTAATTTCTTGTACTTGCTAACTTTGCGACCTCGGGCAGCTATGTTACCATGGAGGAACCACACAAGATTTGACTTTATAGGCTAGAACTGAAGTCGCGCCAACTGCTTAACTCAAAATACAGTCAAGAAAGTAGCTCTGAAGCCGAGGAACGGCATCGACCATAAGCACTACCGTGAAATTACGTACAATTTTCAAATTTCTTGTACTTGCTAACTTTGCGACCACGGGCAGCTATGTTACCATGGAGGAACCACACAAGATTTGACTTTATATGCTAGAACTAAAGTCGCGCCAACTGCTTAACTCAAAATACAGTCAAGAAAGTAGCTCTGAAGCCGAGAAACGGGATCGACCATAAGCACTAATGTGAAATTACGTACAATTTTCAAATTTCTTGTACTTGCTAACTTTGCGACCTCGGGCAGCTATGTTACCATGGAGGAATCACACAAAATTTGACTTTGTAGGCTAGAACTGAAGTCGCGCCAACTGCTTAACTCAAAATACAGTCAAGAAAGTAGCTCTGAAGCCGAGAAACGGGATCGACCATAAGCACTAATGTGAAATTACGTACAATTTTCAAATTTCTTGTACTTGCTAACTTTGCGACCTCGGGCAGCTATATTATCATTTAATAATCACACAAGATTTGACTTTGTAGGCTAGAACTCAACTCGCACCAACTGCTTAACTCAAAATACAGTCAGGAAAGTAGCTCTGAAGCCGAGAAACGGGATCGACTATAAGCACTAATGTGAAATTACGTACAATTTTCTAATTTCTTGTACTTGCTAACTTTGCGACCTCGGGCAGCTATGTTACCATGGAGGAACCACACAAGATTTGACTTTATAGGCTAGAACTGAAGTCGCGCCAACTGCTTAACTCAAAATACAGTCAAGAAAGTAGCTCTGAAGCCGAGGAACGGCATCGACCATAAGCACTACCGTGAAATTACGTACAATTTTCAAATTTCTTGTACTTGCTAACTTTGCGACCACGGGCAGCTATGTTACCATGGAGGAACCACACAAGATTTGACTTTATAGGCTAGAACTGAAGTCGCGCCAACTGCTTAACTCAAAATACAGTCAAGAAAGTAGCTCTGAAGCCGAGAAACGGGATCGACCATAAGCACTAATGTGAAATTACGTACAATTTTCAAATTTCTTGTACTTGCTAACTTTGCGACCTCGGGCAGCTATGTTACCATGGAGGAATCACACAAAATTTGACTTTGTAGGCTAGAACTGAAGTCGCGCCAACTGCTTAACTCAAAATACAGTCAAGAAAGTAGCTCTGAAGCCGAGGAACGACATCGACCATAAGCACTACCGTGAAATTACGTACAATTTTCAAATTTCTTGTACTTGCTAACTTTGCGACCACGGGCAGCTATGTTACCATGGAGGAACCATATAAGATTTGACTTTATAGGCTAGAACTGAAGTCGCGCCAACTAATTAACTCAAAATACAGTCAAGAAAGTAGCTCTGAAGCCGAGAAACGGGATCGACCATAAGCACTAATGTGAAATTACGTACAATTTTCAAATTTCTTGTACTTGCTAACTTTGCGACCTCGGGCAGCTATGTTACCATGGAGGAATCACACAAAATTTGACTTTGTAGGCTAGAACTGAAGTCGCGCCAACTGCTTAACTCAAAATACAGTCAAGAAAGTAGCTCTGAAGCCGAGGAACGACATCGACCATAAGCACTACCGTGAAATTACGTACAATTTTCAAATTTCTTGTACTTGCTAACTTTGCGACCACGGGCAGCTATGTTACCATGGAGGAACCATATAAGATTTGACTTTATAGGCTAGAACTGAAGTCGCGCCAACTAATTAACTCAAAATACAGTCAAGAAAGTAGCTCTGAAGCCGAGAAACGGGATCGACCATAAGCACTAATGTGAAATTACGTAAAATTTTCAAATTTCTTGTACTTGCTAACTTTGCGAACTCGGGCAGCTGTGTTACCATTGAGGAACCACACAAGATTTGACTTTATAGGCTAGAACTGAAGTCGCGCCAACTGCTTAACTCAAAATACAGTCAAGAAAGTAGCTCTGAAGCCGAGAAACGGGATCGACCATAAGCACTTATGTGAAATTACGTACAATTTTCAAATTTCTTGTACTTGCTAACTTTGCGACCTCGGGCAGCTATGTTACCATGGAGGAATCACACAAAATTTGACTTTGTAGGCTAGAACTGAAGTCGCGCCAACTGCTTAACTCAAAATACAGTCAGGAAAGTAGCTCTGAAGCCGAGAAACGGGATCGACTATAAGCACTATTGTGAAATTACGTACAATTTTCAAATTTCTTGTACTTGCTAAATTTGCGACCTCGGGCAGCTATGTTACCATGGAGGAATCACACAAGATTTGACTTTGTAGGCTAGAACTGAAGTCGCGCCAACTACTTAACTCAAAATACAGTCAAGAGAGTAGCTCTGAAGCCGAGGAACGGCATCGACCATAAGCACTACCGTGAAATTACGTACAATTTTCAAATTTCTTGTACTTGCTAACTTTGCGACCTCGGGCAGCTATGTTACCATGGAGGAACCATACAAGATTTGACTTTATAGGCTAGAACTGAAGTGGCGCGAACTGCTTAACTCAAAATACAGTCAGGAAAGTAGCTCTGAAGCCGAGAAACGGGATCGACTATAAGCACTATTGTGAAATTACGTACAATTTTCAAATTTCTTGTACTTGCTAAATTTGCGACCTCGGGCAGCTATGTTACCATGGAGGAATCACACAAGATTTGACTTTGTAGGCTAGAACTGAAGTCGCGCCAACTGCTTAACTCAAAATACAGTCAAGAAAGTAGCTCTGAAGCCGAGAAACGGGATCGACCATAAGCACTTATGTGAAATTACGTACAATTTTCAAATTTCTTGTACTTGCTAACTTTGCGAACTCGGGCAGCTATGTTACCATGGAGGAACCATACAAGATTTGACTTTATAGGCTAGAACTGAAGTCGCGCAAACTGCTTAACTCAAAATACAGTCAGGAAAGTAGCTCTGAAGCCGAGAAACGGGATCGACTATAAGCACTATTGTGAAATTACGTACAATTTTCAAATTTCTTGTACTTGCTAAATTTGCGACCTCGGGCAGCTATGTTACCATGGAGGAATCACACAAGATTTGACTTTGTAGGCTAGAACTGAAGTCGCGCCAACTACTTAACTCAAAATACAGTCAAGAGAGTAGCTCTGAAGCCGAGGAACGGCATCGACCATAAGCACTACCGTGAAATTACGTACAATTTTCAAATTTCTTGTACTTGCTAACTTTGCGACCTCGGGCAGCTATGTTACCATTGAGGAACCACACAAGATTTGACTATATATCCTAGAACTGAAGTCGCACCAACTGCTTAACTCAAAATACCGTCAAGATAGTAGCTCTGAAGCCGAGAAACGGGATAGACCATAAGCACTAGCGTGAAATTACGTACAATTTTCAAATTTTTTGTACTTGCTAACTTTGCGACCTCGGGCAGCTATGTTACCATGGAGGAATCACACAAGATTTGGCTTTGTAGGCTAGAACTGAAGTCGCGCCAACTGATTAACTCAAAATATAGTCAAGAGAATAGCTCTGAAGCCGAGAAACGGGATCGACCATAAGCACTACCGTGAAATTACGTACAATTTTCAAATTTCTTGTACTTGCTAAATTTGCGACCTCGGGCAGCTATGTTACCATGGAGGAACCACACAAGATTTGACTTTATAGGCTAGAACTGAAGTCGCGCCAACTGCTCAACTCAAAATACAGTCAAGAAAGTAGCTCTGAAGTCGAGGAACGGCATCGACCATAAGCACTACCGTGAAATTACGTACAATTTTCAAATTTCTTGTACTTGCTAACTTTGCGACCACGGGCAGCTATGTTACCATGGAGGAACCACACAAGATTTGACTTTACAGGCTAGAACTGAAGTCGGGCCAACTGCTTAACTCAAAATACAGTCAAGAGAGTAGCTCTGAAGCCGAGAAACGGGATCGACTATAAGCACTAATGTGAAATTACGCACAATTTTCAAATTTCTTGTACTTGCTAACTTTGCGACCTCGGGCAGATATGTTACCATGGATGAACCACACAAGATTTGACTTTATAGGCTAGAACTGAAGTCGCGCCAACTGCCTAACTCAAAATACAGTCAAGAAAGTAGCTCCGAAGCCGAGGAACGGCATCGACCATAAGCACTACCGTGAAATTACGTACAATTTTCAAATTTCTTGTACTTGCTAACTTTGCGACCTCGGGCAGCTATGTTACCATGGAGGAACCACACAAGATTTGACTTTATAGGCTAGAACTGAAGTCGCGCCAACTGCTTAACTCAAAATACAGTCAAGAAAGTAGCTCTGAAGCCGAGGAACGGCATCGACCATAAGCACTACCGTGAAATTACGTACAATTTTCAAATTTCTTGTACTTGCTAACTTTGCGACCACGGGCAGCTATGTTACCATGGAGGAACCACACAAGATTTGACTTTATAGGCTAGAACTGAAGTCGCGCCAACTGCTTAACTCAAAATACAGTCAAGAAAGTAGCTCTGAAGCGGAGAAGCGGGATCGATCATAAGCACTACCGTGAAATTACGTACAATTTTCAAATTTCTTGTACTTGCTAACTTTGCGAACTCGGGCAGCTATGTTACCATGGAGGAACCATACAAGATTTGACTTTATAGGCTAGAACTGAAGTCGCGCCAACTGCTTAACTCAAAATACAGTCAGGAAAGTAGCTCTGAAGCCGAGAAACGGGATCGACTATAAGCACTAATGTGAAATTACGCACAATTTTCAAATTTCTTGTACTTGCTAACTTTGCGACCTCGGGCAGCTATGTTACCATGGAGGATCCACACAAGATTTGACTTTATATCCTAGAACTGAAGTCGCGCCAACTGCTTAACTCAAAATACAGTCAAGAAAGGAGCTCTGAAGCCGAGAAACGGGATAGACCATAAGCACTACCGTGAAATTACGTACAATTTTCAAATTTTTTGTACTTGCTAAATTTGCGACCTCGGGCAGCTATGTTACCATGGAGGAATCACACAAGATTTGACTTTATACCCTAGAACTGAAGTCGCGCCAACTGTTTAGCTCAAAATACAGTCAAGAAAGTAGCTCTGAAGCCGAGAAACGGGATCGACCATAAGCACTAATGTGAAATTACGTACAATTTTCAAATTTCTTGTACTTGCTAACTTTGCGACCACGGGCAGCTATGTTATCATGGAGGAACCACACAAGATTTGACTTTATAGGCTAGAACTGAAGTCGCGCCAACAGCTTAACTCAAAATACAGTCAAGAAAGTAGCTCTGAAGCCGAGAAACGGGATCGACCATAAGCACTAATGTGAAATTACGTACAATTTTCAAATTTCTTGTACTTGCTAACTTTGCGACCACAGGCAGCTATGTTACCATGGAGGAACCACACAAGATTTGACTTTATAGGCTAGAACTGAAGTCGCGCCAACTGCTTAACTCAAAATACAGTCAAGAAAGTAGCTCTGAAGCCGAGAAACGGGATCGACTATAAGCACTAATGTGTTACGTACAATTTTCAAATTTCTTGTACTTGCTAACTTTGCGACCTCGGGCAGCTATGTTACCATGGAGGAATCACACAAGATTTGGCTTTGTAGGCTAGAACTGAAGTCGCGCCAACTGATTAACTCAAAATACAGTCAAGAGAATAGCTCTGAAGCCGAGAAACGGGATCGACCATAAGCACTACCGTGAAATTACGTACAATTTTCAAATTTCTTGTACTTGCTAAATTTGCGACCTCGGGCAGCTATGTTACCATGGAGGAACCACACAAGATTTGACTTTATAGGCTAGAACTGAAGTCGCGCCAACTGCTCAACTCAAAATACAGTCAAGAAAGTAGCTCTGAAGTCGAGGAACGGCATCGACCATAAGCACTACCGTGAAATTACGTACAATTTTCAAATTTCTTGTACTTGCTAACTTTGCGACCACGGGCAGCTATGTTACCATGGAGGAACCACACAAGATTTGACTTTACAGGCTAGAACTGAAGTCGGGCCAACTGCTTAACTCAAAATACAGTCAAGAGAGTAGCTCTGAAGCCGAGAAACGGGATCGACTATAAGCACTAATGTGAAATTACGCACAATTTTCAAATTTCTTGTACTTGCTAACTTTGCGACCTCGGGCAGATATGTTACCATGGATGAACCACACAAGATTTGACTTTATAGGCTAGAACTGAAGTCGCGCCAACTGCCTAACTCAAAATACAGTCAAGAAAGTAGCTCCGAAGCCGAGGAACGGCATCGACCATAAGCACTACCGTGAAATTACGTACAATTTTCAAATTTCTTGTACTTGCTAACTTTGCGACCTCGGGCAGCTATGTTACCATGGAGGAACCACACAAGATTTGACTTTATAGGCTAGAACTGAAGTCGCGCCAACTGCTTAACTCAAAATACAGTCAAGAAAGTAGCTCTGAAGCCGAGGAACGGCATCGACCATAAGCACTACCGTGAAATTACGTACAATTTTCAAATTTCTTGTACTTGCTAACTTTGCGACCACGGGCAGCTATGTTACCATGTAGGAACCACACAAGATTTGACTTTATAGGCTAGAACTGAAGTCGCGCCAACTGCTTAACTCAAAATACAGTCAAGAAAGTAGCTCTGAAGCGGAGAAGCGGGATCGATCATAAGCACTACCGTGAAATTACGTACAATTTTCAAATTTCTTGTACTTGCTAACTTTGCGAACTCGGGCAGCTATGTTACCATGGAGGAACCATACAAGATTTGACTTTATAGGCTAGAACTGAAGTCGCGCCAACTGCTTAACTCAAAATACAGTCAGGAAAGTAGCTCTGAAGCCGAGAAACGGGATCGACTATAAGCACTAATGTGAAATTACGTACAATTTTCAAATTTCTTGTACTTGCTAACTTTGCGACCTCGGGCAGCTATGTTACCATGGAGGAATCACACAAGATTTGACTTTGTAGGCTAGAACTGAAGTCGCGCCAACTACTTAACTCAAAATACGGTCAAGAGAGTAGCTCTGAAGCCGAGGAACGGCATCGACCATAAGCACTACCGTGAAATTACGACAATTTTCAAATTTCTTGTACTTGCTAATTTTGCGACCTCGGGCAGCTATGTTACCATATAGGATCCACACAAGATTTGACTTTATATCCTAGAACTGAAGTCGCGCCAACTGCTTAACTCAAAATACGGTCAAGAGAGTAGCTCTGAAGCCGAGGAACGGCATCGACCATAAGCACTACCGTGAAATTACGTACAATTTTCAAATTTCTTGTACTTGCTAACTTTGCGACCACGGGCAGCTATGTTATCATGGAGGAACCACACAAGATTTGACTTTATAGGCTAGAACTGAAGTCGCGCCAACTGCTTAACTCAAAATACAGTCAAGAAAGTAGCTCTGAAGCCGAGAAACGGGATCGACCATAACCACTAATGTGAAATTACGTACAATTTTCAAATTTCTTGTACTTGCTAACTTTGCGACCACAGGCAGCTATGTTACCATGGAGGAACCACACAAGATTTGACTTTATAGGCTAGAACTGAAGTCGCGCCAACTGCTTAACTCAAAATACAGTCAAGAAAGTAGCTCTGAAGCCCAGAAACGGGATCGACTATATGCACTAATGTATTACGTACAATTTTCAAATTTCTTGTACTTGCTAACTTTGCGACCTCGGGCAGCTATGTTACCATGGAGGAATCGCACAAGATTTGGCTTTGTAGGCTAGAACTGAAGTCGCGCCAACTGCTTAACTCAAAATACAGTCAAGAGAGTAGCTCTGAAGCCGAGAAACGGGATCGACCATAAGCACTACCGTGAAATTACGTACAATTTTCAAATTTTTTGTACTTGCTAATTTTACGACCACGGGCAGTTATGTTACCATGGAGGTACCACACAACATTTGACTTTATAGGCTGGAAATGAAGTCGCGCCAACTGTTTAACTCAAAATACAGTCAAGAAAGTAGCTCAGAAGCCGAGAAACGGGATCGACCATAAGCACTAATGTGAAATTACGTACAATTTTCATATTTCTTGTACTTGCGAACTTTGCGACCTCGGGCAGCTATGTTACTATGGAGGAATCACACAAGATTTGACTTTATAGGCTAGAACTGAAGTCGCGCCAACTGCTTATATCAAAATACAGTCAAGAAAGTAGCTCTGAAGCCGAGAAACGGGATCGACCATAAGCACTACCGTGAAATTACGTACAATTTTCAAATTTCTTGTTTTTGCTAACTTTGCGACCTCGGGCAGCTATATTACCATGGAGGAACCACACAAGATTTGACTTTATAGGCTAGAACTGAAGTCGCGCCAACTGTTTAACTCAAAATACAGTCAAGAAAGTAGCTCTGAAGTCGAGGAACGGCATCGACCATAAGCACTACCGTGAAATTACGTACAATTTTCAAATTTCTTGTACTTGCTAACTTTGCGACCACGGGCAGCTATGTTACAATGGAGGAACCACACAAGATTTGACTTTATAGGCTAGAACTGAAGTCGGGCCAACTGCTTAACTCAAAATACAGTCAAGAGAGTAGCTCTGAAGCCGAGGAACGGCATCGACCATAAGCACTACCGTGAAATTACGAACAATTTTCAAATTTCTTGTACTTGCAAACTTTGCGACCTCGGGCAGCTATGTTACCATGAAGGAACCACACAAGATTTGACTTTATAGGCTAGAACTGAAGTCGCACCAACTGCTTAACTCAAAATACAGTCAAGAAAGTAGCTCTGAAGCCGAGAAACGGGATCGACTATAAGCACTAATGTGAAATTACGCACAATTTTCAAATTTCTTGTACTTGCTAACTTTGCGACCTCGGGCAGATATGTTACCATGGAGGAACCACACAAGATTTGACTTTATAGGCTAGAACTGAAGTCGCGCCAACTGCCTAACTCAAAATACAGTCAAGAAAGTAGCTCCGAAGCCGAGGAACGGCATCGACCATAAGCACTACCGTGAAATTACGTACAATTTTCAAATTTCTTGTACTTGCTAACTTTGCGACCTCGGGCAGCTATGTTACCATGGAGGAACCACACAAGATTTGACTTTATAGGCTAGAACTGAAGTCGCGCCAACTGCTTAACTCAAAATACAGTCAAGAAAGTAGCTCTGAAGCCGAGGAACGGCATCGACCATAAGCACTACCGTGAAATTACGTACAATTTTCAAATTTCTTGTACTTGCTAACTTTGCGACCTCGGGCAGCTATGTTACCATGGAGGAACCACACAAGATTTGACTTTATAGGCTAGAACTGAAGTCGCACCAACTGCTTAACTCAAAATACAGTCAAGAAAGTAGCTCTGAAGCCGAGGAACGGCATCGACCATAAGCACTACCGTGAAATTACGTACAATTTTCAAATTTCTTGTACTTGCTAACTTTGCGACCACGGGCAGCTATGTTACCATGGAGGAACCACACAAGATTTGACTTTATAGGCTAGAACTGAAGTCGCGCCAACTGCTTAACTCAAAATACAGTCAAGAAAGTAGCTCTGAAGCGGAGAAGCGGGATCGATCATAATCACTACCGTGAAATTACGTACAATTTTCAAATTTCTTGTACTTGCTAACTTTGCGACCACGGGCAGCTATGTTACCATGGAGGAACCACACAAGATTTGACTTTATAGGCTAGAACTGAAGTCGCGCCAACTGCTTAACTCAAAATACAGTCAAGAAAGTAGCTCTGAAGCCGAGAAACGGGATCGACTATAAGCACTAATGTGAAATTACGCACAATTTTCAAATTTCTTGTACTTGCTAACTTTGCGACCACGGGCAGCTATGTTACCATGGAGGAACCACACAAGATTTGACTTTACAGGCTAGAACTGAAGTCGCGCCAACTGCTTAACTCAAAATACAGTCAAGAAAGTAGCTCTGAAGCGGAGAAGCGGGATCGATCATAATCACTACCGTGAAATTACGTACAATTTTCAAATTTCTTGTACTTGCTAACTTTGCGACCTCGGGCAGCTATGTTACCATGGAGGAACCACCCAAGATTTGACTTTATATCCTAGAACTGAAATCGCGCCAACTGCTTAACTCAAAATACAGTCAGGAAAGTAGCTCTGAAGCCGAGAAACGGGATCGACTATAAGCACTAATGTGAAATTACGTACAATTTTCTAATTTCTTGTACTTGCTAACTTTGCGACCTCGGGCAGCTATGTTACCATGGAGGAATCACACAAGATTTGACTTTATAGGCTAGAACTGAAGTCGCGCCAACTGCTTAACTCAAAATACAGTCAAGAAAGTAGCTCTGAAGCCGAGAAACGGGATCGACTATAAGCACTAATGTGAAATTACGCACAATTTTCAAATTTCTTGTACTTGCTAACTTTGCGACCTCGGGCAGCTATGTTACCATGAAGGAACCACACAAGATTTGACTTTATAGGCTAGAACTGAAGTCGCACCAACTGCTTAACTCAAAATACAGTCAGGAAAGTAGCTCTGAAGCCGAGAAACGGGATCGACTATAAGCACTAATGTGAAATTACGTACAATTTTCTAATTTCTTATACTTGCTAACTTTGCGACCTCGGGCAGCTATGTTACCATGGAGGAACCACACAAGATTTGACTTTATAGGCTAGAACTGAAGTCGCGCCAACTGCTTAACTCAAAATACAGTCAAGAAAGTAGCTCTGAAGCCGAGGAACGGCATCGACCATAAGCACTACCGTGAAATTACGTACAATTTTCAAATTTCTTGTACTTGCTAACTTTGCGACCACGGGCAGCTATGTTACCATGGAGGAACCACACAAGATTTGACTTTATAGGCTAGAACTAAAGTCGCGCCAACTGCTTAACTCAAAATACAGTCAAGAAAGTAGCTCTGAAGCCGAGAAACGGGATCGACTATAAGCACTAATGTGAAATTACGCACAATTTTCAAATTTCTTGTACTTGCTAACTTTGCGACCTCGGGTAGCTATGTTACCATGAAGGAACCACACAAGATTTGACTTTATAGGCTAGAACTGAAGTCGCACCAACTGCTTAACTCAAAATACAGTCAGGAAAGTAGCTCTGAAGCCGAGAAACGGGATCGACTATAAGCACTAATGTGAAATTACGTACAATTTTCTAATTTCTTGTACTTGCTAATTTTGCGACCTCGGGCAGCTATGTTACCATGGGGGAATCACACAAGATTTGACTTTGTAGGCTAGAACTGAAGTCGCGCCAACTACTTAACTCAAAATACAGTCAAGAGAGTAGCTCTGAAGCCGAGGAACGGCATCGACCATAAGCACTACCGTGAAATTACGTACAATTTTCAAATTTCTTGTACTTGCTAACTTTGCGACCTCGGGCAGCTATGTTACCATGGAGGAACCACCCACGATTTGACTTTATATCCTAGAACTGAAGTCGCGCCAACTGCTTAACTCAAAATACAGTCAGGAAAGTAGCTCTGAAGCCGAGAAACACGATCGACTATAAGCACTAATGTGAAATTACGTACAATTTTCTAATTTCTTGTACTTGCTAACTTTGCGACCTCGGGCAGCTATGTTACCATGGAGGAATCACACAAGATTTGACTTTATAGGCTAGAACTGAAGTCGCGCCAACTGCTTAACTCAAAATACAGTCAGGAAAGTAGCTCTGAAGCCGAGAAACGGGATCGACTATAAGCACTAATGTGAAATTACGTACAATTTTCTAATTTCTTGTACTTGCTAACTTTGCGACCTCGGGCAGCTATGTTACCATGGAGGAATCACACAAGATTTGACTTTGTAGGCTAGAACTGAAGTCGCGCCAACTACTTAACTCAAAATACAGTCAAGAGAGTAGCTCTGAAGCCGAGGAACGGCATCGACCATAAGCACTAATGTGAAATTACGTACAATTTTCTAATTTCTTGTACTTGCTAATTTTGCGACCTCGGGCAGCTATGTTACCATGGAGGAATCACACAACATTTGACTTTATAGGCTAGAACTGAAGTCGCGCCAACTGCTTAACTCAAAATACAGTCAAGAAAGTAGCTCTGAAGCCGAGAAACGGGATCGACTATAAGCACTAATGTGAAATTACGCACAATTTTCAAATTTCTTGTACTTGCTAACTTTGCGACCTCGGGCAGCTATGTTACCATGAAGGAACCACACAAGATTTGACTTTATTGGCTAGAACTGAAGTCGCACCAACTGCTTAACTCAAAATACAGTCAGGAAAGTAGCTCTGAAGCCGAGAAACGGGATCGACTATAAGCACTAATGTGAAATTACGCACAATTTTCAAATTTCTTGTACTTGCTAACTTTGCGACCTCGGGCAGCTATGTTACCATGAAAGAACCACACAAGATTTGACTTTATAGGCTAGAACTGAAGTCGCACCAACTGCTTAACTCAAAATACAGTCAGGAAAGTAGCTCTGAAGCCGAGAAACGGGATCGACTATAAGCACTAATGTGAAATTACGTACAATTTTCTAATTTCTTATACTTGCTAACTTTGCGACCTCGGGCAGCTATGTTGCCATGGAGGAACCACACAAGATTTGACTTTATAGGCTAGAACTGAAGTCGCGCCAACTGCTTAACTAAAAATACAGTCAAGAAAGTAGCTCTGAAGCCGAGGAACGGCATCGACCATAAGCACTACCGTGAAATTACGTACAATTTTCAAATTTCTTGTACTTGCTAACTTTGCGACCACGGGCAGCTATGTTACCATGGAGGAACCACACAAGATTTGACTTTATAGGCTAGAACTGAAGTCGCGCCAACTGCTTAACTCAAAATACAGTCAAGAAAGTAGCTCTGAAGCCGAGAAACGGGATCGACTATAAGCACTAATGTGAAATTACGTACAATTTTCAAATTTCTTGTACTTGCTAACTTTGCGACCTCGGGCAGCTATGTTACCATGAAGGAACCACACAAGATTTGACTTTATAGGCTAGAACTGAAGTCGCACCAACTGCTTAACTCAAAATACAGTCAGGAAAGTAGCTCTGAAGCCGAGAAACGGGATCGACTATAAGCACTAATGTGAAATTACGTACAATTTTCTAATTTCTTGTACTTGCTAACTTTGCGACCTCGGGCAGCTATGTTACCATGGAGGAATCACACAAGATTTGACTTTGTAGGCTAGAACTGAAGTCGCGCCAACTACTTAACTCAGAATACAGTCAAGAGAGTAGCTCTGAAGCCGAGGAACGGCATCGACCATAAGCACTACCGTGAAATTACGTACAATTTTCAAATTTCTTGTACTTGCTAACTTTGCGACCTCGGGCAGCTATGTTACCATGGAGGAACCACCCAAGATTTGACTTTATATCCTAGAACTGAAGTCGCGCCAACTGCTTAACTCAAAATACAGTCAAGAAAGTAGCTCTGAAGCCGAGAAACGGGATAGACCATAAGCACTACCGTGAAATTACGTACAATTTTCAAATTTTTTGTACTTGCTAACTTTGCGACCTCGGGCAGCTATGTTACCATGGAGGAATCACACAAGATTTGACTTTATAGGCTAGAACTGAAGTCGCGCCAACTGTTTAGCTCAAAATACAGTCAAGAAAGTAGCTCTGAAGCCGAGAAACGGGATCGACCATAAGCACTAATGTGAAATTACGTACAATTTTCAAATTTCTTGTACTTGCTAACTTTGCGACCACGGGCAGCTATGTTATCATGGAGGAACCACACAAGATTTGACTTTATAGGCTAGAACTGAAGTCGCGCCAACTGCTTAACTCAAAATACAGTCAAGAAAGTAGCTCTGAAGCCGAGAAACGGGATCGACTATAAGCACTAATGTGAAATTACGTACAATTTTCAAATTTCTTGTACTTGCTAACTTTGCGACCACAGGCAGCTATGTTACCATGGAGGAACCACACAAGATTTGACTTTATAGGCTAGAACTGAAGTCGCGCCAACTGCTTAACTCAAAATACAGTCAAGAAAGTAGCTCTGAAGCCGAGAAACGGGATCGACTATAAGCACTAATGTGTTACATACAATTTTCAAATTTCTTGTACTTGCTAACTTTGCGACCTCGGGCAGCTATGTTACCATGGAGGAATCACACAAGATTTGACTTTATAGGCTAGAACTGAAGTCGCGCCAACTGCTTATATCAAAATACAGTCAAGAAAGTAGCTCTGAAGCCGAGAAACGGGATCGACCATAAGCACTACCGTGAAATTACGTACAATTTTCAAATTTCTTGTACTTGCTAACTTTGCGACCTCGGGCAGCTATGTTACCATGGAGGAACCACACAAGATTTGACTTTATAGGCTAGAACTGAAGTCGCGCCAACTGCTTAACTCAAAATACAGTCAAGAAAGTAGCTCTGAGGTCGAGGAACGGCATCGACCATAAGCACTACCGTGAAATTACGTACAATTTTCAAATTTCTTGTACTTGCTAACTTTGCGACCACGGGCAGCTATGTTACCATGGAGGAACCACACAAGATTTGACTTTATAGGCTAGAACTGAAGTCGGGCCAACTGCTTAACTCAAAATACAGTCAAGAGAGTAGCTCTGAAGCCGAGGAACGGCATCGACCATAAGCACTACCGTGAAATTACGAACAATTTTCAAATTTCTTGTACTTGCTAACTTTGCGACCTCGGGCAGCTATGTTACCATGAAGGAACCACACAAGATTTGACTTTATAGGCTAGAACTGAAGTCGCACCAACTGCTTAACTCAAAATACAGTCAAGAAAGTAGCTCTGAAGCCGAGAAACGGGATCGACTATAAGCACTAATGTGAAATTACGCCCAATTTTCAAATTTCTTGTACTTGCTAACTTTGCGACCTCAGGCAGCTATGTTACCATTTAGGAACCACACAAGATTTGACTTTATAGGCTAGAACTGAAGTCGCGCCAACCGCCTAACTCAAAATACAGTCAAGAAAGTAGCTCCGAAGCCGAGGAACGGCATCGACCATAAGCACTACCGTGAAATTACGTACAATTTTCAAATTTCTTGTACTTGCTAACTTTGCGACCTCGGGCAGCTTTGTTACCATGGAGGAACCACACAAGATTTGACTTTGTAGGCTTGAACTGAAGTTGCGCCAACTGCTTAACTCAAAATACAGTCAAGAAAGTAGCTCTGAAGCCGAGGAACGGCATCGACCATAAGCACTACCGTGAAATTACGTACAATTTTCAAATTTCTTGTACTTGCTAACTTTGCGACCTCGGGCAGCTATGTTACCATGGAGGAACCACACAAAATTTGACTTTATAGGCTAGAACTGAAGTCGCGCCAACTGCTTAACTCAAAATACAGTCAAGAAAGTAGCTCTGAAGCCGAGAAACGGGATCGACTATAAGCACTAATGTGAAATTACGTACCATTTTCAAATTTCTTGTACCTGCTAACTTTGCGACCTCGGCAGCTATGTTACCATGGAGGAACCACACAAGATTTGACTTTATAGGCTAGAACTGAAGTCGCGCCAACTGCTTAACTCAAAATACAGTCAAGAAAGTAGCTCTGAAGCCGAGAAACGGGATCGACCATAAGCACAACCGTGAAATTACGTACAATTTTCAAATTTCTTGTACTTGCTAAATTTGCGACCTCGGGCAGCTATGTTACCATGGAATAATCACACAAGATTTGACTTTGTAGGCTAGAACTGAAGTCGCGCCAACTGCTTAACTCAAAATACAGTCAAGAGAGTCGCTCTGAAGCCGAGGAACGGCATCGACCATAAGCACTACCGTGAAATTACGTACAATTTTCAAATTTCTTGTACTTGCTAACTTTGCGACCACGGGCAGCTATGTTACCATGGAGGAACCATATAAGATTTGACTTTATAGGCTAGAACTGAAGTCGCGCCAACTGCTTAGCTCAAAATACAGTCAAGAAAGTAGCTCTGAAGCCGAGGAACGGCATCGACCATAAGCACTACCGTGAAATTACGTACAATTTTCAAATTTCTTGTACTTGCTAACTTTGCGACCACGGGCAGCTATGTTACCATGGAGGAAGCACACAAGATTTGACTTTATAGGCTAGAACTGAAGTCGCACCAACTATTTAGCTCAAAATACAGTCAAGAAAGTAGCTCTGAAGCGGAGAAGCGGGATCGATCATAAGCACTACCGTGAAATTACGTACAATTTTCAAATTTCTTGTACTTACTAACTTTGCGACCACGGGCAGCTATGTTACCATGGAGGAACCACACAAGATTTGACTTTATAGGCTAGAACTGAAATCGCGCCAACAGCTTAACTCAAAATACAGTCAAGAAAGTAGCTCTGAAGCCGAGAAACGGGATCGACCATAAGCACAACCGTGAAATTACGTACAATTTTCAAATTTCTTGTACTTGCTAAATTTGCGACCTCGGGCAGCTATGTTACCATGGAATAATCACACAAGATTTTACTTTGTAGGCTAGAACTGAAGTCGCGCCAACTGCTTAACTCAAAATACAGTCAAGAGAGTCGCTCTGAAGCCGAGGAACGGCATCGACCATAAGCACTACCGTGAAATTACGTACAATTTTCAAATTTCTTGTACTTGCTAACTTTGCGACCACGGGCAGCTATGTTACCATGGAGGAACCATATAAGATTTGACTTTATAGGCTAGAACTGAAGTCGCGCCAACTGCTTAGCTCAAAATACAGTCAAGAAAGTAGCTCTGAAGCCGAGGAACGGCATCGACCATAAGCACTACCGTGAAATTACGTACAATTTTCAAATTTCTTGTACTTGCTAACTTTGCGACCACGGGCAGCTATGTTACCATGGAGGAAGCACACAAGATTTGACTTTATAGGCTAGAACTGAAGTCGCACCAACTATTTAGCTCAAAATACAGTCAAGAAAGTAGCTCTGAAGCGGAGAAGCGGGATCGATCATAAGCACTACCGTGAAATTACGTACAATTTTCAAATTTCTTGTACTTACTAACTTTGCGACCACGGGCAGCTATGTTACCATGGAGGAACCACACAAGATTTGACTTTATAGGCTAGAACTGAAGTCGCGCCAACTGCTTAACTCAAAATACAGTCAAGAAAGTGGCTCTGAAGCCGAGAAACGGGATCGACCATAAGAACTACCGTGAAATTACGTACAATTTTTAAATTTCTTGTACTTGCTAACTTTGCGACCACGGGCAGTTATGTTACCATGGAGGAACCACACAAGATTTGACTTTATAGGCTAGAACTGAAGTCGCGCCAACTGCTTAACTCAAAATACTGTCAAGAAAGTAGCTCTGAAGCCGAGAAACGGGATCGACCATAAGCACTACCGTGAAATTACGTACAATTTTCAAATTTTTTGTACTTGCTAACTTTGCGACCTCGGGCAGCTATGTTACCATGGAGGAATCACACAAGATTTGACTTTATAGGCTAGAACTGAAGTCGCGCCAACTGCTTAACTCAAAATACAGTCAAGAAAGTAGCTCTGAAGCCGAGGAACGGCATCGACCATAAGCACTACCGTGAAATTACGTACAATTTTCAAATTTCTTCTACTTGCTAACTTTGCGACCTCGGGCAGCTATGTTACCATGGAGGAACCACACAAGATTTGACTTTATAGGCTAGAACTGAAGTCGCGCCAATCGCTTAACTCAAAATAGAGTCAAGAAAGTAGCTCTGAAGCCGAGGAACGGCATCGACCATAAGCACTACCGTGAAATTACGTACAATTTTCAAATTTCTTGTACTTGCTAACTTTGCGACCTCGGGCAGCTATGTTACCATGGAGGAACCACACAAAATTTGACTTTATAGGCTAGAACTGAAGTCGCGCCAACTGCTTAACTCAAAATACAGTCAAGAAAGTAGCTCTGAAGCCGAGAAACGGGATCGACTATAAGCACTAATGTGAAATTACGTACCATTTTCAAATTTCTTGTACCTGCTAACTTTGCGACCTCGGCAGCTATGTTACCATGGAGGAACCACACAAGATTTGACTTTATAGGCTAGAACTGAAGTCGCGCCAACTGCTTAACTCAAAATACAGTCAAGAAAGTAGCTCTGAAGCCGAGAAACGGGATCGACCATAAGCACAACCGTGAAATTACGTACAATTTTCAGATTTCTTGTACTTGCTAAATTTGCGACCTCGGGCAGCTATGTTACCATGGAATAATCACACAAGATTTGACTTTGTAGGCTAGAACTGAAGTCGCGCCAACTGCTTAACTCAAAATACAGTCAAGAGAGTCGCTCTGAAGCCGAGGAACGGCATCGACCATAAGCACTACCGTGAAATTACGTACAATTTTCAAATTTCTTGTACTTGCTAACTTTGCGACCACGGGCAGCTATGTTACCATGGAGGAACCATATAAGATTTGAATTTATAGGCTAGAACTGAAGTCGCGCCAACTGCTTAGCTCAAAATACAGTCAAGAAAGTAGCTCTGAAGCCGAGGAACGGCATCGACCATAAGCACTACCGTGAAATTACGTACAATTTTCAAATTTCTTGTACTTGCTAACTTTGCGACCACGGGCAGCTATGTTACCATGGAGAAAGCACGCAAGATTTGACTTTATAGGCTAGAACTGAAGTCGCACCAACTATTTAGCTCAAAATACAGTCAAGAAAGTAGCTCTGAAGCGGAGAAGCGGGATCGATCATAAGCACTACCGTGAAATTACGTACAATTTTCAAATTTCTTGTACTTACTAACTTTGCGACCACGGGCAGCTATGTTACCATGGAGGAATCACACAAGATTTGACTTTATAGGCTAGAACTGAAGTCGCGCCAACTGCTTAACTCAAAATACAGTCAAGAAAGTAGCTCTGAAGCCGAGGAACGGCATCGACCATAAGCACTACCGTGAAATTACGTACAATTTTCAAATTTCTTCTACTTGCTAACTTTGCGACCTCGGGCAGCTATGTTACCATGGAGGAACCACACAAGATTTGACTTTATAGGCTAGAACTGAAGTCGCGCCAATCGCTTAACTCAAAATAGAGTCAAGAAAGTAGCTCTGAAGCCGAGAAACGGGATCGACCATAGGCACTAATGTGAAATAACGTACAATTTTCAAATTTCTTGTACTTGCTAATTTTGCGACCTCGGGCAGCTATGTTACCATGGAGGAACCACACAAGATTTGACTGTATAGGCTAGAACTGAAGTCGCGCCAACTGCTTAACTCAAAATACAGTCAAGAAAGTAGCTCTGAAGCCGAGAAACGGGATCGACCATAAGCACTACCGTGAAATTACGTACAATTTTCAAATTTCTTGTACTTGCTAAATTTGCGACCTCGGGCAGCTATGTTACCATGGAATAATCACACAAGATTTGACTTTGTAGGTTAGAACTGAGGTCGCGCCAACTGCTTAACTCAAAATACAGTCAAGAGAGTAGCTCTGAAGCCGAGGAACGGCATCGACCATAAGCACTACCGTGAAATTACGTACAATTTTCAAATTTCTTGTACTTGCTAACTTTGCGACCACGGGCAGCTATGTTACCATTTAGGAACCATACAAGATTTGACTTTATAGGCTAGAACTGAAGTCGCGCCAACTGCTTAACTCAAAATACAGTCAGGAAAGTAGCTCTGAAGCCGAGAAACGGGATCGACTATAAGCACTAATGTGAAATTACGTACAATTTTCAAATTTCTTGTACTTGCTAACTTTGCGACCTCGGGCAGCTATGTTACCATGGAGGAATCACACAAGATTTGACTTTGTAGGCTAGAACTGAAGTCGCGCCAACTGCTTAACTCAAAATACAGTCAAGAAAGTAGCTCTGAAGCCGAGGAACGGCATCGACCATAAGCACTACCGTGAAATTACGTACAATTTTCAAATTTCTTGTACTTGCTAACTTTGCGACCTCGGGCAGCTATGTTACCATGGAGGAACCACACAAGATTTGACTTTATAGGCTAGAACTGAAGTCGCGCCAACTGCTTAGCTCAAAATACAGTCAAGAAAGTAGCTCTGAAGCCGAGGAACGGCATCGACCATAAGCACTACCGTGAAATTACGTACAATTTTCAAATTTTTTGTACTTGCTAACTTTGCGACCTCGGGCAGCTATGTTACCATGGAGGAATCACACAAGATTTGACTTTATAGTCTAGAACTGAAGTCGCGCCAACTGCTTAACTCAAAATACAGTCAAGAAAGTAGCTCTGAAGCCGAGGAACGGCATCGACCATAAGCACTACCGTGAAATTACGTACAATTTTCAAATTTCTTGTACTTGCTAACTTTGCGACCTCGGGCAGCTATGTTACCATGGAGGAACCACACAAGATTTGACTTTATAGGCTAGAACTGAAGTCGCGCCAATCGCTTAACTCAAAATAGAGTCAAGAAAGTAGCTCTGAAGCCGAGAAACGGGATCGACCATAAGCACTAATGTGAAATTACGTACAATTTTCATATTTCTTGTACTTGCTAACTTTGCGACCTCGGGCAGCTATGTTACCATGGAGGAATCACACAAGATTTGACTTTATAGGCTAGAACAGAAGTCGCGCCAACTGCTTATATCAAAATACAGTCAAGAAAGTAGCTCTGAAGCCGAGAAACGGGATCGACCATAAGTACTACCGTGAAATTACGTACAATTTTCAAATTTCTTGTAATTGCTAACTTTGCGACCACGGGCAGCTATGTTTCCATGGAGGAATCACACAAGATTTGACTTTATAGGCTAGAACTGAAGTCGCGCCAACTGTTTAGCTCAAAATACAGTCAAGAAAGTAGCCATTCGACCATAGTCGACCACAGTCGACCATAAGCACTACCGTGAAATTACGTACAATTTTCAAATTTCTTGTACTTGCTAACTTTGCGACCTCGGGCAGCTATGTTACCATGGAGGTACCACACAACATTTGACTTTATAGGCTGGAACTGAAGTCGCGCCAGCTGCTTAACTCAAAATACAGTCAAGAAAGTAGCTCTGAAGCCGAGAAACGGGATCGATTATAAGCACTAATGTGAAATTACGTACAATTTTCAAATTTCTTGTACTTGCTAACTTTGCGACCTCGGGCAGCTATGTTACCATGGAGGAATCACACAAGATTTAACTTTATAGGCTAGAACTGAAGTCGCGCCAACTGCTTATATCAAAATGCAGTCACGAAAGTAGCTCTGAAGCCGAGAAACGGGATCGACCATAAGCACTACCGTGAAATTACGTACAATTTTCAAATTTCTTGTACTTGCTAATTTTACGACCTCGGGCAGCTATGTTACCATGGAGGTACCACACAACATTTGACTTTATAGGCTGGAACTGAAGTCGCGCCAGCTGCTTAACTCAAAATACAGTCAAGAAAGTAGCTCTGAAGCCGAGAAACTGGATCGACCATAAGCACTAATGTGAAATTACGTACAATTTTCAAATTTCTTGTACTTGCTAACTTTGCGACCTCGGGCAGCTATGTTACCATGGAGGAATCACACAAGATTTTACTTTATAGGCTAGAACTGAAGTCGCGCCAACTGCTTAAATCAAAATACAGTCAAGAAAGTAGCTCTGAAGCCGAGAAACGGGATCAACCATAAGCACTACTGTGAAATTACGTACAATTTTCAAATTTCTTGTACTTGCTAACTTTGCGACCTCGGGCAGCTATGTTACAATGGAGGAACCATATAAGATTTGACCTTATAGGCTAGAACTGAAGTCGCGCCAACTGCTTAACTCAAAATAGAGTCAAGAAAGTAGCTCTGAAGCCGAGAAACGCAATCGACCATAAGCACTAGTGTGAAATTACGTACAATTTTCATATTTCTTGTACTTGCTAACTTTGCGACCTCGGACAGCTATGTTACCATGGAGGAATCATACAAGATTTGACTTTATAGGCTAGAACTGAAGTCGCGCCAACTGCTTAACTCAAAATACAGTCAAGAAAGTAGCTCTGAAGCCGAGAAACGGGATCGACCATAAGCACTACCGTGAAATTACGTACAATTTTCAAATTTCTTGTGCTTGCTAACTTTGCGACCTCGGGCAGCTATGTTAGCATGGAGGAATCACACAAGATTTAACTTTATAGGCTAGAACTGAAGTCGCGCCAACTGTTTAGCTCAAAATACAGTCAAGAAAGTAGCTCTGAAGCCGAGAAACGGGATCGACCATAAGCACTACCGTGAAATTACGTACAATTTTCAAAATTCTTGTACTTGCTAAATTTGCGACCTCTGGCAGCTATGTTACCATGGAGGAACCACACAAGATTTGACTTTATAGGCTAGAACTGAAGTCGCGCCAACTGCTTATCTCAAAATACAGTCAAGAAAGTAGCTCTGAAGCCGAGAAACGGCATCGACCATAAGCACTACCGTGAAATTACGTACAATTTTCAAATTTCTTGTACTTGCTAACTTTGCGACCTCGGGCAGCTATGTTACCATGGAGGCACCATATAAGATTTGACTTTATAGGCTAGAACTGAAGTCGCGCCAACTGCTTAACCCAAAACACAGTCAAGAAAGTAGCTCTGAAGCTGAGGAACGGCATCGACCATAAGCACTACCGTGAAATTACGTACAATTTTCAAATTTCTTGTACTTGCTAACTTTGCGACCTCGGGCAGCTATGTTACCATGGAGGTACCACACAACATTTGACTTTATAGGCTAGAACTGAAGTCGCGCCAACTGCTTAACCCAAAATACAGTCAAGAAAGTAGCTCTGAAGCCGAGGAACGGCATCGACCATAAGCACGACCGTGAAATTACGTACAATTTTCAAATTTCTTGTACTTGCTAACTTTGCGACCACGGGCAACTATGTTACCATGGAGGAACTACACAAGATTTGACTTTATAGGCTAGAACTGAAGTCGCGCCAACTGTTTAGCTCAAAATACAGTCAAGAAAGTAGCTCTGAAGCCGAGAAACGGGATCGACCATAAGCACTAATGTGAAAATACGTACAATTTTCAAATTTCTTGTACTTGCTAACTTTGCGACCTCGGGCAGCTATGTTACCATGGAGGAATCACACAAGATTTGACTTTGTAGGCTAGAACTGAAGTCGCGCCAACTGCTTAACGCAAAATACAGTCAAGAGAGTAGCTCTGAAGCCGAGGAACGGCATCGACCATAAGCACTACCGTGAAATTACGTACAATTTTCAAATTTCTTGTACTTGCTAACTTTGCGACCTCGGGCAGCTATGTTACCAGGGAGGAACCACACAAGATTTGACTTTATAGGCTAAAACTGAAGTCGCGCCAACTGCTTAACTCAAAATACAGTCAAGAAAGTAGCTCTGAAGTCGAGAAACGGGATCGACCATAAGCACTAATGTGAAATTACGTACAATTTTCAATTTTCTTGTACTTGCTAACTTTGCGACCACGGGCAGCTATGTTACCATGGAGGAACCACACAAGATTTGACTTTATAGGCTAGAACTGAAGTCGCGCCAACTGGTTATATCAAAATACAGTCAAGAAAGTAGCTCTGAAGCCGAGAAACGGGATCGACCATAAGCACTACCGTGAAATTACGTACAATTTTCAAATTTCTTGTACTTGCTAACTTTGCGACCTCGGGCAGCTATGTTACCATGGAGGAATCACACAATATTTGACTCTATAGGCTAGAACTGAAGTCGCGCCAACTGTTTAACTCAAAATACAATCAAGAAAGTAGCTCTGAAGCCAAGGAACGGCATCGACCATAAGCACTACCGTGAAATTACGTACAATTTTCAAATTTTTTGTACTTGCTAAATTTGCGACCTCGGGCAGCTATGTTACCATGGAGGAACCACACAAGATTTGACTTTATAGGCTAGAACTGAAGTCGCGCCAACTGCTTATCTCAAAATACAGTCAAGAAAGTAGCTCTGAAGCCGAGGAACGGCATCGACCATAAGCACTACCGTGAAATTACGTACAATTTTCAAATTTCTTGTACTTGCTAACTTTGCGACCACGGGCAGCTGTGTTACCATGGAGGAACTACACAAGATTTGACTTTATAGGCTAGAACTGAAGCCGCGCCAACTGCTTAGCTCAAAATACAGTCAAGAAAGTAGCTCTGAAGCCGAGAAACGGGATCGACCATAAGCACTAATGTGAAATTACGTACAATTTTCAAATTTCTTGTACTTGCTAACTTTGCGACCTCGGGCAGCTATGTTACCATGGAGGAACCACACAAGATTTGACTTTATAGGCTAGAACTGAAGTCGCGCCAACTGCTTAACTCAAAATACAGTCAAGAGAGTAGCTCTGAAGCCGAGGAACGGCATCGATCATAAGCACTACCGTGAAATTACGTACAATTTTCAAATTTCTTGTACTTGCTAACTTTGCGACCTCGGGCAGCTATGTTACCAGGGAGGAACCACACAGGATTTGACTTTGTAGGCTAAAACTGAAGTCGCGCCAACTGCTTAACTCAAAATACAGTCAAGAAAGTAGCTCTGAAGCCGAGAAACGGGATCGACCATAAGCACTACCGTGAAATTACGTACAATTTTTAAATTTTTTGTACTTGCTAACTTTGCGACCCCGGGCAGCTATGTTACCATGGAGGAATCACACAAGATTTGACTTGTAGGCTAGAACTGAAGTCGCGCCAACTGCTTAACTCAAAATACAGTCAAGAAAGTAGCTCTGAAGCCGAGAAACGGGATCGACCATAAGCACTAATGTGAAATTACGTACAATTTTCAAATTTTTTGTACTTGCTAACTTTGCGACCTCGGGCAGCTATGTTACCATGGAGGAATCACACAAAATTTGACTTTGTAGGCTAGAACTGAAGTCGCGCCAACTGCTTAACTCAAAATACAGTCAAGAAAGTAGCTCTGAAGCCGAGAAACGGGATCGACCATAAGCACTACCGTGAAAATACGTACAATTTTCAAATTTCTTGTACTTGCTAACTTTGCGACCTCGGGCAGCTATGTTACCATGGAGGAATCACACAAGATTTGACTTTGTAGGCTAGAACTGAAGTCGCGCCAACCGCTTAACTCAAAATACAGTCAAGAGAGTAGCTCTGAAGCCGAGGAACGGCATCGACCATAAGCACTACCGTGAAATTACGTACAATTTTCAAATTTCTTGTACTTGCTAACTTTGCGACCACGGGCAGCTGTGTTACCATGGAGGAACTACACAAGATTTGACTTTATAGGCTAGAACTGAAGTCGCGCCAACTGTTTAGCTCAAAATACAGTCAAGAAAGTAGCTCTGAATCCGAGAAACGGGATCGACCATAAGCACTAATCTGAAATTACGTACAATTTTCAAATATCTTGTCCTTGAAAGGTTTGCGCCCTCGGACAGCTATGTTACCATGGAGGAACCACACAAGATTTGACTTTATAGGCTAGAACTGAAGTCGCGCCAACTGGTTATATCAAAATACAGTCAAGAAAGTAGCTCTGAAGCCGAGAAACGGGATCGACCATAAGCACTACCGTGAAATTACGTACAATTTTCAAATTTCTTGTACTTGCTAACTTTGCGACCTCGGGCAGCTATGTTACCATGGAGGAATCACACAATATTTGACTCTATAGGCTAGAACTGAAGTCGCGCCAACTGTTTAACTCAAAATACAATCAAGAAAGTAGCTCTGAAGCCGAGGAACGGCATCGACCATAAGCACTACCGTGAAATTACGTACAATTTTCAAATTTCTTGTACTTGCTAACTTTGCGACCACGGGCAGCTGTGTTACCATGGAGGAACTACACAAGATTTGACTTTATAGGCTAGAACTGAAGCCGCGCCAACTGCTTAGCTCAAAATACAGTCAAGAAAGTAGCTCTGAAGCCGAGAAACGGGATCGACCATAAGCACTAATGTGAAATTACGTACAATTTTCAAATTTCTTGTACTTGCTAACTTTGCGACCTCGGGCAGCTATGTTACCATGGAGGAACCACACAAGATTTGACTTTATAGGCTAGAACTGAAGTCGCGCCAACTGCTTAACTCAAAATACAGTCAAGAGAGTAGCTCTGAAGCCGAGGAACGGCATCGATCATAAGCACTACCGTGAAATTACGTACAATTTTCAAATTTCTTGTACTTGCTAACTTTGCGACCTCGGGCAGCTATGTTACCAGGGAGGAACCACACAGGATTTGACTTTGTAGGCTAAAACTGAAGTCGCGCCAACTGCTTAACTCAAAATACAGTCAAGAAAGTAGCTCTGAAGCCGAGAAACGGGATCGACCATAAGCACTACCGTGAAATTACGTACAATTTTTAAATTTTTTGTACTTGCTAACTTTGCGACCCCGGGCAGCTATGTTACCATGGAGGAATCACACAAGATTTGACTTGTAGGCTAGAACTGAAGTCGCGCCAACTGCTTAACTCAAAATACAGTCAAGAAAGTAGCTCTGAAGCCGAGAAACGGGATCGACCATAAGCACTAATGTGAAATTACGTACAATTTTCAAATTTTTTGTACTTGCTAACTTTGCGACCTCGGGCAGCTATGTTACCATGGAGGAATCACACAAAATTTGACTTTGTAGGCTAGAACTGAAGTCGCGCCAACTGCTTAACTCAAAATACAGTCAAGAAAGTAGGTCTGAAGCCGAGAAACGGGATCGACCATAAGCACTACCGTGAAAATACGTACAATTTTCAAATTTCTTGTACTTGCTAACTTTGCGACCTCGGGCAGCTATGTTACCATGGAGGAATCACACAAGATTTGACTTTGTAGGCTAGAACTGAAGTCGCGCCAACCGCTTAACTCAAAATACAGTCAAGAGAGTAGCTCTGAAGCCGAGGAACGGCATCGACCATAAGCACTACCGTGAAATTACGTACAATTTTCAAATTTCTTGTACTTGCTAACTTTGCGACCACGGGCAGCTGTGTTACCATGGAGGAACTACACAAGATTTGACTTTATAGGCTAGAACTGAAGTCGCGCCAACTGTTTAGCTCAAAATACAGTCAAGAAAGTAGCTCTGAATCCGAGAAACGGGATCGACCATAAGCACTAATCTGAAATTACGTACAATTTTCAAATTTCTTGTACTTGCTAACTTTGCGACCTCGGGCAGCTATGTTACCATGGAGGAATCACACAAGATTTGACTTTGTAGGCTAGAACTGAAGTCGCGCCAACTGCTTAACTCAAAATACAGTCAAGAGAGTAGCTCTGAAGCCGAGGAACGGCATCGACCATAAGCACTACCGTGAAATTACGTACAATTTTCAAATTTCTTGTACTTGCTAACTTTGCGACCTCGGGCAGCTATGTTACCATGGAGGAACCATATAAGATTTGACTTTATAGGCTAGAACTGAAGTCGCGCCAACTGCTTAACCCAAAATACAGTCAAGAAAGTAGCTCTGAAGCCGAGAAACGCAATCGACCATAAGCACTAGTGTGAAATTACGTACAATTTTCATATTTCTTGTACTTGCTAACTTTGCGACCTCGGGCAGCTATGTTACCATGGAGGAATCATACAAGATTTGACTTTATAGGCTAGAACTGAAGTCGCGCCAACTGTTTAGCACAAAATACAGTCAAGAAAGTAGCTCTGAAGCCGAGAAACGCAATCGACCATAAGCACTAGTGTGAAATTACGTACAATTTTCATATTTCTTGTACTTGCTAACTTTGCGACCACGGGCAGCTATGTTACCATGGAGGAACCATATAAGATTTGACCTTATAGGCTAGAACTGAAGTCGCGCCAACTGCTTAACTCAAAATAGAGTCAAGAAAGTAGCTCTGAAGCCGAGAAACGCATTCGACCATAAGCACTAGTGTGAAATTACGTACAATTTTCAAATTTCTTGTACTTGCTAACTTTGCGACCACGGGCAGCTATGTTACCATGGAGGAACCATATAGGATTTGACCTTATAGGCTAGAACTGAAGTCGCGCCAACTGCTTAACTCAAAATAGAGTCAAGAAAGTAGCTCTGAAGCCGAGAAACGCAATCGACCATAAGCACTAGTGTGAAATTACGTACAATTTTCATATTTCTTGTACTTGCTAACTTTGCGACCTCGGGCAGCTATGTTACCATGGAGGAATCATACAAGATTTGACTTTATAGGCTAGAACTGAAGTCGCGCCAACCGCTTAACTCAAAATACAGTCAAGAAAGTAGCTCTGAAGCCGAGAAACGGGATCGACCATAAGCACTAATGTGAAATTACGTACAATTTTCAAATTTCTAAATTTCTTGTACTTGCTAACTTTGCGACCACGGGCAGCTATGTTACCATGGAGGAACCATATAGGATTTGACCTTATAGGCTAGAACTGAAGTCGCGCCAACTGCTTAACTCAAAATAGAGTCAAGAAAGTAGCTCTGAAGCCGAGAAACGCAATCGACCATAAGCACTAGTGTGAAATTACGTACAATTTTCATATTTCTTGTACTTGCTAACTTTGCGACCTCGGGCAGCTATGTTACCATGGAGGAATCATACAAAATTTGACTTTATAGGCTGGAACTGAAGTCGCGCCAACTGCTTATCTCAAAATACAGTCAAGAAAGTAGCTCTGAAGCCGAGGAACGGCATCGACCATAAGCACTACCGTGAAATTACGTACAATTTTCAAATTTCTTGTACTTGCTAAATTTGCGACCACGGGCAGCTGTGTTACCATGGAGGAACTACACAAGATTTGACCTTATAGGCTAGAACTGAAGTCGCGCCAACTGCTTAACTCAAAATAGAGTCAAGAAAGTAGCTCTGAAGCCGAGAAACGCAATCGACCATAAGCACTAGTGTGAAATTACGTACAATTTTCATATTTCTTGTACTTGCTAACTTTGCGACCTCGGGCAGCTATGTTACCATGGAGGAATCATACAAAATTTGACTTTATAGGCTGGAACTGAAGTCGCGCCAACTGCTTATCTCAAAATACAGTCAAGAAAGTAGCTCTGAAGCCGAGGAACGACATCGACCATAAGCACTACCGTGAAATTACGTACAATTTTCAAATTTCTTGTACTTGCTAAATTTGCGACCACGGGCAGCTGTGTTACCATGGAGGGACTACACAAGATTTGACTTTATAGGCTAGAACTGAAGTCGCGCCAACTGTTTAGCTCAAAATACAGTCAAGAAAGTAGCTCTGAAGCCGAGAAACGCAATCGACCATAAGCACTAGTGTGAAATTACGTACAATTTTCATATTTCTTGTACTTGCTAACTTTGCGACCTCGGGCAGCTATGTTACCATGGAGGAACCATATAAGATTTGACTTTATAGGCTAGAACTGCAGTCGCGTCAATTGCTTAACTCAAAATAGAGCCAAGAAAGTAGCTCTGAAGACGAGGAACGGCATTGACCAAGAGCACTGCCGTGAAATTACGTACAATTTTCAAATTTCTTGTACTTGCTAACTTTGCGGCCTCGGGCAGCTATGTTACCATGGAGGAACCACACAAGGTTTGACTTTATAGGCTAGAACTGAAGTCGGGCCATCTGCTTAACTAAAAATACAGTCAAGAAAGTAGCTCTGAAGCCGAGAAACGGGATCGACCATAAGCACTACCGTGAAATTACGTACAATTTTCAAATTTCTTGTACTTGCTAACTTTGCGACCTCGGGCAGCTATGTTACCATGGAGGAATCACACAAGATTTGACTTTATAGGCTAGAACTGAAGTCGCGCCAACTGCTTAAATCAAAATACAGTCAAGAAAGTAGCTCTGAAGCCGAGAAACGGTATCGACCATAAGCACTACCGTGAAATTACGTACAATTTTCAAATTTCTTGTACTTGCTAACTTTGCGACCTCGGGCAGCTATGTTACCATGGAGGAACCATATAAGATTTGACTTTATAGGCTAGAACTGAAGTCGCGCCAACTGCTTAACTCAAAATACAGTCAAGAAAGTAGCTCTGAAGCCGAGGAACGGCATCGACCATAAGAACTACCGTGAAATTACGTACAATTTTCAAATTTCTTGTACTTGCTAAATTTGCGACCACGGGCAGCTATGTTACCATGGAGGAACCACACAAGATTTGACTTTATAGGCTAAAACTGAAGTCGCGCCAACTGCTTAACTCAAAATACAGTCAAGAAAGTAGCTCTGAAGCCGAGGAACGGCATCGACCATAAGCACTACCGTGAAATTACGTACAATTTTCAAATTTCTTGTACTTGCTAACTTTGCGACCTCGGGCAGCTATGTTACCAGGGAGGAATCGCACAAGATTTGACTTTATAGGCTAGAACTGAAGTCGCGCCAACTGCTTAACTCAAAATACAGTCAAGAAAGTAGCTCTGAAGCGGAGAAACAGGATCGGCCATAAGCACTAATGTGAAATTACGTACCATTTTCAAATTTCTTGTACTTGCTAACTTTGCGACCTCGGGCAGCTATGTTACCATGGAGGAATCACACAAGATTTGACTTTATAGGCTAGAACTGAAGTCGCGCCAACTGCTTATATCAAAATACAGTCAAGAAAGTAGCTCTGAAGCCGAGGAACGGCATCGACCATAAGCACTACTGTGAAATTACGTACAATTTTCAAATTTCTTGTACTTGCTAACTTTGCGACCTCGGGCAGCTATGTTACCATGAAGGAACCACACAAGATTTGACTTTATAGGCTAGAACTGAATTCGCGCCAATCGCTTAACTCAAAATAGAGTCAGGAAAGTAGCTCTGAAGCCGAGAAACGGGATCGACCATAAGCACTAATGTGAAATTACGTACAATTTTCATATTTCTTGTACTTGCTAATTTTGCGACCTCAGGCAGCTATGTTACCATGGAGGAATCACACAAGATTTAACTTTATAGGCTAGAACTGAAGTCGCGCCAACTGCTTATATCAAAATACAGTCAAGAAAGTAGCTCTGAAGCCGAGAAACGGGATCGACCATAAGCACTACCGTGAAATTACGTACAATTTTCAAATTTCTTGTACTTGCCAACTTTGCGACCTCGGGCAGCTATGTTACCATGGAGGAATCACACAAGATTTGACTTTATAGGCTAGAACGGAAGTCGCGCCAACTGCTTAACTCAAAATACAGTCAAGAAAGTAGCTCTGAAGACGAGGAACGGCATCGACCATAAGCACTACCGTGAAATTACGTACAATTTTCAAATTTCTTGTACTTGCTAACTTTGCGACCACGGGCAGCTATGTTACCATGGAGGAACCACACAAGATTTAACTTTATAGGCTAGAACTGAAGTCGCGCCAACTGCTTAACTCAAAATACAGTCAAGAAAGTAGCTCTGAAGCCGAGGAACGGGATCGACCATAAGCACTAATGTGAAATTACGTACAATTTTCAAATTTCTTGTACTTGCTAATTTTGCGACCTCGGGCAGCTATGTTACCATGGAGGAACCATATAAGATTTGACTTTATAGGCTAGAACTGCAGTCGCGTCAATTGCTTAACTCAAAATACAGCCAAGAAAGTAGTTCTGAAGCCGAGGAACGGCATCGACCATAAGCACTGCCGTGAAATTACGTACAATTTTCAAATTTCTTGTACTTGCTAACTTTGCGGCCTCGGGCAGCTATGTTACCATGGAGGAACCACACAAGGTTTGACTTTATAGGCTAGAACTGAAGTCGCGCCATCTGCTTAACTAAAAATACAGTCAAGAAAGTAGCTCTGAAGCCGAGAAACGGGATCGACCATAAGCACTACCGTGAAATTACGTACAATTTTCAAATTTCTTGTACTTGCTAACTTTGCGACCTCGGGCAGCTATGTTACCATGGAGGAATCACACAAGATTTGACTTTATAGGCTAGAACTGAAGTCGCGCCAACTGCTTAACTCAAAATACAGTCAAGAAAGTAGCTCTGAAGCCGAGGAACGGGATCGACCATAAGCACTAATGTGAAATTACGTACAATTTTCAAATTTCTTGTACTTGCTAATTTTGCGACCTCGGGCAGCTATGTTACCATGGAGGAACCATATAAGATTTGACTTTATAGGCTAGAACTGCAGTCGCGTCAATTGCTTAACTCAAAATACAGTCAAGAAAGTAGCTCTGAAGCCGAGGAACGGCATCGACCATAAGCACTGCCGTGAAATTACGTACAATTTTCAAATTTCTTGTAATTGCTAACTTTGCGACGTCGGGCAGCTATGTTACCATGGAGGAACCATATAAGATTTGACCTTATAGGCTAGAACTGAAGTCGCGCCAACTGCTTAACTCAAAATACAGTCAAGAAAGTAGCTCTTAAGCCGAGGAACGGCATCGACCATAAGAACTACCGTGAAATTACGTACAATTTTCATATTTCTTGTACTTGCTAACTTTGCGACCTCAGGCAGCTATGTTACCATGGAGGAATCACACAAGATTTGACTTTATAGGCTAGAACTGAAGTCGCGCCAACTGCTTATATCAAAATACAGTCAAGAAAGTAGCTCTGAAGCCGAGAAACGGGATCGACCATAAGCACTACCGTGAAATTACGTACAATTTTCAAATTTCTTGTACTTGCCAACTTTGCGACCTCGGGCAGCTATGTTACCATGGAGGAATCACACAAGATTTGACTTTATAGGCTAGAACGGAAGTCGCGCCAACCTCGTAACTCAAAATACAGTCAAGAAAGTAGCTCTGAAGCCGAAAAACGGGATCGACTATAAGCACTAATGTGAAATTACGTACAATTTTCAAATTTCTTGTACTTGCTAACTTTGCGACCTGGGGCAGCTATGTTACCATGGAGGAACCACACAAGATTTGACTTTATAGGCTAGAACTGAAGTCGCGCCAACTGCTTAGCTCAAAATACAGTCAAGAAAGTAGCTCTGAAGCCGAGAAACCGGATCGACCATAAGCAGTACCGTGAAATTACGTACAATTTTCAAATTTCTTATACTTGCTAATTTTGCGACCTCGGGCAGCTATGTTACCATGGAGGAACCACACAAGATTTGACTTTATAGGCTAGAACTGAAGTCGCGCCAATTGTTTAGCTCAAAATACAGTCAAGAAAGTAGCTCTGAAGCCGAGAAACGGGATCGACCATAAGCACTACCGTGCAATTACGTACAATTTTCAAATATCTTGTCCTTGAAATGTTTGCGACCTCGGACAGCTATGTTACCATGGAGGAACCACACAACATTTGACTTTATAGGCTAGAACTGAAGTCGCGCCAACTGCTTATATCAAAATACAGTCAAGAAAGTAGCTCTGAAGCCGAGGAACGGCATCGACCATAAGCACTGCCGTGAAATTACGTACAATTTTCAAATTTCTTGTAATTGCTAACTTTGCGACGTCGGGCAGCTATGTTACCATGGAGGAACCATATAAGATTTGACTTTATAGGCTAGAACTGCAGTCGCGTCAATTGCTTAACTCAAAATACAGTCAAGAAAGTAGCTCTGAAGCCGAGAAACGGGATCGACCATAAGCACTACCGTGCAATTACGTACAATTTTCAAATTTCTTATACTTGCTAACTTTGCGACCTCGGGCAGCTACGTTACCATGGAGGAACCACACAACATTTGACTTTATAGACTAGAACTGAAGTCGCGCCAACTCCTTAACTCGAAATACAGTCAAGAAAGTAGCTCTGAAGCCGAGAAACGGGATCGACCATAAGCACTACCGTGCAATTACGTACAATTTTCAAATATCTTGTCCTTGAAATGTTTGCGACCTCGGACAGCTATGTTACCATGGAGGAACCACACAACATTTGACTTTATAGGCTAGAACTGAAGTCGCGCCAACTGCTTAACCCAAAATACAGTCAAGAAAGTAGCTCTGAAGCCGAAAAACGGGATCGACTATAAGCACTAATGTGAAATTACGTACAATTTTCAAATTTCTTGTACTTGCTAACTTTGCGACCTCGGACAGCTATGTTACCATGGAGGAACCACACAACATTTGACTTTATAGGCTAGAACTGAAGTCGCGCCAACTGCTTAACCCAAAATACAGTCAAGAAATTAGCTCCGAAGCCGAGAAACGGGATCGACCATAAGCACTACCGTGCAATTACGTACAATTTTCAAATTTCTTGTACTTGCTAACTTTGCGACCTCGGGCAGCTACGTTACCATGGAGGAACCACACAACATTTGACTTTATAGACTAGAACTGAAGTCGCGCCAACTCCTTAACTCGAAATACAGTCAAGAAAGTAGCTCCGAAGCCGAGAAACGGGATTGACCATAAGCACTACCGTACAATTACGTACAATTTTCAAATTTCTTGTACTTGCTAACTTTGCGACCTCGGGCAGCTACGTTACCATGGAGGAACCACACAACATTTGAATTTATAGGCTAGAACTGAAGTCGCGCCAACTGCTTAAATCAAAATACAGTCAAGAAAGTAGCTCTGAAGCCGAGAAACGGGATCGACCATAAGCACTACCGTGAAATTACGTACAATTTTCAAATTTCTTGTACTTGCTAACTTTGCGACCTCGGGCAGCTATGTTACCATGGAGGAATCACACAAGATTTGACTTTATAGGCTAGAACTGAAGTCGCGCCAACTGCTTAAATCAAAATACAGTCAAGAAAGTAGCTCTGAAGCCGAGAAACGGTATCGACCATAAGCACTACCGTGAAATTACGTACAATTTTCAAATTTCTTGTACTTGCTAACTTTGCGACCTCGGGCAGCTATGTTACCATGGAGGAACCATATAAGATTTGACTTTATAGGCTAGAACTGAAGTCGCGCCAACTGCTTAACTCAAAATACAGTCAAGAAAGTAGCTCTGAAGCCGAGGAACGGCATCGACCATAAGAACTACCGTGAAATTACGTACAATTTTCAAATTTCTTGTACTTGCTAAATTTGCGACCACGGGCAGCTATGTTACCATGGAGGAACCACACAAGATTTGACTTTATAGGCTAAAACTGAAGTCGCGCCAACTGCTTAACTCAAAATACAGTCAAGAAAGTAGCTCTGAAGCCGAGGAACGGCATCGACCATAAGCACTACCGTGAAATTACGTACAATTTTCAAATTTCTTGTACTTGCTAACTTTGCGACCTCGGGCAGCTATGTTACCAGGGAGGAATCGCACAAGATTTGACTTTATAGGCTAGAACTGAAGTCGCGCCAACTGCTTAACCCAAAATACAGTCAAGAAATTAGCTCCGAAGCCGAGAAACGGGATCGACCATAAGCACTACCGTGCAATTACGTACAATTTTCAAATTTCTTGTACTTGCTAACTTTGCGACCTCGGGCAGCTACGTTACCATGGAGGAACCACACAACCTTTGACTTTATAGGCTAGAACTGAAGTCGCGCCAACTCCTTAACTCGAAATACAGTCAAGAAAGTAGCTCCGAAGCCGAGAAACGGGATTGACCATAAGCACTACCGTACAATTACGTACAATTTTCAAATTTCTTGTACTTGCTAACTTTGCGACCTCGGGCAGCTACGTTACCATGGAGGAACCACACAACATTTGAATTTATAGGCTAGAACTGAAGTCGCGCCAACTGCTTAAATCAAAATACAGTCAAGAAAGTAGCTCTGAACCCGAGAAACGGGATCGACCATAAGCACTACCGTGAAATTACGTACAATTTTCAAATTTCTTGTACTTGCTAACTTTGCGACCTCGGGCAGCTATGTTACCATGGAGGAATCACACAAGATTTGACTTTATAGGCTAGAACTGAAGTCGCGCCAACTGCTTAAATCAAAATACAGTCAAGAAAGTAGCTCTGAAGCCGAGAAACGGTATCGACCATAAGCACTACCGTGAAATTACGTACAATTTTCAAATTTCTTGTACTTGCTAACTTTGCGACCTCGGGCAGCTATGTTACCATGGAGGAACCATATAGGATTTGACCTTATAGGCTAGAACTGAAGTCGCGCCAACTGCTTAACTCAAAATAGAGTCAAGAAAGTAGCTCTGAAGCCGAGAAACGCAATCGACCATAAGCACTAGTGTGAAATTACGTACAATTTTCATATTTCTTGTACTTGCTAACTTTGCGACCTCGGGCAGCTATGTTACCATGGAGGAATCATACAAAATTTGACTTTATAGGCTGGAACTGAAGTCGCGCCAACTGCTTATCTCAAAATACAGTCAAGAAAGTAGCTCTGAAGCCGAGGAACGGCATCGACCATAAGCACTACCGTGAAATTACGTACAATTTTCAAATTTCTTGTACTTGCTAAATTTGCGACCACGGGCAGCTGTGTTACCATGGAGGAACTACACAAGATTTGACCTTATAGGCTAGAACTGAAGTCGCGCCAACTGCTTAACTCAAAATAGAGTCAAGAAAGTAGCTCTGAAGCCGAGAAACGCAATCGACCATAAGCACTAGTGTGAAATTACGTACAATTTTCATATTTCTTGTACTTGCTAACTTTGCGACCTCGGGCAGCTATGTTACCATGGAGGAATCATACAAAATTTGACTTTATAGGCTGGAACTGAAGTCGCGCCAACTGCTTATCTCAAAATACAGTCAAGAAAGTAGCTCTGAAGCCGAGGAACGACATCGACCATAAGCACTACCGTGAAATTACGTACAATTTTCAAATTTCTTGTACTTGCTAAATTTGCGACCACGGGCAGCTGTGTTACCATGGAGGGACTACACAAGATTTGACTTTATAGGCTAGAACTGAAGTCGCGCCAACTGTTTAGCTCAAAATACAGTCAAGAAAGTAGCTCTGAAGCCGAGAAACGCAATCGACCATAAGCACTAGTGTGAAATTACGTACAATTTTCATATTTCTTGTACTTGCTAACTTTGCGACCTCGGGCAGCTATGTTACCATGGAGGAACCATATAAGATTTGACTTTATAGGCTAGAACTGCAGTCGCGTCAATTGCTTAACTCAAAATAGAGCCAAGAAAGTAGCTCTGAAGACGAGGAACGGCATTGACCAAGAGCACTGCCGTGAAATTACGTACAATTTTCAAATTTCTTGTACTTGCTAACTTTGCGGCCTCGGGCAGCTATGTTACCATGGAGGAACCACACAAGGTTTGACTTTATAGGCTAGAACTGAAGTCGCGCCATCTGCTTAACTAAAAATACAGTCAAGAAAGTAGCTCTGAAGCCGAGAAACGGGATCGACCATAAGCACTACCGTGAAATTACGTACAATTTTCAAATTTCTTGTACTTGCTAACTTTGCGACCTCGGGCAGCTATGTTACCATGGAGGAATCACACAAGATTTGACTTTATAGGCTAGAACTGAAGTCGCGCCAACTGCTTAAATCAAAATACAGTCAAGAAAGTAGCTCTGAAGCCGAGAAACGGTATCGACCATAAGCACTACCGTGAAATTACGTACAATTTTCAAATTTCTTGTACTTGCTAACTTTGCGACCTCGGGCAGCTATGTTACCATGGAGGAACCATATAAGATTTGACTTTATAGGCTAGAACTGAAGTCGCGCCAACTGCTTAACTCAAAATACAGTCAAGAAAGTAGCTCTGAAGCCGAGGAACGGCATCGACCATAAGAACTACCGTGAAATTACGTACAATTTTCAAATTTCTTGTACTTGCTAAATTTGCGACCACGGGCAGCTATGTTACCATGGAGGAACCACACAAGATTTGACTTTATAGGCTAAAACTGAAGTCGCGCCAACTGCTTAACTCAAAATACAGTCAAGAAAGTAGCTCTGAAGCCGAGGAACGGCATCGACCATAAGCACTACCGTGAAATTACGTACAATTTTCAAATTTCTTGTACTTGCTAACTTTGCGACCTCGGGCAGCTATGTTACCAGGGAGGAATCGCACAAGATTTGACTTTATAGGCTAGAACTGAAGTCGCGCCAACTGCTTAACTCAAAATACAGTCAAGAAAGTAGCTCTGAAGCGGAGAAACAGGATCGGCCATAAGCACTAATGTGAAATTACGTACCATTTTCAAATTTCTTGTACTTGCTAACTTTGCGACCTCGGGCAGCTATGTTACCATGGAGGAATCACACAAGATTTGACTTTATAGGCTAGAACTGAAGTCGCGCCAACTGCTTATATCAAAATACAGTCAAGAAAGTAGCTCTGAAGCCGAGGAACGGCATCGACCATAAGCACTACTGTGAAATTACGTACAATTTTCAAATTTCTTGTACTTGCTAACTTTGCGACCTCGGGCAGCTATGTTACCATGAAGGAACCACACAAGATTTGACTTTATAGGCTAGAACTGAATTCGCGCCAATCGCTTAACTCAAAATAGAGTCAGGAAAGTAGCTCTGAAGCCGAGAAACGGGATCGACCATAAGCACTAATGTGAAATTACGTACAATTTTCATATTTCTTGTACTTGCTAATTTTGCGACCTCAGGCAGCTATGTTACCATGGAGGAATCACACAAGATTTAACTTTATAGGCTAGAACTGAAGTCGCGCCAACTGCTTATATCAAAATACAGTCAAGAAAGTAGCTCTGAAGCCGAGAAACGGGATCGACCATAAGCACTACCGTGAAATTACGTACAATTTTCAAATTTCTTGTACTTGCCAACTTTGCGACCTCGGGCAGCTATGTTACCATGGAGGAATCACACAAGATTTGACTTTATAGGCTAGAACGGAAGTCGCGCCAACTGCTTAACTCAAAATACAGTCAAGAAAGTAGCTCTGAAGACGAGGAACGGCATCGACCATAAGCACTACCGTGAAATTACGTACAATTTTCAAATTTCTTGTACTTGCTAACTTTGCGACCACGGGCAGCTATGTTACCATGGAGGAACCACACAAGATTTAACTTTATAGGCTAGAACTGAAGTCGCGCCAACTGCTTAACTCAAAATACAGTCAAGAAAGTAGCTCTGAAGCCGAGGAACGGGATCGACCATAAGCACTAATGTGAAATTACGTACAATTTTCAAATTTCTTGTACTTGCTAATTTTGCGACCTCGGGCAGCTATGTTACCATGGAGGAACCATATAAGATTTGACTTTATAGGCTAGAACTGCAGTCGTGTCAATTGCTTAACTCAAAATACAGCCAAGAAAGTAGCTCTGAAGCCGAGGAACGGCATCGACCATAAGCACTGCCGTGAAATTACGTACAATTTTCAAATTTCTTGTACTTGCTAACTTTGCGGCCTCGGGCAGCTATGTTACCATGGAGGAACCACACAAGGTTTGACTTTATAGGCTAGAACTGAAGTCGCGCCATCTGCTTAACTAAAAATACAGTCAAGAAAGTAGCTCTGAAGCCGAGAAACGGGATCGACCATAAGCACTACCGTGAAATTACGTACAATTTTCAAATTTCTTGTACTTGCTAACTTTGCGACCTCGGGCAGCTATGTTACCATGGAGGAATCACACAAGATTTGACTTTATAGGCTAGAACTGAAGTCGCGCCAACTGCTTAACTCAAAATACAGTCAAGAAAGTAGCTCTGAAGCCGAGGAACGGGATCGACCATAAGCACTAATGTGAAATTACGTACAATTTTCAAATTTCTTGTACTTGCTAATTTTGCGACCTCGGGCAGCTATGTTACCATGGAGGAACCATATAAGATTTGACTTTATAGGCTAGAACTGCAGTCGCGTCAATTGCTTAACTCAAAATACAGTCAAGAAAGTAGCTCTGAAGCCGAGGAACGGCATCGACCATAAGCACTGCCGTGAAATTACGTACAATTTTCAAATTTCTTGTAATTGCTAACTTTGCGACGTCGGGCAGCTATGTTACCATGGAGGAACCATATAAGATTTGACCTTATAGGCTAGAACTGAAGTCGCGCCAACTGCTTAACTCAAAATACAGTCAAGAAAGTAGCTCTTAAGCCGAGGAACGGCATCGACCATAAGAACTACCGTGAAATTACGTACAATTTTCATATTTCTTGTACTTGCTAACTTTGCGACCTCAGGCAGCTATGTTACCATGGAGGAATCACACAAGATTTGACTTTATAGGCTAGAACTGAAGTCGCGCCAACTGCTTATATCAAAATACAGTCAAGAAAGTAGCTCTGAAGCCGAGAAACGGGATCGACCATAAGCACTACCGTGAAATTACGTACAATTTTCAAATTTCTTGTACTTGCCAACTTTGCGACCTCGGGCAGCTATGTTACCATGGAGGAATCACACAAGATTTGACTTTATAGGCTAGAACGGAAGTCGCGCCAACCTCGTAACTCAAAATACAGTCAAGAAAGTAGCTCTGAAGCCGAAAAACGGGATCGACTATAAGCACTAATGTGAAATTACGTACAATTTTCAAATTTCTTGTACTTGCTAACTTTGCGACCTGGGGCAGCTATGTTACCATGGAGGAACCACACAAGATTTGACTTTATAGGCTAGAACTGAAGTCGCGCCAACTGCTTAGCTCAAAATGCAGTCAAGAAAGTAGCTCTGAAGCCGAGAAACCGGATCGACCATAAGCAGTACCGTGAAATTACGTACAATTTTCAAATTTCTTATACTTGCTAATTTTGCGACCTCGGGCAGCTATGTTACCATGGAGGAACCACACAAGATTTGACTTTATAGGCTAGAACTGAAGTCGCGCCAACTGCTTAGCTCAAAATACAGTCAAGAAAGTAGCTCTGAAGCCGAGAAACCGGATCGACCATAAGCAGTACCGTGAAATTACGTACAATTTTCAAATTTCTTATACTTGCTAACTTTGCGACCTCGGGCAGCTATGTTACCATGGAGGAATCACACAAAATTTGACTTTATAGGCTAGAACTGAAGTCGCGCCAATTGTTTAGCTCAAAATACAGTCAAGAAAGTAGCTCTGAAGCCGAGAAACGGGATCGACCATAAGCACTACCGTGCAATTACGTACAATTTTCAAATTTCTTATACTTGCTAACTTTGCGACCTCGGGCAGCTACGTTACCATGGAGGAACCACACAACATTTGACTTTATAGACTAGAACTGAAGTCGCGCCAACTCCTTAACTCGAAATACAGTCAAGAAAGTAGCTCTGAAGCCGAGAAACGGGATCGACCATAAGCACTACCGTGCAATTACGTACAATTTTCAAATATCTTGTCCTTGAAATGTTTGCGACCTCGGACAGCTATGTTACCATGGAGGAACCACACAACATTTGACTTTATAGGCTAGAACTGAAGTCGCGCCAACTGCTTAACCCAAAATACAGTCAAGAAAGTAGCTCTGAAGCCGAAAAACGGGATCGACTATAAGCACTAATGTGAAATTACGTACAATTTTCAAATTTCTTGTACTTGCTAACTTTGCGACCTCGGACAGCTATGTTACCATGGAGGAACCACACAACATTTGACTTTATAGGCTAGAACTGAAGTCGCGCCAACTGCTTAACCCAAAATACAGTCAAGAAATTAGCTCCGAAGCCGAGAAACGGGATCGACCATAAGCACTACCGTGCAATTACGTACAATTTTCAAATTTCTTGTACTTGCTAACTTTGCGACCTCGGGCAGCTACGTTACCATGGAGGAACCACACAACCTTTGACTTTATAGGCTAGAACTGAAGTCGCGCCAACTCCTTAACTCGAAATACAGTCAAGAAAGTAGCTCCGAAGCCGAGAAACGGGATTGACCATAAGCACTACCGTACAATTACGTACAATTTTCAAATTTCTTGTACTTGCTAACTTTGCGACCTCGGGCAGCTACGTTACCATGGAGGAACCACACAACATTTGAATTTATAGGCTAGAACTGAAGTCGCGCCAACTGCTTAAATCAAAATACAGTCAAGAAAGTAGCTCTGAAGCCGAGAAACGGGATCGACCATAAGCACTACCGTGCAATTACGTATAATTTTCAAATTTCTTGTACTTGCTAAATTTGCGACCTCGGGCAGCTATGTTACCATGGAGGAATCACACAAGATTTGACTTTATAGGCCAGAACTGAAGTCGCGCCAACTGTTTAACTCAAAATAAAGTCAAGAAAGTAGCTCTGAAGCCGAGAAGCGGGATCGACCATAAGCACTACCGTGAAATTACGTACCATTTTCAAATTTCTTGTACTTGCTAACTTTGCGACCTCGGGCAGCTATGTTACCATGGAGGAATCACACAAGATTTGACTTTATAGGCTAGAACTGAAGTCGCGCCAACTGCTTAGCTCAAAATACAGTCAAGAAAGTAGCTCTGAAGCCGAGAAACCGGATCGACCATAAGCAGTACCGTGAAATTACGTACAATTTTCAAATTTCTTATACTTGCTAACTTTGCGACCTCGGGCAGCTATGTTACCATGGAGGAATCACACAAAATTTGACTTTATAGGCTAGAACTGAAGTCGCGCCAATTGTTTAGCACAAAATACAGTCAAGAAAGTAGCTCTGAAGCCGAGAAACGGGATCGACCATAAGCACTACCGTGCAATTACGTACAATTTTCAAATTTCTTGTACTTGCTAACTTTGCGACCTCGGGCAGCTACGTTACCATGGAGGAACCACACAACATTTTACTTTATAGACTAGAACTGAAGTCGCGCCAACTCCTTAACTCGAAATACAGTCAAGAAAGTAGCTCTGAAGCCGAGAAATGGGATCGACCATAAGCACTACCGTGCAATTACATACAATTTTCAAATTTCTTGTACTTGCTAACTTTGCGACCTCGGGCAGCTACGTTGCCATGGAGGAACCACACAACATTTGACTTTATAGGCTAGAACTGAAGTCGCGCCAACTCCTTAACTCGAAATACAGTCAAGAAAGTAGCTCTGAAGCCGAGAAACGGGATCGACCATAAGCACTTCCGTGCAATTACGTACAATTTTCAAATTTCTTGTACTTGCTAACTTTGCGACCTCGGGCAGCTATGTTTACAAGGAGGAATCACACAAGATTTGACTTTATGGGCTAGAACTGAAGTCGCGCCAACTGCTTAAATCAAAATACAGTCAAGAAAGTAGCTCTGAAGCCGAGAAACGCGATCGACCATAAGCACTACCGTGAAATTACGTACAATTTTCAAATTTCTTGTACTTGCTAACTTTGCGACCTCGGGCAGCTACGTTACCATGGAGGAACCACACAACATTTGACTTTATAGGCTAGAACTGAAGTCGCGCCAACTGCTTAACTCAAAATACAGTCAAGAAAGAAGCTCTGAAGCCGAGAAACGGCATCGACCATAAGCACTACCGTGAAATTACGTACAATTTTCAAATTTCTTGTACTTGCTAACTTTGCGACCTCGGGCAGCTACGTTACCATGGAGGAAACACACAACATTTGACTTTATAGGCTAGAACTGAAGTCGCGCCAACTCCTTAACTCGAAATACAGTCAAGAAAGTAGCTCTGAAGCCGAGAAACGGGATCGACCAGAAGCACTACCGTGCAATTACGTACAATTTTCAAATATCTTGTCCTTGAAAGGTTTGCGACCTCGGACAGCTATGTTACCATGGAGGAACCACACAACATTTGACTTTATAGGCTAGAACTGAAGTCGCGCCAACTGCTTAACCCAAAATACAGTCAAGAAAGTAGCTCCGAAGCCGAGAAACGGGATCGACCATAAGCAATACCGTGAAATTACGTACAATTTTCAGATTTCTTGTACTTGCTAACTTTGCGACCTCGGGCAGCTATGTTACCATGGAGGAATCACACAAGATTTGACTTCATAGGCTAGAACTGAAGTCGCGCCAACTGTCTAACATAAAATACAGTCAAGAAAGTAGCTCCGAAGCCGAGAAACGGCATCGACCATAAGCACTGCCGTAAAATTACGTACAATTTTCAAATTTCTTGTACTTGCTAACTTTGCGACCTCGGGCAGCTATGTTACCATAAAGGAATCACACAAGATTTGACTTTATAGGCCAGAACTGAAGTTGCGCCAACTGTTTAGCTCAAAATATAGTCAAGAAAGTAGCTCCGAAGCCGAGAAACGGCATCGACCATAAGCACTGCCGTAAAATTACGTACAATTTTCAAATTTCTTGTACTTGCCAAATTTTGCGACCTCGGGCAGCGATGTTACCATGGAGGAATCACACAAGATTTGACTTTATAGGCTATAACTGAAGTCGCGCCAACTGCTTAGCTCAAAATACAGTCAAGAAAGTAGCTCTGAAGCCGAGAAACCGGATCGACCATAAGCAGTACCGTGAAATTACGTACAATTTTCAAATTTCTTATACTTGCTAATTTTGCGACCTCGGGCAGCTATGTTACCATGGAGGAATCACACAAAATTTGACTTTATAGGCTAGAACTGAAGTCGCGCCAATTGTTTAGCTCAAAATACAGTCAAGAAAGTAGCTCTGAAGCCGAGAAACGGGATCGACCATAAGCACTACCGTGCAATTACGTACAATTTTCAAATTTCTTGTACTTGCTAACTTTGCGACCTCGGGCAGCTACGTTACCATGGAGGAACCACACAACATTTGACTTTATAGGCTAGAACTGAAGTCGCGCCAACTCCTTAACTCGAAATACAGTCAAGAAAGTAGCTCTCAAGCGGAGAAACGGGATCGACCATAAGCACTACCATGCAATTTAGTACAATTTTCAAATTTCTTGTACTTGCTAAATTTGCGACCTCGGGCAGCTACGTTGCCATGGAGGAACCACACAACATTTGACTTTATAGGCTAGAACTGAAGTCGCGCCAACTCCTTAACTCGAAATACAGTCAAGAAAGAAGCTCTGAAGCCGAGAAACGGCATCGACCATAAGCACTACCGTGAAATTACGTACAATTTTCAAATTTCTTGTACTTGCTAACTTTGCGACCTCGGGCAGCTACGTTACCATGGAGGAAACACACAACATTTGACTTTATAGGCTAGAACTGAAGTCGCGCCAACTCCTTAACTCGAAATACAGTCAAGAAAGTAGCTCTGAAGCCGAGAAACGGGATCGACCAGAAGCACTACCGTGCAATTACGTACAATTTTCAAATAGCTTGTCCTTGAAAGGTTTGCGACCTCGGACAGCTATGTTACCATGGAGGAACCACACAACATTTGACTTTATAGGCTAGAACTGAAGTCGCGCCAACTGCTTAAATCAAAATACAGTCAAGAAAGTAGCTCTGAAGCCGAGAAACGGCATCGACCATAAGCACTACCGTGCAATTACGTACAATTTTCAAATTTCTTGTACTTGCTAACTTTGCGACCTCGGGCAGCTACGTTACCATGGAGGAACCACACAACATTTGAATTTATAGGCTAGAACTGAAGTCGCGCCAACTGCTTAACTCAAAATACAGTCAAGAAAGAAGCTCTGAAGCCGAGAAACGGGATCGACCATAAGCACTACCGTGCAATTACGTACAATTTTCAAATTTCTTGTACTTGCTAACTTTGCGACCTCGGGCAGCTATGTTACCATGGAGGAAACACACAACATTTGACTTTATAGGCTAGAACTGAAGTCGCGCCAACTCCTTAACTCGAAATACAGTCAAGAAAGTAGCTCTGAAGCCGAGAAACGGGATCGACCAGAAGCACTACCGTGCAATTACGTACAATTTTCAAATATCTTGTCCTTGAAAGGTTTGCGACCTCGGACAGCTATGTTACCATGGAGGAACCACACAACATTTGACTTTATAGGCTAGAACTGAAGTCGCGCCAACTGTCTAACATAAAATACAGTCAAGAAAGTAGCTCCGAAGCCGAGAAACGGCATCGACCATAAGCACTGCCGTGAAATTACGTACAATTTTCAAATTTCTTGTACTTGCTAACTTTGCGACCTCGGGCAGCTATGTTACCATAAAGGAATCACACAAGATTTGACTTTATAGGCCAGAACTGGAGTTGCGCCAACTGTTTAGCTCAAAATATACTCAAGAAAGTAGCTCTGAAGCCGAGAAACGGGATCGACCATAAGCACTACCGTGCAATTACGTACAATTTTCAAATATCTTGGCCTTGAAAGGTTTGCGACCTCGGACAGCTATGTTACCATGGAGGAACCACACAACATTTGACTTTATAGGCTAGAACTGAAGTCGCGCCAACTCCTTAACTCGAAATACAGTCAAGAAAGTAGCTCTGAAGCGGAAAAACGGGATCGACCATAAGCACTACCGTGCAATTTAGTACAATTTTCAAATTTCTTGTACTTGCTAAATTTACGACCTCGGGCAGCTACGTTGCCATGGAGGAACCACACAACATTTGACTTTATAGGCTAGAACTGAAGTCGCGCCAACTCCTTAACTCGAAATACAGTCAAGAAAGTAGCTCTGAAGCCGAGAAACGGGATCGACCATAAGCACTACCGTGCAATTACGTACAATTTTCAAATTTCTTGTACTTGCTAACTTTGCGACCTCGGGCAGCTACGTTACCATGGAGGAACCACACAACATTTGACTTTATAGGCTAGAACTGAAGTCGCGCCAACTGCTTAACTCAAAATACAGTCAAGAAAGAGCTCTGAAGCCGAGAAACGGCATCGACCATAAGCACTACCGTGAAATTACGTACAATTTTCAAATTTCTTGTACTTGCTAACTTTGCGACCTCGGGCAGCTACGTTACCATGGAGGAACCACACAACATTTGACTTTATAGGCTAGAACTGAAGTCGCGCCAACTCCTTAACTCGAAACACAGTCAAGAAAGTAGCTCTGAAGCCGAGAAACGGGATCGACCAGAAGCACTACCGTGCAATTTCGTACAATTTTCAAATATCTTGTCCTTGAAAGGTTTGCGACCTCGGACAGCTATGTTACCATGGAGGAACCACACAACATTTGACTTTATAGGCTAGAACTGAAGTCGCGCCAACTGCTTAAATCAAAATACAGTCAAGAAAGTAGCTCTGAAGCCGAGAAACGGGATCGACCATAAGCACTACCGTGCAATTACGTACAATTTTCAAATTTCTTGTACTTGCTAACTTTGCGACCTCGGGCAGCTACGTTACCATGGAGGAACCACACAACATTTGAATTTATAGGCTAGAACTGAAGTCGCGCCAACTGCTTAACTCAAAATACAGTCAAGAAAGAAGCTCTGAAGCCGAGAAACGGGATCGACCATAAGCACTACCGTGCAATTACGTACAATTTTCAAATTTCTTGTACTTGCTAACTTTGCGACCTCGGACAGCTATGTTACCATGGAGGAAACACACAACATTTGACTTTATAGGCTAGAACTGAAGTCGCGCCAACTCCTTAACTCGAAATACAGTCAAGAAAGTAGCTCTGAAGCCGAGAAACGGGATCGACCAGAAGCACTACCGTGCAATTACGTACAATTTTCAAATATCTTGTCCTTGAAAGGTTTGCGACCTCGGACAGCTATGTTACCATGGAGGAACCACACAACATTTGACTTTATAGGCTAGAACTGAAGTCGCGCCAACTGCTTAACCCAAAATACAGTCAAGAAAGTAGCTCCGAAGCCGAGAAACGGGATCGACCATAAGCAATACCGTGAAATTACGTACAATTTTCAGATTTCTTGTACTTGCTAACTTTGCGACCTCGGGCAGCTATGTTACCATGGAGGAATCACACAAGATTTGACTTTATAGGCTAGAACTGAAGTCGCGCCAACTGTCTAACATAAAATACAGTCAAGAAAGTAGCTCCGAAGCCGAGAAACGGCATCGACCATAAGCACTGCCGTGAAATTACGTACAATTTTCAAATTTCTTGTACTTGCTAACTTTGCGACCTCGGGCAGCTATGTTACCATAAAGGAATCACACAAGATTTGACTTTATAGGCCAGAACTGGAGTTGCGCCAACTGTTTAGCTCAAAATATAGTCAAGAAAGTAGCTCTGAAGCCGAGAAACGGGATCGACCATAAGCACTACCGTGCAATTACGTACAATTTTCAAATATCTTGTCCTTGAAAGGTTTGCGACCTCGGACAGCTATGTTACCATGGAGGAACCACACAACATTTGACTTTATAGGCTAGAACTGAAGTCGCGCCAACTCCTTAACTCGAAATACAGTCAAGAAAGTAGCTCTGAAGCGGAGAAACGGGATCGACCATAAGCACTACCGTGCAATTTAGTACAATTTTCAAATTTCTTGTACTTGCTAAATTTGCGACCTCGGGCAGCTACGTTGCCATGGAGGAACCACACAACATTTGACTTTATAGGCTAGAACTGAAGTCGCGCCAACTCCTTAACTCGAAATACAGTCAAGAAAGTAGCTCTGAAGCCGAGAAACGGGATCGACCATAAGCACTACCGTGCAATTACGTACAATTTTTAAATTTCTTGTACTTGCTTACTTTGCGACCTCGGGCAGCTACGTTACCATGGAGGAACCACACAACATTTGACTTTATAGGCTAGAACTGAAGTCGCGCCAACTGCTTAACTCAAAATACAGTCAAGAAAGAGCTCTGAAGCCGAGAAACGGCATCGACCATAAGCACTACCGTGAAATTACGTACAATTTTCAAATTTCTTGTACTTGCTAACTTTGCGACCTCGGGCAGCTACGTTACCATGGAGGAACCACACAACATTTGACTTTATAGGCTAGAACTGAAGTCGCGCCAACTCCTTAACTCGAAACACAGTCAAGAAAGTAGCTCTGAAGCCGAGAAACGGGATCGACCAGAAGCACTACCGTGCAATTTCGTACAATTTTCAAATATCTTGTCCTTGAAAGGTTTGCGACCTCGGACAGCTATGTTACCATGGAGGAACCACACAACATTTGACTTTATAGGCTAGAACTGAAGTCGCGCCAACAGCTTAAATCAAAATACAGTCAAGAAAGTAGCTCTGAAGCCGAGAAACGGGATCGACCATAAGCAATACCGTGCAATTACGTACAATTTTCAAATTTCTTGTACTTGCTAACTTTGCGACCTCGGGCAGCTACGTTACCATGGAGGAACCACACAACATTTGAATTTATAGGCTAGAACTGAAGTCGCGCCAACTGCTTAACTCAAAATACAGTCAAGAAAGAAGCTCTGAAGCCGAGAAACGGGATCGACCATAAGCACTACCGTGCAATTACGTACAATTTTCAAATTTCTTGTACTTGCTAACTTTGCGACCTCGGGCAGCTATGTTACCATGGAGGAAACACACAACATTTGACTTTATAGGCTAGAACTGAAGTCGCGCCAACTCCTTAACTCGAAATACAGTCAAGAAAGTAGCTCTGAAGCCGAGAAACGGGATCGACCAGAAGCACTACCGTGCAATTACGTACAATTTTCAAATATCTTGTCCTTGAAAGGTTTGCGACCTCGGACAGCTATGCTACCATGGAGGAACCACACAACATTTGACTTTATAGGCTAGAACTGAAGTCGCGCCAACTGCTTAACCCAAAATACAGTCAAGAAAGTAGCTCCGAAGCCGAGAAACGGGATCGACCATAAGCAGTACCGTGAAATTACGTACAATTTTCAGATTTCTTGTACTTGCTAACTTTGCGACCTCGGGCAGCTATGTTACCATGGAGGAACCACACAACATTTGACTTTATAGGCTAGAACTGAAGTCGCGCCAACTGCTTAAATCAAAATACAGTCAAGAAAGTAGCTCTGAAGCCGAGAAACGGGATCGACCATAAGCAATACCGTGCAATTACGTACAATTTTCAAATTTCTTGTCCTTGAAAGGTTTGCGACCTCGGACAGCTATGTTACCATGGAGGAACCACACAACATTTGACTTTATAGGCTAGAACTGAAGTCGCGCCAACGAGGAACCACACAACATTTGAATTTATAGGCTAGAACTGAAGTCGCGCCAACTGCTTAACTCAAAATACAGTCAAGAAAGAAGCTCTGAAGCCGAGAAACGGGATCGACCATAAGCACTACCGTGCAATTACGTACAATTTTCAAATTTCTTGTACTTGCTAACTTTGCGACCTCGGGCAGCTATGTTACCATGGAGGAAACACACAACATTTGACTTTATAGGCTAGAACTGAAGTCGCGCCAACTCCTTAACTCGAAATACAGTCAAGAAAGTAGCTCTGAAGCCGAGAAACGGGATCGACCAGAAGCACTACCGTGCAATTACGTACAATTTTCAAATATCTTGTCCTTGAAAGGTTTGCGACCTCGGACAGCTATGTTACCATGGAGGAACCACACAACATTTGACTTTATAGGCTAGAACTGAAGTCGCGCCAACTGCTTAACTCAAAATACAGTCAAGAAAGAAGCTCTGAAGCCGAGAAACGGGATCGACCATAAGCACTACCGTGCAATTACGTACAATTTTCAAATTTCTTGTACTTGCTAACTTTGCGACCTCGGGCAGCTATGTTACCATGGAGGAAACACACAACATTTGACTTTATAGGCTAGAACTGAAGTCGCGCCAACTCCTTAACTCGAAATACAGTCAAGAAAGTAGCTCTGAAGCCGAGAAACGGGATCGACCAGAAGCACTACCGTGCAATTACGTACAATTTTCAAATATCTTGTCCTTGAAAGGTTTGCGACCTCGGACAGCTATGTTACCATGGAGGAACCACACAACATTTGACTTTATAGGCTAGAACTGAAGTCGCGCCAACTGCTTAACCCAAAATACAGTCAAGAAAGTAGCTCCGAAGCCGAGAAACGGGATCGACCATAAGCAATACCGTGAAATTACGTACAATTTTCAGATTTCTTGTACTTGCTAACTTTGCGACCTCGGGCAGCTATGTTACCATGGAGGAATCACACAAGATTTGACTTTATAGGCTAGAACTGAAGTCGCGCCAACTGTCTAACATAAAATACAGTCAAGAAAGTAGCTCCGAAGCCGAGAAACGGCATCGACCATAAGCACTGCCGTGAAATTACGTACAATTTTCAAATTTCTTGTACTTGCTAACTTTGCGACCTCGGGCAGCTATGTTACCATAAAGGAATCACACAAGATTTGACTTTATAGGCCAGAACTGGAGTTGCGCCAACTGTTTAGCTCAAAATATAGTCAAGAAAGTAGCTCTGAAGCCGAGAAACGGGATCGACCATAAGCACTACCGTGCAATTACGTACAATTTTCAAATATCTTGTCCTTGAAAGGTTTGCGACCTCGGACAGCTATGTTACCATGGAGGAACCACACAACATTTGACTTTATAGGCTAGAACTGAAGTCGCGCCAACTCCTTAACTCGAAATACAGTCAAGAAAGTAGCTCTGAAGCGGAGAAACGGGATCGACCATAAGCACTACCGTGCAATTTCGTACAATTTTCAAATATCTTGTCCTTGAAAGGTTTGCGACCTCGGACAGCTATGTTACCATGGAGGAACCACACAACATTTGACTTTATAGGCTAGAACTGAAGTCGCGCCAACTCCTTAACTCGAAATACAGTCAAGAAAGTAGCTCTGAAGCCGAGAAACGGCATCGACCATAAGCACTACCGTGAAATTACGTACAATTTTCAAATTTCTTGTACTTGCTAACTTTGCGACCTCGGGCAGCTACGTTACCATGGAGGAACCACACAACATTTGACTTTATAGGCTAGAACTGAAGTCGCGCCAACTCCTTAACTCGAAACACAGTCAAGAAAGTAGCTCTGAAGCCGAGAAACGGGATCGACCAGAAGCACTACCGTGCAATTTCGTACAATTTTCAAATATCTTGTCCTTGAAAGGTTTGCGACCTCGGACAGCTATGTTACCATGGAGGAACCACACAACATTTGACTTTATAGGCTAGAACTGAAGTCGCGCCAACTGCTTAAATCAAAATACAGTCAAGAAAGTAGCTCTGAAGCCGAGAAACGGGATCGACCATAAGCACTACCGTGCAATTACGTACAATTTTCAAATTTCTTGTACTTGCTAACTTTGCGACCTCGGGCAGCTACGTTACCATGGAGGAACCACACAACATTTGAATTTATAGGCTAGAACTGAAGTCGCGCCAACTGCTTAACTCAAAATACAGTCAAGAAAGAAGCTCTGAAGCCGAGAAACGGGATCGACCATAAGCACTACCGTGCAATTACGTACAATTTTCAAATTTCTTGTACTTGCTAACTTTGCGACCTCGGGCAGCTATGTTACCATGGAGGAAACACACAACATTTGACTTTATAGGCTAGAACTGAAGTCGCGCCAACTCCTTAACTCGAAATACAGTCAAGAAAGTAGCTCTGAAGCCGAGAAACGGGATCGACCAGAAGCACTACCGTGCAATTACGTACAATTTTCAAATATCTTGTCCTTGAAAGGTTTGCGACCTCGGACAGCTATGTTACCATGGAGGAACCACACAACATTTGACTTTATAGGCTAGAACTGAAGTCGCGCCAACTGCTTAACCCAAAATACAGTCAAGAAAGTAGCTCCGAAGCCGAGAAACGGGATCGACCATAAGCAATACCGTGAAATTACGTACAATTTTCAGATTTCTTGTACTTGCTAACTTTGCGACCTCGGGCAGCTATGTTACCATGGAGGAATCACACAAGATTTGACTTTATAGGCTAGAACTGAAGTCGCGCCAACTGTCTAACATAAAATACAGTCAAGAAAGTAGCTCCGAAGCCGAGAAACGGCATCGACCATAAGCACTGCCGTGAAATTACGTACAATTTTCAAATTTCTTGTACTTGCTAACTTTGCGACCTCGGGCAGCTATGTTACCATAAAGGAATCACACAAGATTTGACTTTATAGGCCAGAACTGGAGTTGCGCCAACTGTTTAGCTCAAAATATAGTCAAGAAAGTAGCTCTGAAGCCGAGAAACGGGATCGACCATAAGCACTACCGTGCAATTACGTACAATTTTCAAATATCTTGTCCTTGAAAGGTTTGCGACCTCGGACAGCTATGTTACCATGGAGGAACCACACAACATTTGACTTTATAGGCTAGAACTGAAGTCGCGCCAACTCCTTAACTCGAAATACAGTCAAGAAAGTAGCTCTGAAGCGGAGAAACGGGATCGACCATAAGCACTACCGTGCAATTTAGTACAATTTTCAAATTTCTTGTACTTGCTAAATTTGCGACCTCGGGCAGCTACGTTGCCATGGAGGAACCACACAACATTTGACTTTATAGGCTAGAACTGAAGTCGCGCCAACTCCTTAACTCGAAATACAGTCAAGAAAGTAGCTCTGAAGCCGAGAAACGGGATCGACCATAAGCACTACCGTGCAATTACGTACAATTTTTAAATTTCTTGTACTTGCTTACTTTGCGACCTCGGGCAGCTACGTTACCATGGAGGAACCACACAACATTTGACTTTATAGGCTAGAACTGAAGTCGCGCCAACTGCTTAACTCAAAATACAGTCAAGAAAGAGCTCTGAAGCCGAGAAACGGCATCGACCATAAGCACTACCGTGAAATTACGTACAATTTTCAAATTTCTTGTACTTGCTAACTTTGCGACCTCGGGCAGCTACGTTACCATGGAGGAACCACACAACATTTGACTTTATAGGCTAGAACTGAAGTCGCGCCAACTCCTTAACTCGAAACACAGTCAAGAAAGTAGCTCTGAAGCCGAGAAACGGGATCGACCAGAAGCACTACCGTGCAATTTCGTACAATTTTCAAATATCTTGTCCTTGAAAGGTTTGCGACCTCGGACAGCTATGTTACCATGGAGGAACCACACAACATTTGACTTTATAGGCTAGAACTGAAGTCGCGCCAACTGCTTAAATCAAAATACAGTCAAGAAAGTAGCTCTGAAGCCGAGAAACGGGATCGACCATAAGCAATACCGTGCAATTACGTACAATTTTCAAATTTCTTGTACTTGCTAACTTTGCGACCTCGGGCAGCTACGTTACCATGGAGGAACCACACAACATTTGAATTTATAGGCTAGAACTGAAGTCGCGCCAACTGCTTAACTCAAAATACAGTCAAGAAAGAAGCTCTGAAGCCGAGAAACGGGATCGACCATAAGCACTACCGTGCAATTACGTACAATTTTCAAATTTCTTGTACTTGCTAACTTTGCGACCTCGGGCAGCTATGTTACCATGGAGGAAACACACAACATTTGACTTTATAGGCTAGAACTGAAGTCGCGCCAACTCCTTAACTCGAAATACAGTCAAGAAAGTAGCTCTGAAGCCGAGAAACGGGATCGACCAGAAGCACTACCGTGCAATTACGTACAATTTTCAAATATCTTGTCCTTGAAAGGTTTGCGACCTCGGACAGCTATGTTACCATGGAGGAACCACACAACATTTGACTTTATAGGCTAGAACTGAAGTCGCGCCAACTGCTTAACCCAAAATACAGTCAAGAAAGTAGCTCCGAAGCCGAGAAACGGGATCGACCATAAGCAATACCGTGAAATTACGTACAATTTTCAGATTTCTTGTACTTGCTAACTTTGCGACCTCGGGCAGCTATGTTACCATGGAGGAATCACACAAGATTTGACTTTATAGGCTAGAACTGAAGTCGCGCCAACTGTCTAACATAAAATACAGTCAAGAAAGTAGCTCCGAAGCCGAGAAACGGCATCGACCATAAGCACTGCCGTGAAATTACGTACAATTTTCAAATTTCTTGTACTTGCTAACTTTGCGACCTCGGGCAGCTATGTTACCATAAAGGAATCACACAAGATTTGACTTTATAGGCCAGAACTGGAGTTGCGCCAACTGTTTAGCTCAAAATATAGTCAAGAAAGTAGCTCTGAAGCCGAGAAACGGGATCGACCATAAGCACTACCGTGCAATTACGTACAATTTTCAAATATCTTGTCCTTGAAAGGTTTGCGACCTCGGACAGCTATGTTACCATGGAGGAACCACACAACATTTGACTTTATAGGCTAGAACTGAAGTCGCGCCAACTCCTTAACTCGAAATACAGTCAAGAAAGTAGCTCTGAAGCGGAGAAACGGGATCGACCATAAGCACTACCGTGCAATTTAGTACAATTTTCAAATTTCTTGTACTTGCTAAATTTGCGACCTCGGGCAGCTACGTTGCCATGGAGGAACCACACAACATTTGACTTTATAGGCTAGAACTGAAGTCGCGCCAACTCCTTAACTCGAAATACAGTCAAGAAAGTAGCTCTGAAGCCGAGAAACGGGATCGACCATAAGCACTACCGTGCAATTACGTACAATTTTCAAATTTCTTGTACTTGCTTACTTTGCGACCTCGGGCAGCTACGTTACCATGGAGGAACCACACAACATTTGACTTTATAGGCTAGAACTGAAGTCGCGCCAACTGCTTAACTCAAAATACAGTCAAGAAAGAGCTCTGAAGCCGAGAAACGGCATCGACCATAAGCACTACCGTGAAATTACGTACAATTTTCAAATTTCTTGTACTTGCTAACTTTGCGACCTCGGGCAGCTACGTTACCATGGAGGAACCACACAACATTTGACTTTATAGGCTAGAACTGAAGTCGCGCCAACTCCTTAACTCGAAACACAGTCAAGAAAGTAGCTCTGAAGCCGAGAAACGGGATCGACCAGAAGCACTACCGTGCAATTTCGTACAATTTTCAAATATCTTGTCCTTGAAAGGTTTGCGACCTCGGACAGCTATGTTACCATGGAGGAACCACACAACATTTGACTTTATAGGCTAGAACTGAAGTCGCGCCAACTGCTTAAATCAAAATACAGTCAAGAAAGTAGCTCTGAAGCCGAGAAACGGGATCGACCATAAGCAATACCGTGCAATTACGTACAATTTTCAAATTTCTTGTACTTGCTAACTTTGCGACCTCGGGCAGCTACGTTACCATGGAGGAACCACACAACATTTGAATTTATAGGCTAGAACTGAAGTCGCGCCAACTGCTTAACTCAAAATACAGTCAAGAAAGAAGCTCTGAAGCCGAGAAACGGGATCGACCATAAGCACTACCGTGCAATTACGTACAATTTTCAAATTTCTTGTACTTGCTAACTTTGCGACCTCGGGCAGCTATGTTACCATGGAGGAAACACACAACATTTGACTTTATAGGCTAGAACTGAAGTCGCGCCAACTCCTTAACTCGAAATACAGTCAAGAAAGTAGCTCTGAAGCCGAGAAACGGGATCGACCAGAAGCACTACCGTGCAATTACGTACAATTTTCAAATATCTTGTCCTTGAAAGGTTTGCGACCTCGGACAGCTATGCTACCATGGAGGAACCACACAACATTTGACTTTATAGGCTAGAACTGAAGTCGCGCCAACTGCTTAACCCAAAATACAGTCAAGAAAGTAGCTCCGAAGCCGAGAAACGGGATCGACCATAAGCAATACCGTGAAATTACGTACAATTTTCAGATTTCTTGTACTTGCTAACTTTGCGACCTCGGGCAGCTATGTTACCATGGAGGAATCACACAAGATTTGACTTTATAGGCTAGAACTGAAGTCGCGCCAACTGTCTAACATAAAATACAGTCAAGAAAGTAGCTCCGAAGCCGAGAAACGGCATTGACCATAAGCACTGCCGTGAAATTACGTACAATTTTCAAATTTCTTGTACTTGCTAACTTTGCGACCTCGGGCAGCTATGTTACCATAAAGGAATCACACAAGATTTGACTTTATAGGCCAGAACTGGAGTTGCGCCAACTGTTTAGCTCAAAATATAGTCAAGAAAGTAGCTCTGAAGCCGAGAAACGGGATCGACCATAAGCACTACCGTGCAATTACGTACAATTTTCAAATATCTTGTCCTTGAAAGGTTTGCGACCTCGGACAGCTATGTTACCATGGAGGAACCACACAACATTTGACTTTATAGGCTAGAACTGAAGTCGCGCCAACTCCTTAACTCGAAATACAGTCAAGAAAGTAGCTCTGAAGCGGAGAAACGGGATCGACCATAAGCACTACCGTGCAATTTAGTACAATTTTCAAATTTCTTGTACTTGCTAAATTTGCGACCTCGGGCAGCTACGTTGCCATGGAGGAACCACACAACATTTGACTTTATAGGCTAGAACTGAAGTCGCGCCAACTCCTTAACTCGAAATACAGTCAAGAAAGTAGCTCTGAAGCCGAGAAACGGGATCGACCATAAGCACTACCGTGCAATTACGTACAATTTTCAAATTTCTTGTACTTGCTAACTTTGCGACCTCGGGCAGCTACGTTACCATGGAGGAACCACACAACATTTGACTTTATAGGCTAGAACTGAAGTCGCGCCAACTGCTTAACTCAAAATACAGTCAAGAAAGAGCTCTGAAGCCGAGAAACGGCATCGACCATAAGCACTACCGTGAAATTACGTACAATTTTCAAATTTCTTGTACTTGCTAACTTTGCGACCTCGGGCAGCTACGTTACCATGGAGGAACCACACAACATTTGACTTTATAGGCTAGAACTGAAGTCGCGCCAACTCCTTAACTCGAAACACAGTCAAGAAAGTAGCTCTGAAGCCGAGAAACGGGATCGACCAGAAGCACTACCGTGCAATTTCGTACAATTTTCAAATATCTTGTCCTTGAAAGGTTTGCGACCTCGGACAGCTATGTTACCATGGAGGAACCACACAACATTTGACTTTATAGGCTAGAACTGAAGTCGCGCCAATTGCTTAAATCAAAATACAGTCAAGAAAGTAGCTCTGAAGCCGAGAAACGGGATCGACCATAAGCACTACCGTGCAATTACGTACAATTTTCAAATTTCTTGTACTTGCTAACTTTGCGACCTCGGGCAGCTACGTTACCATGGAGGAACCACACAACATTTGAATTTATAGGCTAGAACTGAAGTCGCGCCAACTGCTTAACTCAAAATACAGTCAAGAAAGAAGCTCTGAAGCCGAGAAACGGGATCGACCATAAGCACTACCGTGCAATTACGTACAATTTTCAAATTTCTTGTACTTGCTAACTTTGCGACCTCGGGCAGCTATGTTACCATGGAGGAATCACACAAGATTTGACTTTATAGGCTAGAACTGAAGTCGCGCCAACTGCTTAGCTCAAAATACAGTCAAGAAAGTAGCTCTGAAGCCGAGAAACCGGATCGACCATAAGCAGTACCGTGAAATTACGTACAATTTTCAAATTTCTTATACTTGCTAACTTTGCGACCTCGGGCAGCTATGTTACCATGGAGGAATCACACAAAATTTGACTTTATAGGCTAGAACTGAAGTCGCGCCAATTGTTTAGCTCAAAATACAGTCAAGAAAGTAGCTCTGAAGCCGAGAAACGGGATCGACCATAAGCACTACCGTGCAATTACGTACAATTTTCAAATTTCTTGTTCTTGCTAACTTTGCGACCTCGGGCAGCTACGTTACCATGGAGGAACCACACAACATTTGACTTTATAGACTAGAACTGAAGTCGCGCCAACTCCTTAACTCGAAATACAGTCAAGAAAGTAGCTCTGAAGCCGAGAAACGGGATCGACCATAAGCACTACCGTGCAATTACGTACAATTTTCAAATATCTTGTCCTTGAAATGTTTGCGACCTCGGACAGCTATGTTACCATGGAGGAACCACACAACATTTGACTTTATAGGCTAGAACTGAAGTCGCGCCAACTGCTTAACGCAAAATACAGTCAAGAAATTAGCTCCGAAGCCGAGAAACGGGATCGACCATAAGCACTACCGTGCAATTACATACAATTTTCAAATTTCTTGTACTTTCTAACTTTGCGACCTCGGGCAGCTACGTTACCATGGAGGAACCACACAACATTTGAATTTATATTCTAGAACTGAAGTCGCGCCAACTGCTTAAATCAAAATACAGTCAAGAAAGTAGCTCTGAAGCCGAGAAACGGGATCGACCATAAGCACTACCGTGCAATTACGTACAATTTTCAAATTTCTTGTACTTGCTAACTTTGCGACCTCGGGCAGCTACGTTACCATGGAGGAACCACACAACATTTGACTTTATAGACTAGAACTGAAGTCGCGCCAACTCCTTAACTCGAAATACAGTCAAGAAAGTAGCTCTGAAGCCGAGAAACGGGATCGACCATAAGCACTACCGTGCAATTACGTACAATTTTCAAATATCTTGTCCTTGAAATGTTTGCGACCTCGGACAGCTATGTTACCATGGAGGAACCACACAACATTTGACTTTATAGGCTAGAACTGAAGTCGCGCCAACTGCTTAACCCAAAATACAGTCAAGAAATTAGCTCCGAAGCCGAGAAACGGGATCGACCATAAACACTACCGTGCAATTACGTACAATTTTCAAATTTCTTGTACTTGCTAACTTTGCGACCTCGGGCAGCTACGTTACCATGGAGGAACCACACAACATTTGAATTTATAGGCTAGAACTGAAGTCGCGCCAACTGCTTAAATCAAAATACAGTCAAGAAAGTAGCTCTGAAGCCGAGAAACGGGATCGACCATAAGCACTACCGTGCAATTACGTACAATTTTCAAATTTCTTGTACTTGCTAACTTTGGGACCTCGGGCAGCTACGTTACCATGGAGGAACCACACAACATTTGACTTTATAGGCTAGAACTGAAGTCGCGCCAACTCCTTAACTCGAAATACAGTCAAGAAAGTAGCTCTGAAGCCGAGAAACGGGATCGACCAGAAGCACTACCGTGCAATTACGTACAATTTTCAAATATCTTGTCCTTGAAAGGTTTGCGACCTCGGACAGCTATGTTACCATGGAGGACCCACACAACATTTGACTTTATAGGCTAGAACTGAAGTCGCGCCAACTGCTTAAATCAAAATACAGTCAAGAAAGTAGCTCTGAAGCCGAGAAACGGGATCGACCATAAGCACTACCGTGCAATTACGTATAATTTTCAAATTTCTTGTACTTGCTACATTTGCGACCTCGGGCAGCTATGTTACCATGGAGGAATCACACAAGATTTGACTTTATAGGCCAGAACTGAAGTCGCGCCAACTGTTTAACTCAAAATAAAGTCAAGAAAGTAGCTCTGAAGCCGAGAAGCGGGATCGACCATAAGCACTACCGTGAAATTACGTACCATTTTCAAATTTCTTGTACTTGCTAACTTTGCGACCTCGGGCAGCTATGTTACCATGGAGGAATCACACAAGATTTGACTTTATAGGCTAGAACTGAAGTCGCGCCAACTGCTTAGCTCAAAATACAGTCAAGAAAGTAGCTCTGAAGCCGAAAAACCGGATCGACCATAAGCAGTACCGTGAAATTATGTACAATTTTCAAATTTCTTATACTTGCTAACTTTGCGACCTCGGGCAGCTATGTTACCATGGAGGAATCACACAAAATTTGACTTTATAGGCTAGAACTGAAGTCGCGCCAATTGTTTAGCTCAAAATACAGTCAAGAAAGTAGCTCTGAAGCCGAGAAACGGGATCGACCATAAGCACTACCGTGCAATTACGTACAATTTTCAAAATTCTTGTACTTGCTAACTTTGCGACCACGGGCAGCTACGTTACCATGGAGGAACCACACAACATTTGACTTTATAGACTAGAACTGAAGTCGCGCCAACTCCTTAACTCGAAATACAGTCAAGAAAGTAGCTCTGAAGCCGAGAAACGGGATCGACCATAAGCACTACCGTGCAATTACGTACAATTTTCAAATTTCTTGTACTTGCTAACTTTGCGACCTCGGGCAGCTACGTTGCCATGGAGGAACCACACAACATTTGACTTTATAGGCTAGAACTGAAGTCGCGCCAACTCCTTAACTCGAAATACAGTCAAGAAAGTAGCTCTGAAGCCGAGAAACGGGATCGACCATAAGCACTACCGTGCAATTACGTACAATTTTCAAATGTCTTGTACTTGCTAACTTTGCGACCTCGGGCAGCTATGTTACCAAGGAGGAATCACACAAGATTTGACTTTATGGGCTAGAACTGAAGTCGCGCCAACTGCTTAAATCAAAATACAGTCAAGAAAGTAGCTCTGAAGCCGAGAAACGCGATCGACCATAAGCACTACCGTGAAATTACGTACAATTTTCAAATTTCTTGTACTTGCTAATTTTGCGACCTCGGGCAGCTACGTTACCATGGAGGAACCACACAACATTTGACTTTATAGGCTAGAACTGAAGTCGCGCCAACTGCTTAACTCAAAATACAGTCAAGAAAGAAGCTCTGAAGCCGAGAAACGGCATCGACCATAAGCACTACCGTGAAATTACGTACAATTTTCAAATTTCTTGTACTTGCTAACTTTGCGACCTCGGGCAGCTATGTTGCCATGGGAATCATACAAGATTTGACTTTATGGGCTAGAACTGAAGTCGCGCCAACTGCTTAAATCAAAATACAGTCAAGAAAGAAGCTCTGAAGCCGAGAAACGGGATCGACCAGAAGCACTACCGTGCAATTACGTACAATTTTCAAATATCTTGTCCTTGAAAGGTTTGCGACCTCGGACAGCTATGTTACCATGGAGGAACCACACAACATTTGACTTTATAGGCTAGAACTGAAGTCGCGCCAACTGCTTAACCCAAAATACAGTCAAGAAAGTAGCTCCGAAGCCGAGAAACGGGATCGACCATAAGCAATACCGTGAAATTACGTACAATTTTCAGATTTCTTGTACTTGCTAACTTTGCGACCTCGGGCAGCTATGTTGCCATGGGAATCACACAAGATTTGACTTTATAGGCTAGAACTGAAGTCGCGCCAACTGTCTAACATAAAATACAGTCAAGAAAGTAGCTCCGAAGCCGAGAAACGGCATCGACCATAAGCACTGCCGTGAAATTACGTACAATTTTCAAATTTCTTGTACTTGCTAACTTTGCGACCTCGGGCAGCTATGTTACCATGGAGGAATCACACAAGATTTGACTTTATAGGCCAGAACTGAAGTTGCGCCAACTGTTTAGCTCAAAATATAGTCAAGAAAGTAGCTCTGAAGCCGAGAAACGGGATCGACCATAAGCACTAATGTGAAATTACGTACAATTTTCAAATTTCTTATACTTGCCAAATTTTGCGACCTCGGGCAGCGATGTTACCATGGAGGAATCACACAAGATTTGACTTTATAGGCTATAACTGAAGTCGCGCCAACTCCCTAACTCGAAATACAGTCAAGAAAGTAGCTCTGAAGCCGAGAAACGGGATCGACCATAAGCACTACCGTGCAATTACGTACAATTTTCAAATTTCTTGTACTTGCTAACTTTGCGACCTCGGGCAGCTATGTTACCATGGAGGAATCACACAAGATTTGACTTTATAGGCCAGAACTGAAGTTGCGCCAACTGTTTAGCTCAAAATATAGTCAAGAAAGTAGCTCTGAAGCCGAGAAGCGGGATCGACCATAAGCACTAATGTGAAATTACGTACAATTTTCAAATTTCTTGTACTTGCTAACTTTGCGACCTCGGACAGCTATGTTACCATGCAGGAATCACACAAGATTTGACTTTATAGGCTAGAACTGAAGTCGCGCCAACTGCTTAGCTCAAAATACAGTCAAGAAAGTAGCTCTGAAGCCGAGAAACCGGATCGACCATAAGCAGTACCGTGCAATTACGTACAATTTTCAAATTTCTTGTACTTGCTAACTTTGCGACCTCGGGCAGCTACGTTACCATGGAGGAACCACACAACATTTGACTTTATAGGCTAGAACTGAAGTCGCGCCAACTCCTTAACTCGAAATACAGTCAAGAAAGTAGCTCTGAAGCCGAGAAACGGGATCGACCATAAGCACTACCGTGCAATTACGTACAATTTTCAAATTTCTTGTACTTGCTAACTTTGCGACCTCGGGCAGCTACGTTACCATGGAGGAACCGCACAACATTTGACTTTATAGGCTAGAACTGAAGTCGCGCCAACTGCTTAACTCAAAATACAGTCAAGAAAGAGCTCTGAAGCCGAGAAACGGCATCGACCATAAGCACTGCCGTGAAATTACGTACAATTTTCAAATTTCTTGTACTTGCTAACTTTGCGACCTCGGGCAGCTACGTTACCATGGAGGAACCACACAACATTTGACTTTATAGGCTAGAACTGAAGTCGCGCCAACTCCTTAACCTCGAAATACAGTCAAGAAAGTAGCTCTGAAGCCAAGAAACGGGATAGACCAGAAGCACTACCGTGCAATTTCGTACAATTTTCAAATATCTTGTCCTTGAAAGGTTTGCGACCTCGGACAGCTATGTTACCATGGAGGAACCACACAACATTTGACTTTATAGGCTAGAACTGAAGTCGCGCCAACTGCTTAAATCAAAATACAGTCAAGAAAGTAGCTCCGAAGCCGAGAAACGGGATCGACCATAAGCAATACCGTGAAATTACGTACAATTTTCAGATTTCTTGTACTTGCTAACTTTGCGACCTCGGGCAGCTACGTTACCATGGAGGAACCACACAACATTTGACTTTATAGGCTAGAACTGAAGTCGCGCCAACTCCTTAACTCGAAATACAGTCAAGAAAGTAGCTCTGAAGCCGAGAAACGGGATCGACCAGAAGCACTACCGTGCAATTTCGTACAATTTTCAAATATCTTGTCCTTGAAAGGTTTGCGACCTCGGACAGCTATGTTACCATGGAGGAACCACACAACATTTGACTTTATAGGCTAGAACTGAAGTCGCGCCAACTCCTTAACTCGAAATACAGTCAAGAAAGTAGCTCTGAAGCCGAGAAACGGGATCGACCATAAGCACTACCGTGCAATTACGTACAATTTTCAAATTTCTTGTACTTGCTAACTTTGCGACCTCGGGCAGCTACGTTACCATGGAGGAACCGCACAACATTTGACTTTATAGGCTAGAACTGAAGTCGCGCCAACTGCTTAACTCAAAATACAGTCAAGAAAGAGCTCTGAAGCCGAGAAACGGCATCGACCATAAGCACTACCGTGAAATTACGTACAATTTTCAAATTTCTTGTACTTGCTAACTTTGCGACCTCGGGCAGCTACGTTACCATGGAGGAACCACACAACATTTGACTTTATAGGCTAGAACTGAAGTCGCGCCAACTCCTTAACTCGAAATACAGTCAAGAAAGTAGCTCTGAAGCCGAGAAACGGGATCGACCAGAAGCACTACCGTGCAATTTCGTACAATTTTCAAATATCTTGTCCTTGAAAGGTTTGCGACCTCGGACAGCTATGTTACCATGGAGGAACCACACAACATTTGACTTTATAGGCTAGAACTGAAGTCGCGCCAACTGCTTAAATAAAAATACAGTCAAGAAAGTAGCTCTGAAGCCGAGAAACGGGATCGACCATAAGCACTACCGTGCAATTACGTACAATTTTCAAATTTCTTGTACTTGCTAACTTTGCGACCTCGGGCAGCTACGTTACGATGGAGGAACCACACAACATTTGAATTTATAGGCTAGAACTGAAGTCGCGCCAACTGCTTAACTCAAAATACAGTCAAGAAAGAAGCTCTGAAGCCGAGAAACGATATCGACCATAAGCACTACCGTGAAATTACGTACAATTTTCAAATTTCTTGTACTTGCTAACTTTGCGACCTCGGGCAGCTATGTTACCATGGAGGAATCACACAAGATTTGACTTTATAGGCTAGAACTGAAGTCGCGCCAACTGCTTAGCTCAAAATACAGTCAAGAAAGTAGCTCTGAAGCCGAGAAACCGGATCGACCATAAGCAGTACCGTGAAATTACGTACAATTTTCAAATTTCTTGTCCTTGAAATGTTTGCGACCTCGGACAGCTATGTTACCATGGAGGAACCACACAACATTTGACTTTATATTCTAGACCTGAAGTCGCGCCAATTGTTTAGCTCAAAATACAGTCAAGAAAGTAGCTCTGAAGCCGAGAAACGGGATCGACCATAAGCACTACCGTGCAATTACGTACAATTTTCAAATTTCTTGTACTTGCTAACTTTGCGACCTCGGGCAGCTATGTTACCATGGAGGAACCACACAACATTTGACTTTATATTCTAGACCTGAAGTCGCGCCAATTGTTTAGCTCAAAATACAGTCAAGAAAGTAGCTCTGAAGCCGAGAAACGGGATCGACCATAAGCACTACCGTGCAATTACGTACAATTTTCAAATTTCTTGTACTTGCTAACTTTGCGACCTCGGGCAGCTATGTTACCATGGAGGAATCACACAAAATTTGACTTTATATTCTAGAACTGAAGTCGCGCCAACTCCTTAACTCAAAATACAGTCAAGAAAGAAGCTCTGAAGCCGAGAAACGATATCGACCATAAGCACTACCGTGAAATTACGTACAATTTTCAAATTTCTTGTACTTGCTAACTTTGCGACCTCGGGCAGCTATGTTACCATGGAGGAATCACACAAAATTTGACTTTATAGGCTAGACCTGAAGTCGCGCCAATTGTTTAGCTCAAAATACAGTCAAGAAAGTAGCTCTGAAGCCGAGAAACGGGATCGACCATAAGCACTACCGTGCAATTACGTACAATTTTCAAATTTCTTGTACTTGCTAACTTTGCGACCACGGGCAGCTATGTTACCATGGAGGAACCATATAAAATTTGACATTATAGGCTAGAACTGAAGTCGCGCCAACTAATTAACTCGAAATACAGTCAAGAAAGTGGCTCTGAAGCCGAGAAACGGGATCGACCATAAGCACTACCGTGCAATTACGTACAATTTTCAAATATCTTGTCCTTGAAATGTTTGCGACCTCGGACAGCTATGTTACCATGGAGGAACCACACAACATTTGACTTTATATTCTAGACCTGAAGTCGCGCCAATTGTTTAGCTCAAAATACAGTCAAGAAAGTAGCTCTGAAGCCGAGAAACGGGATCGACCATAAGCACTACCGTGCAATTACGTACAATTTTCAAATTTCTTGTACTTGCTAACTTTGCGACCTCGGGCAGCTACGTTACCATGGAGGAACCACACAAGATTTGACTTTATATCCTAGAACTGAAGTCGCGCCAACTGCTTAACTCAAAATACAGTCAAGAAAGTAGCTCTGAAGCCGAGAAACGGGATAGACCATAAGCACTACCGTGAAATTACGTACAATTTTCAAATTTTTTGTACTTGCTAACTTTGCGACCTCGGGCAGCTATGTTACCATGGAGGAATCACACAAGATTTGACATTATAGGCTAGAACTGAAGTCGCGCCAACTGCTTAGCTCAAAATACAGTCAAGAAAGTAGCTCTGAAGCCGAGAAACGGGATCGACCTTAAGCACTAATGTGAAATTACGTACAATTTTCAAATTTCTTGTACTTGCTAACTTTGCGACCACGGGCAGCTATGTTATCATGGAGGAACCACACAAGATTTGACTTTATAGGCTAGAACTGAAGTCGCGCCAACTGCTTAACTCAAAATACAGTCAAGAAAGTAGCTCTGAAGCCGAGAAACGGGATCGACCATAAGCACTACCGTGAAATTACGTAGAATTTTCAAATTTTTTGTACTTGCTAACTTTGCGACCCCGGGCAGCTATGTTACCATGGAGGAATCACGCAAGATTTGACTTTGTAGGCTAGAACTGAAGTCGCGCCAACTGCTTAGCTCAAAATACAGTCAAGAAAGTAGCTCTGAAGCCGAGAAACGGGATCGACCATAAGCACTAATGTGAAATTACGTACAATTTTCAAATTTTTTGTACTTGCTAACTTTGCGACCTCGGGCAGCTATGTTACCATGGAGGAATCACACAAGATTTGACTTTGTAGGCTAGAACTGAAGTCGCGCCAACTGCTTAACTCAAAATACAGTCAAGAAAGTAGCTCTGAAGCCGAGAAACGGGATCGACCATAAGCACTAATGTGAAATTACGTACAATTTTCAAATTTCTTGTACTTGCTAACTTTGCGACCTCGGGCAGCTATATTATCATTTAATAATCACACAAGATTTGACTTTGTAGGCTAGAACTCAACTCGCGCCAACTGCTTAACTCAAAATACAGTCAAGAGAGTAGCTCTGAAGCCGAGGAACGACATCGACCCTAAGCACTACCGTGAAATTACGTACAATTTTCAAATTTCTTGTACTTGCTAACTTTGCGACCACGGGCAGCTATGTTACCATGGAGGAACCATATAAGATTTGACTTTATAGGCTAGAACTGAAGTCGCGCCAACTAATTAACTCAAAATACAGTCAAGAAAGTAGCTCTGAAGCCGAAGAACGGCATCGACCATAAGCACTACCGTGAAATTATGTACAATTTTCAAATTTCTTGTACTTGCTAACTTTGCGACCACGGGCAGCTATGTTACCATGGAGGAACCACACAAGATTTGACTTTATAGGCTAGAACTGAAGTCGCGCCAACTGCTTAACTCAAAATACAGTCAAGAAAGTAGCTCTGAAGCGGAGAAGCGGGATCGATCATAAGCACTACCGTGAAATTACGTACAATTTTCAAATTTCTTGTACTTGCTAACTTTGCGAACTCGGGCAGCTATGTTACCATGGAGGAACCATACAAGATTTGACTTTATAGGCTAGAACTGAAGTCGCGCCAACTGCTTACCTCAAAATACAGTCAAGAGAGTAGCTCTGAAGCCGAGGAACGGCATCGACCATAAGCACTAATGTGAAATTACGTACAATTTTCAAATTTTTTGTACTTGCTAACTTTGCGACCTCGGGCAGCTATATTATCATTTAATAATCACACAAGATTTGACTTTGTAGGCTACTTGCTAACTTTGCGACCACGGGCAGCTATGTTACCATGGAGGAATCACACAAGATTTGACTTTGTAGGCTAGAACTGAAGTCGCGCCAACTGCTTAACTCAAAATACAGTCAAGAGAGTAGCTCTGAAGCCGAGGAACGGCATCGACCATAAGCACTACCGTGAAATTACGTACAATTTTCAAATTTCTTGTACTTGCTAACTTTGCGAACTCGGGCAGCTATGTTACCATGGAGGAACCATACAAGATTTGACTTTATAGGCTAGAACTCAACTCGCGCCAACTGCTTAACTCAAAATACAGTCAAGAGAGTAGCTCTGAAGCCGAGGAACGACATCGACCATAAGCACTACCGTGAAATTACGTACAATTTTCAAATTTCTTGTACTTGCTAACTTTGCGACCACGGGCAGCTATGTTACCATGGAGGAACCATATAAAATTTGACATTATAGGCTAGAACTGAAGTCGCGCCAACTAATTAACTCAAAATACAGTCAAGAAAGTAGCTCTGAAGCCGAAGAACGGCATCGACCATAAGCACTACCGTGAAATTACGCACAATTTTCAAATTTCTTGTACTTGCTAACTTTGCGACCACGGGCAGCTATGTTACCATGGAGGAATCACACAAAATTTGACTTTATATTCTAGAACTGAAGTCGCGCCAACTCCTTAACTCAAAATACAGTCAAGAAAGAAGCTCTGAAGCCGAGAAACGATATCGACCATAAGCACTACCGTGAAATTACGTACAATTTTCAAATTTCTTGTACTTGCTAACTTTGCGACCTCGGGCAGCTATGTTACCATGGAGGAATCACACAAAATTTGACTTTATATTCTAGAACTGAAGTCGCGCCAACTCCTTAACTCAAAATACAGTCAAGAAAGAAGCTCTGAAGCCGAGAAACGATATCGACCATAAGCACTACCGTGAAATTACGTACAATTTTCAAATTTCTTGTACTTGCTAACTTTGCGACCTCGGGCAGCTATGTTACCATGGAGGAATCACACAAAATTTGACTTTATATTCTAGAACTGAAGTCGCGCCAACTCCTTAACTCAAAATACAGTCAAGAAAGAAGCTCTGAAGCCGAGAAACGATATCGACCATAAGCACTACCGTGAAATTACGTACAATTTTCAAATTTTTTGTACTTGCTAACTTTGCGACCTCGGGCAGCTATGTTACCATGGAGGAACCATATAAAATTTGACATTATAGGCTAGAACTGAAGTCGCGCCAACTAATTAACTCAAAATACAGTCAAGAAAGTAGCTCTGAAGCCGAAGAACGGCATCGACCATAAGCACTACCGTGAAATTACGCACAATTTTCAAATTTCTTGTACTTGCTAACTTTGCGACCACGGGCAGCTATGTTACCATGGAGGAATCACACAAAATTTGACTTTATATTCTAGAACTGAAGTCGCGCCAACTCCTTAACTCAAAATACAGTCAAGAAAGAAGCTCTGAAGCCGAGAAACGATATCGACCATAAGCACTACCGTGAAATTACGTACAATTTTCAAATTTCTTGTACTTGCTAACTTTGCGACCTCGGGCAGCTATGTTACCATGGAGGAATCACACAAAATTTGACTTTATATTCTAGAACTGAAGTCGCGCCAACTCCTTAACTCAAAATACAGTCAAGAAAGAAGCTCTGAAGCCGAGAAACGATATCGACCATAAGCACTACCGTGAAATTACGTACAATTTTCAAATTTCTTGTACTTGCTAACTTTGCGACCTCGGGCAGCTATGTTACCATGGAGGAATCACACAAAATTTGACTTTATATTCTAGAACTGAAGTCGCGCCAACTCCTTAACTCAAAATACAGTCAAGAAAGAAGCTCTGAAGCCGAGAAACGATATCGACCATAAGCACTACCGTGAAATTACGTACAATTTTCAAATTTTTTGTACTTGCTAACTTTGCGACCTCGGGCAGCTATGTTACCATAGAGGAATCACACAAAATTTGACTTTATAGGCTAGACCTGAAGTCGCGCCAATTGTTTAGCTCAAAATACAGTCAAGAAAGTAGCTCTGAAGCCGAGAAACGGGATCGACCATAAGCACTACCGTGCAATTACGTACAATTTTCAAATTTCTTGTACTTGCTAACTTTGCGACCTCGGGCAGCTACGTTACCATGGAGGAACCACACAACATTTGACTTTATAGACTAGAACTGAAGTCGCGCCAACTGCTTAGCTCAAAATACAGTCAAGAAAGTAGCTCTGAAGCCGAGAAACGGGATCGACCTTAAGCACTAATGTGAAATTACGTACAATTTTCAAATTTCTTGTACTTGCTAACTTTGCGACCACGGGCAGCTATGTTATCATGGAGGAACCACACAAGATTTGACTTTATAGGCTAGAACTGAAGTCGCGCCAACTGCTTAACTCAAAATACAGTCAAGAAAGTAGCTCTGAAGCCGAGAAACGGGATCGACCATAAGCACTACCGTGAAATTACGTAGAATTTTCAAATTTTTTGTACTTGCTAACTTTGCGACCCCGGGCAGCTATGTTACCATGGAGGAATCACGCAAGATTTGACTTTGTAGGCTAGAACTGAAGTCGCGCCAACTGCTTAGCTCAAAATACAGTCAAGAAAGTAGCTCTGAAGCCGAGAAACGGGATCGACCATAAGCACTAATGTGAAATTACGTACAATTTTCAAATTTTTTGTACTTGCTAACTTTGCGACCTCGGGCAGCTATGTTACCATGGAGGAATCACACAAGATTTGACTTTGTAGGCTAGAACTGAAGTCGCGCCAACTGCTTAACTCAAAATACAGTCAAGAAAGTAGCTCTGAAGCCGAGAAACGGGATCGACCATAAGCACTAATGTGAAATTACGTACAATTTTCAAATTTCTTGTACTTGCTAACTTTGCGACCTCGGGCAGCTATATTATCATTTAATAATCACACAAGATTTGACTTTGTAGGCTAGAACTCAACTCGCGCCAACTGCTTAACTCAAAATACAGTCAAGAGAGTAGCTCTGAAGCCGAGGAACGACATCGACCCTAAGCACTACCGTGAAATTACGTACAATTTTCAAATTTCTTGTACTTGCTAACTTTGCGACCACGGGCAGCTATGTTACCATGGAGGAACCATATAAGATTTGACTTTATAGGCTAGAACTGAAGTCGCGCCAACTAATTAACTCAAAATACAGTCAAGAAAGTAGCTCTGAAGCCGAAGAACGGCATCGACCATAAGCACTACCGTGAAATTATGTACAATTTTCAAATTTCTTGTACTTGCTAACTTTGCGACCACGGGCAGCTATGTTACCATGGAGGAACCACACAAGATTTGACTTTATAGGCTAGAACTGAAGTCGCGCCAACTGCTTAACTCAAAATACAGTCAAGAAAGTAGCTCTGAAGCGGAGAAGCGGGATCGATCATAAGCACTACCGTGAAATTACGTACAATTTTCAAATTTCTTGTACTTGCTAACTTTGCGAACTCGGGCAGCTATGTTACCATGGAGGAACCATACAAGATTTGACTTTATAGGCTAGAACTGAAGTCGCGCCAACTGCTTACCTCAAAATACAGTCAAGAGAGTAGCTCTGAAGCCGAGGAACGGCATCGACCATAAGCACTAATGTGAAATTACGTACAATTTTCAAATTTTTTGTACTTGCTAACTTTGCGACCTCGGGCAGCTATATTATCATTTAATAATCACACAAGATTTGACTTTGTAGGCTACTTGCTAACTTTGCGACCACGGGCAGCTATGTTACCATGGAGGAATCACACAAGATTTGACTTTGTAGGCTAGAACTGAAGTCGCGCCAACTGCTTAACTCAAAATACAGTCAAGAGAGTAGCTCTGAAGCCGAGGAACGGCATCGACCATAAGCACTACCGTGAAATTACGTACAATTTTCAAATTTCTTGTACTTGCTAACTTTGCGAACTCGGGCAGCTATGTTACCATGGAGGAACCATACAAGATTTGACTTTATAGGCTAGAACTCAACTCGCGCCAACTGCTTAACTCAAAATACAGTCAAGAGAGTAGCTCTGAAGCCGAGGAACGACATCGACCATAAGCACTACCGTGAAATTACGTACAATTTTCAAATTTCTTGTACTTGCTAACTTTGCGACCACGGGCAGCTATGTTACCATGGAGGAACCATATAAAATTTGACATTATAGGCTAGAACTGAAGTCGCGCCAACTAATTAACTCAAAATACAGTCAAGAAAGTAGCTCTGAAGCCGAAGAACGGCATCGACCATAAGCACTACCGTGAAATTACGCACAATTTTCAAATTTCTTGTACTTGCTAACTTTGCGACCACGGGCAGCTATGTTACCATGGAGGAATCACACAAAATTTGACTTTATATTCTAGAACTGAAGTCGCGCCAACTCCTTAACTCAAAATACAGTCAAGAAAGAAGCTCTGAAGCCGAGAAACGATATCGACCATAAGCACTACCGTGAAATTACGTACAATTTTCAAATTTCTTGTACTTGCTAACTTTGCGACCTCGGGCAGCTATGTTACCATGGAGGAATCACACAAAATTTGACTTTATATTCTAGAACTGAAGTCGCGCCAACTCCTTAACTCAAAATACAGTCAAGAAAGAAGCTCTGAAGCCGAGAAACGATATCGACCATAAGCACTACCGTGAAATTACGTACAATTTTCAAATTTCTTGTACTTGCTAACTTTGCGACCTCGGGCAGCTATGTTACCATGGAGGAATCACACAAAATTTGACTTTATATTCTAGAACTGAAGTCGCGCCAACTCCTTAACTCAAAATACAGTCAAGAAAGAAGCTCTGAAGCCGAGAAACGATATCGACCATAAGCACTACCGTGAAATTACGTACAATTTTCAAATTTTTTGTACTTGCTAACTTTGCGACCTCGGGCAGCTATGTTACCATAGAGGAATCACACAAAATTTGACTTTATAGGCTAGACCTGAAGTCGCGCCAATTGTTTAGCTCAAAATACAGTCAAGAAAGTAGCTCTGAAGCCGAGAAACGGGATCGACCATAAGCACTACCGTGCAATTACGTACAATTTTCAAATTTCTTGTACTTGCTAACTTTGCGACCTCGGGCAGCTATGTTACCATGGAGGAATCACACAAAATTTGACTTTATATTCTAGAACTGAAGTCGCGCCAACTCCTTAACTCAAAATACAGTCAAGAAAGAAGCTCTGAAGCCGAGAAACGATATCGACCATAAGCACTACCGTGAAATTACGTACAATTTTCAAATTTCTTGTACTTGCTAACTTTGCGACCTCGGGCAGCTATGTTACCATGGAGGAATCACACAAAATTTGACTTTATAGGCTAGACCTGAAGTCGCGCCAATTGTTTAGCTCAAAATACAGTCAAGAAAGTAGCTCTGAAGCCGAGAAACGGGATCGACCATAAGCACTACCGTGCAATTACGTACAATTTTCAAATTTCTTGTACTTGCTAACTTTGCGACCTCGGGCAGCTACGTTACCATGGAGGAACCACACAACATTTGACTTTATAGACTAGAACTGAAGTCGCGCCAACTCCTTAACTCGAAATACAGTCAAGAAAGTGGCTCTGAAGCCGAGAAACGGGATCGACCATAAGCACTACCGTGCAATTACGTACAATTTTCAAATATCTTGTCCTTGAAATGTTTGCGACCTCGGACAGCTATGTTACCATGGAGGAACCACACAACATTTGACTTTATATTCTAGACCTGAAGTCGCGCCAATTGTTTAGCTCAAAATACAGTCAAGAAAGTAGCTCTGAAGCCGAGAAACGGGATCGACCATAAGCACTACCGTGCAATTACGTACAATTTTCAAATTTCTTGTACTTGCTAACTTTGCGACCTCGGGCAGCTACGTTACCATGGAGGAACCACACAAGATTTGACTTTATATCCTAGAACTGAAGTCGCGCCAACTGCTTAACTCAAAATACAGTCAAGAAAGTAGCTCTGAAGCCGAGAAACGGGATAGACCATAAGCACTACCGTGAAATTACGTACAATTTTCAAATTTTTTGTACTTGCTAACTTTGCGACCTCGGGCAGCTATGTTATCATGGAGGAACCACAAAAGATTTGACTTTATAGGCTAGAACTGAAGTCGCGCCAACTGCTTAACTCAAAATACAGTCAAGAAAGTAGCTCTGAAGCCGAGAAACGGGATAGACCATAAGCACTACCGTGAAATTACGTACAATTTTCAAATTTTTTGTACTTGCTAACTTTGCGACCTCGGGCAGCTATGTTACCATGGAGGAATCACACAAGATTTGACATTATAGGCTAGAACTGAAGTCGCGCCAACTGCTTAGCTCAAAATACAGTCAAGAAAGTAGCTCTGAAGCCGAGAAACGGGATCGACCTTAAGCACTAATGTGAAATTACGTACAATTTTCAAATTTCTTGTACTTGCTAACTTTGCGACCACGGGCAGCTATGTTATCATGGAGGAACCACACAAGATTTGACTTTATAGGCTAGAACTGAAGTCGCGCCAACTGCTTAACTCAAAATACAGTCAAGAAAGTAGCTCTGAAGCCGAGAAACGGGATCGACCATAAGCACTACCGTGAAATTACGTAGAATTTTCAAATTTTTTGTACTTGCTAACTTTGCGACCCCGGGCAGCTATGTTACCATGGAGGAATCACGCAAGATTTGACTTTGTAGGCTAGAACTGAAGTCGCGCCAACTGCTTAGCTCAAAATACAGTCAAGAAAGTAGCTCTGAAGCCGAGAAACGGGATCGACCATAAGCACTAATGTGAAATTACGTACAATTTTCAAATTTTTTGTACTTGCTAACTTTGCGACCTCGGGCAGCTATGTTACCATGGAGGAATCACACAAGATTTGACTTTGTAGGCTAGAACTGAAGTCGCGCCAACTGCTTAACTCAAAATACAGTCAAGAAAGTAGCTCTGAAGCCGAGAAACGGGATCGACCATAAGCACTAATGTGAAATTACGTACAATTTTCAAATTTCTTGTACTTGCTAACTTTGCGACCTCGGGCAGCTATATTATCATTTAATAATCACACAAGATTTGACTTTGTAGGCTAGAACTCAACTCGCGCCAACTGCTTAACTCAAAATACAGTCAAGAGAGTAGCTCTGAAGCCGAGGAACGACATCGACCCTAAGCACTACCGTGAAATTACGTACAATTTTCAAATTTCTTGTACTTGCTAACTTTGCGACCACGGGCAGCTATGTTACCATGGAGGAACCATATAAGATTTGACTTTATAGGCTAGAACTGAAGTCGCGCCAACTAATTAACTCAAAATACAGTCAAGAAAGTAGCTCTGAAGCCGAAGAACGGCATCGACCATAAGCACTACCGTGAAATTATGTACAATTTTCAAATTTCTTGTACTTGCTAACTTTGCGACCACGGGCAGCTATGTTACCATGGAGGAACCACACAAGATTTGACTTTATAGGCTAGAACTGAAGTCGCGCCAACTGCTTAACTCAAAATACAGTCAAGAAAGTAGCTCTGAAGCGGAGAAGCGGGATCGATCATAAGCACTACCGTGAAATTACGTACAATTTTCAAATTTCTTGTACTTGCTAACTTTGCGACCTCGGGCAGCTATATTATCATTTAATAATCACACAAGATTTGACTTTGTAGGCTACTTGCTAACTTTGCGACCACGGGCAGCTATGTTACCATGGAGGAATCACACAAGATTTGACTTTGTAGGCTAGAACTGAAGTCGCGCCAACTGCTTAACTCAAAATACAGTCAAGAGAGTAGCTCTGAAGCCGAGGAACGGCATCGACCATAAGCACTACCGTGAAATTACGTACAATTTTCAAATTTCTTGTACTTGCTAACTTTGCGAACTCGGGCAGCTATGTTACCATGGAGGAACCATACAAGATTTGACTTTATAGGCTAGAACTCAACTCGCGCCAACTGCTTAACTCAAAATACAGTCAAGAGAGTAGCTCTGAAGCCGAGGAACGACATCGACCATAAGCACTACCGTGAAATTACGTACAATTTTCAAATTTCTTGTACTTGCTAACTTTGCGACCACGGGCAGCTATGTTACCATGGAGGAACCATATAAAATTTGACATTATAGGCTAGAACTGAAGTCGCGCCAACTAATTAACTCAAAATACAGTCAAGAAAGTAGCTCTGAAGCCGAAGAACGGCATCGACCATAAGCACTACCGTGAAATTACGCACAATTTTCAAATTTCTTGTACTTGCTAACTTTGCGACCACGGGCAGCTATGTTACCATGGAGGAATCACACAAGATTTGACTTTGTAGGCTAGAACTGAAGTCGCGCCAACTGCTTAACTCAAAATACAGTCAAGAGAGTAGCTCTGAAGCCGAGGAACGGCATCGACCATAAGCACTACCGTGAAATTACGTACAATTTTCAAATTTCTTGTACTTGCTAACTTTGCGACCTCGGGCAGCTATGTTACCATGGAGGAACCACACAAGATTTGACTTTATAGGCTAGAACTCAACTCGCGCCAACTGCTTAACTCAAAATACAGTCAAGAGAGTAGCTCTGAAGCCGAGGAACGACATCGACCATAAGCACTACCGTGAAATTACGTACAATTTTCAAATTTCTTGTACTTGCTAACTTTGCGACCACGGGCAGCTATGTTACCATGGAGGAACCATATAAGATTTGACATTATAGGCTAGAACTGAAGTCGCGCCAACTAATTAACTCAAAATACAGTCAAGAAAGTAGCTCTGAAGCCGAAGAACGGCATCGACCATAAGCACTACCGTGAAATTACGTACAATTTTCAAATTTCTTGTACTTGCTAACTTTGCGACCACGGGCAGCTATGTTACCATGGAGGAACCACACAAGATTTGACTTTATAGGCTAGAACTGAAGTCGCGCCAACTGCTTAACTCAAAATAGGGTCAAGAAAGTAGCTCTGAACCCGAGAAACGGCTTCGACCTTAAGAACTACCGTGAAATTACGTACAATTTTCAAATTTCTTGTACTTGCTAACTTTGCGACCACGGGCAGCTATGTTACCATGGAGGAATCACACAAGATTTGACTTTGTAGGCTAGAACTGAAGTCGCGCCAACTGCTTAACTCAAAATACAGTCAAGAAAGTAGCTCTGAAGCCGAGAAACGGGATCGACCATAAGCACTAATGTGAAATTACGTACAATTTTCAAATTTCTTGTACTTGCTAACTTTGCGACCTCGGGCAGCTACGTTACCATGGAGGAACCACACAACATTTGACTTTATAGACTAGAACTGAAGTCGCGCCAACTCCTTAACTCGAAATACAGTCAAGAAAGTAGCTCTGAAGCCGAGAAACGGGATCGACCATAAGCACTACCGTGCAATTACGTACAATTTTCAAATATCTTGTCCTTGAAATGTTTGCGACCTCGGACAGCTATGTTACCATGGAGGAACCACACAACATTTGACTTTATATTCTAGACCTGAAGTCGCGCCAATTGTTTAGCTCAAAATACAGTCAAGAAAGTAGCTCTGAAGCCGAGAAACGGGATCGACCATAAGCACTACCGTGCAATTACGTACAATTTTCAAATTTCTTGTACTTGCTAACTTTGCGACCTCGGGCAGCTATGTTATCATGGAGGAACCACACAAGATTTGACTTTATAGGCTAGAACTGAAGTCGCGCCAACTGCTTAACTCAAAATACAGTCAAGAAAGTAGCTCTGAAGCCGAGAAACGGGATAGACCATAAGCACTACCGTGAAATTACGTACAATTTTCAAATTTTTTGTACTTGCTAACTTTGCGACCTCGGGCAGCTATGTTACCATGGAGGAATCACACAAGATTTGACATTATAGGCTAGAACTGAAGTCGCGCCAACTGCTTAGCTCAAAATACAGTCAAGAAAGTAGCTCTGAAGCCGAGAAACGGGATCGACCTTAAGCACTAATGTGAAATTACGTACAATTTTCAAATTTCTTGTACTTGCTAACTTTGCGACCACGGGCAGCTATGTTATCATGGAGGAACCACACAAGATTTGACTTTATAGGCTAGAACTGAAGTCGCGCCAACTGCTTAACTCAAAATACAGTCAAGAAAGTAGCTCTGAAGCCGAGAAACGGGATCGACCATAAGCACTACCGTGAAATTACGTAGAATTTTCAAATTTTTTGTACTTGCTAACTTTGCGACCCCGGGCAGCTATGTTACCATGGAGGAATCACGCAAGATTTGACTTTGTAGGCTAGAACTGAAGTCGCGCCAACTGCTTAGCTCAAAATACAGTCAAGAAAGTAGCTCTGAAGCCGAGAAACGGGATCGACCATAAGCACTACCGTGAAATTACGTACAATTTTCAAATTTCTTGTACTTGCTAACTTTGCGACCACGGGCAGCTATGTTACCATGGAGGAACCATATAAGATTTGACTTTGTAGGCTACTTGCTAACTTTGCGACCACGGGCAGCTATGTTACCATGGAGGAACCACACAAGATTTGACTTTATAGGCTAGAACTCAACTCGCGCCAACTGCTTAACTCAAAATACAGTCAAGAGAGTAGCTCTGAAGCCGAGGAACGACATCGACCATAAGCACTACCGTGAAATTACGTACAATTTTCAAATTTCTTGTACTTGCTAACTTTGCGACCACGGGCAGCTATGTTACCATGGAGGAACCATATAAAATTTGACATTATAGGCTAGAACTGAAGTCGCGCCAACTAATTAACTCAAAATACAGTCAAGAAAGTAGCTCTGAAGCCGAAGAACGGCATCGACCATAAGCACTACCGTGAAATTACGTACAATTTTCAAATTTCTTGTACTTGCTAACTTTGCGACCACGGGCAGCTATGTTACCATGGAGGAATCACGCAAGATTTGACTTTGTAGGCTAGAACTGAAGTCGCGCCAACTGCTTAGCTCAAAATACAGTCAAGAAAGTAGCTCTGAAGCCGAGAAACGGGATCGACCATAAGCACTACCGTGAAATTACGTACAATTTTCAAATTTCTTGTACTTGCTAACTTTGCGACCACGGGCAGCTATGTTACCATGGAGGAACCATATAAGATTTGACTTTGTAGGCTACTTGCTAACTTTGCGACCACGGGCAGCTATGTTACCATGGAGGAACCACACAAGATTTGACTTTATAGGCTAGAACTCAACTCGCGCCAACTGCTTAACTCAAAATACAGTCAAGAGAGTAGCTCTGAAGCCGAGGAACGACATCGACCATAAGCACTACCGTGAAATTACGTACAATTTTCAAATTTCTTGTACTTGCTAACTTTGCGACCACGGGCAGCTATGTTACCATGGAGGAACCATATAAAATTTGACATTATAGGCTAGAACTGAAGTCGCGCCAACTAATTAACTCAAAATACAGTCAAGAAAGTAGCTCTGAAGCCGAAGAACGGCATCGACCATAAGCACTACCGTGAAATTACGTACAATTTTCAAATTTCTTGTACTTGCTAACTTTGCGACCACGGGCAGCTATGTTACCATGGAGGAATCACACAAGATTTGACTTTGTAGGCTAGAACTGAAGTCGCGCCAACTGCTTAACTCAAAATACAGTCAAGAGAGTAGCTCTGAAGCCGAGGAACGGCATCGACCATAAGCACTACCGTGAAATTACGTACAATTTTCAAATTTCTTGTACTTGCTAACTTTGCGACCTCGGGCAGCTATGTTACCATGGAGGAACCACACAAGATTTGACTTTATAGGCTAGAACTCAACTCGCGCCAACTGCTTAACTCAAAATACAGTCAAGAGAGTAGCTCTGAAGCCGAGGAACGACATCGACCATAAGCACTACCGTGAAATTACGTACAATTTTCAAATTTCTTGTACTTGCTAACTTTGCGACCACGGGCAGCTATGTTACCATGGAGGAACCATATAAGATTTGACATTATAGGCTAGAACTGAAGTCGCGCCAACTAATTAACTCAAAATACAGTCAAGAAAGTAGCTCTGAAGCCGAAGAACGGCATCGACCATAAGCACTACCGTGAAATTACGTACAATTTTCAAATTTCTTGTACTTGCTAACTTTGCGACCACGGGCAGCTATGTTACCATGGAGGAACCACACAAGATTTGACTTTATAGGCTAGAACTGAAGTCGCGCCAACTGCTTAACTCAAAATAGGGTCAAGAAAGTAGCTCTGAACCCGAGAAACGGCTTCGACCATAAGAACTACCGTGAAATTACGTACAATTTTCAAATTTCTTGTACTTGCTAACTTTGCGACCACGGGCAGCTATGTTACCATGGAGGAATCACACAAGATTTGACTTTGCAGGCTAGAACTGAAGTCGCGCCAACTGCTTAACTCAAAATACAGTCAAGAAAGTAGCTCTGAAGCCGAGAAACGGGATCGACCATAAGCACTAATGTGAAATTACGTACAATTTTCAAATTTCTTGTACTTGCTAACTTTGCGACCTCGGGCAGCTACGTTACCATGGAGGAACCACACAACATTTGACTTTATAGACTAGAACTGAAGTCGCGCCAACTCCTTAACTCGAAATACAGTCAAGAAAGTAGCTCTGAAGCCGAGAAACGGGATCGACCATAAGCACTACCGTGCAATTACGTACAATTTTCAAATATCTTGTCCTTGAAATGTTTGCGACCTCGGACAGCTATGTTACCATGGAGGAACCACACAACATTTGACTTTATATTCTAGACCTGAAGTCGCGCCAATTGTTTAGCTCAAAATACAGTCAAGAAAGTAGCTCTGAAGCCGAGAAACGGGATCGACCATAAGCACTACCGTGCAATTACGTACAATTTTCAAATTTCTTGTACTTGCTAACTTTGCGACCTCGGGCAGCTACGTTACCATGGAGGAACCACACAAGATTTGACTTTATATCCTAGAACTGAAGTCGTGCCAACTGCTTAACTCAAAATACAGTCAAGAAAGTAGCTCTGAAGCCGAGAAACGGGATAGACCATAAGCACTACCGTGAAATTACGTACAATTTTCAAATTTTTTGTACTTGCTAACTTTGCGACCTCGGGCAGCTATGTTATCATGGAGGAACCACACAAGATTTGACTTTATAGGCTAGAACTGAAGTCGCGCCAACTGCTTAACTCAAAATACAGTCAAGAAAGTAGCTCTGAAGCCGAGAAACGGGATAGACCATAAGCACTACCGTGAAATTACGTACAATTTTCAAATTTTTTGTACTTGCTAACTTTGCGACCTCGGGCAGCTATGTTACCATGGAGGAATCACACAAGATTTGACATTATAGGCTAGAACTGAAGTCGCGCCAACTGCTTAGCTCAAAATACAGTCAAGAAAGTAGCTCTGAAGCCGAGAAACGGGATCGACCTTAAGCACTAATGTGAAATTACGTACAATTTTCAAATTTCTTGTACTTGCTAACTTTGCGACCACGGGCAGCTATGTTATCATGGAGGAACCACACAAGATTTGACTTTATAGGCTAGAACTGAAGTCGCGCCAACTGCTTAACTCAAAATACAGTCAAGAAAGTAGCTCTGAAGCCGAGAAACGGGATCGACCATAAGCACTACCGTGAAATTATGTACAATTTTCAAATTTCTTGTACTTGCTAACTTTGCGACCACGGACAGCTATGTTACCATGGAGGAACCACACAAGATTTGACTTTATAGGCTAGAACTGAAGTCGCGCCAACTGCTTAACTCAAAATACAGTCAAGAAAGTATCTCTGAAGCGGAGAAGCGGGATCGATCATAAGCACTACCGTGAAATTACGTACAATTTTCAAATTTCTTGTACTTGCTAACTTTGCGAACTCGGGCAGCTATGTTACCATGGAGGAACCATACAAGATTTGACTTTATAGGCTAGAACTGAAGTCGCGCCAACTGCTTACCTCAAAATACAATCAAGAGAGTAGCTCTGAAGCCGAGGAACGGCATCGACCATAAGCACTAATGTGAAATTACGTACAATTTTCAAATTTTTTGTACTTGCTAACTTTGCGACCTCGGGCAGCTATATTATCATTTAATAATCACACAAGATTTGACTTTGTAGGCTACTTGCTAACTTTGCGACCATGGGCAGCTATGTTACCATGGAGGAACCACACAAGATTTGACTTTATAGGCTAGAACTCAACTCGCGCCAACTGCTTAACTCAAAATACAGTCAAGAGAGTAGCTCTGAAGCCGAGGAACGACATCGACCATAAGCACTACCGTGAAATTACGTACAATTTTCAAATTTCTTGTACTTGCTAACTTTGCGACCACGGGCAGCTATGTTACCATGGAGGAACCATATAAAATTTGACATTATAGGCTAGAACTGAAGTCGCGCCAACTAATTAACTCAAAATACAGTCAAGAAAGTAGCTCTGAAGCCGAAGAACGGCATCGACCATAAGCACTACCGTGAAATTACGTACAATTTTCTAATTTCTTGTACTTGCTAACTTTGCGACCACGGGCAGCTATGTTACCATGGAGGAATCACACAAGATTTGACTTTGTAGGCTAGAACTGAAGTCGCGCCAACTGCTTAACTCAAAATACAGTCAAGAGAGTAGCTCTGAAGCCGAGGAACGGCATCGACCATAAGCACTACCGTGAAATTACGTACAATTTTCAAATTTCTTGTACTTGCTAACTTTGCGACCTCGGGCAGCTATGTTACCATGGAGGAACCACACAAGATTTGACTTTATAGGCTAGAACTCAACTCGCGCCAACTGCTTAACTCAAAATACAGTCAAGAGAGTAGCTCTGAAGCCGAGGAACGACATCGACCATAAGCACTACCGTGAAATTACGTACAATTTTCAAATTTCTTGTACTTGCTAACTTTGCGACCACGGGCAGCTATGTTACCATGGAGGAACCATATAAGATTTGACTTTATAGGCTAGAACTGAAGTCGCGCCAACTAATTAACTCAAAATACAGTCAAGAAAGTAGCTCTGAAGCCGAAGAACGGCATCGACCATAAGCACTACCGTGAAATTACGTACAATTTTCAAATTTCTTGTACTTGCTAACTTTGCGACCACGGGCAGCTATGTTACCATGGAGGAACCACACAAGATTTGACTTTATAGGCTAGAACTGAAGTCGCGCCAACTGCTTAACTCAAAATAGGGTCAAGAAAGTAGCTCTGAACCCGAGAAACGGCTTCGACCATAAGAACTACCGTGAAATTACGTACAATTTTCAAATTTCTTGTACTTGCTAACTTTGCGACCACGGGCAGCTATGTTACCATGGAGGAATCACACAAGATTTGACTTTGTAGGCTAGAACTGAAGTCGCGCCAACTGCTTAACTCAAAATACAGTCAAGAAAGTAGCTCTGAAGCCGAGAAACGGGATCGACCATAAGCACTAATGTGAAATTACGTACAATTTTCAAATTTTTTGTACTTGCTAACTTTGCGACCTCGGGCAGCTATATTATCATTTAATAATCACACAAGATTTGACTTTGTAGGCTAGAACTCAACTCGCGCCAACTGCTTAACTCAAAATACAGTCAAGAAAGTAGCTCTGAAGCCGAAGAACGGCATCGACCATAAGCACTACCGTGAAATTACGTACAATTTTCAAATTTCTTGTACTTGCTAACTTTGCGACCACGGGCAGCTATGTTACCATGGAGGAATCACACAAGATTTGACTTTGTAGGCTAGAACTGAAGTCGCGCCAACTGCTTAACTCAAAATACAGTCAAGAGAGTAGCTCTGAAGCCGAGGAACGGCATCGACCATAAGCACTACCGTGAAATTACGTACAATTTTCAAATTTCTTGTACTTGCTAACTTTGCGACCTCGGGCAGCTATATTATCATTTAATAATCACACAAGATTTGACTTTGTAGGCTAGAACTCAACTCGCGCCAACTGCTTAACTCAAAATAGGGTCAAGAAAGTAGCTCTGAACCCGAGAAACGGCTTCGACCATAAGAACTACCGTGAAATTACGTACAATTTTCAAATTTCTTGTACTTGCTAACTTTGCGACCACGGGCAGCTATGTTACCATGGAGGAATCACACAAGATTTGACTTTGTAGGCTAGAACTGAAGTCGCGCCAACTGCTTAACTCAAAATACAGTCAAGAAAGTAGCTCTGAAGCCGAGAAACGGGATCGACCATAAGCACTAATGTGAAATTACGTACAATTTTCAAATTTTTTGTACTTGCTAACTTTGCGACCTCGGGCAGCTATATTATCATTTAATAATCACACAAGATTTGACTTTGTAGGCTAGAACTCAACTCGCGCCAACTGCTTAACTCAAAATACAGTCAAGAAAGTAGCTCTGAAGCCGAAGAACGGCATCGACCATAAGCACTACCGTGAAATTACGTACAATTTTCAAATTTCTTGTACTTCCTAACTTTGCGACCACGGGCAGTTATGTTACCATGGAGGAATCACACAAGATTTGACTTTGTAGGCTAGAACTGAAGTCGCGCCAACTGCTTAACTCAAAATACAGTCAAGAGAGTAGCTCTGAAGCCGAGGAACGGCATCGACCATAAGCACTACCGTGAAATTACGTACAATTTTCAAATTTCTTGTACTTGCTAACTTTGCGACCTCGGGCAGCTATATTATCATTTAATAATCACACAAGATTTGACTTTGTAGGCTAGAACTCAACTCGCGCCAACTGCTTAACTCAAAATACAGTCAAGAGAGTAGCTCTGAAGCCGAGGAACGACATCGACCATAAGCACTACCGTGCAATTACGTACAATTTTCAAATTTCTTGTACTTGCTAACTTTGCGACCACGGGCAGCTATGTTACCATGGAGGAACCATATAAGATTTGACTTTATAGGCTAGAACTGAAGTCGCGCCAACTAATTAACTCAAAATACAGTCAAGAAAGTAGCTCTGAAGCCGAAGAACGGCATCGACCATAAGCACTACCGTGAAATTACGTACAATTTTCAAATTTCTTGTACTTGCTAATTTTGCGACCTCGGGCAGCTATGTTACCATGGAGGAACCACACAAGATTTGACTTTATATCCTAGAACTGAAGTCCCGCCAACTGCTTAACTCAAAATACAGTCAAGAAAGTAGCTCTGAAGCCGAGAAACGGGATAGACCATAAGCACTACCGTGAAATTACGTACAATTTTCAAATTTTTTGTACTTGCTAACTTTGCGACCTCGGGCAGTTATGTTACCATGGAGGAACCACACAAGATTTGACTTTATATGCTAGAACTCAACTCGCGCCAACTGCTTAACTCAAAATACAGTCAAGAGAGTAGCTCTGAAGCCGAGGAACGACATCGACCATAAGCACTACCGTGAAATTACGTACAATTTTCAAATTTCTTGTACTTGCTAACTTTGCGACCACGGGCAGCTATGTTACCATGGAGGAACCATATAAGATTTGACATTATAGGCTAGAACTGAAGTCGCGCCAACTAATTAACTCAAAATACAGTCAAGAAAGTAGCTCTGAAGCCGAAGAACGGCATCGACCATAAGCACTACCGTGAAATTACGTACAATTTTCAAATTTCTTGTACTTGCTAACTTTGCGACCACGGGCAGCTATGTTACCATGGAGGAACCACACAAGATTTGACTTTATAGGCTAGAACTGAAGTCGCGCCAACTGCTTAACTCAAAATACAGTCAAGAAAGTAGCTCTGAACCCGAGAAACGGCTTCGACCATAAGCACTACCGTGAAATTACGTACAAGTTTCAAATTTCTTGTACTTGCTAACTTTGCGACCACGGGCAGCTATGTTACCATGGAGGAACCACACAAGATTTGACTTTATAGGCTAGAACTGAAGTCGCGCCAACTGCTTAACTCAAAATACAGTCAAGAAAGTAGCTCTGAAGCCGAGAAACGGGATCGACCATAAGCACTAATGTGAAATTACGTACAATTTTCAAATTTTTTGTACTTGCTAACTTTGCGACCTCGGGCAGCTATATTATCATTTAATAATCACACAAGATTTGACTTTGTAGGCTAGAACTCAACTCGCGCCAACTGCTTAACTCAAAATACAGTCAAGAGAGTAGCTCTGAAGCCGAGGAACGACATCGACCATAAGCACTACCGTGAAATTACGTACAATTTTCAAATTTCTTGTACTTGCTAACTTTGCGACCACGGGCAGCTATGTTACCATGGAGGAACCACACAAGATTTGACTTTATAGGCTAGAACTGAAGTCGCGCCAACTGCTTAACTCAAAATACAGTCAAGAAAGTAGCTCTGAAGCCGAGAAACGGGATCGACCATAAGCACTACCGTGAAATTACGTACAATTTTCAAATTTCTTGTACTTGCTAACTTTGCGACCACGGGCAGCTATGTTACCATGGAGGAACCACACAAGATTTGACTTTATAGGCTAGAACTGAAGTCGCGCCAACTGCTTAACTCAAAATACAGTCAAGAAAGTAGCTCTGAAGCCGAGAAACGGGATCGACCATAAGCACTAATGTGAAATTACGTACAATTTTCAAATTTTTTGTACTTGCTAACTTTGCGACCTCGGGCAGCTATGTTACCATGGAGGAATCACACAAGATTTGACTTTGTAGGCTAGAACTGAAGTCGCGCCAACTGCTTAACTCAAAATACAGTCAAGAAAGTAGCTCTGAAGCCGAGAAACGGGATCGACCATAAGCACTAATGTGAAATTACGTACAATTTTCAAATTTCTTGTACTTGCTAACTTTGCGACCTCGGGCAGCTATGTTACCATGGAGGAATCACACAAGATTTGACATTGTAGGCTAGAACTGAAGTCGCGCCAACTGCTTAACTCAAAATACAGTCAAGAGAGTAGCTCTGAAGCCGAGGAACGGCATCGACCATAAGCACTACCGTGAAATTACGTACAATTTTCAAATTTCTTGTACTTGCTAACTTTGCGACCTCGGGCAGCTATATTATCATTTAATAATCACACAAGATTTGACTTTGTAGGCTAGAACTCAACTCGCGCCAACTGCTTAACTCAAAATAGGGTCAAGAAAGTAGCTCTGAACCCGAGAAACGGCTTCGACCATAAGAACTACCGTGAAATTACGTACAATTTTCAAATTTCTTGTACTTGCTAACTTTGCGACCACGGGCAGCTATGTTACCATGGAGGAATCACACAAGATTTGACTTTGTAGGCTAGAACTGAAGTCGCGCCAACTGCTTAACTCAAAATACAGTCAAGAAAGTAGCTCTGAAGCCGAGAAACGGGATCGACCATAAGCACTAATGTGAAATTACGTACAATTTTCAAATTTTTTGTACTTGCTAACTTTGCGACCTCGGGCAGCTATATTATCATTTAATAATCACACAAGATTTGACTTTGTAGGCTAGAACTCAACTCGCGCCAACTGCTTAACTCAAAATACAGTCAAGAGAGTAGCTCTGAAGCCGAGGAACGACATCGACCATAAGCACTACCGTGAAATTACGTACAATTTTCAAATTTCTTGTACTTGCTAACTTTGCGACCACGGGCAGCTATGTTACCATGGAGGAACCATATAAGATTTGACTTTATAGGCTAGAACTGAAGTCGCGCCAACTAATTAACTCAAAATACAGTCAAGAAAGTAGCTCTGAAGCCGAAGAACGGCATCGACCATAAGCACTACCGTGAAATTATGTACAATTTTCAAATTTCTTGTACTTGCTAACTTTGCGACCAGGGGCAGCTATGTTACCATGGAGGAACCACACAAGATTTGACTTTATAGGCTAGAACTGAAGTCGCGCCAACTGCTTAACTCAAAATACAGTCAAGAAAGTAGCTCTGAAGCCGAAGAACGGCATCGACCATAAGCACTACCGTGAAATTACGTACAATTTTCAAATTTCTTGTACTTGCTAATTTTGCGACCTCGGGCAGCTATGTTACCATGGAGGAACCACACAAGATTTGACTTTATATCCTAGAACTGAAGTCGCGCCAACTGCTTAACTCAAAATACAGTCAAGAAAGTAGCTCTGAAGCCGAGAAACGGGATAGACCATAAGCACTACCGTGAAATTACGTACAATTTTCAAATTTTTTGTACTTGCTAACTTTGCGACCTCGGGCAGCTATGTTACCATGGAGGAACCACACAAGATTTGACTTTATAGGCTAGAACTCAACTCGCGCCAACTGCTTAACTCAAAATACAGTCAAGAGAGTAGCTCTGAAGCCGAGGAACGACATCGACCATAAGCACTACCGTGAAATTACGTACAATTTTCAAATTTCTTGTACTTGCTAACTTTGCGACCACGGGCAGCTATGTTACCGTGGAGGAACCATATAAGATTTGACATTATAGGCTAGAACTGAAGTCGCGCCAACTAATTAACTCAAAATACAGTCAAGAAAGTAGCTCTGAAGCCGAAGAACGGCATCGACCATAAGCACTACCGTGAAATTACGTACAATTTTCAAATTTCTTGTACTTGCTAACTTTGCGACCACGGGCAGCTATGTTACCATGGAGGAACCACACAAGATTTGACTTTATAGGCTAGAACTGAAGTCGCGCCAACTGCTTAACTCAAAATACAGTCAAGAAAGTAGCTCTGAACCCGAGAAACGGCTTCGACCATAAGCACTACCGTGAAATTACGTACAAGTTTCAAATTTCTTGTACTTGCTAACTTTGCGACCACGAGCAGCTATGTTACCATGGAGGAACCACACAAGATTTGACTTTATAGGCTAGAACTGAAGTCGCGCCAACTGCTTAACTCAAAATACAGTCAAGAAAGTAGCTCTGAAGCCGAGAAACGGGATCGACCATAAGCACTAATGTGAAATTACGTACAATTTTCAAATTTTTTGTACTTGCTAACTTTGCGACCTCGGGCAGCTATATTATCATTTAATAATCACACAAGATTTGACTTTGTAGGCTAGAACTCAACTCGCGCCAACTGCTTAACTCAAAATACAGTCAAGAGAGTAGCGCTGAAGCCGAGGAACGACATCGACCATAAGCACTACCGTGAAATTACGTACAATTTTCAAATTTCTTGTACTTGCTAACTTTGCGACCACGGGCAGCTATGTTACCATGGAGGAACCACACAAGATTTGACTTTATAGGCTAGAACTGAAGTCGCGCCAACTGCCTAACTCAAAATACAGTCAAGAAAGTAGCTCTGAAGCCGAGAAACGGGATCGACCATAAGCACTACCGTGAAATTACGTACAATTTTCAAATTTCTTGTACTTGCTAACTTTGCGACCACGGGCAGCTATGTTACCATGGAGGAACCACACAAGATTTGACTTTATAGGCTAGAACTCAACTCGCGCCAACTGCTTAACTCAAAATACAGTCAAGAGAGTAGCTCTGAAGCCGAGAAACGGGATCGACCATAAGCACTAATGTGAAATTACGTACAATTTTCAAATTTTTTGTACTTGCTAACTTTGCGACCTCGGGCAGCTATATTATCATTTAATAATCACACAAGATTTGACTTTGTAGGCTAGAACTCAACTCGCGCCAACTGCTTAACTCAAAATACAGTCAAGAGAGTAGCTCTGAAGCCGAGGAACGACATCGACCATAAGCACTACCGTGCAATTACGTACAATTTTCAAATTTCTTGTACTTGCTAACTTTGCGACCACGGGCAGCTATGTTACCATGGAGGAACCATATAAGATTTGACTTTATAGGCTAGAACTGAAGTCGCGCCAACTAATTAACTCAAAATACAGTCAAGAAAGTAGCTCTGAAGCCGAAGAACGGCATCGACCATAAGCACTACCGTGAAATTACGTACAATTTTCAAATTTCTTGTACTTGCTAATTTTGCGACCTCGGGCAGCTATGTTACCATGGAGGAACCACACAAGATTTGACTTTATATCCTAGAACTGAAGTCGCGCCAACTGCTTAACTCAAAATACAGTCAAGAAAGTAGCTCTGAAGCCGAGAAACGGGATAGACCATAAGCACTACCGTGAAATTACGTACAATTTTCAAATTTTTTGTACTTGCTAACTTTGCGACCTCGGGCAGCTATGTTACCATGGAGGAACCACACAAGATTTGACTTTATAGGCTAGAACTCAACTCGCGCCAACTGCTTAACTCAAAATACAGTCAAGAGAGTAGCTCTGAAGCCGAGGAACGACATCGACCATAAGCACTACCGTGAAATTACGTACAATTTTCAAATTTCTTGTACTTGCTAACTTTGCGACCACGGGCAGCTATGTTACCATGGAGGAACCATATAAGATTTGACATTATAGGCTAGAACTGAAGTCGCGCCAACTAATTAACTCAAAATACAGTCAAGAAAGTAGCTCTGAAGCCGAAGAACGGCATCGACCATAAGCACTACCGTGAAATTACGTACAATTTTCAAATTTCTTGTACTTGCTAACTTTGCGACCACGGGCAGCTATGTTACCATGGAGGAACCACACAAGATTTGACTTTATAGGCTAGAACTGAAGTCGCGCCAACTGCTTAACTCAAAATACAGTCAAGAAAGTAGCTCTGAACCCGAGAAACGGCTTCGACCATAAGCACTACCGTGAAATTACGTACAATTTTCAAATTTCTTGTACTTGCTAACTTTGCGACCACGGGCAGCTATGTTACCATGGAGGAACCACACAAGATTTGACTTTATAGGCTAGAACTGAAGTCGCGCCAACTGCTTAACTCAAAATACAGTCAAGAAAGTAGTTCTGAAGCCGAGAAACGGGATCGACCATAAGCACTACCGTGAAATTACGTACAATTTTCAAATTTCTTGTACTTGCTAACTTTGCGACCACGGGCAGCTATGTTACCATGGAGGAACCACACAAGATTTGACTTTATAGGCTAGAACTGAAGTCGCGCCAACTGCTTAACTCAAAATACAGTCAAGAAAGTAGCTCTGAAGCCGAGAAACGGGATCGACCATAAGCACTAATGTGAAATTACGTACAATTTTCAAATTTTTTGTACTTGCTAACTTTGCGACCTCGGGCAGCTATGTTACCATGGAGGAATCACACAAGATTTGACTTTGTAGGCTAGAACTGAAGTCGCGCCAACTGCTTAACTCAAAATACAGTCAAGAAAGTAGCTCTGAAGCCGAGAAACGGGATCGACCATAAGCACTAATGTGAAATTACGTACAATTTTCAAATTTCTTGTACTTGCTAACTTTGCGACCTCGGGCAGCTATGTTACCATGGAGGAATCACACAAGATTTGACATTGTAGGCTAGAACTGAAGTCGCGCCAACTGCTTAACTCAAAATACAGTCAAGAGAGTAGCTCTGAAGCCGAGGAACGGCATCGACCATAAGCACTACCGTGAAATTACGTACAATTTTCAAATTTCTTGTACTTGCTAACTTTGCGACCTCGGGCAGCTATATTATCATTTAATAATCACACAAGATTTGACTTTGTAGGCTAGAACTCAACTCGCGCCAACTGCTTAACTCAAAATAGGGTCAAGAAAGTAGCTCTGAACCCGAGAAACGGCTTCGACCATAAGAACTACCGTGAAATTACGTACAATTTTCAAATTTCTTGTACTTGCTAACTTTGCGACCACGGGCAGCTATGTTACCATGGAGGAATCACACAAGATTTGACTTTGTAGGCTAGAACTGAAGTCGCGCCAACTGCTTAACTCAAAATACAGTCAAGAAAGTAGCTCTGAAGCCGAGAAACGGGATCGACCATAAGCACTAATGTGAAATTACGTACAATTTTCAAATTTTTTGTACTTGCTAACTTTGCGACCTCGGGCAGCTATATTATCATTTAATAATCACACAAGATTTGACTTTGTAGGCTAGAACTCAACTCGCGCCAACTGCTTAACTCAAAATACAGTCAAGAGAGTAGCTCTGAAGCCGAGGAACGACATCGACCATAAGCACTACCGTGAAATTACGTACAATTTTCAAATTTCTTGTACTTGCTAACTTTGCGACCACGGGCAGCTATGTTACCATGGAGGAACCATATAAGATTTGACTTTATAGGCTAGAACTGAAGTCGCGCCAACTAATTAACTCAAAATACAGTCAAGAAAGTAGCTCTGAAGCCGAAGAACGGCATCGACCATAAGCACTACCGTGAAATTATGTACAATTTTCAAATTTCTTGTACTTGCTAACTTTGCGACCAGGGGCAGCTATGTTACCATGGAGGAACCACACAAGATTTGACTTTATAGGCTAGAACTGAAGTCGCGCCAACTGCTTAACTCAAAATACAGTCAAGAAAGTAGCTCTGAAGCCGAAGAACGGCATCGACCATAAGCACTACCGTGAAATTACGTACAATTTTCAAATTTCTTGTACTTGCTAATTTTGCGACCTCGGGCAGCTATGTTACCATGGAGGAACCACACAAGATTTGACTTTATATCCTAGAACTGAAGTCGCGCCAACTGCTTAACTCAAAATACAGTCAAGAAAGTAGCTCTGAAGCCGAGAAACGGGATAGACCATAAGCACTACCGTGAAATTACGTACAATTTTCAAATTTTTTGTACTTGCTAACTTTGCGACCTCGGGCAGCTATGTTACCATGGAGGAACCACACAAGATTTGACTTTATAGGCTAGAACTCAACTCGCGCCAACTGCTTAACTCAAAATACAGTCAAGAGAGTAGCTCTGAAGCCGAGGAACGACATCGACCATAAGCACTACCGTGAAATTACGTACAATTTTCAAATTTCTTGTACTTGCTAACTTTGCGACCACGGGCAGCTATGTTACCATGGAGGAACCATATAAGATTTGACATTATAGGCTAGAACTGAAGTCGCGCCAACTAATTAACTCAAAATACAGTCAAGAAAGTAGCTCTGAAGCCGAAGAACGGCATCGACCATAAGCACTACCGTGAAATTACGTACAATTTTCAAATTTCTTGTACTTGCTAACTTTGCGACCACGGGCAGCTATGTTACCATGGAGGAACCACACAAGATTTGACTTTATAGGCTAGAACTGAAGTCGCGCCAACTGCTTAACTCAAAATACAGTCAAGAAAGTAGCTCTGAACCCGAGAAACGGCTTCGACCATAAGCACTACCGTGAAATTACGTACAAGTTTCAAATTTCTTGTACTTGCTAACTTTGCGACCACGGGCAGCTATGTTACCATGGAGGAACCACACAAGATTTGACTTTATAGGCTAGAACTGAAGTCGCGCCAACTGCTTAACTCAAAATACAGTCAAGAAAGTAGCTCTGAAGCCGAGAAACGGGATCGACCATAAGCACTAATGTGAAATTACGTACAATTTTCAAATTTTTTGTACTTGCTAACTTTGCGACCTCGGGCAGCTATATTATCATTTAATAATCACACAAGATTTGACTTTGTAGGCTAGAACTCAACTCGCGCCAACTGCTTAACTCAAAATACAGTCAAGAGAGTAGCGCTGAAGCCGAGGAACGACATCGACCATAAGCACTACCGTGAAATTACGTACAATTTTCAAATTTCTTGTACTTGCTAACTTTGCGACCACGGGCAGCTATGTTACCATGGAGGAACCACACAAGATTTGACTTTATAGGCTAGAACTGAAGTCGCGCCAACTGCCTAACTCAAAATACAGTCAAGAAAGTAGCTCTGAAGCCGAGAAACGGGATCGACCATAAGCACTACCGTGAAATTACGTACAATTTTCAAATTTCTTGTACTTGCTAACTTTGCGACCACGGGCAGCTATGTTACCATGGAGGAACCACACAAGATTTGACTTTATAGGCTAGAACTCAACTCGCGCCAACTGCTTAACTCAAAATACAGTCAAGAGAGTAGCTCTGAAGCCGAGAAACGGGATCGACCATAAGCACTAATGTGAAATTACGTACAATTTTCAAATTTTTTGTACTTGCTAACTTTGCGACCTCGGGCAGCTATATTATCATTTAATAATCACACAAGATTTGACTTTGTAGGCTAGAACTCAACTCGCGCCAACTGCTTAACTCAAAATACAGTCAAGAGAGTAGCTCTGAAGCCGAGGAACGACATCGACCATAAGCACTACCGTGCAATTACGTACAATTTTCAAATTTCTTGTACTTGCTAACTTTGCGACCACGGGCAGCTATGTTACCATGGAGGAACCATATAAGATTTGACTTTATAGGCTAGAACTGAAGTCGCGCCAACTAATTAACTCAAAATACAGTCAAGAAAGTAGCTCTGAAGCCGAAGAACGGCATCGACCATAAGCACTACCGTGAAATTACGTACAATTTTCAAATTTCTTGTACTTGCTAATTTTGCGACCTCGGGCAGCTATGTTACCATGGAGGAACCACACAAGATTTGACTTTATATCCTAGAACTGAAGTCGCGCCAACTGCTTAACTCAAAATACAGTCAAGAAAGTAGCTCTGAAGCCGAGAAACGGGATAGACCATAAGCACTACCGTGAAATTACGTACAATTTTCAAATTTTTTGTACTTGCTAACTTTGCGACCTCGGGCAGCTATGTTACCATGGAGGAACCACACAAGATTTGACTTTATAGGCTAGAACTCAACTCGCGCCAACTGCTTAACTCAAAATACAGTCAAGAGAGTAGCTCTGAAGCCGAGGAACGACATCGACCATAAGCACTACCGTGAAATTACGTACAATTTTCAAATTTCTTGTACTTGCTAACTTTGCGACCACGGGCAGCTATGTTACCATGGAGGAACCATATAAGATTTGACATTATAGGCTAGAACTGAAGTCGCGCCAACTAATTAACTCAAAATACAGTCAAGAAAGTAGCTCTGAAGCCGAAGAACGGCATCGACCATAAGCACTACCGTGAAATTACGTACAATTTTCAAATTTCTTGTACTTGCTAACTTTGCGACCACGGGCAGCTATGTTACCATGGAGGAACCACACAAGATTTGACTTTATAGGCTAGAACTGAAGTCGCGCCAACTGCTTAACTCAAAATACAGTCAAGAAAGTAGCTCTGAACCCGAGAAACGGCTTCGACCATAAGCACTACGGTGAAATTACGTACAAGTTTCAAATTTCTTGTACTTGCTAACTTTGCGACCACGGGCAGCTATGTTACCATGGAGGAACCACACAAGATTTGACTTTATAGGCTAGAACTGAAGTCGCGCCAACTGCTTAACTCAAAATACAGTCAAGAAAGTAGCTCTGAAGCCGAGAAACGGGATCGACCATAAGCACTAATGTGAAATTACGTACAATTTTCAAATTTTTTGTACTTGCTAACTTTGCGACCTCGGGCAGCTATATTATCATTTAATAATCACACAAGATTTGACTTTGTAGGCTAGAACTCAACTCGCGATAACTGCTTAACTCAAAATACAGTCAAGAGAGTAGCTCTGAAGCCGAGGAACGACATCGACCATAAGCACTACCGTGAAATTACGTACAATTTTCAAATTTCTTGTACTTGCTAACTTTGCGACCACGGGCAGCTATGTTACCATGGAGGAACCACACAAGATTTGACTTTATAGGCTAGAACTGAAGTCGCGCCAACTGCTTAACTCAAAATACAGTCAAGAAAGTAGCTCTGAAGCCGAGAAACGGGATCGACCATAAGCACTACCGTGAAATTACGTACAATTTTCAAATTTCTTGTACTTGCTAACTTTGCGACCACGGGCAGCTATGTTACCATGGAGGAACCACACAAGATTTGACTTTATAGGCTAGAACTGAAGTCGCGCCAACTGCTTAACTCAAAATACAGTCAAGAAAGTAGCTCTGAAGCCGAGAAACGGGATCGACCATAAGCACTAATGTGAAATTACGTACAATTTTCAAATTTTTTGTACTTGCTAACTTTGCGACCTCGGGCAGCTATGTTACCATGGAGGAATCACACAAGATTTGACTTTGTAGGCTAGAACTGAAGTCGCGCCAACTGCTTAACTCAAAATACAGTCAAGAAAGTAGCTCTGAAGCCGAGAAACGGGATCGACCATAAGCACTAATGTGAAATTACGTACAATTTTCAAATTTCTTGTACTTGCTAACTTTGCGACCTCGGGCAGCTATGTTACCATGGAGGAATCACACAAGATTTGACATTGTAGGCTAGAACTGAAGTCGCGCCAACTGCTTAACTCAAAATACAGTCAAGAGAGTAGCTCTGAAGCCGAGGAACGGCATCGACCATAAGCACTACCGTGAAATTACGTACAATTTTCAAATTTCTTGTACTTGCTAACTTTGCGACCTCGGGCAGCTATGTTACCATGGAGGAACCACACAAGATTTGACTTTATATCAGAGAACTGAAGTCGCGCCAACTGCTTAACTCAAAATACAGTCAAGAAAGTAGCTCTGAAGCCGAGAAACGGGATAGACCATAAGCACTACCGTGAAATTACGTACAATTTTCAAATTTTTTGTACTTGCTAACTTTGCGACCTCGGGCAGCTATGTTACCATGGAGGAATCACACAAGATTTGACATTATAGGCTAGAACTGAAGTCGCGCCAACTGCTTAGCTCAAAATACAGTCAAGAAAGTAGCTCTGAAGCCGAGAAACGGGATCGACCATAAGCACTAATGTGAAATTACGTACAATTTTCAAATTTTTTGTACTTGCTAACTTTGCGACCACGGGCAGCTATGTTACCATGGAGGAACCACACAAGATTTGACTTTATAGGCTAGAACTGAAGTCGCGCCAACTGCTTAACTCAAAATACAGTCAAGAAAGTAGCTCTGAACCCGAGAAACGGCTTCGACCATAAGAACTACCGTGAAATTACGTACAATTTTCAAATTTCTTGTACTTGCTAACTTTGCGACCACGGGCAGCTATGTTACCATGGAGGAACCACACAAGATTTGACTTTATAGGCTAGAACTGAAGTCGCGACAACTGCTTAACTCAAAATACAGTCAAGAAAGTAGCTCTGAAGCCGAGAAACGGGATCGACCATAAGCACTAATGTGAAATTACGTACAATTTTTAAATTTTTTGTACTTGCTAACTTTGCGACCTCGGGCAGCTATATTATCATTTAATAATCACACAAGATTTGACTTTGTAGGCTAGAACTCAACTCGCGCCAACTGCTTAACTCAAAATACAGTCAAGACAGTAGCTCTGAAGCCGAGGAACGACATCGACCATAAGCACTACCGTGAAATTACGTACAATTTTCAAATTTCTTGTACTTGCTAACTTTGCGACCACGGGCAGCTATGTTACCATGGAGGAACCATATAAAATTTGACATTATAGGCTAGAACTGAAGTCGCGCCAACTAATTAACTCAAAATACAGTCAAGAAAGTAGCTCTGAAGCCGAAGAACGGCATCGACCATAAGCACTACCGTGAAATTACGTACAATTTTCAAATTTCTTGTACTTGCTAACTTTGCGACCACGGGCAGCTATGTTACCATGGAGGAACCACACAAGATTTGACTTTATAGGCTAGAACTGAAGTCGCGCCAACTGCTTAACTCAAAATACAGTCAAGAAAGTAGCTCTGAAGCCGAGAAACGGGATCGACCATAAGCACTAATGTGAAATTACGTACAATTTTCAAATTTTTTGTACTTGCTAACTTTGCGACCTCGGGCAGGATACCATGGAGGAATCACACGAGATTTGACTTTGTAGGCTAGAACTGAAGTCGCGCCAACTGCTTAACTCAAAATACAGTCAAGAAAGTAGCTCTGAAGCCGAGAAACGGGATAGACCATAAGCACTACCGTGAAATTACGTACACTTTTCAAATTTTTTGTACTTGCTAACTTTGCCACCTCGGGCAGCTATGTTACCATGGAGGAATCACACAAGATTTGACTTTGTAGGCTAGAACTGAAGTCGCGCCAACTGCTTAACTCAAAATACAGTCAAGAAAGTAGCTCTGAAGCCGAGAAACGGGATAGACCATAAGCACTACCGTGAAATTACGTACACTTTTCAAATTTTTTGTACTTGCTAACTTTGCCACCTCGGGCAGCTATGTTACCATGGAGAAATCATACAAGATTTGACATTATAGGCTAGAACTGAAGTCGCGCCAACTGCTTAACTCAAAATACAGTCAAGAAAGTAGCTCTGAAGCCGACAAACGGGATCGACCATAAGCACTAATGTGAAATTACGTACAATTTTCAAATTTTTTGTACTTGCTAACTTTGCGACCTCGGGCAGCTATGTTACCATGGAGGAATCACACAAGATTTGACTTTGTAGGCTAGAACTGAAGTCGCGCCAACTGCTTAACTCAAAATACAGTCAAGAAAGTAGCTCTGAAGCCGAGAAACGGGATAGACCATAAGCACTACCGTGAAATTACGTACACTTTTCAAATTTTTTGTACTTGCTAACTTTGCCACCTCGGGCAGCTATGTTACCATGGAGGAATCACACAAGATTTGACATTATAGGCTAGAACTGAAGTCGCGCCAACTGCTTAACTCAAAATACAGTCAAGAAAGTAGCTCTGAAGCCGACAAACGGGATCGACCATAAGCACTACCGTGAAATTACGTAGAATTTTCAAATTTTTTGTACTTGCTAACTTTGCGACCCCGGGCAGCTATGTTACCATGGAGGAATCACACAAGATTTGACTTTGTAGGCTAGAACTGAAGACGCGCCAACTGCTTAACTCAAAATACAGTCAAGAAAGTAGCTCTGAAGCCGAGAAACGGGATCGACCATAAGCACTAATGTGAAATTACGTACAATTTTCAAATTTTTTGTACTTGCTAACTTTGCGACCTCGGGCAGCTATGTTACCATGGAGGAATCATACAAGATTTGACTTTGTAGGCTAGAACTGAAGTCGCGCCAACTGCTTAACTCAAAATACAGTCAAGAAAGTAGCTCTGAAGCCGAGAAACGGGATCGACCATAAGCACTAATGTGAAATTACGTACAATTTTCAAATTTCTTGTACTTGCTAACTTTGCGACCTCGGGCAGCTATATTATCATTTAATAATCACACAAGATTTGACTTTGTAGGCTAGAACTCAACTCGCGCCAACTGCTTAACTCAAAATACAGTCAAGAGAGTAGCTCTGAAGCCGAGGAACGACATCGACCATAAGCACTACCGTGAAATTACGTACAATTTTCAAATTTCTTGTACTTGCTAACTTTGCGACCACGGGCAGCTATGTTACCATGGAGGAACCATATAAGATTTGACTTTATAGGCTAGAACTGAAGTCGCGCCAACTAATTAACTCAAAATACAGTCAAGAAAGTAGCTCTGAAGCCGAAGAACGGCATCGACCATAAGCACTACCGTGAAATTATGTACAATTTTCAAATTTCTTGTACTTGCTAACTTTGCGACCAGGGGCAGCTATGTTACCATGGAGGAACCACACAAGATTTGACTTTATAGGCTAGAACTGAAGTCGCGCCAACTGCTTAACTCAAAATACAGTCAAGAAAGTAGCTCTGAAGCGGAGAAGCGGGATCGATCATAAGCACTACCGTGAAATTACGTACAATTTTCAAATTTCTTGTACTTGCTAACTTTGCGAACTCGGGCAGCTATGTAACCATGGAGGAACCATACAAGATTTGACTTTATAGGCTAGAACTGAAGTCGCGCCAACTGCTTACCTCAAAATACAGTCAAGAGAGTAGTTCTGAAGCCGAGGAACGGCATCGACCATAAGCACTACCGTGAAATTACGTACAATTTTCAAATTTCTTGTACTTGCTAACTTTGAGACCTCGGGCAGCTATGTTACCATGGAGGAACCACACAAGATTTGACTTTATATCCTAGAACTGAAGTCGCGCCAACTGCTTAACTCAAAATACAGTCAAGAAAGTAGCTCTGAAGCCGAGAAACGGGATAGACCATAAGCACTACCGTGAAATTACGTACAATTTTCAAATTTTTTGTACTTGCTAACTTTGCGACCTCGGGCAGCTATGTTACCATGGAGGAATCACACAAGATTTGACTTTATAGGCTAGAACTGAAGTCGCGCCAACTGTTTAGCTCAAAATACAGTCAAGAAAGTAGCTCTGAAGCCGAGAAACGGGATCGACCATAAGCACTAATGTGAAATTACGTACAATTTTCAAATTTCTTGTACTTGCTAACTTTGCGACCACGGGCAGCTATGTTATCATGGAGGAACCACACAAGATTTGACTTTATAGGCTAGAACTGAAGTCGCGCCAACTGCTTAGCTCAAAATACAGTCAAGAAAGTAGCTCTGAAGCCGAGAAACGGGATCGACCATAAGCACTACCGTGAAATTACGTACAATTTTCAAATTTTTTGTACTTGCTAACTTTGCGACCACGGGCAGCTATGTTACCATGGAGGAACCACACAAGATTTGACTTTATAGGCTAGAACTGAAGTCACGCCAACTGCTTAACTCAAAATACAGTCAAGAAAGTAGCTCTGAACCCGAGAAACGGGATCGACCATAAGAACTACCGTGAAATTACGTAGAATTTTCAAATTTTTTGTACTTGCTAACTTTGCGACCCCGGGCAGCTATGTTACCATGGAGGAATCACACAAGATTTGACTTTGTAGGCTAGAACTGAAGTCGCGCCAACTGCTTAACTCAAAATACAGTCAAGAAAGTAGCTCTGAAGCCGAGAAACGGGATCGACCATAAGCACTAATGTGAAATTACGTACAATTTTCAAATTTTTTGTACTTGCTAACTTTGCGACCTCGGGCAGCTATGTTACCATGGAGGAATCACATAAGATTTGACTTTGTAGGCTAGAACTGAAGTCGCGCCAATTGCTTAACTCAAAATACAGTCAAGAAAGTAGCTCTGAAGCCGAGAAACGGGATCGACCATAAGCACTAATGTGAAATTACGTACAATTTTCAAATTTCTTGTACTTGCTAACTTTGCGACCTCGGGCAGCTATATTATCATTTAATAATCACACAAGATTTGACTTTGTAGGCTAGAACTCAACTCGCGCCAACTGCTTAACTCAAAATACAGTCAAGAGAGTAGCTCTGAAGCCGAGGAACGACATCGACCATAAGCACTACCGTGAAATTACGTACAATTTTCAAATTTCTTGTACTTGCTAACTTTGCGACCTCGGGCAGCTATGTTACCATGGAGGAACCACACAAGATTTGACTTTATAGGCTAGAACTGAAGTCGCGCCAACTAATTAACTCAAAATACAGTCAAGAAAGTAGCTCTGAAGCCGAAGAACGGCATCGACCATAAGCACTACCGTGAAATTATGTACAATTTTCAAATTTCTTGTACTTGCTAACTTTGCGACCACGGGCAGCTATGTTACCATGGAGGAACCACACAAGATTTGACTTTATAGGCTAGAACTGAAGTCGCGCCAACTGCTTAACTCAAAATACAGTCAAGAAAGTAGCTCTGAAGCGGAGAAGCGGGATCGATCATAAGCACTACCGTGAAATTACGTACAATTTTCAAATTTCTTGTACTTGCTAACTTTGCGAACTCGGGCAGCTATGTTACCATGGAGGAGCCATACAAGATTTGACTTTATAGGCTAGAACTGAAGTCGCGCCAACTGCTTACCTCAAAATACAGTCAAGAGAGTAGCTCTGAAGCCGAGGAACGGCATCGACCATAAGCACTACCGTGAAATTACGTACAATTTTCAAAATTCTTGTACTTGCTAACTTTGCGACCTCGGGCAGCTATGTTACCATGGAGGAACCACACAAGATTTGACTTTATATCCTAGAACTGAAGTCGCGCCAACTGCTTAACTCAAAATACAGTCAAGAAAGTAGCTCTGAAGCCGAGAAACGGGATAGACCATAAGCACTACCGTGAAATTACGTACAATTTTCAAATTTTTTGTACTTGCTAACTTTGCGACCTCGGGCAGCTATGTTACCATGGAGGAATCACACAAGATTTGACTTTATAGGCTAGAACTGAAGTCGCGCCAACTGTTTAGCTCAAAATACAGTCAAGAAAGTAGCTCTGAAGCCGAGGAACGGCATCGACCATAAGCACTACCGTGAAATTACGTACAATTTTCAAATTTCTTGTACTTGCTAACTTTGCGACCTCGGGCAGCTATGTTACCATGGAGGAACCACACAAGATTTGACTTTATATCCTAGAACTGAAGTCGCGCCAACTGCTTAACTCAAAATACAGTCAAGAAAGTATCTCTGAAGCCGAGGAACGGCATCGACCATAAGCACTACCGTGAAATTACGTACCATTTTCAAATTTCTTGTACTTGCTAACTTTGCGACCTCGGGCAGCTACGTTACCATGGAGGAACCACACAACATTTGACTTTATAGGCTGGAACTGAAGTCGCGCCAACTGTTTAACTCAAAATACAGTCAAGAAAGTAGCTCTGAAGCGGAGAAGCGGGATCGATCATAAGCACTACCGTGAAATTACGTACAATTTTCAAATTTCTTGTTTGCTAACTTTGCGAACTCGGGCAGCTATGTTACCATGGAGGAACCATACAAGATTTGACTTTATAGGCTAGAACTGAAGTCGCGCCAACTGCTTAACTCAAAATACAGTCAGGAAAGTAGCTCTGAAGCCGAGAAACGGGATCGACTATAAGCACTAATGTGAAATTACGTAAAATTTTCAAATTTCTTGTACTTGCTAACTTTGCGACCTCGGGCAGCTATGTTACCATTGAGGAATCACACAAGATTTGACTTTGTAGGCTAGAACTGAAGTCGCGCCAACTGCTTAACTCAAAATACAGTCAAGAGAGTAGCTCTGAGGCCGAGGAACGGCATCGACCATAAGCACTACCGTGAAATTACGTACAATTTTCAAATTTCTTGTACTTGCTAACTTTGCGACCTCGGGCAGCTATGTTACCATGGAGGAACCACACAAGATTTGACTTTATGTCCTAGAACTGAAGTCGCGCCAACTGCTTAACTCAAAATACAGTCAAGAAAGTAGCTCTGAAGCCGAGAAACGGGATAGACCATAAGCACTACCGTGAAATTACGTACAATTTTCAAATTTTTTGTACTTGCTAACTTTGCGACCTCGGGCAGCTATGTTACCATGGAGGAACCACACAAGATTTGACTTTATATCCTAGAACTGAAGTCGCGACAACTGCTTAACTCAAAATACAGTCAAGAAAGTAGCTCTGAAGCCGAGAAACGGGATCGACCATAAGCACTAATGTGAAATTACGTACAATTTTCAAATTTCTTGTACTTGCTAACTTTGCGACCACGGGCAGCTATGTTATCATTAAGGAACCACACAACATTTGACTTTATAGGCTAGAACTGAAGTCGCGCCAACTGCTTAACTCAAAATACAGTCAAGAAAGTAGCTCTGAAGCCGAGAAACGGGATCGACCATAAGCACTACCGTGAAATTACGTACAATTTTCAAATTTTTTGTACTTGCTAATTTTACGACCTCGGGCAGCTATGTTACCATGGAGGTACCACACAACATTTGACTTTATAGGCTGGAACTGAAGTCGCGCCAACTGTTTAACTCAAAATACAGTCAAGAAAGTAGCTCTGAAGCCGAGGAACGGCATCGACCATAAGCACTACCGTGAAATTACGTACAATTTTCAAATTTCTTGTACTTGCTAACTTTGCGACCTCGGGCAGCTATGTTACCATGGAGGAACCACACAAGATTTGACTTTATAGTCTAGAACTGAAGTCGCGCCAATCGCTTAACTCAAAATAGAGTCAAGAAAATAGCTCTGAAGCCAAGAAACGGGATCGACCATAAGCACTACCGTGAAATTACGTACAATTTTCAAATTTCTTGTACTTGCTAACTTTGCGACCTCGGGCAGCTATGTTACCATGGAGGAACCACACAAGATTTGACTTTATAGGCTAGAACTGAAGTCGCGCCAACTACCTAACTCAAAATACAGTCAAGAAAGTAGCTTTGAAGCCGAGGAACGGCATCGACCATAAGCACTACCGTGAAATTACGTACGATTTTCAAATTTCTTGTACTTGCTAACTTTGCGACCTCGGGCAGCTATGTTACCATGGAGGAACCACACAAGATTCGACTTTATAGGCTAGAACTGAAGTCGCGCCAACTGCTTAACTCAAAATACAGTCAAGAGAGTAGCTCTGAAGCCGAGGAACGGCATCGACCATAAGCACTACCGTGAAATTAAGAACAATTTTCAAATTTCTTGTACTTGCTAACTTTGCGACCTCGGGCAGCTATGTTACCATGGAGGAACCACACAAGATTTGACTTTATAGGCTAGAACTGAAGTCGCGCCAACTGCTTAACTCAAAATACAGTCAAGAAAGTAGCTCTGAAGTCGAGGAACGGCATCGACCATAAGCACTACCGTGAAATTACGTACAATTTTCAAATTTCTTGTAATTGCTAACTTTGCGACCACGGGCAGCTATGTTACCATGGAGGAACCACACAAGATTTGACTTTATAGGCTAGAACTGAAGTCGGGCCAACTGCTTAACTCAAAATACAGTCAAGAGAGTAGCTCTGAAGCCGAGGAACGGCATCGACCATAAGCACTACCGTGAAATTAAGAACAATTTTCAAATTTCTTGTACTTGCTAACTTTGCGACCTCGGGCAGCTATGTTACCATGGAGGAACCACACAAGATTTGACTTTATAGGCTAGAACTGAAGTCGCACCAACTGCTTAACTCAAAATACAGTCAAGAAAGTAGCTCTGAAGCCGAGAAACGGGATCGACTATAAGCACTAATGTGAAATTACGTACAATTTTCAAATTTCTTGTACTTGCTAACTTTGCGACCTCGGGCAGCTATGTTACCATGGAGGAACCACACAAGATTTGACTTTATAGCCTAGAACTGAAGTCGCGCCAACTGCCTAACTCAAAATACAGTCAAGAAAGTAGCTCTGAAGCCGAGGAACGGCATCGACCATAAGCACTACCGTGAAATTACGTACAATTTTCAAATTTCTTGTACTTGCTAACTTTGCGACCTCGGGCAGCTATGTTACCATGGAGGAACCACACAAGATTTGACTTTATAGGCTAGAACTGAAGTCGCGCCAACTGCTTAACTCAAAATACAGTCAAGAAAGTAGCTCTGAAGCCGAGGAACGGCATCGACCATAAGCACTACCGTGGAGGAACCACACAAGATTTGACTTTATAGGCTAGAACTGAAGTCGCGCCAACTGCTTAACTCAAAATACAGTCAAGAAAGTAGCTCTGAAGCCGAGAAACGGGATCGACCATAAGCACTACCGTGAAATTACGTACAATTTTCAAATTTTTTGTACTTGCTAACTTCGCGACCTCGGGCAGCTATGTTACCATGGAGGAATCACACAAGATTTGACTTTATAGGCTAGAACTGAAGTCGCGCCAACTGTTTAGGTCAAAATACAGTCAAAAAAGTAGCTCTGAAGCCGAGAAACGGGATCGACCATAAGCACTAATGTGAAATTACGTACAATTTTCAAATTTCTTATACTTGCTAACTTTGCGACCACGGGCAGCTATGTTATCATGGAGGAACCACAGAAGATTTGACTTTATAGGCTAGAACTGAAGTCGCGCCAACTGCTTAACTCAAAATACAGTCAAGAAAGTAGCTCTGAAGCCGAGAAACGGGATCGACCATAAGCACTACCGTGAAATTACGTACTATTTTAAAATTTTTTGTACTTGCTAATTTTACGACCTCGGGCAGCTATGTTACCATGGAGGTACCACACAACATTTGACTTTATAGGCTGGAACTGAAGTCGCGCCAACTGTTTAACTCAAAATACAGTCAAGAAAGTAGCTCTGAAGCCGAGGAACGGCATCGACCATAAGCACTACCGTGAAATTACGTACAATTTTCAAATTTCTTGTACTTGCTAACTTTGCGACCTCGGGCAGCTATGTTACCATGGAGGAACCACACAAGATTTGACTTTATAGGCTAGAGCTGAAGTCGCGCCAATCGCTTAACTCAAAATAGAGTCAAGAAAATAGCTCTGAAGCCAAGAAACGGGATCGACCATAAGCACTAATGTGAAATTACGTACAATTTTCATATTTCTTGTACTTGCTAACTTTGCGACCTCGGGCAGCTATGTTACCATGGAGGAACCACACAAGATTTGACTTTATAGGCTAGAACTGAAGTCGCGCCAACTGCTTAACTCAAAATACAGTCAAGAAAGTAGCTCTGAAGCCGAGAAACGGGATCGACCATAAGCACTACCGTGAAATTACGTACAATTTTCAAATTGTTTGTACTTGCTAACTTTGCGACCTCGGGCAGCTATGTTACCATGGAGGAATCACACAAGATTTGACTTTATAGGCTAGAACTGAAGTCGCGCCAACTGCTTAACTCAAAATACAGTCAAGAAAGTAGCTCTGAAGCCGAGGAACGGCATCGACCATAAGCACTACCATGAAATTACGTACAATTTTCAAATTTCTTCTACTTGCTAACTTTGCGACCTCGGGCAGCTATGTTACCATGGAGGAACCACACAAGATTTGACTTTATAGGCTAGAACTGAAGTCGCGCCAATCGCTTAACTCAAAATAGAGTCAAGAAAGTAGCTCTGAAGCCGAGAAACGGGATCGACCATAAGCACTAATGTGAAATTACGTACAATTTTCAAATTTCTTGTACTTGCTAATTTTGCGACCTCGGGCAGCTATGTTACCATGGAGGAACCACACAAGATTTGACTGTATAGGCTAGAACTGAAGTCGCGCCAACTGCTTAACTCAAAATACAGTCAAGAAAGTAGCTCTGAAGCCGAGAAACGGGATCGACCATAAGCACTACCGTGAAATTACGTACAATTTTCAAATTTCTTGTACTTGCTAAATTTGCGACCTCGGGCAGCTATGTTACCATGGAGGAATCACACAAGATTTGACTTTATAGGCTAGAACTGAAGTCGCGCCAACTGCTTAACTCAAAATACAGTCAAGAGAGTAGCTCTGAAGCCGAGGAACGACATCGACCATAAGCACTACCGTGAAATTACGTACAATTTTCAAATTTCTTGTACTTGCTAAATTTGCGACCTCGGGCAGCTATGTTTCCATGGAGGAACCACACAAGATTTGACTTTATAGGCTAGAACTGAAGTCGCGCCAACTGCTTAGCTCAAAATACAGTCAAGAAAGTAGCTCTGAAGCCGAGGAACGGCATCGACCATAAGCACTACCGTGAAATTACGTACAATTTTCAAATTTCTTGTACTTGCTAACTTTGCGACCACGGGCAGCTATGTTATCATTAAGGAACCACACAACATTTGACTTTATAGGCTAGAACTGAAGTCGCGCCAACTGCTTAACTCAAAATACAGTCAAGAAAGTAGCTCTGAAGCCGAGAAACGGGATCGACCATAAGCGCTACCGTGAAATTACGTACAATTTTCAAATTTTTTGTACTTGCTAATTTTACGACCTCGGGCAGCTATGTTACCATGGAGGTACCACACAACATTTGACTTTATAGGCTGGAACTGAAGTCGCGCCAACTGTTTAACTCAAAATACAGTCAAGAAAGTAGCTCTGAAGCCGAGGAACGGCATCGACCATAAGCACTACCGTGAAATTACGTACAATTTTCAAATTTCTTGTACTTGCTAACTTTGCGACCTCGGGCAGCTATGTTACCATGGAGGAACCACACAAGATTTGACTTTATAGTCTAGAACTGAAGTCGCGCCAATCGCTTAACTCAAAATAGAGTCAAGAAAATAGCTCTGAAGCCAAGAAACGGGATCGACCATAAGCACTACCGTGAAATTACGTACAATTTTCAAATTTCTTGTACTTGCTAACTTTGCGACCTCGGGCAGCTATGTTACCATGGAGGAACCACACAAGATTTGACTTTATAGGCTAGAACTGAAGTCGCGCCAACTACCTAACTCAAAATACAGTCAAGAAAGTAGCTTTGAAGCCGAGGAACGGCATCGACCATAAGCACTACCGTGAAATTACGTACAATTTTCAAATTTCTTGTACTTGCTAACTTTGCGACCTCGGGCAGCTATGTTACCATGGAGGAACCACACAAGATTTGACTTTATAGGCTAGAACTGAAGTCGCGCCAACTGCTTAACTCAAAATACAGTCAAGAGAGTAGCTCTGAAGCCGAGGAACGGCATCGACCATAAGCACTACCGTGAAATTAAGAACAATTTTCAAATTTCTTGTACTTGCTAACTTTGCGACCTCGGGCAGCTATGTTACCATGGAGGAACCACACAAGATTTGACTTTATAGGCTAGAACTGAAGTCGCGCCAACTGCTTAACTCAAAATACAGTCAAGAAAGTAGCTCTGAAGTCGAGGAACGGCATCGACCATAAGCACTACCGTGAAATTACGTACAATTTTCAAATTTCTTGTAATTGCTAACTTTGCGACCACGGGCAGCTATGTTACCATGGAGGAACCACACAAGATTTGACTTTATAGGCTAGAACTGAAGTCGGGCCAACTGCTTAACTCAAAATACAGTCAAGAGAGTAGCTCTGAAGCCGAGGAACGGCATCGACCATAAGCACTACCGTGAAATTAAGAACAATTTTCAAATTTCTTGTACTTGCTAACTTTGCGACCTCGGGCAGCTATGTTACCATGGAGGAACCACACAAGATTTGACTTTATAGGCTAGAACTGAAGTCGCACCAACTGCTTAACTCAAAATACAGTCAAGAAAGTAGCTCTGAAGCCGAGAAACGGGATCGACTATAAGCACTAATGTGAAATTACGTACAATTTTCAAATTTCTTGTACTTGCTAACTTTGCGACCTCGGGCAGCTATGTTACCATGGAGGAACCACACAAGATTTGACTTTATAGCCTAGAACTGAAGTCGCGCCAACTGCCTAACTCAAAATACAGTCAAGAAAGTAGCTCTGAAGCCGAGGAACGGCATCGACCATAAGCACTACCGTGAAATTACGTACAATTTTCAAATTTCTTGTACTTGCTAACTTTGCGACCTCGGGCAGCTATGTTACCATGGAGGAACCACACAAGATTTGACTTTATAGGCTAGAACTGAAGTCGCGCCAACTGCTTAACTCAAAATACAGTCAAGAAAGTAGCTCTGAAGCCGAGGAACGGCATCGACCATAAGCACTACCGTGGAGGAACCACACAAGATTTGACTTTATAGGCTAGAACTGAAGTCGCGCCAACTGCTTAACTCAAAATACAGTCAAGAAAGTAGCTCTGAAGCCGAGAAACGGGATCGACCATAAGCACTACCGTGAAATTACGTACAATTTTCAAATTTTTTGTACTTGCTAACTTCGCGACCTCGGGCAGCTATGTTACCATGGAGGAATCACACAAGATTTGACTTTATAGGCTAGAACTGAAGTCGCGCCAACTGTTTAGGTCAAAATACAGTCAAAAAAGTAGCTCTGAAGCCGAGAAACGGGATCGACCATAAGCACTAATGTGAAATTACGTACAATTTTCAAATTTCTTGTACTTGCTAACTTTGCGACCACGGGCAGCTATGTTATCATGGAGGAACCACAGAAGATTTGACTTTATAGGCTAGAACTGAAGTCGCGCCAACTGCTTAACTCAAAATACAGTCAAGAAAGTAGCTCTGAAGCCGAGAAACGGGATCGACCATAAGCACTACCGTGAAATTACGTACTATTTTAAAATTTTTTGTACTTGCTAATTTTACGACCTCGGGCAGCTATGTTACCATGGAGGTACCACACAACATTTGACTTTATAGGCTGGAACTGAAGTCGCGCCAACTGTTTAACTCAAAATACAGTCAAGAAAGTAGCTCTGAAGCCGAGGAACGGCATCGACCATAAGCACTACCGTGAAATTACGTACAATTTTCAAATTTCTTGTACTTGCTAACTTTGCGACCTCGGGCAGCTATGTTACCATGGAGGAACCACACAAGATTTGACTTTATAGGCTAGAGCTGAAGTCGCGCCAATCGCTTAACTCAAAATAGAGTCAAGAAAATAGCTCTGAAGCCAAGAAACGGGATCGACCATAAGCACTAATGTGAAATTACGTACAATTTTCATATTTCTTGTACTTGCTAACTTTGCGACCTCGGGCAGCTATGTTACCATGGAGGAACCACACAAGATTTGACTTTATAGGCTAGAACTGAAGTCGCGCCAACTGCTTAACTCAAAATACAGTCAAGAAAGTAGCTCTGAAGCCGAGAAACGGGATCGACCATAAGCACTACCGTGAAATTACGTACAATTTTCAAATTGTTTGTACTTGCTAACTTTGCGACCTCGGGCAGCTATGTTACCATGGAGGAATCACACAAGATTTGACTTTATAGGCTAGAACTGAAGTCGCGCCAACTGCTTAACTCAAAATACAGTCAAGAAAGTAGCTCTGAAGCCGAGGAACGGCATCGACCATAAGCACTACCATGAAATTACGTACAATTTTCAAATTTCTTCTACTTGCTAACTTTGCGACCTCGGGCAGCTATGTTACCATGGAGGAACCACACAAGATTTGACTTTATAGGCTAGAACTGAAGTCGCGCCAATCGCTTAACTCAAAATAGAGTCAAGAAAGTAGCTCTGAAGCCGAGAAACGGGATCGACCATAAGCACTAATGTGAAATTACGTACAATTTTCAAATTTCTTGTACTTGCTAATTTTGCGACCTCGGGCAGCTATGTTACCATGGAGGAACCACACAAGATTTGACTGTATAGGCTAGAACTGAAGTCGCGCCAACTGCTTAACTCAAAATACAGTCAAGAAAGTAGCTCTGAAGCCGAGAAACGGGATCGACCATAAGCACTACCGTGAAATTACGTACAATTTTCAAATTTCTTGTACTTGCTAAATTTGCGACCTCGGGCAGCTATGTTACCATGGAGGAATCACACAAGATTTGACTTTATAGGCTAGAACTGAAGTCGCGCCAACTGCTTAACTCAAAATACAGTCAAGAGAGTAGCTCTGAAGCCGAGGAACGACATCGACCATAAGCACTACCGTGAAATTACGTACAATTTTCAAATTTCTTGTACTTGCTAAATTTGCGACCTCGGGCAGCTATGTTTCCATGGAGGAACCACACAAGATTTGACTTTATAGGCTAGAACTGAAGTCGCGCCAACTGCTTAGCTCAAAATACAGTCAAGAAAGTAGCTCTGAAGCCGAGGAACGGCATCGACCATAAGCACTACCGTGAAATTACGTACAATTTTCAAATTTCTTGTACTTGCTAACTTTGCGACCACGGGCAGCTATGTTACCATGGAGGAACCACACAAGATTTGACACTATAGGCTAGAACTGAAGTCGCGGCAACTGCTTAACTCAAAATACAGTCAAGAAAGTAGCTCTGAAGCCGAGAAACGGGATCAGCTATAAGCACTAATGTGAAATTACGTACAATTTTCAATTTTTTTGTACTTGCTAACTTTGCGACCTCGGGCAGCTATGTTACCATGGAGGAATCACACAAGATTTGACTTTATAGGCTAGAACTGAAGTCGCGCCAACTGCTTAATTCAAAATACAGTCAAGAAAGTAGCTCTGAAGCCGAGGAACGGCATCGACCATAAGCACTACCGTGGAGGAACCACACAAGATTTGACTTTATAGGCTAGAACTGAAGTCGCGCCAACTGCTTAACTCAAAATACAGTCAAGAAAGTGGCTCTGAAGCCGAGAAACGGGATCGACCATAAGAACTACCGTGAAATTACGTACAATTTTTAAATTTCTTGTACTTGCTAACTTTGCGACCACGGGCAGCTATGTTACCATGGAGGAACCACACAAGATTTGACTTTATAGGCTAGAACTGAAGTCGCGCCAACTGCTTAACTCAAAATACAGTCAAGAAAGTAGCTCTGAAGCCGAGAAACGGGATCGACCATAAGCACTACCGTGAAATTACGCACAATTTTCAAATTTCTTGTACTTGCTAACTTTGCGACCACGGGCAGCTATGTTACCATGGAGGAACCACACAAGATTTGACTTTATAGGCTAGAACTGAAGTCGCGCCAACTGCTTAATTCAAAATACAGTCAAGAAAGTAGCTCTGAAGCGGAGAAGCCGGATCGATCATAAGCACTACCGTGAAATTACGTACAATTTTCAAATTTCTTGTACTTGCTAAGTTTGCGAACTCGGGCAGCTATGTTACCATGGACGAACCATACAAGATTTGACTTTATAGGCTAGAACTGAAGTCGCGCCAACTGCTTAACTCAAAATACAGTCAGGAAAGTAGCTCTGAAGCCGAGAAACGGGATCGACTATAAGCACTAATGTGAAATTACGTACAATTTTCAAATTTCTTGTACTTGCTAACTTTGCGACCTCGGGCAGCTATGTTACCATGGAGGAATCACACAAGATTTGACTTTGTAGGATAGAACTGAAGTCGCGCCAACTGCTTAACTCAAAATACAGTCAAGAGAGTAGCTCTGAAGCCGAGGAACGGCATCGACCATAAGCACTACCGTGAAATTACGTACAATTTTCAAATTTCTTGTACTTGCTAACTTTGCGACCTCGGGCAGCTATGTTACCATGGAGGAACCACACAAGATTTGACTTTATATCCTAGAACTGAAGTCGCGCCAACTGCTTAACTCAAAATACAGTCAAGAAAGTAGCTCTGAAGCCGAGAAACGGGATAGACCATAAGCACTACCGTGAAATTACGTACAATTTTCAAATTTTTTGTACTTGCTAACTTTGCGACCTCGGGCAGCTATGTTACCATGGAGGAATCACACAAGATTTGACTTTATAGGCTAGAACTGAAGTCGCGCCAACTGTTTAGCTCAAAATACAGTCAAGAAAGTAGCTCTGAAGCCGAGAAACTAGATCGACCATAAGCACTAATGTGAAATTACGTACAATTTTCAAATTTCTTGTACTTGCTAACTTTGCGACCACGGGCAGCTATGTTATCATGGAGGAACCACACAAGATTTGACTTTATAGGCTAGAACTGAAGTCGCGCCAACTGCTTAACTCAAAATACAGTCAAGAAAGTAGCTCTGAAGCCGAGAAACGGGATCGACCATAAGCACTACCGTGAAATTACGTACAATTTTCAAATTTTTTGTACTTGCTAAATTTGCGACCACGGGCAGCTATGTTACCATGGAGGAACCACACAAGATTTGACTTTATAGGCTAGAACTGAAGTCACGCCAACTGCTTAACTCAAAATACAGTCAAGAAAGTAGCTCTGAACCCGAGAAACGGGATCGACCATAAGAACTACCGTGAAATTACGTACAATTTTCAAATTTCTTGTACTTGCTAACTTTGCGACCACGGGCAGCTATGTTACCATGGAGGAACCACACAAGATTTGACTTTATAGGCTAGAACTGAAGTCGCGCCAACTGCTTAACTCAAAATACAGTCAAGAAAGTAGCTCTGAAGCGGAGAAGCGGGATCGATCATAAGCACTACCGTGAAATTACGTACAATTTTCAAATTTCTTGTACTTGCTAACTTTGCGAACTCGGGCAGCTATGTTACCATGGAGGAACCATACAAGATTTGACTTTATAGGCTAGAACTGAAGTCGCGCCAACTGCTTAACTCAAAATACAGTCAGGAAAGTAGCTCTGAAGCCGAGAAACGGGATCGACTATAAGCACTAATGTGAAATTACGTACAATTTTCAAATTTCTTGTACTTGCAAACTTTGCGACCTCGGGCAGCTATGTTACCATGGAGGAATCACACAAGATTTGGCTTTGTAGGCTAGAACTGAAGTCGCGCCAACTGCTTAACTCAAAATACAGTCAAGAGAGTAGTTTTGAAGCCGAGAAACGGGATCGACCATAAGCACTACCGTGAAATTACGTACAATTTTCAAATTTTTTGTACTTGCTAATTTTACGACCTCGGGCAGCTATATTACCATGGAGGTACCACACAACATTTGACTTTATAGGCTGGAACTGAAGTCGCGTCAACTGTTTAACTCAAAATACAGTCAAGAAAGTAGCTCTGAAGCCGAGGAACGGCATCGACCATAAGCACTACCGTGAAATTACGTACAATTTTCAAATTTCTTGTACTTGCTAACTTTGCGACCTCGGGCAGCTATGTTACCATGGAGGAACCACACAAGATTTGACTTTATAGTCTAGAACTGAAGTCGCGCCAATCGCTTAACTCAAAATAGAGTCAAGAAAATAGCTCTGAAGCCAAGAAACAGGATCGACCATAAGCACTAATGTGAAATTACGTACAATTTTCATATTTCTTGTACTTGCTAACTTTGCGACCTCGGGCAGCTATGTTACCATGGAGGAATCACACAAGATTTGACTTTATAGGCTAGAACTGAAGTCGCGCCAACTGCTTATATCAAAATACAGTAAAGAAAGTAGCTCTGAAGCCGAGAAACGGGATCGACCATAAGCACTACCGTGAAATTACGTACAATTGTCAAATTTCTTGTACTTGCTAACTTTGCGACCTCGGGCAGCTATGTTACCATGGAGGAACCACACAAGATTTGACTTTATAGGCTAGAACTGAAGTCGCGCCAACTGCTTAACTCAAAATACAGTCGAGAAAGTAGCTCTGAAGTCGAGGAACGGCATCGACCATAAGCAATACCGTGAAATTACGTACAATTTTCAAATTTCTTGTACTTGCTAACTTTGCGACCACGGGCAGCTATGTTACCATGGAGGAACCACACAAGATTTGACTTTATAGGCTAGAACTAAAGTCGGGCCAACTGCTTAACTCAAAATACAGTCAAGAGAGTAGCTCTGAAGCCGAGGAACGGCATCGACCATAAGCACTACCGTGAAATTAAGAACAATTTTCAAATTTCTTGTACTTGCTAATTTTGCGACCTCGGGCAGCTATGTTACCATGGAGGAACCACACAAGATTTGACTTTATAGCCTAGAACTGAAGTTGCGCAAACTGCCTAACTCAAAATACAGTCAAGAAAGTAGCTCTGAAGCCGAGGAACGGCATCGACCATAAGCACTACCGTGAAATTACGTACAATTTTCAAATTTCTTGTACTTGCTAACTTTGCGACCTCGGGCAGCTATGTTACCATGGAGGAACCACACAAGATTTGACTTTATAGGCTAGAACTGAAGTCGCGCCAACTGCTTAACTCAAAATACAGTCAAGAAAGTAGCTCTGAAGCCGAGGAACGGCATCGACCATAAGCACTACCGTGGAGGAACCACACAAGATTTGACTTTATAGGCTAGAACTGAAGTCGCACCAACTGCTTAACTCAAAATACAGTCAAGAAAGTGGCTCTGAAGCCGAGAAACGGGATCGACCATAAGAACTACCGTGAAATTACGTACAATTTTTAAATTTCTTGTACTTGCTAACTTTGCGACCACGGGCAGCTATGTTACCATGGAGGAACCACACAAGATTTGACTTTATAGGCTAGAACTGAAGTCGCGCCAACTGCTTAACTCAAAATACAGTCAAGAAAGTAGCTCTGAAGCCGAGAAACGGGATCGACCATAAGCACTACCGTGAAATTACGTACAATTTTCAAATTTTTTGTACTTGCTAACTTTGCGACCTCGGGCAGCTATGTTACCATGGAGGAATCACACAAGATTTGACTTTATAGGCTAGAACTGAAGTCGCGCCAACTGCTTAACTCAAAATACAGTCAAGAAAGTAGCTCTGAAGCCGAGAAACGGCATCGACCATAAGCACTACCATGAAATTACGTACAATTTTCAAATTTCTTCTACTTGCTAATTTTGCGACCTCGGGCAGCTATGTTACCATGGAGGAACCACACAAGATTTGACTTTATAGGCTAGAACTGAAGTCGCGCCAATAGCTTAACTCAAAATAGAGTCAAGAAAGTAGCTCTGAAGCCGAGAAACGGGATCGACCATAAGCACTACCGTGAAATTACGTACAATTTTCAAATTTCTTGTACTTGCTAATTTTGCGACCTCGGGCAGCTATGTTACCATGGAGGAACCACACAAGATTTGACTGTATAGGCTAGAACTGAAGTCGCGCCAACTGCTTAACTCAAAATACAGTCAAGAAAGTAGCTCTGAAGCCGAGAAACGGGATCGACCATAAGCACTACCGTGAAATTACGTACAATTCTCAAATTTCTTGTACTTGCTAAATTTGCGACCTCGGGCAGCTATGTTACCATGGAGGAATCACACAAGATTTGACTATATAGGCTAGGACTGAAGTCGCGCCAACTGCTTAACTCAAAATACAGTCAAGAGAGTAGCTCTGAAGCCGAGGAACGGCATCGACCATAAGCACTACCGTGAAATTACGTACAATTTTCAAATTTCTTGTACTTGCTAACTTTGCGACCTCGGGCAGCTATGTTACCATGGAGGAACCACACAAAATTTGACTTTATAGGCTAGAACTGAAGTCGCGCCAACTGCTTAACTCAAAATACAGTCAAGATAGTAGCTCTGAAGCCGAGAAACGGGATCGACTATAAGCACTAATGTGAAATTACGTACAATTTTCAAATTTCTTGTACTTGCTAACTTTGCGACCTCGGGCAGCTATGTTACCATGGAGGAACCACACAAGATTTGACTTTATAGGCTAGAACTGAACTCGCGCCAAATGCTTAACTCAAAATACAGTCAAGAAAGTAGCTCTGAAGCCGAGAAACGGGATCGACCTTAAGCACTAATGTGAAATTACGTACAATTTTCAAATTTCTTGTACTTGCTAACTTTGCGACCACGGGCAGCTATGTTATCATGGAGGAACCACACAAGATTTGACTTTGTAGGCTAGAACTGAAGTCGCGCCAACTGCTTAGCTCAAAATACAGTCAAGAAAGTAGCTCTGAAGCCGAGGAACGGCATCGACCATAAGCACTACCGTGAAATTACGTACAATTTTCAAATTTCTTGTACTTGCTAACTTTGCGACCACGGGCAGCTATGTTACCATGGAGGAACCACACAAGATTTGACACTATAGGCTAGAACTGAAGTCGCGGCAACTGCTTAACTCAAAATACAGTCAAGAAAGTAGCTCTGAAGCGGAGAAGCGGAGAAGCGGGATCGATCATAAGCACTACTGTGAAATTACGTACAATTTTCAAATTTCTTGTACTTACTAACTTTGCGACCACGGGCAGCTATGTTACCATGGAGGAACCACACAAGATTTGACTTTATAGGCTAGAACTGAAGTCGCGCCAACTGCTTAACTCAAAATACAGTCAAGAAAGTAGCTCTGAAGCCGAGGAACGGCATCGACCATAAGGCTACCGTGGAGGAACCACACAAGATTTGACTTTATAGGCTAGAACTGAAGTCGCGCCAACCGCTTAACTCAAAATACAGTCAAGAAAGTGGCTCTGAAGCCGAGAAACGGGATCGACCATAAGAACTACCGTGAAATTACGTACAATTTTTAAATTTCTTGTACTTGCTAACTTTGCGACCACGGGCACCTATGTTACCATGGAGGAACCACACAAGATTTGACTTTATAGGCTAGAACTGAAGTCGCGCCAACTGCTTAACTCAAAATACAGTCAAGAAAGTAGCTCTGAAGCCGAGAAACGGGATCGACCATAAGCACTACCGTGAAATTACGTACAATTTTCAAATTTTTTGTACTTGCTAACTTTGCGACCTCGGGCAGCTATGTTACCATGGAGGAATCACACAAGATTTGACTTTATAGGCTAGAACTGAAGTCGCGCCAACTGCTTAACTCAAAATACAGTCAAGAAAGTAGCTCTGAAGCCGAGGAACGGCATCGACCATAAGCACTACCATGAAATTACGTACAATTTTCAAATTTCTTCTACTTGCTAACTTTGCGACCTCGGGCAGCTATGTTACCATGGAGGAACCACACAAGATTTGACTTTATATTCTAGAACTGAAGTCGCGCCAATCGCTTAACTCAAAATAGAGTCAAGAAAGTAGCTCTGAGGCCGAGAAACGGGATCGACCATAAGCACTAATGTGAAATTACGTACAATTTTCAAATTTCTTGTACTTGCTAATTTTGCGACCTCGGGCAGCTATGTTACCATGGAGAAACCACACAAGATTTGACTGTATAGGCTGGAACTGAAGTCGCGCCAACTGCTTAACTCAAAATACAGTCAAGAAAGTAGCTCTGAAGCCGAGAAACGGGATCGACCATAAGCACAACCGTGAAATTACGTACAATTTTCAAATTTCTTGTACTTGCTAACTTTGCGACCTCGGGCAGCTATGTTACCATGGAGGAACCACACAAAATTTGACTTTATATTCTAGAACTGAAGTCGCGCCAACTGCTTAACTCAAAATACAGTCAAGATAGTAGCTCTGAAGCCGAGAAACGGGATCGACTATAAGCACTAATGTGAAATTACGTACAATTTTCAAATTTCTTGTACTTGCTAACTTTGCGACCTCGGGCAGCTATGTTACCATGGAGGAACCACACAAGATTTGACTTTATAGGCTAGAACTGAAGTCGCGCCAACTGCTTAGCTCAAAATACAGTCAAGAAAGTAGCTCTGAAGCCGAGAAACGGGATCGACCATAAGCACTACCGTGAAATTACGTACAATTTTCAAATTTCTTGTACTTGCTAACTTTGCGACCTCGGGCAGCTATGTTACCATGGAGGAACCACACAAGATTTGACTTTATAGGCTAGAACTGAAGTCGCGCCAATCGCTTAACTCAAAATAGAGTCAAGAAAGTAGCTCTGAGGCCGAGAAACGGGATCGACCATAAGCACTAATGTGAAATTATGTACAATTTTCAAATTTCTTGTACTTGCTAATTTTGCGACCTCGGGCAGCTATGTTACCATGGAGAAACCACACAAGATTTGACTGTATAGGCTGGAACTGAAGTCGCGCCAACTGCTTAACTCAAAATACAGTCAAGAAAGTAGCTCTGAAGCCGAGAAACGGGATCGACCATAAGCACAACCGTGAAATTACGTACAATTTTCAAATTTCTTGTACTTGCTAACTTTGCGACCTCGGGCAGCTATGTTACCATGGAGGAACCACACAAAATTTGACTTTATATTCTAGAACTGAAGTCGCGCCAACTGCTTAACTCAAAATACAGTCAAGATAGTAGCTCTGAAGCCGAGAAACGGGATCGACTATAAGCACTAATGTGAAATTACGTACAATTTTCAAATTTCTTGTACTTGCTAACTTTGCGACCTCGGGCAGCTATGTTACCATGGAGGAACCACACAAGATTTGACTTTATAGGCTAGAACTGAAGTCGCGAAAACTGCTTAGCTCAAAATACAGTCAAGAAAGTAGCTCTGAAGCCGAGAAACGGGATCGACCATAAGCACAACCGTGAAATTACGTACAATTTTCAAATTTCTTGTACTTGCTAAATTTGCGACCTCGGGCAAATATGTTAGCATGGAGGAATCACACAAGATTTGACTTTATAGGCTAGAACTGAAGTCGCGCCAACTGCTTAACTCAAAATACAGTCAAGAGAGTAGCTCTGAAGCCGAGGAACGGCATCGACCATAAGCACTACCGTGAAATTACGTACAATTTTCAAATTTCTTGTACTTGCTAACTTTGCGACCTCGGGCAGCTATGTTACCATGGAGGAACCACACAAAATTTGACTTTATATTCTAGAACTGAAGTCGCGCCAACTGCTTAACTCAAAATACAGTCAAGATAGTAGCTCTGAAGCCGAGAAACGGGATCGACTATAAGCACTAATGTGAAATTACGTACAATTTTCAAATTTCTTGTACTTGCTAACTTTGCGACCTCGGGCAGCTATGTTACCATGGAGGAACCACACAAGATTTGACTTTATAGGCTAGAACTGAAGTCGCGCCAACTGCTTAGCTCAAAATACAGTCAAGAAAGTAGCTCTGAAGCCGAGGAACGGCATCGACCATAAGCACTACCGTGAAATTACATACAATTTTCAAATTTCTTGTACTTGCTAACTTTGCGACCACGGGCAGCTATGTTACCATGGAGGAACCACACAAGATTTGACACTATAGGCTAGAACTGAAGTCGCGGCAACTGCTTAACTCAAAATACAGTCAAGAAAGTAGCTCTGAAGCCGAGAAACGGGATCAACTATAAGCACTAATGTGAAATTACGTACAATTTTCAAATTTCTTGTACTTACTAACTTTGCGACCACGGGCAGCCATGTTACCATGGAGGAACCACACAAGATTTGACTTTATAGGCTAGAACTGAAGTCGCGCCAACTGCTTAACTCAAAATACAGTCAAGAAAGTAGCTCTGAAGCCGAGAAACGGGATCGACCTTAAGCACTAATGTGAAATTACGTACAATTTTCAAATTTCTTGTACTTGCTAACTTTGCGACCACGGGCAGCTATGTTATCATGGAGGAACCACACAAGATTTGACTTTATAGGCTAGAACTGAAGTCGCGCCAACTGCTTAACTCAAAATACAGTCAAGAAAGTAGCTCTGAAGCCGAGAAACGGGATCGACCATAAGCACTAATGTGAAATTACGTACAATTTTCAAATTTCTTGTACTTGCTAACTTTGCGACCTCGGGCAGCTATGTTACCATGGAGGAATCACACAAAATTTGACTTTGTAGGCTAGAACTGAAGTCGCGCCAACTGCTTAACTCAAAATACAGTCAAGAAAGTAGCTCTGAAGCCGAGAAACGGGATCGACCATAAGCACTAATGTGAAATTACGTACAATTTTCAAATTTCTTGTACTTGCTAACTTTGCGACCACGGGCAGCTATGTTACCATGGAGGAACCATATAAGATTTGACTTTATAGGCTAGAACTGAAGTCGCGCCAACTAATTAACTCAAAATACAGTCAAGAAAGTAGCTCTGAAGCCGAGAAACGGGATCGACCATAAGCACTAATGTGAAATTACGTACAATTTTCAAATTTTTTGTACTTGCTAACTTTGCGACCACGGGCAGCTATGTTACCATGGAGGAACCATATAAGATTTGACTTTATAGGCTAGAACTGAAGTCGCGCCAACTAATTAACTCAAAATACAGTCAAGAAAGTAGCTCTGAAGCCGAGAAACGTGATCGACCATAAGCACTAATGTGAAATTACGTACAATTTTCAAATTTTTTGTACTTGCTAACTTTGCGACCTCGGGCAGCTATGTTACCATGGAGGAATCACACAAGCTTTGACTTTGTAGGCTAGAACTGAAGTCGCGCCAACTGCTTAACTCAAAATACAGTCAAGAAAGTAGCTCTGAAGCCGAGAAACGGGATCGACCATAAGCACTACCGTGAAATTACGTACAATTTTCAAATTTCTTGTACTTGCTAACTTTGCGACCACGGGCAGCTATGTTACCATGGAGGAACCACACAAGATTTGACTATATAGGCTAGAACTGAAGTCGCGCCAACTGCTTAACTCAAAATACAGTCAAGAAAGTAGCTCTGAACCCGAGAAACGGGATCGACCATAAGAACTACCGTGAAATTACGTACAATTTTCAAATTTCTTGTACTTGCTAACTTTGCGACCACGGGCAGCTATGTTACCATGGAGGAACCACACAAGATTTGACTTTATAGGCTAGAATTGAAGTCGCGCCAACTGCTTAACTCAAAATACAGTCAAGAAAGTAGCTCTGAAACGGAGAAGCGGGATCGATCATAAGCACTACCGTGAAATTACGTACAATTTTCAAATTTCTTGTACTTGCTAACTTTGCGAACTCGGGCAGCTATGTTACCATGGAGGAACCATACAAGATTTGACTTTATAGGCTAGAACTGAAGTCGCGCCAACTGCTTAACACAAAATACAGTCAGGAAAGTAGCTCTGAAGCCGAGAAACGGGATCGACTATAAGCACTAATGTGATATTACGTAAAATTTTCAAATTTCTTGTACTTGCTAACTTTGCGACCACGGGCAGCTATGTTACCATGGAGGAACCACACAAGATTTGACTTTATAGGCTAGAATTGAAGTCGCGCCAACTGCTTAACTCAAAATACAGTCAAGAAAGTAGCTCTGAAGCGGAGAAGCGGGATCGATCATAAGCACTACCGTGAAATTACGTACAATTTTCAAATTTCTTGTACTTGCTAACTTTGCGACCACGGGCAGCTATGTCACCATGGAGGAACCACACAAGATTTGACTTTATAGGCTAGAATTGAAGTCGCGCCAACTGCTTAACTCAAAATACAGTCAAGAAAGTAGCTCTGAAGCGGAGAAGCGGGATCGATCATAAGCAATACCGTGAAATTACGTACAATTTTCAAATTTCTTGTACTTGCTAACTTTGCGAACTCGGGCAGCTATGTTACCATGGAGGAACCACACAAGATTTGACTATATAGGCTAGAACTGAAGTCGCGCCAACTGCTTAACTCAAAATACAGTCAAGAAAGTAGCTCTGAAGCCGAGGAACGGCATCGACCATAAGCACTACCATGAAATTACGTACAATTTTCAAATTTCTTCTACTTGCTAACTTTGCGACCTCGGGCAGCTATGTTACCATGGAGGAACCACACAAGATTTGACTTTATAGGCTAGAACTGAAGTCGCGCCAATCGCTTAACTCAAAATAGAGTCAAGAAAGTAGCTCTGAGGCCGAGAAACGGGATCGACCATAAGCACTAATGTGAAATTACGTACAATTTTCAAATTTCTTGTACTTGCTAATTTTGCGACCTCGGGCAGCTATGTTACCATGGAGGAATCACACAAGATTTGACTTTATAGGCTAGAACTGAAGTCGCGCCAACTGCTTAACTCAAAATACAGTCAAGAGAGTAGCTCTGAAGCCGAGGAACAGCATCGACCATAAGCACTACCGTGAAATTACGTACAATTTTCAAATTTCTTGTACTTGCTAACTTTGCGACCTCGAGCAGCTATGTTACCATGGAGGAACCACACAAAATTTGACTTTATATTCTAGAACTGAAGTCGCGCCAACTGCTTAACTCAAAATACAGTCAAGATAGTAGCTTTGAAGCCGAGAAACGGGATCGACTATAAGCACTAATGTGAAATTACGTACAATTTTCAAATTTCTTGTACTTGCTAACTTTGCGACCTCGGGCAGCTATGTTACCATGGAGGAACCACACAAGATTTGACTTTATAGGCTAGAACTGAAGTCGCGCCAACTGCTTAGCTCAAAATACAGTCAAGAAAGTAGCTCTGAAGCCGAGGAACGGCATCGACCATAAGCACTACCGTGAAATTACGTACAATTTTCAAATTTCTTGTACTTGCTAATTTTGCGACCACGGGCAGCTATGTTACCATGGAGGAACCACACAAGATTTGACACTATAGGCTAGAACTGAAGTCGCGGCAACTGCTTAACTCAAAATACAGTCAAGAAAGTAGCTCTGAAGCCGAGAAACGGGATCAACTATAAGCACTAATGTGAAATTACGTACAATTTTCAATTTTTTTGTACTTGCTAATTTTGCGACCTCGGGCAGCTATGTTACCATGGAGGAATCACACAAGATTTGACTTTATAGGCTAGAACTGAAGTCGCGCCAACTGTTTAGCTCAAAATACAGTCAAGAAAGTAGCTATGAAGCGGAGAAGCGGGATCGATCATAAGCACTACTGTGAAATTACGTACAATTTTCAAATTTCTTGTACATACTAACTTTGCGACCACGGGCAGCTATGTTACCATGGAGGAACCACACAAGATTTGACTTTATAGGCTAGAACTGAAGTCGCGCCAACTGCTTAACTCAAAATACAGTCAAGAAAGTAGCTCTGAAGCCGAGAAACGGGATCGACCTTAAGCACTAATGTGAAATTACGTACAATTTTCAAATTTCTTGTACTTGCTAACTTTGCGACCACGGGCAGCTATGTTATCATGGAGGAACCACACAAGATTTGACTTTATAGGCTAGAACTGAAGTCGCGCCAACTGTTTAGCTCAAAATACAGTCAAGAAAGTAGCTCTGAAGCGGAGAAGCGGGATCGATCATAAGCACTACTGTGAAATTACGTACAATTTTCAAATTTCTTGTACTTACTAACTTTGCGACCTCGGGCAGCTATGTTACCATGGAGGAACCACACAAAATTTGACTTTATATTCTAGAACTGAAGTCGCGCCAACTGCTTAACTCAAAATACAGTCAAGAAAGTAGCTCTGAAGCCGAGAAACGGGATCGACCATAAGCACAACCGTGAAATTACGTACAATTTTCAAATTTCTTGTACTTGCTAAATTTGCGACCTCGGGCAGCTATGTTACCATGGAGGAATCACACAAGATTTGACTTTATAGGCTAGAACTGAAGTCGCGCCAACTGCTTAACTCAAAATACAGTCAAGAGAGTAGCTCTGAAGCCGAGGAACGGCATCGACCATAAGCACTACCGTGAAATTACGTACAATTTTCAAATTTCTTGTACTTGCTAACTTTGCGACCTCGGGCAGCTATGTTACCATGGAGGAACCACACAAAATTTGACTTTATATTCTACAACTGAAGTCGCGCCAACTGCTTAACTCAAAATACAGTCAAGATAGTAGCTCTGAAGCCGAGAAACGGGATCGACTATAAGCACTAATGTGAAATTACGTACAATTTTCAAATTTCTTGTACTTGCTAACTTTGCGACCTCGGGCAGCTATGTTACCATGGAGGAACCACACAAGATTTGACTTTATAGGCTAGAACTGAAGTCGCGCCAACTGCTTAGCTCAAAATACAGTCAAGAAAGTAGCTCTGAAGCCGAGGAACGGCATCGACCACAAGCACTACCGTGAAATTACGTACAATTTTCAAATTTCTTGTACTTGCTAATTTTGCGACCACGGGCAGCTATGTTACCATGGAGGAACCACACAAGATTTGACACTATAGGCTAGAACTGAAGTCGCGGCAACTGCTTAACTCAAAATACAGTCAAGAAAGTAGCTCTGAAGCCGAGAAACGGGATCAACTATAAGCACTAATGTGAAATTACGTACAATTTTCAATTTTTTTGTACTTGCTAATTTTGCGACCTCGGGCAGCTATGTTACCATGGAGGAATCACACAAGATTTGACTTTATAGGCTAGAACTGAAGTCGCGCCAACTGTTTAGCTCAAAATACTGTCAAGAAAGTAGCTATGAAGCGGAGAAGCGGGATCGATCATAAGCACTACTGTGAAATTACGTACAATTTTCAAATTTCTTGTACATACTAACTTTGCGACCACGGGCAGCTATGTTACCATGGAGGAACCACACAAGATTTGACTTTATAGGCTAGAACTGAAGTCGCGCCAACTGCTTAACTCAAAATACAGTCAAGAAAGTAGCTCTGAAGCCGAGAAACGGGATCGACCTTAAGCACTAATGTGAAATTACGTACAATTTTCAAATTTCTTGTACTTGCTAACTTTGCGACCACGGGCAGCTATGTTATCATGGAGGAACCACACAAGATTTGACTTTATAGGCTAGAACTGAAGTCGCGCCAACTGTTTAGCTCAAAATACAGTCAAGAAAGTAGCTCTGAAGCGGAGAAGCGGGATCGATCATAAGCACTACTGTGAAATTACGTACAATTTTCAAATTTCTTGTACTTACTAACTTTGCGACCTCGGGCAGCTATGTTACCATGGAGGAACCACACAAAATTTGACTTTATATTCTAGAACTGAAGTCGCGCCAACTGCTTAACTCAAAATACAGTCAAGAAAGTAGCTCTGAAGCCGAGAAACGGGATCGACCATAAGCACAACCGTGAAATTACGTACAATTTTCAAATTTCTTGTACTTGCTAAATTTGCGACCTCGGGCAGCTATGTTACCATGGAGGAATCACACAAGATTTGACTTTATAGGCTAGAACTGAAGTCGCGCCAACTGCTTAACTCAAAATACAGTCAAGAGAGTAGCTCTGAAGCCGAGGAACGGCATCGACCATAAGCACTACCGTGAAATTACGTACAATTTTCAAATTTCTTGTACTTGCTAACTTTGCGACCTCGGGCAGCTATGTTACCATGGAGGAACCACACAAAATTTGACTTTATATTCTACAACTGAAGTCGCGCCAACTGCTTAACTCAAAATACAGTCAAGATAGTAGCTCTGAAGCCGAGAAACGGGATCGACTATAAGCACTAATGTGAAATTACGTACAATTTTCAAATTTCTTGTACTTGCTAACTTTGCGACCTCGGGCAGCTATGTTACCATGGAGGAACCACACAAGATTTGACTTTATAGGCTAGAACTGAAGTCGCGCCAACTGCTTAGCTCAAAATACAGTCAAGAAAGTAGCTCTGAAGCCGAGGAACGGCATCGACCACAAGCACTACCGTGAAATTACGTACAATTTTCAAATTTCTTGTACTTGCTAACTTTGCGACCACGGGCAGCTATGTTACCATGGAGGAACCACACAAGATTTGACACTATAGGCTAGAACTGAAGTCGCGGCAACTGCTTAACTCAAAATACAGTCAAGAAAGTAGTTCTGAAGCCGAGAAACGGGATCAACTATAAGCACTAATGTGAAATTACGTACAATTTTCAATTTTTTTGTACTTGCTAATTTTGCGACCTCGGGCAGCTATGTTACCATGGAGGAATCACACAAGATTTGACTTTATAGGCTAGAACTGAGGTCGCGCCAACTGTTTAGCTCAAAATACAGTCAAGAAAGTAGCTCTGAAGCGGAGGAGCGGGATCGATCATAAGCACTACTGTGAAATTACGTACAATTTTCAAATTTCTTGTACTTACTAACTTTGCGACCACGGGCAGCTATGTTACCATGGAGGAACCACACAAGATTTGACTTTGTAGGCTAGAACTAAAGTCGCGCCAACTGCTTAACTCAAAATACAGTCAAGAAAGTAGCTCTGAAGCCGAGAAACGGGATCGACCTTAAGCACTAATGTGAAATTACGTACAATTTTCAAATTTCTTGTACTTGCTAACTTTGCGACCACGGGCAGCTATGTTATCATGGAGGAACCACACAAGATTTGACTTTATAGGCTAGAACTGAAGTCGCGCCAACTGCTTAACTCAAAATACAGTCAAGAAAGTAGCTCTGAAGCCGAGAAACGGGATCGACCATAAGCACTAATGTGAAATTACGTACAATTTTCAAATTTCTTGTACTTGCTAACTTTGCGACCTCGGGCAGCTATGTTACCATGGAGGAATCACACAAAATTTGACTTTGTAGGCTAGAACTGAAGTCGCGCCAACTGCTTAACTCAAAATACAGTCAAGAAAGTAGCTCTGAAGCCGAGAAACGGGATCGACCATAAGCACTAATGTGAAATTACGTACAATTTTCAAATTTCTTGTACTTGCTAACTTTGCGACCACGGGCAGCTATGTTACCATGGAGGCACCATATAAGATTTGACTTTATAGGCTAGAACTGAAGTCGCGCCAACTAATTAACTCAAAATACAGTCAAGAAAGTAGCTCTGAAGCCGAGAAACGGGATCGACCATAAGCACTAATGTGAAATTACGTACAATTTTCAAATTTTTTGTACTTGCTAACTTTGCGACCTCGGGCAGCTATGTTACCATGGAGGAATCACACAAGATTTGACTTTGTAGGCTAGAACTGAAGTCGCGCCAACTGCTTAACTCAAAATACAGTCAAGAAAGTAGCTCTGAAGCCGAGAAACGGGATCGACCATAAGCACTACCGTGAAATTACGTACAATTTTCAAATTTCTTGTACTTGCTAACTTTGCGACCACGGGCAGCTATGTTACCATGGAGGAACCACACAAGATTTGACTATATAGGCTAGAACTGAAGTCGCGCCAACTGCTTAACTCAAAATACAGTCAAGAAAGTAGCTCTGAACCCGAGAAACGGGATCGACCATAAGAACTACCGTGAAATTACGTACAATTTTCAAATTTCTTGTACTTGCTAACTTTGCGACCACGGGCAGCTATGTTACCATGGAGGAACCACACAAGATTTGACTTTATAGGCTAGAACTAAAGTCGCGCCAACTGCTTAACTCAAAATACAGTCAAGAAAGTAGCTCTGAAGCGGAGAAGCGGGATCGATCATAAGCACTAATGTGAAATTACGTACAATTTTCAAATTTCTTGTACTTGCTAACTTTGCGACCACGGGCAGCTATGTTATCATGGAGGAACCACACAAGATTTGACTTTATAGGCTAGAACTGAAGTCGCGCCAACTGCTTAACTCAAAATACAGTCAAGAAAGTAGCTCTGAAGCCGAGAAACGGGATCGACCATAAGCACTAATGTGAAATTACGTACAATTTTCAAATTTCTTGTACTTGCTAACTTTGCGACCTCGGGCAGCTATGTTACCATGGAGGAATCACACAAAATTTGACTTTGTAGGCTAGAACTGAAGTCGCGCCAACTGCTTAACTCAAAATACAGTCAAGAAAGTAGCTCTGAAGCCGAGAAACGGGATCGACCATAAGCACTAATGTGAAATTACGTACAATTTTCAAATTTCTTGTACTTGCTAACTTTGCGAACTCGGGCAGCTATGTTACCATGGAGGAACCATACAAGATTTGACTTTATAGGCTAGAACTGAAGTCGCGCCAACTGCTTAATTCAAAATACAGTCAGGAAAGTAGCTCTGAAGCCGAGAAACGGGATCGATTATAAGCACCAATGTGAAATTACGTAAAATTTTCAAATTTCTTGTACTTGCTAACTTTGCGAACTCGGGCAGCTATGTTACCATGGAGGAACCATACAAGATTTGACTTTATAGGCTAGAACTGAAGTCGCGCCAACTGCCTAACTCAAAATACAGTCAGGAAAGTAGCTCTGAAGCCGAGAAACGGGATCGACTATAAGCACTAATGTGAAATTACGTACAATTTTCAAATTTCTTGTACTTGCTAACTTTGCGACCTCGGGCAGCTATGTTACCATGGAGGAATCACACAAGATTTGACTTTGTAGGCTAGAACTGAAGTCGCGCCAACTACTTAACTCAAAATACAGTCAAGAGAGTAGCTCTGAAGCCGAGGAACGGCATCGACCATAAGCACTACCGTGAAATTACGTACAATTTTCAAATTTCTTGTACTTGCTAACTTTGCGACCTCGGGCAGCTATGTTACCATTGAGGAACCACACAAGATTTGACTATATATCCTAGAACTGAAGTCGCGCCAACTGCTTAACTCAAAATACCGTCAAGATAGTAGCTCTGAAGCCGAGAAACGGGATAGACCATAAGCACTACCGTGAAATTACGTACAATTTTCAAATTTTTTGTACTTGCTAACTTTGCGACCTCGGGCAGCTATGTTACCATGGAGGAATCACACAAGATTTGACTTTATAGGCTAGAACTGAAGTCGCGCCAACTGTTTAGCTCAAAATACGGTCAAGAAAGTAGCTCTGAAGCCGAGAAACGGGATCGACCATAAGCACTAATGTGAAATTACGTACAATTTTCAAATTTCTTGTACTTGCTAACTTTGCGACCACGGGCAGCTATGTTATCATGGAGGAACCACACAAGATTTGACTTTATAGGCTAGAACTGAAGTCGCGCCAACAGCTTAACTCAAAATACAGTCAAGAAAGTAGCTCTGAAGCCGAGAAACGGGATCGACCATAAGCACTAATGTGAAATTACGTACAATTTTCAAATTTCTTGTACTTGCTAACTTTGCGACCACAGGCAGCTATGTTACCATGGAGGAACCACACAAGATTTGACTTTATAGGCTAGAACTGAAGTCGCGCCAATTGCCTAACTCAAAATACAGTCAAGAAAGTAGCTTTGAAGCCGAGAAACGGGATCGACTATAAGCACTAATGTGTTACGTACAATTTTCAAATTTCTTGTACTTGCTAACTTTGCGACCTCGGGCAGCTATGTTACCATGGAGGAATCACACAAGATTTGGCTTTGTAGGCTAGAACTGAAGTCGCGCCAACTGCTTAACTCAAAATACAGTCAAGAGAATAGCTCTGAAGCCGAGAAACGGGATCGACCATAAGCACTACCGTGAAATTACGTACAATTTTCAAATTTCTTGTACTTGCTAACTTTGCGACCTCGGGCAGCTATGTTACCATGGAGGAACCACACAAGATTTGACTTTATAGGCTAGAACTGAAGTCGCGCCAACTGCTCAACTCAAAATACAGTCAAGAAAGTAGCTCTGAAGTCGAGGAACGGCATCGACCATAAGCACTACCGTGAAATTACGTACAATTTTCAAAATTCTTGTACTTGCTAACTTTGCGACCACGGGCAGCTATGTTACCATGGAGGAACCACACAAGATTTGACTTTACAGGCTAGAACTGAAGTCGGGCCAACTGCTTAACTCAAAATACAGTCAAGAGAGTAGCTCTGAAGCCGAGAAACGGGATCGACTATAAGCACTAATGTGAAATTACGTACAATTTTCAAATTTCTTGTACTTGCTAACTTTGCGACCTCGGGCAGCTATGTTACCATGGAGGAACCACACAAGATTTGACTTTATAGGCTAGAACTGAAGTCGCGCCAACTGCTTAACTCAAAATACAGTCAAGAAAGTAACTCTGAAGCCGAGAAACGGGATCGACCTTAAGCACTAATGTGAAATTACGTACAATTTTCAAATTTCTTGTACTTGCTAATTTTGCGACCTCGGGCAGCTATGTTACCATGGAGGAACCACACAAGATTTGACTTTATAGGCTAGAACTGAAGTCGCGCCAACTGCCTAACTCAAAATACAGTCAAGAAAGTAGCTCCGAAGCCGAGGAACGGCATCGACCATAAGCACTACCGTGAAATTACGTACAATTTTCAAATTTCTTGTACTTGCTAACTTTGCGACCTCGGGCAGCTATGTTACCATGGAGGAACCACACAAGATTTGACTTTATAGGCTAGAACTGAAGTCGCGCCAACTGCTTAACTCAAAATACAGTCAAGAAAGTAGCTCTGAAGCCGAGGAACGGCATCGACCATAAGCACTACCGTGAAATTACGTACAATTTTCAAATTTCTTGTACTTGCTAACTTTGCGACCACGGGCAGCTATGTTACCATGGAGGAACCACACAAGATTTGACTTTATAGGCTAGAACTGAAGTCGCGCCAACTGCTTAACTCAAAATACAGTCAAGAAAGTAGCTCTGAAGCGGAGAAGCGGGATCGATCATAAGCACTACCGTGAAATTACGTACAATTTTCAAATTTCTTGTACTTGCTAACTTTGCGAACTCGGGCAGCTATGTTACCATGGAGGAACCATACAAGATTTGACTTTATAGGCTAGAACTGAAGTCGCGCCAACTGCTTAACTCAAAATACAGTCAGGAAAGTAGCTCTGAAGCCGAGAAACGGGATCGACTATAAGCACTAATGTGAAATTACGTACAATTTTCAAATTTCTTGTACTTGCTAACTTTGCGACCTCGGGCAGCTATGTTACCATGGAGGAACCACACAAGATTTGACTTTATAGGCTAGAACTGAAGTCGCGCCAACTGCTTAACTCAAAATACAGTCAAGAAAGTAGCTCTGAAGTCGAGGAACGGCATCGACCATAAGCACTACCGTGAAATTACGTACAATTTTCAAATTTCTTGTACTTGCTAACTTTGCGACCACGGGCAGCTATGTTACCATGGAGGAACCACACAAGATTTGACTTTATAGGCTAGAACTGAAGTCGGGCCAACTGCTTAACTCAAAATACAGTCAAGAGAGTAGCTCTGAAGCCGAGGAACGGCATCGACCATAAGCACTACCGTGAAATTAAGAACAATTTTCAAATTTCTTGTACTTGCTAACTTTGCGACTTCGGGCAGCTATGTTACCATGGAGGAACCACACAAGATTTGACTTTATAGGCTAGAACTAAAGTCGCACCAACTGCTTAACTCAAAATACAGTCAAGAAAGTAGCTCTGAAGCCGAGAAACGGGATCGACTATAAGCACTAATGTGAAATTACGTACAATTTTCAAATTTCTTGTACTTGCTAACTTTGCGACCTCGGGCAGCTATGTTACCATGGAGGAACCACACAAGATTTGACTTTATAGCCTAGAACTGAAGTCGCGCCAACTGCCTAACTCAAAATACAGTCAAGAAAGTAGCTCTGAAGCCGAGGAACGGCATCGACCATAAGCACTACCGTGAAATTACGTACAATTTTCAAATTTCTTGTACTTGCTAATTTTGCGACCTCGGGCAGCTATGTTACCATGGAGGAACCACACAAGATTTGACTGTATAGGCTAGAACTGAAGTCGCGCCAACTGCTTAACTCAAAATACAGTCAAGAAAGTAGCTCTGAAGCCGAGAAACGGGATCGACCATAAGCACTACCGTGAAATTACGTACAATTTTCAAATTTCTTGTACTTGCTAAATTTGCGACCTCGGGCAGCTATGTTACCATGGAGGAATCACACAAGATTTGACTTTATAGGCTAGAACTGAAGTCGCGCCAACTGCTTAACTCAAAATACAGTCAAGAGAGTAGCTCTGAAGCCGAGGAACGGCATCGACCATAAGCACTACCGTGAAATTACGTACAATTTTCAAATTTCTTGTACTTGCTAACTTTGCGACCTCGGGCAGCTATGTTACCATGGAGGAACCACACAAAATTTGACTTTATAGGCTAGAACTGAAGTCGCGCCAACTGCTTAACTCAAAATACAGTCAAGATAGTAGCTCTGAAGCCGAGAAACGGGATCGACTATAAGCAGTAATGTGAAATTACGTACAATTTTCAAATTTCTTGTACTTGCTAACTTTGCGATCTCGGGCAGCTATGTTTCCATGGAGGAACCACACAAGATTTGACTTTATAGGCTAGAACTGAAGTCGCGCCAACTGCTTAGCTCAAAATACAGTCAAGAAAGTAGCTCTGAAGCCGAGAAACGGGATCGACCATAAGCACTACCGTGAAATTACGTACAATTTTCAAATTTCTTGTACTTGCTAAATTTGCGACCTCGGGCAGCTATGTTACCATGGAGGAACCACACAAGATTTGACACTATAGGCTAGAACTGAAGTCGCGGCAACTGCTTAACTCAAAATACAGTCAAGAAAGTAGCTCTGAAGCCGAGAAACGGGATCAGCTATAAGCACTAATGTGAAATTACGTACAATTTTCAATTTTTTTGTACTTGCTAACTTTGCGACCTCGGGCAGCTATGTTACCATGGAGGAATCACACAAGATTTGACTTTATAGGCTAGAAGTGAAGTCGCGCCAACTGCTTAACTCAAAATACAGTCAAGAAAGTAGCTCTGAAGCGGAGAAGCGGGATCGATCATAAGCACTACTGTGAAATTACGTACAATTTTCAAATTTCTTGTATTTACTAACTTTGCGACCACGGGCAGCTATGTTACCATGGAGGAACCACACAAGATTTGACGTTATAGGCTAGAACTGAAGTCGCGCCAACTGCTTAACTCAAAATAGAGTCAAGAAAGTAGCTCTGAAGCCGAGAAACGGGATCGACCATAAGCACTAATGTGAAATTACGTACAATTTTCAAATTTCTTGTACTTGCTAACTTTGCGACCTCGGGCAGCTATGTTACCATGGAGGAACCACACAAGATTTGACTTTATAGGCTAGAACTGAAATCGCGCCAATAGCTTAACTCAAAATAGAGTCAAGAAAGTAGCTCTGAAGCCGAGAAACGGGATCGACCATAAGCACTAATGTGAAATTACGTACAATTTTCAAATTTCTTGTACTTGCTAATTTTGCGACCTCGGGCAGCTATGTTACCATGGAGGAACCACACAAGATTTGACTGTATAGGCTAGAACTGAAGTCGCGCCAACTGCTTAACTCAAAATACAGTCAAGAAAGTAGCTCTGAAGCCGAGAAACGGGATCGACCATAAGCACTACCGTGAAATTACGTACAATTCTCAAATTTCTTGTACTTGCTAAATTTGCGACCTCGGGCAGCTATGTTACCATGGAGGAATCACACAAGATTTGACTTTATAGGCTAGAACTGAAGTCGCGCCAACTGCTTAACTCAAAATACAGTCAAGAGAGTAGCTCTGAAGCCGAGGAACGGCATCGACCATAAGCACTACCGTGAAATTACGTACAATTTTCAAATTTCTTGTACTTGCTAACTTTGCGACCTCGGGCAGCTATGTTACCATGGAGGAACCACACAAAATTTGACTTTATAGGCTAGAACTGAAGTCGCGCCAACTGCTTAACTCAAAATACAGTCAAGATAGTAGCTCTGAAGCCGAGAAACGGGATCGACTATAAGCACTAATGTGAAATTACGTACAATTTTCAAATTTCTTGTACTTGCTAACTTTGCGACCTCGGGCAGCTATGTTACCATGGAGGAACCACACAAGATTTGACTTTATAGGCTAGAACTGAAGTCGCGCCAACTGCTTAACTCAAAATACAGTCAAGAAAGTAACTCTGAAGCCGAGAAACGGGATCGACCTTAAGCACTAATGTGAAATTACGTACAATTTTCAAATTTCTTGTACTTGCTAATTTTGCGACCTCGGGCAGCTATGTTACCATGGAGGAACCACACAAGATTTGACTTTATAGGCTAGAACTGAAGTCGCGCCAACTGCTTAACTCAAAATACAGTCAAGAAAGTAGCTCTGAAGCCGAGAAACGGGATCGACCATAAGCACTACCGTGAAATTACGTACAATTTTCAAATTTCTTGTACTTGCTAATTTTGCCACCTCGGGCAGCTATGTTACCATGGAGGAACCACACAAGATTTGACTGTATAGGCTAGAACTGAAGTCGCGCCAACTGCTTAACTCAAAATACAGTCAAGAAAGTAGCTCTGAAGCCGAGAAACGGGATCGACCATAAGCACTACCGTGAAATTACGTACAATTTTCAAATTTCTTGTACTTGCTAATTTTGCGACCTCGGGCAGCTATGTTACCATGGAGGAACCACACAAGATTTGACTTTATAGGCTAGAACTGAAGTCGCGCCAACTGCTTAACTCAAAATACAGTCAAGAAAGTAGCTCTGAAGCGGAGAAGCGGGATCGATCATAAGCACTACCGTGAAATTACGTACAATTTTCAAATTTCTTGTACTTGCTAACTTTGCGAACTCGGGCAGCTATGTTACCATGGAGGAACCACACAAGATTTGACTGTATAGGCTAGAACTGAAGTCGCGCCAACTGCTTAACTCAAAATACAGTCAAGAAAGTAGCTCTGAAGCCGAGAAACGGGATCGACCATAAGCACTACCGTGAAATTACGTACAATTTTCAAATTTCTTGTACTTGCTAATTTTGCCACCTCGGGCAGCTATGTTACCATGGAGGAACCACACAAGATTTGACTGTATAGGCTAGAACTGAAGTCGCGCCAACTGCTTAACTCAAAATACAGTCAAGAAAGTAGCTCTGAAGCGGAGAAGCGGGATCGATCATAAGCACTACTGTGAAATTACGTACAATTTTCAAATTTCTTGTACTTACTAACTTTGCGACCACGGGCAGCTATGTTACCATGGAGGAACCACACAAGATTTGACTTTGTAGGCTAGAACTAAAGTCGCGCCAACTGCTTAACTCAAAATACAGTCAAGAAAGTAGCTCTGAAGCCGAGAAACGGGATCGACCTTAAGCACTAATGTGAAATTACGTACAATTTTCAAATTTCTTGTACTTGCTAACTTTGCGACCACGGGCAGCTATGTTATCATGGAGGAACCACACAAGATTTGACTTTATAGGCTAGAACTGAAGTCGCGCCAACTGCTTAACTCAAAATACAGTCAAGAAAGTAGCTCTGAAGCCGAGAAACGGGATCGACCATAAGCACTAATGTGAAATTACGTACAATTTTCAAATTTCTTGTACTTGCTAACTTTGCGACCTCGGGCAGCTATGTTACCATGGAGGAATCACACAAAATTTGACTTTGTAGGCTAGAACTGAAGTCGCGCCAACTGCTTAACTCAAAATACAGTCAAGAAAGTAGCTCTGAAGCCGAGAAACGGGATCGACCATAAGCACTAATGTGAAATTACGTACAATTTTCAAATTTCTTGTACTTGCTAACTTTGCGACCACGGGCAGCTATGTTACCATGGAGGCACCATATAAGATTTGACTTTATAGGCTAGAACTGAAGTCGCGCCAACTAATTAACTCAAAATACAGTCAAGAAAGTAGCTCTGAAGCCGAGAAACGGGATCGACCATAAGCACTAATGTGAAATTACGTACAATTTTCAAATTTTTTGTACTTGCTAACTTTGCGACCTCGGGCAGCTATGTTACCATGGAGGAATCACACAAGATTTGACTTTGTAGGCTAGAACTGAAGTCGCGCCAACTGCTTAACTCAAAATACAGTCAAGAAAGTAGCTCTGAAGCCGAGAAACGGGATCGACCATAAGCACTACCGTGAAATTACGTACAATTTTCAAATTTCTTGTACTTGCTAACTTTGCGACCACGGGCAGCTATGTTACCATGGAGGAACCACACAAGATTTGACTATATAGGCTAGAACTGAAGTCGCGCCAACTGCTTAACTCAAAATACAGTCAAGAAAGTAGCTCTGAACCCGAGAAACGGGATCGACCATAAGAACTACCGTGAAATTACGTACAATTTTCAAATTTCTTGTACTTGCTAACTTTGCGACCACGGGCAGCTATGTTACCATGGAGGAACCACACAAGATTTGACTTTATAGGCTAGAACTGAAGTCGCGCCAACTGCTTAACTCAAAATACAGTCAAGAAAGTAGCTCTGAAGCGGAGAAGCGGGATCGATCATAAGCACTACCGTGAAATTACGTACAATTTTCAAATTTCTTGTACTTGCTAACTTTGCGAACTCGGGCAGCTATGTTACCATGGAGGAACCATACAAGATTTGACTTTATAGGCTAGAACTGAAGTCGCGCCAACTGCTTAACTCAAAATACAGTCAGGAAAGTAGCTCTGAAGCCGAGAAACGGGATCGACTATAAGCACTAATGTGAAATTACGTACAATTTTCAAATTTCTTGTACTTGCTAACTTTGCGACCTCGGGCAGCTATGTTACCATGGAGGAATCACACAAGATTTGACTTTGTAGGCTAGAACTGAAGTCGCGCCAACTACTTAACTCAAAATACAGTCAAGAGAGTAGCTCTGAAGCCGAGGAACGGCATCGACCATAAGCACTACCGTGAAATTACGTACAATTTTCAAATTTCTTGTACTTGCTAACTTTGCGACCTCGGGCAGCTATGTTACCATTGAGGAACCACACAAGATTTGACTATATATCCTAGAACTGAAGTCGCGCCAACTGCTTAACTCAAAATACCGTCAAGATAGTAGCTCTGAAGCCGAGAAACGGGATAGACCATAAGCACTACCGTGAAATTACGTACAATTTTCAAATTTTTTGTACTTGCTAACTTTGCGACCTCGGGCAGCTATGTTACCATGGAGGAATCACACAAGATTTGACTTTATAGGCTAGAACTGAAGTCGCGCCAACTGTTTAGCTCAAAATACGGTCAAGAAAGTAGCTCTGAAGCCGAGAAACGGGATCGACCATAAGCACTAATGTGAAATTACGTACAATTTTCAAATTTCTTGTACTTGCTAACTTTGCGACCACGGGCAGCTATGTTATCATGGAGGAACCACACAAGATTTGACTTTATAGGCTAGAACTGAAGTCGCGCCAACAGCTTAACTCAAAATACAGTCAAGAAAGTAGCTCTGAAGCCGAGAAACGGGATCGACCATAAGCACTAATGTGAAATTACGTACAATTTTCAAATTTCTTGTACTTGCTAACTTTGCGACCACAGGCAGCTATGTTACCATGGAGGAACCACACAAGATTTGACTTTATAGGCTAGAACTGAAGTCGCGCCAATTGCTTAACTCAAAATACAGTCAAGAAAGTAGCTCTGAAGCCGAGAAACGGGATCGACTATAAGCACTAATGTGTTACGTACAATTTTCAAATTTCTTGTACTTGATAACTTTGCGACCTCGGGCAGCTATGTTACCATGGAGGAATCACACAAGATTTGGCTTTGTAGGCTAGAACTGAAGTCGCGCCAACTGCTTAACTCAAAATACAGTCAAGAGAATAGCTCTGAAGCCGAGAAACGGGATCGACCATAAGCACTACCGTGAAATTACGTACAATTTTCAAATTTCTTGTACTTGCTAACTTTGCGACCTCGGGCAGCTATGTTACCATGGAGGAACCACACAAGATTTGACTTTATAGGCTAGAACTGAAGTCGCGCCAACTGCTCAACTCAAAATACAGTCAAGAAAGTAGCTCTGAAGTCGAGGAACGGCATCGACCATAAGCACTACCGTGAAATTACGTACAATTTTCAAAATTCTTGTACTTGCTAACTTTGCGACCACGGGCAGCTATGTTACCATGGAGGAACCACACAAGATTTGACTTTACAGGCTAGAACTGAAGTCGGGCCAACTGCTTAACTCAAAATACAGTCAAGAGAGTAGCTCTGAAGCCGAGAAACGGGATCGACTATAAGCACTAATGTGAAATTACGCACAATTTTCAAATTTCTTGTACTTGCTAACTTTGCGACCTCGGGCAGATATGTTACCATGGATGAACCACACAAGATTTGACTTTATAGGCTAGAACTGAAGTCGCGCCAACTGCCTAACTCAAAATACAGTCAAGAAAGTAGCTCCGAAGCCGAGGAACGGCATCGACCATAAGCACTACCGTGAAATTACGTACAATTTTCAAATTTCTTGTACTTGCTAACTTTGCGACCTCGGGCAGCTATGTTACCATGGAGGAACCACACAAGATTTGACTTTATAGGCTAGAACTGAAGTCGCGCCAACTGCTTAACTCAAAATACAGTCAAGAAAGTAGCTCTGAAGCCGAGGAACGGCATCGACCATAAGCACTACCGTGAAATTACGTACAATTTTCAAATTTCTTGTACTTGCTAACTTTGCGACCACGGGCAGCTATGTTACCATGGAGGAACCACACAAGATTTGACTTTATAGGCTAGAACTGAAGTCGCGCCAACTGCTTAACTCAAAATACAGTCAAGAAAGTAGCTCTGAAGCGGAGAAGCGGGATCGATCATAAGCACTACCGTGAAATTACGTACAATTTTCAAATTTCTTGTTCTTGCTAACTTTGCGAACTCGGGCAGCTATGTTACCATGGAGGAACCATACAAGATTTGACTTTATAGGCTAGAACTGAAGTCGCGCCAACTGCTTAACTCAAAATACAGTCAGGAAAGTAGCTCTGAAGCCGAGAAACGGGATCGACTATAAGCACTAATGTGAAATTACGTACAATTTTCAAATTTCTTGTACTTGCTAACTTTGCGACCTCGGGCAGCTATGTTACCATGGAGGAACCACACAAGATTTGACTTTATAGGCTAGAACTGAAGTCGCGCCAACTGCTTAACTCAAAATACAGTCAAGAAAGTAGCTCTGAAGTCGAGGAACGGCATCGACCATAAGCACTACCGTGAAATTACGTACAATTTTCAAATTTCTTGTACTTGCTAACTTTGCGACCACGGGCAGCTATGTTACCATGGAGGAACCACACAAGATTTGACTTTATAGGCTAGAACTGAAGTCGGGCCAACTGCTTAACTCAAAATACAGTCAAGAGAGTAGCTCTGAAGCCGAGGAACGGCATCGACCATAAGCACTACCGTGAAATTAAGAACAATTTTCAAATTTCTTGTACTTGCTAACTTTGCGACCTCGGGCAGCTATGTTACCATGGAGGAACCACACAAGATTTGACTTTATAGGCTAGAACTGAAGTCGCACCAACTGCTTAACTCAAAATACAGTCAAGAAAGTAGCTCTGAAGCCGAGAAACGGGATCGACTATAAGCACTAATGTGAAATTACGTACAATTTTCAAATTTCTTGTACTTGCTAAATTTGCGACCTCGGGCAGCTATGTTACCATGGAGGAACCACACAAGATTTGACTTTATAGCCTAGAACTGAAGTCGCGCCAACTGCCTAACTCAAAATACAGTCAAGAAAGTAGCTCTGAAGCCGAGGAACGGCATCGACCATAAGCACTACCGTGAAATTACGTACAATTTTCAAATTTCTTGTACTTGCTAATTTTGCGACCTCGGGCAGCTATGTTACCATGGAGGAACCACACAAGATTTGACTGTATAGGCTAGAACTGAAGTCGCGCCAACTGCTTAACTCAAAATACAGTCAAGAAAGTAGCTCTGAAGCCGAGAAACGGGATCGACCATAAGCACTACCGTGAAATTACGTACAATTTTCAAATTTCTTGTACTTGCTAAATTTGCGACCTCGGGCAGCTATGTTACCATGGAGGAATCACACAAGATTTGACTTTATAGGCTAGAACTGAAGTCGCGCCAACTGCTTAACTCAAAATACAGTCAAGAGAGTAGCTCTGAAGCCGAGGAACGGCATCGACCATAAGCACTACCGTGAAATTACGTACAATTTTCAAATTTCTTGTACTTGCTAACTTTGCGACCTCGGGCAGCTATGTTACCATGGAGGAACCACACAAAATTTGACTTTATAGGCTAGAACTGAAGTCGCGCCAACTGCTTAACTCAAAATACAGTCAAGATAGTAGCTCTGAAGCCGAGAAACGGGATCGACTATAAGCAGTAATGTGAAATTACGTACAATTTTCAAATTTCTTGTACTTGCTAACTTTGCGACCTCGGGCAGCTATGTTTCCATGGAGGAACCACACAAGATTTGACTTTATAGGCTAGAACTGAAGTCGCGCCAACTGCTTAGCTCAAAATACAGTCAAGAAAGTAGCTCTGAAGCCGAGAAACGGGATCGACCATAAGCACTACCGTGAAATTACGTACAATTTTCAAATTTCTTGTACTTGCTAAATTTGCGACCTCGGGCAGCTATGTTACCATGGAGGAACCACACAAGATTTGACACTATAGGCTAGAACTGAAGTCGCGGCAACTGCTTAACTCAAAATACAGTCAAGAAAGTAGCTCTGAAGCCGAGAAACGGGATCAGCTATAAGCACTAATGTGAAATTACGTACAATTTTCAATTTTTTTGTACTTGCTAACTTTGCGACCTCGGGCAGCTATGTTACCATGGAGGAATCACACAAGATTTGACTTTATAGGCTAGAACTGAAGTCGCGCCAACTGCTTAACTCAAAATACAGTCAAGAAAGTAGCTCTGAAGCGGAGAAGCGGGATCGATCATAAGCACTACTGTGAAATTACGTACAATTTTCAAATTTCTTGTATTTACTAACTTTGCGACCACGGGCAGCTATGTTACCATGGAGGAACCACACAAGATTTGACGTTATAGGCTAGAACTGAAGTTGCGCCAACTGCTTAACTCAAAATAGAGTCAAGAAAGTAGCTCTGAAGCCGAGAAACGGGATCGACCATAAGCACTAATGTGAAATTACGTACAATTTTCAAATTTCTTGTACTTGCTAACTTTGCGACCTCGGGCAGCTATGTTACCATGGAGGAACCACACAAGATTTGACTTTATAGGCTAGAACTGAAATCGCGCCAATAGCTTAACTCAAAATAGAGTCAAGAAAGTAGCTCTGAAGCCGAGAAACGGGATCGACCATAAGCACTAATGTGAAATTACGTACAATTTTCAAATTTCTTGTACTTGCTAATTTTGCGACCTCGGGCAGCTATGTTACCATGGAGGAACCACACAAGATTTGACTGTATAGGCTAGAACTGAAGTCGCGCCAACTGCTTAACTCAAAATACAGTCAAGAAAGTAGCTCTGAAGCCGAGAAACGGGATCGACCATAAGCACTACCGTGAAATTACGTACAATTCTCAAATTTCTTGTACTTGCTAAATTTGCGACCTCGGGCAGCTATGTTACCATGGAGGAATCACACAAGATTTGACTTTATAGGCTAGAACTGAAGTCGCGCCAACTGCTTAACTCAAAATACAGTCAAGAGAGTAGCTCTGAAGCCGAGGAACGGCATCGACCATAAGCACTACCGTGAAATTACGTACAATTTTCAAATTTCTTGTACTTGCTAACTTTGCGACCTCGGGCAGCTATGTTACCATGGAGGAACCACACAAAATTTGACTTAATAGGCTAGAACTGAAGTCGCGCCAACTGCTTAACTCAAAATACAGTCAAGATAGTAGCTCTGAAGCCGAGAAACGGGATCGACTATAAGCACTAATGTGAAATTACGTACAATTTTCAAATTTCTTGTACTTGCTAACTTTGCGACCTCGGGCAGCTATGTTACCATGGAGGAACCACACAAGATTTGACTTTATAGGCTAGAACTGAAGTCGCGCCAACTGCTTAACTCAAAATACAGTCAAGAAAGTAGCTCTGAAGCCGAGAAACGGGATCGACCTTAAGCACTAATGTGAAATTACGTACAATTTTCAAATTTCTTGTACTTGCTAATTTTGCGACCTCGGGCAGCTATGTTACCATGGAGGAACCACACAAGATTTGACTTTATAGGCTAGAACTGAAGTCGCGGCAACTGCTTAACTCAAAATACAGTCAAGAAAGTAGCTCTGAAGCGGAGAAGCGGGATCGATCATAAGCACTACTGTGAAATTACGTACAATTTTCAAATTTCTTGTATTTACTAACTTTGCGACCACGGGCAGCTATGTTACCATGGAGGAACCACACAAGATTTGACTTTATAGGCTAGAACTGAAGTCGCGCCAACTGCTTAACTCAAAATACAGTCAAGAAAGTAGCTCTGAAGCCGAGAAACGGGATCGACCATAAGCACTACCGTGAAATTACGTACAATTTTCAAATTTCTTGTACTTGCTAATTTTGCCACCTCGGGCAGCTATGTTACCATGGAGGAACCACACAAGATTTGACTGTATAGGCTAGAACTGAAGTCGCGCCAACTGCTTAACTCAAAATACAGTCAAGAAAGTAGCTCTGAAGCCGAGAAACGGGATCGACCATAAGCACTACCGTGAAATTACGTACAATTTTCAAATTTCTTGTACTTGCTAATTTTGCGACCTCGGGCAGCTATGTTACCATGGAGGAACCACACAAGATTTGACTGTATAGGCTAGAACTGAAGTCGCGCCAACTGCTTAACTCAAAATACAGTCAAGAAAGTAGCTCTGAAGCCGAGAAACGGGATCGACCATAAGCACTACCGTGAAATTACGTACAATTCTCAAATTTCTTGTACTTGCTAAATTTGCGACCTCGGGCAGCTATGTTACCATGGAGGAATCACACAAGATTTGACTTTATAGGCTAGAACTGAAGTCGCGCCAACTGCTTAACTCAAAATACAGTCAAGAGAGTAGCTCTGAAGCCGAGGAACGGCATCGACCATAAGCACTACCGTGAAATTACGTACAATTTTCAAATTTCTTGTACTTGCTAACTTTGCGACCTCGGGCAGCTATGTTACCATGGAGGAACCACACAAAATTTGACTTTATAGGCTAGAACTGAAGTCGCGCAAACTGCTTAACTCAAAATACAGTCAAGATAGTAGCTCTGAAGCCGAGAAACGGGATCGACTATAAGCACTAATGTGAAATTACGTACAATTTTCAAATTTCTTGTACTTGCTAACTTTGCGACCTCGGGCAGCTATGTTACCATGGAGGAACCACACAAGATTTGACTTTATAGGCTAGAACTGAAGTCGCGCCAACTGCTTAGCTCAAAATACAGTCAAGAAAGTAGCTCTGAAGCCGAGGAACGGCATCGACCATAAGCACTACCGTGAAATTACGTACAATTTTCAAATTTCTTGTACTTGCTAACTTTGCGACCACGGGCAGCTATGTTACCATGGAGGAACCACACAAGATTTGACACTATAGGCTAGAACTGAAGTCGCGGCAACTGCTTAACTCAAAATACAGTCAAGAAAGTAGCTCTGAAGCGGAGAAGCGGGATCGATCATAAGCACTACTGTGAAATTACGTACAATTTTCAAATTTCTTGTACTTACTAACTTTGCGACCACGGGCAGCTATGTTACCATGGAGGAACCACACAAGATTTGACTTTATAGGCTAGAACTGAAGTCGCGCCAACTGCTTAACTCAAAATACAGTCAAGAAAGTAGCTCTGAAGCCGAGGAACGGCATCGACCATAAGCACTACCGTGGAGGAACCACACAAGATTTGACTTTATAGGCTAGAACTGAAGTCGCGCCAACCGCTTAACTCAAAATACAGTCAAGAAAGTGGCTCTGAAGCCGAGAAACGGGATCGACCATAAGAACTACCGTGAAATTACGTACAATTTTTAAATTTCTTGTACTTGCTAACTTTGCGACCACGGGCAGCTATGTTACAATGGAGGAACCACACAAGATTTGACTTTATAGGCTAGAACTGAAGTCGCGCCAACTGCTTAACTCAAAATACAGTCAAGAAAGTAGCTCTGAAGCCGAGAAACGGGATCGACCATAAGCACTACCGTGAAATTACGTACAATTTTCAAATTTTTTGTACTTGCTAACTTTGCGACCTCGGGCAGCTATGTTACCATGGAGGAATCACACAAGATTTGACTTTATAGGCTAGAACTGAAGTCGCGCCAACTGCTTAACTCAAAATACAGTCAAGAAAGTAGCTCTGAAGCCGAGGAACGGCATCGACCATAAGCACTACCATGAAATTACGTACAATTTTCAAATTTCTTCTACTTGCTAACTTTGCGACCTCGGGCAGCTATGTTACCATGGAGGAACCACACAAGATTTGACTTTATAGGCTAGAACTGAAGTCGCGCCAATCGCTTAACTCAAAATAGAGTCAAGAAAGTAGCTCTGAGGCCGAGAAACGGGATCGACCATAAGCACTAATGTGAAATTACGTACAATTTTCAAATTTCTTCTTCTTCTTCTTTTCCTTTTTCCGGCGTTGTTATGGTCAGAAGTGTAGGACCATAACCTTCCCACTTTACTGCATTCCTACTGGTCCGCTTGTGGGGTCCGCCGGTTTGACCTCAGAAAGTAGCGGCAGGCTTCCCGGTTTGGGATTACTTCATCGCTGAGGCCAATCAAATGCTGGTGTTTTTGCATTTTGCACCAATTGTTTTTCGGCCTGCTTTTTTTTTTGTGACACGGGCATGCTCCATATTTTTTTGTTTGATCTTACTCTTACAACACCGGTGATCTCCAGTCGTGTCAGCCCACTGATTTGCATGTACACTTGTGGGGCAATTTAATGGTGGTATATGTGTTCCTAGGCTCACCTTGGTGTTTTCTAAATTGCCTAGATGTGATTTTTGTTTACCTTTGTTTTAGTCGCCTTTTACGACAAGCGAGAGGTATCGCTGCAGGGATATTCTTAACCCGTCCCTGCACGGAATTCAATTTTCAAATTTCTTGTACTTGCTAATTTTGCGACCTCGGGCAGCTATGTTACCATGGAGGAACCACACAAGATTTGACTGTATAGGCTGGAACTGAAGTCGCGCCAACTGCTTAACTCAAAATACAGTCAAGAAAGTAGCTCTGAAGTCGAGGAACGGCATCGACCATAAGCACTACCGTGAAATTACGTACAATTTTCAAATTTCTTGTACTTGCTAACTTTGCGACCACGGGCAGCTATGTTACCATGGAGGAACCACACAAGATTTGACTTTATAGGCTAGAACTGAAGTCGGGCCAACTGCTTAACTCAAAATACAGTCAAGAGAGTAGCTCTGAAGCCGAGGAACGGCATCGACCATAAGCACTACCGTGAAATTAAGAACAATTTTCAAATTTCTTGTACTTGCTAACTTTGCGACCTCGGGCAGCTATGTTACCATGGAGGAACCACACAAGATTTGACTTTATAGGCTAGAACTGAAGTCGCACCAACTGCTTAACTCAAAATACAGTCAAGAAAGTAGCTCTGAAGCCGAGAAACGGGATCGACTATAAGCACTAATGTGAAATTACGTACAATTTTCAAATTTCTTGTACTTGCTAAATTTGCGACCTCGGGCAGCTATGTTACCATGGAGGAACCACACAAGATTTGACTTTATAGCCTAGAACTGAAGTCGCGCCAACTGCCTAACTCAAAATACAGTCAAGAAAGTAGCTCTGAAGCCGAGGAACGGCATCGACCATAAGCACTACCGTGAAATTACGTACAATTTTCAAATTTCTTGTACTTGCTAATTTTGCGACCTCGGGCAGCTATGTTACCATGGAGGAACCACACAAGATTTGACTGTATAGGCTAGAACTGAAGTCGCGCCAACTGCTTAACTCAAAATACAGTCAAGAAAGTAGCTCTGAAGCCGAGAAACGGGATCGACCATAAGCACTACCGTGAAATTACGTACAATTTTCAAATTTCTTGTACTTGCTAAATTTGCGACCTCGGGCAGCTATGTTACCATGGAGGAATCACACAAGATTTGACTTTATAGGCTAGAACTGAAGTCGCGCCAACTGCTTAACTCAAAATACAGTCAAGAGAGTAGCTCTGAAGCCGAGGAACGGCATCGACCATAAGCACTACCGTGAAATTACGTACAATTTTCAAATTTCTTGTACTTGCTAACTTTGCGACCTCGGGCAGCTATGTTACCATGGAGGAACCACACAAAATTTGACTTTATAGGCTAGAACTGAAGTCGCGCCAACTGCTTAACTCAAAATACAGTCAAGATAGTAGCTCTGAAGCCGAGAAACGGGATCGACTATAAGCAGTAATGTGAAATTACGTACAATTTTCAAATTTCTTGTACTTGCTAACTTTGCGACCTCGGGCAGCTATGTTTCCATGGAGGAACCACACAAGATTTGACTTTATAGGCTAGAACTGAAGTCGCGCCAACTGCTTAGCTCAAAATACAGTCAAGAAAGTAGCTCTGAAGCCGAGAAACGGGATCGACCATAAGCACTACCGTGAAATTACGTACAATTTTCAAATTTCTTGTACTTGCTAAATTTGCGACCTCGGGCAGCTATGTTACCATGGAGGAACCACACAAGATTTGACACTATAGGCTAGAACTGAAGTCGCGGCAACTGCTTAACTCAAAATACAGTCAAGAAAGTAGCTCTGAAGCCGAGAAACGGGATCAGCTATAAGCACTAATGTGAAATTACGTACAATTTTCAATTTTTTTGTACTTGCTAACTTTGCGACCTCGGGCAGCTATGTTACCATGGAGGAATCACACAAGATTTGACTTTATAGGCTAGAACTGAAGTCGCGCCAACTGCTTAACTCAAAATACAGTCAAGAAAGTAGCTCTGAAGCGGAGAAGCGGGATCGATCATAAGCACTACTGTGAAATTACGTACAATTTTCAAATTTCTTGTATTTACTAACTTTGCGACCACGGGCAGCTATGTTACCATGGAGGAACCACACAAGATTTGACGTTATAGGCTAGAACTGAAGTCGCGCCAACTGCTTAACTCAAAATAGAGTCAAGAAAGTAGCTCTGAAGCCGAGAAACGGGATCGACCATAAGCACTAATGTGAAATTACGTACAATTTTCAAATTTCTTGTACTTGCTAACTTTGCGACCTCGGGCAGCTATGTTACCATGGAGGAACCACACAAGATTTGACTTTATAGGCTAGAACTGAAATCGCGCCAATAGCTTAACTCAAAATAGAGTCAAGAAAGTAGCTCTGAAGCCGAGAAACGGGATCGACCATAAGCACTAATGTGAAATTACGTACAATTTTCAAATTTCTTGTACTTGCTAATTTTGCGACCTCGGGCAGCTATGTTACCATGGAGGAACCACACAAGATTTGACTGTATAGGCTAGAACTGAAGTCGCGCCAACTGCTTAACTCAAAATACAGTCAAGAAAGTAGCTCTGAAGCCGAGAAACGGGATCGACCATAAGCACTACCGTGAAATTACGTACAATTCTCAAATTTCTTGTACTTGCTAAATTTGCGACCTCGGGCAGCTATGTTACCATGGAGGAATCACACAAGATTTGACTTTATAGGCTAGAACTGAAGTCGCGCCAACTGCTTAACTCAAAATACAGTCAAGAGAGTAGCTCTGAAGCCGAGGAACGACATCGACCATAAGCACTACCGTGAAATTACGTACAATTTTCAAATTTCTTGTACTTGCTAACTTTGCGACCTCGGGCAGCTATGTTACCATGGAGGAACCACACAAAATTTGACTTTATAGGCTAGAACTGAAGTCGCGCCAACTGCTTAACTCAAAATACAGTCAAGATAGTAGCTCTGAAGCCGAGAAACGGGATCGACTATAAGCACTAATGTGAAATTACGTACAATTTTCAAATTTCTTGTACTTGCTAACTTTGCGACCTCGGGCAGCTATGTTACCATGGAGGAACCACACAAGATTTGACTTTATAGGCTAGAACTGAAGTCGCGCCAACTGCTTAACTCAAAATACAGTCAAGAAAGTAGCTCTGAAGCCGAGAAACGGGATCGACCTTAAGCACTAATGTGAAATTACGTACAATTTTCAAATTTCTTGTACTTGCTAATTTTGCGACCTCGGGCAGCTATGTTACCATGGAGGAACCACACAAGATTTGACTTTATAGGCTAGAACTGAAGTCGCGGCAACTGCTTAACTCAAAATACAGTCAAGAAAGTAGCTCTGAAGCGGAGAAGCGGGATCGATCATAAGCACTACTGTGAAATTACGTACAATTTTCAAATTTCTTGTATTTACTAACTTTGCGACCACGGGCAGCTATGTTACCATGGAGGAACCACACAAGATTTGACTTTATAGGCTAGAACTGAAGTCGCGCCAACTGCTTAACTCAAAATACAGTCAAGAAAGTAGCTCTGAAGCCGAGAAACGGGATCGACCATAAGCACTACCGCGAAATTACGTACAATTTTCAAATTTCTTGTACTTGCTAATTTTGCCACCTCGGGCAGCTATGTTACCATGGAGGAACCACACAAGATTTGACTGTATAGGCTAGAACTGAAGTCGCGCCAACTGCTTAACTCAAAATACAGTCAAGAAAGTAGCTCTGAAGCCGAGAAACGGGATCGACCATAAGCACTACCGTGAAATTACGTACAATTTTCAAATTTCTTGTACTTGCTAATTTTGCGACCTCGGGCAGCTATGTTACCATGGAGGAACCACACAAGATTTGACTGTATAGGCTAGAACTGAAGTCGCGCCAACTGCTTAACTCAAAATACAGTCAAGAAAGTAGCTCTGAAGCCGAGAAACGGGATCGACCATAAGCACTACCGTGAAATTACGTACAATTCTCAAATTTCTTGTACTTGCTAAATTTGCGACCTCGGGCAGCTATGTTACCATGGAGGAATCACACAAGATTTGACTTTATAGGCTAGAACTGAAGTCGCGCCAACTGCTTAACTCAAAATACAGTCAAGAGAGTAGCTCTGAAGCCGAGGAACGGCATCGACCATAAGCACTACCGTGAAATTACGTACAATTTTCAAATTTCTTGTACTTGCTAACTTTGCGACCTCGGGCAGCTATGTTACCATGGAGGAACCACACAAAATTTGACTTTATAGGCTAGAACTGAAGTCGCGCCAACTGCTTAACTCAAAATACAGTCAAGATAGTAGCTCTGAAGCCGAGAAACGGGATCGACTATAAGCACTAATGTGAAATTACGTACAATTTTCAAATTTCTTGTACTTGCTAACTTTGCGACCTCGGGCAGCTATGTTACCATGGAGGAACCACACAAGATTTGACTTTATAGGCTAGAACTGAAGTCGCGCCAACTGCTTAGCTCAAAATACAGTCAAGAAAGTAGCTCTGAAGCCGAGGAACGGCATCGACCATAAGCACTACCGTGAAATTACGTACAATTTTCAAATTTCTTGTACTTGCTAACTTTGCGACCACGGGCAGCTATGTTACCATGGAGGAACCACACAAGATTTGACACTATAGGCTAGAACTGAAGTCGCGGCAACTGCTTAACTCAAAATACAGTCAAGAAAGTAGCTCTGAAGCGGAGAAGCGGGATCGATCATAAGCACTACTGTGAAATTACGTACAATTTTCAAATTTCTTGTACTTACTAACTTTGCGACCACGGGCAGCTATGTTACCATGGAGGAACCACACAAGATTTGACTTTATAGGCTAGAACTGAAGTCGCGCCAACTGCTTAACTCAAAATACAGTCAAGAAAGTAGCTCTGAAGCCGAGGAACGGCATCGACCATAAGCACTACCGTGGAGGAACCACACAAGATTTGACTTTATAGGCTAGAACTGAAGTCGCGCCAACCGCTTAACTCAAAATACAGTCAAGAAAGTGGCTCTGAAGCCGAGAAACGGGATCGACCATAAGAACTACCGTGAAATTACGTACAATTTTTAAATTTCTTGTACTTGCTAACTTTGCGACCACGGGCAGCTATGTTACCATGGAGGAACCACACAAGATTTGACTTTATAGGCTAGAACTGAAGTCGCGCCAACTGCTTAACTCAAAATACAGTCAAGAAAGTAGCTCTGAAGCCGAGAAACGGGATCGACCATAAGCACTACCGTGAAATTACGTACAATTTTCAAATTTTTTGTACTTGCTAACTTTGCGACCTCGGGCAGCTATGTTACCATGGAGGAATCACACAAGATTTGACTTTATAGGCTAGAACTGAAGTCGCGCCAACTGCTTAACTCAAAATACAGTCAAGAAAGTAGCTCTGAAGCCGAGGAACGGCATCGACCATAAGCACTACCATGAAATTACGTACAATTTTCAAATTTCTTCTACTTGCTAACTTTGCGACCTCGGGCAGCTATGTTACCATGGAGGAACCACACAAGATTTGACTTTATAGGCTAGAACTGAAGTCGCGCCAATCGCTTAACTCAAAATAGAGTCAAGAAAGTAGCTCTGAGGCCGAGAAACGGGATCGACCATAAGCACTAATGTGAAATTACGTACAATTTTCAAATTTCTTCTTCTTCTTCTTTTCCTTTTTCCGGCGTTGTTATGGTCAGAAGTGTAGGACCATAACCTTCCCACTTTACTGCATTCCTACTGGTCCGCTTGTGGGGTCCGCCGGTTTGACCTCAGAAAGTAGCGGCAGGCTTCCCGGTTTGGGATTACTTCATCGCTGAGGCCAATCAAATGCTGGTGTTTTTGCATTTTGCACCAATTGTTTTTCGGCCTGCTTTTTTTTTGTGACACGGGCATGCTCCATATTTTTTTGTTTGATCTTACTCTTACAACACCGGTGATCTCCAGTCGTGTCAGCCCACTGATTTGCATGTACACTTGTGGGGCAGTTTAATGGTGGTATATGTGTTCCTAGGCTCACCTTGGTGTTTTCTAAATTGCCTAGATGTGATTTTTGTTTACCTTTGTTTTAGTCGCCTTTTACGACAAGCGAGAGGTATCGCTGCAGGGATATTCTTAACCCGTCCCTGCACGGAATTCAATTTTCAAATTTCTTGTACTTGCTAATTTTGCGACCTCGGGCAGCTATGTTACCATGGAGGAACCACACAAGATTTGACTGTATAGGCTGGAACTGAAGTCGCGCCAACTGCTTAACTCAAAATACAGTCAAGAAAGTAGCTCTGAAGCCGAGAAACGGGATCGACCATAAGCACTACCGTGAAATTACGTACAATTTTCAAATTTCTTGTACTTGCTAAATTTGCGACCTCGGGCAGCTATGTTACCATGGAGGAATCACACAAGATTTGACTTTATAGGCTAGAACTGAAGTCGCGCCAACTGCTTAACTCAAAATACAGTCAAGAGAGTAGCTCTGAAGCCGAGGAACGGCATCGACCATAAGCACTACCGTGAAATTACGTACAATTTTCAAATTTCTTGTACTTGCTAACTTTGCGACCTCGGGCAGCTATGTTACCATGGAGGAACCACACAAAATTTGACTTTATATTCTAGAACTGAAGTAGCGCCAACTGCTTAACTCAAAATACAGTCAAGATAGTAGCTCTGAAGCCGAGAAACGGGATCGACTATAAGCACTAATGTGAAATTGCGTACAATTTTCAAATTTCTTGTACTTGCTAACTTTGCGACCTCGGGCAGCTATGTTACCATGGAGGAACCACACAAGATTTGACTTTATAGGCTAGAACTGAAGTCGCGCCAACTGCTTAGCTCAAAATACAGTCAAGAAAGTAGCTCTGAAGCCGAGGAACGGCATCGACCATAAGCACTACCGTGAAATTACGTACAATTTTCAAATTTCTTGTACTTGCTAACTTTGCGACCACGGGCAGCTATGTTACCATGGAGGAACCACACAAGATTTGACACTATAGGCTAGAACTGAAGTTGCGGCAACTGCTTAACTCAAAATACATTCAAGAAAGTAGCTCTGAAGCCGAGAAACGGGATCAACTATAAGCACTAATGTGAAATTACGTACAATTTTCAATTTTTTTTGTACTTGCTAACTTTGCGACCTCGGGCAGCTATGTTACCATGGAGGAATCACACAAGATTTGACTTTATAGGCTAGAACTGAAGTCGCGCCAACTGTTTAGCTCAAAATACAGTCAAGAAAGTAGCTCTGAAGCGGAGAAGCGGGATCGATCATAAGCACTACTGTGAAATTACGTACAATTTTCAAATTTCTTGTACTTACTAACTTTGCGACCACGGGCAGCTATGTTACCATGGAGGAACCACACAAGATTTGACTTTATAGGCTAGAACTGAAGTCGCGCCAACTGCTTAACTCAAAATACAGTCAAGAAAGTAGCTCTGAAGCCGAGAAACGGGATCGACCTTAAGCACTAATGTGAAATTACGTACAATTTTCAAATTTCTTGTACTTGCTAACTTTGCGACCACGGGCAGCTATGTTATCATGGAGGAACCACACAAGATTTGACTTTATAGGCTAGAACTGAAGTCGCGCCAACTGCTTAACTCAAAATACAGTCAAGAAAGTAGCTCTGAAGCCGAGAAACGGGATCGACCATAAGCACTAATGTGAAATTACGTACAATTTTCAAATTTCTTGTACTTGCTAACTTTGCGACCTCGGGCAGCTATGTTACCATGGAGGAATCACACAAAATTTGACTTTGTAGGCTAGAACTGAAGTCGCGCCAACTGCTTAACTCAAAATACAGTCAAGAAAGAAGCTCTGAAGCCGAGAAACGGGATCGACCATAAGCACTAATGTGAAATTACGTACAATTTTCAAATTTCTTTTACTTGCTAACTTTGCGACCACGGGCAGCTATGTTACCATGGAGGAACCATATAAGATTTGACTTTATAGGCTAGAACTGAAGTCGCGCCAACTAATTAACTCAAAATACAGTCAAGAAAGTAGCTCTGAAGCCGAGAAACGGGATCGACCATAAGCACTAATGTGAAATTACGTACAATTTTCAAATTTTTTGTACTTGCTAACTTTGCGACCTCGGGCAGCTATGTTACCATGGAGGAATCACACAAGATTTGACTTTATAGGCTAGAATTGAAGTCGCGCCAACTGCTTAACTCAAAATACAGTCAAGAAAGTAGCTCTGAAGCGGAGAAGCGGGATCGATCATAAGCACTACCGTGAAATTACGTACAATTTTCAAATTTCTTGTACTTGCTAACTTTGCGAACTCGGGCAGCTATGTTACCATGGAGGAACCATACAAGATTTGACTTTATAGGCTAGAACTGAAGTCGCGCCAACTGCTTAACTCAAAATACAGTCAGGAAAGTAGCTCTGAAGCCGAGAAACGGGATCGACTATAAGCACTAATGTGAAATTACGTACAATTTTCAAATTTCTTGTACTTGCTAACTTTGCGACCTCGGGCAGCTATGTTACCATGGAGGAATCACACAAGATTTGACTTTATAGGCTAGAACTGAAGTCGCGCCAACTGCTTAACTCAAAATACAGTCAAGAAAGTAGCTCTGAAGCCGAGAAACGGGATCGACCATAAGCACTAATGTGAAATTACGTACAATTTTCAAATTTCTTGTACTTGCTAACTTTGCGACCTCGGGCAGCTATGTTACCATGGAGGAATCACACAAAATTTGACTTTGTAGGCTAGAACTGAAGTCGCGCCAACTGCTTAACTCAAAATACAGTCAAGAAAGTAGCTCTGAAGCCGAGAAACGGGATCGACCATAAGCACTACCGTGAAATTACGTACAATTTTCAAATTTCTTGTACTTGCTAACTTTGCGACCACGGGCAGCTATGTTACCATGGAGGAACCACACAAGATTTGACTATATAGGCTAGAACTGAAGTCGCGCCAACTGCTTAACTCAAAATACAGTCAAGAAAGTAGCTCTGAACCCGAGAAACGGGATCGACCATAAGAACTACCGTGAAATTACGTACAATTTTCAAATTTCTTGTACTTGCTAACTTTGCGACCACGGGCAGCTATGTTACCATGGAGGAACCACACAAGATTTGACTTTATAGGCTAGAATTGAAGTCGCGCCAACTGCTTAACTCAAAATACAGTCAAGAAAGTAGCTCTGAAGCGGAGAAGCGGGATCGATCATAAGCACTACCGTGAAATTACGTACAATTTTCAAATTTCTTGTACTTGCTAACTTTGCGAACTCGGGCAGCTATGTTACCATGGAGGAACCATACAAGATTTGACTTTATAGGCTAGAACTGAAGTCGCGCCAACTGCTTAACTCAAAATACAGTCAGGAAAGTAGCTCTGAAGCCGAGAAACGGGATCGACTATAAGCACTAATGTGAAATTACGTACAATTTTCAAATTTCTTGTACTTGCTAACTTTGCGACCTCGGGCAGCTATGTTACCATGGAGGAATCACACAAGATTTGACTTTGTAGGCTAGAACTGAAGTCGCGCCAACTACTTAACTCAAAATACAGTCAAGAGAGTAGCTCTGAAGCCGAGGAACGGCATCGACCATAAGCACTAATGTGAAATTACGTACAATTTTCAAATTTTTTGTACTTGCTAACTTTGCGACCTCGGGCAGCTATGTTACCATGGAGGAATCACACAAGATTTGACTTTATAGGCTAGAACTGAAGTCGCGCCAACTGTTTAGCTCAAAATACAGTCAAGAAAGTAGCTCTGAAGCCGAGAAACGGGATCGACTATAAGCACTAATGTGTTACGTACAATTTTCAAATTTCTTGTACTTGCTAACTTTGCGACCTCGGGCAGCTATGTTACCATGGAGGAATCACACAAGATTTGGCTTTGTAGGCTAGAACTGAAGTCGCGCCAACTGCTTAACTCAAAATACAGTCAAGAGAATAGCTCTGAAGAAGAGAAACGGGATCGACCATAAGCACTACCGTGAAATTACGTACAATTTTCAAATTTCTTGTACTTGCTAACTTTGCAACCACGGGCAGCTATGTTACCATGGAGGAACCACACAAGATTTGACTTTACAGGCTAGAACTGAAGTCGGGCCAACTGCTTAACTCAAAATAGAGTCAAGAGAGTAGCTCTGAAGCCGAGAAACGGGATCGACTATAAGCACTAATGTGAAATTACGCACAATTTTCAAATTTCTTGTACTTGCTAACTTTGCGACCTCGGGCAGATATGTTACCATGGATGAACCACACAAGATTTGACTTTATAGGCTAGAACTGAAGTCGCGCCAACTGCCTAACTCAAAATACAGTCAAGAAAGTAGCTCCGAAGCCGAGGAACGGCATCGACCATAAGCACTACCGTGAAATTACGTACAATTTTCAAATTTCTTGTACTTGCTAACTTTGCGACCTCGGGCAGCTATGTTACCATGGAGGAACCACACAAGATTTGACTTTATAGGCTAGAACTGAAGTCGCGCCAACTGCTTAACTCAAAATACAGTCAAGAAAGTAGCTCTGAAGCCGAGGAACGGCATCGACCATAAGCACTACCGTGAAATTACGTACAATTTTCAAATTTCTTGTACTTGCTAACTTTGCGACCACGGGCAGCTATGTTACCATGGAGGAACCACACAAGATTTGACTTTATAGGCTAGAACTGAAGTCGCGCCAACTGCTTAACTCAAAATACAGTCAAGAAAGTAGCTCTGAAGCGGAGAAGCGGGATCGATCATAAGCACTACCGTGAAATTACGTACAATTTTCAAATTTCTTGTACTTGCTAACTTTGCGACCTCGGGCAGCTATGTTACCATGGAGGAACCACACAAGATTTGACTGTATAGGCTAGAACTGAAGTCGCGCCAACTGCTTAACTCAAAATACAGTCAAGAAAGTAGCTCTGAAGCCGAGAAACGGGATCGACCATAAGCACTACCGTGAAATTACGTACAATTTTCAAATTTCTTGTACTTGCTAAATTTGCGACCTCGCTCAGCTATGTTACCATGGAGGAATCACACAAGATTTGACTTTATAGGCTAGAACTGAAGTCGCGCCAACTGCTTAACTCAAAATACAGTCAAGAGAGTAGCTCTGAAGCCGAGGAACGGCATCGACCATAAGCACTACCGTGAAATTACGTACAATTTTCAAATTTCTTGTACTTGCTAACTTTGCGACCTCGGGCAGCTATGTTACCATGGAGGAACCACACAAAATTTGACTTTATAGGCTAGAACTGAAGTCGCGCCAACTGCTTAACTCAAAATACAGTCAAGATAGTAGCTCTGAAGCCGAGAAACGGGATCGACTATAAGCACTAATGTGAAATTACGTACAATTTTCAAATTTCTTGTACTTGCTAACTTTGCGACCTCGGGCAGCTATGTTTCCATGGAGGAACCACACAAGATTTGACTTTATAGGCTAGAACTGAAGTCGCGCCAACTGCTTAGCTCAAAATACAGTCAAGAAAGTAGCTCTGAAGCCGAGGAACGGCATCGACCATAAGCACTACCGTGAAATTACGTACAATTTTCAAATTTCTTGTACTTGCTAACTTTGCGACCACGGGCAGCTATGTTACCATGGAGGAACCACACAAGATTTGACACTATAGGCTAGAACTGAAGTCGCGGCAACTGCTTAACTCAAAATACAGTCAAGAAAGTAGCTCTGAAGCCGAGAAACGGGATCAGCTATAAGCACTAATGTGAAATTACGTACAATTTTCAATTTTTTTGTACTTGCTAACTTTGCGACCTCGGGCAGCTATGTTACCATGGAGGAATCACACAAGATTTGACTTTATAGGCTAGAACTGAAGTCGCGCCAACTGCTTAACTCAAAATACAGTCAAGAAAGTAGCTCTCAAGCCGAGAAACGGGATCGACCATAAGCACTACCGTGAAATAACGTACAATTTTCAAATTTCTTGTACTTGCTAACTTTGCGACCTCGGGCAGCTATGTTACCATGGAGGAACCACACAAGATTTGACACTATAGGCTAGAACTGAAGTAGCGGCAACTGCTTAACTCAAAATACAGTCAAGAAAGTAGCTCTGAAGCCGAGAAACGGGATCAGCTATAAGCACTAATGTGAAATTACGTACAATTTTCAATTTTTTTGTACTTGCTAACTTTGCGACCTCGGGCAGCTATGTTACCATAGAGGAACCACACAAGATTTGACACTATAGGCTAGAACTGAAGTCGCGGCAACTGCTTAACTCAAAATACAGTCAAGAAAGTAGCTCTGAAGCCGAGAAACGGGATCAGCTATAAGCACTAATGTGAAATTACGTACAATTTTCAATTTTTTTGTACTTGCTAACTTTGCGACCTCGGGCAGCTATGTTACCATGGAGGAATCACACAAGATTTTACTTTATAGGCTAGAACTGAAGTCGCGCCAACTGCTTAACTCAAAATACAGTCAAGAAAGTAGCTCTGAAGCCGAGAAACGGGATCGACCATAAGCACTACCGTGAAATTACGTACAATTTTCAAATTTCTTGTACTTGCTAACTTTGCGACCTCGGGCAGCTATGTTACCATGGAGGAACCACACAAGATTTGACTTTATAGGCTAGAACTGAAGTCGCGCCAACTGCCTAACTCAAAATACAGTCAAGAAAGTAGCTCTGAAGCCGAGGAACGGCATCGACCATAAGCACTACCGTGAAATTACGTACAATTTTCAAATTTCTTGTACTTGCTAATTTTGCGACCTCGGGCAGCTATGTTACCATGGAGGAACCACACAAGATTTGACTGTATAGGCTAGAACTGAAGTCGCGCCAACTGCTTAACTCAAAATACAGTCAAGAAAGTAGCTCTGAAGCCGAGAAACGGGATCGACCATAAGCACTACCGTGAAATTACGTACAATTTTCAAATTTCTTGTACTTGCTAAATTTGCGACCCCGGGCAGCTATGTTACCATGGAGGAATCACACAAGATTTGACTTTATAGGCTAGAACTGAAGTCGCGCCAACTGCTTAACTCAAAATACAGTCAAGAGAGTAGCTCTGAAGCCGAGGAACGGCATCGACCATAAGCACTACCGTGAAATTACGTACAATTTTCAAATTTCTTGTACTTGCTAACTTTGCGACCTCGGGCAGCTATGTTACCATGGAGGAACCACACAAAATTTGACTTTATAGGCTAGAACTGAAGTCGCGCCAACTGCTTAACTCAAAATACAGTCAAGATAGTAGCTCTGAAGCCGAGAAACGGGATCGACTATAAGCACTAATGTGAAATTACGTACAATTTTCAAATTTCTTGTACTTGCTGACTTTGCGACCTCGGGCAGCTATGTTTCCATGGAGGAACCACACAAGATTTGACTTTATAGGCTAGAACTGAAGTCGCGCCAACTGCTTAGCTCAAAATACAGTCAAGAAAGTAGCTCTGAAGCCGAGAAACGGGATCGACCATAAGCACTACCGTGAAATTACGTACAATTTTCAAATTTCTTGTACTTGCTAAATTTGCGACCTCGGGCAGCTATGTTACCATGGAGGAACCACACAAGATTTGACACTATAGGCTAGAACTGAAGTCGCGGCAACTGCTTAACTCAAAATACAGTCAAGAAAGTAGCTCTGAAGCCGAGAAACGGGATCAGCTATAAGCAATAATGTGAAATTACGTACAATTTTCAATTTTTTTGTACTTGCTAACTTTGCGACCTCGGGCAGCTATGTTACCATGGAGGAATCACACAAGATTTGACTTTATAGGCTAGAACTGAAGTCGCGCCAACTGCTTAACTCAAAATACAGTCAAGAAAGTAGCTCTGAAGCGGAGAAGCGGGATCGATCATAAGCACTACTGTGAAATTACGTACAATTTTCAAATTTCTTGTATTTACTAACTTTGCGACCACGGGCAGCTATGTTACCATGGAGGAACCACACAAGATTTGACTTTATAGGCTAGAACTGAAGTCGCGCCAACTGCTTAACTCAAAATAGAGTCAAGAAAGTAGCTCTGAAGCCGAGAAACGGGATCGACCATAAGCACTAATGTGAAATTACGTACAATTTTCAAATTTCTTGTACTTGCTAATTTTGCGACCTCGGGCAGCTATGTTACCATGGAGGAACCACACAAGATTTGACTGTATAGGCTAGAACTGAAGTCGCGCCAACTGCTTAACTCAAAATACAGTCAAGAAAGTAGCTCTGAAGCCGAGAAACGGGATCGACCATAAGCACTACCGTGAAATTACGTACAATTTTCAAATTTCTTGTACTTGCTAACTTTGCGACCTCGGGCAGCTATGTTACCATGGAGGAACCACACAAGATTTGACTGTATAGGCTAGAACTGAAGTCGCGCCAACTGCTTAACTCAAAATAGAGTCAAGAAAGTAGCTCTGAAGCCGAGAAACGGGATCGACCATAAGCACTAATGTGAAATTACGTACAATTTTCAAATTTCTTGTACTTGCTAACTTTGCGACCTCGGGCAGCTATGTTACCATGGAGGAACCACACAAAATTTGACTTTATAGGCTAGAACTGAAGTCGCGCCAACTGCTTAACTCAAAATACAGTCAAGATAGTAGCTATGAAGCCGAGAAACGGGATCGACTATAAGCACTAATGTGAAATTACGTACAATTTTCAAATTTCTTGTACTTGCTAACTTTGCGACCTCGGGCAGCTATGTTTCCATGGAGGAACCACACAAGATTTGACTTTATAGGCTAGAACTGAAGTCGCGCCAACTGCTTAGCTCAAAATACAGTCAAGAAAGTAGCTCTGAAGCCGAGGAACGGCATCGACCATAAGCACTACCGTGAAATTACGTACAATTTTCAAATTTCTTGTACTTGCTAACTTTGCGACCACGGGCAGCTATGTTACCATGGAGGAACCACACAAGATTTGACACTATAGGCTAGAACTGAAGTCGCGGCAACTGCTTAACTCAAAATACAGTCAAGAAAGTAGCTCTGAAGCCGAGAAACGGGATCAGCTATAAGCACTAATGTGAAATTACGTACAATTTTCAATTTTTTTGTACTTGCTAACTTTGCGACCTCGGGCAGCTATGTTACCATGGAGGAATCACACAAGATTTGACTTTATAGGCTAGAACTGAAGTCGCGCCAACTGCTTAACTCAAAATACAGTCAAGAAAGTAGCTCTGAAGCCGAGAAACGGGATCGACCATAAGCACTACCGTGAAATTACGTACAATTTTCAAATTTCTTGTACTTGCTAACTTTGCGACCACGGGCAGCTATGTTATCGTGGAGGAATCACACAAGATTTGACATTATAGGCTAGAACTGAAGTCGCGCCAACTGCTTAGCTCAAAATACAGTCAAGAAAGTAGCTCTGAAGCCGAGAAACGGGATCGACCTTAAGCACTAATGTGAAATTACGTACAATTTTCAAATTTCTTGTACTTGCTAACTTTGCGACCACGGGCAGCTATGTTATCGTGGAGGAACCACACAAGATTTGACTTTATAGGCTAGAACTGAAGTCGCGCCAACTGCTTAACTCAAAATACAGTCAAGAAAGTAGCTCTGAAGCCGAGAAACGGGATCGACCATAAGCACTACCGTGAAATTACGTAGAATTTTCAAATTTTTTGTACTTGCTAACTTTGCCACCCCGGGCAGCTATGTTACCATGGAGGAATCACACAAGATTTGACTTTGTAGGCTAGAACTGAAGTCGCGCCAACTGCTTAACTCAAAATACAGTCAAGAAAGTAGCTCTGAAGCCGAGAAACGGGATCGACCATAAGCACTAATGTGAAATTACGTACAATTTTCAGATTTTTTGTACTTGCTAACTTTGCGACCTCGGGCAGCTATGTTACCATGGAGGAATCACACAAGATTTGACTTTGTAGGCTAGAACTGAAGTCGCGCCAACTGCTCAACTCAAAATACAGTCAAGAAAGTAGCTCTGAAGCCGAGAAACGGGATCGACCATAAGCACTAATGTGAAATTACGTACAATTTTCAAATTTCTTGTACTTGCTTACTTTGCGACCTCGGGCAGCTATATTATCATTTAATAATCACACAAGATTTGACTTTGTAGGCTAGAACTCAACTCGCGCCAACTGCTTAACTCAAAATACAGTCAAGAGAGTAGCTCTGAAGCCGAGGAACGACATCGACCATAAGCACTACCGTGAAATTACGTACAATTTTCAAATTTCTTGTACTTGCTAACTTTGCGACCACGGGCAGCTATGTTACCATGGAGGAACCATATAAGATTTGACTTTATAGGCTAGAACTGAAGTCGCGCCAACTAATTAACTCAAAATACAGTCAAGAAAGTAGCTCTGAAGCCGAAGAACGGCATCGACCATAAGCACTACCGTGAAATTACGTACAATTTTCAAATTCTTGTACTTGCTAACTTTGCGACCACGGGCAGCTATGTTACCATAGAGGAACCACACAAGATTTGACTTTATAGGCTAGAACTGAAGTCGCGCCAACTGCTTAATTCAAAATACAGTCAAGAAAGTAGCTCTGAAGCGGAGAAGCGGGATCGATCATAAGCACTACCGTGAAATTACGTACAATTTTCAAATTTCTTGTACTTGCTAACTTTGCGACCTCGAGCAGCTATGTTACCATGGAGGAACCACACAAGATTTGACTTTATATCCTAGAACTGAAGTCGCGCCAACTGCTTAACTCAAAACACAGTCAAGAAAGTAGCTCTGAAGCCGAGAAACGGGATAGACCATAAGCACTACCGTGAAATTACGTACAATTTTCAAATTTTTTGTACTTGCTAACTTTGCGACCTCGGGCAGCTATGTTACCATGGAGGAATCACACAAGATTTGACCTTATAGGCTAGAACTGAAGTCGCGCCAACTGTTTAGCTCAAAATACAGTCAAGAAAGTAGCTCTGAAGCCGAGAAACGGGATCGACCATAAGCACTAATGTGAAATTACGTACAATTTTCAAATTTCTTGTACTTGCTAACTTTGCGACCACGGGCAGCTATGTTATCATGGAGGAACCACACAAGATTTGACTTTATAGGCTAGAACTGAAGTGGCGCCAACTGCTTAACTCAAAATACAGTCAAGAAAGTAGCTCTGAAGCCGAGAAACGGGATCGACCATAAGCACTACCGTGAAATTACGTACAATTTTCAAATTTTTTGTACTTGCTAAATTTGCGACCACGGGCAGCTATGTTACCATGGAGGAACCACACAAGATTTGACTTTATAGGCTAGAACTGAAGTCACGCCAACTGCTTAACTCAAAATACAGTCAAGAAAGTAGCTCTGAACCCGAGAAACGGGATCGACCATAAGAACTACCGTGGAGGAACCACACAAGATTTGACTTTATAGGCTAGAACTGAAGTCGCGCCAACCGCTTAACTCAAAATACAGTCAAGAAAGTGGCTCTGAAGCCGAGAAACGGGATCGACCATAAGAACTACCGTGAAATTACGTACAATTTTTAAATTTCTTGTACTTGCTAACTTTGCGACCACGGGCAGCTATGTTACCATGAAGGAACCACACAAGATTTGACTTTATAGGCTAGAACTGAAGTCGCGCCAACTGCTTAACCCAAAATACAGTCAAGAAAGTAGCTCTGAAGCCGAGGAACGGGATCAACTATAAGCACTAATGTGAAATTACGTACAATTTTCAATTTTTTTGTACTTGCTAACTTTGCGACCTCGGGCAGCTATGTTACCATGGAGGAATCACACAAGATTTGACTTTATAGGCTAGAACTGAAGTCGCGCCAACTGTTTAGCTCAAAATACAGTCAAGAAAGTAGCTCTGAAGCGGAGAAGCGGGATCGATCATAAGCACTACTGTGAAATTACGTACAATTTTCAAATTTCTTGTACTTACTAACTTTGCGACCACAGGCAGCTATGTTACCATGGAGAAACCACACAAGATTTGACTTTATAGGCTAGAACTGAAGTCGCGCCAACTGCTTAACTCAAAATACAGTCAAGAAAGTAGCTCTGAAGCCGAGAAACGGGATCGACCTTAAGCACTAATGTGAAATTACGTACAATTTTCAAATTTCTTGTACTTGCTAACTTTGCGACCACGGGCAGCTATGTTATCATGGAGGAACCACACAAGATTTGACTTTATAGGCTAGAACTGAAGTCGCGCCAACTGCTTAACTCAAAATACAGTCAAGAAAGTAGCTCTGAAGCCGAGAAACGGGATCGACCATAAGCACTAATGTGAAATTACGTACAATTTTCAAATTTCTTGTACTTGCTAACTTTGCGACCTCGGGCAGCTATGTTACCATGGAGGAATCACACAAAATTTGACTTTGTAGGCTAGAACTGAAGTCGCGCCAACTCCTTAACTCAAAATACAGTCAAGAGAGTAGCTCTGAAGCCGAGGAACGACATCGACCATAAGCACTACCGTGAAATTACGTACAATTTTCAAATTTCTTGTACTTGCTAACTTTGCGACCACGGGCAGCTATGTTACCATGGAGGAACCATATAAGATTTGACTTTATAGGCTAGAACTGAAGTCGCGCCAACTAATTAACTCAAAATACGGTCAAGAAAGTAGCTCTGAAGCCGAGAAACGGGATCGACCATAAGCACTAATGTGAAATTACGTACAATTTTCAATTTTTTTGTACTTGCTAACTTTGCGACCACGGGCAGCTATGTTATCATGGAGGAACCACACAAGATTTGACTTTATAGGCTAGAACTGAAGTCGCGCCAACTGCTTAACTCAAAATACAGTCAAGAGAGTAGCTCTGAAGCCGAGGAACGGCATCGACCATAAGCACTACCGTGAAATTACGTACAATTTTCAAATTTCTTGTACTTGCTAACTTTGCGACCTCGGGCAGCTATGTTACCATGGAGGAACCACACAAAATTTGACTTTATAGGCTAGAACTGAAGTCGCGCCAACTGCTTAACTCAAAATACAGTCAAGATAGTAGCTCTGAAGCCGAGAAACGGGATCGACTATAAGCACTAATGTGAAATTACGTACAATTTTCAAATTTCTTGTACTTGCTAACTTTGCGACCTCGGGCAGCTATGTTACCATGGAGGAACCACACAAGATTTGACTTTATAGGCTAGAACTGAAGTCGCGCCAACTGCTTAGCTCAAAATACAGTCAAGAAAGTAGCTCTGAAGCCGAGGAACGGGATCAACTATAAGCACTAATGTGAAATTACGTACAATTTTCAATTTTTTTGTACTTGCTAACTTTGCGACCTCGGGCAGCTATGTTACCATGGAGGAATCACACAAGATTTGACTTTATAGGCTAGAACTGAAGTCGCGCCAACTGTTTAGCTCAAAATACAGTCAAGAAAGTAGCTCTGAAGCGGAGAAGCGGGATCGATCATAAGCACTACTGTGAAATTACGTACAATTTTCAAATTTCTTGTACTTACTAACTTTGCGACCACGGGCAGCTATGTTACCATGGAGGAACCACACAAGATTTGACTTTATAGGCTAGAACTGAAGTCGCGCCAACTGCTTAACTCAAAATACAGTCAAGAAAGTAGCTCTGAAGCCGAGAAACGGGATCGACCTTAAGCACTAATGTGAAATTACGTACAATTTTCAAATCTCTTGTACTTGCTAACTTTGCGACCACGGGCAGCTATGTTATCATGGAGGAACCACACAAGATTTGACTTTATAGGCTAGAACTGAAGTCGCGCCAACTGCTTAACTCAAAATACAGTCAAGAAAGTAGCTCTCAAGCCGAGAAACGGGATCGACCATAAGCACTAATGTGAAATTACGTACAATTTTCAAATTTCTTGTACTTGCTAACTTTGCGACCTCGGGCAGCTATGTTACCATGGAGGAATCACACAAAATTTGACTTTGTAGGCTAGAACTGAAGTCGCGCCAACTCCTTAACTCGAAATACAGTCAAGAGAGTGGCTCTGAAGCCGAGGAACGACATCGACCATAAGCACTACCGTGAAATTACGTACAATTTTCAAATTTCTTGTACTTGCTAACTTTGCGACCACGGGCAGCTATGTTACCATGGAGGAACCATATAAGATTTGACTTTATAGGCTAGAACTGAAGTGGCGCCAACTAATTAACTCAAAATACAGTCAAGAAAGTAGCTCTGAAGCCGAGAAACGGGATCGACCATAAGCACTAATGTGAAATTACGTACAATTTTCAAATTTCTTGTACTTGCTAACTTTGCGACCACGGGCAGCTATGTTATCATGGAGGAACCACACAAGATTTGACTTTATAGGCTAGAACTGAAGTCGCGCCAACTGCTTAACTCAAAATACAGTCAAGAAAGTAGCTCTGAAGCCGAGAAACGGAATCGACCATAACCACTAATGTGAAATTACGTACAATTTTCAAATTTCTTGTACTTGCTAACTTTGCGACCACAGGCAGCTATGTTACCATGGAGGAACCACACAAGATTTGACTTTATAGGCTAGAACTGAAGTCGCGCCAACTGCTTAACTCAAAATACAGTCAAGAAAGTAGCTCTGAAGCCCAGAAACGGGATCGACTATATGCACTAATGTGTTACGTACAATTTTCAAATTCCTTGTACTTGCTAACTTTGCGACCTCGGTCAGCTATGTTACCATGGAGGAATCACACAAGATTTGGCTTTGTAGGCTAGAACTGAAGTAGCGCCAACTGCTTAACTCAAAATACAGTCAAGAGAGTAGCTCTGAAGCCGAGAAACGGGATCGAAAATAAGCACTACCGTGAAATTACGTACAATTTTCAAATTTTTTGTACTTGCTAATTTTACGACCTCGGGCAGCTATGTTACCATGGAGGTACCACACAACATTTGACTTTATAGGCTGGAACTGAAGTCGCGCCAACTGTTTAACTCAAAATACAGTCAAGAGAGTAGCTCTGAAGCCGAGAAACGGGATCGACCATAAGCACTAATGTGAAATTACGTACAATTTTCATATTTCTTGTACTTGCTAACTTTGCGACCTCGGGCAGCTATGTTACCATAGAGGAATCACACAAGATTTGACTTTATAGGCTAGAACTGAAGTCGCGCCAACTGCTTATATCAAAATACAGTCAAGAAAGTAGCTCTGAAGCCGAGAAACGGGATCGACCATAAGCACTACCGTGAAATTACGTACAATTTTCAAATTTCTTGTACTTGCTAACTTTGCGACCTCGGGCAGCTATGTTACCATGGAGGAACCACACAAGATTTGACTTTATAGGCTAGAACTGAAGTCGCGCCAACTGCTTAACTCAAAATACAGTCAAGAAAGTAGCTCTGAAGTCGAGGAACGGCATCGACCATAAGCACTACCGTGAAATTACGTACAATTTTCAAATTTCTTGTACTTGCTAACTTTGCGACCACGGGCAGCTATGTTACCATGGAGGAACCACACAAGATTTGACTTTATAGGCTAGAACTGAAGTCGGGCCAACTGCTTAACTCAAAATACAGTCAAGAGAGTAGCTCTGAAGCCGAGGAACGGCATCGACCATAAGCACTACCGTGAAATTACGAACAATTTTCAAATTTCTTGTACTTGCAAACTTTGCGACCTCGGGCAGCTATGTTACCATGAAGGAACCACACAAGATTTGACTTTATAGGCTAGAACTGAAGTCGCACCAACTGCTTAACTCAAAATACAGTCAAGAAAGTAGCTCTGAAGCCGAGAAACGGGATCGACTATAAGCACTAATGTGAAATTACGCACAATTTTCAAATTTCTTGTACTTGCTAACTTTGCGACCTCGGGCAGATATGTTACCATGGAGGAACCACACAAGATTTGACTTTATAGGCTAGAACTGAAGTCGCGCCAACTGCCTAACTCAAAATACAGTCAAGAAAGTAGCTCCGAAGCCGAGGAACGGCATCGACCATAAGCACTACCGTGAAATTACGTACAATTTTCAAATTTCTTGTACTTGCTAACTTTGCGACCACGGGCAGCTATGTTACCATGGAGGAACCACACAAGATTTGACTTTATAGGCTAGAACTGAAGTCGCGCCAACTACTTAACTCAAAATACAGTCAAGAAAGTAGCTCTGAAGCGGAGAAGCGGGATCGATCATAATCACTACCGTGAAATTACGTACAATTTTCAAATTTCTTGTACTTGCTAACTTTGCGAACTCGGGCAGCTATGTTACCATGGAGGAACCATACAAGATTTGACTTTATAGGCTAGAACTGAAGTCGCGCCAACTGCTTAACTCAAAATACAGTCAGGAAAGTAGCTCTGAAGCCGAGAAACGGGATCGACTATAAGCACTAATGTGAAATTACGTACAATTTTCTATTTTCTTGTACTTGCTAACTTTGCGACCTCGGGCAGCTATGTTACCATCGAGGAATCACACAAGATTTGACTTTGTAGGCTAGAACTGAAGTCGCGCCAACTACTTAACTCAAAATACAGTCAAGAGAGTAGCTCTGAAGCCGAGGAACGGCATCGACCATAAGCACTACCGTGAAATTACGTACAATTTTCAAATTTCTTGTACTTGCTAACTTTGCGACCTCGGGCAGCTATGTTACCATGGAGGAACCACCCAAGATTTGACTTTATATCCTAGAACTGAAGTCGCGCCAACTGCTTAACTCAAAATACAGTCAAGAAAGTAGCTCTGAAGCCGAGAAACGGGATAGACCATAAGCACTACCGTGAAATTACGTACAATTTTCAAATTTTTTGTACTTGCTAACTTTGCGACCTCGGGCAGCTATGTTACCATGGAGGAATCACACAAGATTTGACTTTATAGGCTAGAACTGAAGTCGCGCCAACTGCTTAGCTCAAAATACAATCAAGAAAGTAGCTCTGAAGCCGAGAAACGGGATCGACCATAAGCACTAATGTGAAATTACGTACAATTTTCAAATTTCTTGTACTTGCTAACTTTGCGACCACGGGCAGCTATGTTATCATGGAGGAACCACACAAGATTTGACTTTATAGGCTAGAACTGAAGTTGCGCCAACTGCTCAACTCAAAATACAGTCAAGAAAGTAGCTCTGAAGCCGAGGAACGGCATCGACCATAAGCACTACCGTGAAATTACGTACAATTTTCAAATTTCTTGTACTTGCTAACTTTGCGACCACGGGCAGCTATGTTACCATGGAGGAACCACACAAGATTTGACTTTATAGGCTAGAACTGAAGTCGCGCCAACTACTTAACTCAAAATACAGTCAAGAAAGTAGCTCTGAAGCGGAGAAGCGGGATCGATCATAATCACTACCGTGAAATTACGTACAATTTTCAAATTTCTTGTACTTGCTAACTTTGCGAACTCGGGCAGCTATGTTACCATGGAGGAACCATACAAGATTTGACTTTATAGGCTAGAACTGAAGTCGCGCCAACTGCTTAACTCAAAATACAGTCAGGAAAGTAGCTCTGAAGCCGAGAAACGGGATCGACTATAAGCACTAATGTGAAATTACGTACAATTTTCTAATTTCTTGTACTTGCTAACTTTGCGACCTCGGGCAGCTATGTTACCATGGAGGAGTCACACAAGATTTGACTTTGTAGGCTAGAACTAAAGTCGCGCCAACTACTTAACTCAAAATACAGTCAAGAGAGTAGCTCTGAAGCCGAGGAACGGCATCGACCATAAGCACTACCGTGAAATTACGTACAATTTTCAAATTTCTTGTACTTGCTAACTTTGCGACCTCGGGCAGCTATGTTACCATGGAGGAACCACCCAAGATTTGACTTTATATCCTAGAACTGAAGTCGCGCCAACTGCTTAACTCAAAATACAGTCAAGAAAGTAGCTCTGAAGCCGAGAAACGGGATAGACCATAAGCACTACCGTGAAATTACGTACAATTTTCAAATTTTTTGTACTTGCTAACTTTGCGACCTCGGGCAGCTATGTTACCATGGAGGAATCACACAAGATTTGACTTTATAGGCTAGAACTGAAGTCGCGCCAACTGTTTAGCTCAAAATACAATCAAGAAAGTAGCTCTGAAGCCGAGAAACGGGATCGACCATAAGCACTAATGTGAAATTACGTACAATTTTCAAATTTCTTGTACTTGCTAACTTTGCGACCACGGGCAGCTATGTTATCATGGAGGAACCACACAAGATTTGACTTTATAGGCTAGAACTGAAGTCGCGCCAACTGCTTAACTCAAAATACAGTCAAGAAAGTAGCTCTGAAGCCGAGAAACGGGATCGACCATAAGCACTAATGTGAAATTACGTACAATTTTCAAATTTCTTGTACTTGCTAACTTTGCGACCACGGGCAGCTATGTTATCATGGAGGAACCACACAAGATTTGACTTTATAGGCTAGAACTGAAGTCGCGCCACCTGCTTAACTCAAAATACAGTCAAGAAAGTAGCTCTGAAGCCGAGAAACGGGATCGACTATAAGCACTAATGTGTTACGTACAATTTTCAAATTTCTTGTACTTGCTAACTTTGCGACCTCGGGCAGCTATGTTACCATGGAGGAATCACACAAGATTTGACTTTGTAGGCTAGAACTGAAGTCGCGCCAACTGCTTAAGTCAAAATACAGTCAAGAGAGTAGCTCTGAAGCCGAGAAACGGGATCGAAAATAAGCACTACCGTGAAATTACGTACAATTTTCAAATTTTTTGTACTTGCTAATTTTACGACCTCGGGCAGCTATGTTACCATGGAGGTACCACACAACATTTGACTTTATAGGCTGGAACTGAAGTCGCGCCAACTGTTTAACTCAAAATACAGTCAAGAAAGTAGCTCTGAAGCCGAGAAACGGGATCGACCATAAGCACTAATGTGAAATTACGTACAATTTTCATATTTCTTGTACTTGCTAACTTTGCGACCTCGGGCAGCTATGTTACCATAGAGGAATCACACAAGATTTGACTTTATAGGCTAGAACTGAAGTCGCGCCAACTGCTTATATCAAAATACAGTCAAGAAAGTAGCTCTGAAGCCGAGAAACGGGATCGACCATAAGCACTACCGTGAAATTACGTACAATTTTCAAATTTCTTGTACTTGCTAACTTTGCGACCTCGGGCAGCTATGTTACCATGGAGGAACCACACAAGATTTGACTTTATAGGCTAGAACTGAAGTCGCGCCAACTGCTTAACTCAAAATACAGTTAAGAAAGTAGCTCTGAAGTCGAGGAACGGCATCGACCATAAGCACTACCGTGAAATTACGTACAATTTTCAAATTTCTTGTACTTGCTAATTTTGCGACCACGGGCAGCTATGTTACCATGGAGGAACCACACAAGATTTGACTTTATAGGCTAGAACTGAAGTCGGGCCAACTGCTTAACTCAAAATACAGTCAAGAGAGTAGCTCTGAAGCCGAGGAACGGCATCGACCATAAGCACTACCGTGAAATTACGAACAATTTTCAAATTTCTTGTACTTGCAAACTTTGCGACCTCGGGCAGCTATGTTACCATGAAGGAACCACACAAGATTTGACTTTATAGGCTAGAACTGAAGTCGCACCAACTGCTTAACTCAAAATACAGTCAAGAAAGTAGCTCTGAAGCCGAGAAACGGGATCGACTATAAGCACTAATGTGAAATTACGCACCATTTTCAAATTTCTTGTACTTGCTAACTTTGCGACCTCGGGCAGATATGTTACCATGGAGGAACCACACAAGATTTGACTTTATAGGCTAGAACTGAAGTCGCGCCAACTGCCTAACTCAAAATACAGTCAAGAAAGTAGCTCCGAAGCCGAGGAACGGCATCGACCATAAGCACTACCGTGAAATTACGTACAATTTTCAAATTTCTTGTACTTGCTAACTTTGCGACCTCGGGCAGCTATGTTACCATGGAGGAACCACACAAGATTTGACTTTATAGGCTAGAACTGAAGTTGCGCCAACTGCTTAACTCAAAATACAGTCAAGAAAGTAGCTCTGAAGCCGAGGAACGGCATCGACCATAAGCACTACCGTGAAATTACGTACAATTTTCAAATTTCTTGTACTTGCTAACTTTGCGACCACGGGCAGCTATGTTACCATGGAGGAACCACACAAGATTTGACTTTATAGGCTAGAACTGAAGTCGCGCCAACTACTTAACTCAAAATACAGTCAAGAAAGTAGCTCTGAAGCGGAGAAGCGGGATCGATCATAATCACTACCGTGAAATTACGTACAATTTTCAAATTTCTTGTACTTGCTAACTTTGCGAACTCGGGCAGCTATGTTACCATGGAGGAACCATACAAGATTTGACTTTATAGGCTAGAACTGAAGTCGCGCCAACTGCTTAACTCAAAATACAGTCAGGAAAGTAGCTCTGAAGCCGAGAAACGGGATCGACTATAAGCACTAATGTGAAATTACGTACAATTTTCTAATTTCTTGTACTTGCTAACTTTGCGACCTCGGGCAGCTATGTTACCATGGAGGAATCACACAAGATTTGACTTTGTAGGCTAGAACTGAAGTCGCGCCAACTACTTAACTCAAAATACAGTCAAGAGAGTAGCTCTGAGGCCGAGGAACGGCATCGACCATAAGCACTACCGTGAAATTACGTACAATTTTCAAATTTCTTGTACTTGCTAACTTTGCGACCTCGGGCAGCTATGTTACCATGGAGGAACCACCCAAGATTTGACTTTATATCCTAGAACTGAAGTCGCGCCAACTGCTTAACTCAAAATACAGTCAAGGAAGTAGCTCTGAAGCCGAGAAACGGGATAGACCATAAGCACTACCGTGAAATTACGTACAATTTTCAAATTTTTTGTACTTGCTAACTTTGCGACCTCGGGCAGCTATGTTACCATGGAGGAATCACACAAGATTTGACTTTATAGGCTAGAACTGAAGTCGCGCCAACTGTTTAGCTCAAAATACAATCAAGAAAGTAGCTCTGAAGCCGAGAAACGGGATCGACCATAAGCACTAATGTGAAATTACGTACAATTTTCAAATTTCTTGTACTTGCTAACTTTGCGACCACGGGCAGCTATGTTATCATGGAGGAACCACACAAGATTTGACTTTATAGGCTAGAACTGAAGTCGCGCCAACTGCTTAACTCAAAATACAGTCAAGAAAGTAGCTCTGAAGCCGAGAAACGGGATCGACCATAAGCACTAATGTGAAATTACGTACAATTTTCAAATTTCTTGTACTTGCTAACTTTGCGACCACAGGCAGCTATGTTACCATGGAGGAACCACACAAGATTTGACTTTATAGGCTAGAACTGAAGTCGCGCCAACTGCTTAACTCAAAATACAGTCAAGAAAGTAGCTCTGAAGCCGAGAAACGGGATCGACCATAAGCACTAATGTGAAATTACGTACAATTTTCAAATTTCTTGTACTTGCTAACTTTGCGACCACAGGCAGCTATGTTACCATGGAGGAACCACACAAGATTTGACTTTATAGGCTAGAACTGAAGTCGCGCCAACTGCTTAACTCAAAATACAGTCAAGAAAGTAGCTCTGAAGCCGAGAAACGGGATCGACCATAAGCACTAATGTGAAATTACGTACAATTTTCAAATTTCTTGTACTTGCTAACTTTGCGACCACAGGCAGCTATGTTACCATGGAGGAACCACACAAGATTTGACTTTATAGGCTAGAACTGAAGTCGCGCCAACTGCTTAACTCAAAATACAGTCAAGAAAGTAGCTCTGAAGCCGAGGAACGGCATCGACCATAAGCACTACCGTGAAATTACGTACAATTTTCAAATTTCTTGTACTTGCTAACTTTGCGACCACGGGCAGCTATGTTACCATGGAGGAACCACACAAGATTTGACTTTATAGGCTAGAACTGAAGTCGCGCCAACTACTTAACTCAAAATACAGTCAAGAAAGTAGCTCTGAAGCGGAGAAGCGGGATCGATCATAATCACTACCGTGAAATTACGTACAATTTTCAAATTTCTTGTACTTGCTAACTTTGCGAACTCGGGCAGCTATGTTACCATGGAGGAACCATACAAGATTTGACTTTATAGGCTAGAACTGAAGTCGCGCCAACTGCTTAACTCAAAATACAGTCAGGAAAGTAGCTCTGAAGCCGAGAAACGGGATCGACTATAAGCACTAATGTGAAATTACGTACAATTTTCTAATTTCTTGTACTTGCTAACTTTGCGACCTCGGGCAGCTATGTTACCATGGAGGAATCACACAAGATTTGACTTTGTAGGCTAGAACTGAAGTCGCGCCAACTACTTAACTCAAAATACAGTCAAGAGAGTAGCTCTGAAGCCGAGGAACGGCATCGACCATAAGCACTACCGTGAAATTACGTACAATTTTCAAATTTCTTGTACTTGCTAACTTTGCGACCTCGGGCAGCTATGTTACCATGGAGGAACCACCCAAGATTTGAGTTTATATCCTAGAACTGAAGTCGCGCCAACTGCTTAACTCAAAATACAGTCAAGAAAGTAGCTCTGAAGCCGAGAAACGGGATAGACCATAAGCACTACCGTGAAATTACGTACAATTTTCAAATTTTTTGTACTTGCTAACTTTGCGACCTCGGGCAGCTATGTTACCATGGAGGAATCACACAAGATTTGACTTTATAGGCTAGAACTGAAGTCGCGCCAACTGTTTAGCTCAAAATACAATCAAGAAAGTAGCTCTGAAGCCGAGAAACGGGATCGACCATAAGCACTAATGTGAAATTACGTACAATTTTCAAATTTCTTGTACTTGCTAACTTTGCGACCACGGGCAGCTATGTTATCATGGAGGAATCACACAAGATTTGACTTTATAGGCTAGAACTGAAGTCGCGCCAACTGCTTAACTCAAAATACAGTCAAGAAAGTAGCTCTGAAGCCGAGAAACGGGATCGACCATAAGCACTAATGTGAAATTACGTACAATTTTCAAATTTCTTGTACTTGCTAACTTTGCGACCACGGGCAGCTATGTTATCATGGAGGAATCACACAAGATTTGACTTTATAGGCTAGAACTGAAGTCGCGCCAACTGCTTAACTCAAAATACAGTCAAGAAAGTAGCTCTGAAGCCGAGAAACGGGATCGACCATAAGCACTAATGTGAAATTACGTACAATTTTCAAATTTCTTGTACTTGCTAACTTTGCGACCACAGGCAGCTATGTTACCATGGAGGAACCACACAAGATTTGACTTTATAGGCTAGAACTGAAGTCGCGCCAACTGCTTAACTCAAAATACAGTCAAGAAAGTAGCTCTGAAGCCGAGAAACGGGATCGACCATAAGCACTAATGTGAAATTACGTACAATTTTCAAATTTCTTGTACTTGCTAACTTTGCGACCACAGGCAGCTATGTTACCATGGAGGAACCACACAAGATTTGACTTTATAGGCTAGAACTGAAGTCGCGCCAACTGCTTAACTCAAAATACAGTCAAGAAAGTAGCTCTGAAGCCGAGGAACGGCATCGACCATAAGCACTACCGTGAAATTACGTACAATTTTCAAATTTCTTGTACTTGCTAACTTTGCGACCACGGGCAGCTATGTTACCATGGAGGAACCACACAAGATTTGACTTTATAGGCTAGAACTGAAGTCGCGCCAACTACTTAACTCAAAATACAGTCAAGAAAGTAGCTCTGAAGCCGAGAAACGGGATCGACCATAAGCACTAATGTGAAATTACGTACAATTTTCAAATTTCTTGTACTTGCTAACTTTGCGACCACAGGCAGCTATGTTACCATGGAGGAACCACACAAGATTTGACTTTATAGGCTAGAACTGAAGTTGCGCCAACTGCTTAACTCAAAATACAGTCAAGAAAGTAGCTCTGAAGCCGAGGAACGGCATCGACCATAAGCACTACCGTGAAATTACGTACAATTTTCAAATTTCTTGTACTTGCTAACTTTGCGACCACGGGCAGCTATGTTACCATGGAGGAACCACACAAGATTTGACTTTATAGGCTAGAACTGAAGTCGCGCCAACTACTTAACTCAAAATACAGTCAAGAAAGTAGCTCTGAAGCGGAGAAGCGGGATCGATCATAATCACTACCGTGAAATTACGTACAATTTTCAAATTTCTTGTACTTGCTAACTTTGCGAACTCGGGCAGCTATGTTACCATGGAGGAACCATACAAGATTTGACTTTATAGGCTAGAACTGAAGTCGCGCCAACTGCTTAACTCAAAATACAGTCAGGAAAGTAGCTCTGAAGCCGAGAAACGGGATCGACTATAAGCACTAATGTGAAATTACGTACAATTTTCAAATTTCTTGTACTTGCTAACTTTGCGACCACAGGCAGCTATGTTACCATGGAGGAACCACACAAGATTTGACTTTATAGGCTAGAACTGAAGTCGCGCCAACTGCTTAACTCAAAATACAGTCAAGAAAGTAGCTCTGAAGCCGAGAAACGGGATAGACCATAAGCACTACCGTGAAATTACGTACAATTTTCAAATTTTTTGTACTTGCTAACTTTGCGACCTCGGGCAGCTATGTTACCATGGAGGAATCACACAAGATTTGACTTTATAGGCTAGAACTGAAGTCGCGCCAACTGTTTAGCTCAAAATACAATCAAGAAAGTAGCTCTGAAGCCGAGAAACGGGATCGACCATAAGCACTAATGTGAAATTACGTACAATTTTCAAATTTCTTGTACTTGCTAACTTTGCGACCACGGGCAGCTATGTTATCATGGAGGAATCACACAAGATTTGACTTTATAGGCTAGAACTGAAGTCGCGCCAACTGCTTAACTCAAAATACAGTCAAGAAAGTAGCTCTGAAGCCGAGAAACGGGATCGACCATAAGCACTAATGTGAAATTACGTACAATTTTCAAATTTCTTGTACTTGCTAACTTTGCGACCACGGGCAGCTATGTTATCATGGAGGAATCACACAAGATTTGACTTTATAGGCTAGAACTGAAGTCGCGCCAACTGCTTAACTCAAAATACAGTCAAGAAAGTAGCTCTGAAGCCGAGAAACGGGATCGACCATAAGCACTAATGTGAAATTACGTACAATTTTCAAATTTCTTGTACTTGCTAACTTTGCGACCACAGGCAGCTATGTTACCATGGAGGAACCACACAAGATTTGACTTTATAGGCTAGAACTGAAGTCGCGCCAACTGCTTAACTCAAAATACAGTCAAGAAAGTAGCTCTGAAGCCGAGAAACGGGATCGACCATAAGCACTAATGTGAAATTACGTACAATTTTCAAATTTCTTGTACTTGCTAACTTTGCGACCACAGGCAGCTATGTTACCATGGAGGAACCACACAAGATTTGACTTTATAGGCTAGAACTGAAGTCGCGCCAACTGCTTAACTCAAAATACAGTCAAGAAAGTAGCTCTGAAGCCGAGGAACGGCATCGACCATAAGCACTACCGTGAAATTACGTACAATTTTCAAATTTCTTGTACTTGCTAACTTTGCGACCACGGGCAGCTATGTTACCATGGAGGAACCACACAAGATTTGACTTTATAGGCTAGAACTGAAGTCGCGCCAACTACTTAACTCAAAATACAGTCAAGAAAGTAGCTCTGAAGCCGAGAAACGGGATCGACCATAAGCACTAATGTGAAATTACGTACAATTTTCAAATTTCTTGTACTTGCTAACTTTGCGACCACAGGCAGCTATGTTACCATGGAGGAACCACACAAGATTTGACTTTATAGGCTAGAACTGAAGTTGCGCCAACTGCTTAACTCAAAATACAGTCAAGAAAGTAGCTCTGAAGCCGAGGAACGGCATCGACCATAAGCACTACCGTGAAATTACGTACAATTTTCAAATTTCTTGTACTTGCTAACTTTGCGACCACGGGCAGCTATGTTACCATGGAGGAACCACACAAGATTTGACTTTATAGGCTAGAACTGAAGTCGCGCCAACTACTTAACTCAAAATACAGTCAAGAAAGTAGCTCTGAAGCGGAGAAGCGGGATCGATCATAATCACTACCGTGAAATTACGTACAATTTTCAAATTTCTTGTACTTGCTAACTTTGCGAACTCGGGCAGCTATGTTACCATGGAGGAACCATACAAGATTTGACTTTATAGGCTAGAACTGAAGTCGCGCCAACTGCTTAACTCAAAATACAGTCAGGAAAGTAGCTCTGAAGCCGAGAAACGGGATCGACTATAAGCACTAATGTGAAATTACGTACAATTTTCTAATTTCTTGTACTTGCTAACTTTGCGACCTCGGGCAGCTATGTTACCATGGAGGAATCACACAAGATTTGACTTTGTAGGCTAGAACTGAAGTCGCGCCAACTACTTAACTCAAAATACAGTCAAGAGAGTAGCTCTGAGGCCGAGGAACGGCATCGACCATAAGCACTACCGTGAAATTACGTACAATTTTCAAATTTCTTGTACTTGCTAACTTTGCGACCTCGGGCAGCTATGTTACCATGGAGGAACCACCCAAGATTTGACTTTATATCCTAGAACTGAAGTCGCGCCAACTGCTTAACTCAAAATACAGTCAAGGAAGTAGCTCTGAAGCCGAGAAACGGGATAGACCATAAGCACTACCGTGAAATTACGTACAATTTTCAAATTTTTTGTACTTGCTAACTTTGCGACCTCGGGCAGCTATGTTACCATGGAGGAATCACACAAGATTTGACTTTATAGGCTAGAACTGAAGTCGCGCCAACTGTTTAGCTCAAAATACAATCAAGAAAGTAGCTCTGAAGCCGAGAAACGGGATCGACCATAAGCACTAATGTGAAATTACGTACAATTTTCAAATTTCTTGTACTTGCTAACTTTGCGACCACGGGCAGCTATGTTATCATGGAGGAACCACACAAGATTTGACTTTATAGGCTAGAACTGAAGTCGCGCCAACTGCTTAACTCAAAATACAGTCAAGAAAGTAGCTCTGAAGCCGAGAAACGGGATCGACCATAAGCACTAATGTGAAATTACGTACAATTTTCAAATTTCTTGTACTTGCTAACTTTGCGACCACAGGCAGCTATGTTACCATGGAGGAACCACACAAGATTTGACTTTATAGGCTAGAACTGAAGTCGCGCCAACTGCTTAACTCAAAATACAGTCAAGAAAGTAGCTCTGAAGCCGAGAAACGGGATCGACCATAAGCACTAATGTGAAATTACGTACAATTTTCAAATTTCTTGTACTTGCTAACTTTGCGACCACAGGCAGCTATGTTACCATGGAGGAACCACACAAGATTTGACTTTATAGGCTAGAACTGAAGTCGCGCCAACTGCTTAACTCAAAATACAGTCAAGAAAGTAGCTCTGAAGCCGAGAAACGGGATCGACCATAAGCACTAATGTGAAATTACGTACAATTTTCAAATTTCTTGTACTTGCTAACTTTGCGACCACAGGCAGCTATGTTACCATGGAGGAACCACACAAGATTTGACTTTATAGGCTAGAACTGAAGTCGCGCCAACTGCTTAACTCAAAATACAGTCAAGAAAGTAGCTCTGAAGCCGAGGAACGGCATCGACCATAAGCACTACCGTGAAATTACGTACAATTTTCAAATTTCTTGTACTTGCTAACTTTGCGACCACGGGCAGCTATGTTACCATGGAGGAACCACACAAGATTTGACTTTATAGGCTAGAACTGAAGTCGCGCCAACTACTTAACTCAAAATACAGTCAAGAAAGTAGCTCTGAAGCGGAGAAGCGGGATCGATCATAATCACTACCGTGAAATTACGTACAATTTTCAAATTTCTTGTACTTGCTAACTTTGCGAACTCGGGCAGCTATGTTACCATGGAGGAACCATACAAGATTTGACTTTATAGGCTAGAACTGAAGTCGCGCCAACTGCTTAACTCAAAATACAGTCAGGAAAGTAGCTCTGAAGCCGAGAAACGGGATCGACTATAAGCACTAATGTGAAATTACGTACAATTTTCTAATTTCTTGTACTTGCTAACTTTGCGACCTCGGGCAGCTATGTTACCATGGAGGAATCACACAAGATTTGACTTTGTAGGCTAGAACTGAAGTCGCGCCAACTACTTAACTCAAAATACAGTCAAGAGAGTAGCTCTGAAGCCGAGGAACGGCATCGACCATAAGCACTACCGTGAAATTACGTACAATTTTCAAATTTCTTGTACTTGCTAACTTTGCGACCTCGGGCAGCTATGTTACCATGGAGGAACCACCCAAGATTTGACTTTATATCCTAGAACTGAAGTCGCGCCAACTGCTTAACTCAAAATACAGTCAAGAAAGTAGCTCTGAAGCCGAGAAACGGGATAGACCATAAGCACTACCGTGAAATTACGTACAATTTTCAAATTTTTTGTACTTGCTAACTTTGCGACCTCGGGCAGCTATGTTACCATGGAGGAATCACACAAGATTTGACTTTATAGGCTAGAACTGAAGTCGCGCCAACTGTTTAGCTCAAAATACAATCAAGAAAGTAGCTCTGAAGCCGAGAAACGGGATCGACCATAAGCACTAATGTGAAATTACGTACAATTTTCAAATTTCTTGTACTTGCTAACTTTGCGACCACGGGCAGCTATGTTATCATGGAGGAATCACACAAGATTTGACTTTATAGGCTAGAACTGAAGTCGCGCCAACTGCTTAACTCAAAATACAGTCAAGAAAGTAGCTCTGAAGCCGAGAAACGGGATCGACCATAAGCACTAATGTGAAATTACGTACAATTTTCAAATTTCTTGTACTTGCTAACTTTGCGACCACAGGCAGCTATGTTACCATGGAGGAACCACACAAGATTTGACTTTATAGGCTAGAACTGAAGTCGCGCCAACTGCTTAACTCAAAATACAGTCAAGAAAGTAGCTCTGAAGCCGAGAAACGGGATCGACTATAAGCACTAATGTGTTACGTACAATTTTCAAATTTCTTGTACTTGCTAACTTTGCGACCTCGGGCAGCTATGTTACCATGGAGGAATCACACAAGATTTGGCTTTGTAGGCTAGAACTGAAGTCGCGCCAACTGCTTAACTCAAAATACAGTCAAGAGAGTAGCTCTGAAGCCGAGAAACGGGATCGACCATAAGCACTACCGTGAAATTACGTACAATTTTCAAATTTTTTGTACTTGCTAATTTTACGACCTCGGGCAGCTATGTTACCATGGAGGAACCACACAAGATTTGACTTTATAGGCTAGAACTGAAGTCGCGCCAACTGCTTAACTCAAAATACAGTCAAGAAAGTAGCTCTGAAGCCGAGGAACGGCATCGACCATAAGCACTACCGTGAAATTACGTACAATTTTCAAATTTCTTGTACTTGCTAACTTTGCGACCACGGGCAGCTATGTTACCATGGAGGAACCACACAAGATTTGACTTTATAGGCTAGAACTGAAGTCGCGCCAACTACTTAACTCAAAATACAGTCAAGAAAGTAGCTCTGAAGCGGAGAAGCGGGATCGATCATAATCACTACCGTGAAATTACGTACAATTTTCAAATTTCTTGTACTTGCTAACTTTGCGAACTCGGGCAGCTATGTTACCATGGAGGAACCATACAAGATTTGACTTTATAGGCTAGAACTGAAGTCGCGCCAACTGCTTAACTCAAAATACAGTCAGGAAAGTAGCTCTGAAGCCGAGAAACGGGATCGACTATAAGCACTAATGTGAAATTACGTACAATTTTCTAATTTCTTGTACTTGCTAACTTTGCGACCTCGGGCAGCTATGTTACCATGGAGGAATCACACAAGATTTGACTTTGTAGGCTAGAACTGAAGTCGCGCCAACTACTTAACTCAAAATACAGTCAAGAGAGTAGCTCTGAAGCCGAGGAACGGCATCGACCATAAGCACTACCGTGAAATTACGTACAATTTTCAAATTTCTTGTACTTGCTAACTTTGCGACCTCGGGCAGCTATGTTACCATGGAGGAACCACCCAAGATTTGACTTTATATCCTAGAACTGAAGTCGCGCCAACTGCTTAACTCAAAATACAGTCAAGAAAGTAGCTCTGAAGCCGAGAAACGGGATAGACCATAAGCACTACCGTGAAATTACGTACAATTTTCAAATTTTTTGTACTTGCTAACTTTGCGACCTCGGGCAGCTATGTTACCATGGAGGAATCACACAAGATTTGACTTTATAGGCTAGAACTGAAGTCGCGCCAACTGTTTAGCTCAAAATACAATCAAGAAAGTAGCTCTGAAGCCGAGAAACGGGATCGACCATAAGCACTAATGTGAAATTACGTACAATTTTCAAATTTCTTGTACTTGCTAACTTTGCGACCACGGGCAGCTATGTTATCATGGAGGAATCACACAAGATTTGACTTTATAGGCTAGAACTGAAGTCGCGCCAACTGCTTAACTCAAAATACAGTCAAGAAAGTAGCTCTGAAGCCGAGAAACGGGATCGACCATAAGCACTAATGTGAAATTACGTACAATTTTCAAATTTCTTGTACTTGCTAACTTTGCGACCACAGGCAGCTATGTTACCATGGAGGAACCACACAAGATTTGACTTTATAGGCTAGAACTGAAGTCGCGCCAACTGCTTAACTCAAAATACAGTCAAGAAAGTAGCTCTGAAGCCGAGAAACGGGATCGACTATAAGCACTAATGTGTTACGTACAATTTTCAAATTTCTTGTACTTGCTAACTTTGCGACCTCGGGCAGCTATGTTACCATGGAGGAATCACACAAGATTTGGCTTTGTAGGCTAGAACTGAAGTCGCGCCAACTGCTTAACTCAAAATACAGTCAAGAGAGTAGCTCTGAAGCCGAGAAACGGGATCGACCATAAGCACTACCGTGAAATTACGTACAATTTTCAAATTTTTTGTACTTGCTAATTTTACGACCTCGGGCAGCTATGTTACCATGGAGGTACCACACAACATTTGAGTTTATAGGCTGGAACTGAAGTCGCGCCAACTGTTTAACTCAAAATACAGTCAAGAAAGTAGCTCTGAAGCCGAGAAACGGGATCGACCATAAGCACTAATGTAAAATTACGTACAATTTTCATATTTCTTGTACTTGCTAACTTTGCGACCTCGGGCAGCTATGTTACCATGGAGGAATCACACAAGATTTGACTTTATAGGCTAGAACTGAAGTCGCGCCAACTGCTTATATCAAAATACAGTCAAGAAAGTAGCTCTGAAGCCAAGAAACGGGATCGACCATAAGCACTACCGTGAAATTACGTACAATTTTCAAATTTCTTGTACTTGCTAACTTTGCGACCTCGGGCAGCTATGTTACCATGGAGGAACCACACAAGATTTGACTTTATAGGCTAGAACTGAAGTCGCGCCAACTGCTTAACTCAAAATACAGTCAAGAAAGTAGCTCTGAGGTCGAGGAACGGCATCGACCATAAGCACTACCGTGAAATTACGTACAATTTTCAAATTTCTTGTACTTGCTAACTTTGCGACCACGGGCAGCTATGTTACCATGGAGGAACCACACAAGATTTGACTTTATAGGCTAGAACTGAAGTCGCACCAACTGCTTAACTCAAAATACAGTCAAGAAAGTAGCTCTGAAGCCGAGAAACGGGATCGACTATAAGCACTAATGTGAAATTACGCACAATTTTCAAATTTCTTGTACTTGCTAACTTTGCGACCTCAGGCAGATATGTTACCATTTAGGAACCACACAAGATTTGACTTTATAGGCTAGAACTGAAGTCGCGCCAACTGCCTAACTCAAAATACAGTCAAGAAAGTAGCTCCGAAGCCGAGGAACGGCATCGACCATAAGCACTACCGTGAAATTACGTAAAATTTTCAAATTTCTTGTACTTGCTAATTTTGCGACCTCGGGCAGCTATGTTACCATGGAGGAACCACACAAGATTTGACTTTATAGGCTAGAACTGAAGTCGCGCCAACTGCTTAACTCAAAATACAGTCAAGAAAGTAGCTCTGAAGCCGAGGAACGGCATCGACCATAAGCACTACCGTGAAATTACGTACAATTTTCAAATTTCTTGTACTTGCTAACTTTGCGACCACGGGCAGCTATGTTTCCATGGAGGAACCACACAAGATTTGACTTTATAGGCTAGAACTGAAGTCGGGCCAACTGCTTAACTCAAAATACAGTCAAGAGAGTAGCTCTGAAGCCGCGGAACGGCATCGACCATAAGCACTAACGTGAAATTACGTACAATTTTCAAATTTCTTGTACTTGCTAACTTTGCGACCTCGGGCAGCTATGTTACCATGGAGGAACCACACAAGATTTGACTTTATAGGCTAGAACTGAAGTCGCGCCAACTGCTTAACTCAAAATACAGTCAAGAAAGTAGCTCTGAAGCCGAGAAACGGGATCGACTATAAGCACTAATGTGAAATTACGTACCATTTTTAAATTTCTTGTACTTGCTAACTTTGCGACCTCGGCAGCTATGTTACCATGGAGGAACCACACAAGATTTGACTTTATAGGCTAGAACTGAAGTCGCGCCAACTGCTTAACTCAAAATACAGTCAAGAAAGTAGCTCTGAAGCCGAGAAACGGGATCGACCATAAGCACTACCGTGAAATTACGTACAATTTTCAAATTTCTTGTACTTGCTAAATTTGCGACCTCGGGCAGCTATGTTACCATGGAATAATCACACAAGATTTGACTTTGTAGGCTAGAACTGAAGTCGCGCCAACTGCTTAACTCAAAATACAGTCAAGAGAGTCGCTCTGAAGCCGAGGAACGGCATCGACCATAAGCACTACCGTGAAATTACGTACAATTTTCAAATTTCTTGTACTTGCTAACTTTGCGACCACGGGCAGCTATGTTACCATGGAGGAACCATATAAGATTTGACTTTATAGGCTAGAACTGAAGTCGCACCAACTGCTTAGCTCAAAATACAGTCAAGAAAGTAGCTCTGAAGCCGAGGAACGGCATCGACCATAAGCACTACCGTGAAATTACGTACAATTTTCAAATTTCTTGTACTTGCTAACTTTGCGACCACGGGCAGCTATGTTACCATGGAGGAAGCACACAAGATTTGACTTTATAGGCTAGAACTGAAGTCGCACCAACTATTTAGCTCAAAATACAGTCAAGAAAGTAGCTCTGAAGCGGAGAAGCGGGATCGATCATAAGCACTACCGTGAAATTACGTACAATTTTCAAATTTCTTGTACTTGCTAACTTTGCGACCACGGGCAGCTATGTTACCATGGAGGAACCACACAAGATTTGACTTTATAGGCTAGAACTGAAGTCGCGCCAACTGCTTAACTCAAAATACAGTCAAGAAAGTGGCTCTGAAGCCGAGAAACGGGATCGACCATAAGAACTACCGTGAAATTACGTACAATTTTTAAATTTCTTGTACTTGCTAACTTTGCGACCACGGGCAGTTATGTTACCATGGAGGAACCACACAAGATTTGACTTTATAGGCTAGAACTGAAGTCGCGCCAACTGCTTAACTCAAAATACAGTCAAGAAAGTAGCTCTGAAGCCGAGAAACGGGATCGACCATAAGCACTACCGTGAAATTACGTACAATTTTCAAATTTTTTGTACTTGCTAACTTTGCGACCTCGGGCAGCTATGTTACCATGGAGGAATCACACAAGATTTGACTTTATATGCTAGAACTGAAGTCGCGCCAACTGCTTAACTCAAAATACAGTCAAGAAAGTAGCTCTGAAGCCGAGGAACGGCATCGACCATAAGCACTACCGTGAAATTACGTACAATTTTCACATTTCTTCTACTTGCTAACTTTGCGACCTCGGGCAGCTATGTTACCATGGAGGAACCACACAAGATTTGACTTTATAGGCTAGAACTGAAGTCGCGCCAATCGCTTAACTCAAAATAGAGTCAAGAAAGTAGCTCTGAAGCCGAGAAACGGGATCGACCATAAGCACTAATGTGAAATAACGTACAATTTTCAAATTTCTTGTACTTGCTAATTTTGCGACCTCGGGCAGCTATGTTACCATGGAGGAACCACACAAGATTTGACTGTATAGGCTAGAACTGAAGTCGCGCCAACTGCTTAACTCAAAATACAGTCAAGAAAGTAGCCCTGAAGCCGAGAAACGGGATCGACCATAAGCACTACCGTGAAATTACGTACAATTTTCAAATTTCTTGTACTTGCTAAATTTGCGACCTCGGGCAGCTATGTTACCATGGAATAATCACACAAGATTTGACTTTGTAGGCTAGAACTGAAGTCGCGCCAACTGCTTAACTCAAAATACAGTCAAGAGAGTAGCTCTGAAGCCGAGAAACGGGATCGACCATAAGCACTACCGTGAAATTACGTACAATTTTCAAATTTCTTGTACTTGCTAACTTTGCGACCTCGGGCAGCTATGTTACCATGGAGGAACCACACAAGATTTGACTTTATAGGCTAGAACTGAAGTCGCGCCAATCGCTTAACTCAAAATAGAGTCAAGAAAGTAGCTCTGAAGCCGAGAAACGGGATCGACCATAAGCACTAATGTGAAATTACGTACAATTTTCATATTTCTTGTACTTGCTAACTTTGCGACCTCGGGCAGCTATGTTACCATGGAGGAATCACACAAGATTTGACTTTATAGGCTAGAACAGAAGTCGCGCCAACTGCTTATATCAAAATACAGTCAAGAAAGTAGCTCTGAAGCCGAGAAACGGGATCGACCATAAGTACTACCGTGAAATTACGTACAATTTTCAAATTTCTTGTAATTGCTAACTTTGCGACCACGGGCAGCTATGTTACCATGGAGGAATCACACAAGATTTGACTTTATAGGCTAGAACTTTAGTCGCGCCAACTGTTTAGCTCAAAATACAGTCAAGAAAGTAGCCATTCGACCATAGTCGACCACAGTCGACCATAAGCACTACCGTGAAATTACGTACAATTTTCAAATTTCTTGTACTTGCTAACTTTGCGACCTCGGGCAGCTATGTTACCATGGAGGTACCACACAACATTTGACTTTATAGGCTGGAACTGAAGTCGCGCCAGCTGCTTAACTCAAAATACAGTCAAGAAAGTAGCTCTGAAGCCGAGAAACGGGATCGATTATAAGCACTAATGTGAAATTACGTACAATTTTCAAATTTCTTGTACTTGCTAACTTTGCGACCTCGGGCAGCTATGTTACCATGGAGGAATCACACAAGATTTGACTTTATAGGCTAGAACTGAAGTCGCGCCAACCGCTTATATCAAAATGCAGTCACGAAAGTAGCTCTGAAGCCGAGAAACGGGATCGACCATAAGCACTACCGTGAAATTACGTACAATTTTCAAATTTCTTGTACTTGCTAATTTTACGACCTCGGGCAGCTATGTTACCATGGAGGTACCACACAACATTTGACTTTATAGGCTGGAACTGAAGTCGCGCCAGCTGCTTAACTCAAAATACAGTCAAGAAAGTAGCTCTGAAGCCGAGAAACTGGATCGACCATAAGCACTAATGTGAAATTACGTACAATTTTCAAATTTCTTGTACTTGCTAACTTTGCGACCTCGGGCAGCTATGTTACCATGGAGGAATCACACAAGATTTTACTTTATAGGCTAGAACTGAAGTCGCGCCAACTGCTTAAATCAAAATACAGTCAAGAAAGTAGCTCTGAAGCCGAGAAACGGGATCAACCATAAGCACTACTGTGAAATTACGTACAATTTTCAAATTTCTTGTACTTGCTAACTTTGCGACCTCGGGCAGCTATGTTACCATGGAGGAACCATATAAGATTTGACCTTCTAGGCTAGAACTGAAGTCGCCCCAACTGCTTAACTCAAAATAGAGTCAAGAAAGTAGCTCTGAAGCCGAGAAACGCAATCGACCATAAGCACTAGTGTGAAATTACGTACAATTTTCATATTTCTTGTACTTGCTAACTTTGCGACCTCGGGCAGCTATGTTACCATGGAGGAATCATACAAGATTTGACTTTATAGGCTAGAACTGAAGTCGCGCCAACTGCTTAACTCAAAATACAGTCAAGAAAGTAGCTCTGAAGCCGAGAAACGGGATCGACCATAAGCACTACCGTGAAATTACGTACAATTTTCAAATTTCTTGTGCTTGCTAACTTTGCGACCTCGGGCAGCTATGTTACCATGGAGGAATCACACAAGATTTGACTTTGTAGGCTAGAACTGAAGTCGCGCCAACTGCTTAACTCAAAATACAGTCAAGAAAGTAGCTCTGAAGCCGAGAAACGGGATCGACCATAAGCACTAATGTGAAATTACGTACAATTTTCAAATTTTTTGTACTTGCTAACTTTGCGACCTCGGGCAGCTATGTTACCATGGAGGAATCACACAAAATTTGACTTTGTAGGCTAGAACTGAAGTCGCGCCAACTGCTTAACTCAAAATACAGTCAAGGAAGTAGCTCTGAAGCCGAGAAACGGGATCGACCATAAGCACTACCGTGAAAATACGTACAATTTTCAAATTTCTTGTACTTGCTAACTTTGCGACCTCGGGCAGCTATGTTACCATGGAGGAATCACACAAGATTTGACTTTGTAGGCTAGAACTGAAGTCGCGCCAACTGCTTAACTCAAAATACAGTCAAGAGAGTAGCTCTGAAGCCGAGGAACGGCATCGACCATAAGCACTACCGTGAAATTACGTACAATTTTCAAATTTCTTGTACTTGCTAACTTTGCGACCTCGGGCAGCTATGTTACCATGGAGGAACCACACAAGATTTGACTTTATAGGCTAGAACTGAAGTCGCGCTAACTGCTTAACTCAAAATACAGTCAAGAAAGTAGCTCTGAAGCCGAGGAACGGCATCGACCATAAGCACTAATCTGAAATTACGTACAATTTTCAAATTTCTTGTACTTGCTAACTTTGCGACCTCGGGCAGCTATGTTACCATGGAGGAACCACACAAGATTTGACTTTATAGGCTAGAACTGAAGTCGCGCCAACTGCTTAACTCAAAATACAGTCAAGAAAGTAGCTCTGAAGCCGAGAAACGGCATCGACCATAAGCACTACCGTGAAATTACGTACAATTTTCAAATTTCTTGTACTTGCTAACTTTGCGACCTCGGGCAGCTATGTTACCATGGAGGAACCATATAAGATTTGACTTTATAGGCTAGAACTGAAGTCGCGCCAACTGCTTAACCCAAAATACAGTCAAGAAAGTAGCTCTGAAGCCGAGAAACGCAATCGACCATAAGCACTAGTGTGAAATTACGTACAATTTTCATATTTCTTGTACTTGCTAACTTTGCGACCTCGGGCAGCTATGTTACCATGGAGGAATCATACAAGATTTGACTTTATAGGCTAGAACTGAAGTCGCGCCAACTGTTTAGCACAAAATACAGTCAAGAAAGTAGCTCTGAAGCCGAGAAACGCAATCGACCATAAGCACTAGTGTGAAATTACGTACAATTTTCATATTTCTTGTACTTGCTAACTTTGCGACCTCGGGCAGCTATGTTACCATGGAGGAATCATACAAGATTTGACTTTATAGGCTAGAACTGAAGTCGCGCTAACTGCTTAACTCAAAATACAGTCAAGAAAGTAGCTCTGAAGCCGAGAAACGGGATCGACCATAAGCACTAATGTGAAATTACGTACAATTTTCAAATTTCTTGTACTTGCTAACTTTGCGACCACGGGCAGCTATGTTACCATGGAGGAACCATATAGGATTTGACCTTATAGGCTAGAACTGAAGTCGCGCCAACTGCTTAACTCAAAATAGAGTCAAGAAAGTAGCTCTGAAGCCGAGAAACGCAATCGACCATAAGCACTAGTGTGAAATTACGTACAATTTTCATATTTCTTGTACTTGCTAATTTTGCGACCTCGGGCAGCTATGTTACCATGGAGGAATCATACAAAATTTGACTTTATAGGCTGGAACTGAAGTCGCGCCAACTGCTTAACCCAAAATACAGTCAAGAAATTAGCTCCGAAGCCGAGAAACGGGATCGACCATAAGCACTACCGTGAAATTACGTACAATTTTCAAATTTCTTGTGCTTGCTAACTTTGCGACCTCGGGCAGCTATGTTACCATGGAGGAATCACACAAGATTTGACTTTATAGGCTAGAACTGAAGTCGCGCCAACTGTTTAGCTCAAAATACAGTCAAGAAAGTAGCTCTGAAGCCGAGAAACGGGATCGACCATAAGCACTACCGTGAAATTACGTACAATTTTCAAATTTTTTGTACTTGCTAAATTTGCGACCTCGGGCAGCTATGTTACCATGGAGGAATCACACAAGATTTGACTTTGTAATCTAGAACTGAAGTCGCGCCAACTGCTTAACTCAAAATACAGTCAAGAAAGTAGCTCTGAAGCCGAGGAACGGCATCGACCAAAAGCACTACCGTGAAATTACGTACAATTTTCAATTTTTTTGTACTTGCTAACTTTGCGACCTCGGGCAGCTATGTTACCATGGAGGAATCACACAAGATTTGACTTTGTAGGCTAGAACTGAAGTCGCGCCAACTGCTTAACTCAAAATACAGTCAAGAAAGTAGCTCTGAAGCCGAGGAACGGCATCGACCATAAGCACTACCGTGAAATTACGTACAATTTTCAAATTTTTTGTACTTGCTAAATTTGCGACCTCGGGCAGCTATGTTACCATGGAGGAACCACACAAGATTTGACTTTATAGGCTAGAACTGAAGCCGCGCCAACTGCTTAACCCAAAATACAGTCAAGAAATTAGCTCCGAAGCCGAGAAACGGGATCGACCATAAGCACTACCGTGCAATTACGTACAATTTTCAAATTTCTTGTACTTGCTAACTTTGCGACCTCGGGCAGCTACGTTACCATGGAGGAACCACACAACATTTGACTTTATAGGCTAGAACTGAAGTCGAGCCAACTGCTTAGCTCAAAATACAGTCAAGAAAGTAGCTCTGAAGCCGAGAAACGGGATCGACCATAAGCACTAGTGTGAAATTACGTACAATTTTCATATTTCTTGTACTTGCTAACTTTGCGACCTCGGGCAGCTATGTTACCATGGAGGAACCATATAAGATTTGACTTTATAGGCTAGAACTGCAGTCGCGTCAATTGCTTAACTCAAAATACAGCCAAGAAAGTAGCTCTGAAGACGAGGAACGGCATCGACCATAAGCACTGCCGTGAAATTACGTACAATTTTCAAATTTCTTGTACTTGCTAACTTTGCGGCCTCGGGCAGCTATGTTACCATGGAGGAACCACACAAGGTTTGACTTTATAGGCTAGAACTGAAGTCGCGCCATCTGCTTAACTAAAAATACAGTCAAGAAAGTAGCTCTGAAGCCGAGAAACGGGATCGACCATAAGCACTACCGTGAAATTACGTACAATTTTCAAATTTCTTGTACTTGCTAACTTTGCGACCTCGGGCAGCTATGTTACCATGGAGGAATCACACAAGATTTGACTTTATAGGCTAGAACTGAAGTCGCGCCAACTGCTTAAATCAAAATACAGTCAAGAAAGTAGCTCTGAAGCCGAGAAACGGTATCGACCATAAGCACTACCGTGAATCTACGTACAATTTTCAAATTTCTTGTACTTGCTAACTTTGCGACCTCGGGCAGCTATGTTACCATGGAGGAACCATATAAGATTTGACTTTATAGGCTAGAACTGAAGTCGCGCCAACTGCTTAACTCAAAATACAGTCAAGAAAGTAGCTCTGAAGCCGAGGAACGGCATCGACCATAAGAACTACCGTGAAATTACGTACAATTTTCAAATTTCTTGTACTTGCTAAATTTGCGACCACGGGCAGCTATGTTACCATGGAGGAACCACACAAGATTTGACTTTATAGGCTAAAACTGAAGTCGCGCCAACTGCTTAACTCAAAATACAGTCAAGAAAGTAGCTCTGAAGCCGAGGAACGGCATCGACCATAAGCACTACCGTGAAATTACGTACAATTTTCAAATTTCTTGTACTTGCTAAGTTTGCGACCTCGGGCAGCTTTGTTACCATGGAGGAATCACACAAGATTTTACTTTATAGGCTAGAACTGAAGTCGCGCCAACTGCTTATATCAAAATACAGTCAAGAAAGTAGCTCTGAAGCCGAGGAACGGCATCGACCATAAGCACTACTGTGAAATTACGTACAATTTTCAAATTTCTTGTACTTGCTAACTTTGCGACCTCGGGCAGCTATGTTACCATGAAGGAACCACACAAGATTTGACTTTATAGGCTAGAACTGAATTCGCGCCAATCGCTTAACTCAAAATAGAGTCAAGAAAGTAGCTCTGAAGCCGAGAAACGGGATCGACCATAAGCACTAATGTGAAATTACGTACAATTTTCATATTTCTTGTACTTGCTAACTTTGCGACCTCAGGCAGCTATGTTACCATGGAGGAACCACACAAGATTTGACTTTATAGGCTAGAACTGAAGTCGCGCCAACTGCTTAACTCAAAATACAGTCAAGAAAGTAGCTCTGAAGCCGAGAAACGGGATCGACCATAAGCACTACCGTGAAATTACGTACAATTTTCAAATTTTTTGTACTTGCTAACTTTGCGACCTCGGGCAGCTATGTTACCATGGAGGAATCACACAAGATTTGACTTTATAGGCTAGAACTGAAGTCGCGCCAACTGCTTAACTCAAAATACAGTCAAGAAAGTAGCTCTGAAGCCGAGGAACGGGATCGACCATAAGCACTAATGTGAAATTACGTACAATTTTCAAATTTCTTGTACTTGCTAACTTTGCGACCTCGGGCAGCTATGTTACCATGGAGGAACCATATAAGATTTGACTTTATAGGCTAGAACTGCAGTCGCGTCAATTGCTTAACTCAAAATACAGCCAAGAAAGTAGCTCTGAAGCCGAGGAACGGCATCGACCATAAGCACTGCCGTGAAATTACGTACAATTTTCAAATTTCTTGTACTTGCTAACTTTGCGGCCTCGGGCAGCTATGTTACCATGGAGGAACCACACAAGGTTTGACTTTATAGGCTAGAACTGAAGTCGCGCCATCTGCTTAACTAAAAATACAGTCAAGAAAGTAGCTCTGAAGCCGAGAAACGGGATCGACCATAAGCACTACCGTGAAATTACGTACAATTTTCAAATTTCTTATACTTGCTAACTTTGCGACCTCGGGCAGCTATGTTACCATGGAGGAATCACACAAAATTTGACTTTAAAGGCTAGAACTGAAGTCGCGCCAATTGTTTAGCTCAAAATACAGTCAAGAAAGTAGCTCTGAAGCCGAGAAACGGGATCGACCATAAGCACTACCGTGCAATTACGTACAATTTTCAAATTTCTTGTACTTGCTAACTTTGCGACCTCGGGCAGCTACGTTACCATGGAGGAACCACACAACATTTGACTTTAAAGGCTAGAACTGAAGTCGCGCCAATTGTTTAGCTCAAAATACAGTCAAGAAAGTAGCTCTGAAGCCGAGAAACGGGATCGACCATAAGCACTACCGTGCAATTACGTACAATTTTCAAATTTCTTGTACTTGCTAACTTTGCGACCTCGGGCAGCTACGTTACCATGGAGGAACCACACAACATTTGACTTTATAGACTAGAACTGAAGTCGCGCCAACTCCTTAACTCGAAATACAGTCAAGAAAGTAGCTCTGAAGCCGAGAAACGGGATCGACCATAAGCACTACCGTGCAATTACGTACAATTTTCAAATATCTTGTCCTTGAAATGTTTGCGACCTCGGACAGCTATGTTACCATGGAGGAACCACACAACATTTGACTTTATAGGCTAGAACTGAAGTCGCGCCAACTGCTTAACCCAAAATACAGTCAAGAAATTAGCTCTGAAGCCGAGAAACGGGATCGACCATAAGCACTACCGTGCAATTACGTACAATTTTCAAATTTCTTGTAATTGCTAACTTTGCGACGTCGGGCAGCTATGTTACCATGGAGGAACCATATAAGATTTGACCTTATAGGCTAGAACTGAAGTCGCGCCAACTGCTTAACTCAAAATACAGTCAAGAAAGTAGCTCTGAAGCCGCGGAACGGCATCGACCATAAGAACTACCGTGAAATTACGTACAATTTTCAAATTTCTTGTACTTGCTAACTTTGCGACCACGGGCAGCTATGTTACCATGGAGGAACCACACAAGATTTGACTTTATAGGCTAGAACTGAAGTCGCGCCAACCTCTTAACTCAAAATACAGTCAAGAAAGTAGCTCTGAAGCCGAAAAACGGGATCGACTATAAGCACTAATGTGAAATTACGTACAATTTTCAAATTTCTTGTACTTGCTAACTTTGCGACCTCGGGCAGCTATGTTACCATGGAGGAACCACACAAGATTTGACTTCATAGGCTAGAACTGAAGTCGCGCCAACTGCTTAACTCAAAATACAGTCAAGAAAGAAGCTCTGAAGCCGAGAAACGGGATCGACCATAAGCACTACCGTGCAATTACGTACAATTTTCAAATTTCTTGTACTTGCTAACTTTGCGACCTCGGGCAGCTATGTTACCATGGAGGAATCACACAAGATTTGACTTTATAGGCTAGAACTGAAGTCGCGTCAATTGCTTAACTCAAAATACAGCCAAGAAAGTAGCTCTGAAGCCGAGGAACGGCATCGACCATAAGCACTGCCGTGAAATTACGTACAATTTTCAAATTTCTTGTACTTGCTAACTTTGCGGCCTCGGGCAGCTATGTTACCATGGAGGAACCACACAAGGTTTGACTTTATAGGCTAGAACTGAAGTCGCGCCATCTGCTTAACTAAAAATACAGTCAAGAAAGTAGCTCTGAAGCCGAGAAACGGGATCGACCATAAGCACTAATGTGAAATTACGTACAATTTTCATATTTCTTGTACTTGCTAACTTTGCGACCTCAGGCAGCTATGTTACCATGGAGGAATCACACAAGATTTGACTTTATAGGCTAGAACTGAAGTCGCGCCAACTGCTTATATCAAAATACAATCAAGAAAGTAGCTCTGAAGCCGAGAAACGGGATCGACCATAAGCACTACCGTGAAATTACGTACAATTTTCAAATTTCTTGTACTTGCCAACTTTGCGACCTCGGGCAGCTATGTTACCATGGAGGAATCACACAAGATTTGACTTTATAGGCTAGAACGGAAGTCGCGCCAACTGCTTAACTCAAAATACAGTCAAGAAAGTAGCTCTGAAGCCGAGGAACGGCATCGACCATAAGCACTACCGTGAAATTACGTACAATTTTCAAATTTCTTGTACTTGCTAACTTTGCGACCACGGGCAGCTATGTTACCATGGAGGAACCACACAAGATTTGACTTTATAGGCTAGAACTGAAGTCGCGCCAACTGCTTAACTCAAAATACAGTCAAGAAAGTAGCTCTGAAGCCGAGAAACGGGATCGACCATAAGCACTACCGTGAAATTACGTACAATTTTCAAATTTTTTGTACTTGCTAACTTTGCGACCTCGGGCAGCTATGTTGCCATGGAGGAACCACACAACATTTGACTTTATAGGCTAGAACTGAAGTCGCGCCAACTCCTTAACTCGAAATACAGTCAAGAAAGTAGCTCTGAAGCCGAGGAACGGGATCGACCATAACCACTAATGTGAAATTACGTACAATTTTCAAATTTCTTGTACTTGCTAACTTTGCGACCTCGGGCAGCTATGTTACCATGGACGAACCATATAAGATTTGACTTTATAGGCTAGAACTGCAGTCGCGTCAATTGCTTAACTCAAAATACAGCCAAGAAAGTAGCTCTGAAGCCGAGGAACGGCATCGACCATAAGCACTGCCGTGAAATTACGTACAATTTTCAAATTTCTTGTACTTGCTAACTTTGCGGCCTCGGGCAGCTATGTTACCATGGAGGAACCACACAAGGTTTGACTTTATAGGCTAGAACTGAAGTCGCGCCATCTGCTTAACTAAAAATACAGTCAAGAAAGTAGCTCTGAAGCCGAGAAACGGGATCGACCATAAGCACTACCGTGAAATTACGTACAATTTTCAAATTTCTTGTACTTGCTAACTTTGCGACCTCGGGCAGCTATGTTACCATGGAGGAATCACACAAGATTTGACTTTATAGGCTAGAACTGAAGTCGCGCCAACTGCTTAAATCAAAATACAGTCAAGAAAGTAGCTCTGAAGCCGAGAAACGGGATCGACCATAAGCACTAATGTGAAATTACGTACAATTTTCAAATTTCTTGTACTTGCCAAATTTTGCGACCTCGGGCAGCGATGTTACCATGGAGGAATCACACAAGATTTGACTTCATAGGCTATAACTGAAGTCGCGCCAACTCCTTAACTCGAAATACAGTCAAGAAAGTAGCTCTGAAGCCGAGAAACGGGATCGACCAGAAGCACTACCGTGCAATTACGTACAATTTTCAAATTTCTTGTACTTGCTAACTTTGCGACCTCGGGCAGCTACGTTACCATGGAGGAACCACACAACATTTGACTTTATAGGCTAGAACTGAAGTCGCGCCAACTCCTTAACTCGAAATACAGTCAAGAAAGTAGCTCTGAAGCGGAGAAACGGGATCGACCATAAGCACTACCGTGCAATTTAGTACAATTTTCAAATTTCTTGTACTTGCTAAATTTGCGACCTCGGGCAGCTATGTTACCATGGAGGAATCACACAAGATTTGACTTTATAGGCTAGAACTGAAGTCGCGCCAACTGCTTAAATCAAAATACAGTCAAGAAAGTAGCTCTGAAGCCGAGAAACGGGATCGACCATAAGCACTACCGAGCAAATACGTACAATTTTCAAATTTCTTGTACTTGCTAACTTTGCGACCTCGGGCAGCAACGTTACCATGGAGGAACCACAAAACATTTGACTTTATAGGCTAGAACTGAAGTCGCGCCAACTGCTTAACTCAAAATACAGTCAAGAAAGAGCTCCGAAGCCGAGAAACGGCATCGACCATAAGCACTACCGTGAAATTACGTACAATTTTCAAATTTCTTATACTTGCTAACTTTCCGACCTCGGGCAGCTATGTTACCATGGAGGAATCACACAAAATTTGACTTTATAGGCTAGAACTGAAGTCGCGCCAATTGTTTAGCTCAAAATATAGTCAAGAAAGTAGCTCTGAAGCCGAGAAACGGGATCGACCAGAAGCACTACCGTGCAATTTCGTACAATTTTCAAATATCTTGTCCTTGAAAGGTTTGCGACCTCGGACAGCTATGTTACCATGGAGGAACCACACAACATTTGAATTTATAGGCTAGAACTGAAGTCGCGCCAACTGCTTAGCTCAAAATACAGTCAAGAAAGTAGCTCTGAAGCCGAGAAACGGGATCGACCATAAGCACTACCGTGCAATTACGTACAATTTTCAAATTTCTTGTACTTGCTAACTTTGCGACCTCGGGCAGCTACGTTACCATGGAGGAACCACACAACATTTGAATTTATAGGCTAGAACTGAAGTCGCGCCAACTGCTTAAATCAAAATACAGTCAAGAAAGTAGCTCTGAAGCCGAGAAACGGCATCGACCATAAGCACTGCCGTGAAATTACGTACAATTTTCAAATTTCTTGTACTTGCTAACTTTGCGACCTCGGGCAGCTATGTTACCATAAAGGAATCACACAAGATTTGACTTTATAGGCCAGAACTGAAGTTGCGCCAACTGTTTAGCTCAAAATATAGTCAAGAAATTAGCTATGAAGCCGAGAAACGGGATCGACCATAAGCACTAATGTGAAATTACGTACAATTTTCAAATTTCTTGTACTTGCCAAATTTTGCGACCTCGGGCAGCGATGTTACCATGGAGGAATCACACAAGATTTGACTTTATAGGCTATAACTGAAGTCGCGCCAACTGCTTAGCTCAAAATACAGTCAAGAAAGTAGCTCTGAAGCCGAGAAACCGGATCGACCATAAGCAGTACCGTGAAATTATGTACAATTTTCACATTTCTTATACTTGCTAATTTTGCGACCTCGGGCAGCTATGTTACCATGGAGGAATCACACACAATTTGACTTTATAGGCTAGAACTGAAGTCGCGCCAATTGCTTAGCTCAAAATACAGTCAAGAAAGTAGCTCTGAAGCCGAGAAACGGGATCGACCATAAGCACTACCGTGCAATTACGTACAATTTTCAAATTTCTTGTACTTGCTAACTTTGCGACCTCGGGCAGCTACGTTACCATGGAGGAACCACACAACATTTGACTTTATAGGCTAGAACTGAAGTCGCGCCAACTCCTTAACTCGAAATACAGTCAAGAAAGTAGCTCTGAAGCGGAGAAACGGGATCGACCATAAGCACTACCGTGCAATTTAGTACAATTTTCAAATTTCTTGTACTTGCTAAATTTGCGACCTCGGGCAGCTACGTTGCCATGGAGGAACCACACAACATTTGACTTTATAGGCTAGAACTGAAGTCGCGCCAACTCCTTAACTCGAAATACAGTCAAGAAAGTAGCTCTGAAGCCGAGAAACGGGATCGACCATAAGCGCTACCGTGCAATTACGTACAATTTTCAAATTTCTTGTACTTGCTAACTTTGCGACCTCGGGCAGCTACGTTACCATGGAGGAACCACACAACATTTGACTTTATAGGCTAGAACTGAAGTCGCGCCAACTGCTTAACTCAAAATACAGTCAAGAAAGAGCTCTGAAGCCGAGAAACGGCGTCGAAAATAAGCACTACCGTGAAATTACGTACAATTTTCAAATTTCTTGTACTTGCTAACTTTGCGACCTCGGGCAACTACGTTACCATGGAGGAACCACACAACATTTGACTTTATAGGCTAGAACTGAAGTCGCGCCAACTCCTTAACTCGAAATACAGTCAAGAAAGTAGCTCTGAAGCCGAGAAACGGGATCGACCAGAAGCACTACCGTGCAATTTCGTACAATTTTCAAATATCTTGTCCTTGAAAGGTTTGCGACCTCGGACAGCTATGTTACCATGGAGGAACCACACAACATTTGACTTTATAGGCTAGAAATGAAGTCGCGCCAACTGCTTAACTCAAAATACAGTCAAGAAAGTAGCTCTGAAGCCGAGAAACGGGATCGACCATAAGCACTACCGTGCAATTACGTACAATTTTCAAATTTCTTGTACTTGCTAACTTTGCGACCTCGGGCAGCTACGTTACCATGGAGGAACCACACAACATTTGAATTTATAGGCTAGAACTGAAGTCGCGCCAACTGCTTAACTCAAAATACAGTCAAGAAAGAAGCTCTGAAGCCGAGAAACGGGATCGACCATAAGCACTACCGTGCAATTACGTACAATTTTCAAATTTCTTGTACTTGCTAACTTTGCGACCTCGGGCAGCTATGTTACCATGGAGGAATCACACAAGATTTGACTTTATAGGCTAGAACTGAAGTCGCGCCAACTGCTTAGCTCAAAATACAGTCAAGAAAGTAGCTCTGAAGCCGAGAAACCGGATCGACCATAAGCAGTACCGTGAAATTACGTACAATTTTCAAATTTCTTATACTTGCTAATTTTGCGACCTCGGGCAGCTATGTTACCATGGAGGAATCACACAAAATTTGACTTTATAGGCTAGAGCTGAAGTCGCGCCAATTGTTTAGTTCAAAATACAGTCAAGAAAGTAGCTCTGAAGCCGAGAAACGGGATCGACCATAAGCACTACCGTGCAATTACGTACAATTTTCAAATTTCTTGTACTTGCTAACTTTGCGACCTCGGGCAGCTACGTTACCATTGAGGAACCACACAACATTTGACTTTATAGACTAGAACTGAAGTCGCGCCAACTCCTTAACTCGAAATACAGTCAAGAAAGTAGCTCTGAAGCCGAGAAACGGGATCGACCATAAGCACTACCGTGCAATTACGTACAATTTTCAAATATCTTGTCCTTCAAATGTTTGCGACCTCGGACAGCTATGTTACCATGGAGGAACCACACAACATTTGACTTTATAGGCTAGAACTGAAGTCGCGCCAACTGCTTAACTCAAAATACAGTCAAGAAAGAAGCTCTGAAGCCGAGAAACGGGATCGACCATAAGCACTACCGTGCAATTACGTACAATTTTCAAATTTCTTGTACTTGCTAACTTTGCGACCTCGGGCAGCTATGTTACCATGGAGGAATCACACAAGATTTGACTTTATAGGCTAGAACTGAAGTCGCGCCAACTGCTTAGCTCAAAATACAGTCAAGAAAGTAGCTCTGAAGCCGAGAAACCGGATCGACCATAAGCAGTACCGTGAAATTACGTACAATTTTCAAATTTCTTATACTTGCTAATTTTGCGACCTCGGGCAGCTATGTTACCATGGAGGAATCACACAAAATTTGACTTTATAGGCTAGAGCTGAAGCCGCGCCAATTGTTTAGTTCAAAATACAGTCAAGAAAGTAGCTCTGAAGCCGAGAAACGGGATCGACCATAAGCACTACCGTGCAATTACGTACAATTTTCAAATTTCTTGTACTTGCTAACTTTGCGACCTCGGGCAGCTACGTTACCATTGAGGAACCACACAACATTTGACTTTATAGACTAGAACTGAAGTCGCGCCAACTCCTTAACTCGAAATACAGTCAAGAAAGTAGCTCTGAAGCCGAGAAACGGGATCGACCATAAGCACTACCGTGCAATTACGTACAATTTTCAAATATCTTGTCCTTCAAATGTTTGCGACCTCGGACAGCTATGTTACCATGGAGGAACCACACAACATTTGACTTTATAGGCTAGAACTGAAGTCGCGCCAACTGCTTAACCCAAAATACAGTCAAGAAATTAGCTCCGAAGCCGAGAAACGGGATCGACCATAAGCACTACCGTGCAATTACGTACAATTTTCAAATTTCTTGTACTTGCTAACTTTGCGACCTCGGGCAGCTACGTTACCATTGAGGAACCACACAACATTTGACTTTATAGACTAGAACTGAAGTCGCGCCAACTCCTTAACTCAAAATACAGTCAAGAAAGAAGCTCTGAAGCGGAGAAACGGGATCGACCATAAGCACTACCGTGCAATTTAGTACAATTTTCAAATTTCTTGTACTTGCTAACTTTGCGACCTCGGGCAGCTACGTTACCATGGAGGAACCACACAACATTTGAATTTATAGGCTAGAGCTGAAGTCGCGCCAATTGTTTAGTTCAAAATACAGTCAAGAAAGTAGCTCTGAAGCCGAGAAACGGGATCGACCATAAGCACTACCGTGCAATTTAGTACAATTTTCAAATTTCTTGTACTTGCTAACTTTGCGACCTCGGGCAGCTATGTTACCATGGAGGAATCACACAAAATTTGACTTTATAGGCTAGAACTGAAGTCGCGCCAATTGTTTAGCTCAAAATACAGTCAAGAAAGTAGCTCTGAAGCCGAGAAACGGGATCGACCATAAGCACTACCGTGCAATTACGTACAATTTTCAAATTTCTTGTACTTGCTAACTTTGCGACCTCGGGCAGCTACGTTACCATGGAGGAACCACACAACATTTGAATTTATAGGCTAGAACTGAAGTCGCGCCAACTGCTTAAATCAAAATACAGTCAAGAAAGTAGCTCTGAAGCCGAGAAACGGCATCGACCATAAGCACTGCCGTGAAATTACGTACAATTTTCAAATTTCTTGTACTTGCTAACTTTGCGACCTCGGGCAGCTATGTTACCATAAAGGAATCACACAAGATTTGACTTTATAGGCCAGAACTGAAGTTGCGCCAACTGTTTAGCTCAAAATATAGTCAAGAAATTAGCTATGAAGCCGAGAAACGGGATCGACCATAAGCACTAATGTGAAATTACGTACAATTTTCAAATTTCTTGTACTTGCCAAATTTTGCGACCTCGGGCAGCGATGTTACCATGGAGGAATCACACAAGATTTGACTTTATAGGCTATAACTGAAGTCGCGCCAACTGCTTAGCTCAAAATACAGTCAAGAAAGTAGCTCTGAAGCCGAGAAACCGGATCGACCATAAGCAGTACCGTGAAATTATGTACAATTTTCACATTTCTTATACTTGCTAATTTTGCGACCTCGGGCAGCTATGTTACCATGGAGGAATCACACAAAATTTGACTTTATAGGCTAGAACTGAAGTCGCGCCAATTGCTTAGCTCAAAATACAGTCAAGAAAGTAGCTCTGAAGCCAAGAAACGGGATCGACCATAAGCACTACCGTGCAATTACGTACAATTTTCAAATTTCTTGTACTTGCTAACTTTGCGACCTCGGGCAGCTACGTTACCATGGAGGAACCACACAACATTTGACTTTATAGGCTAGAACTGAAGTCGCGCCAACTCCTTAACTCGAAATACAGTCAAGAAAGTAGCTCTGAAGCGGAGAAACGGGATCGACCATAAGCACTACCGTGCAATTTAGTACAATTTTCAAATTTCTTGTACTTGCTAAATTTGCGACCTCGGGCAGCTACGTTGCCATGGAGGAACCACACAACATTTGACTTTATAGGCTAGAACTGAAGTCGCGCCAACTCCTTAACTCGAAATACAGTCAAGAAAGTAGCTCTGAAGCCGAGAAACGGGATCGACCATAAGCGCTACCGTGCAATTACGTACAATTTTCAAATTTCTTGTACTTGCTAACTTTGCGACCTCGGGCAGCTACGTTACCATGGAGGAACCACACAACATTTGACTTTATAGGCTAGAACTGAAGTCGCGCCAACTGCTTAACTCAAAATACAGTCAAGAAAGAGCTCTGAAGCCGAGAAACGGCGTCGAAAATAAGCACTACCGTAAAATTACGTACAATTTTCAAATTTCTTGTACTTGCTAACTTTGCGACCTCGGGCAGCTACGTTACCATGGAGGAACCACACAACACTTGACTTTATAGGCTAGAACTGAAGTCGCGCCAACTCCTTAACTCGAAATACAGTCAAGAAAGTAGCTCTGAAGCCGAGAAACGGGATCGACCAGAAGCACTACCGTGCAATTTCGTACAATTTTCAAATATCTTGTCCTTGAAAGGTTTGCGACCTCGGACAGCTATGTTACCATGGAGGAACCACACAACATTTGACTTTATAGGCTAGAAATGAAGTCGCGCCAACTGCTTAAATCAAAATACAGTCAAGAAAGTAGCTCTGAAGCCGAGAAACGGGATCGACCATAAGCACTACCGTGCAATTACGTACAATTTTCAAATTTCTTGTACTTGCTAACTTTGCGACCTCGGGCAGCTACGTTACCATGGAGGAACCACACAACATTTGAATTTATAGGCTAGAACTGAAGTCGCGCCAACTGCTTAACTCAAAATACAGTCAAGAAAGAAGCTCTGAAGCCGAGAAACGGGATCGACCATAAGCACTACCGTGCAATTACGTACAATTTTCAAATTTCTTGTACTTGCTAACTTTGCGACCTCGGGCAGCTATGTTACCATGGAGGAATCACACAAGATTTGACTTTATAGGCTAGAACTGAAGTCGCGCCAACTGCTTAGCTCAAAATACAGTCAAGAAAGTAGCTCTGAAGCCGAGAAACCGGATCGACCATAAGCAGTACCGTGAAATTACGTACAATTTTCAAATTTCTTATACTTTCTAATTTTGCGACCTCGGGCAGCTATGTTACCATGGAGGAATCACACAAAATTTGACTTTATAGGCTAGAGCTGAAGTCGCGCCAATTGTTTAGTTCAAAATACAGTCAAGAAAGTAGCTCTGAAGCCGAGAAACGGGATCGACCATAAGCACTACCGTGCAATTACGTACAATTTTCAAATTTCTTGTACTTGCTAACTTTGCGACCTCGGGCAGCTACGTTACCATTGAGGAACCACACAACATTTGAATTTATAGGCTAGAACTGAAGTCGCGCCAACTGCTTAACTCAAAATACAGTCAAGAAAGAAGCTCTGAAGCCGAGAAACGGGATCGACCATAAGCACTACCGTGCAATTACGTACAATTTTCAAATTTCTTGTACTTGCTAACTTTGCGACCTCGGGCAGCTATGTTACCATGGAGGAATCACACAAGATTTGACTTTATAGGCTAGAACTGAAGTCGCGCCAACTGCTTAGCTCAAAATACAGTCAAGAAAGTAGCTCTGAAGCCGAGAAACCGGATCGACCATAAGCAGTACCGTGAAATTACGTACAATTTTCAAATTTCTTATACTTGCTAATTTTGCGACCTCGGGCAGCTATGTTACCATGGAGGAATCACACAAAATTTGACTTTATAGGCTAGAGCTGAAGTCGCGCCAATTGTTTAGTTCAAAATACAGTCAAGAAAGTAGCTCTGAAGCCGAGAAACGGGATCGACCATAAGCACTACCGTGCAATTACGTACAATTTTCAAATTTCTTGTACTTGCTAACTTTGCGACCTCGGGCAGCTACGTTACCATTGAGGAACCACACAACATTTGACTTTATAGACTAGAACTGAAGTCGCGCCAACTCCTTAACTCGAAATACAGTCAAGAAAGTAGCTCTGAAGCCGAGAAACGGGATCGACCATAAGCACTACCGTGCAATTACGTACAATTTTCAAATATCTTGTCCTTCAAATGTTTGCGACCTCGGACAGCTATGTTACCATGGAGGAACCACACAACATTTGACTTTATAGGCTAGAACTGAAGTCGCGCCAACTGCTTAACCCAAAATACAGTCAAGAAATTAGCTCCGAAGCCGAGAAACGGGATCGACCATAAGCACTACCGTGCAATTACATACAATTTTCAAATTTCTTGTACTTGCTAACTTTGCGACCTCGGGCAGCTACGTTACCATGGAGGAACCACACAACATTTGACTTTATAGGCTAGAACTGAAGTCGCGCCAACTGCTTAAATCAAAATACAGTCAAGAAAGTAGCTCTGAAGCCGAGAAACGGGATCGACCATAAGCACTACCGTGCAATTACGTACAATTTTCAAATTTCTTGTACTTGCTAACTTTGCGACCTCGGGCAGCTACGTTACCATGGAGGAACCACACAACATTTGACTTTATAGACTAGAACTGAAGTCGCGCCAACTCCTTAACTCGAAATACAGTCAAGAAAGTAGCTCTGAAGCCGAGAAACGGGATCGACCATAAGCACTACCGTGCAATTACGTACAATTTTCAAATATCTTGTCCTTGAAATGTTTGCGACCTCGGACAGCTATGTTACCATGGAGGAACCACACAACATTTGACTTTATAGGCTAGAACTGAAGTCGCGCCAACTGCTTAACCCAAAATACAGTCAAGAAATTAGCTCCGAAGCCGAGAAACGGGATCGACCATAAGCACTACCATGCAATTACGTACAATTTTCAAATTTCTTGTACTTGCTAACTTTGCGACCTCGGGCAGCTACGTTACCATGGAGGAACCACACAACATTTGAATTTATAGGCTAGAACTGAAGTCGCGCCAACTGCTTAAATCAAAATACAGTCAAGAAAGTAGCTCTGAAGCCGAGAAACGGGATCGACCATAAGCACTACCGTGCAATTACGTACAATTTTCAAATTTCTTGTACTTGCTAACTTTGCGACCTCGGGCAGCTACGTTACCATGGAGGAACCACACAACATTTGACTTTATAGGCTAGAACTGAAGTCGCGCCAACTCCTTAACTCGAAATACAGTCAAGAAAGTAGCTCTGAAGCCGAGAAACGGGATCGACCAGAAGCACTACCGTGCAATTACGTACAATTTTCAAATATCTTGTCCTTGAAAGGTTTGCGACCTCGGACAGCTATGTTACCATGGAGGACCCACACAACATTTGACTTTATAAGCTAGAACTGAAGTCGCGCCAACTGCTTAAATCAAAATACAGTCAAGAAAGTAGCTCTGAAGCCGAGAAACGGGATCGACCATAAGCACTACCGTGCAATTACGTATAATTTTCAAATTTCTTGTACTTGCTAAATTTGCGACCTCGGGCAGCTATGTTACCATGGAGGAATCACACAAGATTTGACTTTATAGGCCAGAACTGAAGTCGCGCCAACTGTTTAACTCAAAATAAAGTCAAGAAAGTAGCTCTGAAGCCGAGAAGCGGGATCGACCATAAGCACTACCGTGAAATTACGTACCATTTTCAAATTTCTTGTACTTGCTAACTTTGCGACCTCGGGCAGCTATGTTACCATGGAGGAATCACACAAGATTTGACTTTATAGGCTAGAACTGAAGTCGCGCCAACTGCTTAACTCAAAATACAGTCAAGAAAGTAGCTCTGAAGCCGAGAAACCGGATCGACCATAAGCAGTACCGTGAAATTACGTACAATTTTCAAATTTCTTATACTTGCTAACTTTGCGACCTCGGGCAGCTATGTTACCATGGAGGAATCACACAAAATTTGACTTTATAGGCTAGAACTGAAGTCGCGCCAATTGTTTAGCTCAAAATACAGTCAAGAAAGTAGCTCTGAAGCCGAGAAACGGGATCGACCATAAGCACTACCGTGCAATTACGTACAATTTTCAAATTTCTTGTACTTGCTAACTTTGCGACCTCGGGCAGCTACGTTGCCATGGAGGAACCACACAACATTTGACTTTATAGGCTAGAACTGAAGTCGCGCCAACTCCTTAACTCGAAATACAGTCAAGAAAGTAGCTCTGAAGCCGAGAAACGGGATCGACCATAAGCACTACCGTGCAATTACGTACAATTTTCAAATTTCTTGTACTTGCTAACTTTGCGACCTCGGGCAGCTATGTTACCAAGGAGGAATCACACAAGATTTGACTTTATGGGCTAGAACTGAAGTCGCGCCAACTGCTTAAATCAAAATACAGTCAAGAAAGTAGCTCTGAAGCCGAGAAACGCGATCGACCATAAGCACTACCGTGAAATTACGTACAATTTTCAAATTTCTTGTACTTGCTAACTTTGCGACCTCGGGCAGCTACGTTACCATGGAGGAACCACACAACATTTGACTTTATAGGCTAGAACTGAAGTCGCGCCAACTGCTTAACTCAAAATACAGTCAAGAAAGAAGCTCTGAAGCCGAGAAACGGCATCGACCATAAGCACTACCGTGAAATTACGTACAATTTTCAAATTTCTTGTACTTGCTAACTTTGCGACCTCGGGCAGCTGCGTTACCATGGAGGAAACACACAACATTTGACATTATAGGCCAGAACTGGAGTCGCGCCAACTCCTTAACTCGAAATACAGTCAAGAAAGTAGCTCTGAAGCCGAGAAACGGGATCGACCAGAAGCACTACCGTGCAATTACGTACAATTTTCAAATATCTTGTCCTTGAAATGTTTGCGACCTCGGACAGCTATGTTACCATGGAGGAACCACACAACATTTGACTTTATAGGCTAGAACTGAAGTCGCGCCAACTGCTTAACCCAAAATACAGTCAAGAAATTAGCTCCGAAGCCGAGAAACGAGATCGACCATAAGCACTACCATGCAATTACGTACAATTTTCAAATTTCTTGTACTTGCTAACTTTGCGACCTCGGGCAGCTACGTTACCATGGAGGAACCACACAACATTTGAATTTATAGGCTAGAACTGAAGTCGCGCCAACTGCTTAAATCAAAATACAGTCAAGAAAGTAGCTCTGAAGCCGAGAAACGGGATCGACCATAAGCACTACCGTGCAATTACGTACAATTTTCAAATTTCTTGTACTTGCTAACTTTGCGACCTCGGGCAGCTACGTTACCATGGAGGAACCACACAACATTTGACTTTATAGGCTAGAACTGAAGTCGCGCCAACTCCTTAACTCGAAATACAGTCAAGAAAGTAGCTCTGAAGCCGAGAAACGGGATCGACCATAAGCACTACCGTGCAATTACGTACAATTTTCAAATTTCTTGTACTTGCTAACTTTGCGACCTCGGGCAGCTACGTTACCATGGAGGAACCACACAACATTTGACTTTATAGGCTAGAACTGAAGTCGCGCCAACTGCTTAACTCAAAATACAGTCAAGAAAGAAGCTCTGAAGCCGAGAAACGGCATCGACCATAAGCACTACCGTGAAATTACGTACAATTTTCAAATTTCTTGTACTTGCTAACTTTGCGACCTCGGGCAGCTGCGTTACCATGGAGGAAACACACAACATTTGACATTATAGGCTAGAACTGGAGTCGCGCCAACTCCTTAACTCGAAATACAGTCAAGAAAGTAGCTCTGAAGCCGAGAAACGGGATCGACCAGAAGCACTACCGTGCAATTACGTACAATTTTCAAATATCTTGTCCTTGAAAGGTTTGCGACCTCGGACAGCTATGTTACCATGGAGGAACCACACAACATTTGACTTTATAGGCTAGAACTGAAGTCGCGCCAACTGCTTAACTCAAAATACAGTCAAGAAAGAGCTCTGAAGCCGAGAAACGGCAGGGACCATAAGCACTACCGTGAAATTACGTACAATTTTCAGATTTCTTGTACTTGCTAACTTTGCGACCTCGGGCAGCTATGTTGCCATGGAGGAATCACACAAGATTTGACTTTATAGGCTAGAACTGAAGTCGCGCCAACTGTCTAACATAAAATACAGTCAAGAAAGTAGCTCCGAAGCCGAGAAACGGCATCGACCATAAGCACTGCCGTGAAATTACGTACAATTTTCAAATTTCTTGTACTTGCTAACTTTGTGACCTCGGGCAGCTATGTTACCATGGAGGAATCACACAAGATTTGACTTTATAGGCCAGAACTGAAGTTGCGCCAACTGTTTAGCTCAAAATATAGTCAAGAAAGTAGCTCTGAAGCCGAGAAACGGGATCGACCATAAGCACTAATGTGAAATTACGTACAATTTTCAAATTTCTTGTACTTGCCAAATTTTGCGACCTCGGGCAGCGATGTTACCATGGAGGAATCACACAAGATTTGACTTTATAGGCTATAACTGAAGTCGCGCCAACTGTTTAACTCAAAATAAAGTCAAGAAAGTAGCTCTGAAGCCGAGAAGCGGGATCGACCATAAGCACTAATGTGAAATTACGTACAATTTTCAAATTTCTTGTACTTGCTAACTTTGCGACCTCGGACAGCTATGTTACCATGCAGGAATCACACAAGATTTGACTTTATAGGCTAGAACTGAAGTCGCGCCAACTGCTTAGCTCAAAATACAGTCAAGAAAGTAGCTCTGAAGCCGAGAAACCGGATCGACCATAAGCAGTACCGTGCAATTACGTACAATTTTCAAATTTCTTGTACTTGCTAACTTTGCGACCTCGGGCAGCTACGTTACCATGGAGGAACCACACAACATTTGACTTTATAGGCTAGAACTGAAGTCGCGCCAACTCCTTAACTCGAAATACAGTCAAGAAAGTAGCTCTGAAGCCGAGAAACGGGATCGACCATAAGCACTACCGTGCAATTACGTACAATTTTCAAATTTCTTGTACTTGCTAAATTTGCGACCTCGGGCAGCTACGTTACCATGGAGGAACCACACAACATTTGACTTTATAGGCTAGAACTGAAGTCGCGCCAACTGCTTAACTCAAAATACAGTCAAGAAAGAGCTCTGAAGCCGAGAAACGGCATCGACCATAAGCACTGCCGTGAAATTACGTACAATTTTCAAATTTCTTGTACTTGCTAACTTTGCGACCTCGGGCAGCTACGTTACCATGGAGGAACCACACAACATTTGACTTTATAGGCTAGAACTGAAGTCGCGCCAACTCCTTAACCTCGAAATACAGTCAAGAAAGTAGCTCTGAAGCCGAGAAACGGGATCGACCAGAAGCGCTACCGTGCAATTACGTACAATTTTCAAATTTCTTGTACTTGCTAACTTTGCGACCTCGGGCAGCTACGTTACCATGGAGGAACCACACAACATTTGACTTTATAGGCTAGAACTGAAGTCGCGCCAACTGCTTAACTCAAAATACAGTCAAGAAAGAGCTCTGAAGCCGAGAAACGGCGTCGACCATAAGCACTACCGTGAAATTACGTACAATTTTCAAATTTCTTGTACTTGCTAACTTTGCGACCTCGGGCAGCTACGTTACCATGGAGGAACCACACAACATTTGACTTTATAGGCTAGAACTGAAGTCGCGCCAACTCCTTAACTCGAAATACAGTCAAGAAAGTAGCTCTGAAGCCGAGAAACGGGATCGACCAGAAGCACTACCGTGCAATTTCGTACAATTTTCAAATATCTTGTCCTTGAAAGGTTTGCGACCTCTAACAGCTATGTTACCATGGAGGAACCACACAACATTTGACTTTATAGGCTAGAACTGAAGTCGCGCCAACTGCTTAAATCAAAATACAGTCAAGAAAGTAGCTCTGAAGCCGAGAAACGGGATCGACCATAAGCACTACCGTGCAATTACGTACAATTTTCAAATTTCTTGTACTTGCTAACTTTGCGACCTCGGGCAGCTACGTTACCATGCAGGAATCACACAAGATTTGACTTTATAGGCTAGAACTGAAGTCGCGCCAACTGCTTAGCTCAAAATACAGTCAAGAAAGTAGCTCTGAAGCCGAGAAACCGGATCGACCATAAGCAGTACCGTGCAATTACGTACAATTTTCAAATTTCTTGTACTTGCTAACTTTGCGACCTCGGGCAGCTATGTTACCATGGAGGAATCACACAAGATTTGACTTTATAGGCTAGAACTGAAGTCGCGCCAACTGCTTAGCTCAAAATACAGTCAAGAAAGTAGCTCTGAAGCCGAGAAACCGGATCGACCATAAGCAGTACCGTGAAATTACGTACAATTTTCAAATTTCTTATACTTGCTAACTTTGCGACCTCGGGCAGCTATGTTACCATGGAGGAATCACACAAAATTTGACTTTATAGGCTAGAACTGAAGTCGCGCCAATTGTTTAGCTCAAAATACAGTCAAGAAAGTAGCTCTGAAGCCGAGAAACGGGATCGACCATAAGCACTACCGTGCAATTACGTACAATTTTCAAATTTCTTGTACTTGCTAACTTTGCGACCTCGGGCAGCTACGTTACCATTGAGGAACCACACAACATTTGACTTTATAGACTAGAACTGAAGTCGCGCCAACTCCTTAACTCGAAATACAGTCAAGAAAGTAGCTCTGAAGCCGAGAAACGGGATCGACCATAAGCACTACCGTGCAATTACGTACAATTTTCAAATATCTTGTCCTTCAAATGTTTGCGACCTCGGACAGCTATGTTACCATGGAGGAACCACACAACATTTGACTTTATAGGCTAGAACTGAAGTCGCGCCAACTGCTTAACCCAAAATACAGTCAAGAAATTAGCTCCGAAGCCGAGAAACGGGATCGACCATAAGCACTACCGTGCAATTACATACAGTTTTCAAATTTCTTGTACTTGCTAACTTTGCGACCTCGGGCAGCTACGTTACCATGGAGGAACCACACAACATTTGACTTTATAGGCTAGAACTGAAGTCGCGCCAACTGCTTAAATCAAAATACAGTCAAGAAAGTAGCTCTGAAGCCGAGAAACGGGATCGACCATAAGCACTACCGTGCAATTACGTACAATTTTCAAATTTCTTGTACTTGCTAACTTTGCGACCTCGGGCAGCTACGTTACCATGGAGGAACCACACAACATTTGACTTTATAGACTAGAACTGAAGTCGCGCCAACTCCTTAACTCGAAATACAGTCAAGAAAGTAGCTCTGAAGCCGAGAAACGGGATCGACCATAAGCACTACCGTGCAATTACGTACAATTTTCAAATATCTTGTCCTTGAAATGTTTGCGACCTCGGACAGCTATGTTACCATGGAGGAACCACACAACATTTGACTTTATAGGCTAGAACTGAAGTCGCGCCAACTGCTTAACCCAAAATACAGTCAAGAAATTAGCTCCGAAGCCGAGAAACGGGATCGACCATAAGCACTACCATGCAATTACGTACAATTTTCAAATTTCTTGTACTTGCTAACTTTGCGACCTCGGGCAGCTACGTTACCATGGAGGAACCACACAACATTTGAATTTATAGGCTAGAACTGAAGTCGCGCCAACTGCTTAAATCAAAATACAGTCAAGAAAGTAGCTCTGAAGCCGAGAAACGGGATCGACCATAAGCACTACCGTGCAATTACGTACAATTTTCAAATTTCTTGTACTTGCTAACTTTGCGACCTCGGGCAGCTACGTTACCATGGAGGAACCACACAACATTTGACTTTATAGGCTAGAACTGAAGTCGCGCCAACTCCTTAACTCGAAATACAGTCAAGAAAGTAGCTCTGAAGCCGAGAAACGGGATCGACCAGAAGCACTACCGTGCAATTACGTACAATTTTCAAATATCTTGTCCTTGAAAGGTTTGCGACCTCGGACAGCTATGTTACCATGGAGGACCCACACAACATTTGACTTTTTGGCTAGAACTGAAGTCGCGCCAACTACTTAAATCAAAATACAGTCAAGAAAGTAGCTCTGAAGCCGAGAAACGGGATCGACCATAAGCACTACCGTGCAATTACGTATAATTTTCAAATTTCTTGTACTTGCTAAATTTGCGACCTCGGGCAGCTATGTTACCATGGAGGAATCACACAAGATTTGACTTTATAGGCCAGAACTGAAGTCGCGCCAACTGTTTAACTCAAAATAAAGTCAAGAAAGTAGCTCTGAAGCCGAGAAGCGGGATCGACCATAAGCACTACCGTGAAATTACGTACCATTTTCAAATTTCTTGTACTTGCTAACTTTGCGACCTCGGGCAGCTATGTTACCATGGAGGAATCACACAAGATTTGACTTTATAGGCTAGAACTGAAGTCGCGCCAACTGCTTAACTCAAAATACAGTCAAGAAAGTAGCTCTGAAGCCGAGAAACCGGATCGACCATAAGCAGTACCGTGAAATTACGTACAATTTTCAAATTTCTTATACTTGCTAACTTTGCGACCTCGGGCAGCTATGTTACCATGGAGGAATCACACAAAATTTGACTTTATAGGCTAGAACTGAAGTCGCGCCAATTGTTTAGCTCAAAATACAGTCAAGAAAGTAGCTCTGAAGCCGAGAAACGGGATCGACCATAAGCACTACCGTGCAATTACGTACAATTTTCAAAATTCTTGTACTTGCTAACTTTGCGACCACGGGCAGCTACGTTACCATGGAGGAACCACACAACATTTGACTTTATAGACTAGAACTGAAGTCGCGCCAACTCCTTGACTCGAAATACAGTCAAGAAAGTAGCTCTGAAGCCGAGAAACGGGATCGACCATAAGCACTACCGTGCAATTACGTACAATTTTCAAATTTCTTGTACTTGCTAACTTTGCGACCTCGGGCAGCTACGTTGCCATGGAGGAACCACACAACATTTGACTTTATAGGCTAGAACTGAAGTCGCGCCAACTCCTTAACTCGAAATACAGTCAAGAAAGTAGCTCTGAAGCCGAGAAACGGGATCGACCATAAGCACTACCGTGCAATTACGTACAATTTTCAAATTTCTTGTACTTGCTAACTTTGCGACCTCGGGCAGCTATGTTACCAAGGAGGAATCACACAAGATTTGACTTTATGGGCTAGAACTGAAGTCGCGCCAACTGCTTAAATCAAAATACAGTCAAGAAAGTAGCTCTGAAGCCGAGAAACGCGATCGACCATAAGCACTACCGTGAAATTACGTACAATTTTCAAATTTCTTGTACTTGCTAACTTTGCGACCTCGGGCAGCTACGTTACCATGGAGGAACCACACAACATTTGACTTTATAGGCTAGAACTGAAGTCGCGCCAACTGCTTAACTCAAAATACAGTCAAGAAAGAAGCTCTGAAGCCGAGAAACGGCATCGACCATAAGCACTACCGTGAAATTACGTACAATTTTCAAATTTCTTGTACTTGCTAACTTTGCGACCTCGGGCAGCTGCGTTACCATGGAGGAAACACACAACATTTGACATTATAGGCTAGAACTGGAGTCGCGCCAACTCCTTAACTCGAAATACAGTCAAGAAAGTAGCTCTGAAGCCGAGAAACGGGATCGACCAGAAGCACTACCGTGCAATTACGTACAATTTTCAAATATCTTGTCCTTGAAATGTTTGCGACCTCGGACAGCTATGTTACCATGGAGGAACCACACAACATTTGACTTTATAGGCTAGAACTGAAGTCGCGCCAACTGCTTAACCCAAAATACAGTCAAGAAATTAGCTCCGAAGCCGAGAAACGAGATCGACCATAAGCACTACCATGCAATTACGTACAATTTTCAAATTTCTTGTACTTGCTAACTTTGCGACCTCGGGCAGCTACGTTACCATGGAGGAACCACACAACATTTGAATTTATAGGCTAGAACTGAAGTCGCGCCAACTGCTTAAATCAAAATACAGTCAAGAAAGTAGCTCTGAAGCCGAGAAACGGGATCGACCATAAGCACTACCGTGCAATTACGTACAATTTTCAAATTTCTTGTACTTGCTAACTTTGCGACCTCGGGCAGCTACGTTACCATGGAGGAACCACACAACATTTGACTTTATAGGCTAGAACTGAAGTCGCGCCAACTCCTTAACTCGAAATACAGTCAAGAAAGTAGCTCTGAAGCCGAGAAACGGGATCGACCATAAGCACTACCGTGCAATTACGTACAATTTTCAAATTTCTTGTACTTGCTAACTTTGCGACCTCGGGCAGCTACGTTACCATGGAGGAACCACACAACATTTGACTTTATAGGCTAGAACTGAAGTCGCGCCAACTGCTTAACTCAAAATACAGTCAAGAAAGTAGCTCTGAAGCCGAGAAACGGGATCGACCAGAAGCACTACCGTGCAATTACGTACAATTTTCAAATTTCTTGTACTTGCTAACTTTGCGACCTCGGGCAGCTGCGTTACCATGGAGGAAACACACAACATTTGACATTATAGGCTAGAACTGGAGTCGCGCCAACTCCTTAACTCGAAATACAGTCAAGAAAGTAGCTCTGAAGCCGAGAAACGGGATCGACCAGAAGCACTACCGTGCAATTACGTACAATTTTCAAATATCTTGTCCTTGAAAGGTTTGCGACCTCGGACAGCTATGTTACCATGGAGGAACCACACAACATTTGACTTTATAGGCTAGAACTGAAGTCGCGCCAACTGCTTAACCCAAAATACAGTCAAGAAAGTAGCTCCGAAGCCGAGAAACGGGATCGACCATAAGCAATACCGTGAAATTACGTACAATTTTCAGATTTCTTGTACTTGCTAACTTTGCGACCTCGGGCAGCTATGTTGCCATGGAGGAATCACACAAGATTTGACTTTATAGGCTAGAACTGAAGTCGCGCCAACTGTCTAACATAAAATACAGTCAAGAAAGTAGCTCCGAAGCCGAGAAACGGCATCGACCATAAGCACTGCCGTGAAATTACGTACAATTTTCAAATTTCTTGTACTTGCTAACTTTGCGACCTCGGGCAGCTATGTTACCATGGAGGAATCACACAAGATTTGACTTTATAGGCCAGAACTGAAGTTGCGCCAACTGTTTAGCTCAAAATATAGTCAAGAAAGTAGCTCTGAAGCCGAGAAACGGGATCGACCATAAGCACTAATGTGAAATTACGTACAATTTTCAAATTTCTTGTACTTGCCAAATTTTGCGACCTCGGGCAGCTATGTTACCATGGAGGAATCACACAAGATTTGACTTTATAGGCCAGAACTGAAGTCGCGCCAACTGTTTAACTCAAAATAAAGTCAAGAAAGTAGCTCTGAAGCCGAGAAGCGGGATCGACCATAAGCACTACCGTGAAATTACGTACCATTTTCAAATTTCTTGTACTTGCTAACTTTGCGACCTCGGGCAGCTATGTTACCATGGAGGAATCACACAAGATTTGACTTTATAGGCTAGAACTGAAGTCGCGCCAACTGCTTAACTCAAAATACAGTCAAGAAAGTAGCTCTGAAGCCGAGAAACCGGATCGACCATAAGCAGTACCGTGAAATTACGTACAATTTTCAAATTTCTTATACTTGCTAACTTTGCGACCTCGGGCAGCTATGTTACCATGGAGGAATCACACAAAATTTGACTTTATAGGCTAGAACTGAAGTCGCGCCAATTGTTTAGCTCAAAATACAGTCAAGAAAGTAGCTCTGAAGCCGAGAAACGGGATCGACCATAAGCACTACCGTGCAATTACGTACAATTTTCAAAATTCTTGTACTTGCTAACTTTGCGACCACGGGCAGCTACGTTACCATGGAGGAACCACACAACATTTGACTTTATAGACTAGAACTGAAGTCGCGCCAACTCCTTGACTCGAAATACAGTCAAGAAAGTAGCTCTGAAGCCGAGAAACGGGATCGACCATAAGCACTACCGTGCAATTACGTACAATTTTCAAATTTCTTGTACTTGCTAACTTTGCGACCTCGGGCAGCTACGTTGCCATGGAGGAACCACACAACATTTGACTTTATAGGCTAGAACTGAAGTCGCGCCAACTCCTTAACTCGAAATACAGTCAAGAAAGTAGCTCTGAAGCCGAGAAACGGGATCGACCATAAGCACTACCGTGCAATTACGTACAATTTTCAAATTTCTTGTACTTGCTAACTTTGCGACCTCGGGCAGCTATGTTACCAAGGAGGAATCACACAAGATTTGACTTTATGGGCTAGAACTGAAGTCGCGCCAACTGCTTAAATCAAAATACAGTCAAGAAAGTAGCTCTGAAGCCGAGAAACGCGATCGACCATAAGCACTACCGTGAAATTACGTACAATTTTCAAATTTCTTGTACTTGCTAACTTTGCGACCTCGGGCAGCTACGTTACCATGGAGGAACCACACAACATTTGACTTTATAGGCTAGAACTGAAGTCGCGCCAACTGCTTAACTCAAAATACAGTCAAGAAAGAAGCTCTGAAGCCGAGAAACGGCATCGACCATAAGCACTACCGTGAAATTACGTACAATTTTCAAATTTCTTGTACTTGCTAACTTTGCGACCTCGGGCAGCTGCGTTACCATGGAGGAAACACACAACATTTGACATTATAGGCTAGAACTGGAGTCGCGCCAACTCCTTAACTCGAAATACAGTCAAGAAAGTAGCTCTGAAGCCGAGAAACGGGATCGACCAGAAGCACTACCGTGCAATTACGTACAATTTTCAAATATCTTGTCCTTGAAATGTTTGCGACCTCGGACAGCTATGTTACCATGGAGGAACCACACAACATTTGACTTTATAGGCTAGAACTGAAGTCGCGCCAACTGCTTAACCCAAAATACAGTCAAGAAATTAGCTCCGAAGCCGAGAAACGAGATCGACCATAAGCACTACCATGCAATTACGTACAATTTTCAAATTTCTTGTACTTGCTAACTTTGCGACCTCGGGCAGCTACGCTACCATGGAGGAACCACACAACATTTGAATTTATAGGCTAGAACTGAAGTCGCGCCAACTGCTTAAATCAAAATACAGTCAAGAAAGTAGCTCTGAAGCCGAGAAACGGGATCGACCATAAGCACTACCGTGCAATTACGTACAATTTTCAAATTTCTTGTACTTGCTAACTTTGCGACCTCGGGCAGCTACGTTACCATGGAGGAACCACACAACATTTGACTTTATAGGCTAGAACTGAAGTCGCGCCAACTCCTTAACTCGAAATACAGTCAAGAAAGTAGCTCTGAAGCCGAGAAACGGGATCGACCATAAGCACTACCGTGCAATTACGTACAATTTTCAAATTTCTTGTACTTGCTAACTTTGCGACCTCGGGCAGCTACGTTACCATGGAGGAACCACACAACATTTGACTTTATAGGCTAGAACTGAAGTCGCGCCAACTGCTTAACTCAAAATACAGTCAAGAAAGTAGCTCTGAAGCCGAGAAACGGGATCGACCAGAAGCACTACCGTGCAATTACGTACAATTTTCAAATTTCTTGTACTTGCTAACTTTGCGACCTCGGGCAGCTGCGTTACCATGGAGGAAACACACAACATTTGACATTATAGGCTAGAACTGGAGTCGCGCCAACTCCTTAACTCGAAATACAGTCAAGAAAGTAGCTCTGAAGCCGAGAAACGGGATCGACCAGAAGCACTACCGTGCAATTACGTACAATTTTCAAATATCTTGTCCTTGAAAGGTTTGCGACCTCGGACAGCTATGTTACCATGGAGGAACCACACAACATTTGACTTTATAGGCTAGAACTGAAGTCGCGCCAACTGCTTAACCCAAAATACAGTCAAGAAAGTAGCTCCGAAGCCGAGAAACGGGATCGACCATAAGCAATACCGTGAAATTACGTACAATTTTCAGATTTCTTGTACTTGCTAACTTTGCGACCTCGGGCAGCTATGTTGCCATGGAGGAATCACACAAGATTTGACTTTATAGGCTAGAACTGAAGTCGCGCCAACTGTCTAACATAAAATACAGTCAAGAAAGTAGCTCCACACAACATTTGACTTTATAGGCTAGAACTGAAGTCGCGCCAACTGCTTAACTCAAAATACAGTCAAGAAAGTAGCTCTGAAGCCGAGAAACGGGATCGACCAGAAGCACTACCGTGCAATTACGTACAATTTTCAAATTTCTTGTACTTGCTAACTTTGCGACCTCGGGCAGCTGCGTTACCATGGAGGAAACACACAACATTTGACATTATAGGCTAGAACTGGAGTCGCGCCAACTCCTTAACTCGAAATACAGTCAAGAAAGTAGCTCTGAAGCCGAGAAACGGGATCGACCAGAAGCACTACCGTGCAATTACGTACAATTTTCAAATATCTTGTCCTTGAAAGGTTTGCGACCTCGGACAGCTATGTTACCATGGAGGAACCACACAACATTTGACTTTATAGGCTAGAACTGAAGTCGCGCCAACTGCTTAACCCAAAATACAGTCAAGAAAGTAGCTCCGAAGCCGAGAAACGGGATCGACCATAAGCAATACCGTGAAATTACGTACAATTTTCAGATTTCTTGTACTTGCTAACTTTGCGACCTCGGGCAGCTATGTTGCCATGGAGGAATCACACAAGATTTGACTTTATAGGCTAGAACTGAAGTCGCGCCAACTGTCTAACATAAAATACAGTCAAGAAAGTAGCTCCGAAGCAGAGAAACGGCATCGACCATAAGCACTGCCGTGAAATTACGTACAATTTTCAAATTTCTTGTACTTGCTAACTTTGCGACCTCGGGCAGCTATGTTACCATGGAGGAATCACACAAGATTTGACTTTATAGGCCAGAACTGAAGTTGCGCCAACTGTTTAGCTCAAAATATAGTCAAGAAAGTAGCTCTGAAGCCGAGAAACGGGATCGACCATAAGCACTAATGTGAAATTACGTACAATTTTCAAATTTCTTGTACTTGCCAAATTTTGCGACCTCGGGCAGCGATGTTACCATGGAGGAATCACACAAGATTTGACCTTATAGGCTATAACTGAAGTCGCGCCAACTGTTTAACTCAAAATAAAGTCAAGAAAGTAGCTCTGAAGCCGAGAAGCGGGATCGACCATAAGCACTAATGTGAAATTACGTACAATTTTCAAATTTCTTGTACTTGCTAACTTTGCGACCTCGGACAGCTATGTTACCATGCAGGAATCACACAAGATTTGACTTTATAGGCTAGAACTGAAGTCGCGCCAACTGCTTAGCTCAAAATACAGTCAAGAAAGTAGCTCTGAAGCCGAGAAACCGGATCGACCATAAGCAGTACCGTGCAATTACGTACAATTTTCAAATTTCTTGTACTTGCTAACTTTGCGACCTCGGGCAGCTACGTTACCATGGAGGAACCACACAACATTTGACTTTATAGGCTAGAACTGAAGTCGCGCCAACTCCTTAACTCGAAATACAGTCAAGAAAGTAGCTCTGAAGCCGAGAAACGGGATCGACCATAAGCACTACCGTGCAATTACGTACAATTTTCAAATTTCTTGTACTTGCTAACTTTGCGACCTCGGGCAGCTACGTTACCATGGAGGAACCACACAACATTTGACTTTATAGGCTAGAACTGAAGTCGCGCCAACTGCTTAACTCAAAATACAGTCAAGAAAGAGCTCTGAAGCCGAGAAACGGCATCGACCATAAGCACTGCCGTGAAATTACGTACAATTTTCAAATTTCTTGTACTTGCTAACTTTGCGACCTCGGGCAGCTACGTTACCATGGAGGAACCACACAACATTTGACTTTATAGGCTAGAACTGAAGTCGCGCCAACTCCTTAACCTCGAAATACAGTCAAGAAAGTAGCTCTGAAGCCGAGAAACGGGATCGACCAGAAGCACTACCGTGCAATTTCGTACAATTTTCAAATATCTTGTCCTTGAAAGGTTTGCGACCTCGGACAGCTATGTTACCATGGAGGAACCACACAACATTTGACTTTATAGGCTAGAACTGAAGTCGCGCCAACTGCTTAAATCAAAATACAGTCAAGAAAGTAGCTCTGAAGCCGAGAAACGGGATCGACCATAAGCACTACCGTGCAATTACGTACAATTTTCAAATTTCTTGTACTTGCTAACTTTGCGACCTCGGGCAGCTACGTTACCATGGAGGAACCACACAACATTTGACTTTATAGGCTAGAACTGAAGTCGCGCCAACTCCTTAACTCGAAATACAGTCAAGAAAGTAGCTCTGAAGCCGAGAAACGGGATCGACCATAAGCACTACCGTGCAATTACGTACAATTTTCAAATTTCTTGTACTTGCTAACTTTGCGACCTCGGGCAGCTACGTTACCATGGAGGAACCACACAACATTTGACTTTATAGGCTAGAACTGAAGTCGCGCCAACTGCTTAACTCAAAATACAGTCAAGAAAGAGCTCTGAAGCCGAGAAACGGCATCGACCATAAGCACTACCGTGAAATTACGTACAATTTTCAAATTTCTTGTACTTGCTAACTTTGCGACCTCGGGCAGCTACGTTACCATGGAGGAACCACACAACATTTGACTTTATAGGCTCGAACTGAAGTCGCGCCAACTCCTTAACTCGAAATACAGTCAAGAAAGTAGCTCTGAAGCCGAGAAACGGGATCGACCAGAAGCACTACCGTGCAATTTCGTACAATTTTCAAATATCTTGTCCTTGAAAGGTTTGCGACCTCGGACAGCTATGTTACCATGGAGGAACCACACAACATTTGACTTTATAGGCTAGAACTGAAGTCGCGCCAACTGCTTAAATAAAAATACAGTCAAGAAAGTAGCTCTGAAGCCGAGAAACGGGATCGACCATAAGCACTACCGTGCAATTACGTACAATTTTCAAATTTCTTGTACTTGCTAACTTTGCGACCTCGGGCAGCTACGTTACCATGGAGGAACCACACAACATTTGAATTTGTAGGCTAGAACTGAAGTCGCGCCAACTGCTTAACTCAAAATACAGTCAAGAAAGAAGCTCTGAAGCCGAGAAACGATATCGACCATAAGCACTACCGTGAAATTACGTACAATTTTCAAATTTCTTGTACTTGCTAACTTTGCGACCTCGGGCAGCTATGTTACCATGGAGGAATCACACAAGATTTGACTTTATAGGCTAGAACTGAAGTCGCGCCAACTCCTTAACTCGAAATACAGTCAAGAAAGTAGCTCTGAAGCCGAGAAACGGGATCGACCATAAGCACTACCGTGCAATTACGTACAATTTTCAAATTTCTTGTACTTGCTAACTTTGCGACCTCGGGCAGCTATGTTACCATGGAGGAATCACACAAGATTTGACTTTATAGGCTAGAACTGAAGTCGCGCCAACTGCTTAGCTCAAAATACAGTCAAGAAAGTAGCTCTGAAGCCGAGAAACGGGATCGACCATAAGCACTACCGTGCAATTACGTACAATTTTCAAATTTCTTGTACTTGCTAACTTTGCGACCTCGGGCAGCTACGTTACCATGCAGGAACCACACAACATTTGACTTTATAGACTAGAACTGAAGTCGCGCCAACTCCTTAACTCGAAATATAGTCAAGAAAGTAGCTCTGAAGCCGAGAAACGGGATCGACCATAAGCACTACCGTGCAATTACGTACAATTTTCAAATATCTTGTCCTTGAAATGTTTGCGACCTCGGACAGCTATGTTACCATGGAGGAACCACACAACATTTGACTTTATATTCTAGAACTGAAGTCGCGCCAACTGCTTAACCCAAAATACAGTCAAGAAATTAGCTCCGAAGCCGAGAAACGGGATCGACCATAAGCACTACCGTGCAATTACGTACAATTTTCAAATTTCTTGTACTTGCTAACTTTGCGACCTCGGGCAGCTACGTTACCATGGAGGAACCACACAACATTTGAATTTATAGGCTAGAACTGAATTCGCGCCAACTGCTTAACTCAAAATACAGTCAAGAAAGAAGCTCTGAAGCCGAGAAACGGCATCGACCATAAGCACTACCGTGAAATTACGTACAATTTTCAAATTTCTTGTACTTGCTAACTTTGCGACCTCGGGCAGCTACGTTACCATGGAGGAACCACACAACATTTGACTTTATAGGCTAGAACTGAAGTCGCGCCAACTCCTTAACTCGAAATACAGTCAAGAAAGTAGCTCTGAAGCCGAGAAACGGGATCGACCAGAAGCACTACCGTGCAATTACGTACAATTTTCAAATATCTTGTCCTTGAAAGGTTTGCGACCTCGGACAGCTATGTTACCATGGAAGAACCACACAACATATGACTTTATAGGCTAGAACTGAAGTCGCGCCAACTGCTTAAATCAAAATACAGTCAAGAAAGTAGCTCTCAAGCCGAGAAACGGGATCGACCATAAGCACTTCCGTGCAATTACGTACAATTTTCAAATTTCTTGTCCTTGAAAGGTTTGCGACCTCGGACAGCTATGTTACCATGGGGGAATCACACAACATTTGAATTTATAGGCTAGAACTGAAGTCGCGCCAACTGCTTAACTCAAAATACAGTCAAGAAAGAAGCTCTGAAGCCGAGAAACGGCATCGACCATAAGCACTACCGTGAAATTACGTACAATTTTCAAATTTCTTGTACTTGCTAAATTTGCGACCTCGGGCAGCTATGTTCCCATGGAGGAATCACACAAGATTTGACTTTATAGGCTAGAACTGAAGTCGCGCCAACTGCTTAAATCAAAATACAGTCAAGAAAGTAGCTCTGAAGCCGAGAAACGGGATCGACCATAAGCACTACCGTGCAATTACGTACAATTTTCAAATTTCTTGTACTTGCTAACTTTGCGACCTCGGGCAGCTACGTTACCATGGAGGAACCACACAACATTTGACTTTATAGGCTAGAACTTAAGTCGCGCCAACTCCTTAACTCGAAATACAGTCAAGAAAGTAGCTCTGAAGCCGAGAAACGGGATCGAATAGAAGCACTACCGTGCAATTACGTACAATTTTCAAATTTCTTGTACTTGCTAACTTTGCGACCTCGGGCAGCTACGTTACCATGGAGGAACCACACAACATTTGAATTTATAGGCTAGAACTGAAGTCGCGCCAACTGCTTAACTCAAAATACAGTCAAGAAAGAAGCTCTGAAGCCGAGAAACGGCATCGACCATAAGCACTACCGTGAAATTACGTACAATTTTCAAATTTCTTGTACTTGCTAACTTTGCGACCTCGGGCAGCTATGTTACCATGGAGGAATCACACCAGATTTGACTTTATAGGCTAGAACTGAAGTCGCGCCAACTCCTTAACTCGAAATACAGTCAAGAAAGGAGCTCTGAAGCCGAGAAACGGGATCGACCATAAGCACTACCGTGCAATTACGTACAATTTTCAAATTTCTTGTACTTGCTAACTTTGCGACCTCGGGCAGCTACGTTACCATGGAGGAACCACACAACATTTGACTTTATAGGCTAGAACTGAAGTCGCGCCAACTGCTTTACTCAAAATACAGTCAAGAAAGAAGCTCTGAAGCCGAGAAACGGCATCGACCATAAGCACTACCGTGAAATTACGTACATTTTTGAAATTTCTTGTACTTGCTAACCTTGCGACCTCGGGCAGCTACGTTACCATGGAGGAACCACACAACATTTGACTTTATAGGCTAGAACTGAAGTTGCGCCAACTCCTTAACTCGAAATACAGTCAAGAAAGTAGCTCTAAAGCCGAGAAACGGGATCGACCAGAAGCACTACCGTGCAATTACGTACAATTTTCAAATATCTTGTCCTTGAAAGGTTTGCGACCTCGGACAGCTATGTTACCATGGAGGAACCACACAACATTTGACTTTATAGGCTGAACTGAAGTCGCGCCAACTGCTTAACCCAAAATACAGTCAAGAAAGTAGCTCCGAAGCCGAGAAACGGCATCGACCATAAGCACTGCCGTGAAATTACGTACAATTTTCAAATTTCTTGTACTTGCCAAATTTTGCGACCTCGGGCAGCTATGTTACCATGGAGGAATCACACAAGATTTGACTTTATAGGCTAGAACTGAAGTCGCGCCAACTGTTTAACTCAAAATAAAGTCAAGAAAGTAGCTCTGAAGCCGAGAAACGGGATCGACCATAAGCACTACCGTGAAATTACGTACAATTTTCAAATTTCTTGTACTTGCTAACTTTGCGACCTCGGGCAGCTATGTTACCATGGAGGAATCACACAAAATTTGACTTTATAGGCTAGAACTGAAGTCGCGCCAACTGCCTAACTCAAAATACAGTCAAGAAAGTAGCTCTGAAGCCGAGAAACGGGATCGACCATAAGCACTAATGTGAAATTACGTACAATTTTCAAATTTCTTGAACTTGCCAAATTTTGCGACCTCGGGCAGCTATGTTACCATGGAGGAATCACACAAGATTTGACTTTATAGGCTAGAACTGAAGTCGCGCCAACTGTTTAACTCAAAATAAAGTCAAGAAAGTAGCTCTCAAGCCGAGAAGCGGGATCGACCATAAGCACTAATGTGAAATTACGTACAATTTTCAAATTTCTTGTACTTGCTAAGTTTGCGACCTCGGGCAGCTATGTTACCATGGAGGAATCACACAAGATTTGACTTTATAGGCTAGAACTGAAGTCGCGCCTACTGCTTAGCTCAAAATACAGTCAAGAAAGTAGTTCTGAAGCCGAGAAACCGGATCGACCATAAGCAGTACCGTGAAATTACGTACAATTTTCAAATTTCTTATACTTGCTAACTTTGCGACCTCGGGCAGCTATGTTACCATGGAGGAATCACACAAAATTTGACTTTATAGGCTAGAACTGATGTCGCGCCAACTGTTTAGCTCAAAATACAGTCATGAAAGTAGCTCTGAAGCCGAGAAACGGGATCGACCATAAGCACTACCGTGCAATTACGTACAATTTTCAAATTTCTTGTACTTGCTAACTTTGCGACCTCGGGCAGCTACGTTACCATGGAGGAACCACACAACATTTTACTTTATAGGCGAGAACTGAAGTCGCGCCAACTCCTTAACTCGAAATACAGTCAAGAAAGTAGCTCTGAAGCCGAGAAACGGGATCGACCAGAAGCACTACCGTGCAATTACGTACAATTTTCAAATATCTTGTCCTTGAAAGGTTTGCGACCTCAGACAGCTATGTTACCATGGAGGAACCACACAACATTTGACTTTATAGACTAGAACTGAAGTCGCGCCAACTGCTTAAATCAAAATACAGTCAAGAAAGTAGCTCTCAAGCCGAGAAACGGGATCGACCATAAGCACTACCGTGCAATTACGTACAATTTTCAAATTTCTTGTCCTTGAAAGGTTTGCGACCTCGGACAGCTATGTTACCATGGAGGAATCACACAAGATTTGACTTTATAGGCTAGAACTGAAGCTGTGCCAACTGCTTAAATCAAAATACAGTCAAGAAAGAAGCTCTGAAGCCGAGAAACGGGACCGACCAGAAGCACTACCGTGAAATTACGTACAATTTTCAAATTTCTTGTACTTGCTAACTTTGCGACCTCGGGCAGCTACGTTACCATGGAGGAACCACACAACATTTGAATTTATAGGCTAGAACTGAAGTCGCGCCAACTCCTTAAATCGAAATACAGTCAAGAAAGTAGCTCTGAAGCCGAGAAACGGGATCGACCAGAAGCACTACCGCGCAATTACGTACAATTTTCAAATATCTTGTCCTTGAAAGGTTTGCGCCCTCGGACAGCTATGTTACCATGGAGGAACCACACAACATTTGAATTTATAGGCTAGAACTGAAGTCGCGCCAACTGCTTAACTCAAAATACAGTCAAGAAAGAAGCTCTGAAGCCGAGAAACGGCATCGACCATAAGCACTACCGTGAAATTACGTACAATTTTCAAATTTCTTGTACTTGCTAACTTTGCGACCTCGGGCAGCTATGTTACCATGGAGGAATCACACCAGATTTGACTTTATAGGCTAGAACTGAAGTCGCGCCAACTCCTTAACTCGAAATACAGTCAAGAAAGGAGCTCTGAAGCCGAGAAACGGGATCGACCATAAGCACTACCGTGCAATTACGTACAATTTTCAAATTTCTTGTACTTGCTAACTTTGCGACCTCGGGCAGCTACGTTACCATGGAGGAACCACACAACATTTGACTTTATAGGCTAGAACTGAAGTCGCGCCAACTGCTTTACTCAAAATACAGTCAAGAAAGAAGCTCTGAAGCCGAGAAACGGCATCGACCATAAGCACTACCGTGAAATTACGAACATTTTTCAAATTTCTTGTACTTGCTAACTTTGCGACCTCGGGCAGCTACGTTACCATGGAGGAACCACACAACATTTGACTTTATAGGCTAGAACTGAAGTTGCGCCAACTCCTTAACTCGAAATACAGTCAAGAAAGTAGCTCTAAAGCCGAGAAACGGGATCGACCAGAAGCACTACCGTGCAATTACGTACAATTTTCAAATATCTTGTCCTTGAAAGGTTTGCGACCTCGGACAGCTATGTTACCATGGAGGAACCACACAACATTTGACTTTATAGGCTAGAACTGAAGTCGCGCCAACTGCTTAACCCAAAATACAGTCAAGAAAGTAGCTCCGAAGCCGAGAAACGGCATCGACCATAAGCACTGCCGTGAAATTACGTACAATTTTCAAATTTCTTGTACTTGCCAAATTTTGCGACCTCGGGCAGCTATGTTACCATGGAGGAATCACACAAGATTTGACTTTATAGGCTAGAACTGAAGTCGCGCCAACTGTTTAACTCAAAATAAAGTCAAGAAAGTAGCTCTGAAGCCGAGAAACGGGATCGACCATAAGCACTACCGTGAAATTACGTACAATTTTCAAATTTCTTGTACTTGCTAACTTTGCGACCTCGGGCAGCTATGTTACCATGGAGGAATCACACAAAATTTGACTTTATAGGCTAGAACTGAAGTCGCGCCAACTGCTTAACTCAAAATACAGTCAAGAAAGTAGCTCTGAAGCCGAGAAACGGGATCGACCATAAGCACTAATGTGAAATTACGTACAATTTTCAAATTTCTTGTACTTGCCAAATTTTGCGACCTCGGGCAGCTATGTTACCATGGAGGAATCACACAAGATTTGACTTTATAGGCTAGAACTGAAGTCGCGCCAACTGTTTAACTCAAAATAAAGTCAAGAAAGTAGCTCTCAAGCCGAGAAGCGGGATCGACCATAAGCACTAATGTGAAATTACGTACAATTTTCAAATTTCTTGTACTTGCTAAGTTTGCGACCTCGGGCAGCTATGTTACCATGGAGGAATCACACAAGATTTGACTTTATAGGCTAGAACTGAAGTCGCGCCTACTGCTTAGCTCAAAATACAGTCAAGAAAGTAGTTCTGAAGCCGAGAAACCGGATCGACCATAAGCAGTACCGTGAAATTACGTACAATTTTCAAATTTCTTATACTTGCTAACTTTGCGACCTCGGGCAGCTATGTTACCATGGAGGAATCACACAAAATTTGACTTTATAGGCTAGAACTGATGTCGCGCCAACTGTTTAGCTCAAAATACAGTCATGAAAGTAGCTCTGAAGCCGAGAAACGGGATCGACCATAAGCACTACCGTGCAATTACGTACAATTTTCAAATTTCTTGTACTTGCTAACTTTGCGACCTCGGGCAGCTACGTTACCATGGAGGAACCACACAACATTTGACTTTATAGGCTAGAACTGAAGTCGCGCCAACTCCTTAACTCGAAATACAGTCAAGAAAGTAGCTCTGAAGCCGAGAAACGGGATCGACCATAAGCACTACCGTGCAATTACGTACAATTTTCAAATTTCTTGTACTTGCTAACTTTGCGACCTCGGGCAGCTACGTTACCATGGAGGAACCACACAACATTTGACTTTATAGGCTTGAACTGAAGTCGCGCCAACTGTTTAACTCAAAATACAGTCAAGAAAGAAGCTCTGAAGCCGAGAAACGGCATCGACCATAAGCACTACCGTGAAATTACGTACAATTTTCAAATTTCTTGTACTTGCTAAATTTGCGACCTCGGGCAGCTACGTTACCATGGAGGAACCACACAACATTTGACTTTATAGGCTAGAACTGAAGTCGCGCCAACTCCTTAACTCGAAATACAGTCAAGAAAGTAGCTCTGAAGCCGAGAAACGGGATCGACCAGAAGCACTACCGTGCAATTACGTACAATTTTCAAATATCTTGTCCTTGAAAGGTTTGCGACCTCAGACAGCTATGTTACCATGGAGGAACCACACAACATTTGACTTTATAGACTAGAACTGAAGTCGCGCCAACTGCTTAAATCAAAATACAGTCAAGAAAGTAGCTCTCAAGCCGAGAAACGGGATCGACCATAAGCACTACCGTGCAATTACGTACAATTTTCAAATTTCTTGTCCTTGAAAGGTTTGCGACCTCGGACAGCTATGTTACCATGGAGGAATCACACAAGATTTGACTTTATAGGCTAGAACTGAAGCTGCGCCAACTGCTTAAATCAAAATACAGTCAAGAAAGAAGCTCTGAAGCCGAGAAACGGGACCGACCAGAAGCACTACCGTGAAATTACGTACAATTTTCAAATTTCTTGTACTTGCTAACTTTGCGACCTCGGGCAGCTACGTTACCATGGAGGAACCACACAACATTTGAATTTATAGGCTAGAACTGAAGTCGCGCCAACTCCTTAAATCGAAATACAGTCAAGAAAGTAGCTCTGAAGCCGAGAAACGGGATCGACCAGAAGCACTACCGCGCAATTACGTACAATTTTCAAATATCTTGTCCTTGAAAGGTTTGCGCCCTCGGACAGCTATGTTACCATGGAGGAACCACACAACATTTGACTTTATAGGCTAGAACTGAAGTCGCGTCAACTGCTTAACCCAAAATACAGTCAAGAAAGTAGCTCCGAAGCCGAGAAACGGGATCGACCATAAGCACTACCGTGCAATTACGTACAATTTTCAAATTTCCTGTACTTGCTAACTTTGCGACCTCGGGCAGCTACGTTACCATGGAGGAATCATCCAAGATTTGACTTTATAGGCTAGAACTGAAGTCGCGCCAACTGCTAAAATCAAAATACAGTCAAGAAAGTAGCTCTGAAGCCGAGAAACGGGATCGACCATAAGCACTACCGTGAAATTACGTACAATTTTCAATTTTCTTGTACTTGCTAAATTTGCGACTTCGGGCAGCTTTGTTACCATGGAGGAACCACACAACATTTGACTTTATAGGCTAGAACTGAAGTCGCGCCAACTGCTTAACTCAAAATACAGTCAAGAAAGTAGCTCTGAAGCTGAGAAACGGGATCGACCATAAGCACTACTGTGCAATTACGTACAATTTTCAAATTTCTTGTACTTGCTAACTTTGCGACCTCGGGCAGCTACATTACCATGGAGGAACCACATACCATTTGACTTTATAGGCTAGAACTGAAGTCGCGCCAACCGCTTAACTCAAAATACAGTCAAGAAAGTAGCTCTGAAGCCGAGAAACGGGATCGACCATAAGCACTACCGTGAAATCACGTACAATTTTCAAATTTCTTGTACTTGCTAACTTTGCGACATCGGGCAGCTACGTTACCAAGGAGGAACCACACAACATTTGGCTTTATATGCTAGAACTGAAGTCGCGCCAGCTGACTAACTCAAAATACAGTCAAGAAAGTAGCTCTGAAGCCGAGAAGCGGGATCGACCATAAGCACTACCGTGAAATTACGTACAATTTTCAAATTTCTTGTACTTGCTAACTTTGCGACCTCGGGCAGCTACGTTACCATGGAGGAACCACACAACATATGACTTTATGGGCTAGAACTGAAGTCGCGCCAACACCTTAACTCGAAATACAGTCAAGAAAGTAGCTCTGAAGCCGAGAAACGGGACCGACCAGAAGCACTACCGTGCAATTACGTACAATTTTCAAATATCTTGTCCTTGAAAGGTTTGTGACCTCGGACAGCTATGTTACCATGGAGGAACCACACAACATTTGAATTTATAGGCTAGAACTGAAGTAGCGCCAACTGCTTAACTCAAAATACAGTCAAGAAAGAAGCTCTGAAGCCGAGAAACGGCATCGACCATAAGCACTACCGCGCAATTACGTACAATTTTCAAATATCTTGTACTTGCTAACTTTGCGACCTCGGGCAGCTACGTTACCATGGAGGAATCACACAAGATTTGACTTTATAGGCTAGAACTGAAGTCGCGCCAACTGCTTAAATCAAAATACAGTCAAGAAAGTAGCTCTGAAGCCGAGAAACGGGATCGACCATAAGCACTACCGTGCAATTACGTACAATTTTCAAATTTCTTGTACTTGCTAAATTTGCGACCTCGGGCAGCTACGTTACCATGGAGGAACCACACAACATTTGACTTTATAGGCTAGAACTGAAGTCGCGCCAACTGATTAACTCAAAATACAGTCGAGAAAGTAGCTCTGAAGCCGAGAAACGGGATCGACCATAAGTACTACTGTGCAATTACGTACAATTTTCAAATTTCTTGTACTTGCTAACTTTGCGACCTCGGGCAGCTACATTACCATGGAGGAACCACACAACATTTGACTTTATAGGCTAGAACTGAAGTCGCGCCAACTGCTTAACTCAAAATACAGTCAAGAAAGTAGCTCTGAAGCCGAGAAACGGGATCGACCATAAGCACTACCGTGAAATTACGTACAATTTTCAAATTTCTTGTACTTGCTAACTTTGCGACCTCGGGCAGCTACGTTACCATGGAGGAACCATACAACATTTGACTTTATAGGCTAGAACTGAAGTCGCGCCAACTGCTTAAATCAAAATACAGTCAAGAAAGTAGCACTGTAGCCGAGAAACGGGATCGACCATAAGCACTACCGTGCAATTACGTACAATTTTCAAATTTCCTGTACTTGCTAACTTTGCGACCTCGGGCAGCTACGTTACCATGGAGGAACCACACAACATTTGACTTTATAGGCTAGAACTGAAGTCGCGCCAACTGCTTAAATCAAAATACAGTCAAGAAAGTAGCTCTGAAGCCGAGAAACGGGATTGACCATAAGCACTACCGTGCAATTACGTACAATTTTCAAATTTCTTGTACTTGCTAAATTTGCGACCTCGGGCAGCTACGTTACCATGGAGGAACCACACAACATTTGACTTTATAGGCTAGAACTGAAGTCGCGCCAACTGATTAACTCAAAATAAAGTCAAGAAAGTAGCTCTGAAGCCGAGAAACGGGATCGACCATAAGCACTACCGTGAAATTACGTACAATTTTCAAATTTCTTGTACTTGCTAACTTTGCGACCTCGGGCAGCTATGTTACCATGGAGGAATCACACAAAATTTGACTTTATAGGCTAGAACTGAAGTCGCGCCAACTGCTTAACTCAAAATACAGTCAAGAAAGTAGCTCTGAAGCCGAGAAACGGGATCGACCATAAGCACTAATGTGAAATTACGTACAATTTTCAAATTTCTTGTACTTGCCAAATTTTGCGACCTCGGGCAGCTATGTTACCATGGAGGAATCACACAAGATTTGACTTTATAGGCTAGAACTGAAGTCGCGCCAACTGTTTAACTCAAAATAAAGTCAAGAAAGTAGCTCTCAAGCCGAGAAGCGGGATCGACCATAAGCACTAATGTGAAATTACGTACAATTTTCAAATTTCTTGTACTTGCTAAGTTTGCGACCTCGGGCAGCTATGTTACCATGGAGGAATCACACAAGATTTGACTTTATAGGCTAGAACTGAAGTCGCGCCTACTGCTTAGCTCAAAATACAGTCAAGAAAGTAGTTCTGAAGCCGAGAAACCGGATCGACCATAAGCAGTACCGTGAAATTACGTACAATTTTCAAATTTCTTATACTTGCTAACTTTGCGACCTCGGGCAGCTATGTTACCATGGAGGAATCACACAAAATTTGACTTTATAGGCTAGAACTGATGTCGCGCCAACTGTTTAGCTCAAAATACAGTCATGAAAGTAGCTCTGAAGCCGAGAAACGGGATCGACCATAAGCACTACCGTGCAATTACGTACAATTTTCAAATTTCTTGTACTTGCTAACTTTGCGACCTCGGGCAGCTACGTTACCATGGAGGAACCACACAACATTTGACTTTATAGGCTAGAACTGAAGTCGCGCCAACTCCTTAACTCGAAATACAGTCAAGAAAGTAGCTCTGAAGCCGAGAAACGGGATCGACCATAAGCACTACCGTGCAATTACGTACAATTTTCAAATTTCTTGTACTTGCTAACTTTGCGACCTCGGGCAGCTACGTTACCATGGAGGAACCACACAACATTTGACTTTATAGGCTTGAACTGAAGTCGCGCCAACTGTTTAACTCAAAATACAGTCAAGAAAGAAGCTCTGAAGCCGAGAAACGGCATCGACCATAAGCACTACCGTGAAATTACGTACAATTTTCAAATTTCTTGTACTTGCTAAATTTGCGACCTCGGGCAGCTACGTTACCATGGAGGAACCACACAACATTTGACTTTATAGGCTAGAACTGAAGTCGCGCCAACTCCTTAACTCGAAATACAGTCAAGAAAGTAGCTCTGAAGCCGAGAAACGGGATCGACCAGAAGCACTACCGTGCAATTACGTACAATTTTCAAATATCTTGTCCTTGAAAGGTTTGCGACCTCAGACAGCTATGTTACCATGGAGGAACCACACAACATTTGACTTTATAGACTAGAACTGAAGTCGCGCCAACTGCTTAAATCAAAATACAGTCAAGAAATTAGCTCTCAAGCCGAGAAACGGGATCGACCATAAGCACTACCGTGCAATTACGTACAATTTTCAAATTTCTTGTCCTTGAAAGGTTTGCGACCTCGGACAGCTATGTTACCATGGAGGAACCACACAACATTTGACTTTATAGGCTAGAACTGAAGTCGCGCCAACTCCTTAACTCGAAATACAGTCAAGAAAGTAGCTCTGAAGCCGAGAAACGGGATCGACCATAAGCACTACCGTGCAATTACGTACAATTTTCAAATTTCTTGTACTTGCTAACTTTGCGACCTCGGGCAGCTACGTTACCATGGAGGAACCACACAACATTTGACTTTATAGGCTTGAACTGAAGTCGCGCCAACTGTTTAACTCAAAATACAGTCAAGAAAGAAGCTCTGAAGCCGAGAAACGGCATCGACCATAAGCACTACCGTGAAATTACGTACAATTTTCAATTTTCTTGTACTTGCTAAATTTGCGACCTCGGGCAGCTTTGTTACCATGGAGGAACCACACAACATTTGACTTTATAGGCTAGAACTGAAGTCGCGCCAACTGCTTAACTCAAAATACAGTCAAGAAAGTAGCTCTGAAGCTGAGAAACGGGATCGACCATAAGCACTACTGTGCAATTACGTACAATTTTCAAATTTCTTGTACTTGCTAACTTTGCGACCTCGGGCAGCTACATTACCATGGAGGAACCACATACCATTTGACTTTATAGGCTAGAACTGAAGTCGCGCCAACCGCTTAACTCAAAATACAGTCAAGAAAGTAGCTCTGAAGCCGAGAAACGGGATCGACCATAAGCACTATCGTGAAATCACGTACAATTTTCAAATTTCTTGTACTTGCTAACTTTGCGACATCGGGCAGCTACGTTACCAAGGAGGAACCACACAACATTTGGCTTTATAGGCTAGAACTGAAGTCGCGCCAGCTGACTAACTCAAAATACAGTCAAGAAAGTAGCTCTGAAGCCGAGAAGCGGGATCGACCATAAGCACTACCGTGAAATTACGTACAATTTTCAAATTTCTTGTACTTGCTAACTTTGCGACCTCGGGCAGCTACGTTACCATGGAGGAACCACACAACATATGACTTTATGGGCTAGAACTGAAGTCGCGCCAACACCTTAACTCGAAATACAGTCAAGAAAGTAGCTCTGAAGCCGAGAAACGGGACCGACCAGAAGCACTACCGTGCAATTACGTACAATTTTCAAATATCTTGTCCTTGAAAGGTTTGTGACCTCGGACAGCTATGTTACCATGGAGGAACCACACAACATTTGAATTTATAGGCTAGAACTGAAGTAGCGCCAACTGCTTAACTCAAAATACAGTCAAGAAAGAAGCTCTGAAGCCGAGAAACGGCATCGACCATAAGCACTACCGCGCAATTACGTACAATTTTCAAATATCTTGTACTTGCTAACTTTGCGACCTCGGGCAGCTACGTTACCATGGAGGAATCACACAAGATTTGACTTTATAGGCTAGAACTGAAGTCGCGCCAACTGCTTAAATCAAAATACAGTCAAGAAAGTAGCTCTGAAGCCGAGAAACGGGATCGACCATAAGCACTACCGTGCAATTACGTACAATTTTCAAATTTCTTGTACTTGCTAAATTTGCGACCTCGGGCAGCTACGTTACCATGGAGGAACCACACAACATTTGACTTTATAGGCTAGAACTGAAGTCGCGCCAACTGATTAACTCAAAATACAGTCGAGAAAGTAGCTCTGAAGCCGAGAAACGGGATCGACCATAAGTACTACTGTGCAATTACGTACAATTTTCAAATTTCTTGTACTTGCTAACTTTGCGACCTCGGGCAGCTACATTACCATGGAGGAACCACACAACATTTGACTTTATAGGCTAGAACTGAAGTCGCGCCAACTGCTTAACTCAAAATACAGTCAAGAAAGTAGCTCTGAAGCCGAGAAACGGGATCGACCATAAGCACTACCGTGAAATTACCTACAATTTTCAAATTTCTTGTACTTGCTAACTTTGCGACCTCGGGCAGCTACGTTACCATGGAGGAACCATACAACATTTGACTTTATAGGCTAGAACTGAAGTCGCGCCAACTGATTAACTCAAAATACAGTCAAGAAAGTAGCACTGTAGCCGAGAAACGGGATCGACCATAAGCACTACCGTGCAATTACGTACAATTTTCAAATTTCCTGTACTTGCTAACTTTGCGACCTCGGGCAGCTACGTTACCATGGAGGAACCACACAACATTTGACTTTATAGGCTAGAACTGAAGTCGCGCCAACTGCTTAAATCAAAATACAGTCAAGAAAGTAGCTCTGAAGCCGAGAAACGGGATTGACCATAAGCACTACCGTGCAATTACGTACAATTTTCAAATTTCTTGTACTTGCTAAATTTGCGACCTCGGGCAGCTACGTTACCATGGAGGAACCACACAACATTTGACTTTATAGGCTAGAACTGAAGTCGCGCCAACTGATTAACTCAAAATAAAGTCAAGAAAGTAGCTCTGAAGCCGAGAAACGGGATCGACCATAAGCACTACCGTGAAATTACGTACAATTTTCAAATTTCTTGTACTTGCTAACTTTGCGACCTCGGGCAGCTATGTTACCATGGAGGAATCACACAAAATTTGACTTTATAGGCTAGAACTGAAGTCGCGCCAACTGCTTAACTCAAAATAAAGTCAAGAAAGTAGCTCTCAAGCCGAGAAGCGGGATCGACCATAAGCACTAATGTGAAATTACGTACAATTTTCAAATTTCTTGTACTTGCTAAGTTTGCGACCTCGGGCAGCTATGTTACCATGGAGGAATCACACAAGATTTGACTTTATAGGCTAGAACTGAAGTCGCGCCTACTGCTTAGCTCAAAATACAGTCAAGAAAGTAGTTCTGAAGCCGAGAAACCGGATCGACCATAAGCAGTACCGTGAAATTACGTACAATTTTCAAATTTCTTATACTTGCTAACTTTGCGACCTCGGGCAGCTATGTTACCATGGAGGAATCACACAAAATTTGACTTTATAGGCTAGAACTGATGTCGCGCCAACTGTTTAGCTCAAAATACAGTCATGAAAGTAGCTCTGAAGCCGAGAAACGGGATCGACCATAAGCACTACCGTGCAATTACGTACAATTTTCAAATTTCTTGTACTTGCTAATTTTGCGACCTCGGGCAGCTACGTTACCATGGAGGAACCAAACAACATTTGACTTTATAGGCTAGAACTGAAGTCGCGCCAACTCCTTAACTCGAAATACAGTCAAGAAAGTAGCTCTGAAGCCGAGAAACGGGATCGACCATAAGCACTACCGTGCAATTACGTACAATTTTCAAATTTCTTGTACTTGCTAACTTTGCGACCTCGGGCAGCTACGTTACCATGGAGGAACCACACAACATTTGACTTTATAGGCTTGAACTGAAGTCGCGCCAACTGTTTAACTCAAAATACAGTCAAGAAAGAAGCTCTGAAGCCGAGAAACGGCATCGACCATAAGCACTACCGTGAAATTACGTACAATTTTCAAATTTCTTGTACTTGCTAAATTTGCGACCTCGGGCAGCTACGTTACCATGGAGGAACCACACAACATTTGACTTTATAGGCTAGAACTGAAGTCGCGCCAACTCCTTAACTCGAAATACAGTCAAGAAAGTAGCTCTGAAGCCGAGAAACGGGATCGACCAGAAGCACTACCGTGCAATTACGTACAATTTTCAAATATCTTGTCCTTGAAAGGTTTGCGACCTCAGTCAGCTATGTTACCATGGAGGAACCACACAACATTTGACTTTATAGACTAGAACTGAAGTCGCGCCAACTGCTTAAATCAAAATACAGTCAAGAAAGTAGCTCTCAAGCCGAGAAACGGGATCGACCATAAGCACTACCGTGCAATTACGTACAATTTTCAAATTTCTTGTCCTTGAAAGGTTTGCGACCTCGGACAGCTATGTTACCATGGAGGAATCACACAAGATTTGACTTTATAGGCTAGAACTGAAGCTGCGCCAACTGCTTAAATCAAAATACAGTCAAGAAAGAAGCTCTGAAGCCGAGAAACGGGACCGACCAGAAGCACTACCGTGAAATTACGTACAATTTTCAAATTTCTTGTACTTGCTAACTTTGCGACCTCGGGCAGCTACGTTACCATGGAGGAACCACACAACATTTGAATTTATAGGCTAGAACTGAAGTCGCGCCAACTCCTTAAATCGAAATACAGTCAAGAAAGTAGCTCTGAAGCCGAGAAACGGGATCGACCAGAAGCACTACCGCGCAATTACGTACAATTTTCAAATATCTTGTCCTTGAAAGGTTTGGGCCCTCGGACAGCTATGTTACCATGGAGGAACCACACAACATTTGACTTTATAGGCTAGAACTGAAGTCGCGTCAACTGCTTAACCCAAAATACAGTCAAGAAAGTAGCTCCGAAGCCGAGAAACGGGATCGACCATAAGCACTACCGTGCAATTACGTACAATTTTCAAATTTCCTGTACTTGCTAACTTTGCGACCTCGGGCAGCTACGTTACCATGGAGGAATCATCCAAGATTTGACTTTATAGGCTAGAACTGAAGTCGCGCCAACTGCTAAAATCAAAATACAGTCAAGAAAGTAGCTCTGAAGCCGAGAAACGGGATCGACCATAAGCACTACCGTGAAATTACGTACAATTTTCAAATTTCTTGTACTTGCTAACTTTGCGACCTCGGGCAGCTACGTTACCATGGAGGAACCACACAACATTTGACTTTATAGGCTAGAACTGAAGTCGCGCCAACTGATTAACTCAAAATACAGTCAAGAAAGTAGCTCTGAAGCCGAGAAACGGGATCGACCATAAGCATTACCGTGAAATTACGTACAATTTTCAATTTTCTTGTACTTGCTAAATTTGCGACCTCGGGCAGCTTTGTTACCATGGAGGAACCACACAACATTTGACTTTATAGGCTAGAACTGAAGTCGCGCCAACTGCTTAACTCAAAATACAGTCAAGAAAGTAGCTCTGAAGCTGAGAAACGGGATCGACCATAAGCACTACTGTGCAATTACGTACAATTTTCAAATTTCTTGTACTTGCTAACTTTGCGACCTCGGGCAGCTACATTACCATGGAGGAACCACATACCATTTGACTTTATAGGCTAGAACTGAAGTCGCGCCAACCGGTTAACTCAAAATACAGTCAAGAAAGTAGCTCTGAAGCCGAGAAACGGGATCGACCATAAGCATTACCGTGAAATCACGTACAATTTTCAAATTTCTTGTACTTGCTAACTTTGCGACATCGGGCAGCTACGTTACCATGGAGGAACCACACAACATTTGGCTTTATAGGCTAGAACTGAAGTCGCGCCAGCTGACTAACTCAAAATACAGTCAAGAAAGTAGCTCTGAAGCCGAGAAACGGGATCGACCATAAGCACTACCGTGAAATTACGTACAATTTTCAAATTTCTTGTACTTGCTAACTTTGCGACCTCGGGCAGCTACGTTACCATGGAGGAACCACACAACATATGACTTTATGGGCTAGAACTGAAGTCGCGCCAACACCTTAACTCGAAATACAGTCAAGAAAGTAGCTCTGAAGCCGAGAAACGGGACCGACCAGAAGCACTACCGTGCAATTACGTACAATTTTCAAATATCTTGTCCTTGAAAGGTTTGTGACCTCGGACAGCTATGTTACCATGGAGGAACCACACAACATTTGAATTTATAGGCTAGAACTGAAGTAGCGCCAACTGCTTAACTCAAAATACAGTCAAGAAAGAAGCTCTGAAGCCGAGAAACGGCATCGACCATAAGCACTACCGCGCAATTACGTACAATTTTCAAATATCTTGTACTTGCTAACTTTGCGACCTCGGGCAGCTACGTTACCATGGAGGAATCACACAAGATTTGACTTTATAGGCTAGAACTGAAGTCGCGCCAACTGCTTAAATCAAAATACAGTCAAGAAATAAGCTCTGAAGCCGAGAAACGGGATCGACCATATGCACTACCGTGCAATTACGTACAATTTTCAAATTTCTTGTACTTGCTAAATTTGCGACCTCGGGCAGCTACGTTACCACGGAGGAACCACACAACATTTGACTTTATAGGCTAGAACTGAAGTCGCGCCAACTGATTAACTCAAAATACAGTCGAGAAAGTAGCTCTGAAGCCGAGAAACGGGATCGACCATAAGTACTACTGTGCAATTACGTACAATTTTCAAATTTCTTGTACTTGCTAACTTTGCGACCTCGGGCAGCTACATTACCATGGAGGAACCACACAACATTTGACTTTATAGGCTAGAACTGAAGTCGCGCCAACTGCTTAACTCAAAATACAGTCAAGAAAGTAGCTCTGAAGCCGAGAAACGGGATCGACCATAAGCACTACCGTGAAATTACGTACAATTTTCAAATTTCTTGTACTTGCTAACTTTGCGACCTCGGGCAGCTACGTTACCATGGAGGAACCATACAACATTTGACTTTATAGGCTAGAACTGAAGTCGCGCCAACTGATTAACTCAAAATACAGTCAAGAAAGTAGCACTGTAGCCGAGAAACGGGATCGACCATAAGCACTACCGTGCAATTACGTACAATTTTCAAATTTCCTGTACTTGCTAACTTTGCGACCTCGGGCAGCTACGTTACCATGGAGGAACCACACAACATTTGACTTTATAGGCTAGAACTGAAGTCGCGCCAACTGCTTAAATCAAAATACAGTCAAGAAAGTAGCTCTGAAGCCGAGAAACGGGGTCGACCATAAGCACTACCGTGCAATTACGTACAATTTTCAAATTTCTTGTACTTGCTAAATTTGCGACCTCGGGCAGCTACGTTACCATGGAGGAACCACACAACATTTGACTTTATAGGCTAGAACTGAAGTCGCGCCAACTGATTAACTCAAAATACAGTCGAGAAAGTAGCTCTGAAGCCGAGAAACGGGATCGACCATAAGTACTACTGTGCAATTACGTACAATTTTCAAATTTCTTGTACTTGCTAACTTTGCGACCTCGGGCAGCTACATTACCATGGAGGAACCACACAACATTTGACTTTATAGGCTAGAACTGAAGTCGCGCCAACTGCTTAACTCAAAATACAGTCAAGAAAGTAGCTCTGAAGCCGAGAAACGGGATCGACCATAAGCACTACCGTGAAATTACGTACAATTTTCAAATTTCTTGTACTTGCTAACTTTGCGACCTCGGGCAGCTACGTTACCATGGAGGAACCATACAACATTTGACTTTATAGGCTAGAACTGAAGTCGCGCCAACTGATTAACTCAAAATACAGTCAAGAAAGTAGCACTGTAGCCGAGAAACGGGATCGACCATAAGCACTACCGTGCAATTACGTACAATTTTCAAATTTCCTGTACTTGCTAACTTTGCGACCTCGGGCAGCTACGTTACCATGGAGGAACCACACAACATTTGACTTTATAGGCTAGAACTGAAGTCGCGTCAACTGCTTAACCCAAAATACAGTCAAGAAAGTAGCTCCGAAGCCGAGAAACGGGATCGACCATAAGCACTACCGTGCAATTACGTACAATTTTCAAATTTCCTGTACTTGCTAACTTTGCGACCTCGGGCAGCTACGTTACCATGGAGGAACCACACAACATTTGACTTTATAGGCTAGAACTTAAGTCGCGCCAACTGCTTAACTCAAAATACAATCAAGAAAGTAGCTCTGAAGCCGAGAAACGGGATCGACCAGAAGCACTACCGTGAAATTACGTACAATTTTCAAATTTCTTGTACTTGCTAATTTTGCGACCTCGGGCAGCTACGTTACCATGGAGGAACCACGCAACATTTGACTTTATAGGCTAGAACTGAAGTCGCAACAACTGCTTAACTCAAAATACAGTCAAGAAAGTAGCTCTGAAGCCGAGAAGCGCGATCGACCATAAGCACTAATGTGAAATTACGTACAATTTTCAAATTTCTTGTACTTGCTAACTTTGCGACCTCGGGCAGCTACTTTACCATGGGGGAACCACACAACATTTGACTTTATAGGCTAGAACTTAAGTCGCGTCAACTGCTTAACTCAAAATACAGTCAAGAAAGTAGCTCTGACGCCGAGAAACGGGATCGACCATAAGCACTAATGTGAAATTACGTACAATTTTCAAATTTCTTGTACTTGAAAGGTTTGCCACCTCGGACAGCTATGTTACTATGGAGGAATCACACAAGATTTGACTTTATAGGCTAGAACTGAAGTCGCGCCAACTGCTTAAATCAAAATACAGTCAAGAAAGTAGCTCTGAAGCCGAGAAACGTGATCGGCCATAAGCACTAAAGTGAAATTACGTACAATTTTCAAATTTCTTGTACCTGCTAACTTTGCGACCTCGGGCAGCTACGTTACCATGGAGGAATCACACAACATTTTACTTTAAAGGCTAGAACTGAAGTCGCGCCAACTGCTTAAATCAAAATACAGTCAAGAAAGTAGCTCTGAAGCCGGGAAATGGGATCGACCATAAACACTACCGTGAAATTACGTACAATTTTCAAATTTCTTGTACTTGCTAACTTTGCGACCTCGGGCAGCTATGCTACCATGGAGGAACCACACAACATTTGACTTTATAGTCTAGAACTGAAGTGGCGCTAACTGCTAAACTCAAAATACAGTCAAGAAAGTAGCTCTGAAGCCGAGAAACGGGATCGACCATAAGCACTACGGTGAAATGACGTACAATTTTCAAATTTCTTGTACTTGCTAACTTTGCGACCTCGGGCAGCTACGTTACCACTTAGGAACCACACAACATTTTACTTTATAGGCTAGAACTGAAGTCGCGCCAACTGCTTAACTCAAAATACAGTCAAGAAAGTAGCTCTGAAGCCGAGAAACGGCATCGACCAGAAGCACTACCGTGAAATTACGTACAATTTTCAAATTTCTTGTACTTGCTAACTTTGCGGCCTCGGGCAGCTATGTTACCATGGAGGAACCACACAAGATTTGACTTTATAGGCTAGAACTGAAGTCGCGCCAACTGCTTAACTCAAAATACAGTCAAGAAAGTAGCTCTGAAGCCGAGAAACGGCATCGACCATAAGCACTACCGTGAAATTACGTACAATTTTCAAATTTCTTGTACTTGCTAACTTTGCGACCTCGGGCAGCTATGTTACCATGGAGGACCCACACAACATTTGACTTTATAGGCTAGAACTGAAGTCGCGCCAACTGCTTAACTCAAAATACATTCAAGAAAGTAGCTCTGAACCCGAGAAACCGGATCGACCAGAAGCACTACCGTGCAATTACGTACGATTTCCAAATTTCTTGTCCTTGAAAGGTTTGCGACCTCGGACAGCTATGTTACCATGGAGGACCCACACAACATTTGACTTTATAGGCTAGAACTGAAGTCGCGCCAACTGCTTAACTCAAAATACAGTCAAGAAAGTAGCTCTGAAGCTGAGAAACGGGATCGACCATAAGCACTACCGTGAAATTACGTACAATTTTCAAATTTCTTGTACTTGCTAACTTTGCGACCTCGGGCAGCTATGTTACCATGGAGGACCCACACAACATTTGACTTTATAGGCTAGAACTGAAGCCGCGCCAACAGCTTAACTCAAAATACAGTCAAGAAAGTAGCTCTGAAGCTGAGAAACGGGATCGACCATAAGCACTACTGTGCAATTACGTACAATTTTCAAATTTCTTGTACTCGCTAACTTTGCGACCTCGGGCAGCTACGTTACCATGGAGGAACCACACAACATTTGACTTTATAGGCTAGAACTGAAGTCGCGCCAACTGCTTAACTCAAAATACAGTCAAGAAAGTAGCTCTGAAACCGAGAAACGGGATCGTCCATAAGCACTACCGTGAAATTACGTACAATTTTAAAATTTCTTGTACTAGCTAACTTTGCGACCTCGGGCAGCTATGTTACCATGGAGCAACCACACAAGATTTGACTTTATAGGCTAGAACTGAAGTCGCGCCAACTGCCTAAATCAAAATACAGTCAAGAAAGTAGCTCTGAAGCCGAGAAACGGGATCGACCATAAGCACTACCGTGCAATTACGTACAATTTTCAAATTTCTTGTACTTGCTAACTTTGCCACCTCGGGCAGCTACGTTACCATGGAGGAACCACACAACATTTGACTTTATAGGCTAGAACTGAATTCGCGCCAACTGCTTAACTCAAAATACAGTCAAGAAAGTAGCTCTGAAGCCGAGAAACGGGATCGAACATAAGCACTACTGTGCAATTACGTACAATTTTCAAATTTCTTCTACTTGCTAAATTTGCGACCTCGGGCAGCTACGTTACCATGGAGGAACCACACAACATTTGACTTTATAGGCTAGAACTGAAGTCGCGCCAACTGCTTAAATCAAAATACAGTCAAGAAAGTAGCTCTGATGCCGAGAAACGGGATCGACCATAAGAACTACCGTGAAATTACGTACAATTTTCAAATTTCTTGTACTTGCTAACTTTGCGACCTCGGGCAGCTACGTTACCATTGTCTTTGTAGGCTTGAGCTGAAGTCGCGCCAACTGCTTAGCTCAAAATACAGTCAAGAAAGTAGCTCTGAAGCCGAGAAACGGGATCGACCCGAAGCACTACCGTGCAATTACGTACAATTTTAAAATTTCTTGTACTTGCTAACTTTGCGACCTCGGGCAGCTACGTTACCATGGAGGAACCACACAACATTTGACTTTATAGGCTAGAACTGAAGTCGCGCCAACTGCTTAACTCAAAATACAGTCAAGAAAGTAGCTCTGAAGCTGAGAAACGGGATCGACCATAAGCACTACTGTGCAATTACGTACAATTTTCAAATTTCTTGTACTTGCTAACTTTGCGACCTCGGGCAGCTACGTTACCATGGAGGAACCACACAACATTTGACTTTATAGGCTAGAACTGAAGTCGCGCCAACTGCTTAACTCAAAATACAGTCAAGAAAATAGCTCTGAAGCCGAGAAACGGGATCGTCCATAAGCACTACCGTGAAATTACGTACAATTTTAAAATTTCTTGTACTTGCTAACTTTGCGACCTCGGGCAGCTACGTTACCATGGAGGAACCACACAACATTTGACTTTATAGGCTAGAACTGAAGTCGCGCCAACTGCTTAACTCAAAATACAGTCAAGAAAGTAGCTCTGAAGCTGAGAAACGGGATCGACCATAAGCACTACTGTGCAATTACGTACAATTTTCAAATTTCTTGTACTTGCTAACTTTGCGACCTCGGGCAGCTACGTTACCATGGAGGAACCACACAACATTTGACTTTATAGGCTAGAACTGAAGTCGCGCCAACTGCTTAACTCAAAATACAGTCAAGAAAATAGCTCTGAAGCTGAGAAACGGGATCGACCATAAGCACTACTGTGCAATTACGTACAATTTTCAAATTTCTTGTACTTGCTAACTTTGCGACCTCGGGCAGCTACGTTACCATGGAGGAACCACACAACATTTGACTTTATAGGCTAGAACTGAAGTCGCGCCAACTGCTTAACTCAAAATACAGTCAAGAAAATAGCTGTGAAGCCGAGAAACGGGATCGTCCATAAGCACTACCGTGAAATTACGTACAATTTTAAAATTTCTTGTACTTGCTAACTTTGCGACCTCGGGCAGCTACGTTACCATGGAGCAACCACACAATATTTGACTTTATAGGCTAGAACTGAAGTCGCGCCAACTGCTTAAATTAAAATACAGTCAAGAAAATAGCTCTGAAGCCGAGAAACGGGATCGACCAGAAGCACTACCGTGAAATTACGTACAATTTTCAAATTTCTTGTACTTGCTAACTTTGCGACCTCGGGCAGCTACGTTACCATGGAGGAACCACACAACATTTGACTTTATGGGCTAGAACTGAAGTCGTGCCAACTGCTTAAATCAAAATACAGTCAAGAAAGTAGCTCTGAAGCCGAGAAACGGGATCGACCATGAGCACTACCGTGAAATTACGTACAATTTTCAAATTTCTTGTATTTGCTAACTTTGCGACCTCGGGCAGCTATGTTACCATGGAGGACCCACACAACATTTGACTTTATAGGCTAGAACTGAAGTCGCGCAAACTGCTTAAATCAAAATACAGTCAAGAAAGTAGCTCTGAAGCCGAGAAACGGGATCGTCCATAAGCACTACCGTGAAATTACGTACAATTTTAAAATTTCTTGTACTTGCTAATTTGGCGACCTCGGGCAGCTATGTTACCATGGAGCAACCACACAAGATTTGACTTTATAGGCTAGAACTGAGGTCGCGGCAACTGCCTAACTCAAAATACAGTCAAGAAAGTAGCTCTCAAGCTAAGAAACGGGATCGACCATAAGCACTACTGTGCAATTACGTACAATTTTCAAATTTCTTGTACTTGCTAACTTTGCGACCTCGGGCAGCTACGTTACCATGGAGGAACCACACAACATTTGACTTTATAGGCTAGAACTGAAGTCGCGCCAACTGCTTAACTCAAAATACAGTCAAGAAAGTAGCTCTGAAGCCGAGAAACGGGATCGTCCATAAGCACTACCGTGAAATTACGTACAATTTAAAAATTTCTTGTACTTGCTAACTTTGCGACCTCGGGCAGCTACGTTACCATGGAGGAACCACACAACATTTGACTTTATAGGCTAGAACGGAAGTCGCGCCAACTGCTTAACTCAAAATACAGTCAAGAAAGTAGCTCTGAAGCCGAGAAACGGGATCGACCATAAGCACTACCGTGAAATTACGTACAATTTTCAGATTTCTTGTACTTGCTAACTTTGCGACCTCGGGCAGCTATGTTACCATGGAGGACCCACACAACATTTGACTTTATAGGCTAGAACTGAAGTCGCGCCAACTGCATAACTCAAAATACAGTCAAGAAAGTAGCTCTGAAGCCGAGAAACGGGATCGACCAGAAGTACTACCGTGAAATTACGTACAATTTTCAAATTTCTTGTACTTGCTAACTTTGCGACCTCGGGCAGCTACGTTGCCATGGAGGAACCACACAACATTTGACTTTATAGGCTAGAACTGAAGTCGTGCCAACTGCTTAAATCAAAATACAGTCAAGAAAGTAGCTCTGAAGCCGAGAAACGGGATCGACCATAAGCACTACCGTGAAATTACGTACAATTTTCAAATTTCTTGTACTTGCTAACTTTGCGACCTCGGGCAGCTATGTTACCATGGAGGACCCACACAACATTTGACTTTATAGGCTAGAACTGAAGTCGCGCCAACTGCTTAACTCAAAATACAGTCAAGAAAGTAGCTCTGAAGTCGAGAAACGGGATCGTCCATAAGCACTACCGTGAAATTACGTACAATTTTAAAATTTCTTGTACTTGCTAACTTTGCGATCTCGGGCAGCTATGTTTCCATGGAGCAACCACACAAGATTTGACTTTATAGGCTAGAACTGAAGTCGCGCCAACTGCTTAAATCAAAATACAGTCAAGAAAATAGCTCTGAAGCCGAGAAACGGGATCGACCATAAGCACTACCGTGCAATTACGTACAATTTTCAAATTTCTTGTACTTGCTAACTTTGCGACCTCGGGCAGCTACGTTACCATAGAGGAACCACACAATATTTGACTTTATAGGCTAGAACTGAAGTCGCGCCAACTGCTTAACTCAAAATACAGTCAAGAAAGTAGCTCTGAAGCCGAGAAACGGGATCGACCAGAAGCACTACCGTGAAATTACGTACAATTTTCAAATTTCTTGTACTTGCTAACTTTGCGACCTCGGGCAGCTACGTTACCATGGAGGAACCACACAACATTTGACTTTATAGGCTAGAACTGAAGTCGGGCCAACTGCTTAAATCAAAATACAGTCAAGAAAGTAGCTCTGAAGCCGAGAAACGGCATCGACCATAAGCACTACCGTGAAATTACGTACAATTTTCAAATTTCTTGTACTTGCTAAATTTGCGACCTCGGACAGCTATGTTACCATGGAGCAACCTCACAAGATTTGACTTTATAGGCTAGAACTGAAGTCGCGCCAACTGCTTAAATCAAAATACAGTCAAGAAAGTAGCTCTGAAGCCGATAAACGGGATCGACCATAAGCACTACCGTGCAATTACGTAAAATTTTCAAATTTCTTGTACTTGCTAACTTTGCGACCTCGGGCAGCTACGTTACCATGGAGGAACCACACAACATTTGACTTTATAGGCTAGAACTGAAGTCGCGCCAACTGCTTAACTCAAAATACAGTCAAGAAAGTAGCTCTGAAGCCGAGAAACGGCATCGACCATAAGCACTACCGTGAAATTACGTACAATTTTCAAATTTCTTGTACTTGCTAAATTTGCGACCTCGGACAGCTATGTTACCATGGAGCAACCTCACAAGATTTGACTTTATAGGCTAGAACTGAAGTCGCGCCAACTGCTTAAATCAAAATACAGTCAAGAAAGTAGCTCTGAAGCCGATAAACGGGATCGACCATAAGCACTACCGTGCAATTACGTAAAATTTTCAAATTTCTTGTACTTGCTAACTTTGCGACCTCGGGCAGCTACGTTACCATGGAGGAACCACACAACATTTGACTTTATAGGCTAGAACTGAAGTCGCGCCAACTGCTTAACTCAAAATACAGTCAAGAAAGTAGCTCTGAAGCCGAGAAGCGGGATCGTCCATAAGCACTACCGTGAAATTACGTACAATTTTCAAATTTCTTGTACTTGCTAACTTTGCGACCTCGGGCAGCTATGTTACCATGGTGCAACCACACAAGATTTGACTTTATAGGCTAGAACTGAAGTCGGGCCAACTGCTTAAATCAAAATACAGTCAAGAAAGTAGCTCTGAAGCCGAGAAACGGGATCGACCATAAGCACTACCGTGCAATTACGTTCAATTTTCAAATTTCTTGTACTTGCTAACTTTGCGACCTCGGGCAGCTACGTTACCATGGAGGAACCACACAAGATTTGACTTTATAGGCTAGAACTGAAGTCGGGCCAACTGCTTAAATCAAAATACAGTCAAGAAAGTAGCTCTGAAGCCGAGAAACGGGATCGACCATAAGCACTACCGTGCAATTACGTTCAATTTTCAAATTTCTTGTACTTGCTAACTTTGCGACCTCGGGCAGGTACGTTACCATGGAGGAACCACACAACATTTGACTTTATAGGCTAGAACTGAAGTCGCGCCAACTGCTTAACTCAAAATACAGTCAAGAAAGTAGCTCTGAAGCCGAGAAACGGGATCGACCATAAGCACTACCGTGCAATTACGTTCAATTTTCAAATTTCTTGTACTTGCTAACTTTGCGACCTCGGGCAGCTATGTTACCATGGTTTGACAAGATTGGATCACACAAGATTTGACTTTATAGGGTAGAACTGAGGTCGCGCCAAATGTTGTGTGGTTCCTCCATGGGATTAGGATGGCAATTAGCTCCTCAACATTTATACGAGTTTTCAACATTTATACGAGTAGGTAACACTTTGTTAAGATGTTTTCCATCCATCAGAATACTACCAATGGTACTACCAGTGATATTTATGTAGTTTGGCGAATTTTCTTTTGTTGGTTTTAACGGTCATATATTTTGAGTTGGTGAAACTTATTGTCCTAAGACCTTTTGATGAACCATGGACACTGTTTGTAATAATACACAAACGGAGTTTGGCATTCATCAGACCGTTGGGAAGGCTGGTTATTTTTTGTTGTATTGTTTTGTTGGTATGTATATCGCTACTTTTCCTGTTTTCGTCTTGAAATCGAACGAACTCTATCCGTGAACACGTGTGAACTCATTCCAATTTACCGCAGTGTACTCCCGCCACACACGCTCTTGGAGTTATAACAATGTGCGTAATTGTTGATAACGTTTTGACAAAACCCTTGGTGCCCACGTACTCGCTACAGCTCGTAGACAAACGTCGGCGGTCATTTGAAGTGGTACGTCTCATTGGTGGTTACTGATTTGTGGTTAGTACGTCTTGCTATTGCACGATGAAAGATCAGCACCAGAACAACGCTTGTAAATTATGCAAATTTGTTTTGAAAACCATGGTTGGGTTTGCTCAGCTTATCGTGCGCTACGTCAATTTTACGGTCGACATAATCATCCATCTGAGCAAGTTTCGCGCCACATACACTCTAGTGGATAACAAGCATCCCCAAAGACGACAAACAGTGCGAAGAGAAGAAGTAATTGCTGTTGTGGACCGCAGCGTCCACTTTAGAGAACATTTTATAAAAAGATCTTGGCTTAGAATCTTATAAGATCCAGCTTATTCAGAAGTTGAAGCCTCGTGACCATTAATGGCGTCATAGGCTCGGTGAATGGGCCGAAAACATAAAATTTTGTTTCCTGATGTAGCCCATTTTCGGTTAAATGGATACGTAAACAAACAAAATTGCCGAATTTGGAGTGGAGAAAACCCAGAAATCTTTGTCGAGACGCTCTTACTCAATTTTCGGTGTGCTTTGTGGGCCGGTGGAATCATCGGCCCATATTTATTTAGGGACGCGCGACACCATCAATTTATTGCAGGAAATATTTGCTGAACGCATAAATTCACACAATAGACCTGTGAACGGGCCTCCAGGATCCTGTAATCTCACACCTTTAGATAACTTTCTTTGCGAGTATGGGCAGTAACTAGTCTATGCCAATAAACCGGAGACGTTAGACGATTTGAAAGGTAAAATTCGGCGTGTTATTGAGGACATACGACCCCAGTTGCTCGACAAAGTTGTCGAAAATTGTACTTTAGGTTTGGGCTTCACTCGAGCTAACCATGGCTTGCATATGCCCGGAATTATATTTAAGCACTAATGGCATATAACTGTCTATTAAATACAGCTAATATAGTAGACATTTGTATTAGCTTTAAATATTTTATTTCATATTCAATTTTTATACCCCTTAAAAAAAACACATATAAAACACAGCATAATTGAAATATCGGTCTGAAATTTATTGCAGCTATAGTACATATATGAGAACGCCTTGGCGCAGTAGATAGTGTGTCGGCCGTTGACAAGGGATGAGCAAGTTCGGATCCTGATAACAGCAAAGCCATCGAAAGTTTATTTGGTGACTTCTCTCCTAGGGAGGGCTACTGACAAAACCCCCGTAGTACATTTGCCTTGAAAAAGCTTATCGGCTCAGTTCATCACAGACCAGTGCAGTGATAGGAAGTGTTTCGGCTTGATTTACATAAGTGCAAAGCAAAATAAACAATAAACAATACAAGTGCGGACTTAGGCGAACATCTTGCAACTATAAAGTAGCACGGTGGAAGAGCGCCGGACTCATAATCCGAAGATCGACTGATCAAAATCCCCATTCGGGAAATAAATATTTTTCGTGTTTTTTCGTGTTCTTCTACTACTAACAGTAGTAGCAACAGTAGCGAGAAGACATGTCGGGAGACGGCGGGGGAGACCCGTTCGTCAGACGGAATCGGATGATTTATCATCCTATTTCGCAACGCCGGTCGTCGTAATGAAGAGGCGCAGAAGGGTCAACTCAAGGCCCAACTTAATTAAGCGCCCCTCCCTCACCACTTCGACTGAAAAGCTGCAGGTTGAAGCTAGGAAGGGGCGCCATCATCACCACCATCGACGTCCGAAGCAGCCGGACAACAACAACAACAGCAACAAGCAAGGAAAGTGATCCCCGTGGAAGCAGAGGTCGAATACCTCTCCGATGGTAGAGAAGGCCGCTACATGGGGGACAACAACCCCTTCGCGGCCCTCTTAAGTTCGGCTACGGAGGATGAACGTAGTGTACTGGAGGAGCAAGAACGCTTCCTGCGCGTCCAGCTGCAGGCCGTAGTAGACAAAATTAAGGCGTTGCAGAAGCTGAGAGAGAAGGCAACAGCCGCCGAAGAAATAAAGCAGCAACAACAACAGCAGCCGCTGAAGAAGCAGCAGCAACTACAACAACCGCAGCAGCAGAAGCAGCAACAGCAACAACAACCGTAGCAGCAGAAGCAGCAACAGAAGCAACAGCAGCAACAACAACCGCAGTAGCAGAAACAGCAGCAATAACAACAGCCGCAGCAGAAACAACAGCAGCAACAACAACCACAGCAGCAGAAGCAACAGAAACAACATCAGCCGCAGCAACAGCGCCCGAAAAAGGAGAAAGTGCCACCGATCCTCACCTATACCACGCCCTTACGAGAAACCATCGATCTTTGTAAGTATGCCATTGGTGTAGGTAATTTTGTATTTAAATGTTTGGGCCAGAAACGCTATGCTATTCAGTGCAAGACACTGGAGCAGCATAAGCGTATTAAAAGCCTACTGAAGGAGTCAACGACGGAGTTTTTCTCCTTCACTCCAAAGGCCGAGGGGTTGCGGACGATGCTCCTCAAAGGCGTGGAATCTATCACAGATCCCGAGGAAATGCTCTCAGAGCTCAAAGAGTTCGAGAGTGACGACCTCAAATTCGTGGCGGTTAAGCCATTTTCCACGGTGAGCTCCCGGCGGGAGAAGCGAGTGATTCCCTTCTTCGTGGTACAGCTCACACCCAACAGCAAGCTGGAGAGGTTAAGGTCCATTACTTCCTCGACTTCCCAGCGTGTAACATGGGAAATATTTACAATAAAAGGCAAGGAAACATTTTGCAATGTATCCGTTGCCAAAGATTCGGGCACGCCGCGTCGAACTGCGAAATGCAGCCTCGATGCGTTAAGTGTGCAAAGAATCACAAGAACGAATAATGCGACCTTGGGAAGACAAGGTGGTGGACAGAGAGCAGCTCGAGTGTGTCTTGTGTCGGAACCGAGGACACCCTGCAAACTATCGGGGATGTCCTAAGTTCCAAGACATCAAGAAAGAAAACCTGGCCCGTAAGCAGAAGGTCGAGGAGAAGCGTCCCTCGGGTCGCTTCCAAACACCAGCCGTCACATCCCAGTTGACCTACGCCCAAATGGCGGCAGGTGCGGGAAAGACGGTACAAAAGCCCGTGGTTGTTCCTAAAGCTCCATTGCCTGTCTCTAAGGCACCGGGGGCCGAGGTGGATGTCTGTTCGATCTTGCTCGCAATCCAAGGGCAGATTGGGCAGCTCCAAAAACAGATCCCTGAAACGGCGACCCGAGTAGATAGTACCTGCTCGCTTCTGCCGAGCCTAGCGCACCTAAGGTCATGATGGGTACGCTGGCAGAGAGGCACTTGAAGATCCTGTCGGTGAACGTAAATTCACTTATAAGGATCGAGCGACGAGCCGTACTGAATAATGCATATTATCCAGTGCATTGGAAGACAGCGGTGGTTCAACCAATCCCCAAGAAGGGTAAAGACACCTCTAACCCGGCAAATCTTCGGTCGATCAGTCTCCTTCCGAGTATCAGCAAGGTCTTCGAGAAGGTGATCCATAGAGCCCTGTCTAAATGGGTTGAGGACAATAAAATCATCCCGGATAATCAATTCGGTTTCAGAGCGGGGCATGACACTATTCATGCCGCGTCGAAACTTGTATCGGATATCCAATGGAATAAATGCAAGAACCAATGCACGGGTGCCTGTCTGATTGACTTGGAAAAAGCCTTCGACACCGTATGGTTAGAAGGCCTTTATTACAAGTTGATTTTCAACTTCCAGAAATCAGAATCTATATTGTTCAGAACGCCTTTGTCTAGGGCCCCCGGGACACTAGAAAAAATTGGCGTAGGTTCTCTATCTTTGGGCCGGACGGGCGTCCATTGGCGAGACAAAGTGTAGTCAGATACCTTGGGATCGTGCTGGATCAGTATCTATATTTTGACAAATATGTAGATGCTGCTCTGGCGAGAGCCGGAGCGCTTTCGCTCTGACAAGATGGCTGTTTCATAGCAGCCAACTTGATTCCAGGGTGAAGGTAATCTGCTACATGGCATTAATCAAGCCCATGGTTGCCTATGGATGTTCCGTCTGGTTCAATGTGAGAGCCAGCTTAATGGAAAGGATTCGGGTGTTTGAGAGACAATGTCTTAGGACTTGTCTCGGGCTACATAGGACTCCCGAATCTAAGTAGACGAAATTTTACCCGAACGAGGTCCTATACAATAGGACCAGGATTGTACGGATAGATAATTTTCTGATCAAACTGATTCGAAGCCATGTTGCAAGAGTAATGACTTCGGTCAATTGCCTGATCTTCGGGGCTTACTACCCCAATGATCTATATCAAGAAAGAGTGCGCCTTAACGGCTTTGTCCCGTCAAAGGCTTTGTCCCCTCCACGTGGGTCGCAATTCCGTGGAACGGCGATTCCTCTACGGACCCGATGTCGCGCTCCGTGAGCCCGAGTGCCTCAGGTTCTGTAGATCGGTCTCACGCCGGCTGAAGACAACTCCGTCAATGAACCCTTCGTTAGCAGCAGGCTCTACAAGGCACGGCCTGCCTAATACCAATGGCAGGCTTACATAGGTTAGGGTAGGGTAAGGTAGGGTAGGGTAGGATAAAAAGGCAAAAAAAAACAATAAAAATTAAAAACATAAAATGTAAAAAAAAAGATATATATATAAAATATATATAATGTATATATTTGTTTATACATATTTTAGTTAAGTTAGAATAAGATAGGTTTAGTTAGATTTAATTAGTTTTAGATAGGCTTAAGTTTTATCAATATATAAAAATGATCATATCCTAAGTTTTTTTCTTAATAAATAAAAACCATTTTTCTTAGCTTAAGTTATAAGAATTTAATTAGTCGTCGAAAGACAATTGTTCTGTTTGTTTTAGAGTGTCCATCTAGGGCCAGTAAATAATTAGATTTGTTAAGGTAGTTAAGCTAGTTTTAAACATAGGGTAAGATAGATATAAGAGAATAAAAATGAATTAAAAAAAAAAAAAAGCTTGTCGGTTCTCGCCGTTCGGAATCAGCATTTAACTGTAGGGTGCGTTCACTTGTGTGAAAAAAAAATCGCACACAAGATAAGTGAATGAGAGAAGCTTGGCTCTGGCTCTTCAAGAGCTGTAACGCAATCCAAGAAGAAGAAGGGAAAGTACCCTCTAAACATATCTGGCGAAACTACGGCATTCGATACTGTTTCTGAGCTAATTTAATATTGTTGGCTTGTTGACATAAACCAACGAGTTAACTCAAACCCATAAAATGAGATCAGGCATCGTTAAATCCCGTGAGCGAAAAGGTGATTCGACCAATTTATTTCTCGAGATTACGCGATTACTAAACTAACCCTTCAAGAGACTACTTTTTATACCATTTGCAAGGCATTTGGCACCATTTTGTTGGAAGCAAATATCACTGATGCCAAGTCCAAAAATTATCCTTTAACAACAAGCTCTATAGACCCTAACAAGGCGATCATTTTCATTGACATAAAAGGTACGATCTAATCACTCCTCCGGCTTGAAACCCATGCTATACAGTACACAGTGATAAGACCATTTAGCCAAAATGGGCTTTATGGCTGAAGATCATTTTGCGATGGAATTCAGGATTTTCTCCATATATTTGCCGAGCCCAATCAGATAAGTTTTGGCGCTTCAAGTGATCAAAGGTTACAGTTCTTCAGTTGGTTTGATTTGATTAGGTCTTTACGAAAGACGATTTCTACGACCAAAGATTTCAATAAAGTTGCGATCACTGACTTAATAACTTTTAAGTAAAGCTTGTTGATTGAAAATGTAAGCCTTGACTGATGTTTTGACATTACTAGATCACAAAAAGGTTATGGTTGAGTCTGTAGTAAAATACGAAATCATTATGTCCCTATTGAAAAACCCTTTACTTGATAATTTAAATTCAATAATGGCTCCAAACAACTTATTTGGACTGATTTCAGACGACTTCTTTAATTATCAACTCGGAAGCAACAACCTCCATTGAACTTACTTATGTGTAGTATCAAAGAAGACATGAAAAGGTAGCTAGCGTACAGAAACTACTTACTACTGACATCTAGGCGCGATTTTTAAAGAACCTATACTTAACGCAAACAGCATTCCACCGATGGCTAATACTCCTTATTGATTATTTGACTTTTTGGCCAGAGCTTATTGCACAGTGATCATAATCTTAGCATATGAGCACATTTATTGAGCTCTTCACCTTCTTGGTGACGCTGAAAGCGATATTCTTTTATGACATTTTGCCATTTCGCTATTGTCTGGATTTGGCGACTGCCAAACAACTTCTATTTGAGATTGTTTTCGGCCGAGATCCAAAAATGTTGGAACAAACTTCGCGAACAGATTTTGGATTTTCTTCATACCCAAACGTGAAAATTTCATGACATAAGGCCAGTTCATATGCTTTAGCGACTTTTTGGTCATGATTTGACGTCTTTTGATATTAATTTTGAACGCTCTTTAGTACGATGTGAACCTAGGCCTCCACCATGAAATGCACCAAAATTAACTTTTTAAATTGGTGGATGTCTCGTTTTCTTTTTAACAGACCACGGCTGCCATAAGTCAAACATTACATGTCAATATGTCATGTCAATATATTTTCATTGCCTTTAGAGAATTTCCGCATGAGACGGGACGATGATAGCACCCGTTAGGTAACCTTGGTCTATATACAAGACTTAATTTTTATTTTTTTTTTTTTATAGGGTTCGGGCAGGTCCAAGAGTGTACGCTCTTATGGTGTTTGTCTCACAACCTGGACGGGGTGCAGTAGGTTTGTGTCGAAGATGTTCGTTCACTACTCTCCGGGGGTGCTTGTCCTAGATATGATTTGAGAGATTCAACTGAATTTGCATTGGTTGTAGTTTACAGTAAGTCTTTCGTTTCCATGTCATTAACTTGTTATATTGAAAATGCACACACAGAGTATGAATTTTGAAATAATCTTATGCTGCGAGTGCCTTTGTCAGTACTATTTGATCATCTCTCATTCACAACTGATGTAGTTGCACAATTTTTCCGTATAAGAATTGTTCTTGGCCATGGACAGGCTTGAACTACAGACTTTCCGCTCAACAGTCGATGATAATTACCATTGCACCACGCCCACCCCTCCCTACACTAGACAGATTAATTTTTCCTCTTCTTCCGGAACCTCATCTGTTGTGCATTTTATCAAATTCTCATTCAAGCTCCGAAGTTTTCTATACACAAGCAAATTGGCTAAAATACCATACTTTAAACGTCTGCTTTTGAAACTGAAAAGTAAAATAGAAAATATCTTAGACGCCCCTAACACCTGGTCAAAGAAGACACTTTTCCCTGTGTCTTTCTAGATTTCACAGCCAACCTTAAGTCGAATTTATTAACATTTCTACTTTACATCGCACACCTGCGTACTCACAATCGTACCTCACTACACCTAACAGCCTAAGACGCAAATACCTGCATGGAATGGAATGGAACACAAAATAGTTAACCGCCAAGACGGACGGAACCACCCCAATTGTTGATTTGGTGAGATTGTCTGGCACTATCGCACCGAGCACTCCCATTCGTTTAGTTGTGTGCGAATTTTTACAACCTCATCCGCCTCGGCTACAAGGACATCCACTTTGTACACCTGTTTGCTTATTCATTTAAGCCAGTTACAGAAAAACATTCACATATACTCGTAGAACGACCATTCGCCGCTACAACAACGTATCCTTAATGTAGCCACACCACCAGGCACACAGTTACAGCCACGGTTACGGCAATGTTAGCAAAGAAACAATGTCATGGTAAAAATTATCCTGTTTTACGGTTATGATGATGATGTTTCCTTGTTAATTGTGCCAGAGGTCGCTGCGTATGTCACATTGCGGAGAATTTATATTCTGGTGAGAGTTGTAAAATGCTATTCAACCACACAGGAGCCAAGTTAGGTGAATGTCCTTCAGAGACAGAACGCGTCACACTACGAATGGAATAGAAGGGAATTCCGGAAAGGTACCGGGGGGACGTGAATGGCGAATGGTGTAACCGAGAAACAGGAACATCATATCCAAATGGAGGACCACACTATGACAACATTTTGGTGTAATTTCGCTCCACTCTGTTGGCGTGTTAAAAGCATGTTGTACATAACAATCACACCGACACCATACTGCAGCGTATCCTACAAGCATAACCGCTAGAGGTCCTGTGTGGGGCATCAATGAGTGTCTTTCTCAACCATTCCACTTAGCAATGTTACACAAACAACCTACCGACCTTCGATGGAGGGGATGAAGTAATAAACATTCCGACAGTGTCCCGTGCTGTACGAAGGATTAAGGACATGATTTTCGAGGATTACCATAACAAGTGCTGGAGATAGTGTACACCTAAACAATATTAGTGTTTAAAGTAATTAGGTTTTGTTCCCGTCGTCGTTGTCATTTCGTGTTTTCGTGTATTGATTCAGGATTGTTTTGGATATGCATAAAATCAGGCAGTGAAAGGATAAGCGGGACTATTAACACTTTTAGAGCTGCTAGAACTCGGGCGGGTTATGAAGCGAGTAGCGACAGTCGACTATGGCGGTCTGTGGATCGTTATAAGTTGGCTTTATCGAAATGGGCAGGATGAAGCATGCGGTGCAACACTTCATTAGACGGTAAGTGAAGTTGTTTGGCTTTTGGGGACATGTGTCGAAGCGCTTGGTTGAAAGCATCGAATTGGAGAGGATCCTGAGTGGACTGGATGATTATGGAACGATGATTGTTATGCATGTTGACATGTCATTAGAGAGCTGCTCTGATGGTACCCAGAGGTGCGAAAAAACAATATTTTGGTATAGATTTCTCTAACAAAGGGTCTTCACTTGGGAAGCGGCCGATCGACTAGTTGAGCAGAGCACCTATCTTTCATACCCATAAATGTATAAACGGTGGCTTCTCTGGGTTGAATCAATCGAGGCTACTTGGGGAACAGAGCTATAATGACACCATTTCTGATACTAATTCCATATTTCAGTGCTCCCAAGCTTTCGAAAAGCTAGGTAGGTAACAAAGTAAAAGGGGATGAAATGGCTTTACCATTGAGACAGAACATAATAGAGAGCTTTTCGTCAAGAGATGGTTCAAGTCTCAGATTTTTAACGCTTCTGTTAGCTGCCCCTTAGTGCCCCTTAGGTGAATGACAATCTTTTCAAAAAGTAGTCACCGTACGGCTACTTATACTTTAGTTTATCTGAAATTTGGCCTCGGACAAGAAATCCGCATCCAAACAATTTTTAACTATTTTCCTTCTAACTTCGCAACATTAGTTGCTTATCCTACCCCATCTTAGCGTTCTCTTATGTAGGTGGGCTAAATTAACTACATACAGGATATCAAGAAAAACCTGGCCCTCTTATCCAAAAACACACAAATAACGACCTCCTCAAAATAACCGGTCCAACATAGCTAGAATTGTGGCGGCCAGTAGGTTATCCCAAATAGAGGCTGTGTACATGCGTATACAAGAAATTTGCAAAACCTTTCTTTAATTTCTTTAATTACTACATGATCTCGTTCTGGTCCTGTTATTAGACGCATCGATCTTATCAGAACCCCATCATCTGGCGAGAGCGTAGTAGAGGATGGCAGCATCTAATATAGAATGAGACATGAGTTTAAAAGACATGTCGATCAAGGCCCAGGCCAAAATGAATCACCCTATCGGAAGATGTTATAATTTTTGCAAATAGCGTCATACCTCAATCATATTTGACATTAGTGAACTAGACAGCTGCAGTATACAAAGAGATAAGCAATGGAGCACTATACTCTGCAAGAACGTGGAATAATTGTGCCGATTTTTTTGACCAATAATAATCGGTCGGTGATGTTAGCGCAGTTTGAATTTCAACATAGATTTCCTAATCGTGTCGCGCCAACTGGGCAAACATTCCGGCCCTTAGCTACTCGACTTGAAAAGAAGGGAACCACAGGAGACCATGCAGAAAGTGGCTGCCACCGGACTGGTCGTTCGGCCGAGAATATCGCGGCTGTGGCTAATGATGTCGCTAAGAACGAAGAAACATCAACCAGATGACGGGCTACGCAATTGGGCATAACCAGACGGACCCTACAGTGAATTTTAGGGCATCAGTTAGTGCCTACTGACCGTCAGCCGCGTGTGAATTACTGTCAAGCCGTTAATCAACAACGAAGAGCATGATTTTGTATCGAAAAAATTACACTTACGCGGTTACGTCAATAAGCAAAATCTTCGTTTCTGGGGCACTGAAAATCCGCGCATGATACACGGAGAGCTATTACATCCACTCAAAGCCACTGTGTGTTGCGGCATTCATGAGGGAGGAGTAATTGGGCCGCATTTTTTTAAGGACGCCATCGACAATACGATCGCTGTTACTAGCGAACGCTACAGGGCCATGATAAATGACTTCTGACTGCCGGAATTGGATGAGCGGGCTCTGGTGAACATTTGGTTTCAACAAGACGGTACAACCACACACACAGCTCGAGCCCAAATGGATATTGTGCAGGAAGCGTTTCCTGGTCGCGTAATCTCCTATTTTGGGAATTTGGCATGGCCAGCAAGATCGCCAGATTTAACCATACCAGACTTCTTTCTTTGGGGATACATGGAGTCGCAGACTTATGCCAATAAGCCTCGGACCTTCGCGTTCGCAGCCCTTAGGGAGAATGTTCGACAGAAATACGAACATTTATCACCGGAAATCTTGCGAAGTCATGGAAAATGCGATAAAACGGGTACAAATGTGTATCAACAATTGCGATAGCCACTGAATGGATATCATCTTTTCCACACAACAGAAAAAGTTGCAAAGGTCCAAATAAAGATTTCCATCTGTAAAAAAGTTATTCAAAAACAAAATTGGATGACAAATTTTGCTACACTTTGTACATACAAGGACCCTTATGCGTTGTTGCATAATACTTAAGAAAAATGTAATTTAATTAGTTACCTGTCGCAATTACGGTCCGCGAGTAATTTAAAAAAAAATAAAATAAAAATAAAATTAAAAATTTTAAGTTACCCCGGACCAAAAAAAACCTTAAAAAGTAAAAAAATAAAATTTTTCTCTCGGCCTTTTGACTTCGTGAAAAGAACCTATTAATATTCTTAAGATAAGTGTCACCGCGCCGGGGTACCGCAGCAAAAAGAAATAAAATCGGTATGCGCAAGACACGTAGGACGAATGGATAGTGGACGAAAAATTAGATAGAAGGACAATGTAAGAATGGACCTGGAAGAGATCGAACAGAAAAGCATAACATCGAAGGAGCACAGTTATGACAGGGAAGCTCGGCGAAGAGTTGTCAAAGATGATCTGAACTTTCGAGTTCCAAATGCTATGCTCGTATAATAATAATGATAATAGGACTCGTATATCCAATTCTCCGCCTTGGCTTAATAGGCATTCGTTAGATTTGATGGAAAAAACACAATATTGCTTATGCTCGTTGAAAACGACACAAACTACCTGTTCATTATAATTCTTATCGGTCTTTGCGCAATTTTGAAGTTCTTCGGAATGAACCAAAAACGGCGCGCTTACGAACACTTTCTAAGCCCGGAAACACAGACTGGGAAAGTGCTTTGGCAAAAGCTGCGCAAATTAAGTAATGGGAAGCAGCGATCAGATGCCCCTGCTGATATTGACTCTAATATTCTCAGTTTGTGTCAGTTGCTGTACCGTCGACACAAAATCATAAATATCATAAGGCTATAGTATTCCTACCCTAGTCGCAAAACGGGACTAGCTCTGAATATAACCCTATCGCAATATTACCGTTCTTATCAAAAGCATTTGAGAAGACGGTCTTGAACACATGCAAGTACATCTTATCAACAATGACCTTTTGATTTCCGCTCAATCTGGCTCAATCTGGCTTTCGCCCAAAAAGAAGTTGTACGGCTGCACTGTTGTCGATAATATTCGCAGAGGCCTGGATGCAAACAGCCTTACGTTTTTGACGTTGGTGGACTTGTCAAAAGTTTTCGACACGGTGGGCCATACTCTCCTGTCAGAAGCTATTGCATACGTTTCGATTTTCATATCAGCCAGGCAAGCTTTTGCATTCCTACTTTACGGACCGTCAGCAGTGCGTGGCCGTAGGAAACACAACGTCATCATTTCTTGGGATATCTATCGGAGTTCCACAGGGCTATATTCTAGGCCCCATATTATTTTGAATCTCTGTGAATGAACTCCCACAGCTTACACATAATTTTACAGTCGACATGTTTGCTGATAATGTTCAATTATTCATGCGCTGACGGTTGGATATGATTAGTATTTTGATTCAACTAGAGGTCATTCAGCAGTGGGATCTTAAGCTTGTCGCTTAACCTTTCACAGTCAAAGACTCTTTGTATCTATAAATATAAATTCCATATAAATATAATCTTCTTTTCCGCCGGTTTTGTCTGGACAGTCAACAATTGAATATGTCCACAAGGCTAGAAATTTGGGGATAGCTTTCAACGACACACTCACCTGGACCGATCACGTTGCAGCTACAATCGGAAAGGTATATAGCAGTATTCGATTTCTAAGGTCTACACAAGATCGATTACTCACTAAAACTTACAAGTTACTTGTCAAATCCCTTCTAATACGTATCCTATTGTAAGGTTGCGAAGTTTTTTACCATGTCGACTACAACACTAAGGGTAAATTAAATATCATCTACAATAGCTTAGCGGAAAGTCATTATATAGAGAACAAGTGTATGAAATATTACGTGTATAATTATACAATAGCTGACATTACAGTCACCTACGTTGCGTTGGTTTCATTGCACCCCATAAGATGAAAGGAATCTACTTTTTAGACAATGTTCTTACTATAACATCTTTGCGTGATGCATTACTGTATATACATATGTACATATACAATATATAGCTAATGAACAGAAAACCCGAAAAAAAAAAACACTTTTTTACACAGTCCAACTGACAACAATTTACTCTCGAAAACATCCTATTGAGTGTATATCATTGTAGAAAACGCATCCAATATCATAGATAGCCACGCTCATATGTTCTTAAATTAAAAATAATATTTTTTGAAATCATTAAGCGAGTAACATTCATTTTAAATTCCCAAAACTGCTTATTGGCAAGACCTTTTAATTTGATATTTAGGCCCATAAGTAACGCGGAGAATCTTGACCCAACATTTTCGTGATTATCTTGTCGGAAGATGATCCGCTTAATTATTTTCTTAAACCCTTATACGCCAGTTTAGAAAAAAGTGTATTCGAAGCTTGTCTTTCACCTCACGAGGTTTACTTACCTACTTCCGACTATTCACCGGTATGACCACTCCTACCAAATACACTTCAAAATTGTACACTCAAAGAAGATTCTCATCAAGATCCTCGCAGATTTTAATTAACACCCCTTTCAGAATTTTCGGAAGACCCAAATTTGGGCTTACATACATATATCCCCGGGATACAAGCTAAGGAAGATCATTTAAATAATTTAAACCCCAAACATCACAGCCATACGAACGCCAACGCTTTCACTCGTGGGCGTGGAAGCATTCTTACTTCGCTTTGTCCTTCAATCCTTGTATGAATGGAGCATTGAGTGTGCTATCACATGTGAAATTCCCTATCAGTTCGATCTAAGGATGTCACTCAGTTGTATCCTTATAATCGGTGTGCACCATCGATGCTCCACGATGAATATGAAAATCCATTCATGCCGTTGTACTCTGTATGCTCGTATGCAGTCTCACGATGAAGCTTCTGATGACTTGAAGAGGATAAGAACGACTGAGTGACACCTTGCAAGTTGGATTGGTGCTACAACCTAAGATAGGAACATCGCTTAAAACATTCATCTTCGCATACTGTGTGTATATGGCCGTAGGCCGGCTCTCGGATATCAATATCCTTTATTCTGAGTGCTCATGGAAGTGGTGGTGTCAATTATAATATATGGGGCGTGCAAAATGACGCGATCTTATCGGCGAATGGTAAAGTAGATTCCAATTTTATTGCTTCTCGGATAACCGTCGTACCGTGCTTGCTAGCGGACAAGGAAGTCTTAGAGGAGTCCTGCCGGTGAATGTCGGGTATATATGGATGCTGCTATATATATATGATTTGAAATGTTCGTGTTTGTGTCCTGACCTGAATATAATATTTATGAGGAGGGGGCTCCGCGGGCCATCTTAAAAGGTGAGAAATTGTCCATCCTGTAAGGAGGGAGCTTCCCGTGCTTTCATTTCTCTCGCGATTTCAAATCGAGATTAGGACAAGGATTTCGAGCTGACTAAGGGAATAAATTACGACAGAGTTTGCTTTCTTCTTTCAAATCGTATTTCTCGTCTTCCTCTTCCGCTCCCCCGCCCATCCCCTGTCAACGATCGACTTTTCTCAATGCCGGAATAAATTTGTTGCTACCGGAATTTCCTTCTCGAGATACATTTCGAATGAAAGAGCGATGAGGGGAAACTGATTTTGACCATTTGCACACAGGAAGCTGGTTACTAGGTCACATTTGCTGCGACAGCAAATCAATATCGTCCAGAAACGCTGATTCAAATTCAATTAAATTTTAAATCAATATTTTATCGCAACGGCCGAGTAACAGCCGCCAGATGTCAAAGTCAAAAATGGAAAATTGAAATCCATTCGAACGTTATTTAGTGCGTGCGACCACACATGGCTGAGTGTAATGTGATCGCTGTGCTCATAATGATACCATGCTGACACGATGCTTGGCATTCAAATCGTTTTTAGATAAGTTGGACAATCACACGAAGTCAGAAAATTTATAATTCGCGGTCACAAATGTGCCACTACCAATTCCATTGCCATGTGATATGCTGGGAATTAGAAGCCACTATAATGACCAGTGTCATACGAACGATGCTGCCACCTGCCAGCAAGAGGAAATTATTTCATTTGCAAATATTTTTAACATGGTCTCCACGTTCGACCACTAATCAATGATGCCCAGGACACGGATGCTGCTGGACAAGCCCACAAATCACAAACAGTAAGCACACCACCACCGCTGGACAGTTGAAATGGAAACAGACATTTGATGTCCGGTAGTGACCATATCCTGCTCCATGTACCAGATTTGCTGTTCTGCACATAACGTATTAAGATATTGTGTAATAGCTCGCGCATCGCTAACGCAGTCCTTTCAACTGGAATGATCCAGTACACAGAGTGCAGATTACATGGGATGGTTTCGGAGGGCGAATGTAGATTCTGTCCTGACGCGAATGTAGGTCAGGAAGGTAAACATAGTGGTTACGTGCGGCTGTGCGTGGTAAATAAAATAAAGAGCCATGGATGCGGAGGTGTGTAAATAAATAACGAGCGTATGGAAAAAGGATGTCGCTGTGCCAACAGTCGTACGGGCGGATTCCTTCATTCATATTTGAATAAAGCTGTAAGACTAATAAGAACTGCTGTAGTAAAAATGCGGTATGGATTGGCGTGAGTTGATAGGTCAATTGTTTATAGCGAAGCCCCTTACAAACACAGCGTTATGGTCGACTTTTAAAGCCAAGCATGGAATTTCGAATATTACGTCATCATAAGTTCGATGATAATTATCCTGCGGTGAGACAAAGAAGAAGGGGAACTGATATAGATTTTAGTAGAAATTTTAAAAACGACCTTTAAAAGACTGTAGGAATCTCTTATGCGTATATTTCCGTCGAACTAGACTATGTAGACTCATCGGAACCACAGATATTAGCATTTGTTTTGCTGTTGCTGCTCGAAGATGGATTCTGTGATATAGAGTATGCACAACGCCGTCAAGAAAAAGTCGAACTCATATTATGTATGTAATATCATAGGTCGTTGATAGGACCTCAGAGTTAAGACCTAGGAAGCTATAGGCAAACAACAAATACATTTGCTTTGGCCTTTTTGGTGTGCCGGGTGATCGAGGCTTATAATCTAATATGGTACTTCGGAGAAGTGTACCGAGCTAGGATTGAATAGAGTTCAGGCAACACCCACCACCGTTCTCGATGAAAGAGCTCCAACAAATACAGAGCCAATATATCATAACTTTCTAGTAACTGCTACATCAAACTAAATTATGAGGAACAGTAAAGGATTTTTCATTAAGTGTATCATAAGTTGAAAACTGAATGAAGGGGGTTGTACATGAGGTACGACATAGCACTTAATATCAGGTCTACCTTTCTACAACTGCATAGTTCGGGACTAGGTCTGAATGATGTTATTTTTCAGTTAGTCAATTTTTGCTTGCTTGCTGCGAAAAGCCAGCGATTTAAAGCTCTAGAGAAAAAGTCTATCGGCGTTAAATCGTACGATCTTCTGCCATTCGACATCGCTTCTTCTGGAAATAAACAGTTCTAGGAATGTAACGTCCGATGTATGGCTCGTACCGTTGTCCTGTTGAAACCACATATCGCTCAGATGAATGCCATACGGTTCTCCCAAAAGTCATTACTATGGCCTGATATTGTTTTCCTTCGGCTGTCGACGCTTGGCATATTCCTTTCAAAAGATATGTGACCTAATAACACCGCCTGCATTAATTCCAAACCAAACAATAAGTTTCTCGGGATGCAAGGAAGATTTTTGATACTGAATGTCCAATGAGGGAACGTACGATCAGCTTGCTTTTATTGGGCCTTTATATGGCAATTAGATCGCATTTATGCGCCAATCTTTTCACAAATCTCTTTGTGCATGACGGAGAATCTAAAAATGTGGATCTTCAGCGACACTCTCAGTGTGGAACTGTGAAGGCGCGATCAGCAACTGAACCGTCTTCCCCGATTTTTGCGCTTCGGTTGATCATACCTATACTTTCAGTGCAATATGGAGTTCCGCAAGGTTTTAAACTCGGTCCATTTCTCTTTATAATGTACACAAATGTATGCCCAAAAAGAGTTTCTTGTAATATAAATTACAGGAGGCAGTACCTCAAGTTAAAAATAAAACTTTCAACTGCAGATGCGGTACCATACAAATTCTACATACCGAAATGCTTCTTATTTGCACCTGTATACCTCAAAGACAAATCTTCAAGAGGTGTCCTAAAACAAGTCTACCACGTCCTAATTAAAACGCGATTGAGGTTCGGTATACTAGCGTGGGGGGGGGGGGGGGGGCAGCACGAACTCATGACGACATATCAACAAGATATCCTGCATAAGGTTTAGGTCTAAAAAGGGTTAGGATCTAAAAAATTAAACAATTTTTCGAGCTGACTGCAGCGTAGTTTGCTTTGATAAAAATTTCCGGACATTAATCAGTCATCAAATTAACGCCAGAAGAAACCCAGCGGACTGTTAGAATGGCCAGTTCTTAACAATGCCTACGGCTAAGGGCGATTAATATACATTGTACCGAACATTCTTAGCAGACTCCCTACGTAAGCAATATTGATCAGTTTAATTTAAGAAAAAAAAGATTAAAAGAGCACTCTCTAGGATCTATAACTTAAAGCTATTTAAAACCTAAAATAACTAAACCGAAATGGCGAGTAAATTTGTAAAGTAAATAAGTTTGATTTTTTTTTATCTCCTTAACCTTAACTTTATTTTAAACAAGATTCTTCAGCAAGATTTTTACTTCTTATTTAACGGCGCTCACTGATTGGTTACTTACGATATGTAACGACGAACAGAACATCATTCCCTACTTTCTTCCGGGCATATCATCCAATAAGCCCACTTAATGGTATTAACCAAACGAACTCGACAGCCAGTTTTTCTGTCATAGAAGGGCCATAGACAGGGCCATAGACAGGGCCATAGAAAAACCAATGGATTAAGCAACGACGGTTAATCAGAAGTGAAAATCCAGAAATGGTAATCATAAAGCAACTTTATCCACAACTAGGCATGAACCTTAACCTGTGTTACAGTAGTGGAAAGAAGACAATCCGAGTCACATAACCTAGCAGCGCGGTCATCTGGTTTCCTAGCAAGAAGGTTATCTGTCCATGGCGACTAGTACAGAGCGATTTAAGGAGTATTGTACTATTGTCAAAGGACGAAGGAAAGACTCAAATAACAAAGTCCTGTGGAGATGATCGAAAAAACCATTAAGGGATATCAGGATGTCTGGTGCAACAAAATGTACTGGCACTAGTGATCAGAATTCAATAAAGTCGAAAGACGCATTTTTTCATTAAGAAAGTAGACTTGGTACGAAAGCCCACAGAGGAAGAAGTAAACGTGAATCTCTCAAGAGCTCCGTGCGCTCAAAAAAATCACATCAATAGTTCAACAACACCTTACGAAATTTCAAAAATCTTATTGAAGATAAGATCACGATCCAACCACAAAAATATTTGAATTAATAAATAAATATTTCGATATGAGTATAGGCGCTCAGCCTTATCTAAACAGTTTTTCTAGAATAACTTTGCCGTGAATGCAATTGTTTACATATCGAGTCTTACAGCATGGCAATGTAGCATTCCAAATATTGAATATTTAATAAAAAATAAATAAAAAACAAAAAGAGAACCCACTTCCTATCCAGGTGATTCTTAAAAAAAATAAAAAAGAGAGCCTTTGAGTACATACTACGAAATGTTAGCCTTGATGTCATATTTTAAAAATATTTGAAAAATTAGTTCCTGCAGATAAGCCACAAGGCTTCGAAGAGCAAAATCTCAAGCCATTAATATTTTATAATTAATTTTAATAATTTCCATGCATCGTTCAGTAGTATAGTGTAAGAGCAATAAATAAACAATGTTTATGCTTGTCTGGTGTTCAGGACACTGATTGGTCATGTGAGGAAAAACCAGTAAAACTAAATCTGATCAATAACTTTTTGAATTCCTAATTCTGTTTCCCAGGAAGTACATCGTTCTTTTTAAGAGCGTCTATTTTTGGATTTTTTATCAAGAAAAATTGTTTTTTTTTTTATAAAATTGAAAAACTTATTCAAATTATTGTTCATCGCTAGCCACTAGCAATTCAACAATCGACCAGTTTCACCAATCCTTAAAAGAGGTAAGCTTATACTCTAGGTTCCCGTTAGAGTTCTTTCAATTGCTGCAAATGGCTTTTTCGTATTTTTCTGCGCATTCCGATTGTTTTTCTTTAATGCACGGAACAAGCGGTTTGCCCTGCTTATAGTAGCATTTTTATGGCCCTACCAAACTTAGAGCATCTGCTTGATTTCATGGTTATTTGGTTTCGTCGTTGCAGTACGTAAATGGCCGAGCTTAACCTTTAGGCACTTGTGATTATCGTGCCAGTGGTAATGCGATGCAAAAATACCTCCCTATTCTGCCGTTGAAGCAACTGTTCGTAGGTGAAAAAAACGCTTTTCGACGTCCCTCTTTTGTAAAGTAAATTGCCTGATGTATGCTGATGACCTTAAAATATTTTTACGTGTTAAATCCATTCGTGATTGTGAGAATCTTCAACATGATTTAAACACAGTAGCTAACTGGTGTGAGAGTAATCGACTTGTCCTAAATATAAGCAAATGCCACTCTTTCTCTGTTTTTCATATATCAATACCTGTTATTTATGACTATACTATTTGTTATACCAGTCTTACACGACAAACCGAAGTTAAAGATCTTGGTGTTATTTTCGACACGAAACTTACTTTTTCGTTCCACATTGATTATGTAGTTGCTAAAGCTAACTCGATGCTTGGATTTCTAAAGCGAACATGTGTTGATCTCTCGAATCCGTATGCCTTGAAGTCTGTTTATATGTCACTCGTACGTCCTTTCCTTGAATATTGTTCTATTGTCTGGTGTCCAAAATATGCAAACTCTATAATACGACTTGAGAGGGTGCAAAAGTCCTTTACGAGATTTGTAATAAAACAAATGAGATGGAATCTTGATGCAATGCCCTTGACCTTGGAAAAAAGGCGCAATGTTCAATATATACTGTTTATTCATGATGTCTTTTCGTACAGAATTATATGTCCTGATATACTTCAAAATTTGAAATTATATGCTCCAGAAAGAATACTTCGAACAAGAAATTTGTTATTCAACAAGGTGCATCCTTACAACTATGGTCTCAATGAACCTTTAACAAAATGTATTAATCTTTTTAATTCTCTTTGTTCTGATATAGACTTGTGTGATGATAGATCGAAATTTAAATTATCTGTAATGAATTATCTGTAAATAAATATACTTAATTTCAAACCCTTCTGAATTTATGTATCCTGTAATTTAGTATTATGTATTATTATTATTAATCATTTATATACAATTTTTTATTTTTTTTTGAGCTATTTGTATCTGAAATCTGTTAGAGTTAAGCTCGGTAGATGAATAAACTAAACTAAACTAAACTAAAAGTGTAATCTTTTTTAAATATTGGGCTGGAAAGAACAATCCTATTTCGTGTGGATCAGAAAAGAAACCAGTTTCTGAATTTTACTTTACTTCCGAAAAGAGTCTTAAGCATAAAATGATATGAATTCCTAGCGAGACATGTATGATAGTTGTACTCTTCTAAAGAAATGCTAGCCCGCTTGTGTGTTCTTTGTTGAAATAGCGATAAAACGATGATAGACAGGAAACATTGCATGGTTATTCAAGCCAATTAAGAGACTTCGCAATATTAATGTCTCCACGTCCGCTTTTGTCTGGCTCCTATCTCGCATTCCAAAGAGGTCTCGACTCGATATGAGAGTTTTACTTAAGCTTGGGGCGGATATAACTCTTATAGATTGAAGCCAAATGAGAAAAGGTGAAATATTTCTTGTATCTTGAAACCTAGATATTTAGCCGCGTTCTTGGTGGCCTCGAATCTGTAGTCATTCCAATGAAGTGTTATAGTAACGCATTTACCAAGGATGGAAAGTTGTTCGGTTTCAACGGCGCAAGCGCCATTCATAGATCATGGCTGACTCAGCGTTCGCTTAAGTAAGAGTAGAGAGTATAACCCAATGTTCGCACTTAATTATGTTGTAGAGATTGGAATTGAATATGGCTCAATATATGTTGCATTCTATATCTGCGGCCGAAGTGTAGGTACGTGAGTCTTGGAACGAATTTGAAAAGTTGAGAGCACTGTCATCAGCTAAGGGGTGGCTTGGATTAGAAGTAGCAGATAGGAGATCATTTGTAAAAATGAGGAAGTGCGTTGGTGACAGATCAGATCTTTGGGAACACCACCATTTGCTCGGTAAATATCGACTAAAATTGAACTTCCCGAAAGGTGATTTCTAATCTATAGAAGAAGAGGTTCATCCATTCCATAAGAATGCATTTTCGACAAAAGAGCCTGATGCCAATCTCTGTCAAATGCTACACAAATGTCGAACGCAACGATCTTGCTTTTACCGAGTGTACACAAAGATTGGTTACATATGCTACTGAAGATATGCGATCAAATCAGCAGTAGACTTGATGTTACGGAAACCATACTGACGGTTATTAAGACGTTTCCGTGATTCAAGATATTTCATAAGCTGACTATTTATCAGTCGTTATGAGACGAGGTAGATATCTTATGTTCTTTAGGAAAGGTTAAAAGTTTTTGCTATCCTTGGGACATTATAGCTTTGTTGTCTCAACGTTCGATCACAGTTTTCCTCAATGAGATTGGCTTTATAAGTCCGGAAGCTTAACTCTTTTATTTTGATAGGCTCTTTGTAGCCAGAGTCGTACCACGCATTTGTTTGGGTTTGAAGCTTTCTCTTTTTAAAATATCATATCAACAGCGGCATCTATTACACTATAAAGGAAGCACAGTGACCCGTTAGGATTCCCAATGAAGTTGTTTAGTCCATTCGTTTAAGGCACTTGAAAACAGCTAATATGACACAATGGTCTAAAGATTGCCAATAGGTGGCAATATCCCAATAAAATATTTGCCAGGATAAGAGGTGAGGAACAAGTCCAAGACCGAATGCAATGTAATGTCTGGTATTTGTTAACTACCTGGGTTAGACTCTCTCAGGAAGATCTGAACATACTTTCCATCGCGTGTTGTCCGCTCTATGTTTCGAAGCCAGTTAGAATTGTGTACATTGAAATCTCCGGCAAGAGCGATTTCAGTGCGAAGAAACAGGAATACAATTCTCGTAATAGAGTCAGATAGCGCGTCGAACTCGTTATAGGTTGAGTTGCTATTCAGGTTTGGGCTTCTATAAAGAAATCAGTAGTACTTTTGGACGTAGAATTTTAACCGCATGAATTTATATTCCGAATTGGCACAATGGCCGTATTGTGGTTGAAGTTGGTAATTAAATAAATAAAATAATGGCATCGCGTTATATCGAGGAACGATTAAACCCGATAGGTCGGCATTCTCACACAACTGAGCTTCGCCTGGTGCCAAAACAGCTGGCTTGTGCTAAATACCATGGACGTAGGTACACTTCCCTTAACTCTAGAACTTTCCATAACAACAAAACACAATCAAAAAAATTATCCAACCCCGACGCTACAATACGGCAAGGAGAGTTGAAAAGTGCAAGTTCAAAATTAGCCTTCCAAAAACACGTTGATTTAGGCATTGTGCCTAGATCTGTGCCAAATTTAGTCATATAATCGAATACTAAGGATGTTAGAGACTTTTGGTCTTTGCCCTAGCCCGTTTAGCAGGACCAAGAGTTTTAAAATCAACTCCCAATCATCATTTCATTTTTGGAGATTCCTTTGCAGCTGATGGTTTGTTTCTGAATTCCTTCAAAGCTCTGAATTCCTTCAAAATATAACGAACTCAGCATTTTTTATTAAAGTAATAAAGTAAAAACCAGTTATTTTGAGCAATCCTCCCCATATTCGACAAAGTGCGAAGTGTTGTTATTCACGCTCCAAACAAATGGCATATGCGAGCAACATGGTATAATAAAACTTGCGCCCAATGAGACCTATCTTACAGAAAATATTTAGAATAGGTAATAGATTTAATAACGCTACTTAAAATGATCAACTTCATACACATGTAGAATACTCTAGAGCCGATTGACTTTGAATTCTTTTATTCCGGAACGGTGAGAATGTCAAAAATATCCAAATGGTTTCCTTTTAAGCTACTTATTTACTCGATTGGCGCGCCTAAAATGCCTTGAACGCACCAAGTAAAGTCCACAATGAGATGTCGATCTCTATTCTTATTCTATGGCTTAAGGAGTTTTTGACCTAATCACCCAACTTCTTTCTGACCAATGCTGGTCTATTTGATTTGCTTGACAAAAGGTACTAGCTCTTTCCTGAAAATAAAAATCAATTTGGACATTCCAACGAACCCCATTGGCTCCTGTATTGTGTCCTGTTTATATATATTTGTATATAGGAACTACTTTTTCTTCTTTTCCTTTTTCCGGCGTTGTTATGGTCAGAAGTGTAGGACCATAACCTTCCCACTTAACTGCATTCCTACTGGTCCGCTTGTGGGGTCCGCCGGTTTGACCTCACAAAGTAGCGGCAGGCTTCCCGGTACTTCATCGCTGAGGCCAATCAAATGCTGGTGTTTTTGCATCAATTGTTTTTCGGCCTGCCGTTTTTTTTTTTTTTTTTGTGACACGGGCATGCTCCAGATTTTTTTGTTTGATCTTACTCTTGCAACACCGGTGATCTCCAGTCGTGTCAGCCCACTGATTTGCATGTATACTTGTGGGGCAGTTTAATGGTGGTATATGTGTCCCTAGGCTCACCTTGGTGTTTTCAAAATTGCCTAGATGTGATTTTTGTTTACCTTTGTTTTAGTCGCCTTTTACGACAAGCGAGAGGTATCGCTGCAGGGATATTCTTAACCCGTCCCTGCACGGAACGTATATAGGAACTACTATCGCTCCGTTATCCTACTCCGAAGCTGTGTACTTTCTAAGCTCTAAAGAAGGCTCTAGTACAATAAATATGGCAGTTTCTACGGCAGTCGACTTCTTTTCATCATCATTTACGGTCCGCTGCTGAGGCGACATATGACCACAAGCAAAAACTGAGTTTATGGTAGCGACCGATTTAGGCAAACTTTCATCTCTCCATCCTTTGTTCTCAAATATTTAAATATTTTTTCGTCATAAAATCCACACAGTTAATCAAACTTTGTTGTAAACCTTCACAGTTACTCACTCTTCAACTATTAATCTAATGAAATTGACCCGGAGTTGATATCATTACTTGTTCTCGAAATACCCGAGGCGAAAAAAGCTTATGAACAAACAAATACCACGCACAAACGGTGGTCTCTCTAAAAACGATGGATTATTTAATTCGAAACATCAAACCCATTGCAATAATTCCAAAGGGGAATTTAAAAAAGTGACGAAGGTCTACCAGCATTTCCCATTGATCTCAAAGCTTTATTCAGCCCCATTGTCATGACCCCGGAAATTGCGGTCTACAAAATCGTCCCCATCGACCAACCATTCCAGAATAAGGTTCGCATTTACGCACATTGTGCGAGAGTCGTTAACTTTTTATCCCTGCTGTAGCCCTTGCTCAACCAAGTCCTCCGACATACATTTTAATGCCGAAAGTGCGAAAAGAATCGTAAAAATGGAATTCATTAAAGTGCCGTATAAATAATTTATCGGGCATAAAAAATTCAAAATCCTGTGCCTCTCTTCTCCAGAGCCGAACCAAATGGATCCGTTCATCGTCCTCCTGCTATTACCCATTCTCATGGTCAATTCCATGACCCAGCCTAACTGCATTACCCGACCTAACGCTGCAACCCGAAATAACGTAAACGAACTTACGCGGCATCTTTCTGCCTGAACCAGTGTTTTCATGTAAATCCCACAAGAAATGGACGTGAAGAAAAGCTGACATCAGACACATGGCTCAGACGCGGGTCCAACACATAGGTCCCGGGACACCCCGGTGAGAGAAATCAAGAGCATGAAATTGAAACTGGAAAACTTCTGTCAGATTTGCTGCCTGCATCGCTTGGAAATTTGAGCAGCGTTGAACAGATTGTCTGACGTGAAGGCGAATTAACCAGGACAAGAAAAAAAAAAACAAGGACACACAAGGATACATAGTGAATAGGATTTTATTCGCCTTCGGCTGGACGACGACGTTGATTGCACTTTCGATTTGGATTGATTGAATAAAACTGAAAACCGCATGTCTGTAGGTGAATATGCCAGCCAAGTTCGACGGCATGTCCTTAAAATTGAATACCCAGAGCCCCCCGAAAGCATTTGCATTATATAACTCCCTACATACGGCTATGTGACAGGAGGGTAAAAAGGACACGGTAAGAAACAAAAGCGAAGTAAAAGGAAAGCTGAGAAATGAATAATACAAAGCGACGTGGGAAATCCCCATATGAAGGCGAATCCTTTATAACATTCATCTTGCGACGAAGCTGAAATGTCCCCCCAGAAACAAAGCAACGGCCATGCTACGTACCGGGGAATAGGACCAGACAAGAACCGAATAAATTTAGTGGCGACAAAATGCATGACCAACAGGCGGAAAGTTCCGTCGGAGCTAGAAGCTGGTCTGTTCGACCCACGGACTCGTAGCGAGGGGGTGGAGACGGATGGACATTTATGATTGTATGCGACATATGAAAAGTCGTCATAAAAATTGTATGCACGGGAAAGGATTCCGTATTTTGTTTTTGTCTTTTTAAGGATGACTGCCGATTCAAGCCGGATGAAGAGGTTTCTGGTTCCGTATGTCATTTTTTCCGGGAAATTTCTTCTTCAATTCACACTGAATGTCGACTGAATGAAAGATAAATTACCTTTGAGGTTGGTTTTTATGCTCGTTGGGGCTCGATGGTGCTCCATGGGGATGCGGACGGTTGCTAGGCTCTGGGGAGTTAATCAGGAACATATATATGGAGAGGAGGATATTCAAAGTGAGCGGTGAAGCTGACGCAGAGATTCAATTTGGGGCCTGTGCTTGGATCGTATTTTTTTTTTTTTGAGTTTCACTTACGGGACGCGTGAAAATGATGAGTTACTGCCCGTTTGAATGGGGGATTCAGCGTCGGCATGGGAAATGATTATTGATGATGGGAAATTGTGGAACCGATCATTGATTGCATATATCGCTGGAGGGTTATTGAACGTATGCTCAGCACGTGTGGAACTTAGATTGACCCCAAACTTATTGGACAGAGACGTATTATGTGTTGAGCACAAATTCTGTTGAAGACGGGCTTACAGCGACGAATTTGTAGGTCTCGGTTTTAATTGATGGTTTGAGATGGCGCCTGGTAGTTCTAAGGCTTTTGCTGCACTTACACAAAATGGCTTTCAATCATTGTTACAACTGGCCTTTCACTTTATTCGACGATGACTTAAGTCCTTGCAGCGTATAATGATGGCCAAGTAAGAAAATTGGAACATTATCAGCTGAAATTTTGCTTTCGAAAATACTCTTTTCTGTTGCCTAAAAAGAAAAGCTTAAAGGGGTTATATTTGTACTTTAATGCAGTCTATATGGTGCCCAGATATTTGAATCGCGCATTTCTCAAAGCGTTTATTGCTTCCTTCCTTCCCTCCTGCTTCTTTTCCAACCATTCTCCTCCGACTGTTATTTGCAGGTGAACAAATAATCCCTAGCTGCTTTGAAGAGTTTGCCCGCTAGACTATTGTTGACAACGTTAATAGATTCTCGGATTAATTTTACAGATTTGTTGTTTTGAATGAATAGAAAAATGCAACATTTTTACGAAAAGGAGATATATTTGTAAAGGGTGTTTTTTTTATAGTTATACAAATTCAATATGAAATAAAATACTTCAAGCTTATGTTAATGTCTATGATGTCGACTTCATTTAATCGATAATTTTATGCCATTAGTGGTCGAGAATGATTTCGGGCTATACGCGCTACGGCTAGCTTGAAGGACGCACAATCGTGAAATCCAATTTTCGACAATTTTATCGAGCAACTGGGGTAGTATTTCAGCAACAACACGGTGAATGTTGACTTCCAAACCGACCAACGTCTCTGGTTTATCCGCATAGACTAGTACCTTTACACACCCCCAAAGAAAATAATCTAAAGGTGTGAGATCTTAAGATCGTGGAGGCAAGTTCACAGGTCCATTATGTGAAATTATGCGCTCAGCTAATTTTTTCCCATAATAAATCGATGGTGTCGAGCGCCGTGTGGCATTTTGTGTCATCTTGCTGAAACCACAGCTCTGTCACGTCAATGCCATTCGACTGTATTCGAAAGTATTCAAAAACAATGTCGGAAGGTAACCTAGAAAAGGTCACTATCGAGCACTTGCTAATGTTAAAGTGTAGGCCGTTAGTGCAGCACCACTCGGTTAGACTATTAATGTCATGTTTCAGATCTATACCGTCAGAATATGTCGATATCGACTTAAAGATTTTCAAGTCATCAGCGAATAGTAGATAATTAGAATAACGAACATATAAAGGTAGATCATTTATGAATAAAAGGAAAAGGAGTGGGCCTAGGTGACTGCCTTGTGGAACTCCTGAGTAATTAACAATTACTTTCGACAGCGTAGTTCCAATACGTACATATTGTGTACGACCAATGAGATAATTTCGAATCCAGAGCAATAAATTGGAGTGGAACCCTAGAAGATGCAATTTTGAGATTAGCACATTGTGCTGAACGCGGTCAAACGCTTTCGAAAAGTCTGTCTGTGTCAACCTGACAATGACTTTCCATACTTTTGATTATATAATTGGTGAAAATTACTAGGTTAGTTGCCGTGGATCTACCAGTAACAAAACCATGCTGGAGTTCAGAAATGTGATTCTGATTTCCTCAATAGAGGAAATATATTGTCGAAAGGTGAAACGTTTTAAAAACTCATATTCCCTTCTTAATTGGCGAAACTGGCCATCGAGAGACGCTGAACTTTTGCTTAATTTATAAGTTCTAATCATTGCGTTCTTTAGACGCGATAAACTTTTTGTAAACCAGACAGGTCTATTGGAAAATCTGATAGGTTTTAGTGGCGTGAACCTCGCAACGTATGATTTAAAAATATCTTCAAACATAGCATACGCATTTTCTAGACTATCGATTGAAAAGATTGAGTGCCAATCAACTTGTGATAAAGCATTATTTATTAAGCTAAAATTGGCTTTCTTATAATCCAATGTCGATATATTTGAGCAGCACATCGATCCTTACGGAAGACATCATACATAGAGGTGAATAATTCCTCGGAGAAAATAGTATTGTCATTCAACCACGTCTCGGTTAGGGCGATAACAGCGTAGGGAGAATCAGAGAGAGAGGGCGCCAGAACTGCACAACGAGTCATCAGAAAGATGTGGTGGCCGGGATGGAATATTATTATTATGTTGCATTATTCGATGGTTTGAGAGAGGTCGGGTACCTCGTTTTTTGAATGAAATTGGAATACACGCACTCGAATACCTTTCAGCCATACGTTCGAATTTAGGAAAATTGGCATCAAATCAGCCGGTACACCAAGTTTGAAGTAGCCATGTTTGATCGAGTTCTCATTGACCCCGACTTTTATTAATTTATAACATGACAATGGTGCAGAGTCCACATCAAACGCCGATGCCACATAATCAAGCACAGACTGACAAGTTGTAGTTGGTTTAAACGATGATATGTGAAGCCATTTCAATGTAGACACAGCTTCGAGTTCCAAACCAGAAGCTGTGTTTTTATTTGTACCGATGATTGTTTTGGTTCGTTTAGCGGTTCGCTTTGATTTGGTAATTTGCCAGCCATCGGAGTTCGATAGCCTAGAGTGAGAATGTGCAAGCGGAGCGTGGGATAGCGCATGCGGAACTGATGAAACGGGAGCAACATCAACGGTAGCATCAGTAGGCAGGACAAGACCATCACAGACGGAGACGGCGGGCAAAACAGCAGCAGCAGATGAGGGAACAGCAACAACCACCTCCGGAACTGAAGCTGAAGAAGCCGGAATATTTGTAGCAGGAACAGCAATGGCATTGTGCGGAGTGCTTGCGCTCACTTTGGTGTTGGTGTGAGCGCGGCTTTTTAGCGGGCTAGTAACACTCGCACATTTGGAAGCTTCACGAGGCACTTTAGAAACAGATGAGGAGTCCCGTAAGGAAAGCTTTCCTTTATTCACTGATTGAGAGCGTGTGACAATTTGAGATCTACCACTTGAATTACCAAAAGATCGCGAGATTATAAGTCTTAGTTCAGCGATTTCAGATTGCAAATGGTCGATTTTTGACACTATAAAATCAGCATCTAACAGGCTGCTATCGCACTTAGGGCACTTGTTGTTAGCCCTGATAAAAGAAAAAAAAAAAACAAATGAATAAAAGCACTTGAGTAAAAAAAGACACAACCGATCGCGATGAACGACAGTGACGGAATTTAGGAGTAAGTCTTTCTATAATAAAAGGGAAATATCAAGTGAGTATGACCAAATTTGACACCTGTCACGAATAATGCGTAAACTGTCAAAAATTCATTATTGAAAAGCCAAACAGCAAAATGATGCCAGTGACACTTTACGGATGTAAAAGTCCGTCTCTGACTAAGAAGGAAGAAAATATATTTTGAGTCTTTGAAGACGAGCTCTCAAGGAGAATCTATGATGGAAACTGCAAAAGTATGAACCGACTCCTATTCAGCCCAAAGCATTGTCCGAGTAATAAAATCGCGAAGACTAAGATGGGTAAGAGACGTGGAATGAATGGATAGTTGACGAATAGTCAACAGTCAACGGGCGGCAAATGTGTTCAAGATCGCGACGTAGATGGGAGTCCGTTATTAGGATGGCCATAGAAGAGGTGGATCAGAATAACGAGACATGGAAGGAACACATTCATGCCAGGAAGGCTTACAGGGTTGTCAATGACGCTCTGCCCTAAACCACAATAAACTGTCATTGATAGTATATAGAAGGGTAGTTTCACTATTAATCTAGGCTTTTCGGAGCTAGCGATGTAAAGTAGATGGTCTAAATTGAGTTATCAGTCACACTCTAAGATACGATGCGATTTTTTCTGTTGATTCTACCGGATGAACTGGAGTTGGAGTCGTTGTGTCATTATTCTCTGCGATGAAGACCTCCTATGCAAGGATAATCTTTTATAGCGATTGGGGCGATTTCCGAAAAATTATCCGAGGAAATGCTGAAAGATGTAACATTTACGGTACAGGGCAAGATAACAGCTGTCCATAAGCCATATCCTAGTACTACCATGGTAGATGGGTAAAGAAGGTTACTTAGTTTCAGTTTAGTCAAAAAAATTGCCTTTTAATATCGTATCCCGGTTTAAGGGGAAGTTATTGAGATATCAAAATTCAGCCATTGGATTTGAAGAAGTTGATTATACTGCCCAGGCTGAGGCTACCTCGTCTAAATTATAATTTATACTTGCTGCTGTCCGCCTTGTTCTTTAATGTGTTCAGAATCCAAGACAATAAAACAAAAGAGGAATTAAGTTCCTCTTTTTTATCATCGTCTTCATGATTGGTCCATGACCCGCAAAAACTTATTTTGTGGACCAAACTAGTAATCCTCTTGGCACTTTTTCCTTAAGTGGTCCTTGTTCTCCAGCTGAGCCAATTTATAAAATGCACATCACTAGTATGCGCAGACACAATTTTAATAAAAGCACTTATTAGCTATCGCCTTGAACTCCTCTCAATTCTTCAGTTATCTTCAAGGACACTAAACATACAAGTCCTGTTTTCTCGTTAATTCTTTTTCTTTTTTTTTTTTGGCAATGACCTGCTCCATCTTGTTGTATAAGACAAAATGAGAAGAAATAATATAAAAATGCAAACTCACCCGCGTCCGTCCATCCAAACAATGTGGCCTAATCAAACACAGATAATACCGCCTGCTCGGTCCCCGTCCAGTGCCAGACCAAGCGGATAACCCCGTTTAAAATTCTAACAATGCAACACAATACATCACCCGGATCCTTTGCCGAAAAGACGAAAACAAGAAAAAAAAGAAAAAACGGACGAGAACTCTACCAATCCTCTTTACCAAGAAAGCCAACAAGGAGTACCAAGTGTATCCATACAAAGGATAGCATGTACACGGCGTAGATTCAAGGAATGAATGAGACTCACTCGACCATCGAAAAGTGCAAACATTATTTTAGAGCATAATTAACTGTATTCAGGGGGTCGTTCTCCCTAATTTCGTCCTTCTCGCAACATCGCCCAATGCCCATTGTCGTCAGTTGCCGAAACCCCGCCGACTCCCACCCGTTCACGGAGAGACGATATTCTCTCCATCATCATCGTTTAACTGTGCAAATCGACGATGTTTACCCATAGTTCATTCTTAAACCAAAGGACGAAAAAAAAATTCATCCAAGGAGCACAACACAGCAGAGTATCGAGCGCAGGAAAGCGACAATAGAAAAAGGAGAGAAAGCAAAAAAAAAAAACCGACGACAAGTAGAAGGAACAAGAAGAAAAAACAACCTTTTGAAATAAGCCATTTTTCTTATCCTTGTTAAGAGGCTGAAGCTGGAATCTTCTTTATTTGCTAACCCATACCACCACACCGAACAGCTATGGGATTCATTGGGAAGTAAAGACTCACAAGCACGGGGATAAGCACCAGTCAGGCAGCTGACTGACACAAAGCACAAAGAACAAAGCAAGGTGCCCTCCACCCCTGGCCACGTCTAAACAATGCGATAACTTTTAAATTTTTCAAGAAAGGCGTCCGAAAGAGAAGTTCAATTTCGTCTTGAACATTTTCGGTCATGTCCACCAGTTTCATTCTCGGAAGGTGCCAGCGACGATGCTCGGCTTGGTGTTGGTCGTGGTTCGGATAACGTTGGAAATGGTCCACTTGACGCCCGAATGGATGTTCATCTGTTAGGGACTTGTTTGAGCTTATTTTTTTCTTCGCCTTTGTAGTGGGTGTTGGCGCTGGCTGATGGGGCGTGAGTGATTATACGTAATAAGCGTGTGTATTCCTTATTTGCCAGTGTATCCTTTTAAAATTCACTTAACGATTCGAGGGAGGACAACTGCCAGGATTGTGAGCTATTATTAACTTTTTTTTATTTATTTATTGAGGTATGATTTCGAATGGACAGCTTTAGATCTGGGCAGAGTAGTGGGATATTAAAGCCGAACATGAGGCTGATGGAAGGATAATTGATATAGCTTTCTATTTCGTTGGAAAGGCTAAGGTCAGGGTCATTAACGAAATTGGTTATTTGTACTTTTGATTCATTAGATTAATTATTGTAGCATTTTTTTTTTAAACTTGAGGGACTCAACATGATAAATTTTTATAAAGATTTAGCAAAGCAATTCTAGGAACTAATTCAATTAATTATTTAAGAAGAAACTCCGAGTTGGTTATCCTTCCTCTCATGTAGCAGTGAACTAATCGATGGATATTGTGCATAGACACGTTTTTTGTCGTTGTCATGTTCCGTCATTAAAAGCTTATGTAAACTTCCTTGGTACAATTTTAAAACTTATAAATGTGACCAGACTGTAAGTAAAAGTCTTGTTAGGACGATTTTCATATGAACGTCACACCATTAAACAGGGAAGAGGGGAGAGCTTGTGCTTGCACCTTTCCTTTTCAAAAAGCGTTTGAGGAATTCCATAACGTTAAAAAGAGTCAAACCTTGAAGGTTTAGTATGGCTGTTATGATAAAAGTCGTGGATTTCCCTACCGTTAAAAGGACTAAATCGAATACTATTAGAACTATGTGCTGTGTATAAATTCACGAAAGTTTTTAACTGTCAAAATCAAGACCATTGGAGTCCACCATGCGCACAGTCAATACTTGCAAATTATCATCACATAAGCGAACAACTAAGTCTAGGTCAAGAACATCAAAGGGCAAGGAAAACATCAACAGAGACCAATTCTGTGTGATCCTAGAGATTATTACCGGATATTTGGAAACTCAGAGCCTCGTTGGAATCCCTTCACCAAGCTTTCCTGTCATGAGTGTGTTTCTTCCATGTTTCGCTGGTCTGTTCCATCCCTTCTAAAGGGTGGTCCAACCATAATGCAAGATGTTAATTGTGAGTCACACCTTAACGTGAAGTTTTTTTGCCCAACTTAATTTGACATTTCTTTGTTTCAGTGTTTGACAAATTCAACCATGGAGAGGTACAAAATTGAGCAGCGCGTTAAGATTGTTGAAGCCTTTTACGAAAATGGGTGTTCAAATCAAAATGCATTTCGTGCACTTCGTGATTTTTTTGGTCAGCATAATCGACCAAATGTTTCCACAATCGTCAAAATTGTGCGCAAATTTCAGCAAACCGGGTCTGTAGTGCATGCTCGCCCAGTTCGTTCTGCGGAAAACATTGATGTTGTTCGCGAAAGTGTGGCAGAAGAGCCGTCAACCTCGTCTCGTCGTCGTGTCCAACAGTTGAACATCTCACGAACATGACTGATGCGAATTTCAAATAAAGATTTGAATTTACACGCTTACAAGGTTCAATTGACTCAAGAGCTGAAGCCTACTGATCATTTCAAGCGTCATCAATACGCCGAATGGTTGGTTAAACAGATTGAAGTGAATGGTGACTTTGCAAAGAAAATCATCTTCAGCGACGAGGCACACTTTCACCTCAGTGGTTTCATTAACAAGCAGAATTGCCGCATTCGGGCAAATGAGAATCCACGAGTGATTGTTGAAAAGCCGATGCATCCACAAAGAGTGACTGTTTGGTGCGGTTTATGGGCTGGCGGCGTCATCGGGCCGTATTTTTTCAGAAAGGAGGTCGGCCAAGCAGTTACCGTGAATGGTGTTCGCTATTGCGAGATGATAACGGACTTCTTGTGGCCAGAAATTGAGGATATGGACCTGGACGATATGTGCTTCCAACAGGATGGTGCCTCTTGCCACACAGCCAACGAAACAATGGCTCTTTTGCGCGAGATGTTAATTGGCCGTCACGATCATGTGATTTCACACCGTTGGACTTCTTTCTTTAAGGATATTTAAAAGAAAAAGTGTACGTCAATAAGACAAGAACAATTCAAGAGCTAAGGGATGAGATAATTCGGCACATTAATGACATTGAACCTCAATTATGTTTCAGAGTCATTGAAATTATGGACCATCGCATAGAGGTATGCCACCGAAGCCGTGGCAATTCTCTGAAAACGTGTCTTCTTCACCTTAGTCTTCGAATTTTTTTCATCCGCACAATGCTTGCGGCTAAATAGAGCTTCTCAAGACTTGACTGTTAAGTTTTCTCCATTCGCCTGTTTCTTCGTACCCTTTTTCACTATAGATTTTCTTTAAGATGTCGTTTCCAAAGATCTGAAATCTATTTTTTTCCTGCTAAGTCAAAGTCCAAGTTCGAGTGACTGGTGTTATAACAGATTTTGACATTGTCGGACAGGAAAGTTGTTGTGAATAGTTTCTTCAAGGCGAAGAAGCAATACGCAGCTTTATATTTATGTTTGTCGTTTTAGGTAGTCGATAAGGTCCCCAGATATTTTAACTCGTCCACTTTCTCAAAACGTTTTACGAGCAATAACGGGGTGCGAGGTTTGGATGGATCCGAGGCAGTGACCATATATTTGCTTTTCAATGACTTCTAACCCTACTGCCTTTCCTGCCATTTTTAGGCTTTCTGCAGTTTTCCTAACTATTTCCTCATAATTTTACAGAAATTCAAAGTTATTCTATTCTAATTCCTTAAGGGATTTGATATTTTTTTTAATTTGTTGGTATTAGGTCGCCTCTGCGGGCTTGTTGCTCTTGGGTCGATTAATTGCTTCTTTTACTTCTTCAATGGTTTTGCTATGTGGATAACATCGTTGTCCAACGCTGCTTGCCCTAGATGTTCACTAAACAGTTTATTGAAATATCTTCTCCATTGAGCTGCAACTCTTTCGTTGTCCGAAACGAGCTCCCCATTATCACTGGGTATAAATCTTGGTCTGGCCTAATTCCTTTTCGTCAATTTTTGCCATTTTTTAGCTCTGGTGGCTGATTTCGTTTCGTAGGGTTCAATGTCTTCTTCACTATTTTCCAGGACTTGAAGTCTTAGAACATTTTTACTTTTTCCTCGCATTCTTCGTCCAACCTTGGTCACCTTTTGGGACCTTAGACCATTATCATTTGATGAGGCACGGACACTTTCTTCTCTCACTTCTTCTATGAACCATTGATATCTATAACCTTCTTCCACCGTGATTCAAGGTCCATTATTCCTTTTTTATAGAAGGCTTGATTTTTTAACTCTAAAAAGTTTTCAAAGGCTTCTATGACCGCTGCTCGTTTTCGGAAAACCTTTTGCCGACAAAATGACGCCAGACTGCGGAAAAGGTGATAATTCGTTGGAGAAATAATAGGAGAGTACGGTGGTTGCGGAAGAATTTCGAGTTGTAGCAGCTTTTGCACGGTTACGTATCGGACCATTGATCAATGCAGATTGCTTTTCAGCCAATTTCGTATGCATTATGTCGATTTCCTCATAGTATTTGACTGCATTTAACATTTCCCCTGGTTGAAGAAATGAAAAGTGGATTGGCCCTTTCGATGTCCACCAGACTGTCAATTTAACCTTTTCTGGGTGAAGACCAAGTTTGGGTGCTTTGGATTTTCGTCTGCATCCGACCACTGCCCATATCCTTACAGGTTTCTAAGTGGCATAGTTGTTGGGCATTGTTCAATTCATGGGGTACCCACTTGCCGAGTTTTTTCACTCTTGCTATTTGAGAAAGGTGTCGACTTATTGTCATTAGGGATGTTCCCAGGTTGTGTGCAATACACCGTTTTTGTTGGGTCGGTCTGCATCAACCGTTTCTCGTAAAATGGGGTCGTCAATTCCAGTTTCCGGGTTCCCACGCGATTCGTTTTCGAGGCTTAGATCTCCCGAACGGAACTTACCTAACCAACGCCGAATGTTGTGTTCGTTCATCGCTATATTCTCAAATGCGTCATTTCTATTTTTGGCTGCCAGAGACGCATTATGTCCCAGTTTGAACTCGAAAAGGAAAAGAGTATGAATTTGAACCGTCGACAGCATGATAAAAAAATTCCTAGAAAAACATAACTGTACTTGCAACGGACCCTAAAAGTCATATATATCAAACACACATACCATTTTATGTTATAAAATCACTATGTTGTACAGATGTTCACTCGACAGCTTCTAATTGAGTACTAAGTGAAAAATCGGACATTTCATGTGGTACAACCTAATACATATGTACATATGTATGTACATAAATATGGCGGATCCTCGGATTTTGGCCATCGAAATTCGTTGTGAAATACGACGTTCGTTACGTTTGGAGAATATGGTTGCTGATGGGAAATCCTGCTCTAAGATTGCGTTTTAAAATCGAACTTCTTATACCGCTCTGATATCCAATTTATATTTACTTTTTTCGTTGAGTACTGATTGGAAAGCAATCGGTCTGTACAGGCTTCATACGTTGCAGAAGCATTTCCTTAATTTTTGTCCATCCTTTTTCATGGATGTTCTTCCATGAGAAGTTCCTGCTGGGATATTTTACCTAAGGAAGACCAGCCAATAAAGATTCTCAACAATTTTTGATGTTGTTTTGAGTGTGGTGTTATAATGGTGTATTTTTTTTTATCTTTAACTTAGAACTACCTTACGCTAGACAAAAATGCGTAAGACTAGCTTAAATAACTTAACTAGCTCAAAATACCTTACTGGCCCTATGTCCTTCGACCTTATGATTAAATTAAAATAATTGAAAAAATGATCTATTAAGCTAAGAAAAGTTTTTTTTTTTTTTTGGTGTGTTATTATAAGAGTCATCCGCTCTGCGCCTACCTCTGCCATATTGTTTCACGGGGTAGAGATCCCATTAGGGATTTAGTCGCTTCTTACGACTGGCACTCCGAACTGAGTTACTATCTTAATCTTTATCATGCAGGGAGGCGAATTTTCCCATGAACACATGCCCAGGAATCTCTGAAGTGGCAACTTTAAGATACTTCATATCTCAGTAACTAGCGACGTTCCGTAATCAGCGGAGATGCTAAATATGAACTTGTTTAAAAGAAATCCCAACCAATAAAAGCTGAGATGGGAACTTCAATATCTCCTCAGCTAAAGTATTTTATATCCTACTCTGCCAGGAACGAAAAAAAAGATCTTGCGATGTGATTTTAGAATTATTAGTTATAAATCCTCCCCATAAATTTCAAAACAGTTTCGTCTGTAAAAACTTATTTTTGGGTACAAAATTACAAAATGCTCTCAGAATTTCTCGTCCAAGTATTAGATGAAATTGTTTTCATTTTGGACTCTCGTTTTCGTTTCTGATGCCTTTTGTCTTTGAAGCATTCTTATCCAAATGTCACATTCAAAAAAAATACAAGAAACGCTTCTGACTAAATATTTTGCTAAGGAACGCTATTCGTGTTTCAAATTAAACTTAAACTGTACAAATATTTAATAAGTCACCACTCAGAAATACGTAGTTAGAATGTAAGCCCTATACCTACAGCTTAACATAGCTACCTCGAGGAAGTGTCCGCAGTTGAGAAAAGCCTTTTCTATAGAAAGAATACCTTTAAGTAATATTCATAGTGGAATCCCAATCAAGTCTTTTCTTACCCCTGTGGCTATAATTTAAGCACAGTATTCTGATGAGACTAGACAGGAGCAGACGATGTTGCGATTCTAGTATCAACTAAGTTCTCCTCATGAATCATGAAGAGCACTCTAGATGTATTTTTTCGCTGTACCACGAACTGTGGTCTCGAGGTGAATTCAAACAAAACTGAATTGCTTCAGTTTAACTCAAAGATCAAAGGGCAGAGTTTTATTCATACCAAGTTCCTAGTCAACCACTGTCACTTTGAGTGCTGAATATTTAGAAATCATTCTAGATCTCAGGCTTAATTGGAGAGTTAATATAAAACTGAGGTTTGGAAGGACAAGCACAGCCTCCTACGTCTGTAGCAAAATATTAACCCGATAATTAGGACAACTACTTTCAGACTTAACCAGATCGTAAAGCTCCTGTTTTTTTTTTTTTAGGGCACGTGCAGGTTCAAGAGTGTACGCTCTTATCGTGTTTGTCACACAACCTGGAGGGGGTGCAGATGATTTGTGTCGAAGATGTTCGTTCACTATTCTTCGGGGGTGGTTATCCTAGATAGGATGAGAGAGATTCGACTGAATTTGTGGCGTTGGTTGTAGTTCACAGTAACTGTTTTGTTTCCATGCCATTAAGGTGTTGTAATAGAAATGCAACCACAGAGTATGAATTTTGAAGCGACCTTATGTTGCGAGTGTTATGCCTTCGTCAGCAGTTTTGTTTTCATCTCTCGGTCACAACTAATGTTGTTGCACAGTTTTTCGTATAGGAATTGTTCTTGGCAACGGACAAACTTGAACTACAGACCTTCCGCTTCACAGTCAGTGATGATTACTATCGCACCACCAAACCTTATGCAGCTTGCCAATCTTGGATGGCAAAAATTAGCAAACTGCATCATATCCAGAAAGATTTGGCGAACTTATGATGAACTCAAACTTATAAGAGAACAATCATAAGCCATGCGTAGAAGCTCGGCATCACTCAAAATACTGTTGCAGCTGCAATCTAGTTTTCCTATCCAATACGTCTGACAAATTATTGTATGTAATCGACCACATAATTTATTTAGAAATGAAACTGTATACCATAATATGTATTTTTAGTCCGCCACTTATTCTTCTTACCCCTAGCCCTTGGTAGAAGGGGCTTTAGAAGACCTAAATTTAATCTTAAGCCTTGGAACGGAAAATCAAAATTTACATTTTCAAAATTCACATTCTAATTGACACTGGAACTTAGTTTTATTTTTCCTCCAAGGGCATCCTTATCAGGCATACAAATGGAAACCCGTTTCCAACAAACTATGCTAATAATATAAGAGCTGTGATCAAAAAATAAGGTGACTTTATTTTTTCCTATTTTTATTTGTTCATCAAAGTCGCTTTGTCCCCTTCAAAGCTTCCAATCCTCGAAGAATTTCTGATATGCGCCTTGAACTCTTCCAACGCTGCCGTGTTTATCTCCTCACTCGTGGCAAATCTCCATCGTTTCATGGATTTCAGTTTTTGGAAGAGAAAATACCTGCAGGGAGCCAAGTATGATGGCTGACTGTATGAACAATGAGTGAGCAAATGCATGTTAGGTAACAGCAATGATTTTTTTTTATCCATAAAACTGGACGTTTTTTTCGTACTGCTTCAAGCCACGGCATATAACTTCAAAATAATATTTCTTACTGACCATACGACCTTCTAACGAAAACTGGTGACGAACCGCGCCATTGTAATCGGGGAGAACCTTCACATTAGTTCGATCTTAGCGTGCTTCCTTCAGCCTCGGGTTTTCAGATCACTTCTTTGCGGATGACTAGTCTTTGGTTTCAACGTCATAACCACATACACATGTTTAAGCAAATAATTTCTATTTCACGTCATTCTAGCGCTTTCGGAACAAACCCCGCGAAAATCAAAAAGTCACCTTATTTTTTGAACTAATAAGAGGTGAGCTTAGGCAACTGGCAACTATTTGTGAATGTTCATAGGTATCACATATTTCTTTAGGCTTGAAAATGTCGACTTTTAACCAAAATGAGCTTCATACAAGGAAAGTTGTGTTTTTCACCCTCAATTGGAAAAAAGAGTTGAGCTGAAGCACATCGAATAATTATAGTAATTCAACGTGAGGCCTTTATTAGAGAACCAGTCGTGAAGGATTTCAACCTAAGAAACGACGTGAACGATATGGAGCGTCAAACACAAATTTGAAGAAGCAGAATCGTTGGCAATGTTGGATCAAAATTCATGTCAAAAACAACAAGAACTTGCAGTTTCGACAGGGCATTTTGCAGCCCTTAGGAATGATCTTAAAGTAGAGAAATTGGGTGCTATACAAGTTAAAACCAAGAGACTTCAAACGGAGTTTTGGTCCCGAGCGGACTGCTGCTCCAGTGGCATGAAAAGAAGAGCTTTCTGCATCATATTGTGACTGGATGAAAGGTGGATACAATACGATAATCCAAAGCAAATTAAATGGACATACATCAAAGTCCTGCCAAGAGTGAAGAATAAATTTATAAGCATTTTTCGGAAATAATGCTCCGAATTTGAAAAAAAAGACCACGGATTTCCATTTGTGGATCTGATATTGTTTTCTTTTCTTTTTATTGGTTTTATTAAAAAGACCTGGTTCTTTGCAGGCACTCGAACTAGCTATGACCTTCGATGTCACGTACCACATGCGTTCTGTTCACTGTGAATTAAAGTATGCAGCTCCTCTTCTATAAAGTTGTTATAGCAAGGAGCCGGCGAACCAAGACTTAATTCAACCAGAAAGAGCAATCCCTCATAAGTTGCATGAATACTCGTAGGATAAGAATAAATTACATCCTTCAGTCCAACTTGATGACCAATCAGAAATGCTCACCAAGAGCATGGAAATCTTCTGGCAAAGTTTCTCTGTCGAAATCTCTTATTTTCATTTCGATACGTGATCACATGAATGCTGGACCATCACTCAAATGATGCTCATCTCCAACTGCATTAAGAGTCTCTTCATCGAATTCATTACACAATCTCAGAACATATACAACTCCCATCCGAACCCTTCATTTCAATTCGTTTCTCAACATAGTTTTGAAGAATTCCTTAATTTTCGAAGAAAAAAAAAACCAAACAGATATAAAAGCACATCACAGATGATAAAAGGGAAGTCACTGCTCAACTATCCAAATACAAGTCACGTACCGCAGATTGCAACGAGGATGCAGTCGAGGCATGGTGCCCTTCACACATGCCCACACTCATGAAGAACTTTTCGCCCATCACTCTTGCTCCGATAAGACGACAACTTACTTCGGTTTATCCGTCCGACTACCGGAACCGAAAATTCTTTTCCTCGATTGGTTTGCAGTCGCGCTGAGTGCCAACTACTTCAAACTTACTAAAAGGACGAAAAAACAAAAAGGCAGAAAGAATGAAGGAAATCCTCTGCAAACCAAAAGGCAAACTAATATCCTTTTATTCTACAGACACAGCTTCATAGATAAAAACATTCGACTTCAAATCATGTTCATCTTCCTACTTCCTTTCCATTTTTGTTTTCACCTCGCCTCGTACCTCGCGTACTTTTCATAAGTACGCTTCACTTCAAAAGTATCCGGATAACGGCTAGTGGATACGGTTCACACCCCGTGGCTTAAATAGCAAAAGAACAAAAAAAGAAGCATAAAGGAATGAAGTACGATCCTTTCAAGTGTCGGTCCAGTTTTCAGGAGATCCATGCACTCCAGTGCATCCTTGTACTCCTCTCGTTCGCACGAAAAATAAATTCGTAGTTTGATAAGTTTTTTGTCCTACATCCCGGCACATGTCCCCCGGCACCACCTTAAGAGCTAAAAATCAAATCCTTCGAATTGAGGAAGATTTGTTTTTCCACGACAACTTGTTCTCCGTTTCCGTGTCGAATGAAATATTTATGCGGTTCTTCGCGCCAAGGACTACGGGTGCAAATGACACAAACTCGAAGATAAGAACAAATTCCTTTCACATAGGAAATGTCCTCGTGATAGTCCTGGCGAGGAGAAGAAATTATTTTAATCATTCATTTTCCCTTTGACAGTGGGGATGTGAGTTGGATAGCTTTTGCCCTACCACCATTACCACGCGGATCGTAGGTCGTCCTGTTACTTATTGACACAGTATGGGTATAAAAAAAAAGAATCCTTGTCGTGCTCCTAGTGGTGAACGGGAACAATGTTGACATAATTTGTTATGTTTCCATTGAAGTTTTGTTTTGTCAACGGGGATGATCAAATAAATCATTGTGTGCCACCCCAGGACGCAGGGAAAAGTGAAAAGAAATGAAATGGAGAAAAAAGCAAGTAATCCTTGAATTGAATGGACGGAATGTAATATCCGTGGGGAAGGATAATTGAGCAACTGCCGGTTGTTAGACAGATTGTTATAATCAAATTCTATTATGTCCGTTTGGTGCCCGTGGTGGGTGGGGCGGCAATTTGTGCAGTCCCGGGGACTACAACAGTTGTTTTGATGCAGGCTGAAGAACAATGGCAGTTGGAAAGGAAGCAATAGTGATTGTGTTGATTTTGTATTAAGTTGGAAATCGCATCATTGATTTTTACAAGTGATAAATGACGCAGTGAAGTGAGAGCACAAGACTACTGCAGTGGACTGGGGTTCTAGTGGGTGCACCAACCCTGATATTTTCCTGGGACAAGACTTTCTCGATTTGGTCACATCATACAGGTGATCAAGCTGTCAATCTTCATTACAGCTCGCCGCATGGAAGCAGCCTAGGTGACTGATACTAATTTGGCCAAGTAGTTGGAATCTCGCTCATTGGTAGATTGAGGCTAATTCATGAAGCCTATTTAACGGTCTAAACCTGGCCAAAATGGTTCAGACTTGTCCCCTAGGCAGAAACCTTAGTCATTGACAAACTCATGTTTCATTGGTTTACTGACGAAAGAATCGCTTGTTGGCAATAGCTTAGCTCTTGGTTGACTTTTTAAAACCTGCCCAACTAGTAGTCTGGCTCATTAACTTGATTCATTCAGAACAGCCTAGAAAATCTAGAAGAATCTGGCCAACTAAGGAAGGGCCAAATGGTTCAAATACGGCATATCGATTACAACCAGACCCGATCAAAGGGGTAAGACGTGTGACTTTTCGAGAAGTCGGTTGAGACCTGGTTTGGCTAACTGACAAAAGTCTGATTAGGTCATTGTCCTGGTTCAATTACAAATGGACTATCGAATTAGAAGAACCCTGGTTTGATGGTAAGAATCTAGCCAAATAATTGAAGCCTAGAACCTTCGTAACAGGCATAAGCCAGCCGTAAGATCTGTTCAAAGGTTCAATTATTATTGTTGTTATTACCGGCCATTTGGATCTCGGAAGTTCAGAGCCTCGTTGACAACCCTTCGCCAAGCCTCCCTGTTCAGAGAGCGTCGTGGCGCAGTGGGTAGTGTGTCGGCCGCTGACGCAAGATGAGCGAGTTCGGATTCCGATAATGCCACCGACTGATGATTTCGCGGCTTCTCTCTTCGGCGGGGTACTGGCAAAACCCCCCGTTGTGCACTTGCCTTGAAAAAGCTTTTCGGGTCTCGCCGTTCGGAATCGACATTGAGCTTAAGGTTCCATTCACTTGTGTAAAAAAACAAATCGCACACAACATGAGTGAATAAAAAAAAAACACAAAGAAACTTGGCCCCGGCTCTGATGGAGCTGTAACGCCATCTAAGGTCTCTGTCTGGCAGTAGAATGGATCAGTATTTGTGTCTGAGTGCTTCAACAGATAGGAGCAGCTTCCAACAAGGAAAAAAAAAACAGCCTCCCTGTCATGAGTGTGTTCCTTCCATGTATTGCTATTCTGTTCCATCTCTTCAAGGGTTCTGGCTTGGCCAAAATATTTCAAGCTTGTAAGACTCTGCTTCACTAGCGCATTGGCAAAAACCTGGCTCATTATTGACAACTTGTTGTTGCTAGAGTTTGGTTTACTGACAAACGTGTAGCTAATTGTGAAGAGCCTGGTTAGTTAGTGACAATTTGGGTTTGAATTTGTCTCTTTTGACAACAGAGTGCCTTACTGGCAAAACTGCGTTCGTTGGCAATAGTTTAGCTCTTGTTTAACTGGCATGAGTTGGTTCATTTCGAGAGTACGTTGTATTTGAAGGACCCTGGTAACTGGCATGAGCTAGGTTCGAAGCCAATCTCTGTTTCATTAGCGTATTGGCAAAAGCCTGGCTGAAACATGATTAATTGATAAGAGTCTAGTTGACGGAAACGAACCTCGGTCATTTGCAAGTTTGTCTCCGTAGCAAGACTCTAGTTCATAGGCAAAACCGCGTTTTTCACTGGATTTGATGAGCTGGAGGACTCATGGAGTTTGTAATTTTTAGCATTTGCGTAGTTCGCAAGCCTTAAACAGTAGGACAATATTTACCAAATTATAAACTTTGTCATACTCTGTTGTACAGAGTTTTTCAATAGGACATAGCAATTTTATATTTCAGTACAAACGCAGCGTTGATCACATTTTATATTCAGTTAATGTTAACGGTAAGGGTCTAACCTTTTATCTTGATGGACTTTATGAACGAGGAAAGTTAACAAATTATTAAAAATTATTGCCGAATTTCTGGATCGGTGGTCTCAGCTTTAAAAATGCTTGCGCTAGGTTTTGTTCCTTATAATCGTCCCTGCAGACAGGCTGTGTGATCTATAGTAGATAAATACAAGTTAACGTATTAGCCATTCAATGTTCCTGTACCAGTGAGGCAACTCAAAGATCGAAGTACCGAAAATATCAATGACACCAAGCCGTCTTCACGTGCCAAATTTTGTTCTTTGCTTATACCCCCAAATTAACTCATGACCTGAAGCCACTTGAAAGCAAAATAAATGTTATTTCAAAGCAACAAGCCCACTTTGTGGATGAAATGACAAAGAGTGAACGTTGGCTGTATGAGGGTGGTGTACTTGGTCCGTATTTTTTCGTCGATAAAAATGATCGTCGTGTTATGGTCAATGGGCGATTTTTTATTTTTGGCCAGAATTAAATAGAATTGACGTCACCGATATGTAGGTGCTCTGTATTGACTTAATCAAGGCCTTAACAAAGAACAAAAGCCTTTAAACAATTTAAGCCTTAAATCTGCATATTACGTATTAGAGAGGAAAATATTATGGAGAGGATGTATGGCCGCTTCAAAGGACTTTTCTACGACAGAGTTAAGTGAGATATAGGTCAAAATGAGTGAAGTTAGCTTCACACAACATTCTGGGCATTAATTTGTATTAAGAGGAGTCATTTTAAGCAGTGAGGGGTACTCAATACAATCGGTAACTAGGTCATGGATAAAAAGTAATTCTCCGACTTTTCGTCGTTTTTCTAGGTGTTGTATGATTAGTTTTGAGCGATCCTTATAATGCCGTAAATTCTAAGTATCCGCCCAGGAAAGACCTCGAGGGTCAAAATGAATAAGTCTACCTTGGACGGTCTTAATCCGCGTAGTGTTGAAGAAGAAGTCTAGCGAGGGTTATATATAAGGATTTCGTGACGAATGATTTGAGAATTCCTTGGCCCAACGTTTCACAAAGCAGAGGGTGGAATATGCACATTTTATAATAGTGTCGACATATAAGGCAACAAAAAGTTGGCGGGTAGGACAACTTCATGACAAATGACGTAGGTTTTGGTAAGTATAGAAAAGCGCTTACGGCAGTCAACTATAGCTAGACATTTGCTAATATTGAGCACGCAGTGGTTTTTTTAATACAAAATAGTGAACCTGCTTGGGTCGGATTGGAGGGAGCAGGCATCAGCATATGAAGGTTTAAGCTTGACAATTTCTATATCATTGGCGTATACAGAAAATTTAGAGTTCTTGATGACATAGTTAACATCATTCATGATTAACACAAATATCAGTGGCCCAGGTGGCTACCTTCGGGGGCTCTCGTGGTGGCATTAATTGGATCAGAAACAGAAGGTCTGAAAAAAACATTGTACTGGCGGTCTTCGAGCTAGGATTAGACTCAGGATAAGACCGAGAAGGAAACCAGGAACAGTGAATTTAAGTATTATAATTTGGGCCGAAATTTTGTCAAAGGCTTAGCTGAAGTTCGTGGCATGAACGTCTACTTCTTCGCCATCCTCAAGTGCACACAAAGATTGTGAGACAAACTCAATTAGGTTAGTGGTTATCGATCGAATTTATAGGAACCCATGTTGATTTGGGAAGAAGATAGACTTGCAGGGAAAAATATTTTTCGAAAATTCGAAGGAATGCAAGAAAGTTAAAAAATTGGGCGATAATTGGACACCGTAAGAATGTGAACATTTTTTCAAAGCTGAGGAAAAAGTTAGTGAAAATTTTAAATAAGGCCGTGAGGGATAACAGCAAGTGGTCGACGTATTTTTTAGTTTTTTACCTGGCAAAGCTGGGATAAGGAAGACATATACAAAGGCTTTCCTGTCTATCCGTCTGAATAGATCAAAGGGTCAAAGTTTGCAAAATTCAAGGTAGAAGAGCTGGAAGTGTAGCTTGGCTTCCCTCGGGCTGATCCCATATTTTTAAAACTATAGCGGGTAGGCAGTCTGGACCGTTGTGTAGTCGTCCTTAGAGTTACGTATTTTTTCGACAACTATAGTAGGAGTTATAATCGATGACGCTAGAAATGCCTGAGGCAGTCTTTCATATAACGAAAGTAGTAATGATCGGTTTTAGGAAACTGTTCGGTGAACGACTGGCAGAAGGATTAAGAAAATTGAAAATAGAGGGTTTGTTGCCAGCCCCTGTTCTCGTATTTAGAAAGTGACAGAAGCTCTCGGGATCTACAATCGGTTCAGGTAAGAAAGGTCTGTCACCGTTTGCTCTCTTTGTTGAGAAGGGAGCATAGTTGTAAGTGGAGATGAAGTGGTACAGTTCTTTTTTAGTGGAAATGGAACAGATGAGGCAACTGATGACTTTAGAGTAGAATGGGACAAGAGTATTATCTGACAACCTGTGCGTGTTAGAAGGGTAAAGTGATTGTGACGTGAAAGTGTTTCCGATAAGATAGGACGAATCCAGGTAGACAGGAGGTGGTAAATCGCAGTAATTACGCAGTTTTTACAGATAAAAATATCAGCTCAAATTGTCAATTTATGTTGTTGGTGATGTTACTGAGTTCCAGGAGACCAGAGTCGGGGAGAATATTTGTGAAGTGGATTTCCTTGCCAGACTTGGTATTGATCGCGACAAAATGGGCTTCATCGTGGTTTTTAGAAAATTTAAGTACGATATTAAGATCAATATCGCCACAGACGATGCTAATGTGGTGGGAGCAGCGATATCAAACGTGGAATCTATGAAGTCGATGGCAAGTAGATGAAAATAAGTGGGATGTGAGCCATGAATGTAACAGCATTCTAGGTAGAGCTTCTATTTTCGAAATGCTATTAAGGCGTCGAGTTATATGTTTTGAAGGGCAGCGGCTGATGGGTAGCGACTGTGAGTTGCTATGAGAACCCCACGGTCGTCCGGATTGGCAGTATTGTCGTTGCGATCAGTACGAAGCAGACGAAAATCTGGTACGAATACCTCACTGTCTTTGATACTGAGAATTTAAGTTCTTGTGAATAGAGAGGTATTGAGGAAGTTTTTGATGCGCGCCAGTGGACACATTTTGGAAATAGAAAGTAACGTAGTTTAGATCAGGACTGGAAATTGCTTTTTATGTTGTATCATGCCACCCAGCCAGCCAAACAGTTGAACCATTGAAGGGGAAGTTCGTTAATCTGCTAATTTCAAGAAACCGTTCGGCCATAGCCTCCTTACTCATGTGACTCAACTTCCTTAGAATTATTTTCATGGTGTTGCCTTAAGTCCGTGGCTTATACCTACTCAGCTCCGAAACTGTTTAGCAGTAACATACATAATTGTACAAATTAATTTTTGTTTATCTATAAAAGTTATTGTTTATGCAATATGTAAAAGAGAAGTCTTCAATTGTATAGCAGTTGTACCGGGGTCTCATTAAGCATCAGCCACCAGTCACTAACCTATACGCTATGCTTTATTTCTTTCATATGAAAATGTTCTTTCTATTGTCGTACTCTCGCGAATAACAATTAATGCACTTTTCGAAGATCAACGGTTGATAGATGATGCTAAGTGAAACACTCGTCACTTGCAAATTGATCGTGGACCGAACCGGAGGTGGTGACAAGAATAAAATAACTTTTTAAATTACCACTTGATTTCTTTTGTTAAATTACTTTCGACGGGTGGTGAACGAACTTATTTTCAGTGAGAAGACGAATCATCATTCAAGCATTTGCGGCGAACAACGACAGCAACTATGTCGAAGGCGATATCGTCAACGTTCTTGCAGATACAGTTGTGGACGGAAAAATAGGGTGACACCTGTGTTACAAATATTTTTAATCTTTATATCCTTCACTCTTTATTGTCTACGGCGACATCTTGTTTAAAATATTTGTAGTCATGTCTTCTAAATCCACCCATATTTGGCAGCACTTCGATTTATCACATGGATAACGGTAACTCGAAAACCTTTGTCACTCGCGTTGAACAGAAGACAAAAAAATAGGGCCAGTATTTGAAATATTTAAAAAAAGTTGAGAAAGTCGAAAAAGTTTGTATAAAACTGTAAGTACAGAGTGGGCCAAAATAATATCCCCTGTTTTAATTGCGCGACAAAACCGTACACTTTACGTTAGCGCAACGATTTCAACACACTCTAGTGTCAAAAAGTACGCCATTTAACATACAAATACTTGGTTAGTAGTCAAGGTGTTGTGGACGCGGCAACAAGGTTCTTTCGCGGTAGAGTACTTTTTGACTAATGGTCAAAGTATGATAACTATGCAACATGCTTTTAAGAAGAAGTTCGCATTAAAGCGTCATGAAAACCCTGCCGACCATAAAAGAATCCTGAAATGGGTTAAAAACTTTCGCGAATTCGGTTCGGTGGTCGGTAATAATCGTTCCGGTCGTCGTCGTTTGTCACGGACCCCGCAAAATATTAAGAACCAAAAATCCGCGCAGATCTGTGCGACGCCAAAGTGTCGCCTTGAAAATTCCCCGTACGTCGCTCAGAAGAATAATCCGAAATGATTTAAACATGCATCCGTATAAGATACAGCTCACAAAAGAATTGAAGCCAGCTGATAAGTCTAACAGGTTGAGTTTTTGTAACAAATTTTTAGACATGGTCAAAGAAGAAGACATGGATTTTGATAACATGTTGTTTAGCGAAGAGGCTCACTTCGACTTACACGGCCACGTAAATTAACAAAACAACCCTCAGCTGATGCATGCTAGGCCGTTACATTCCCCTCGTGTTACTGTGTGGTGCGCAGTGTCGGCGAAGATAATAATCGGTCCGTACTTTTTTGAAGAACAGGGTGCGAAGGCGAACGCTACGGTTAACAATGAGCGCTATCTAATGATGTTGAATGAATTTTTTTTTCCGAACTAAGAAGAAAACACGTCCGATTGTCGCACACATGGTTTCAACAAGATGGCGCCACATCGCATATTTCTACGGATGTTTTGAATTTGTGAAACAGAAGTTCCAGAATTGACTGATTTCGCGCAACACACCGTCCATTTGGCCGTCGCGTAGTCCCGATTTAACGCCGCCGACTTTTCTTTTATGGGGCTTCCTGAAGAGTAAGGTGTATGCACCAAGCCTGCAACCATCAAAAGAGTTACACATAAAAAAGTAATTGATAATTTTGAAAATAGATTGAAAGAATGTCGGCGTAAATGGCGACTATCTGTATGAAGTTTTGTTCAAAACTGATATATTCGAATAAATGGCGTACATGCAATATTTTGGCGTTTGTTTCATTTCTTTATCTTCAATAGTCTTAATTTTAAGCTCATTTGAAACTGGGAATATCATTTTGCCCCACCCTGTATTCTGTTTTAGGCTTATGTAATATAAAATGTTAGTTTGTGTCTATGAAGAAAACGCCAAAAATGGGCCGAGTAAAACATTATTCTGAAGAGGAACGCAATATTATTCATAAATTAAGAGACGAAGGACAACGCCAAATAGCTAAAACCATCGGTAGATCTTCATAATGCTCGGCTATCCCAAAAACTACATCTCAAACGGGGCAGATCGCGCAAAACGACTTCAAGAGAGGACGGTCACATAAAACTTTTCTTGAGCCAAAACCTTTTCATGTCAGCTGCTGCAATTCAGTGCGAATCAGAAGCTCCAATTTCATCTCGGACGATAAGGAGGCGACTGATGGAAAAAAACCTCCTTGGAAAAAGATCGCAAAGGGTGCCTATGCTAGCAAAGAGACTTGATTTGGTATGGCCCAGTCAATGGGAAGAAATGGCGTAAAATCCTGTGGTCTGGAAAATAAAAGATAAATATGATTGGTAACGATGGCAGACCTCGGATGAGGAGGCCAAAAAATGCTGAGCTGAACCCTCGCTATATAATGGTGTGGGACTTCTTCTCGTGGGGTGGAGTCGGGCCTGTTTTTTTGTTATTAATGGTACGATGGACAGGCACGTGTGTGATAATATATTTAAAGATATTTCAACAAGACAATGAGCCGACAACGGTGTACATCTCATCTCATTGCCTGCGCAATTCTCCGACTTAAATCCTATTGAGAATTTGGGGAGGGTTATTAAGCAACAAATAGGACCAATGAAACCAACGACCAAAGAAGAGTTAAGGTACAGTCGGCTTGGTGTGCTATACCGAAAAGTACTTGTAGAGATTTGGTAGATTCAGTGTCCTCTAAATGTAAGGCTGTATTGGATCGAAAATGCCATTCGACATAATATTAAGTACAAATTAATATTTCTTATTTTTAGTAACCAGTTTTAATCATTCGTTTTTTTTTTTAATATTACTTGACGTATTGACCCTATTTTATTTTTCTTAACTGTGGGGACCATGTGCGGGAAAATAGTGGAAAATTTCTTCTGAAGATTCCGTTAATTTAAACAGACTAACAGTACTCATATGAATGATATCCAATTTATATTTGAGGACAGACTAAAAGAGGAGGCAAATCGGACATGTACAGCCCGCGAAAATATAAAATTCCTGGGACTTTTTGAACATAGCTCTTACCTCTCTAGGCAGCAACGATTAATTTTAGTAAGCTTACATCAAGGAAGAGACTTTTGTTACTCAAGAAATGATTGTGACCAGACTTGATCCCTTTTTTTTTTTATAGGAAAATAATAATATAGGACATCTGGTAGCCGTTGCGCCTATGGACGCAACCATATGTGCTGGATGTTCACCACTAGCTTAATTAGTGGCTTTGTCCTGAGCCGTCTTGCCATACATAAAAAGAAAGCTTTGATATTAGCTATATCATTCTCTTTCTCTTTTTGACGGACCCCACAAGCGGACCAGTAGGAATGCAGTTAAGTGGGAAGGTTATAACACTAAGGTTATATAACAACGCCGGAAAAAGGAAAAGAAGACGAAGAAGAAGAATCGTTTAATTACCGAAGCCAGTTTAACCGGACCTCGGAGCTAAAGCAGTGAAGCGGGTATAATTTTACCAAAAAGGACCTACACCAAGATTTGCTGCCAATATATGAATATTAGATTCGACTTCTCATACTATACACAAAATGAGCTCCACGTAATTGGTTTAATTCACCTCAATTCACTGCAAAGCCCTCTCGCAAGTAGGAAAAAGAAATATTAACTAGAACGACCAGGAAAACTCAACGACAAAAGTGTCATCTCGTTAAGTGCCAGCACTTAGCACAGTTTCTATGGCATTTCACGGCATTTAAAGCCGTCTTAAGTCTCATTAAGTCGCTCTTACTTTCCACGTCAGGTGCTGCTGAAATACTCCTCAAAGGTGTCAATGCCTCATTGAAAACTATCAGGAAAACTATTTCTTTCGTGCCATACCAAAAAACCCAAGCACCAGCCACGTTTCAAAGTGTTGTTTTCCAAATGGCACCAAAATACTCTCGAATAATGCAATCTGAGGAAAAGCGAAAACAAAATAAAAAAAACTGAAAAAGTTAAACAAAACTCATTATGTTCTTCAGGTATGTGGAACATTTGAAAGTTCTTGCATTGTAAGGTTGCAATGCAACTATGTAAGGCAAAATACTGTGACTGTACTTGGTGTTTCGAACGTGGCACTACCATCTCTCAGCTCTTACCTCTCTGCTCTCAACTTTTAACCCTCAATCCGCAACCCTTAGCCATCAACCGTCAACTGTCAGCCCTGCGCCCACCTCACTCGGGGCAAGGTGGCAACAACTTAATGCCACGTACTGATGCACTTACCGGAAAAGTTTTTTTTCCCCCCTACGATCGCAAGCAAAAAAAAAAAAGGAAAACCAAAAACGAACGCAGAAATGAGCAAAATTTTACTTTTAAAAAGGACCAAAGTTCCATGACACGGTTGCTATTTTGTGTGTTTTTTATTCGCTGTTTGTTTTTGTTTTTTCCTGCCAAGCCACATGTCCCAGTGGCGGTGGTGGTGGGATGACCCAGAGTTCGTTGGCACTTTAAACATTAACTGCATGCCGGATGGAATGATGGCGTGGAGGTGTCCCGAGCCAAATAGTATTCACTTTGCCTTCGTTCCAGATGAGTGTTTCTGCCTTCTGCTTGTTTTCCTCCTACACATCCTTTTTTTTTTTAATTGGAAGATGAATACGCAAATTGGTTTAAAGGATTCACTGATGGTAGTCCTGTACTCGTACTCACGACGCAATGCGGACGATGAGAATATTCATCCGGTATTTTAGGTCAAAGTGGAAATCTCGGTCATATGCTCACAATCGCATTTGTGATGATCCCACCTGAAGTTAATTGCGTGTCAAGTCCACGAGAATGAGCGTTCGCTCAACGCCCATTAGTCCACCCACCGCGAAGCAATTTGCCCTATTGGGCCATCGTACTCGTGCACACACTTTATGTGTGTCACATCAAGCATTCCGTTTCAGGCTTGGATCCGGGTATTTGCATGAAGTTGAATTTTTTTTCGCCGCACACATATGCAACGGCATCGGCTACGGTTAATTTGTCTTTTCCCCAGATTATAGCACTTTGCGTAAATCAGAGGATGAGAGGTCGAGTGCGAAAGAAACGCACGGATCAGGATCAGAATCAGGATCGGGAGAGAAGAACTGAATTTATATATCAAAGGAAATTATTGCCATTATACGTGCTACTGGAGGGGGTACACAGCATATCCGAGTACGTTTCGTCGTCGGGTCTTTGGAGATTCAGTGTGTCGGAGTGGCTATGGCAGTGGCACTTCGTACGTTGACAGGGCTTTATTGTATGCAGTAAGAGGCGAATTGGCTTATCGTGGTTGCTCCGCGCGTTGGGCATTGGACGAGAACGTAGTGCGCCGCCAATATGTTGTTATGTTAAGAGAGCAATGAATTTTTAGTGCCCATTGTCCTGGGACTAGTGGCTGAGCGCTTTTTAGTGCATTTCCTGGATAATAGGATTTTTATGCACTGCAATGTCATAAAATATGTGTTTCTGGTGAATGATGGGGGAGAACGATCACTTCCTTCTCATCTCTTATTCAATGTAGCAGTGCTCGTTTAGAGTTATGCTTCTCCACGATGATATTATGCATGGATTGAAAATTAAGGAGGGAACCATCAAGAATACTTCGCTTGAATTGCAGCTTAAGTCGTTATTTATTCCTATTAGATGCACTTTACTATGGTTATTCAGAGACTAAATGAATAAATTTGATTGGTGGGTGGATGATAGGCGATGGGTCTGATGAATTTTATCTCCGACCTTCTCGAAGTATCGTTTAACACGTCTCATTCAATGTTCTTGTTTTGCATATCCTACAATAGATTTTTGTCTCAGAGTTCAACGTAAATTTGCCATCACCTACTTTCTGTGGTATCCCTGTTTAATCTACAGCTCCTGTCTTGCTATTATCCTTAAATACTGAGCTACTCAAGCTATCAACTCCCCATTCTTAGTTCGCAATATATGGGAGAAGGGAAGTATCTTATAATTGAATCCAGCAAGAGATGCCATTTTAAATCCAATGAAAAATTATGATATTTTTAATAAAATTAAAATTGTAAGCTCTAAGGCTTGTAACGGATTGCAATAACTGCCAAATATTTGCTCTAACTCTATTGGCTATTGGCATAGACTCTTAAAAGTCTAATGATCTTAAATTGCACTACATCAGTGGCCAATTAAGGTCTCCAATAAAAAGTCACAAGTTCGGAAAACTTGGTCTCTGACTAAGAAGGGGGAAAATAGAAATTTCGGGTCTTCGAAAAAAAAGAACTTAATAAGATTCTGTGATCGGGAATAGGTCGAAGAATCAGGCGAATGGAGAAAACCACACAATCAAAAACTCGAAAAAACCCTATTCAGCCCCACGCATTGTCCGAATAATAAAATGGCGAGGACCAAGATGGGCAGGACACGTAGAACGAATGGACAGTGGACGAACAATCCGAACCCGAGTAATATTTACTTAATTGTTTCGCCTTTTGCCTTTTCGCATCCGATCGGCAATCATCGATGCGATCGACTTCGCTTTCTTTGGCGCTGAATCATCGGCTTCCACCGACTGTTCTGTTTGGACTACTTGAGAAAACATGTTGCGTTAATCTAATGATACGAATACCCAGGCAGGAAACATACATTTTGCTGATCGGCATTAAACTGTAGGCCCCGTTCACTTGTGTGTAAAACAAATCGCACGCAACATAAATGAATGAGAGAAGCTTGGCTCTGGCTCTTCATAAGCTGTATAGCCATCTAAGGCTAAGGGGAATATGAAGTCCGTAGTCTATGCCGATAAACCAGACACGTTGGGTGAATGGGAACCCAACTTTCGCCGTGTTACTGCTGATATACGGCCAGGATTGTATATGAACGAAGTCATATCTAAGAAACAATGGCATAGAATTATTTATTGAATGAAGCTCATATTATAGACATTAACATTTGTTTCAGGCATTTTCGTCATATTGAATTTGTAAGGCTTTAGAAAAACACCATTTATAAGCTGCTGTAGTAAAACGAATTCATTATTTTTGCATGAAATTTAAGGCTTTATTGTGCATAGTTAGAATGATCCAATTTGGATCGAATATGCTCCGTTTCGTTCGATAACTTGTCGGCATTTTGAAGGTAAGGCGGGTGGTCGTGGTGCAGTGGTAATTATCACCGACTGTTAAGCCGAAGGTCTGTAAACAACCACCCCCGGAGAGTAGTGAACGAACACCTTCGACGCAAACCATCTGCTCCCCGTACAAATTGTGTGACAAACACCATAAGATCGTACACTCTTAAACCGGCCGAATTATAAAAAAACAAACAAATCATGCTCCTCTCATAGACGTCTCCGTCTGTATTGGCAAAAAAACTGGGACAATCCTTTTCCACCGACAAAATCGTTCGCCATGGACAGGAATATCTGAGAATAGCTTTGTCAGGTCCGAACTATAAGGTTGGTGCATAAAAACCTCAAACACAAGCTTCCGAAGCTTTTGGCGTGTATCTGTCGATGAGTGGGTCTGGAAGAAAATTCCTCACTATTGGCCAAAACTGGCGGCTTCTAGCCGCTTCTTTCCTTCAAACGGTCTAATTGTTGATAGTAGGCGGAGTAATTAGTAGATGATTCACATCTCACATTCACATTTTCAGCCGTGTGGCTTGCGTTTTCACCTTTATCGAAGAAAAACTGTAAATTAACTAGTGTGGTGCAAAGTGTTTACGGAGAGCTGCACTCTCTTCAGCTGACGATGGCGGATGAATACGTGTCCGGAGTCTTCACTAACCTATCCGCGACGTTCAAATGCATCGATTAAGTTCACTGGAGCTGTGCATGAAGGCGTTTGAAGGCAATAAAGACGCTAACAACTTAAAGCAGTAAGATTTGCAATGAGTTTTATTTATTTTTTCTGTGCGACTTTGCCTATCTATCTGTATTCAAGAGGTTTCTTATGTTTGTTTTTCAAAAGTCATCGCGATGATAAGTGAATGTTGATAGATCAACAACAGTGCGAAATTTAAAATTACATCTCTGAGTGGATGGCTCATTAAAACAACATTGCTGCAGCTTATTGTGTTTTAAAATTAAACCTCGATTCAAGTTTAATGCAAATCTGGACATGCACACACGGACATCTCCATACAAATGATAGACTGGAGTCTTTGTTACCTCAAAAAATCGAACCCACTACAATAACAAGTGAAAGGACTGAAAATTGGGATCATTCGTAAGAAACCTGGAAACATTGCTATTATGACGAATGCAACTGATTTCGTGGCCTAGATCCAATTCTATTCCAAGAACCGCTGGATAAAAGACTCATGCCAAAAGCTTTAAAATTATTTGTAAATTACAAAGCTAACTTGTCAACGTTAAGACTCTTAAGCCACGAGAATAATCCAAAAGAAAGAAAACTACTTCTCATACGAAACTAAGGGACGTGAAAAAGTGTTTTTTATCTTGAACAATTGTTCAAAAGTGATTTTTGCATCAAATTGTCACTGGCGAAAGTCACAGGCTGAGCGCGACTAAACACCAACATAAGTGGCTAATCAGAAGAAACGAAAAACGGTCGGAATACATAAGTTTGTAGCAAGATAGTGTTCGTTCTCACCCGGCAAGACTGTTCAAACCATACTTGGAAATGTTAAAGAAAGAAGACGACCCCGCCCACTGCATTCTTCAGACGTTCCTTCTTTTGATCATCGTTTATTCCGATAGAAGGTTACTTCACTTGCGGATTACAAAAAATTCGTGGATTGCATGTAATGACGAAACGTTTTTTCAAACATGGTATTCGTATCCTGCTCGAAAGATTGGAAAAAAAAATCACTTGTTCGTCCTATTTACAAGAATGGGTCCAAGAACGATATAGGAAACTACCGTCCGATATCCATACTTTCAGCTACGGATAAAGTGCTAGAGGAAATTGTAGCTTATCGAATATACGAATATATTGAAAAGTATAAGATTTTGGCAAATAATCAATACAGTTTCAGAAAAAATAAGAGTACTAGTTGGCTACTAGGAGATTTTGCTGACCGAATAAACGAAAACCAACATCAAAACTAGCATACAATAGTGCTTTTCATAGATTTTAAAAAAGCCTTTGATACTTTAGACCATGGAAATATACTCAAGCACATGCATTAAACTGGCGTAAGAGGACGTCTTTTATCATGGTTCGAAAACTATCTCAGACTTAGAACACACAAAGTTAAGATCAAAGGCAATTTAAGCAATGAAGTGATCGTGTACTACGGAGTTCCACAAGGATCCAAACTGAGTCCACTTATCTTCATAGTCTATATGAACGAAATGCTTCTAGCTCTTAAGAATAGCGCTGTATTTGCTTATGCCGACGACACTGCAATTGTAGTCAACCACCAGAATGTCGAAGAGGCAGAAATAATTATGCAAAAAGAGTACGACGTAGTCACCACATGGTCTCATGACAATGGACTTATAATCAATGCACAAAAGACTAAAGTCATTCACATCCGCCCACCGCACATACTAAAATGCAGAATAAGAATAAAAATGCATAGTTATGATTGTTAAGAGATTTAACATGGTTGAGTATTTGTAGGATACTGAATTTATTTTACGTTACAATTAGCTTATATACTATTTAAAACATGTGGATTACATTAAATCATTATCTCGAGAGTCGAGATAAATACATTATAAAAGATATGATGGCCTGACCCTAGATAAGGCTGCTGCTATGGATGCGTTGGTTCGACCGCTGATAACGAAAGTGTCAAATGACGCCTCGACAGGGAACATTTGAGCGCAGCTGAATTATTTCAGTTGTCTTCCGCCTTATCGTGGTTCGCTGATCATCGTCTGCTCTCCTTCCTTGTCAACATCTCGTACATCATTTCTCGAGATTACCATGTTTAGATTATCTCTAAACAATGATTGTCTACATAAAATACAAAGCCGTTGGAGGTCATCCAACATAGCGATGAATGCAAAACGGTAATTGAAAATGTGTCGACTTACAAATACTCAGGTGTCATAGTTGACTTCTCTTTTCAATGGAGCTATCACATAGCAGAATTAATAAAGAAGCTTAGGCAATCGGCCTATGCTCTATATCACCTGAGATACAGATGTCCAGCAGAAGTTCTTCGGCAGTGCTACTACGGCCTAGTCGAGTCACATTTAAGATATGGAATACTTTCTTGGGGCAACGCACCCCAGCTTCGAAAGCTTAATTCTCTGCATGCAAGCATACAGAAGTTGCTGAAAAAATCCCCCGAGAGCACAGAGATGACAACAAATCACTTTTCTCTATTAAGCACCTGTATAAGAAAGAGATACTCTCAACATTTAAGGATGACAACAAATACAAGATACCAACTCAACACGAGGCGTCGACTTCAAAAAAGGTATATGATTATGATGAGTATGGCCGCAGATGTTATGAAGTATCGATTCCAACTATATTTAATGAACTTCCAGCAGAGTTAATCAACCTTCCTAAACCAGTTTTCATAAAAAAATGTTTAAAAAATGTTTCTGGCATCTAATGTTGAAACAACTTAATGGAAATATATGTATGCCAAATGTACTATTTATGTTTAAAAATCTGTAAAAAAAAAAAAGAAAAAAAAATAGAACTTGTAAAATGAGCTTCAACTCTAACAATTGTCACAATTAATCTAAGCAATCTTCTGCAGATAAGCCGCTTTGGCTTCCCAGATAACATATTATAACATGTAATTTTTGGAGTACAATAAATTCAAAATTCATTCATTCATTCAAAAGTAGTGACTAGCGATGGATAACTCATTGCTCTACTATATAAAGTTTCGCATAGAGCTTATGTGCTCGGTGCATAAACCTGGGCGCTAAGCATGGTAGTTGGAAACCAAGGACGGAATCTGTTTAAAGTTGCAGCTCTAATTTCCGGTTAAGAGGTAAGTAAGATGGCCTTTTGAATTCCGCGAGCTATGTGCATTCGATTTTCGATTTTTTTTGTTATGTTAGCGCACATGTCCCCTAATACAGATATAAATGCAATACACAATGAGCTAAAAAATAAAATTTTATAAGTGGTACAAGCCCTTCACGAAAGCCCAGCCCAGTCCCAGCACGTCAACATCGGATGAAAACATTGAATCAATGTCAGAGACGTTACTGAGGATATATGTAAATATATAGGTTGATTCCTCCCACCAACATTTTTCGGATTTTGGGCATGAAACTGTGCCATCAAAGTTTATTCCGAAATTGCAGAATTTTGACCAAAAGAACCGTCGCTTAGGAACTGTAGAATGAAGTGAATGACGGAGAATTGGCTGAACAAGATCATCACAGGTGTCAACACAAGGGTAAATGGTTATAACGCCGCTTGATGCGGTCTGCGAATAGGTGGAGTCATCGGACCTTTTTTTTTTTTTTGAGAGGCCAAGCAGCGTATTACAATTAGCATCATCTCGTTCCTCCATTCAATGACATGGATCATCAGTATTACGCGACGTGCATTCAGAAAACGAAACAATTAATTCGTTGAAGGCAATATTCGATTTCCGCAATGTGATTTGGCATACTTCACTAATCTACATTTACAACAACAATCTCTCACAATGAATATGAGAGTGCGAAAAACGGTGAAAAACATTTTTAGAAATTTAGGTGACGAAATTTCGTTCGAAATAAAAAATTTAAATTAAACTCCTTGTACAACTAAGTCACACAGTTTGTGCTCAAACTTTATATGGTAGCTCACTGCTGTGGTGCCAACTAACGGAAAAAATTCTGGCGATATCTTCAACACTCACAGGCTTCATTAGGTTAAGTCACAATTCAAAAATCCATATTTTAAGGTGGATTATGCTCGACTGTTCTCCAAGGTATCTCGGGTTTTTTAGGGACTTATTTATAACTAAGCCCATCACATGGTTCTGGGTCTGAACCATTAAAAGCCAAAAGAAAACCCACCTCCACATGAAAGCCGACGTCTGCCTTTCCTCGAGAAAACAAAAACAACCAACAATAAGCCAAAGACATAAAAACTGTTATGCAACATTACCGCCAAAAACTATGTGCCTAATGAAAATTTATGTTAATTTGTTTAAAACTAATTAAACGTTGCTTTGCTTTCTCCAACACCTTGTATTTTGCGGCCTCCGGTGAGGCACAAGCTTTGTGTCCTTATTCAAAGACCAAACGACCTCAAAAAAAAGCAAAGTTTTTAACATCCCTGTGCCAGTGTTGTATGCTCCTGGCACGACTATGGATTATGTTTAGTGTGAAAGTTTGTCTTTAGTTGTTTTTTTTTTTATGTTTTTCAGAAGAAAATTGTGAATTAAGCGATGTGCTAGGAAGAACTGAAAACATTTATTGTGTGCTGTGTTGCACCGCCTGCGGCATTTCTTTGTCGCTTGTCGTGGAGTGAAACAATGAGTATGGGAGCGGTGCGAACTATATCATGTCGTTGTGGAGTGAAAAAGCGGTGCATGGGAGAGGAACTAATCTACTATAAGATGTTGCTTAATGCTTTTGGCGCAGCATAAGCCTCTTGGAGATGAAGTGGTATTTAGGAGTTTGCTTTCCTCGCCTGGGTAAGCACAGTTTATTTTTAAAGTCGAGAGTAATTTATACACGTTTATACAGCAAAATAATTGAATCTACAGTTTTTGCAAAGACCAAGGTGTGAGATAAAGAATTTTGCGTTTTATTTTTATTTTCTCAGAAATAGCGATACATAGATAGGGTATTAAGGTCTTTTTCTCTAAAAACGTCTGTAACCATTCGACTCGTAATCAATCAAACTGATAATCTCCGCGTAGTTTGGGGTATGCAAGAAAAAACATTAAAATGCCTGTTTGCGTAGCATGCCTGTATACGAGCAAAAATAGCTGGCATACTTGCTCATAATCTGCGATTGTTTTCGAGTACATCGGCGAGTAATAGATGCAGGGGAAGACAGAAGTCAGTATCAGGCTTTGGATGTGCTTAATTGGACCTTGTATTTAAGCTTTGTTGGTTGCACCGATATTTTTCTTTCTTTGTCAGTGTTTTAGCCATTGAGTACGTAATGTAAACAGCTGCTTCCAGTTTCGTACTCATCTATGTAAGGCAATCATCCTGGAAATTTAAATCTTTGACAAAGATCCGAGCTGATGTTTGAGATGTTTAGAAATGACTAGCGTTCCTGGCACAAAGATAGACAATTGAGTGATTAGACAATCGGCGTGCTAGCTTAGGAATGTCAAGTACAGATTTGAACTCTCCCAGCGATGTAAGAAAAAAATCGCTGGGGGCCAAGACCGGTGAATTCGGCGGCTGAGATATGATTTCGATATTGTTTCTGGTCAGACAATTACGCACAAGCACCGATGATACATTGCCGTGATGAAACAGACCTACAATTTTTTCTCCACAAATAATAGCGTTTTTTCAAATTGCTTCACGCAAACGGCGCATAAAATCAAGGTAATATTTTTGTTCAACCTCCTGGAAAGAGTTCATGGCCCAATTCCAATCGAAGGAAACAGTCAGCAAAACTTTCGAGCCAGCTTGGCGGGCTTTATTCGGTCTTGGGTTGGGCTTTAGTTTCGACGGCATAGCCATATACTCGTATATCGTCACCAGTGATGACCCTATCCGAAAAAATTTCATAGCATGAGCCAGCAGCTCCAGGGCGGGCATAGTTATTTTTTATTATTTTTTTTCTCTCAGAATAGACTTGCCAAATGCCACAGGCCACATTTAAAGTACACTGGTGCATTTCATTTTATCACACCAAATTTAATACAGATTCTTTGTTGCATAGCAGGTCTGGGCTTTATATCTGTGAAAACCAGCCTAGATCTTGTACCTTTAGATTATTATTTGTTTTGATCTCGCAAAACTTCTTTAATGGATAGAAATTCACATAAAAATGTTTTGTGAAAATGAATTGTCTTAGTTCTTTTGCCAAAAACTCTAGGAGTTCTGCACCGATCAAATTATGGAACTGAGCTCAAAACAGCAAAGTATCAGAGATGTAATGGCCAACATGTACCTAAATAAAATCCATTTTGAATGAAAGAGCTCGAGACACTTTTTCGATCTCTGCGCTTAAACTCGGTGGAAAACTTCTACATTCTGGCCGGCGATTTAAATGCCAAACACATTGATTGGGGAAAAAACATTCCTAACACTAGAGGAAGTCTACTAAGCCATTGGTGTGTTCTTCGCAACATTGAATATAGAGTCAAGTTGCTCGCAACGGATAGTCCGTCGTATCCTAGGAGCGGCTCCTATTTGGATCTCATGCTGATAGACTCTCGACTGAGACTGTCTACGGACCATTGCATACGACAGTGACCATTGCGGACTATGTGCCATGATCACAGTACCTGACGAGTTCGCGGAAATGGCAGAGTACGTCCACACGCACCCCTACGATTACAGTAGGGCACTCCCTGACGAGAGTGCTCACTTCGAGCGCCTCCTTCCCACCGACTAATAGGAACCTGTCAAACCGCGAAATTGGCAGGTACCTCAAACAAATGGATGATATCATTAAACAGACAATGAGCAGACCGATACGACAATACGACCGAAACGCGACAATCGACGCACTGCACAGACAAAAAAGTAAACTCCTGACAAGACTCAAACTCTTGTACAGGCGGCTTACCGACAGACAAAACTCGGAGGTCACTGAAGTCACTGATTAAAAATCTCCAACAGTTGATCAAAGAGAACTACAATATATCTGCTTGCATTGGAACAACAGAATTCGTGCTGTAAAATCCAACAGTGCGAGTATGTTCCCGCAAATGAATAAAATAAGTAAATGATAGTATTCGCCCAAACCACGACCTGGAGAACAGAGCCCTGCTTCATCACTTCTATCTTCGAAATGATATCGATCATTGACGTTCAGAGAACCTTGGTTTTACCAGATTCAATGAAGATTTCGTGTCAAACAATACCATTGAGGGGGCTAATACCCTGTTCATTTCAACACAAGATCTCCAGTTTCTCCAGTGATCATTGAATCATTGAAGAGGAAAAAATCCGCAGGAGTCGACGGTATATCCAATGTTGTGCTTAGGCATCTTCCGCCAGTGGCCGCAGAGAGGTATACCATCCCATTAACCAATGCACTGAATAATGCATATTATCCAGTGCACTGGAACATAGCGGTGGTGAAACCAATCCCCAAGAGGGGTAAGGATACCTCTAACCCGGCAAATCTTCGGTCGGAAAGTCTCCTTCCGAGTATCAGCAAGGTTTTCGAGAAAATGATCCATAGGGCCCTGTCTAAATGGGTTGAGGACAATAAAATCATTTCGGACAACCAATTTGGTTTCAGAGCGGGACATGACACTATTCATGCAGCGTCGAAACTCGTGTCGGATATCCAATGGAATAAATGCAAGAACGAATGCACGGGTGCCTGCCTGATTGACTTGGAAAAAGCTTTCGACACCGTATTGTTAGAAGGTCTTTATTACAAGCTCAGTCGGCTGGGTCCAGCGATCGACGTCATTGTTACTCTTCTACAGCGTGACCTCGAAAAAAATCAGCAGTATTGTGATGACTGCTGACCTTTATCTAGGGCCTCCCGGGAAACTAGAAAAAATTGTTCTCAATTTTTAGATTGGACGAGCGTCCAATGTCTAACCAGTGGAAAGTGTAATCAGATACCTTGGGATCTTGCTAGATCAGTATCTATATTTTGACATACATGTAGATGCTGCTTTGGCGAAAGTCCGGGGCGTTTTTGCTCTGACAAAATGGCTGTTTCATTGCAGCCAACTTGATTCCAGAGTGTAGGTAATCTGCTACATGGTCATAATCAGGCTCATGGTTGCCTATGGATGTCCCATCTGGTTCAATGTGAGCTCTAGCTTAATGGCAAGGATTTGAGTGTTTGGGAGACAATGTTTCAGGACTTGTCTCGGGTTACATAGGACACCCGAATCTGAGTACACCTATACAAACGGATCCGAAGCCACGTTGCGAGAGCAATGACTTCGGTCAATAGCCTGATATCCAGGGTTTACTATCCCAATGATTTATATCACGAGAGAGTGCGCCTTAACGGCATTCCTCTATTTAGATAGATGTGGGCTGATCCAGAATAGATTGGCGGTACCGCTTATCTTCCACGTGGGTCGCAATTCCGTGGAACGGCGATTCCTCTACGGACCTCACGTCGGGATCGAGGAGACCCTTTCAGGTTCAGCTTTTTCAAGGCAGGGCTTGACTTACACCAATGGCAATCTTATATAGCCTAGGGTAGGGTAGGGTAGGTTCTAACAACTTCCTATTTGTAATTCAACGAGCTTTCTAGGCCGGGGTATACTCACCGGGTCGAAGTTCGTAACGTTAATTTATTTTTGTAACACCCGAAGACTCATTAGCCGTTTCAACGAAGCGATAATATTACTCTGTCCTTCCTTGCTATGTCCCATTCAAGATATTTGTCCGTAATGGTGCATTTGACGCTTCGTTTGATACTTTCGCGTTAAGAGTTTGTAGTGAGTGGGTACTGAGTACTGATACCCAATTCTTAAGAATTACTGTTTTGGTAAAAACCCCAGTTGGGGTAGAACGCTCGACCAGACTCTTTCAGGTTAAAATCCAACTCGCAGTACTAGTTTTACGGTATTTACTTATGCAGCAGTTATTGATAACACTTGCCGAATCTAGTGTGGGTTGGATTTCCCCCGAGTTGGAGAGAAAATTACTTTCGCGTAGTCAATATCCATTCACCGTTTTACCTGCAAAGCGACAGCTCAACCCGCACTTCGTTTTAATTTCTTTTTCTTCCGTACAGTGTGATGTCACCCTTAATTCACACTACCTTCCTTCGATGTGTCTCTTTGTTGTTGTAAATTTCGCCTGACTCGCTTTGTTTATTTTTGTTTGCCAAGTGTACGTTCCGCTTAATGACTTACAACGAATTGTCCGTCAACCAAATTTCTCGTCCTTTTATATACATATGTAGCTAACGGAGATGTGCACGGCACTTTTCCAGTCGTCACTGATATTTCCCTTGTTTGCTGGATCGTTATGACAGCTAGAGCTATTCGTCTTCGCCGTCTTTGACCTGTGGTCTTAGGCACTTTTTACGTAAAAAAATATTTTAAATTTTTTTTATTTTCAAATGACAAATATGAAGCCTAGAAGCCCCAAAACGTGAAGATTTGTGAAAATATTTAATTCGAGGTACAGATGATGAGATACTTTTATAGCAGATCAAAACAATGCAACTCTGATATGACAAAATTCGTAATTTCTTGGCACCCTCCGTAAGTTCTATCCAAGAAACCACCCAATTCGTTGGTCAATTTTATCTTCTAAGGTTCAAGGTAAGATGTAGCGTAGGATAGATCAGTAAGATCAAGTAATTCGAATTCTGTCACAGTCACAACAACGCGTAGAAATTGTCAATTTGACAAATTTTGTCATTTTGAAATCCAATTGACACAAGTACTGGAGCCACAAGATCACGAAACTCTGGACCTTTTGAGGAATAATCCAAAAAAATCGTTTTCAGTAAAGCACTGCACTTCCTGGTTGAACGTCCTTATGAACAAGAGTAATTCACAGCAGTTTTAAACGTTTCTTGCTGTGTGGTGAGATTTTTGGGCAGGCGGCGTCATCATACATCTTCCGAAAGGAGGATGGCTAGACGGTGACTGACAATGAGGAGTGGGCCATGATAACTGACTTTTTGTGGCCCTAGTTGGATGACATTCAAAGAAATTATTAAACCCTTACGCGACAGATACTCATCAAAGCCATACCGCCTTATTTTTAACTAAGAGTAAATTTATTCACTCATTTCAAGTTAAATTATCCGTGAATAACCAAACGCGTGTCATAACATCTACACGTCGTACATGACAACCACCTACCATACGAGTAGTCTCATCAATTTTAATTATGATCCACTTGGACTAGCATTAATTCGATAGACGGGCCAAACCCCTAACACCGGGCCACGCCACTCAAACGGATCCTGCGGTAGTAAAAGTAAACCTGTTGGGAGAGATAAAGTACACACTAAGCAAACTGCAGACATTTCCCAATTTATCTTTCATTTACTCTCCACATTGTCCTGCAATAAATAGGAGGCAGAGCTTCAAAGGAGAAGAGCAAAACAAGAACAAGGACTTGTTACATAAACTCACAGGACCAGGAAGACAAAGCAAGTGTACAGAAAAGAAATCGCCAAAGGAGGAATGAGTAAAAATAAATAAAAAGAAATCACACATTTAAGATTCATGACGGACATCGTTCTTCATCTCTCCCACTGAGGAAGTATTTATAGCTACAAGAGCTTTTGTTGCCGGGATCCTTTACAAGGAGCGCACACCCAGCTAACCAGCAAATGGCTATTAAATAGTACGAAACGAACGTTGCCGTCTACCGACCACGTTTGCATTTCATACCAGAACTGGAGCTGGAGGAATCTAGCCGTTTCTTTAAAAGACATGTTTCAGTCCTTGAGATGCAACGAACAACAACGGGTATATGTCTGCTGGATTGCACACTAACAACAATGAAATGGTCACAGCGGGACCAATACGGAGGAATCAGAAACGAGGAGAGCAGGACGAGGACGAGCACAAGGACAAGGACGACGGATGGACGTGCTCTTAATTAAAGATAAAAATTAACTGCTGATTAGGAGTTTTCGTTACACTCCCACTGTTGTCCTGCAGTTCGCCCCTTTTCTTCACCGAGGACTGAATGATTTATGTATGCGAGCTAATTTATTGTGGGCAATCCGCGCCAAGGAAATCTACTTTGTAGTGTTCGTCCTGAGAAGTGTTGGTATTGATGGTGTACTCATTTCATTTTCGCACAATGAGGGAATACTTAACCGGGATTTTAGTCATTGATGGACGTTTTATTATCGTATCCGCTTGAGGGTGGGGTAACTAGAAAGCCAATAATATTGTCGTTGATGGGAAAGCTTCAATCTGGATCTGGTTTTTCAGTTAGAGAATCTAGTCTAAAGTTGGATCTGACCAAGACAACTGTCACAACTCGAGACCCGATGAACTACAGACAAAACTTGTCAGAAGTTGCTTATAGCCTTTATGACGAATTTTCTATATTCCTTTCCTAAAAATTTATTTAAAATCTATACAATTCCTATAGCACCTACAGGAACGGAACAGTATGGGGTAACTCTAATAGGAGCACAGTTATGTGAACGATAATGCTAAGGGTTATAACGAAAAAGCTATTGTAAAGTTGTAAAATGTTCTTCGTCCATGGAGCTAGTTTTTCTGTTGGGAATAGCCACGGCATACGTAAGCATGGCTAAGGGCGATAAATCTATCGTAAAATCGAATATTTTGGCTGGAAAATAAAATAATTAAATAATTTCATAAATAAAAGGGGGCGCTAAGTGCTTGGTACTGGTACACGATTTAAGGTAGTCTAACTTTGCTGTGGAGCTAATTATTTCTTGTAATGCCAATTATTATTTTGAGGAGCTGGCGATAATGGATGGACTGGAGCAGTTGGTAAAGAAGGATTTTAGGAAGTAATGATTGGCACAGTGAAAGCCAGAAACAAGCTTTTTCTTCATGGGTTTGGTTCAGTTTCGATTCTCATAGCATGCAAAACGACTATCAGACATGATTTTAGAATGCAGAAATCAAGCTTCACCCTATTTCCCGAGGCTTTTTCGTAGGTTGAAGTGGTCTGATTTGCTCGATTCTTTTTTTCTATTATACTGGTAATCATATTTTATATACATATGCTGGTTGATTGGAGGAGATAAGCTTTGGTTTGACAAAGAATACGGGGAAACTCGATCAAGATTTGAATGCCATTTCGTGCTCGTATTGGACAACGAAAGAGTTGCAGCCCAATGAAAGAAATATTACTTAATATTCATGTCTCCATGAAGCAAGCCGCATTGGGGGACGACCACACAACAGAAATTCTTAAGCAGACTTAAGAATAACAAGACCGCAGAAGTCGGCCTATCGCCATCGGAATCAATGAAATATGCTGGAGAGGAGTTAACAGAATGGTTACATGGGCTCATCACAACTTTGTGGAACAATAAAACCATATTCGAGGAGTTGAAAATCTCGGTCATCATTCCCGTATTTAAAAAGGGTGACCGCGCACAGGCAACAATTATGGAGGATTATCGCTGCTATAAAGTTGTTACAAGGTGCTGCCAAATATTTTCCCAAAGAGAATGACATCATACGCTAAGGAAGTACTAGAAGACAACCAGCAGAAACCACCAATGAGACGTACCACTTAAAATGGCCGCCGACGTTTGCCTACAAGCTCGGGCGAGCACGTGGGTACCTCAAGTGCTGTCAAAATTTTGTAAACAGTCACGCACATTGTTATAATTCCAAGAGTGTGTGTGGCGGGAGTATACTGCGGTAAAATGAAATGAGCTCACACGTATTCACGGATAGAAGCTCGTTTGTAACGGGTTTTGTCGCTACGAACCTAAACTTCTTTCAAAATGTCAGGGTGTCACGGGGAAAGACGTACGAAAGACGCACGTCTCATTTTGGTTTCTGACTACCAGTGTGACGTCAGGAGAAATCGCTCAACCAGTATTTCAATATATGACAGCTTTTAGAAAAGGAATGGGAAATCTACAAAATAGTCCACAAAATCGATGGCGCCAGCGAATGTTCATTAACGCTTCTCTCTTCGGCGGGGTACTGCCCGTAGTAAACTCTCCGTGCTAAACTTCCTTGAAAAAGCTTCTCGGCGCTCGCCCTTCGGAATCGGCATTAAACTATAGGTCCGTTCACTTGTGCAAAAAACAAATAGCACACAACATAAGTGAATGAGAGGAGTTTGCAAAATACTTTGAAGCACTTTCGAAGGTAACCCTTACTCTATATCTAAACGTAGATTTAAAAAAAGGCGCCTGACTCTATAAACCGATCAAAAATCGTGACCTTGTAGGGCTGCAAATCTCGAAAAAAATGGGAAAGCTGATACAAGTTTGAGTAAATGAAAAGAAGGGACGAGGTCAAGGATTAAAACAAGGAGATGCCTTAACACTACTTCTTTTTAATTCATCCTTGCACTGGACGACCTGGATCTTCTGGGAAATAGTGAAGAAGTAGTTAAAATAAATTTTGAAAGCCTAATAACGGCAGGAAAGGAAGTAGGATCAGGAGAAAACTAAATATATATTAGGTTGTACCACATGAAATGCATCGTTTTTGCACCGTATAATCACATGTTATGAAAAGTGGATTTTGTATGACAACTGTAAAAGATCTGGGCAGCGGTTGGATGCAGACGAAAACCCAAAGACAGCCCGAAACTTTGTCTTCACCTAGAAAAGGTTATGGTGACAGTTTGGTGGATATCAAAAGGACCAATCCACTTTTCATTTCTCCAGTCAGGGGAAACGATAAATGTAGTCCAATATTTCGAGGAAATCGACATAATGCATACAAAATTGGCAGAAAAGCATTGGTCATTAGGCATGGTCCGATCCTGTTTCATGACAATACTAGACCCCATACCTCACACATAACCGTGCAAAAGCTGCTACAGTTGGGAGTCGAAATTCTTCTGCATGCACCGTACTCTCCTGATATTTCTCCACCGGATTATTACCTTTTCCGCAGTCTGGCATCATATAATCGGTGAAAGGTGTTCCGAAACCCAGCAGAGGTCACAGAAGTCTTTGAAAACTTTTTAGCGTCAAAAAAGAAAACTTCTATAAAAAAATGAATAATGGACCTTGAATCACGGTGGAAGAAGGTTATGTATGACGTCATGGTTCATATTTTGAGCAAATAAAATATTGATTAACTTTTTACAAAAAAATTACATTTCATGTAATATATCCCAATATATTCACTAACGACTGCTAAAAACGACGTAAAGATTGGAATAAATAAAAAGCTATATGTGGGCAACGCATGCTTCTTCGCGAATCATCGGCTCATATTTATTTATGATGCCGGCCATGATGTTACCGTCAGTTGAATGGCATTGACATGACAGAGCAAGATGGCGCGCAACACCATCAATTTATTGTGGGAAATATTTGCTTCGCGTAATGGTCCTGTGAACTGGCCTCCACGATTCTGTGGTCTCCCATCTTTAGATTAATTTCTTTGCGAGCATCTGAAGTCACTAGTCTATGCCGATAAACCAGAGAAGTTGGAAAGCTAATATCTTAGCTTTTGAGCAATTGGACGTTAGCTTCAGTTGTTTTATTTCATATTGAAATCAGTGGCGTAACTATACCATCTGAGGCCCGTGGCAAGTTCTTCGGACGGGGCCCTCCGGAGTCCCAGTAAAAATAGTCACGTTAGAATTTAATTTTAATAAACCACTTATGTAAGTAGTTACCCAAAACTATTAATAATATTGTGTGCATTTAAATTATTAAATATCTAATAAGTTTTATTTTCAAGAGCATAGGTTTATATAAATATTTATAACGAAATATCAATTTACTTTTAATAAGATTTTTATTAATAAAATTCTTTTCTCCGAGCTTTCTGTTCCGCAAAAGTTTAAAAGCATCATCAAAGTTTAAAGATCGGGCCATGGAATTGTCAATAGACAGAATAGCCAAGTTATGTAGCCTGTCTTGTGCCATAGAGTTTTTTAAATAGGTTTTTATTAATTTTAGTTAAGAAAATAATCGTTCAGCACTAGCCGTAGTCACAGGAATTGTAACAAATAACATTAATGCAGTTCATATTTAAGGAAAGCTGCACGACATAAAATGTTTCTTTATTATTAATAAATCAGCAAGTTCTCTAATACACGAAGACTTTTATTTCGTCTCTGAAAGTGGACCGAAAACTGAGAATTTCCCTAGCAAATGATTCAGATATGTCTTTTTTATATATTGTATATTAACAAACTCTAGAGCTTCTTTTCATAAACCAGTGTCATTTAAAATTTGCAAAGTGGAAGGTTGCAAAACACTAAAATTGGAAACAATTTCATTCATTGCAAGGGAACGCGATTTCAGTTGATTAATAATGACGTCTAATACTCGATAAAATACGCTCACTTTAAAATAACTTTCTGGATCTTGAAGACGCTCATCTTCGCAAAGTTCGTCAAACTGTCGTTTTATCTTCCTCTGACAACTTTTAGAAAATTCAGGGTTGATGGACCATTTTTCTGCTACACTATTTACTTCCATTTTTCAATTTACGAATTCATGTCGATATCTTTCCAATTCTTCTAGGCAAACTTTCAAAAGTTTCAAGACATTTGAAAGATCGGTGGCTTTAGACTGAAGTGCTTTAGACGTTGCATCGATAGTTTGTAGAATTTTGCAATGGAAAACCAATAACATAACAAAATTATAGTTCTCTACCTTCTTCTTGAGTGAAATAGCTTCATTTCTTTCATCTGATTTGCAATTTAATAGAATTGTTTTCATTAACGCTTTTTGGACTTCAACAAAGCGAACTTGTAAAGCAAAAACAGCATCATAACGTCTTGTCCATCTATTAGGGTTCAATGTTTTTAATGTTATCGAAGTTAAAGACTCACTTTCTTTATTAGATATAAAACTTGATAAAACATTCCATCTTTTGTTACTATATCCAAAAATTTGTCCAAAAATTTGTTGAACTGTGTCAAAAAAAAATTTGCGACGACTCTTTAATGACGAGCGCCTTTGGGATTCCATTATTATCTTTCTCGATCATACAATAACGGTAAAGTTCACACATTTGATCAGTTTTTGAAATATCTTGAGTTGTATCAAATATGATGTGGTATTGGATATGAAAATGGTATTTTGTATTTTTGGACTTAAGTATTTTATCTGGCCCTTTGGTTTACTTATCAATTCTTGTAAAATCGTATTTTCCTAATAACTCAACAATACTCAAAAATTCTCCTCGGGAACTTGGATCATTGCTATCTACTTTTTCTCTGTGGCCACGAAAGTCTAAATTATACGTTGGAAGAGTCAGAGTAACATCAAGGAGTCTAAAAAGTATTTGGCGCCAAAAAGATTTTTTTTTTCTTGATCATGGACTCTTGCTCTTCATCTAGTGTTCCGTGTAGCCGCCACTGTTGATACGTAAGACAAGAATCCAGGTGAATTTTCGATGTCTCGTGTCTTCCTATGCCGTCAACAATATGTTTCCAGTCGTCATAGCCTTCTATCCAAACATTTTGTATTTTTTTAAATGCCCGTTTTGCGAACAACCAACATGGTTCACAGTACGCCTTCTGAAGTATTAAAGAATAGGATAGCCATGTACGTTCAAGTTTCACGCCAGATTTGGAAACAATATAGTAATGTACAATATAGGTTTACAATGTCCGTTTTCGATCACGAACCGTTTCACTTGATCAGTTAGTTCTTTAAAATTACCCTTATCAATCGCGAAATTTCCTATCAGATGCACTAAAATCCGCGATAACAGTAAAATACATTTTTGTGTATAATTGTTAACTATCGATTTACATATAATTTTTTCAAATCCGCGATGACGGGACTTTCAGTGTCACCGGCTCCTAGGCTATAGGTTAACAAAATGAGGGAATTCCCCGACCGTCACTAGCTCGCCCGCGTCACCAATGTACCGCGACAAAAAAATGAAGCAACCAATGGATGCGTTCTGAAAATCGACATCTTTTCGTTTTGAATGTGTTGACATTTTAATGATTAGTTTAAATTTGTATATGGTCTTTAATTGTGCCCCACTTTGATTGACTTTAAGTACTTAGGTACAAAATGTTGTTAAAAATGTTAGGTTATTTCTGAGCTTGCGGCCATTTGGCCCGGGTCCCTCTTGGGTCGGGGGCCCGTGGCATTTCGCCAGCCCTGCCACCTTTTAGTTACGCCAGTACCACATGCCTCCAAAGAACACACTTTTCGTCTAATATTCAAGGGTACCAAAAGTTTAGCGGTCCATACGGAGCATATTGGTTGGTATCTCGCTACGTGTAGTGTTGTCTCCCAAGCCTACATTGGACTCTAACTTATCAGCATAGATGAGTTATTTTACGTATCCCCATAATAGCATAAAGACGACAAATCGCAAGATCAAGCCGGATAATTTACTGTTCTAAAACGAGAAATTGCTCACCGAATTCATTTCTCAATTGGTCCATCTGTTCACGTGCTGGTGAGGCATGTAGCACCATCTTCTTGTGTAATGAGCTTTCTGGGCCGGGGTATACTCGCCGGGCCAGGATCTATCAAATAAATTTATTTGTGACACCGACAAACGTGCTAGTGTAGTTAGCTCATTACTCTGTCCCTCTGGGTTGAGACCTGGTCGGGACACTCGGTCGTAGTGGCGCCTTTGTCACCTCATAGCTGTCGCGTTGAGAGCGCCCAGTCAGTCCCCTTCTGGGTGAGAACCTGAGTCCGGATCCCGACTGATGATGGGTTGCCATGATGGTGGGTTGCCATGCCATGTTGGCATGTGCCCTCGAGCGGGGCTATAACGTTTGCTCAGGCCATTCCGGATTGAAACACAAATCGGGCAACTGACTTTACGGTATTTGCCTCGGAAGTAGATACTAATACGAGCTGATCAATCTCGTGTGGATTAAAACCCGAGTCATAGAATCAATTTCGTCCTATTAGTCCCCCCCACTCACCGTTTTACTCGCTGAGCGATGGCCTCAACTAGTGTCGAATACACACACATCCCTCGCTTGTAGGTGACGTAGTCGAAAGGTTTTATAAAAAAAATATTTTATTTAATTTTGTGCAATGTGATGTCACCTTAGCGTCAACAGTGTGTCGTTACTCGTGTGGTAGTTGTTGTTGTGGTTCTGCCCTAATGTAGCTTCGGCCGGACTTTCGATCTCTTTGTGTTCCTTTGTTCGACGGTCTTTGTTCTTCTCCCTGTCGTTTGCTACTCCTTTTTGGTTGTTGTCTGCGACTACTACTTGCTGGCACTCCTTGGTTGTCACGATTTGACCTTCTGACAAATGCCTCGGCTTTTTATAGGGCTAGGCCGTATGGCGAGGTGAACGAAGCCTTTCCAGTCGTCACTGACAGTTCCCTTGTTTTCGGGATCTGTCAACGGTGACGGCAGCCGAAGTAGCTTGTCTTTGGTGTCTTGGACATAATGGTCTCAGGCGAGTTGTCAAATGAATGCAATATGTTTCCCTTTCGTGTTTATATTGCGTTTATTTGTTTTATGTTTGTTCAAACGGTGAGGTAAGTAAAACATATAAGTATGTATGCTTGGGAGGGAAAATTTCCTTATTTCTGGGTTTGGAAATTTTCCTTCACACTTGGGACCACATGTCAACTAGGTTCAACTCGTGCATTTATTCAATTCGAGTCGTGCAACATATTCAGCACCTAACTACACCTAAAACGAAACTACGTTAAGTAGCATGTGTCTACAAAATAACTTGAATTCAAAATTGCACTCCCAAATAGTCAAATGCCTATAATCCGAATTACCACATGCCGATCAACAACTTGGCAGCAACCCACTTAATTCAATTTTTGCAAAATCCACAAAAACCTTCATGTATTCCAACATCCAAAGTGACTTTATTCAAACTCGCAAATCGTTTAAAATTCATTTCAATTTCGTTCTTCATTTGCAACTGCCAAACTGGGATGCTGTGAATCTCATCTTCATCCTTCAAAACAAATAATTGAAAAACTAACCACCGTCACGCATCCCCACGACCCCGTAGTAGAGCACACATACCGCACTGCACCCCTTCCACACCCTTACTAACAGTCAATTTCGAATTTCCTAGAATTTCCATTCGAAGAAAATGGGAAAACGCTGCCTTCCATCCACGTCAGAGATCGTACTCCTTCCGCTATAAACTATTCATACCAGTCTATCATCTCCTTTCACGATTATGGCCTACCTACTGGCACGAACTTCCCACAATCGTTGCAGGATATTTCCAAGTACTCTCCACATACGAGTACAAGCGGCCTATGTGACTACATGTGAGTTGGCATGAAATGTCTTATCCTTAGGAATCAAACTCAAATGGAAGGAAGTCGGCAAGCAGGCGGTATACTCGTAAGACGACGACGACATCTCATTGCCAAAGCAATAAAACGTTCACATCACACCAATATAATTCGCTGTCGCAACTAAAGAGGAATATCGGAATATCTAGGCATTCGGTATCCTGACTGACATGCTGCGTGCGATGGCGCCCCATTCACCCATCGTACGTCACCGTTGATGTTGAATAAAAATTCAATATCGAATTCGTGTAACATACGATGGCAGTCAGGAGCATGTAAATGCGCTGGAGAACGACATGAAGACGTTTTACGTAGCATGACGAGTGGAGGAAAAGAGATCCTGTAACCAGAAAAACCCGACACAGCATGGATTTACCCAAACCCACAGGCATTGGAAAAGTAAATGCTAAGTCGCGTCTTCCTCGTCATCGTCTCGCGACAAAGCTAGACACAATTTTTAAGATAAACAATTTTCGTTTATCTTAGTTTGTACGTTGCGATGATTTCTGGAACGATAAGGAAAAAGGATTTCAAGGAAGAGGCTAAAGTACTCGTATAAGGAAAGGAAAAGGTTTTGCATTTCCTCTCACGTACGAGCGAATCCTTTTGTAATGGTCGCACACGGAAACACACACGCGTCTCTGTTCATTTCCTCTTCGATGATTCCATTGTGCCACATGGGTTTCCACTAATACGAATCTTCTCATGACATTCGTACGTATAGGGTATATCCACACACATGCATGTGCGTCATTGTGGCATCTGTCATCGCAAACGAAAAGAAGCTCACGAACCCCAAAAACGAATTATCCTCATCATCATGCCGCAGCACAATTCGTATTTGTACAGCAGACTTACATCACTATTAGCAGGACGAAGCTACGGGCCGAAGCGATGTTGGAATTATTTCTTATTCGAGAAATCCAGAACCAGCACCACAGCTTGTAACCCAGGTGATGGCGTTAACTATGATATTAAGGAAGGGTCGGGCCATCGCGCTCGTAGTGGGAGACAAGTAATTAAATAATAAATACAGAACACTGCTGCTGGTGGTAGTGGAAGAGCCGAGTGATTGCCTCGAGATTGAATAAATTCAGTTCGGAAGTATTTTTAACTGAGGAAAGAAAGGGGAGGCTTTTCGCTAGAGCTCAATGGGTGTTGTGGGTAAACAGAATCAGCCTAAGGGTGGAGGGAAATTAAATAAACGAAAAGTTGTACATTTCTGGGAGGTGCGTGTCTTCAGTCTTTCATTCGGTATTGACTGAGGGTTCCCCTTATTTTTGTGAAATTGCCATCAGGATCATTGGAAGACTTGTTCAGAGAAACTGAAGAGAAAGCTAGCTTCGCTATATGGGTAAAAACCCAGAAAAAAAAATCTTTTCTGGTCGAACACTGCTCTGTCATCCTATTCACAACATGCAGCACTGGTAGGCGTCTCACTGATGCCAAGCACGTAGAGATGCTTGGCAAAAGTGTAATGACCGGTGATGACGCCTGTTGGTCTTCTGTAATCATTTCTCCTAAAGGATTAGAAAAATGTTGCGGACTTTTTGCAGACATTAGGGCGTACGCGCTTAGTCATCCTGCATCCTGGATATTCCCTCCATCTACGACTGTGTACGTTAAAGACCCAGTCATTGATGTCAGATTTGACCGTGGAAGCAGGTAGACCTAAGGCGGGTTCAGGTCCTGAGAAACTCTCCTCTGAGCCTCTTCCAGCGAGTTCATCGGAGATCTCGTTTCCTGGGATTCCAGAGTGACCTGGGACCCATACAAGCCTAAGTGAATTTAGTCTTCCGACTTTGTTCAAAAAGATCTTGAGTTCATGCACTAATTTGGAGTTGGATAGAGGGTTGGACACAGCTTTGAGTGCAGCTTGGCTGTATGCTTTTTCCCCTTCACCTGTATTTCAGAACATAGTGCATGGCCATTAGGATTGCGTAAATCTCTGACAGCGCTTTGGTGGTTTTGGACTCAACATGTTTTGACCAAAGAAGTTTGCTATCTAGGATGACTCCCAGATACATACTTAGCTTCCTTGGATATCGGAATGGGAATGCCTTTTAGCACCAACTGAGTAATGCCAGTATTTTTCCTCCTTCTCGTGAAGAGAACGACATTAGTCTTAAGAGGATTAACCGACAGCCCATTTCTCGTGCACCAGTTTTCGAACACGTCTAGCGCCGCCCGCACCTTGAGAGAGACATTCGCTAAACATGAGCCGACAGTGAGAACAGCAACATCATCCGCACAGGCCTGGGCATAGATTCCAGAGGCATTGAGAGCATCTAGCAGAGAGTCGACCACCATGCACCATAACAGCGGAGATAAAACGCCACCTTGCGGGCAGCATATTAGAACATTGCTAAAATGCCTAAAAAGGTTACAAGATCTGATAGAGGATCAACTGGTGCAAGATTATATCGATCTAGAAAAGTTGTACCTCCGCAAAAACCTAAAAAACGAAGACATTTCAACAAGTAGCGCGAGTTACGATCCAACTTTCTGCTCCCATGCAGCTGCTAAACTCATGACTTTGTAATCTTATGTAATTTAATATATCCAAATTCTAATTTGCTTCTGTACCTGTACACATACAGTTCGACGGACAAGAATCCACAACATGAAAAATGCCCGAGCGGCGCGGACTCTGGTGCGAATGGCAAAAAGCTGCAGCTGCTGCATTGGATTCGTTCAAGCATACGTACAGTGCTCTTCCCAAGGATGTTTTGGATGCCATCAGGCCCATCTATTAAGATCTGAGCAAAGATGCCCTCCTGTAGCGATGTGTCGGTGGCTTTACGCAGAACAACAATGAGAATTTGAACCAACAAATTTGGAAAATCTCACCAAAGCACGAGGGTGGTGCTTATGTGGCAGCCTGTGTCTTCAATGAAGGTGCTTTTGCTTATCTAACCTTCATGCAAGACATGGGAATCAGTAGTGGACCAAAAGCTATTTTTTTTCAAATTTGTTAATATTTTTCAATTTACAATAACAAATTAACCGATTTTTTCGCAAAAAATCGCGTTTTTTTTCCTTCAAAGTGTTCCCAAAAAGCGAAAAATTGAAACTTGCCCTAATTTTTTCCCCAAGAGGTCCTAGACAAAGGTGCTCTGAATAAAATAGTTTCTGATTTTTGGAAGTTGATTTCCTATGCCCTGCCGGTTGAGCTTGTAACAAAGACCTTCTAATCATACGGTATCGAAAGCCTTATCCATCTCAATGAGACAGGCACCTGAGCATTGGTTCTTGCATATGTTCGATTGGATATCATGCTCCTTTCTGAAACCGAATTGAATATTCGGAATGATTTTATTGTCCTCAAGCCATGTGGACAGGGCTTTGTGCATCAATTACTGGAAGACCTAGCTGATATTCGGGACGAGACTTATTCACTGGAAGTTTGCCAGGTTAGAGGTGCCCGTCTATGAGAAAATGCATTATTCATTGTTGAGCTGCATGAGCACAACATTGGATATACCGTCGATTCCCGCGGCTTTTGTCCACTTCACTGACTCGAGAACATCTGGAAATCCTCGGTAGAGATGAACTTGCTACTAGCTCCTTCAATAGTAATTGCATTATTTGCCATGAAACCTTATTAATTTTCTGAAAGATAGCTCTCAGTGTCGCCATCTTCTGCTAAGGGTCCCCGATCACGAAAAAGTTGTCACCAAGGACGGCGCTCTCTGGACCGATGGTGCTTGTTCGTAAAAGGCGTTAAATGTCTCTCACTTGAAGCGAGCGCGTTCATCAGAGAACTGGTAAAGCGTTGCCAACGTACCCTACTGCGACCGTAGGGATGCATTTGACTATATTCCTCCACCTTCACAAATTCGTCAGGTACAAAAAAAAAATCGTCTATTTTGGTTTTGTATTGTTCACCAGTCGCAGTAGTCTTGCTACAACGTTCTCAAAAAACGAAGCCCAAGGACACTTCCGGCATGAATGGCACTTAATGCAGTGGACTTTGAATGGAGGTAGTGGCTCTTCGTGAATGACTCACCGTTTTCCTGTGCCCTAGTCTCTCATGGTGCCGACGTTGCCGACTCAGCCGCGACATCTTCGGTGATAGTAACGAAATTCTCATCGTAAGGAGCACTATGAAGCCTTCCGGTGCTTTTTCAGTCTCGTGTTGTTCTTGTCTTTTCGAGGCGAACAGCTAAAAACGTTTAGTGTTTGTTTCCCAAATATCAAAATCAAAGTGAAACCCATTTGGGTCCATTCGCAAAAGTTGTAACACTCCAATAGGGTAATACATTATGGGCTACTTTATAAAGTATTTTTTTTTAAGAGTTTTGTTTTTTAAACTAGCAAAACTGCTTCTACGGATTGTAAATTTAATAAATAAAAATTGATTTGTAGTTAATATCTCTTGCCATTTTACGATGGAGAGATTAACATAAAAAAACACATGTAAATTGTGCAAACTTATTTTGAAAACCATGATTCGGTTCGCCAAACTTATCGTACACTGCGTCCATTTTACGGTTGAGCATCGTCCACCTGAGCAAGTTATTTGAAACAAGATGAATCGTTTTCGCACCAGGTACATTCTAGTGGATCATACTTATCCCCAAACGTGAGGAACAGTACGAAGAGAAGAAGTTGTTGCCGTTGTGGAGCGCAGCGTTGAAGAAAATCCGAATGAGTCGATTCGTCATCGTCCACAGCAATTGGAGCTATGCTCATCCACTTTGTGGAAGATTTTACGAGAAAATCTTGGCTTGGAATCTTTTAAGATTCGGCTTGTGCAAGAGTTGAAACCGGGTGACCATTATACGCATCGTAGGTTCGGTGAGTGGGCACAAAACCTAATTCAGGTTGATCCCCATTTTCAGCGCAAAATTTTGTTCTGCGATGAAAACCATTATTGGCTAAATGGATGCCGAATTTAGAATGGAGAAAAACTTAACGAAACGCCCTTACAACCGTTAAAACTCAGTTTCGCGTGCTTTATGGCCTGGCGGAATATCGGCCCAGACTTCTTTAAGGACGATGCCGGCCGGAATGTCACCGTCAAAGGAAAGCGCTTTGGAAACATGATTTCTGACTTCTTCGTCCCTCAGTCGAATGACGTGGCAGAGCTTTCAACAAGATAGCTCAACAATGGTGCACGACAATATCAGTTTATTGTGGGAAACATTTGCTGGGCGCATAATTTCGCATAAGGGGCCTGTGAACTGGCCTCCACGATCCTGTGACCTCAAACCTTTAGATTACTTTCTGTGGGGTATGTGAAGTCACTTGTCGATGTCGATAAATGAGAGACATTGGACGATTTGGAATTCGCTCTGTTTTTGCAATTCGTTTGTTTTAAGTTACTATCTAATGGAGTGACCGTAATTAGAGTTAGAAGCGATTTATAATTCAGGCCCATGTGGCTTTAGCTCTTTCTTGCATCAGAAATGTCTCCCTGGTTATAAGAACAGATGCTTAACGGTTAAACAACCTTAAAATAAAGTTACCACTGACTACTCGCACTGTTTCCTTACCGAAAATATCTAAAAGTTTTATTTGAGTGAGCACTTCTCCCATATCTGCGTACACGTCAAAATTCTCGCTCTACCATACGTATGTAGAGCCCTTACAAGACAGTAACAAGTTGCCAATTTGTAGTCCATCAACTCGCCATACATCACCCAGTTTGACATCCAGCTGTCGTTCAAGCATCATCAGGTCAATGGTTCTTGCAAAAGGCCTGAATACTCGCACCCTAAGAACCCAAAAAAAAAATGTATAGCAAAAACCCTTTTCAATAATTAATCACTCGGACAAAACTGCTGTCAGACCTCTGCGAAAATCATGCTTAGTGTTTTTTTGCTGTTTCACTGCTTTGCTACTCCTTGCCAGTTCCGTTCAAAATGATTATCCTTGAACGTTTACATATTTTTTCCCCATTCACCCTGACGACCATTGCAGGCCTGCAAGCCTGCAATCGCCTTTGTGCATGACGAAAAAAGAGGAAACAGGGATGTGAAATATGAAGCTAATCCTTGGTGCCAGTAACTAGAGTTCTTCTCTTCTGTTAAAAAAGAAGGCAAAAAGTTGACCAATAAGAAGAAACACACCCTAACGAGGGAATGTGAATGCACCCTAAAGATGCACTTGAATTTTTATTTGTTTACTCCTTTACTCCGTTTAAATTGAAGCCTCCGCCCCTTAGAAATCATCATGGACCAAATCACCATGCACTTTAAATGCCTTTTGTGTTTTTTGTTTTTTTTTTTTTTGTCGAAGAGTGCTGAGGCTTTTATGCAACCAAGCTGGGATTTTTAAAGGATTCCCATCCCAGATACACACATACACATAAGATATTCATCAAAAAAACCTAAAAACTTGTAGGCCTCCATCCCATTGTATCATCGGGAATAAAAGGAAAAGAACAAGGAGTAAACCAGATGACGAGCTTGGTGCTGATTTTGATCCTTTTCCTATTTTTTTTCTTTTACTCTCCCATGTCCCATCCTTCTATTCGTTCTGGTGCAAATGACTGTGACGAGGTTTTCGTGGAAACACCTGCTCTTGGAGTGCACATTCATCCCTGGATATGATAAGGACTTTTTTTTGGGTCCGACACATACATTCGCACTCGTACATGCATGTACGCGGGTATGCTCATCTGTGCAGCTCCTTGTCTAATTAGAGCGCGCACTAAAGTTTCGCGTTGGGAGTTGGCATCCGCGCTAACGTTGGCGTTCACGTTGCAGAGGTCCTTTCGCGATGTGATGTTTTAATTAAAAGTCATCAGCAAAGGGAGCATGGAAAAAGGAAAAATGTAAAAGTAAAAGTCGACTCTTATTCTAGATTCGTCACCCTATCATTAATCTTAACAAAAACACAAAACGAGAAAAACGAATTTTAGTGGTGTTCCTGTTTAAGGATGATTTTTCCTTTCATTCCTTATAAATCTGTTCTTTTTCTTTTTTTAACCGCCGTAACGGTGCATAAATTACCGGAGTGGAAGACAACATGTCCCAACTAAGGGATAATGGAGAATGTGCATACAAAGTCCTTGAACCGCAGAGATTGCCTAGAAAACAAAAAAATTAAAAAGCGAAGAATTAAAGCAAATCGGAAATATAATTTGAACGCTTCAAACTACTTTCTAATTGACGAAAATTCCCGACGAAGGGTTAACTTTGAATAGAAGCAGCGTAGACCCGTGCAGGATCCGTGGGGTGTGCAGCCAGCCAACCTTAGTACGTATACGACTACGTTGTCGACACACCCACGGATGTGCGATAGAAATTCGCTGACTTGTCCCTTTATTCTCCTCTTACCGAAATAAGAATAAAAAAAAGAAAAGCAAATGCTCAAGTGGAAAAAATTCATCTTGTACGTGGGACAATCACCTCTGGGACAAGGATGTCATGTGCAAAAACCGTTTCCTCCGTAAGTAATGAATTCTGTTCCGTTTTGGTTTATTTTAGTCACATTTCTCGTATTAAATACAAAAACAAAATTGTGAAACACAAAAATGTATGCGCGCCTTTATCGTTTCTTGCGGTAATGACAGCAGCATGTGCCCATGTGGATTATGGCATCGGTGTAAGTGAAACTTTTGTTTTAAGACAATTGTTTTCGGCTTACATGGAACTCTCCTTTCCTTGTTCTATGCTCCTTAAGTTACTGAAAATCCTTTTAAGATTTTTTATTTTTTAACATATATTTCGTGCTGAACAATGTAAGAGCTGTGTCTTATGCATTTGCTGCAATTACGAGGATGTTTCGCGGGAAACTTGCTTTCAAGTCTTAGGTGTGCCTTCAGGTGTTAGGCTATTTTTTTGTTTCAACTAAAAAACTATCGCTCTTGTCGAGAATTAATGAAGTTTGTTATTCCTGTTAAATGCAGAGTTAATGTCTAGTCTTATCTAGTCTCATGCTTGATGGGGCTGGTTCAGGACACTGTCGTTCTTCAGTAATTCACTGTGCAGCTGATCAGTCAACGACTTTTATTTCCTTCATTGAGAATACGAGAGCTTTATGAAATTGGAGTGTGCTAGGTCGTGATAAGACCATGAACTCAATTTTCTCGAAAAAAGAGCTAATAATTGCTGGAAACTATTTATATCTCCTCGTGGCGGAATCTATTTCAATCTGTAATTTAATTTATATTATAGACAAATTCCGAATGACATAAAGCATTTGTTGAAGAAATCACATCAACTCACTGTAGGATGTGTGTTCAAAAAGTACTGGTAACTCTGTATTTCCGCGGGTTGTGTTAGGCCGATAAGCACGACTTTCATTTGCTGTTGCGTTCATTAATATGCCCAACAAATAGCTGTACACATCTTAACAATTCGGATGCCTTCCTTGTTGTCATATATGTATGTATCAGATAGATATTAATAAATTATCCAGCAAGAGGTGTTATTTTAAATTTCGTGTTATTGTTGAAATGACATTCAATTATTACTGAGACTATAGCTAGATAAATGAAGACTAAAAGATTATTAAATGTGAGTAAATAGTAACAATTTACGACGAAAATAGTGAGTCTCGTAGGAACATTTCATAAAGCCTTTGTGAATTTTGCCAATACATTTGAATGTCTTGGGCAGGATTTCTTTTCTTTTTCCTGGCATGGGGCACTGCGACAAGTGCATATCTATTTTGCTTTCTAGCCAATTAGACGAGGGATTCCTCTACTTTCTTAATAAAGTTGAGGATTTCTCTCGTAGCAGCTGAGATGATCCCCTCAGGAGTCATAATTATAATTTCTCTGAGCAGGTGGCAGAGGACAGTATGCTCACATACTATGTGCTCTGCAGTCAAGACAGAATCGATACTCGGTTTCAGACGAGAAGTTAATTTAGTTGAGACGACATCTCAGAATACATTGTCCCGAAAGCTGACCAGTCTTCTGACATCGACTCTATTATATTTAAGGATATTAATACAGTGTGTGTTTAGGGTTCTTTAGATTATCGGAGTACTTGAACGCGGTTCCAAAAGTGCAGGTGTTGCAATTTTTCCCACTTGTCTAAGAAAAAGTTAATTTTTGACTTAGGGATTCCGCCGAAAGGTTCGGCACCTATGTACCTTTCGTAGGAACCTTTTCTGCCGAGTTGGTCAGCGATTTCATTCCCTTTATACCCTTGTGCCCTGGCACCTATCAGAGTTTGACCTTGTTTCTATTAGCTAGGTCCTGCAGGGCATCATGGCATTTCTTAATGGATTTGGAGGTCGCGCTACACGAGCACACCGCTTTGAGCGCTGCTCAAAGACTCGTTCCCAGAGCCTTCGATATTTTCCGATTTGGTCCATAGATGCCTGCGCCAACACCGGAATCCATCTTGGAGCTCTCTGTGTGCCACCTGAGGCCTTTGACATCTAACGAGGGATCGGCTTTGCGCAAGCTGTGCGGTTTGAGATCAATATCTCAAATCTGAATAGTCTACATGGATGGTCTGTTTCGGAGCAAAGGAGTATGCTTAGGAGCACTGCTTATAGCAACATTAGTGTCGAGACATGCTAGCCTTTGAAGGCGTTGAAGTTTAACTATTCTAGTTTTCTGTTCAACTTTCCACCATAAAGCAGACGCATAACTGATGATAGGTCTTACTATTGCGGTATATAGCCAGTGGATTACCTTAGGTTTCAATAACCAATTCTTACCGTAGGTTCGTCAACAGCCCCACAGCAGTCACCTTTGCAATTTTTCTTTTGATGTCGGAGCTAAGTTTGCGATCAAAGTCAACACCTAAACACTTGACTTCTTCTGTAAATCCAATGTGTGTACCATTTAGGAAGACGGAGCAAGATTGTACTTTGCTCCTTTTTGTAAACGGGACTAAGGTTGTCTTATTTGTTTATTTATCGACAAACCCTCTCTGCTACGCCAGCCAAAGATAAATTGAAGCGCAAGTTACATGCGTTCACAAGCAGAGATTTTGAATTTACCTGTAACAATAAGTAAAAAGTCATCGGCGTATCCGATGATTTCATAACCGAGGTTGATTAACTTATAGAGTAGATCATCGATGACTATCGACCAGAGAAGTGGTGAAAGGACTCCACCTTGTGGACACCCTTTAGCTGCCTATACTTTCACAGAAATCTTTCCGGATGTAACTGATATAATACGGCTCTCAAGCATCGCTCTTACCCAGTGGTTAGTGGGGCGGATTACACTTTTGTGGGAGATGCAGTGGTGATTGAGTTGTAGCCAGTATTATCAAAAGTTCCTTTGCTATCGAGAAAATCGGGAATTGCGATCTCCTTGTGTGTGAAGCTATTTTACTCATACTAAACTAAGTGATACAGCGCGTTCTCAGCTGATCGTTTTTTGCGGTTTGAATATTGATTTCAATGCAGTGGGATCTGAACTACCTCTAATATGGAGCTCTGTCATGGAAAGACGCCGTCTTTACCTGAATCTTTGTAGGATTTAAATGAGCTAATTGCCAATTTAACTCTGTCGGAGCTAAGGAATCTACCCGAGAGGCTATTTGTTCTACTATCAATGTAGTTTATGATGCACATTGGAGGATCAGGCGGTATTTGCTGAGTAGTAGAACTAGGGAAATGTACCTTAAGTCACCAGGTCACCAGGTCACCTGCCATTGACAGTGAAACTACCGTCTGATTTGCGAAGCAACCCGAGACCATTTGTATGCTCTTGTGATAGGGCTTTATAGATTCGAGCGTCAGTTGGTAGGGAATATACGCTTTCGCAGTGTTTCCTCCAAGACCTTATCTTGAATTTCCTTAATTCGAGATTGTATTATATTAGAGCAGATCTATAATCAGTTCAACTCCTCGTTCTTTAACTCTGTTGAATAGAGATCCCACCTGTTTCCTCAGAGATTTAAGCTGTGCATTCCACCAAGGACGCACCGCTTATGTGTATCTATCTTGGATGCGCAGCTGTTTGTTTGAAAGCTGCCACTATCTTGGGCAGGATAGTGATGTGAAGATTTTCACTCGCTTTTTTAACAGTCCGCCATAGTTGAGAGTTTGACTGAAAACCCAAATGTGTCCAATTCTAAAAGAATATATTATTGTCCACGTCCGCATTTTGTAAATATAAAAATAATGGTTCAGTCGACACTAGAATTGAGGCACGAAACCTATTATTCTCAGTTATGAGGCTCATTTCCATTCGACTGGGTTTGAGTTTCTGAAAACTCAAGGGAAATATTGGAACAATCTCTTCATTACTACGATAGATACAATTTTCAAATTCCATTACTTTTTTGAACGGTCTTGACAGACTATTTTTTTTCCCCTGTAATTGGTCTGTACCTCAGAACCTCATGTCATATAACTGACGAATCAATGGCGTTATTGCCTGACAAGTTTTCTACACGCGTGATTTATTGAAATGGAGACTATTAAACTTTTTTTCAAAGTTGTTAAATTAAAGATAAAATCTAGGTTACTACTCTTCTAAGGAGGCCAGAGCTATTTATACGCATTTATGTGAAGACTAAGATGCAAAACAATCAACAAAAAATTACTAGTTGTAGCTAGTGCGGAGGCAGAAATTCGAAGTTGTGTTGTATTCCAATGTTAACCTCAGAGCTTTTTTATAAGACTCGAGGACAAATATTACTACCTTTTTCGTAAATTGTGCGTCTGCTTATAGATTAAGGATGACTATCCCTTATTGGATAGCCCTGTGTCCGTCATTGACCAAAGGATTTGCATTGCACTTTACAATAAAAAAGAAAAAAAAGTGTAGTACAATAATTTCTTAGAAATATTAGATATTGCATCATCATCGTAGAGGCATCTATGCGTAAAATTAGGTTTTACGAATGATATAAGCATTTCCAAGGAGGCTGTGAGCCGCCTGGTCCTACTGGTTAAAAAAAATCATGGAAAATGTGAATAAAATGCTTATGAACCATGTTTTCCGAAATGTTCTCCGGAGGTTCCCTCAACCTCTCGCAAAGTCCGATGACGCCGGCACAATCCACAGAACTACAGTGGGAGCGTTGCCAGCGTACCATCAGAGACGCTACCTTAAACCGCCGACGGCTAGAAACCCCTGGGTTGAGCAATGCAAACAAGCCCATGTAGTAAAGCAAACCACCCATGCTACATAGACAGACGAGAGCCGCTCGTGAGCTCTACGAGTAGAAAATGGGAGAGGAACACACGCTTTTAAGGAAGAAAAGAGAGAGCACGAAAAGGGTGGGATCGAGGAGATGGACAGGAATGACACTAACAAGTTTTATGAAAAGATAAAACGAACATGCCAGTGCTTTAAAGCCAGAGCAGAAGCCTATAGGTATAGAGATGAAGACGAACAACTACTAGTAGAAGCACGGTCTATGCTGAGAATATGGAACAACCATTTCTGTAGACTATATAAGGGCGGTGATAAATCTGATACGGCTGTTAGAAAGAATGATCCATTCGCAACGGATGAAGATGTAAGAGAATTCCGTCCACCCAACCTCGACGAAATTAAGCCGCGGGCGCAGACGTAGGTCGCATGCACCAGTTCATCTGTAAAATATGGTCGGACGAAAGCCCGCAAGGTCGGATTCAATATCTAAGATGGCTAAGCCTTTTAGAGCGAATGCACAACACAGCTTCAACCAGAAGAGTCTTCGAATCCAAACCTAAGGAACTAGCATCTAACTACTACATCTAACTAGCATTAACTATTTGGGAGTGCAGCACTGGAAACAACTGGCAAAAGATCGTGTTCAGAAGCGTTTTCTTGAATGTATTATACTAATAAAGGGTTTTCCAATGGGGACTTGACAGCTTTGAATTTAATTTGTGAACGCACCCTTTCACTAATCATCAAACTGTCATTGTCAATTTATTCAGTAAACTCAACATTTTTATCATGGTAAAGTACACGAACAAGCAACGTCTGCAAATTATAAAAATTTTCTATCGAAATTTGGAGTCGGTGACCGCAACTTTAAGAGCGTTAACTCCAATTTTCGGTCGTAATTTTCACCCTGGTAGACAGGCAATAACAAGCTTAGTGCAAAACTGAGACAACGGGTTGGTCGAAGTGTTGAAAATATCGCTGCCGTTCAGGCGTCCGTAGCAAACGATCCAAATCAGTCAATTCCACGGCGTTCTCAAGAATTGGGCATCGCTCAGACTACATTATCGCAAAATATGCATTATTGGTCGGGTGAAAATCCACATGTGCTTCATGAACCACCACTTCATCCACAAAAAATAACTGTTTGGTGCGGTTTGCATGCCGGCGGCGTTATTGGGCCATATTTTTTCGTCGACGATAACGATTGTCACGTTACTGTGAATGGCCAGCGTTATCGCGCCATGATTACCGATTATTTTTGGCCCGAATCGGAAGATATGGACTTGGACGACATGTGGTTTCAACAAGATGGTGCCACAAGCCACACAGCACACGTTACAATCGATTTATTGAAGAGTAAGTTTGATGAGCGTGTTATCTCAAGAAATGGGCCAGTCGATTGGCCGCCTCGTTCGTGCGATTTAACGCCTCTAGACTATTTTCTTTGGGTCTACGTTAAGTCATTGGTTTATGCCAACAAGCCGACGACGCGACGTTGGAAGAGCTCAGAGCCAACATTGAACGCGAAATTGTCTAACAAAAGACAAAAGCTTTCATACAGTTACGTTACTGAATATCTTTTCAGATTTTAAAACTCCGATTTTTAATTAATTTTTTCATTATCATTCTCTAAACAAAGTTGTGTATAACTGCTTCATTAAAAAATAAAATAAAATTCTTCTTATAATTAAACAATACAATTAGACCAGTAAATGCATAGTAAGAAGAAAAATAATTATATACAAAATTAATATTTTGTGGAGTATTTTCGATGACTTTACAAAGTCTTCTTGGTAAACACTCGATCAACGTACGGCAAGTACTCGATGGTATGGCATACCAAGCTGTCCGAATTTCTTTATTTTTAGATATTTTAGCTCCAATGGCTTTTCTAATAATCTCTTAGAGATTAAAAAGGAGCGATTGGGTGGGCAGGCGCACGAGGCCGATATTATTTTCTACCAAGCACCTTTTACCCTGCCTCTGTATGCTTCGGCCCGTCGTCATGCATAAATTGTGATTACAGTTTCATCCTCCACTCAGCATACGGAGGCATAACCTCTTCCAATACTTTCGCGCGCAGATGCTGGTCCATGGTCTCCTTAATCCAAAATACTGGACCTACACATTACGAAGAAAAACGAACCCATACCATAATGTTTCCGCCTCCATGCTTCTTCCACACTCAAGCTAATGTATTGAGACTTCTTCTTTTGCCATCCGATCCCACCATCTACAGTTTTTAGGAGAGGCTTGCTCAAGAGCAGGCCGGCAAGTCCAATTCAATCTCGATGTCGGCAAATTACTTAAAAGGGCCTTTCTAAAAGGCATTTTATTTGGGCTTCGTATTTCAGAGTTGATTTTCAGGCATTAAAAACAAATATTTTAATGCCTATTGGCCTCATGGCGAGGGCGACTCGTTTTGCCTTTTTTTTATAAATTGTTCCTTGCATCTTAATACACAGATATCGTTTCTTTTCTACTTAATGTTAGAGTTCAGGTAAAAAAATATGTTTTAAATAAGGCCATCCTGGCTCACAGTATCAAAAGCTTCTTCAATATCCAAAAGCAAGGTACCATAGGACTGGCCCAGACCTCGTTTTTTTTTACAATTTTTTTATATTCTCGTAACTTGGAGTGTGATTATTTCTAAAGCCAAATTGTTAATTAGAAAAAAAAAAATATGCTGGAAACAAAATCCATAATTTTACCATTAAGTATTTTTCAAAAATTGTTCCCATATTAGATTTATTGGACTATAACCTTCAGGGTTTTTCTCAGATTTTGCTACTTTGAATATTAGTATCTCTTAAGTTTTTTTCCAAACATTAAAAAAATAACCAGTTTTAAAACAAGTGTTGAAAGTAAATGAGACAAGGGTCTATCACACTGTAAAGGAAACAGCAGTCCATGCAGGGATCCTGTTAATTTATTACCTTGCAAAAGACAGAATAATTACAGGCGAACATTACTCTACCCTTCTTGACCAGCTGAATGCCAAAATTCGCCAGAATTTATTTAAAATTATATTTCACCAGAACAACGATACTGCATCCAAAGGGGTGCGTTGGCGATGGGAAGACTGTAGGATTCTGAGCCTAATTTGCTCGGCCATCCCTTCTGTGCTCCTGATTTGGCACCCTTAGATTTCCACCTGTACCGAAACTTGAAGTAATTTTTTTCTTCGCATCAAATGAAGAGGTTGAGAGGGCCGTATGTGAATATTTTACAGCTTTCCAGACTTTCACTTCCGGAAAAAGTTGAAGTCAAGGGAGATTTTGTAGAAAAAATTATTTTTAACCGAAAATTGCAGTCTTTCTTTACCGTCGTAATTCTATCAGGCCAATTGGTTTTTTTTTAATTTTTTACAGTGTTAATAGATGTAGCGATTTCCTCTTACCTAACAAAAGCCTGGTGAAATAAATGATTTGTAAAACGTATTTCTTTAGGTATTCTTCTAGAATACCATACTACAATACCTGCTACATTTACCTATACTAAATTAAAATGAGCTTAAACCAACTAACTTTACCTAACGAAAATAAGACTGAACTAAGATCTTTAACCCTGCTATTGGTTAAAGAGGACAAATATAAGCCAAGGATTTCCGTCACATTCGCGGATTTCAAGGATAAATTTACGGAAGCGAATTAACAAGAGGCGGTAAACAACTTTGAGAAATCTATCTATTTAAAACTCTTTGGGTACACGGACGATGTGGTTATCCTATTATCAGGCTTGTTTCTGCCTATAATAAATGAAATCTCGGAGAGTGTTTTGGTTAGAGTAAATGTTTTGGTGAATAATAGCTTATCCTAAACGTAAGCCAGTGAGACTTGGGTATCAAAAACTCTTCAGTATCAAAAACTTGGACGTCATTCTAGACCCGAAAATTAGCTGGGAGTCCAATATAGAAAACTGGGTTGGAGAAGCTAGAATAGCTTTTTATGAGTGTAACTAAATTTTCTGTAAAATATGAGAACTTACGCTAAGCAGACTCTATGGATATACACAGCTCTACGCAAAGCTTATAACATAGAACAGCTTAGCAAAGTTCAAAGACTGACAGGAAATGATTCCTAAAATGCCAAGAGATCATGCCTCAGCGTAAATTCTGCTATCGTTCGACTCAAGGAAGTGGATCATGCTTTCCATCCAAAGAGGAATGAAAAACCCACGTACGTTGATTTCATATTACTAGCTCCTAACAGCTCCAAGATGGAGCTTGAGTTTGGACTACGGGTCTTCTCGATCTAACTGAATATGTATTTTCAATTCGTACTTGTCGGACAACCTATCCGAAAAACAAGGTTTGCAGTGATAGTCAAGCTGCCATAAAAGTCTTATCCTCGGCAACCACCATAATTGGTTTAGCAATGCATGGAAGCAATCAAACCAGCTGACATCAGGGTTAGGATTGAGCTCTTCTGGGTTCCAGGTTACAGTAACATTGAGGAAAATGACAAGACCGAAAGTTAGTCAGGCTTGGAGCCTACTCCAGTACAGAAATTGTCTCCCACCAAACATCACCCCTTACTTCCTAACCACGGCAAACCATAGATGGCCCAAATAAACCTTATTATTATCCTGATGCCCTTCAATAGGACCAATATATGTATACCAATAGCACCCTTCTTTTATAGGGTACACAGATGGTATTGTAAGCCGTCTCAGTTGAGACTCAAGCTTATCCTTTACATTATTGTGAGCGAATTCCAACACATCCAAGATTTCAGTAAATAAACTAAACTTGTGTAGCTTCTAATCGAAGTTCCGAATAATTCGTGACTCCACAACTAATCAGGTAGCACGATCCTGACTATTTTATGGTCAAGTCGTTAGTATACCTAACATTTAAGTTAGTGTGTAAGTCAGCTGGCACTTGACGTTCCACTTAGTCGTTCCTCTCACCTCCTTCCTCGTATGTGACTCACCGTCCAATTGCCTTCCACAATACCTACCCACCTACCGCTCAGAATTGATGCAATTAACAAGTCGTGCCCTCCATTCCACAAGCCTCTTCCCGGTCATTTACCCATTTCGGTTAATTAACTGTTCGAATTCACAATTTGCGATAATACAAGAACTCGTGCACCCGCAATCACCAGCGCACACCCTCTTGACCAAAAAAAAACTTCAGTCATTACGTGACCATCGAATTCAATTCTTCCATAATCAAAACGACGACCATCCCCGAACCCCGAATACGACACACAAGGCCAATGAAGCATTCGCCCAGGTTTTACTTTTAATTGTGACTACAATACAACCAAGTAACGCGGGAGACAAAGGATACGGCAAACAGGATAACCCAACTCAGTCAACAACTCGAGCCAACCGACGAGCAACGGTGAAGTTTTAATTCTTTTTTCGCCAGCCGGGGGTTTATCTTGATATAAATCCAAACGTGACTGGAATTCAAGAAATTCCCTCTAACTGTCTCTAATCAGACCCCACATGTCAGTGAAGTCACCCTTTTTCCCTTTATGTCTCCATGTTTGTTTGGTACACTGTGCTTGGGCTCTAATGCAGTTGGCCATTGTTACCGAGTTAGACACAGAAGATGGCCTGTGCACGTCCTTGAATCCAACCGAAGCAAAATATCACTTTTTACCAAGTGCTCCAATGCAGATACATATAGGACGGGGGGCTTAGGTCATACGGCACAGGGCACGGCAAGTATAATAATACGGTTTTTAAATTTCGATAAAAAGGTTACTGAATGTCATCCCTAAAGGTTTTTGTTTCACCATTTCCTTTCATCATCTTCCATTTGGGGGTTGCAACCTCCGTGCGTGGGAGCACATGTGTCAAAAAACCGAGGAAATCTCTTACTCGAGCGATGACAACCAACGGTAGCCCTTTCCCGGTTCAGAGCGGTGCCAGGAGCGAAGTATTAAAATTCTCAACATGTTATCACGTTATACGGATGCTCGTTTGCTGAAAAAGGGCCAACGGACTAGCTGACTACGCGTATGTCTACATCACGGTCTAAAATGATGGGTGCCTTGCCCCTGGAACACGCATCTAAGAGCTGTTGCTCGAACGTGTATGTGTTTTTGTTTTTGAAATGTGAACTTTTTTCGGTTTTTTTTTTTTTACTTTCAATAACGACTCAACTTGGAGCCGAATGATTTTCTTTATTCATGCGGTTCGAATAAGTTTAGTGGTGAGTTATGGCGTTCAAAGGAGCCTGGGATAAATTGAAATTGCTTCTACTCCTTGGATCAGTGAACTGTGACTTGAAAGGAAAATCTAAATAATCTTATTTATGGGCATGATTTAATTATTTTTCAAATTCTATTGTTTAAAATGCGATACTCTGGGGATTGATGGTAAATTATGTAATTGGGTTATGGAAAAATGGAAAAGAACGGAATTATCTGATTTTTATAGCTTTTTTTCGAAGGAGTGGAGAAGAAATTAGAAAACTAATTATTGGCATCCCAGTCGACGTGACCTAGAGTTCATCTGTTCGGCCTATACGGCCGAAGATGAAAGAAGATGAAGACGACGATGAAAGTAAAAATGCCAAAATGTTTTTTTTCAGAAAGGCTACCAACAAAACTTGTGAGAGGTTCCAATAAAATTTTGAAAAACGATGGAGTTATCATCATTCGGTTTCTGTCTTTTGTAAAAAGTCACTTGAAAAACTCGGTATTTTGCTGGTCCCAGTAGAAGGTTTGTTAAAAAATATTTTTGTTCCTTTCGCGCCAGCTCTTTTACCAAACCTCAAAGTACTTTTAACATGCGCTGTTTGGTATAGCCGTGAAACCTTCCACCGATGCGGTCTTAAACTCCTAAATCGGTCTCAAATTTTCAATTTTAGGAAAAAAAAAATCGCAGGAGCCCAAGTCCGATGAATACGGTATGATTACGAAATTATTTTGGTCAAAAAATTACGGACAAGCAACGATGAGTGAGCTTTATCGCTTTCTTCCAATTGCATTACGCTCTCGAACTCCATAGAAGAACTCCGAAGAACCATGCCATTGTAATTGAAGAAAACAGTGAACAAAACTTGACGTTTGGTCGAACTTGGCGTGCTTCTTCCATAGTCATAACCATATACCAATGTTCGTCTCCAGTGATGACCCTTTTCAGCAAATTTGGATTGTTGATCACGAAAATCAATAGCTCTCGATGTTCATGCGACAGTTCTTTTGATCAAAATTTGGTTTCATGCCCGAAATATCCGAACATTTTTTTTTGTATGAGCCAACCAATATACCAATATCCTATGCAACTTCTCTGGTAGTGATTCGACTGTTTTCCAAAACAATTTTCTTCAATTCTCGTTGAAGAATTGTCCATGACGGGCATCGTGTAAACATCTTCTTGGTCTGCTGTGGAGAGCTTGTACCACTTATTCTTCTTTAGTTTTTGCTCGTCAAATATCACAGTTTCAAATTCTTGGAGCTCTTAATTTTATTTTATTTTCAATGGCAAATAAAAATCGCTACGCACACTAAAACGCGTCTAACCTTTTTGCGAAAACGAACTAAATATCTAAATATATGTGGCTAACAATGAGAGCGCCATGGCGCAGTGGGTAGTGTGTCGGCCTCTGACTCACTATGAGCGAGATCGGATCCCGATAACACCAACGCGGCTTCTCTCCTCGGCAGGATACTGGCGAAAACCCTCGTAGGACACTTGCCTTGAAAAAGCTTCTCGGCGCTTGCGTTCGGAATCGGCATTAAACTGTAGGTCCCATTCACTTGTGTGAAAAACACACACAACATAAGTGAATGAGAGAAGCTTGACTCTGGCTCTCTGTGAGCTGTAACGCCATCTAAGAAGAAGAAGAGGTGTTGCATTGTTAGGTCAACATGTGTATGGGGTATGTGTTTCAACATAAAAAATACCTTATTTTTTAAATAGGGCTCGTACACAAATGATGAAAAAGCTTAAATTAAGTTTAAGTTTAAGTTTATTACTTTCTATGCCTCTGTATGCCTAAAGAACTCGAAAAGTTCTCCTTTGAAGCGATGCGCCGTGGTCACTCTTCTGAGGAAAGGCGAATTGCATTCACAAAAAATGTACGACTAGTTACTAAAAACATGTGTTTGGGTGGTATTAAAATGATGGTTCTCTCTGAGTGCGCGAAATTTAATTTCGAATAAAGGTATTCTGGTGATTTAGTATGTATAATCTTATGTAACGCAAGGTTCGATATTTCAATAGACTGTTGAGTGAACAACCAGTAATTCTTTTAGTATAATCTGAAACATAGGCATACCGATCCAGCTTAAATATATATCTGTCACAATTATTAAAGGCAACAACCAGTTTGCGAGATTGTTCATAGTTAACAACTGAAAATATTTCACAGCCATATGAAATAAGTGGTAAAACATAGGCCTTAATAAGCCTAAGCTTAACATTAGTTGGTAAAAAATGTGTTGTAGGGTTTAGTCCCCGAATGATGCAATATATCTTGCCAACAACATAGCTAATATGGTTTTTCCAATTAAGGGATTGATCAAAGTAAACTCCCAGATTTTTTATTTTAGATACATACTCAATGTTGCAATTATAAATTTCTAGTAAGATAGATGTCGTAACTACATTACCCCTGCTTATCTTAAGAGCTTTCGTTTTTGATGGATTAAGATCTAAATGATTCTTTACTGACCATATATGCAGAGAATGTAGGTCTTTATTTAGATCAACAAGTGCAACTGCCTCTTCAGACATTGGATAAGTCTTGTAAAGTTGCACATCAATGAATAAAGTGAACAAAAGTGGTCCTAGAACAGAGCCTTGGGGAACTCCTGATATGATTGGTAAAAAGGCTGATTTGTTGCACTGGTAATGCACAGCTTGTGTTCTTTCGCAGAGATATGATGCTATGAGTTTGCAGACAGAATCCTCAAAAGAATATTGATTTCTGAGTTTATTCAAAAGAATAGAGTGGTTTACGGAATCAAAAGCCTTCGAGAAATTCAGAAATACAAGAACAGACATCATATGTTTATCAAAACCAGCACGAATATCATCAAATACTTTGAATATATTATAATATATGACTTAATACATGACTTAAAAAAAGCGTTAACTCTTAGTGGTGAGTCCCGGGTCACACCTCAATCACAGGGAACGAAAGAGCGCACGAATTGGCCAGACAAGGGTCTGAACTGGGCATCAGCGAAGCGGATACGTCATTGCAACAACCGGATCATAAATGACACAATCATAAAAGAAGCCAATTCGTCTTGGCTTACAAGAAATGCTGGACCGAAACTCGACCCGTATGCTCGTCGGAGTGATCACAGGACACTGTCCCATTGGAGCAAAGCTCCAGAAATGGGACTCGGGATCCAGCAATCTCTGCCGGAGCTGCGGCGATGAGGAAGAAACTGAGACGGACCAACATCTGCTTTACCACTGCCCAGCTCTCCAGAATCGACGCCTAGCGTCGTTAGGCCAAAGATTCTTTACAGAAGTTGCGGACGTGGCAAATGCAGATTACTCGGATCTTCTAAAATTCATAAAGAGCACGGGGTGGTTTCAGCCACCACGTGATAGGACAGGTTAATTATATGTGTACTCCACAAATGAAGGGAATCACAATGGGCCTTTTGGCCTCCGAGTGGAAGTGATGCTTAACCATCACACTCCCCTTCTTTAACCTAACCTAACCTAAACTTAGATCGGCGGAGACCTCAACTGTAAACGGGGAGATTGAGGTTGCCTAAGGCCTAATGCGTGGGTAAATATTTTTTTCTATTGTTTCGTAGCCTTTTCTATACTTTATTCCTCAAGTCCTTAATATGTTTCTGCTCATAAGCGTGTTAATTTTACTGTCTTTAATCTATTTTTCAAGAATATTCTAAGTCAGGTTCCACATGCAATTTGTTTTAACGATTTAAGCGCGGTGCATAACCCAGTACATTGGCAAATTCCCAGGTCTGGGTTAAGTGTTAGGTCCGAATTTATCTTAGCCTTCGCGACATTCCAATAAATATTGATTGCCTTGTGAATGCGGATGATATTGACTCGATTGTGCAATTTTACAACACATATCTTAAAAGCTGTTGATAAGAGTGTTCCGAAGGCATGTAAGACTACAACCATATTAAGTTGACACTCCCAAAGGCACTTATTAGAGCTTATGTCAGAAAAATGGGGTAAACGTAATTAGGAGCAAAAACCTAGAGTTGGCCAGCAACTTCAGTGGGTTTAGTGCTCCAACATGGCTATAACTGAATTCAAGTTGGATGAAATTAAAAATATTTAGAAAATTTGCCCAAAATGGGAATTAAATATCTCGCCTTCTTGATAAACTCTTGTTTAAAAGTCGAATACGTTGCAAATGCATGAAAATTGAACTAGATTTTACAAATCAGCAACAAATGTGGAAAGTTATAGGCCAATAAGCTTACTCAGTAGTCTTAGCAAAAGGGAAGTATACAGAATTATTTTTTTTTTTTGCATAATAATACTGGTTTTAGGCTGAATTCCAGTAATTGTCATCAGGTGTTAAGGAATTGCAGCCACGTTAAGTGGTACTTTAGGTAAACCTACAGGAATGTTACTGTAAGGAATTGAATGGCTTACTCTGTCTGGCATAATGGCCTAATCTATAACAAGATTTCTTATTACTGTTCGTCATATGTACATACATATGTATGTACGTTTAAGTGAAGAGTCGGATATTAATTATTTTTATTCGGAAAGCCCCCAAGGCTCAGTTCCTTGTCCAATATTATATAATTTAAATTGAATGTTTTCAATATATCGATCAACGTAAAATCGGGACCTTCGACTAATGATATTATAACTTGACCATTGGAGTCTACTTCGTTATAAGAAAAAGGCTCAATTTGGCAAAAACTAAAATTTCTTGGAATGTTGTTTACTTTTGCCATAGTAAAACCTAACGTTAATAGGGTGACCGAACATGCAACAATCACTCCTATTAAGTTGATATAAGGTTCTTTCAAATATTCTCTAGAAAAGATTGACATCATATGCCAAGAAAATAATCGGAGACTACCAATGTGACTTAGGGATAAACCGCTCGACGAGTAACCAGATTTTCACTCTATGAGAGCTGTTTGAAAGAAATACTAATTCCACGAAACGATCCACCTGTTCGTAGATTGAAACTCCACCTATTCGTAGAAACTGCTTGGCGAGACATTCCGAAAAAGGCACAGAAGACAAACACAGCACAAGTTTAAGTTGAGAATGCTCTATTTGTACATTCGAGATACGTGTGGGATCAAAACAAGGTCTTGAGTTAACGCCAGTCCCTGTATGAATGGCACATTACTTAGCCTCATAAAACTAAATCAGAAGCTATACAATAAAACCCGAGACTATCCGCTTACTTTGAAAACATGCTGCGAAATGCGCAGGGAAAAATTAAAAAAGAATGGTAAATAGTTACTGCGTGATCAATCGTAGATTGAAAAACAATCTCGAATCATCTCGAAATAGATGACATAAACGCATCATACCCTTACTTCTTACTTGAAAAAATTAAATTAAAAATTTTAAGTAAGTCTCGACACAAAAGAAACTTTTAAAAGGTAAAAATTAAAAATTTAAAAATTATTTTAATGAAGTCAAAAAGCCGATAGAAAACTTTTATTTTTTTACTTTTTAAAGTTTTTTTTCGTGTCGGGAGTTACTTAAAATTTTCACTTTTATTTTTATTTTATTCTTTTTAAATTTCTCGCGGACCCTAATTGCGATAAGTAACTACTTAAATTACATTTTTCTTAAGTATTATGCAACAACGCATAGGGCTTGGCTTCTTGTATGTACAAAGTGAGGCAAAATTTATCATCCAATTTTGTTTTTAAATGACTTTCTTATAGATGAAAATCCTTATTTGGACCTTTACAATTTTTTCTGTTGTATGAATCGGTTATATCCGTCCAGTGGTTACCGCCAGTGTTGATACACATTTGTACTCGTTTATCTCATTTTTCATGACTTTCCGCAAGATTTCCGGTGATAAATGTTCGTATTTCTGTCGAATATTCTCCTTAAGGGCTGGGAACGCGAAGGTCCGAGGCTTGTTGGCATAAGTCCGCGACTTTAAGTAGGCCCAAAAAAAGAAGTCTGGGATGGTTAAATCTGGCGATCTTACTGGTCATGTCAAATCTCCAAAACGGGAGATAACGCGACCAGGAAACGCTTCCTTCACAATATCCATCGTGGCTTATGCTGTGTGTGTAGTTGCACCGTCTAGTTTAGTTTTTTTTTAGTTTTTAATTCATTTCTATTCATAATTTCTTAGATCTATCTAACCCTAGACAAAAATGCTTAAAAACTAGCTTAACTATCTTAACAATCTAGATATCTTACTGGCCCTAGGCGGACACTCTAAAATAGACGTAACAACTTAAATCTATGTCTTTCGACTACTTTATTAAGGCGCACTATCTCGTGGTATAAATTGTTGGGGTAGTAAGCCCCGAAGATCAGGCTATTGACCGAAGTCATTGCTCTCGCAACGTGGCTTCGAATCAGTTTGATCAAAAAATTATCTATCCGTACAATCCTGGTCCTATTGTATAGGACCTCGTTCGGGTAAAATTTCGTCTACTTAGATTCGGGAGTCCTATGTAGCCCGAGACAAGTCCTAAGACATTGTCTCTCAAACACCCGAATCCTTTCCATTAAGCTGGCTCTCACATTGAACCAGACGGGACATCCATAGGCAACCATGGGCCTGATTAAGGCCACGTAGCAGATTACCTTCACCCTAGAATAAAGTTAGCTGCTATGAAATAGCCATCTTGTTAGAGCGATGCGCCCCGGCCCCTTGCCAGAGCAGCATCTACATGTTTGTCAAAATATAGATACTGATCCAGCATGATTCCAAAGTTTTTGACTACACTTTGTCTCGCCAGTGGACGTCCGTCCGGTCGTAAAATTAAGAACCTGCGACAGTTTTTTCTAGTGTCCCGAGAGGCCCTAGACAAAGGCGTTCTGAACAATATAGATTCTGATTTCTGGAAGTTGATTTTCAACTTCCAGTCATCACAATACTGCTGAATTTTTTCGAAGTCACGCTGCAGAAAAATAACAATAACGTCGATCGTTGGACCTGATCTGTACGCGATTAGGTCGTCTGCGTACGCTATTGAATGGTGAAGAGAAACTAGCAGATCGCTTAGGTAAATGCTGAAAAGGATCGGCGAATTTACCGTACCCTGTTGCAGTCCATTTTTGATTTCAAATGTTTGGGTAGAAGTCACGTTGGCAATTTTCACTACGAACTTTCTACCTGTTAACATGTCAAAAATCATATATAGCAGTGGTTTACTTATGCCCAGCCGACTGAGCTTGTAATAAAGACCTTCTAACCATACGGTATCGAAGGCTTTTTCCAAGTCAATCAGACAGGCACCCGTGCATTGGTTCTTGCATTTATTCCATTGGATATCCGACACGAGTTTCGACGCTGCATGAATAGTGTCATGTCCCGCTCTGAAACCAAATTGGTTGTCCGGAATGATTTTATTGTCCTCAACGCATTTAGACAGGGCCCTATGGATCACCTTCTCGAAGACCTTGCTGATACTCGGAAGGAGACTTATTGACCAGAGATTTTCCGGGTTAGATGTGTCTTTACCCCTCTTGGGAATTGGTTGCATCACCGCTGTCTTCCAGTGCACTGGATAATATGCATTATTCAGTGCATTGTTGAACAGGATGGTGTACCTCTCTACAGCCACTGGCGGAAGGTGCCTAAGCACAACATTGGATATACCGTCGACTCCCGCGGATTTTTTCTTCCTCAATGACTCGAAGGTCATCTGAAGATCTTCCGTCGATATGAACAGGGTATTAACCTCCTCATTGGCGATGACATTGTTTGCCATGAAATCTTCATTCGATATCATTTCGAAGATAGAAGTGATGAATCAGGGTTCTATCTTCCAAGTGGTGGTTCGAGCGAATACTATCATTCACCTTGTACACCTCCTGGAAGACAGCTCCCACTGTCGCCACCTTCTCCTGAGGATCCTCGATCACGAAGAAGTCATCATCCAGGATGGCGCTCTCCGGATCGATGCTAACTTTTAATCAGTGACATCAGTGTCCTGACCTCCGAGTTTTGTCTGTCGGTAAACCGCCTGTACAAGAGTTTGAGTCTTGTCAGGAGTCTACTTTTTTGTCTGTGCAGTGCGTCGATTGTCGCGTTTCGGTATACGTTTGTGGTATCGTGCTGTCTTTGGCGTGGTATCGTACTGTTCATTGTCTGTTTAATGACATCGTCCATTTGTTTGAGATACCTGTCAATCTCGTAGTTTGACAGGTTCCTATTAGTCGGTGGAAAGGAGGCGCTCGAAGTGAGCGCTCTCGTCAGGGAATTGGCAAAGCGCGGCCAGCACACCCTACTGTAATCGTAGGGGTGCGTTTGGACACACTCTGCCATCTCCGCGAACTCGTCAGGTACTGTGATCACGGCACATAGTCCGCAATGGTCACTGTCGTATACAATGGTCCATAGACAATTGTTGCACCGTCTTGTTGAAACCAAATGTTCACCAAGCCCCGCTCATCCAATTCCGGCAGTCAGAAGTCGTTTTTCATGGCCCTGAAGCGTTCACCAGTAACAGTGATCATATTGTCGATGACGTCCTTAAAATGAAGATTTTGTTTATTGACGTAACCGCTTAAGTATAAATGCGCCTCGTCTCTCATGATGATTTTTGACACTAAATCGTCCTCTTCGTTGTTGGGATTAAGTATGGCTTGACAGTAATTCACACGCGACTGACGGTCAGCAGGCATTAACTGATGCACTGTTTGCTTTTTGTACGGAAACATGTGTAAGTCTTTCACTAAAATTCGCTGTCTGGTTGTGCATAATTGCGTAACCCGTTGCCTGGTTGATGTTGCTTCATTCTCAGCGACATCGGTAGCCAGAGCCGCGATATTTACGGCCGAACGACCAGCCTGGTGGCGGCCACGTCCTGCATGGTCTCCTATGGTTCCAGTTTGTTTACAAGTCGAGTAGCTAAGCGGAATGTTTGCCCAGTTGGCGCGACACGAATAGGAAATCGACGTCGAAATTCACGAAATTCCACCAAACGATTATTGGTCAAAAAAATCGCTCTTGCGAAGTATAGCGCTCCATTTCTTATCTATTTGTATATTGCAGCTGTCTAGTTCACTAAAGTCAAATATGATTGAGGTACGATGCCATTTGCAAAGATGTAATCATCTTGCGATAGGGTGATTCATTTTGCGCCACTTAAAGGAGCTGATGGCCTTGAAACGTCTGAACAGTTCTTCGTAAATTGTAGCTAAGAACCATCTCGATCACGTTAGCTTTCTAGTAAACAAAAATCATTAAAATCGGTCCATTTGTTCAAGAGCTACGATGCCACAGACACACATACACGCCGATATACAGACACACAGGCAAACACCCCCAAACACCCCTCTTTTTGCGTCGGGGGTTAAAAATACGAAGCGCAAGGTAAAAACTTGTAACACTCTTGACGTTCCGCAAGGATCTGTCCTTGAGCCATTATTGCACTTAAGATATATCAACTTAATTTTAGTTTTCTTTTTGAAGGTATGCTTAGAGCTTTCGCTGATGACTTCGTGTTTGCCTTCAATTCCAACAATTTGTTTAGTTTAACCTTCTTGTAGACATCAACCATGATGTCCATCTGTTAAGGCTCTGATTCGTAGAACATAAATAATAAGCTAACACTAAGCTTATGCTGCAAGGCTTGGTTGCTACGGAACTTTCTGATATTGATATTGTGTTTCACGCAGGTAGTTGTCGTAAATGTAGTTTACTTAATTGTGGATGCAATAAATGTATGTACCAAGGAGTCATTATAGACCAAAACCTTTGTTTGAATGATCCCATATGCTTTTTAAAAACAATATTTAGTAATCACCTTGAGAGAAAATTGTGGTTCTCTCCCGCCGAGCCAGTTCCTTGGTTTTATTTAATAAATTGAAAATTCTACCCGTTAGATACTTGTACTTTTATAAAGTTTTGCGGATTTTTTTTTTAAATAGAAGCGGCTACTTACAGTCTTTCTCATAATCTTCGCAGCAATATCAGTTCTCTCTCATCTGACTTCATTATATAGTTTTCTAGAGCTTCGTCGCTCTGAGTTGAGCAACACTGTGTTTTTTTAAAAGCTTTTATTTAACTTGCAATGTATGTATGTATGTACGTTTGTTCGAGTGGAATCTTGCTACTCAATTTTGAAGCAGATATCTTCAACCGATTGGGCTGAAATTTTGTATACATGTTTAGTTTGGATGACAATACACGATAAGCTGTGTGACGTTATTCTAAATCCAATATGGCGGAATAGTTCTTTTTTATGCACTTCTGCAATATGGGTATCAAATGAAAGGGCTTGCCGAGAATAATTAGAAAAATATTCTGACATCATTCTTAATCCAATATGGCGGACTTTTGAAGTTTTTTATGCTTTCCTATAGTATGGGTATTAAATGAAAGGGTTCGCTGAGAATAAAAATGTAGGTTAAAAAAAAGATGATGATTATAAGCTCCGTTGCTCTAATCCACCTGAAATTTGGTGTAGAGACCTCGATTATTCTTGAGGTAGAATTTTTTGAGCCTGTAACATCGGTTGACTAACTTTGACTTGTGTGATTTGGCGATATTTGAGCGATATGGGTGTCATCAGCATTGGTCTGCAACCTGTCTAGGAGAAGGACAACTCCAAAATCAAACCCGGAACTGCGTTTCGTCAGGCACAAGTAAGCTCCAAGCTGAAATAAGTGGCGCATTCTTCCAAACACCCAAGTCAAGGTGAGGCCGTGCCGAGGACTGAGTGGCATCGATGTCGTGAACGTACCACCTCAGGGCACCTGGGCGAGCCCTGTTGTATATTAGCTCTTACCCTTCTAAACGGAGCTCTGGGAGGGTCGACGAATATTTCTTCGGTACTCGTGGGAACAAAATGGGAAAAAAACAGAAACATCAACACAAAGGAAGAGAAGGCTGGAGAAAAAGAAACTAAAACGGCAAGAAAAATTTGCCAACGAAGACTATGACGCAGAACGCCAAAGACTCAACAAAAGGCGTGATCAGGACAATAGCGCAACACCTACTCAACGACAGTTAAAACTTGATAAAACTAAGCAACACATGCAACGGTTAAGAGCAGCGAAATCACTGGAGGAACTCGATTCACGAATTGAAAAAAATTCGTCAACACATATCTGAAATACGAGAAACGGAATCAGTTGAACAAAGAGAGGTTCGTTTGAGCAATTCACGAATACATATCTCAAGTTAGAGCAGACGAATCTACAGATCAGCGAGAGATACGTTTGAACAATTTAAGAATGTATAGCTCTCAAATTAGAGCAGAGGAAACTCCTGAACAGCGAGAGGTTCGTTTGAGCGCTTTACGAGAGCATAACTCTCAAGTACGAACAACAGAAAAATCGCTAATAGATACTATAAATACGTTTTGTGGCAAAATTTGCGAGGTTTGTACTAAAAGATGTTATCCAAACCAAGTCACTAATCACAAAATCAGAGCATTTAGCTATTTTAATGAATAGGCTAAACAAAGAACCAACTGGCGGATTTGCGATTGAAAAAGCCCTACGAATTTATCCCACTAACCAACAAGTATACAATCACAACAAAACTGTTCTCGAAAACTATTAACAAAATCATAGCACAGGATAGTCTAGTAGATTGTACTCGAAAAACTGACAACTTAGATCTAAATAATATTATACCATCAAATATAAACAAGACAGGAGGGCTACCTAAGGAGCTAGAAATATTTGTTGGGGCCAAGGTGATGTTGCGTTACAATGTAGATGTGTCCAAAGGTCTGGTGAATGGTGTCATTGGACATATTACAGAAATTATATGGCCCTGCTTCCGAAGAGCACAAATGTATGACACTGATGTACCATCCGTCCGTATAGACTTCGGTAAAGACGGTGTTCACTTCATTCAGCCCAAGTCTGTGCAATTTCCAGCAAAATATAGTCACGGAACCGCAGAACGAAGAATGCTGCCAATTGTATTAAGCTGGGATTGCACAGTGCACAAAATGCAGGGTAGTACAGTCGATCACGCCGTTGTTTACTTAGGCTCGAAGCTCTTTGCTGCTGGTCAAGCATACGTGGTCTTAAGTAGGGTAAAATCATTAGAAGGTCTCCTTATTGAAGAGCTAGACTGTTCGAAATTAACCGGCAAACGACCTTGCAACAATGATGCGTTGAATGAGATGAACAGACTCAGAAACCTAGCCAGCGATAACTAAAAAGTAAAAAATAAATTAAAAGCAAAAAAACCTTTTTTTAAAAAAAGCTTTTATTTAAATGCTCTAAAAAGAAGAAAATAAAATTTTCCTTTAAAATTTTAACTATCAACTTATAGCCTCATTATACACAATTTATATGATCATAAAAGCTTGTCGCGCGATTTACTTGTGTAAATAAACTAGTACCTATTTAGTTGAGTAACTTAATCTGCTAAGTTTATTTTTTTTTAAATTTCAGTTTAATTAAATACTTATAGGTACTTACGCAAACCTCGCGACAAGCTTTTATGATCATATAAATTGTGTATAATGAGGCTATAAGTTGATAGTTAAAATTTTAAAGGAAAATTTTATTTTCTTCTTTTTAGAGCATTTAAATAAAAGCTTTTTTTGAAAAAAGGTTTTTTTGCTTTTAATTTTTTTTTCTTTATTTTATATTTAAGTACAATACCAAAGCGTTTTACCTATTCTTTATTTTATATTACAATTTCAATTGATTTTACATTGACTTCTTTACTTGATTTTACAATGATTGGCTTTTCACCGCGGAAACTTTGCTTACGTCTGCACGTTTCGATGGTCCCGAAAAGAAAGAGGCAGGGGCTCCACTCCATCTTCTAAAAAGAAAATATTGGAGCAAAACGAGGTCGATCCTCGCATGCGACGGAAATTCACACTTGGCACTTTTGCGGAACCAAACATGCCAAGTGTGATAACTAGTTATGCTAGCTACACATAGGGGGCTTGAATGTATAATACAATGTATTATTATATCATATACTAAAGGTTTAAATGAGCCACCCTGTACACCGAATAAGAAAAAACGAGAATAAGTTAAACCTTTTCGACCTTGTCGAAAGATGAGTCGAATCGAATGAACCAGTGATGCCACCATCTTGCAGCGCTTTATTTCGCCTGTCTTGAGCACTTACATATATTTTTGTTTGAAATTCAATAAGTTTAGACCAATTTTGGTGCCACATATTTCAAATTCATACTGGTTGGTGCGAACTAATAGTTTCTCCAGCCACTTTTCGTAGTGTTATTCAGTGAAAATTTAGCAAATTCTGAATAAAAGCTTTTCAATCATGCATATTTGCAACACCTCTGCTCCACCTTACACGTCATATGTTACGTCCATTCCTTTAGCATTCAAGTCTAATTTGTCGTCAATATCAGTACGTCTGTTCCTGTTACTTAACTTTCCTTTGAGTCAACAGTGATATGCAGGATTGTAAGATTTTTTCAAGAATGATATTAAGGAAATCCCACGACGATGCATGGTCTGTCTCGATTCTAAAGGATCAGTGGGAATTCTCCAAATTTATCCTCTTTCTTTAAACTTATTAGTTGAAAAGAGGCTGATTGTGTCCGGCCCAATATCTCAAATTTAGAAAAAAATTAACAAAATTGCGATTGAATTCAAAAAGTCCTCCCGCTACAACGTGTTCAAGCCTCACAAAAAGGTGTTTCTGACGATTCTGTTGTGAGAAGAGCTCGCTTTTGTGCAATGACACAAATAGGTGCTTTGATAATTGAAACTCTCTCCAATCCCTTGAAGCTTACAGTCCGGAGTGGATTGAATATATTACTAGTAGGTGTCCCGAAAGTTGTTAGGTTATTACGCTGTTATGGACGCCGAAGGCTGTTATGGACAGCTGCCGACGTTGGTGTTTAATTATACATATGTATACGATTGCATTTGAATACTAATCGCCAATTGCCATATCGAAGCTTATTGAATTAAAAAAGGGAATGCGACATCCATGCAGAGTAAGAAGTGCACACACAAATGTATATGAATATTGCCATTAAGTGAGACACTTAATCTATTTTCTGGCAACATTCCATACCACTTTGTTATAATCTTCTTCAAAATATAAATCTCAATAACGGACTTGTTGCAAAAATCTCAATAACACAAGATCCTTGCAGTCATTAAAATCCCCACCATGCCAACGAAGCCCGACATTGTCTCAATTCGCCTGCTGACAGCCAATTCATTCTTCATTCCTGCAAATGACCATCAAATCATCTAACAAGAACAACGGGCAAAAGAAAACTCCAGACACGCGCTGTCGCCACTAAAGCACTCCACACCAAGTCAGCCAAATCCATTATATTATCCATTCAAACAAACCTCATTGAACGCAATCACATAAGCGCATAAATATTTCTCTGTTAAAGGAATCACTTCGCCCTCAAGCCATTCTCTGAATAATAGATATAAGGACCATAAAAATGTCAGAAATGCATATACTCGTACCTACACATATTCAAAGCGCTGGGTTTTGGTTTCTGTTTCTGTTTCTGTTTTTTTTTTTTTTAAATAAAGGACGAAAGTGGAAATGGTAGCTCTGTTGCTTTGACTTGGCGCCAAGTGTCTACACCCCCAGTAGAACACCCGCAAACAAAATGAAGGCTTGGCGCACCCGAGTTGGATAGTAGTTGGTCGCTGTCGATGAAATGGAAAATAACTGCAAATTGTCGATCGTTACGAGGGTAAGGGTGCGGAAAAAACAAGAAACAGTTTAGGATAAGGACTCCGAAGCCACAAGGAGAGTTTGTAGTCATTCCGGATTCGTGGTGTCATTACCCTACAATGGGAAGTTGAGTAGAGCGATACTAGGTAAGCCCCTTTTGATATATCCTAAAGGAACTTGGTTTTAACCAGGAGATTTGTGGACCTAAAATCAATGTATCCGGCGGATGTACCCTATCCGATTTAGTAAGAACATTTGGCAAACGAAAATGCAATGGTAATAAACGTCATGCGACAAATCAAAGCGGAACAAAAAAACTTTTAATAAATTCAGGAACAAACCACTAGTCGGTACTTCTGGCAGTTTCTTAAGAAGTCCTCCGAGGTGATGGTATTACTCTAAGGAGTTTTTATTTATTTTCGAGGCTTTCTTCGATTGCAATATTTTTTATGGCTGATATATTTGAATTTAATTTTCATATACAGGATAATGAGAGTACTTTGTAATGCACGAGTATAGGTGTTGTCTCAACTGCCCAACATCTTTAAATAATAAAAAAAAATTGTATATTAAAAGGTCTAGTGTGGTGAACAGAGCTTTAAATGGTGCTGAAAAAGAACTGAGTACTCTGACAACTGTGGGCGATCGTTGAAAATATCACAGGTTCACCTATAATTATTGAAAATAATTAGAAATCACAGAATAATGTTCAAAAAGTAAAGGGAATTTAGATATTTAAGAAGCGGATTTTCGAAATTATTGGTAATTTATTTATCAAACAAATTGGAAAATTTGCATTAAATTTTGCTATATGCATGAAATATTTCCTTAAGTGAGTCAGCTGTGGTGAAAAGTAGGACTTAAGGGTGGTGTCAGCACTTCTAATACGGCTCTCAAAACATTGAAAATGACACACGCTGCGTTGGCACAAAATCCTGCCTTATTACGGATTAAAATAAGTGGGAAAAGTAGAGCTGGGAAGAACATTGCATATTCGTGTGGTTCAGGTCTCTAAATTTAACTGTGCATCCGAAGACACAATCGGAGAAGTCGCTGAAGATTTTAGCATATTAACTCGCCTATGGTACGAATGTTTATTGAATGTTTTGACTGTGAAAGGCGTGGCGCAAAATTTGTTCCAACATTTTCTCTATATAAATTTCTCTTGCAGTTCGTAACTACAGGATAAACCTTTTAAATCTTCGGCAGTTGGCAACCCTGTAACTTCTACCATCTGTTTTCAGATCGGCTTGCGACAGTTTGCGTTCGAAGCGCCAGTTCAAGCAGACGCCACCACAACGCGCTATTTTCGTGCGGCTTTACATTTAAAATGTGTTCTCAATTGTAAAAATGTAACGGTCCTATTGCGCCCTTAGATCACATCATCAGGCATTTACGCCACTAGCGAAATTGGTAATACCATTCAGCAAAGCCTACGTAATCTGAGGCAAACATTGAAGCTGTACAAGCCAGCGTTGAGAGATCACCGACAACCAAGGGGCATCCCTCTCACGCCTCTCTTACGCATAGTTCGTGATGATTTGAAGTCAAGACCCATAAACTTCAATTAACGTATTGGCCTTAAACGATGGACAAGCCATGTCGCTTGGATATGAATTTCAAGGTAAACATGGCACAAACCAACGATGATTTTTGGCTTTCATGAGCGATAAGGTTCGCTTTTCCATAAATGGGACCGTGAATAAGAAAAAATTTTTTTTAAGACAATTAATTCGGGAAGAATCTCTCGATGACTAATGTACCGATGGACCGTTTTTTTTTTCACGAGAGCGTTATAGCACTATGGTGATCGATTTTTGGTTCCAACAAGAAGGTGTGTAAATTAATTAAAAGAAGTTCGTGAACCTAAATATGCTACAACAAACTGATAGGACTAAGCTAAGCACTTTCTAACATTAAGCTAAGCACTTTCATTTCTTTTAGTCTTTTACCTTGCAAAGCTGGAGTTGGGCTTTGGCAAAGGCTTTCCCGTCTGTCCGTCTGTGCGTACGCATATATCAAACGAAGCTTGCCGAATAGCTATGAATCTGAAACTGGGCTGTGGTAAAGGGTACATTATTCTGAGCTCATAGCGACCAGTTCTAAAACCGTAGTCTAGCCTGTGGTTCCTGAGATCCAGGTAAAAGTTTCCAAAATTGAAGGTAGAAAACCTGGAATTGTAGCTTGGCTCCCAGCTGTTTTAATTTATGCCTTTATTTTAAATTTATTTTCACCGAAACTCTCATTAAAAGTTTATTGCGTTCCTCGGATCGTATACACAAGGTAACAGCAAGGAAGGCACTCTGCGGGAAGAGTTTTTTTTTTGCTTGGAAAAGGGTGAAAAAAGACGCCATCAAGAGCCACCGGCTACAACTTGTCTTTTGAAGTGATACAAGATTGGAGTCATTTTTCAATTTTTGAGAAAAATATTAACCGGTGTTCTGTTAGATTTTAGAAAAGCAATGTCAGAAGTATACACTTGAACGTTTCGAAATATTTCTTTACTATTTTTGCGACATGAGGCTGAGCGTTGGCATACCTTTCCTGGCTTTCGAGCCGTTTTTCACGCAACGACGGCTCAATCACGTCAATTACAGTCGATATCGATCACTCGTGAGGGAATCACGTGGTCACACCAATCATGGATACTCGGCTTTGATGTTAATGTTGAGGTCGATGGTAGCGACTGGCGGGGGCTCCCATCTTTTTGTTGTCTCAAATCATCTGGTTACAAGTGAAAAATCGTCTTTCAACGCTTTTCGGTTTCAGCTCGTATGGCACCGCGTGATCGGTGATGAGTTCTGCAAGATTATCTTGCGTTTGACTTAGTTCACTGATACCGCGCCATTCAACTGTCGTTATAAAACCTTCAGAACCACCAGCACCCTCTTTTACAGGTGGGCCACACTAATCTGTACTCCTAATACCTTTTTCTTAGATGGCTAATACCTAGCAAACCGAAAATGTCGTCCTCTCCCAAAGTCTAATGTAATATTTATAATGATTTTTTAACGACGCCTCTATAGTATTTTAAGAATATTTCATTCAGTAAGTAGATGAGAGCCAAAACCAAGTATGATTTCCGTAGTGCGGAACATGGTACTAAAGACCTGATCGGATTAGATTTTTTCACAATTTTCACCTAGCCCCTTGGAGTAAAAGGGTGATTTTTTTACTGTCAGGTTTTTCAGTGTTTTATTTTTAAAAGCTCACTTATGGTTTTCGACATAATGTCGAAATTAGTTATACTCAGTTAACCTTGCCATTTTATTTTGAAAGGACTTATTCAAACAATGCTTGCCGTTCATGAGCTCTTTGAAAAATATTTTTTGCACACATTTCGCACAGAGGAAAATATTGCCAATGCAAATGTAGACCGTGATTTGTCTATTTGTTGCCATTCATAGCAGTTGGGATTGTGTTTCTCGACTACTTGGAAGATTTTATGTAAGGCATTTGGTGCTAAACCTTACAAAATAAGCTCGTTTAAGAACTGAAGCCGAACTGAGCCGGATTGGTATGTAGTTCCAGCGACGACGACGCTCCATGCCACAGAGCACCTGAACCGATGGACCAATGGGGGAATGAGTTCGGTGAGCAATTAATCACTTATATTAGACCGATGAATTGACCAGCTAGATCGTCAGTTTTGACGCCTTCAGGCCTTATTTTATTATTCCTTATCATTCATCTATGTCGATAACCAAGCGTCAGTTTCAGCCCTGGAAACAAGATAACACGTCTTATTAGTGAGATACCAGCCAATTTGTTTGAAAAAGGATTCAAAACTAAACTTTCCGTTTCTACATAAAACTAAGTCGTGGTCAGCATTTACATAAAATGATCTGTGAAATGTATATGGCAAGCAATTGACGGATTTTACAATTTTCCTGTGTTTTTTTTTTTGACAGTTAACCATCGCTGAAGAAATGGGGTATTTGGTAGTCGTCAAGATTGACATCGATTTTAATTCCCGTTCAATTTGGTCAATATCGTTTTTCTATGCTTTATTCGTTCCCGACGGGGATATCCTAGCATCTGGGTTGCTCCCCTCTGTAAACGACAAACCACGGAGAGCACTTACAATGTACCATTGGGTCACCGACTGTGATCTAAAAAAAATGAATTTGATGCTGTTAGCTGCCGTCATTTTAGGCACGAAGATTAACTGAAAGTATGTTTCGGAATTCTTAAAAGTATTACAACCATCCACATTTTTCTGACATTTTACGAATTCCTCGTTTTAAGGACTGCACGTCTCTTGAGGCGAATCGACTCAATCTTTGGCTCCTTCGTAAGGCCGGAAGTGCTGCTCAGATTATGCGTTACTAGAATACGTGGTAGCCAGAAGGAGCGATGTCTGGAGAGGTAGAGTAGGCTCCCCATTTCAGGGTTTCCAGGTAGATTTCAACGACCTGAGCAAAATTTGACTGAGTATTGTCGGGTTGCAAAATTACTTGTCAAAAATAAAGGACAAAATAAATTGTACTTGCTAGTTTTGTGGCGGGTTTTTCCTCAATGATCGGCTCCATTTTATTAGTTGCGTTCGGTAGCGAACTTCGGTGATAGTTCCACCTGATTGCAGCAACTCATAATATACCAAACCGAGCTGCTCTCACTAAATATACAGCATGGGCTTCGCTCTATGAACGTTGGGTTTGGCAGTCTATATTGATGTATAACTGCTGCCTCTACACGATATATTTCGCTTTGGATTATCATAATGGATCCACCTTCCATCACTAGTCACAACATGATGCAGAAATCTTTAATTTCTTGCCTCTGGAGCAGCAGATCTTTCTTTGTTTTTGGACCACAGGCTTTCAACCAAAGACTAAAAGCTGACTCTATGGATGGAAACAGCTGTTGCCCTTCCTCTAATTTGGTGGCTTGCTCCAAGCAAAACTTACAATTTAAAAAAATATCAAGAGGGTCTGAAAATCAGCCAGGAGACCATGCCCGAAGCACTTAACGCACAGTTGAACGTCTTCGCCTTGAACAATAGTAACTGGACTTAAGGAAGATGCTTATTTGTCCGCTAGGCAGACACCTGTCTGCGAGTCTGGTAAACGACGCTCCTCTAGTACTATAACGGAATGTCTACGCAATGGTTCTGTACAACCAAAGTCAAATGAAATTTGGTATCAAAACGACGCTTTGATGCTATTTATAAATATCTGAGTTGACATATCTAGGTAGCCACCTTTACCTTCCTTCCATAAGCCTTATAATTTTGTGCCTTTACGAGTAGTTATTAGACATACTACCAATGATGATTTGAGTTGTGGGCTCAGTAGCGCAAAACCCCTGTGGCTCGTTCACCACTGCTACTAAGTCAGTTGACCCTCATCAGAAAAACCTGTCCGATTTCCAGATAATTAATCTGAAATTCCGTCAATCAACCAAACAACAAGTGACTATCCCAAATACATATCAATTGAACGACACTGGTTTCACCCGCTCTATATGTATAGTTGAGGTTCTATACATACCACACGTGTCATCTTAGCGACTTTTCAGTTGTCTTTGTCTCCGGTTAGATTTGTCCACAAACTGACCATCTATCCCAGCTTACCACATATCCCAGGCCTACGACTACTCTACATAGTAATCCCGCCTTCCAGGCACCCTAGTGGCAAGAAAACTTTTTTCCCCAACAAATTAAAAGACATTAAACTTTCCGTTCACTGTCCTGTCCCATCGTTCCGTAATGTCATGTCGCACAACTTCCACTTTCCTCACAAAAAGTACTTAAGAGATTTATTAGTATCGTATCAGGGTCATTAAGTACCCTTCCTCATGCATCCTTGAATAGGATTTGGAGTGTGGCATGGAGGTTTTGTGTTGATTGAAACAAAGACACACAAATAACTTTTTGAAAAAAAAAAATGTAATATTTCATCAACAATTTACGGCAAGGACAATGTTCGGTCTTGGATTATCGAGGGCAGTCAGTAAGTTTAGCCAAAGTCAACATGTCCCCCGCTCGGAGCTGTGCCGGCTGATGCAGATGAAGTCAATTTATCCTTTTGTAGTAGGAGTCTATCGGATCGGGATAGTAATTATTGCTCCCGGAATTAGATGTGGATGGGTAGGAGGGCAATGAGGAAGAAGATGCGGCAGAGGAGGATGCTGAGGAGAAATACTCGGGCAGACGCTGGTACGGTCGGTGCGGATGGAGGCGATGGTCTTGATAATTATTATCGGACAGTGTCATCGTTCGATTTGCATAGGACGTATAATATTCCGGTTCAGGATCGGAGGGTTGATTGCTATCCGTGTATTTAGTGTTGTGTGTGCTGCCCTCCATGTTTAAGGGAATTTGGTCGTCGTTGACGGTAACATCGTCGGCGACTAGCTGGCCTCGGTTTATCGTTTGCACTGGCCGAGACAGAGTTTGCGAAACGGTGTGTTGTTGCTCCCTGGAATTCATTTCCGCTAATTTACTGACCCTGGTGCGACTCATGCCGGCAGTCATTACCATGACCGTTGGGTTCATGGTGTCCATGTGTTCCTTGAGGCAATTCTGCAGGATGTTGAGGAAGAATAGGAAGGAGAGTAGGGTGAGCGCAGTTACGGTAGATGATCCACTGGTTTTAAATTGTGCTATAGTTGCTGGTCCGCCGGTGTCGCCGATCGGAGCATAAGGTGCGGAAGTTGCATGGTAATCGTAACCGGCTGGCGCTGGATGGCCACCACCAGAGACGCCCATTTGACCGCTGGGCGAAAAAGAGCAGAATTTAGTGAAGTTAAATCATTTTGAATTTTTTTTTTGTTAATTACCCATAACCGGAGGAGTAGTATGGTGAAGAATAGCCACCGTACGTACCTCGGGCAGTCGTGCCGGAGGCGGGGTGTTTGAAGCCTTGGATGACGGAAGTCAGCCCAGCAAGATGTCCTCGATGAGCGTACCTGGAAAACGAAATTTAATTTGTCCAGACGAAGAAAGAATAGCAAAAAAGCAATATGAGAAACGGAATAAACAAGAACTAGATATCGACGATTGGATTAGGTGCAGGAAGGTTTAAGGAACCTTAGAACTTGAATGTAGTCTCGCTAGCAATAAATTTATTTTATACTGAAGCTCACGGATTATAAAAATCGAGAGTTACTTACTGGGGATGAAGCAATAGGGAGCCGTAGGGCGCCGATTGATGGGCAATTCCAGCAGGATTCATCCCTGTATCTTAATCTTATTTTTTTTGGTTTGTAAACGTCACTTAATAACAACACAAAAGTGTACTCTTCAAGCAAAATATTACGATCAGAAAGCGACTCGTCACTATGGTACACTACCCACCGCTAAATGAAACTAACTAATCCGCGGTTACGTGCCTCTACAGATGACAAGTTGCGGTTCTGTGCTGTTAATGGAAAATCGGGAACACGAATTGCACACCTGGATGAGCAGATGAGCCCGGAGAAAGAGTATCTTCAGCATAGCGACAGCACGTGCTACTCGTGTCACTAGAAAATACGTTACACAGCGGTGTTTGGGGTTACTATGCCAGCAGAACGGGTAATTACATTAACTAACAACCTGTCACTGTGGCTAAGTGTAATTTGAAAATCGGGATATCCCAAAAATCATAAACAAATTGATGCTGATAAGGGGACTGGTGAAATGTGTAGAGTAAAAATCCCGAATTTATCGTTGTAGTGAGTGCCACCAGAAGATGCTAGTGAACTTGGTGGCAAGAATAACTCGAGCGAAAGAATTGTGCTATTTCCTTCCTATTCTATTTTTTTTATATGTATTTTTGGTGGGTGAGAATGATTAAATGATGGATGTTACTATTTTGAAGCTTTTGGCGTTTTCCAACACTGGTACTATCGCACTCGCTGCGGTTAACTTTTCCGACATTCTTAGGATTATGATTGTCATGATAGTCTTTCCATTTCCGTAAAACTTTTGTATCACTAATCCGGTAATCATGTTCGCCTCTTTGTAAATGCTTGTCTTCTTTTAGCATTGGCAAGTACTTTCTCTTTGGATTTACCGTTTCAAAGGGCAAACATTTTATCCTCTCGTAATTTTACTTGCAAAAGGTAACTGTTAAAGTAATTGCCAAAATAGACTTTATGATTTTTATCTTTCAAATTTTCCCAAAAATTCCTCACAACAACTGCTTGCCTGTGTAAAAACCAAAATCTAGGCAATAACCTGACTGCGCACACTTTATCCAAGCCTTGTGCCCGCGTTTAGTCGGTTTTTTTGGCATTTATTGTTTTAAATAGTTGTAGTTTTGTGGAAAACTAGTTCGCAGAATTACGAGTAGAGGTCTAATTTTATAAAGTTTCTCAAAATCTGGGCAATTTCAGTTGGACATTAAGCAAAGGACAACAACCTTCGGATCTGCACGTGGAATGTCAGGTCCCTAAACAGACCACCTGCAGCCGAATAACTTGCGGACACCCTAGGCAGCTATAAGGTGCACTTAACCGCCAGCCAGGAAATGCGATGGGATCGGCCGGACAAAAAACGGATGAAAAGCTGCGACATCAACTACTTCGACTACTATAAGGAGAGAGGACAAAGAGTGTTCGGGTGCGGATTTGTTGTTCGAGGCAGACTTTGGCAAAAAGTCATAACGATCCGCACCAAGGTTAAATTCATTAACAGCAGCCTGATCTGTGCCCACGCCCCCACGGAAGACAAGAATGACTATGTCAAAGATGAGTTATATGAGCCCCTAGACATAACATATGCGCAATGCCCCAGATATGACATCAAAATTGTACTAGGAGACTAATGCAAAGCTGGGTAAAGAAAACATCTTTGAGGGAGTCATCGGTAAACACAGCCTGCACCACATCCGATTACGGAATCAAGGTTATCGATCTTGCCACGCGGCGAAACCTCCTTCCCCCCGTTTCCCGCACCCCAAATTACACAAAGGCTCCTGGTGGCCACCAGATCAATCCACCACCAACCAAAGTGATCACATCGCGATCGACGTCAAACACTCCTCCATTATTCTTGATATTCGACTCGGATCACTATCTTGTAGTAGCCAAAATGCGCCTACGGATATCAAGGCGGCAGTGGAGTAGAGCCAGAACACAAAAATATGACATCGAAGAGCTACTATTGCCAGAAACTGCCAGTGCTTTTGCCGAACGCTTTTCCCTTAAGCTCTCTTATGCACCTTTTTCACCCCCTCACTCAATTTAGCAACAATGGAACCTTTGTAAGCAGGCCCTGAAAAGCACTGCCTCCGAAGTTCTGGGCCACAAAGTTTCACCACCAAGGAACAGCTGGTTTGATGACGAGTGTGCCTCGCTGCATAGAAGGATGAGGCCTGCTCCTGAATTATACGAGCTAAAAAGAAGGGAAGAACATAAGCTTCTCAGGAGGAAAAAGATAGAGCACGAGAAGCGCGTGATCGAAGACCTGGAGAGGTGCTACCGCAGGCATGACGTTCCAAAGTTTTATCAAAGGATAAAACAAGCATGCCAACGTTATAAAGCCAGAACAGAAGCATGCAGAGACGAAAATGGACATCTTGTAGTAGAATCACAGTCGGTGCTTAGAATATGGGAGAACCACTTCTGCAGACTGTATAACGGCGATGCCAGTCAACATACCGCTGTCAGGCAGAACCTCTCATTCATTAATGACGAAGATCGCAGAGAATCCCGTCCCCCTGACCTAGACGAAGTTGATGGCCATATCTAAACTGAAGTCTAACAAAGCTGCTGGCGCAGACAGACTACCTGCCCAGCTCTTCAAAGCAGTTGGAGCTGACCTGGTCGGGAGCATGCACCAGCTCATCCATAAAATAGCGTCAGAGGAAGGCATGCCCGAGGAATGGAGCCTCAGCATCGTTTGCCCGATCCACAAGAAAGAAGACCCCTTTGACTGCGCCAACTACAGAGTAATAAGATTCCTTAACATCGCCTATAAAATCTTCTCTGCCGTTCTTTGTGAGCGCTTGAAACTCTTCGTAAACCAGCTGATAGGTCTTTATCAGTGTGGCTTCAGGCCTGTAAATTTCACCATCGATCAAATCTTCACACTACGGCAGATCCTGGAGAAGGCAAGTGAATTTCAAGTCGACACCAACCACCTATTTGTCGACTTCAAAGTCGCATATGACAGCGTAATTAAAGACGACCTATACAATGCCATGTCTATTTTTGACATCCCTACTAAGCTCGTCAGACTATGTAGGATGACTTTGGAGAATGCTCGCTGCTCCATTCGAGTCGGTGCAGGTTCGAGTTTAGGCAGGGCGATACGCTGTCGTGTGACTTTTTCAACATTATCTTAGAAATAATTGTGCGAAACTCGCTGGTCAACACAAGAGGCACAATATATTTCAAATCGTCCCAACTACTCACTTACGAGGACGACATTGACATAATGGGAAGGAGTCAGCGAGCTGTCAATGACACGTTTACGAGTATCGAGGCGGAAGCGGGGAAATTTGGTTTAGCGGTAAATGCAAAACAAATTATATGCTGTCATTAAAAAAGGGCGGTCACCACCGACGTCGTGGCCAGAACGTCAATATGGGCAGGTATAATTTCAGGATAGTCAAGGACTTCGTCTACCTTGGCTCCACAGTCACCTGGAAATCAAACGCAGGATCATCCTTGCTAATTGCTGTTTTTTCGGGCTTAGGAGGCAATTGTGTAATAGAACCCTCTCTCGTACGACAAAGTTGACTCTATACAAGACCCGTATCATACCAGTCCTACTGCATGGCGCAGAAGCATGGACCCTATCAAAAGTGGATGAAGAGTCACTTGGCCGTTTTGAGAGAAAGATACTGCGTTTGATTTTTGCTCCTATCAATACCGACGGGGGATGGGGGAGAAGATTCAACCATGAACTGTACGGGTTGTACAGCAACATGAGCCTGGTCAGGCGTCTACGGATCCAACGCCTAAAATGGCTAGGCCATGTAAAGCGAATGGACATCTCAGCTCCAGCCCGGAAAGTATTCGAATCCAAACCCGAGGGACGGCGGAGTAGAAGGCGGCCGCTTCTAAGGTGGTGAACACAGCTGAAAGATCGAGCTAGATGGCGATGCATGTTCGTTAAGGCCCAGGCTCACCCCGAGCTGTAGCGCCCGCTAAGAAGAAGATTACACTACTGTCATTTACGTGCAAGTTATTCAAATCCCAACTGAATATATTGGAGCTGATGAATTTTGAAACATAGCTGTCATGCAAATCAGGTGCTGAAGACCAGTAATCTCTGTAGATCGGCAAATTTTTTATACCCATCACCAAATTCAAAGCAATGAAAACATCAAGTTTTTCTATATAAGGCTTTCCTGACTGTGTAGCGAAAAGGTTAGTTTGAAAACATAAAATGCCTTGTAAATTGTCTGTCCAAAAAAGGCGAAATAGTAAAAGAGGTGTAACACTCTCCATGCTAATAATTTTATCGGTTATTCCCAATGGGTAGGTCCATCCTATAATACAATATTCCTTTCGTTTGGAGCTATTGTAGTCGGTCTGTTCAAATTTACGGTATTGGACTCTGTAGAACCAGGATTCCGGTGTACTAAGCACGACAAAGGGAGGTCATCATCGGAATCAGAGTTGTCATAATGGATTACTTAAACTTCTCCAATCAAATCGCCTAACACCATCGGGTTTTATCGGGTAAATTTCATAATAATTCAACCGTTTGTCGCTAGATGGCATGGATTTTAATTTACAAATTCGGCAAAAGGTGGTTAGTGATACCAAGACTGAAAGAGTTAATAACCTTATTATGTCGGCAACACAGGCCGGGCAGAAGGTAAAATGGAAGAGGGATATAGGAGATGCCGATGGACATTAATCTCAAATTCTTGCACATTGTACTGATGAGAGAAGATCAAACCCGGCGAAGAATTCCAGATTCGTGTGGTTCGATGAAGGAAAGATTCTCTATATTTGACAGTACGTCCGCAAGTGCGCTTTATGTAGCTTGATCCTTTTATGCATTCTATGGTCCCAAGATCAATGGAAAAAAGGTATGTGGACAACCTAGAGATGACAGGAGGCGTTTGCACTAGCTGGCAAGATCGCCCGATCTGACGGCTGCGAACACCTTTTTTTGCCTTTTTTTAAGTCAGTCAGAATAATCCACAGATTCTGGAAGCTCCCGAAGGAAGAGATAACAGTGCGATAACCTATTGCTGAAACGATGAAAATGTGATAAAAATATTCTAAAAGGTCAGCAGAAATGATGGTGTCCACTTGACCTATATTGTCTTCGAAAGGTAATGGGAAAAATGCTTAAGGGTCAAAACAGATATTAAAAAATTAAAAATTAAACTATGCTACTTCAATTTATGGATCCAATCGGATTTTTTCCTTATACTGCAAAATATATCAAAACTTAACTTTCCCCGAAATCATATTAAGAATGAAAGACCTTGGCTCTGCTTTAACGTTAGGAAATCGTAGTATGAGTTTGTCCTTGTTCGAGTCAAAAATATTTAACCAAAAATGTCTTTGCAAAGTTTGTTTTCCGTTTTAAGTTCCAAGACTTAAGTGAAATCTCTGCCAATAACTCATGGGATTTAAAATTGCTTTGACCTCTAAGGAAGCCTTAAGAGTTCCATATAAATTCCGTAAAAGTTAAGATATCCGACACCCACGATCCCGGTTCGGTTGGTTAAGTAAATGTGTCATCACCCAGCAACTTAGCCTACTTGCTTCGTTAGCGTTCTCCTCTGAGCCAAGGTCAAGCCCCGTATTCCACAGTCATCCATCCTTAAACTTGCGTACATTTTCCACATCCATTTCATCAAAAGGGAATTTCATAATTAAAAAAGAAACAAAACAAATAAAGGGCCAGAAATTAATTACAAATATTCGTGCGAAACGAACATCACAGACTACGGAGAAAAATAAATCCGCCGTTCAGCAACCTCCCGAAATGAGGGTAATTAAAACTTGATCCTTCTCCACCCATCTGCCGGATGAAATACATATGAAATTCAAGTTAAATGTATCTTTCCTCACAAAAAGGAAAACCAAATATTCTTCAGGGCATCCTTCGGAGTCAATCCGAAATAAAGAAGGATACAAGCAACAATTGTAATAGAGTCATTAGCATCACACCAAGTCGCTCCTAATTGCTTATCTAATGCCATCAACTCAAATATACATGCAGCACCCAAATTAATGTTCCCGCTAATGGAAATGCGAGACACAATTCTTGCTTTTGACTTCGTCTTCCGGTGCACCCTTCCGCAACGTACTCGTACAAGCGCAGTCAGGCTTGTCCCATTTTTTGGCATTAGATACGACATAACGTCACAATTCCGCATAACTCACATGATTTTAAGACTCCACTCCTCGATCCGCGGCATTGTCGTCCCACGACTATGCCAAAAGTATCAAAAGTACTCGTAGACCGGCACACATGAAAGAGCATCATTCGTGAACCATACCATCGCTAGCGTCAGGGCGAAGGAGACTTTTACGAAAATCATGAAATATTAATTTACGACTGACAGTTTTTCGTACTCGTCCTTCCACGCGCCCCCGCCTCCCACATCTCTGCAATTCCACTGTTGGAACCAGGAACGCCTTGCGGCATTCGCAAATATGAGTATTTCGTATAGCGGCGTGCGTTTGTATTCGCACCCTTTCGCAGGACCAAACGATGCGAATGCGACTAACGTGTGAGGAAGGAAGGAAGGAAGGAAGGAAGGAAGGATGGGATCGAATGGCTTGGCGAATTTGTGCAAATCTTGCGATTACTTAATGGAATTTTAGATTTTGCATATGTAGCAGAGTGGTTTGGCTGGCTGGGTGGTCCTTTCGCGAAGTCAATACGTTGACATCCACATTGCAGCGAAGGAATGAAAAGGAAACACGTTGAATTTGGAGCTGAACTGATTAGTCCTACGTACAACTAGGGTGGGATAAAAGAGGGACGTTCCTTTAAGTACCGCTGGCACAAGTTCCTCACTGCATTGGAGATAAGAACTTAGCCAATTCCATACGTATATATGTACAAACGTCATTGTGGGACTGCTGGATCGGGACAGGGAGGTGACTCCTTGGAACGAGCGGTGCTAATTTCAATTCCCACATAAATTACGAAATAACGACGAACGGATGCGTGTGTGTGGCGCTCCTGTGTCTCGGCGTGGATGGAAGTGTGTCTATTACAGATTGGAAGACTCGAGTTAGCTTGCACGTTTGATGTTAACTCTGGAGAATTGGAGGATTCTATAATTTCTAGTTAAATAGAAATTGATAGCGTTGCAGGATTCGGCTTCATGTCGAAAATGCGTCGTAGTGCTGTTCGCGCACACGGCAAACTCAAATTAAATTCGAATTTCATTGCGGATTAAATGGAAATTAATGAATGACGTTTGAATGTAATTGGTGGTGTTTTCGACGTACGTTTTGACGTTTTCCAATTAGAGTTAAGGCGTTGATTTAGGAAATTGTATTAGCTAAGTGGCTCTTATCTTGCGGTAGTCGTGAATATTTCAGCGAATAATGATGAATAATGACGAAGCGGTAAGTCTGTAGCTGGATGAATTACTATTTGAGGAATTTTGACTAAGTAAGAGATTATCAATTCTAAGACTGAACTTTCACTCATAAGAATCTGCCATATCGCTCTACTGGTATAGACACAAAAACAGTGTAAAATGTAATTTTCTTCTAGAGACAAGTGTTTTTAAACCTAATAAACTACATCGTGCCTCATATGGTGGATAATTAAAATGCATGAAAATCCTACGAAGGGCAAACTTTGCGAACTTTTTTTGAACTTTCTCTATTCGAGTAATACTAGTTTGATGATGAGGATTCCATATAATACAATAGTACTCCAAAACTGGTCGCACTCGCATACAATACAATGATTTTAGCGTATAAAGGTCCTTGAAAACTTGAGAATTTCTTATTAAAAATCCCAGCATTGAGTAGATCCGCGAAATCACATTATCAACATGTAGCGAAAACCCATTTGAGAATCAAAGGTAACTCCAAGCTCCTTCTGACTAATCGACCTCAACAATGGGACGTTGTCAATATTATACGTAAAATGTAAAGGTTGAGAAATCTTAGCAAAAGTTATAACAGTACATTTCAGGACGTTGAAGTGTAAGCCATTATGATACCACCAACGAACAACATCGTTCATATCCTCTTGAAGTTTGACAGCATCTGAGAGTGCGTTTATTGAACTAAAAATGTTTAAATCATCAGCTTATAATCAACACTTTGAAACAGACACATGCGATGGCAAATCATTTATAAAAAGGAGAAAGAGGAGTGGTCCAAGGTGGCTTCCCTGAGGTACCCCAGAAAAATTATAATTTCCTCAGACAAATCTCTGCCAATTCTGACATATTGCTTACGACCAGTGAGGTAGCTTCCTAACGAATTTAGAAGCTCAGAATCAAATCCAAGTAATTCAAGCCTTTTTATTGGAATAATATGTGGTACGCGATCGAAAGCTTTAGAAAAATCGCGATTTTCTAAGTAACACAAGCAATAATTGGTAAAGATTGACAAGTTCGTGGTGGTCGGTCTCATACTTACAAAGCGATGTTGATGTTCAGATATATGATTTCGAACAATGCTATAAATTTTATTTTTTACAATTGCTTCAAATACTTTACGAGTAGGTATTGAATTCTTACTTTTTTTATGAAGCTTGTTCATAACATTTTTCAATCTAGATAAAAAATTTTATTAAGCCAATCTGGTCTTGTAGAATTCTTAGAAATTCCCATGGGCACGAAATCACATACTGCAGAATCTACAATGTTCCGAAACATAGTAAAAGCTATATCTAAATTCGAGCACTTAAAAACTTGTTCCCAGTTAACTGATTAAAAAAAGTATTCATCGAAACATTTTGTTTTTTTTTTTTTGAGGCTTCTACTATCTGTTGGAACACTCAGACACAAATACTGGTCCATTGTACTACCAGATAGACACCTTGTCTTTATGTCTTTATTGTAATTTCCCCGTTGTCCGGAGAAAAGTGGGGAGGGGCTTCAGTGATGTAGAGCTAAGAGATTTGGCACCACCACGTCGGCCCCAAGGGTGCACCACCGTGCGCGAGCGAAGGCGGGACAGTCGCAGAGAAAGTGTTTTGCTGTGTCATTCTCCTCGCAACATGCAACACAGGTAGGCGTCTCACTGATGCCAAGCACGTAGAGATGCTTGGCAAAAGTGTAATGGCCCGTAATGACGCCCGTAAGCCTTCTGCAATCATTTCTCCTTAAGGATAGGAAAAATGTTGCGGACTTCTTGCAGACATCAGAGCGTATGCGCTTAGTCATCCTGCGTCCTGGATATTCCCTCCATCTACGACTGTGTGCATTAAAGACCCAGTCGTAGATGTCATGTTTGACCGTGGAAGCAGGTAGGGTTAAGGCGGGTTCAGATCCTGAGAAACACTCTTCTGAACCCTTTCTAGCGAGTTCATCGGAGATCTCGTTTCCTGGGATCCCAGAGTGAACTGGAACCCATACAAGCCTAAGTGAATTTAGTCTTCCGACTTCGTTCAAAAAGGTCTTGAGTTCATGCACTAATTTGGAGTTTGATAGGGGGTCGGACACAGTTTTGAGTGCAGCTTGGCTGTCACTGCAAACGCATATCCTTTTTCCCTTCCACCTGTGTTTCACAACATAGTGCATGGCCATTAGGATCGCGTAAATCTCCGATTGAAAGACAGACGCATATTTTCCTAACAAGAAGTGCTGTCGAATGTTTTCGCGCTCAAAGGAAACTCCAGCGCCGAATCCCTGCCAGTCCTGGAGCCATCTGTGAAAATGCGAAGACATTCCATTCCAGGTTCAGTGTCTGGCCAAAGCCAGTCCTGACGCCATGGAAATGTGACTGTGAAATTACAGCGCAGTAGGATGGCAGGTGTCATTGCGTCAGAATGCATATCCATGAGACAAGGGTGGTAGGATATTTCTCGCACAAGTACACTTTCACTCCAATGCGAGTTGTACTAAAGACCATTTCTCTTTAGGCGAGACATGGCTTTCAGTGCGCACCCTCTGATATACATATATGTATGTCAAGGGGTGGAAAATTCATCATAGCATCTAGACCAGCTCCCGGTGTGCTGGGAAAGCCCCCGTGCAGCTGAGACAGACCGCTCTTTGGAGTTTGGTGAGAGAAGCCACAACGTGTTTGCGTGTTAGCCTGTTCCATCAAACAACCGATGCAGTCTTATCATTGCCTTTTTCGGCGATAAGTCCCATGTTTTGCCAAAGGCACCTTTGCTTTGCCAAAAACCTGACAGCGCTTTGGTGGTTTTGGACTGAACATGCTTTGACCAAAGAAGCTTGCTATCTAAGATGACTCCCAGGCACTTAGCTTCCTTGGATATCGGGATGGGACTGCCTTTTAGCACCAGCTGAGTAATGCCAGTATTTTTCCACCTTCTCGTGAAGAGAACGACATCAGTCTTAAGAGGATTAACCGAGAACCCATTACTCGTGCACCAGTCCTCGATCACATCTAGTGCCGCCTGTACTTTGAGACAGACAGTCGCTAAACTAGAGCCAACTGAGAGAACAGTAACATCGTCCGCATAGGCTTGGGCATCGAGAGCATCGAGCAGAGAGTCGACCACCATGCACCATAACAGACAAGACGGCACCTTGTGGGCAGCCCCTGTTTACTCCAGACTTGACACATTGTTCGAAGCCTGCATCAGCGATCAATGTCCTATGCACAAGCATTGCTTTGATTCACAAAACCAGTGCTTCATCTACGATATGCTGTCTAGCAGCGTTATACATGCTGTCGAAAGTAGCGTCATCAAAAGCTCCCTCAATGTCGACAAAAATGCCCAGTACGTACACTTTCCTTTCGAGAGCGCATTCAATTCTCCCAACTAGGTTTTGAAGCGCAGTCTCACAGGATTTTCCGCGCTGATAAGCATGTTGCATGTCCGAGACAGGATGCATTCGAAGGGCAACTTTGCGCACGTGCAACTCAACAAGTCTCTACATGCTTTTCAGCAAGAAGGATGTAAGACTGATTGGTCTAAAACTCTTGGCGAGTGAATGATCTACTTTCCCTATTTTAGGAATAAAGACCACTTACACCGCGCGCCAAGGAATAGGTATGTAGGCAAGTGCCAGGCGAGCAGTGAAAATTCTTTTCAGAGTAGGAAGCAGCTGCCTAATACCATTTTGCAGCATAACAGGGTATATACTATCAGTGCCCGGCGACTTGAAGCCATCAAAGATGCCACAGCAAATTCAATGGCCTCAGTAGTTGCCACGAGTGACGCAACATACCAGCTACGCCGAGTTGTTTTCATCGTTTCAGTCGCAGCTTCCAACGAGGAAGTGTGTAACGAGCCGATGACAGTCTGATTTCCCGGGAAATGGGTCTGCAAGAGTAAACTAAGAGTTTCTACTTTAGGCTCGGTGAAGGTACCATCAGACTTTCTGAGTACATCCAGCTTTGTCGTTTGAGTACATTAACCAACTTGCTGGTCGCGCTCAGGGATTTGATCTCTTCGCAGAAGGACTTTAGGAATCATTCTTCGATTTACGAATAAGCTTCTTACATTCCTTCTGCTTCGATCGATATTTATTCCAGTCATATTCTCAGTTCGATTTAAGCGATCTATTCAGGAGACTTCTGGCTTCCCTGCGAAGACATTAGAGCTCAGCGATCCACCAGGGAACCGATGGGAGGTTGTTTGACAAGACATGCGAGTTCGAAACAGTTGGTGAGGGTGCTCTCAGGTTATGAACGGCATCCTCCACCAATTGCTTTGTTGTAAGTTTAGGCAGGGCTTGAATGTATTTCTCAAGCTCCTCCCTGAATCGTACCCAGCCCGTCTTTCTCGGATTCCGCTTGGGCTACGAGGGGGAGATCTCACACTTCAATTGAAATTCGATATATCTATGCTCTGACAGCGTAACATCTGGTAAGACTCTTCAGTTAGTGATGGCCTTCACATGCCTATTAGACAGGGTTAGGTGAATCACTTCCTGTCGTCTCGCCGTCACAAAGGTTGGTTGAGAGCCAACATTGTTGATGATAAGGTCAAACAGTGTTTTGAGTCCAATCCTCCTGTCTTCACAGAACCCTGTTACTCCTACTTGTGAATCCGACTCCTGTACCTATGTTCTTCCACTATCGATATTATAAGTTCCAAGCAATGTCGCTTTCCATCCAGAGATGAGTTGTCTACATTGCTTGCTCCAAAATGGATCATTTCCTAAATTCGGTTGTCTTTATACCCAATGACTCACTTCACTTCTCAAGTACTCACGCTCAAGTACTGGCGATCAGGGTAAATACACATTAAAGCTTCATTCCAACAGTCACCTCACCCAGATCGGCTGAGCAGTGCAAGGAGGAAGTTAAACGAGCTAATAAGGGAGTCTGAATCACTCTCCTCTAAAAAGAAATGAGAAGGACGGTGAGCTTGACAAACTCGGGGCCATCGCTTATATCCACCCTTGAAATACGAATAGATCTCCTGCTGAGTCATCACAAATTCAACATCTTCAACATTTTCAATTAATAAGTACAAGCCACTGGGTGTGGTCTTCTCCATGATCACAGAAAATTTAATTTTTGGCGGATATTCCTGACCCGGAACCACACTAAGATTAACTTATCAGGTTGTTTACGATCGATTTCAGGCGGGGAAGGTCATATAAGCAATGCTTACGAGACTTATTGTACTGTTTTAGGAATCCATTTTGTTATGGACCAGACAAACGATGACGAGATTCTCAACTTCATCCCATCCCCCTCCAGTCGGATGGGAGGAAATTGTAAATGGTTCCTTCTGTCCTATCAGCGGTATTTTGACTACAATCGCTGTTATACAGCTTCCAAGACATGAAACATGATTTATATGGTTATATGCCAATTGATCAGGTGCGTGATGTAACAGCTGAGGGTCTTTCTTCTGTGGGGACGTGATCCATATTAGCATTAAGTTGTTGAAGTTGGCTTTGATACAGGTTGTTATGAGGCGTTCGCTCACATGTTGGAAGCTTAAGATTTGTTTGCTTAAATCTGCATCAAATAACAAAACCACATCCAAATAGGCGCTGTTTTCGGAGTGCGTTTTGGCAACACCCGGTCACTAAGTCTTACTCGTTGCCATTGCCGGCAACCAAGCCAAAAACTGAGGATTTTCTTGAAAGTACTCTTTTATCATGCTCTAAAGTCCCCTTCAATAGATTGATTTCCGATACCCTGCTATGACCGTAATATAACATTCAAAATTCATAAGCTCCCGCCAACTCCAACTCCCTTCCCGTATCATAGAACTCTTTCCAATCGAAATGTATCAATTCCGCATTCAATGAATAAACTTAAATCTCGTCATAAAATACAATCACCATGTCGACACCAATCGCCCCTCAATAGACACCCGAGTCAAATTATTAATGAGCACTCCTTGCCACAGAATCCTGCCCAATCAATCAGCTGCCAATTGAAAAGGACGCATCGTCAACCTTTTCCATTTCCGCCACCCACGACATCGACAATAGTGTAAACAAAACCACCGAAAGCCTTGAAAAAGGACCCAGTTGGTACTCGGCCGCAATAACCATTTACGCACATCCAGGCCGGCCCACCGTAATCCATCTCCCTGGAGCTTCCATCCCCCCCCCCAAAAGACAAAAACGAAATACGGGTACACATCCTCCAGCAGTCATTTCCACCTCATCCGAGAACTAATTTAAAATGCTCAAAAGCGACATCTCGACTACAAGCGTCTATTTGAAAAGTCGTCTGTCTTTAACGCCCAGCACTCTAGTGCGTAAGGCCGGCTGAAGCGAGAACATACAGCAACCAAAAACGCAAAACAGAAATCCTTTTTCGTATCCTATTTGAGTATTCCAAATGTGCGGTCGCCCCACAGCCAGCACTTGAATTCATTTCCGGTCCCAATTTTTAACCCATTTCAAAAGTTTACAGGCACCACGTAAGGAGATGGATGCTCCCTGGCCGCTACGCCAGTGCCGAACCAACATCATTCACATTTAAGTAAACAATGTTCCGAAACTCAGCCGCCCATTCTCTGGCATGGAATGGCCTCTATTGCTGTGTGTCCTTCTACCGTCGTCATCATCACTGTTGCCCCGGGACGGAGGAGCACCTGCATAAAAGTCAGACTACATTAACTTATCGTCCGAGTGATATCTTCGCATTGTTTGGATTGGCGAATTTCTGGGGATTGGCTTTTTGAAGGAACCTCTTCACCTAATCTACCGCATCACAGCGATAAGGCAAGCCGAAGCCGATTCAGTGGGTATCCTCGTTGCCCATACACTCATGTGGAGTAGCGCAGTCATTTTTGCGTTAACACACACTCCTGGTTCGTGGTTTTGTAAGCACTCGTGCGCCAGTGCTTGTTTGCTGTGGACCAGTCGAGCTGTATTTCAAATTGTGTGCCGAACTGGACAGGTGAAAGGTGAAACCGATGAAACCAGCGACGAAACTGGTCGTGACTCTGTGTGTGTTTTTGTGTGTATGGTATGTCAATTTTAGATTTGGGTGGACTTGATGGGTATTCCAGAAAAAAGATAAAAGGACTCTAATGGCCTTGTGGGTTGAGAGGACATTTCTCAGTCTGAAGATTCTCCGTCGTGGTCGTTGGAAAGGATGATGGGAAGGTGCTCCTCACTGAAGATATGCGTGTTTACCGTCGTCGATAACAGTCGAGCGATGATGATGATGATGCCCGGATACGGGTCATATCAACTGCTGGGAGAATAATAGAAAATTCCGTTTGACTAGAAGCCTGTCGAGCCTTGGTGCGGAAGATAGCCTAGAATGCCAGTGAACGATGTAGATGATGATAGTCCAATGGACTTTATCCTGCTGCTGTCGTTCCTACGCATGGAATCCAAGGCAGAGTAGGGCATATAGGCTTACAATTAAATTACAAAAGTTGCTTTCATTAATGGCAGGATATGCGTCTGGACAAGAATGCATCCTCTTGGCTTAGTCTGGTTCCACATTTGTGCAGGTGAAGGATACGAATATGGCTATCGTACAGCTTTGGATTTAAATTGTTCAATTAAATAAGTCATGCTGGAGGAGGCGTTCTGGTTATTTAGGCTTGGCATGCGGCATGATCGTATGCCATATCGCCCAGGATGTATTGTACTTGGATACAATGAATATCCTCACCAATATTGACCACGGTCTAGCGCCATGGACATCTTCCAATTGTACTATTCTTTGCTGGACGACAGCTCACATCGACCTCGTTTTCAATTTCGGTCCTTCCCTGTCCGTCTAGTTGCATTCTGCTTCCTACACTCCGTGTGCTTTTCACGCTTTTCTCGACGCGTCGTTTAAAAGTTACAAAAAGTTTCTCGTTTCCGTAATAAATACGAAGCAATATTATTCTTGTCATTGTTTTGGCAAAAAAAAAAGCTCCACCTTCGCAGGATACGTTCATCCTCTTCCGGCATGTCTTTGTAGATATTTAACAATGTTTGGTATTCCTGTTTCTCCGTCTTTCTTTTCAAGACTACACGATGGACGGGCGATCTGTCGACGACTTTGTTTGTACATTGTTTTAGGAAGGATGAAGGACGAAAGTTTTTCGTTTCTTCGCTCGAATCAAAGTCAAAGGCGAAGATATTCGAGTATTTTTGCGTGTTTCGAGTTGGGAGGTGTGGGGCGGATTGGAATGGACGGATTTCATTAGATTTCTGTTTTATACCGTCAGTTTCAATTAATTTATCAGACTCGGGAAGGATGGGCTTAAGTCAAACCAACAATCGTTGACAAAACCTCGCATGGAAATCCCTTGTCGACAGCTTTTTAGAGTTAGATCTCCGCCCTCGTCTCAAGCTGACATGCTGATGGATGGAAGCCGCATTTCTATCATGAAACCACTACGGATGAATACGGGTCGTGGAGGCTGAAAGTGATGAAGGTCTTTCGAAAAGCCAGCCTTATGACCTGATTTTAAGACAATATTATATTTCATCGTGTCAACGTTGAAAAGGAGGCCTTCTCATTAGAGTAGTGCAGTTTTTTTATGTTACGGCTTTTGCAGATGATAAAGTTTGTTGAGAAGTGATGTGAGCAGCGAAGGCTCTACCTACATAGGTATGATTGCCCGAACTTAACGGAAATTTAGTGATTTCTCGTTTTGTATTAGTCGAATTGATGCAGTTTTTCATTTTAACGTTCGTAAATGTGCATGTCTGTGGCGGAGGGTTAACGGTGGTGCGCCCGACCAATGCTGGCAACACCATACATCCCACCACCAAAAACAGACACGACGATAGAGATCGCTTGGACGGAAATAAATTTAAATTGTTTTAAGAATGAAGTTTTGTTGCCTCACTGTCTAAATGGTAACTCCGACGTGATGTCGTCCGACGACATGTGACAGCGGAAGAACATCGCAATTTGAACCGAATTAACACGAAACGTCGCCACGAATTATTACGTCCACATGCCACCCTTCTTCGATTGGAATGGCGTCAGCTCTTTTGTCTATTAGGCTGAGCTTCTGGAATTGTACAAGACACTCGTAAGTTCGATACGACTTCGGTAATATTGCGACCTATAAACGACGCAACTCCGGAACGCGAGAAATACGATAACATCCGCATTCAGCTAATCACCTACTTTGCCGACAATCAGCAGAGAATACTTCGCCGCGTACTCCACGATATGCCGTTAGGCGACAGAAAACCTAGTCAGCTCTATTATGATATGGTAAAGACAGCAAAAGGTTCACTCAGCGAAAAGGTGCTACTTGACTTATGGGTCGCACGTCTTCCCCAACGTGCTCAATTTAGCTTTCCAAGCTACTTACTCGACATCATGGGCAACAACTACCTCGATTACGGTAGCGCATTCGGTCGCCACCCACTACTCAAACGCGCATTTTAAACCAACGCATACGTGAACAATCGCAGCTTCTGCAATAGGACAAATAACTGCCGACCACCCTGCCGCTTCCGTCGGCCGCCATTAGCCAACCTATCGGAACAATCGTGACCACCGACCACCGCCCTCGGATACATCAGCAGAACGCCAAAAAAAACTTCAGCCTTGATCAACCGCCTCTGCAGAAATATCCTGCATTCCACCATCATCATCATCGTCGAAAAAAACGCGCCCAACTACTATGCAAATGTTTGCCGTAAACCGCTCTCTCAAAGTATACGGGAAAGTAATACACCAGCCCGACCTTGGTCTCGGCCGTCCTTTTACGTGGACCTTCCTCTACAATAATGGGAGCCGATTTCCTTCGACATCACCACCTAATGGTAGAGGTCCAAAGAGCTCGCCTTGTCGACTCGCGTAACTCGTCTTCAAAATCGCCACAACCAGCGACCAACCATTTCCGCAACTCATCGACTGCAACGCCCCTCATTGTCATGGAATTTCCGAACATTAGTCGCCTTGCAACGCCGGGAACTCAGAAGCAGTAAATTTCATTGGTGCGAATGGACCATCCTGTTCAGCGCGCACGACTCTACCACCGGACAAATGGTATGCCGCAAAAATTGAGTTCGAACTACTAATGCGAACCAGGCATCGAAATCAAACTGGTCAAGCCCTCTGCACATGGTGCATAAACCGGACGGATCATTGGGAGCCCTGCGAGGAATACAGCAACCTGGACGCAATAACTTTACCCAATCGTTACCCGCTTTCATATCTGCAAGACTTCGCAAATATCCTCCAGGGTAAGCTCGTTTTCTCCAACATAGACCTACAAAAAAGCCTTCCACCAGGTTCTCGTCAACCCAGATGACGCGACGTACCGAAGACTGCCATCATAACGTCCTTCGGCCTATATGAATTTAGCAGCATGATCTTGCCAGCGATTAATGTGGCTAAGTGCAATTTCGGACAGCAGGAGCTGGCCATGTACGAGTACTAACCAACGACGGAATAGCTCCCCTTCGTTCACGAATAAAGGCCATGACAGATATGTCAGCCATCAGCTGCGCAAACGCACTAATCAATGGTTAGATTTCCAGGTTCGTAGTTCCTTCCCAGATCATGTCTGACCACGGAAGACAGTTCAACTTCTCGCTTTTAACAGAGTTCTGCAAGTGCATGGGAGCGAACCATACTATGACTACCGCATTTCATCCGCAGTCGAATGGAATCCTTGAGCGATTCCATAGGACACCAAAAGGCGCAATTAACTGTAGCGTTTCCGTACATTGGGTAAAACGGCTTCCGTTCATACTACTCGGCTTACGCTCAACAGTGAAAGAAGACCAATCCAACTGGGTTCTGATTGTCTTTTTTGCCCAGCCATTCATCATCCAATTTTTAACTTCTTCGTGCTGATCGATCGAAAGAAGTAGTAGTCAGAAGGGGCAAGTCTGGTGAATACGACTTGTGGGGCAGAATTTCCCAATACAATACAATATGAGAAACATCTCCTAAGGAGCGCATAGCGCTAGCAATTGTACAAATTTCATCAACGTGACCCTATCTTGAACTAGTCTTCTCACTTCGGCGCAGGTTCTGCCAGTTCGTCGATGTTCTTCTCCACGGATCTCCTCCATGTCAGTGGAGGGTGACCACGTTTGCAGGTGCCTTGTGGATTCCATGTGAGGACCATCTTTGCAACATCCGTGTCAGGTTTACGCATAGTGTTCCCACTCCGACTTGAAGATCCGGAGATTTAGAGAGAGGAAAGGAGAGAAAGCTGGCTGCATCTCCATACATTTCTCATTGCATAGTAGACCGAGCGTGCCTTGTTGATGCGCATCGAGAAGTCGAGTAGCAGAACTTATCAACATCTTCGATCGAGAGAGAGAGAGGATTGTCTCACAATCTCGTGCCGATTCTCATCACCTTGGTTTTGGCGATGTTAATTCTGAGTCCAGATTTGGAAGCGTTGATATTGAGCGCGTTCATTTTCAGCTGGATGCCAGTGAACAAGTTAGACATGAGACAGATGTCGTCCGTGTAGTCTAAGTCAAGGAGTTCTTCGGTCAAAGACCACTGTATTCCATTGGGAGCTTGCAAGTTGGTGAGCATAAGGACAAAATCGAGGACAGCGATGAAAAGGAAAGGAGATATAACGCACCCTTGTCTCACTCCTCTGGTGTTGATGAAGGCTGTGCTCTCTTTGCCCTTGAAGCGCACCGTGCATGGAGCCTTTCGGCATAATTCGCGTACAAGTTCTCCAAGATATTCCGAATAGCATCTCTGCGAACCATGGCGAAGGCTCTATCGAAGTCGACGAAGAGGAGGAAGATTGGGCTATTCCACTCAATAGATAGTTCAATAATAATTTTGATTGTATTTGTGTGGTCAGCACAAGAACGATTAGGTCTAAATTCAGCCTGTCCACGTCGAAGGTGTTCCTCGATTGTTGGTGCGATCCTCGAAAATCCTCGGGGTGACGAGCAGTTTCTGTATGGTGTTAAGAAAAGTGATGTCTCTACAGTTTTTACACTCACTTAGATTGCCTTTCTTCGGGATGGTGATAACGACGTCCTCCTTTTAATGCAACGATAATCTTCACCGACTGTTGAGCGGAAGGTCTGTAGTTCAAGTCTGTCCATAGTCAAAGAACAATTCCTATACGGAAAAACAGTTGTGAATGAGAGATGATAAAAAATGCACTCAAATAAAAATAAAAATGCACTGCAAATAACACACGCATTATATGATCACAAATTCATGCTCTGTGTGTGCATTTCCAATATAACACATTAATGACATGGGAACAAGAAAAAGTTACTGTGAACTAATACTAATAATAAATAACTAAAATACAACCAACGCGACAAATTCAGTCGAATCTCTCGAATTCTATCTAGGACAACTACCCCCGGAGAGTAGTGAACGAACATCTTCACAACGTGGCGTAGCTGCTCTAAATAGCTCCGCAAGCAAGGTATCCAGGCCAGGGGCCTTGCCACTCTTCAGTTTGCCAATCGCGACTTCGATTTCAGGAATTATTGGAGACGTCGTCTGGATCGTTCTTCGAGGATTTTTGCGCACAGAGAGAAGAATGGGATGTACGCCCCACCATCAGTTGGAAGTGACTTTCATGTCGCCACAGTGAGGTTCTGTCACGAGGTTCTTGAAGAAGTTCCGTTTATCCTCTCGCGCCATGCGCTTAACCGGTTTTTCGGCCTCCTTATGCAGCTCGGATCTGTCGTCTGCTCTCGCATGACCCGGGTTTGTGTAGTTGACCTTTGAGTTTCCTTCCGACCTCGATCTATCTCCAAGTAGCATCGCTGAACCAACGCTTACATTAGTGTTGTCGAAAGCCCACTGTTTCATCCTCACTTGACTTCAACAAACACACCAGATCTGGACACGATGGTGCTGTGTCCGACCGGGCTATCGCTTCGATCTTCCCTACAAATTTCCTGGCTATCACTGGATTCTGGAGCCGCTCGGTGTCATAACGTCTCTTTGCGGGAGCTCCACAATACCCAGCAAAAGTTGGTGGTCGCTATATATGTCGGCATCGCGAACGGTTTTCACGTTCTGCAGAGAGCCAAGGAATCTTCTGCTGATCAGGAAGCGCTCCTGATCAGCAATACCATCCGGAGACTGCCAAGTGTATTTATGGATGTCTTTGTGGGAAAACTTGGTGCCACCCACAAAGAGGTGATGAGCGAAGGCTGTGTCCCCAACAACGGCCTTGAAGTTGTTGCTGTCACAGCTCATTTTGACGTTGAAGTTGCCCATGACAATTTTCGCATCACCCTTGAGTTATATGTCCGGGTATGTGCTTATTCTCCAACTAGCACTAACTTACATGGCTGTACCTGTTTTTGCAAAATTGCTAAGCTTGTAAACAAAGATAAGGTTTAAGTTAGTCTTAAGTGACCCATCATAGTGAACGGACGAAAATAATAAAAGAACAAAAGAAGTTATGTGTTTTTATTAAAGTGTCGCTCCCGTGTATAAACAAAAGTCTTGGGGGAGGACGTCAAGCATCGTCGCAGAAGGTGTCCTTGTGCTCATCATTGTCTTGATCTGTAGGGGCGTAGCATTGTATGATGGTGATGTTGCAGAACTTCGAGTAGAGTCGGATTGATATGATCCTGTCTGAGATGGATTTGCACTCCAAGAACGATCTTTTCACAGCTGGGAATAGTAGATCACCTACTCCTACTCTTGTGGTACTCTCCCGTTTGCGTCTGAAAATCGCCTTGCCTTTTCCATCTTATTTCGAAGAGTCCGAGGATCTGTAGGTGATATCGTTGCATCTCGGAACAGATTTGACTCAATCTGGAGGTCTCAAAGCCAAATATCTTTGCCGTTAAGTCCTGTTTAATCCTCTATTTACCGGATTATCGGAAAACCCTCAGTTACTTTGGAGGACCATACTATTCGGGATTTGGGTCCCCGAACTAACCCGCGAAGTATTTATATAGCGACCCGCTTGCTCCAAGACAGACGTTCGCTTTCAGCCGCATCCCTTCGGTGAACAGACACTGAGGTAGACTGTTGACTAGAAGTCGAAGATATATATATGAACCCTCTCCGATTAGCTACCGACCCGTAGTTCCAAAGGGGTTGGATACCCAATTTCTTTATGGGTTGCTCATCACCCAGGGTGTACCACATGGAAGTTCGGAGCCGGATGTTAGTCTAGGATAGACTAGACCAGGTTACATTGTATTGCCAATCACTAAAATTACATTAATATTGGCACAAGAGTTTTTTGCTTAGTTTTCAACGCGTAGACGAGCACTGGCTTGATGGCGAATAGCTGATTTGTGTCTCTGGGCATATTCTGATAGTTTTTGTTTCAATGGTCTTACATACTTACCTAGATGGCGCTACAGTTCGGGGTCAACCAAGGCCTCACCAACAAGCCTCTCCAGCCAGCGATCTTTGGCCAGCTGCTTCCAGTGCCATTCACACATTTGGTTGAGGTCCCTTTCCACCCGTAGGTGCCACCTTAGATACGGTCGTCCTCTGCTGCGTCGTCCTCGGGATTGAAGTCGAAAACTCTTTGGGCCGAGGCGGTGATGTTCATTCGCTCTACATGGCCCAGCCATCTTAAACGTTGGATCCGTAGACGTCTAATCAAATCCGTTGTCGCTGTACAGTCCGTACAGTTCTTGGTTGAATCTTCTCCTCCACTCTCCGTTTACACAAACGGGACCAAAGATTGCACGCAGAATTTTCCTCTCGAAACGCCCAAGAGCCTCGTCATCCGTTTTTTGATAAAGTCCAAGTCTGAGCGCCATAGAGGAGAACCGAGATAATTAAGGTTTTGTAAAGAAGAAGCGGACAACGCTGCTGTCGTTGCTGCTTGTCACTATCGAGCCAAGGTAGACGAAGTGCTTGATTACTTCAAAAATATAGCTGCCGAAGGTGACGCTCTGACCAAGACGTCGGTGTCGCGCGTATTTCTTTGATGACAGCATCCCATTTACCCTTAGGCCCACTTGCGAACGCCTCATTGATGTCTCGCTTTGTCTGTCCAATACCGTCAATGTCATCTGCGAAGGCGAGCAGTTGTGTAGACTTGGCCGCAGAGCTGCACGATCTTTTCAAGTATCATGTTAAAGAAATCACATGACAATGCGTCACCCTGTCTAAATCTTTTTTTAACATCGAAGGTATCGGATAATTCACATCCGACCTTAATGGAGCAGCGAGAATTCTCCATAGTCATCTTGCACAGTCTGACGAGTTTGGCTGGGATGTTAAAACATGGCTCTGTATAGCTCTCCTCTATAAATACTGTCATATGCAGCTTTAAAGTCGACAAAGAGGTGGTGCGTGTCGAGCTGAAATTCATGGGTCTTCTCCAAGATCTGCTGCAGTGTAAATATTTGGTCTATCGTGGATTTTCCTGGCCTGAAATCACATTGATAGGAACCTACCTACAACCTCCACCTAACATAGGTACGCAATGTTGTAGAGAGTTATCCCTCTGTAATTTGCGCTGTCATAGGGATCTCCTTTCTTATGGACCGGGCAAACGATGCTGAGATTCCATTCATTGGGCATGCTTTCATCCGACCATATCTTGCAGATGAGTTGGTGTTCATCCAGCTCATCGCCAGCTGCTTTAAATAGTTCGGCGGACTCCTCGCCTGCTCCAGCAGCTTTATGAGACTTAAGTTTCGATATCGCTATCTTAACATCGTCTAGGTCGGGTGGACGGGATTCTCTTTCGCCGTCCATTGTGAAAGTGAATGATTCATTCCGCCTGACCGCGACATTTTGACTATCATCGCCGTTATACAGTCTGCAGACACAGACTTTTACCACAGTCTCAGCACCGACTCTGACTCCACTATTAGTTGTTCGTCCCTGCAGGCTTCCGCTCTGGCTTTTTAGCCTTGGCATGTTCGTTTTAATTTTTGGTAAAACTTTCGAACTTTTCGTTCCTGCAATAGCATCTCTCCATCTCCTCGATCTCGCGCTGCCCGTGCTCCTTTTTTTTTTTTTCTCAGAAGCACATGCTCCTCCCTCCTTTTCTGAGCTCGCGAGCAGCTCTCGCCCATTGATGCAGTGTAGCCATGTATGTATTTGTATGATGTGAGCCTGTCTGCACTCGTCACCAAACCAGGGGTTTCTCGAAGGTGGTGGCTTGAAACCGAGTACATCTGAGGCGGCCTCTCTGATGGCGTTCTGACAACGACTCCATTGCTGCTCTACGGTTTGTGCAGATTGCATCGGGTGTTGAACGATGTCACTTCCGTCGTAACACGCGCCCTTATTTAATTGGTGCGCTTATGTATTTGTCCTTTTCTATTTAGTTCCAAATTCTTTGGTCCCAATGTCGGGCATTTCCGGAAATCAAATAAAAAAAAGTCTGTCTACTGAAAAATCGGCACGTGGTTTTTATTCTTTCGCTTGAAGTTGGATTTAGAGTTTCCCCTTTTTTTTCTACGACGATCAACTAACGCGTAAACATTTGGTCCTAACGAGCGCGGATCTATGAACTTCGTATCGTAAATATTAATTCGTATAATTATAATACATTCATACTCGTATAATCCCTCGCGATCGAAAAAAAAAAATAAAAATCGAAATTTCCAACTCGATCACTTCTGTGTTCTTTCGCATACGTTTCCCACAGCAGTGGGTGAAGATTAAAAAAAAAAAAAAAAAAAAACTAAATTGCGGCCAATCGTGCATTAACTACCTTGCTAATTCAGTGAAAAAAAAAACGAATCCCATTCAAAAAAAAGTGTGGCAAAGTAGAAGTACGAGTACTATTTGTCATCAAACGACCATCAAAACCCTTTTTTATTTCTTTCAAAGCGAATTTTGTCAATCAGTGGTTATTCTATTAGTGAGCATTTCAGACTTTAAGGCGTGGATATGGATTTATTAAAGCGACAACGCGCGGCGCTGAAGGGCCAGGTAACACGGATTGCTACATTCTGCGAGGCACCGGGTGCTCCGCTAGCCCAAAGTAAATTGCGCCAGACGCGGTTAGAGCAGCACATGCAAGAGTTCGAACGAGTCCAAACCGAAATTGAGGCGTTGATCGAAGACGAAGAGCAATTATCGGAGGAAAGTGAGTATCGTGCTTAGTTCGAATTAACCTTTTATGAAGTGCACGCAAAACTTTCTGACATAATACAAAATCTGTGTGATTCGCGGACAGATTCTGAAAGTGATATTACTAAAACACTTAAATCGTTGGCCGAAAATCAATCTTCGCTACACGAAATAGTAAAATCCATTGCAGATTCACAATTTTAAGGAGCGAAAAGGACCAAAACTATTTTACGAATAAAACCCAAAAATCTGTTTTTAAATTTTATTTTTTTATTTCTGGCCTTCCTTCCTCTGAATCTATCTTAAGACTGATTTTATAATTTTTGTTTCCTGCACACCAAACTTCGTAATCCAATCATTTCAATAAGGGTTCATATGCGGTTATCGATCCGCAGTGCAATTTATGACCCACTTTAGTATTTATGTTGACTTTTGTTTACGCGAGTATCGGCGATCTTTGGTTCACATGCGGTTATCGATCCGCAGTGCATTTTATGACCCACTTTAGTGTCAATGCTATGCTTGGGTTTGTTTATCCAAGTGTCGGCGATCTTTATGTAGATCGATGGTCGTTAATGAATATATGGATTACGAATATGCTGTGCAAGTGTTTTTATTTATGGGGTCGGTTCTTAGGGAAAGTGAAATATGGGATTGTGATATATGTACATAGGGTTTAAATGATTGTAGGTGCGGGGTAAGTGGTAAGTGAGGGGTGAGCAGCAAGTATAACTATTCACCGCGTCGGTCCATCACGATAACAAAGCCAGAGCTTCCATCCCGACTTCCGGAAGTTAAACTTCCAGAATTTTCCGGTAGGTTTGATGAGTAGATTCGGTTTCGCGATTTATTTAATGCTTTAGTTGTGTCCAAGGAGTCGTTAACTGGGGTCGAAAAATTAGAATACTTGCAAATGCGTTTAAAGGGCGATGCTGCGTCGATTGTTAAACATCTGCCGCTAAGCAATGACAATTTTAATGTCGCATGGACATCGTTAAAGCTTCACTACGATAAGCCCCAATTTATCATGGTGGCCCATTTAGACAATCTTTTCGATCAACCAGCGGTAAAACACGGTTACTTATCAGAAATTAAACGTTTCTTAAGTACGACGACTGAAAATATTAATGCTCTTATGGCTTTGAAAATGCCGGTCGCTTCGTGGGACACTCTGCTTATTTACCTTTTGTCCAAAAAGCTCGACGGTGAAAACAAGGTGTTGTGGGTGCGAAGCATTAAGAATATAGAGAGTCCATCGGTTTCGGACTTTACTAATTTCTTGCGGGAACGAATAAATGAGCTTGAAAGCTTGCATTTCTCGCGAGTCGGGCGAGTGAATTCGGCAAGTGTGAACAAAACGGTCGCTAGTAGAGAGCAAGAAAAGCGTGTTTTCAGTGCAATGGCACCGGTGTGTCTCAAATGTAAACAAAAGCACCACCTTTATCAATGTGCACAGTTCCGAGAGCTCGCTGTACCAGATCGGTGTGAATTCGTGAAAAACAATAATATTTGTCAAAACTGTCTTCGGGTAAAACACGCTGTAACTGAATGCAAGTTCTCCAATTGCAAAACGTGCGGTCTTAAACACAACACAATGCTCCATATTGAGTGCAGTTCGTCTCCTCCGATGTCACCAAGCACCTCGCGCGGTATTTCGGGTGGATTAGCTATAAATTCGGCTGAGGTGTATCGGGAGTGCTTTACGATGTTGCCGACGGCTATAGTGTTAGTTAAGGGTATTAACAACGAATTTCAGCCGTGCAGAGCCCTACTTGATTCGGGATCGCAGGCTACGTTAATTACTGAGGCTTGCGTACAGCGTCTAGGACTTAAACGGTTTCATGCGAAAATTCCCATTGTGGGTATCGGTCATAACGGAAATAATCAAGGTACACGCGGTAAAGTGAAGCTCGAAATTTCGTCGCCGGTAATCGCAACATCTCGGTTCTCGGTTCAAGCCTTTGTCTTGTCGCATTTAACGAACGATTTACCAAGTGTTCAAATCCCGGGTTCTAGTCTTTCATATTTCAAAGATTTGCCATTAGCAGACGAATCGTGTCTCAGCCCAAATAAAATCGATATACTCCTTGGTGCGGATATCTTCTTTGAAATATTCACTGAAGGGAAAGTCGTGCACCCCTCAGGTTCCCCTGTTGCCCAGAACACTATATTCGGCTGGGTGCTTGCCGGAAATATCTCGTCGTGTCAAGAAAGAATGCTAAACGTATTACATTCCACTTTAGACCTAGACGTGCTCTTAAGACAATTCTTTGAGCATGATGAATTCAATGATGTGCGTCGAATCGATAACGAGGTAAGTGTATCTATCGAAGATCACTTTATTGCAACACATTGTACTAATTCCGAAGGAAGATACGTAGTTAAATTACCATTCAATAAAACTCCCGTTGAGTTCGGTGATTCACGTGGGGCAGCGCTCAAATTGCTGAGTGCAATGGAGCGACGATTCGCCAAGGATTCGGTATTAAAACGCGATTATATAAACTTTATGCGCGAGTACGAGCGATTGGGCCATATGGCACTCGTACCCTCAAGCGACCTCGAACGGCCGTCCTTTTACTTGCCACATCACGCGGTAATCAAACCCGATAGCGCTACGACTAAACTACGGGTAGTTTTTAACGCGTCGTCTAAATCGACAAACGGTTTTTCTTTAAACGACTATTTACTTGTCGGGCCGACTATCCAGAATGATTTATTTACCTGTACCATACGGTTTCGTAAGCATAGGGTAGCGGTAAAGGCTGATATTGCCAAAATGTATCGGCAGATCCTTGTGGAGCCCTCCTACTAACCAAACTGGTTAATAAGGTTAAAGATGCTCTTGCGATTCATGATATCGAGTGCTTCGCGTACACGGACTCTGCAGCAGTTTTATATTGGATTCAGGGATATCCACGCGCGCGCAATGCTTTCGTCGATAATCGCGTATCACAAATTGTCGCTCAATTTCCTGCATCCATATGGCATTATGTACGTTCGGCTGAAAATCCCGCTGATTGCACTACTCGCGGGTTGATGCCAAGAAACTTACCGAAACTAGAGTTATGGTGGAACGGTCCATCCTTTTTACGTGACACGGTGATCACCTTTTCGAAATTGCCTACCTCTAAGAAATCTATAAACGAAAACGAAGCCCTTGTATGCTTAACCAATTCAGCTAGTGCCGGTGAGTGGGACATTTTTGAAAGATTCTCGAATCTAAACCGTTTATTTCGGGTAATTGCGCGGTGCCTTCGTTTATTTAGAAGATACAAATCTCCATTTGTGGTAACTAACAGGACTTTTCTATCCGCACGCGACATACGCGATGCTAAAATCGCTTTGGTGAAGCGCGCGCAAAAGGATTCGCTTCGCGTTGAGATTGCGACTATAGAAAGCGGTCATACCATCTCCAAGGGTAAATATGCAGCGATGAGTCCCTTTATCGACTCAGAGGGTGTGCTCCGTGTAGGTGGAAGACTTGAAAACGCTCACATACCGTTCGACCAAAAACATCCCATAATCCTTCATAAGGACCATCCATTAACGCGACTTATCGTTAACGCCTATCATGCTAACAACATGCATGCCGGAATGCGTCAAATGACTTATCTGGTTTCGCTCGATTATTTTGTGTTCGGTATCCATCATGTCATCAAACGGTGCATATACCAGTGCACAATATGTAAGCGACACCGCGCGGTTTCCTATCAGCAACAGATGGCGAATTTACCGAAGCAGCGATTGGAACCGGGAGTTACCTTCGGCAACACTGGCGTCGATTACGCTGGTCCGTTTATTGTGCGTTCGTGGAAGGGGCGAGGAGCTAAACAGTATAAGGCATACGTGGCCCTATTCATCTGCTTGGCTACGAAAGCCTTGCATTTGGAGCTTGTCTCGGACTTGTCGTCTTCAGCGTTTATTGCGGCATTACGTCGATTTGTAGCCAGGCGAGGTAGATGTCACACAATATTTAGTGACAATGGCACTAATTTTGTTGGAGCCAATCAACAACTTCGCGATTGGTCCAACCTCCTTAACTCTACACGATTCCAGGAGGATGTTTGCAGCGAGTTGACGACCAAAGGCATAACCTGGCGTTTCACACCACCTCATGCGCCACATTTCGGGGGCATCTGGGAGGCAGGCGTAAAAACGGTTAAGTTTCATATGAGGCGGGTCCTGGGTCAGGCATCCCTAACGTACGAAGAATTAACTACAATTTTGTGCCAAATCGAGGCTTCTGCCAATTCCAGGCCCTTATGTGCACGTTTCGAAGGAGATGTCGATCCGCTTACTCCCGCACATTTCCTCATCGCTCGACCAATGTCAACGACACCGGAACCAGACCTATCATCCGAAAGAACGTCACTATTGAATCGATGGCAATATCTTCAGCAGCTTCTTCAAAACTTTTGGCGAAAATGGTCTCAGGATTATTTGACGCAACTAAGGAAGCGGCCTAAGTGGCTGCTGAAACACAAAAACATTCAACCTAACGATGTCGTCATCATTAAGGACGAAAATCAACCACCATGTCGATGGTCTCTCGGACGTGTAACGCGAATATACCCAGGGCGAGACGGACTTGTTCGAGTTGCATCAGTAGTCACTTCAAAAGGAGAGTTAAAGCGTCCGGTTTGCAAGCTGTGTCCTCTACTCGTGGATGATGGTTGAAAGGAGCTTTCAACGGCGGGAGGATGTTGAACGATGTCACTTCCGTCGTAACACGCGCCCTTATTTAATTGGTGCGCGTATGTATTTGTCCTTTTCTATTTGGTTCCAAATTCTTTGGTCCCAATGTCGGGCATTTCCGGAAATCAAATAAAAAAAAGTCTGTCTACTGAAAAATCGGCACGTGGTTTTTATTCTTTCGCTTGAAGTTGGATTTAGAGTTTCCCCTTTTTTTTCTACGACGATCGACTAACGCGTAAACATCGGGTCTTGAGAGAGCTTAAGGGAGACTTGGTGGGCAAAGGTCCTGGCGGTCTCTTGCGATTGCAGCTTTCCGACGTTAAATTTTAGTGTTCTTACTCAACTCCGTTGATTCCGAGGAATTCGCATCCAACAAGGTAATGATCCGAGTTTCAATGGTCAATTCAACTTTATTAGCTGTTGCAGGCAACGATTCCCAGCAATCATGTCGTCAATATTGCGCACTGGTGACGAGGTTAATGTTGAATCTTATGTTCCTTCTTGGATCTTTCCCGGGACTTTAAGGCATTTAGAAAAAGTTGAACATTTAGCTTCAAATGCTTCCGCGAAATATTACTCTGTTTGAGTCGAATCCTCATCTTAAATGCTTGCAATTCATTTCTTTTTAATTATTTCTCTTGTCCACAGACTTTTTTGCCGATGCCAAAACCTCCACATTTGAAACGAACAAACCAACGGTCAAAAGTCTTTTAAGTTTGAGTATGTTCATTATAAACTTCGATGGCTCTGATATTTGATTTCAACAGTTTTAGGGGCACTAATACGGTTCCTATAAAGACAAATGGTTGTTGCCACTGACAGAAAGGTTCATAACTTCGCTATATACACAAATGTGCGCATTTGCTTTAGGTGACAGACGATTTTGAAAGACGTCAAACCCCAATAGCTGTTTCGTAATTGCCGCTTGGGTACATGTTAATCCCCTTCTCGTATCAAAACATTATGATACGCCACACGTGCTTACTCTCAAAGTTTATATAAGTTGACACCAGCAGATCAGAGATGAAATAACCAGAATTGTGGTTTCTGTGAAATAGTTCCACGACCTCCACCTAACACTGGAAATTGACAAACAACCAGCCACCATTCACAGACCACAAAAAAAAAGACAAACTTCAATTAAATGCTTTATTTCTTTGAAATGTCAAAGGTTACTGCCAAAGGAGATTTAAAACGGACAATGGCGGCATACCGGGCTCAGCACCTTTCCGAAAGCCTTAAAGTACAAAAACAAAAATGTTTATCTCAAAGCAATGGAGCTCTGTGGGTACGATTTTAAGATTTACCTAAATACAGAACCATCGGTATGAAGCCCCAGTGGAAGATGGTTTTTGATACGTCGAAAACAGCCTCTAAACGTTCCTTAGCTCCTGGCGTTAAGCCCATTGTGAAATAATTCAAATTTAATTGAAAATTTTATGGAAAATATCAAGACTACTGACACACGAGTTGTGATTTTCTTTTTGACAAGTGAATGAAAGCTATGTTCGAGCTATAATGTTCGTGAATGGATGCATACAGCGCCGCAATGGGTAGGTTCAGGTATTTATCCTTAAATAAATCGAGATATTGTATAATTGTATTGAGTTAAAGACGACCTATGTTGCAACCGATATTTTTAAAATTCAATCATAATAGACTTAAGTGAGCTTAATCCTGTCAAAACCCAACGAAATTCCCACTTAAGTGAAAACTCAATGAACTGTCAAATTGCCCATTTTCGATTTGCTTACATGTGTTTTTTAAAATTGTTTTTGGAGCTATTCGAATCCTCGCCTAATGTTTCTTTCTATTTAGACTTTCAATGGTCGTGTTAGTTACGTCGTAACTGGCGAAAATCCTCTTAATTGTATAATGATTGGAGCTTTAAGTCGTTAAATATGAAATTTTAGATGCCCTTTTTTTTAAAGCCCCTATCCTTTAGTTAAGTTTTGAAGTTAAATTGTATGCCCTCTGGGACAGTTCATAGGATTCATTTGGAGATGATTACATAAACTCGGTAATCGGTCGGGGATAATTTTGGTGAGAAGGCGAATGAGGCAAATCCTTATATCTCAACCTCGGCATCTTCAAGAACATTGACTGGACTGTATGTGGTTTGATATTATCATGTAGCAGTATACAATCTTGCTTATTTACCATTGAAGATCTCATATTTTTAGTTATTTGGCAATATCGACTTAGAAACTTGCAACAAAGTTCAGAACAGTCGTGGCTGTTCAATAATCTCCTCTGGTCACCCTTCGCAAAATTTTGTAAGTCGATTTCAAGCGGATGATCAGTGGATCAAGAAGGTCATATGCAACGCCTTAACACATAATATATACAAAAGTTGTAACAAATATTCATGAATCACAGGTGAATAATATAATATTATAAAGTGTTTTTAGCATTTTAGGATACACCACGGCATATTTACTCGACAACGTTGTAGTTATTGGTATTTGACACCGCGTAGCCTCTGAGCCACCTACTTTTTTTTTTTTTATAATTCTTGCAACTTCAAGAGTGTATGCTGTTATGGTGTTTGTCACACAACCTGTATGGGGTGCAGATGGTTTGTGTCGAAGATGTTCGTTCACTAGTCTCCGGGGGTGGTTGTCCTAGATAGGATTTGAGAGATTCGATTGAATTTGCGTTGATTGTAGTTCACAGTAACTCTTTCGTTTCCATGTTATTAAGGTGTTATATTGGAAATGCACACACAGGGTATGAATTTTGAAATGATCTTATGCTGCGAGTGTTATGCCTTCGTCATCATTTTTTGATCATCTCTCATTCACAACTGATGTTGTTGCACAGTTTTTCGGACGGACTTGAACTACAGACCTTCGGCTCAACAGTCGATGATGATTACCATTGCACCACGACTACCACTTAATCACCGTATAAGTAAAAATCAACTTCCAATATTCAGCGTAGAGTACCAAACGTGCGCTGGAGCTGCCCGCAAGGTGCCGTTCTGTCTCCGCTGTAATGGTGCATGCTGGTCGACTCTCTGCTCGATGCTCTCAGTGCCTTTTTAAACTATGCCCAGGCCTATACGGATGATGTTGCCGTTCCCTCTGTCAGCTCATATTTAGCAACTGTCTGTCTCAAAGCACAGGCGGCACTAAATGTGTTCCATGACTGGTGCACGAGTAATGGGCCATCGTAAGACTAATGTCGTTCTCTTCACCAGAAGAAGGAGAAATACTGGCAATACTCAGCTGGTGTTAAAAGGCATTTCAATCGCGATATCCAAGGAAGCTAAGTATAGTACCTGCGAGCCATAGATAGCAAGCTTCTTTGGTCAAAGCACGTTGAGTCCACCAAAGCGCTGTCAGCTTTCTTGGAAATGCAAATGTGCCTTTGTCAACGTATGGGACTTATAGCCGTAAAAGGTCCTCTGGCAATTATAAGGCCGATAACCTCATATGCATCGGCTATCCGTCGGAACAGGCTTACATGCAAGCACGTCGTGGCCTCTTCCACCAAACTCCAAGGAGCTGCTCTTGATGATATGATGAATCTTCCACCCCTTGTCATATTTACCAGAGGGTGCGCACTAGAAGCTATGTCTTAGCTCAAGAGTAATGGCAATGACATCGACCATCCTATCGCGCTATGATTTCACAGTCAAGTCGTCTCGGACCCTCTATTCAGCTCCAAATTAGTGCATGAACTCAAGGCCTTTTTGAACAAAGTAGGAAGACTAAATTCACTAAGGCTTGTATGTGTCCCAGGTCATTCTGGGATCGCAGGAAATGAGAACTCCGATGGACTCGCTAGAAGGGGCTCAGAGGAGAATTTCTCAGGACCTAAACCCGCCTTAGGTCTACTTATTTCCACGGTTAAGCCCATAGACAATAGCCCAAGACAATAACAGTTGGGTCTTTAATGGGTCTTTAATGATGAAGGGAATATCTAGGATGCAGGATGACTAAGCGCGTATGCCCTGATGTCTGCAAGACGTCCGCAACATTCTTCTTATCCTTAAGGAGAAATGATTGCAGAAGACTTGTGGGCGTCATTACGGGCCATTACACTTTTGCTTAGCATCTCTATGTGTTTGGCAGTGAGACGGCTACCAGTGCTGCCTGTTGCGAGAAGGATGACACAGCGGAACACTTTCTCTGCGACTGTTCCGTTTTCGCTCACGCACGGTGGCGCACCCTTGGAGCCGACGTGGAATGTGCCGAATCTCACTACCTCACTAAAGCTGCTGCTCACTTTTCTCCGGACAACGGGGAAAATACAATAAAGAAAGGTGTCTGTCCCTGGACCAGTATTTGCGAAGGTAATCATCACCGACTGTTGAGCCGAAGGTCTGTAGTTCAAGTCTGTCCATAGTCAAGAACAATTTCCAGGAAAAACAGTGCAAAAACATGAGTTGTGAGTCAGAGATGATCAAAAGGTGCTGACGAAGGCATAACACTCGCAGCATAAGATCATTTCAAAATTCATACCCTGTGTGTGCATTTCCAATATAACACCTTAATAACATGGAAACGAAAGAGTTACTGTGAACTACAATCAACGCAAATTCAATCGAATCTCTCAAATCCTATCTAGGACAACCACCCCCGGAGACTAGTGAACGAACATCTTCGACACAAACCATCTGCACCCCATACAGGTTGTGTGACAGACACCATAAGAGCGTACACTTTTGAAGTTGCAAGAATTATAAAAAAAAAATAAAAAAATAAAACCAGCCTCAAAAAAGAAGAATAGTGTATCAGCTGCTAACGCGTGATGAGCGAGTTCGGATCCCAATAACAAACACGCCATCGAATGTATTTTCGCGGCTTTCTCCTCGACAGCGTACTGGCAAAACCCTCCGCAGTACACTTGCCTTGAAAAAGTTTCTCGGTTCTCGCCGTTCGGATTCGACATTAAGCTGTAGATCTCGTTCACTTGTGTGAAAAACAAATTACACGCAACATACGTGAATGAAGCTTGGCTCTTGCTCTTCATGAGCTGTAACGCCATTTACGAGTAATAATAATAATAGCTTTTCTTGCCATACTCCCACTGTAACATCCTCGTTATCGTTGAACGACTCACATCAACGATTTAGTCTTTCCGGAGTAAACAAATTGAGGTGAATCTCAGGCAGAAATTGTTGTTGTTGTTGTCAAACCCAATCTTTTCACCATTTCCAATTGTTACATTTATGGACAAGTTTTTAAAATTTGTAAACCAATTTCGACGCAGACTCATGTGGTCACTGGCACCAGAACCTAAAATCCAAACGTATTCGTCATCAAGTGGAAATGAAACTTGGCTCACAAAAGTATCACCGTAAATAAGGCTGAAATTCAAAATGTGACAATTATATAAACTGATATAAATAAAACATATTTTTTCCGACCTTAATAATTGTGTGTGTGCCTTAAAGTAATTTATTTTGAGTGGGACTGAATGATACCACTCGTACCGGCATCGGTTGACGTTTGAGGACTAGAAACAGTTGAGTCCAACTGTCAAGTTGCGGCTGTCAGGGGAATCAGGTAAATATTTATATCAGGCATGAAACATTTTCAAAATAAGTTTACCGAAAGTTTCTGAACGAAAACAAGTCTTCAATTTTGCATTTACAATTATCGCTGAATCCTTATGCATCAGGTAAGCATAAAATATAGCAGGTTGCTAGCAGTATTTTATAAAAAATAATCTTTTTAGAATGACATACACAGTCGGATCAATGTGCCCGGATTGCATCAACTTTGGCGAAGTCAACGTGCTCAGGATGTTTTACATCAGTCTGGACGAACAGATTATAAAATGCCAGAGCAACAAATGTATGTTTCCATATATGAAGCGGTCTGCCTTAAAAAGCACCTTGGACTCGGACACATTTCCGTCTTCACCTCCGAAAGATGTTCCTCCCGATAAACCAGCTGAAAAATCGCTCAAACCGATCGAACCCGACAACATGCTTTCCTTGGACGATTACGTGAACAAAAGAGCGGAGCACGTCGAACCCCCTGTCGAAACGCTTAAAGTTGAAGAGAAAATTATTAATTTCGATTTCACCAGTTTGCTAAAGGACATCACACACAAGACCGAGGAGGAATCGAAGCCGCCAATAAGTGTCGCGTTACCACTATATTCAAGCAATGCGAATGCAGTTAAGACGTCGGAAGAGAGGAAAATACCTCCGAAAGCGCGGATAACAAGATGTCTTTCCAACGTAAAGACGAGACAAGCGCCGAGAAAGGAAAACGCCAGGTGTGTAAAACAGAAGACGAAGAAGAGCGAACCCACGTTGATCATCGAGCCAGAGACTGGGAAATCCATGCGGCCGTTGGATTACATAAAACATTTCTTGAACAAAAAATGATTGTAGCTGGTAGTGCATTAAGACTGATTTTGTTTCTCTAATATAAGAACACTTTTTAGATAATGTCTATGGTTCTGTGCACATTCTATTGTATTCAATCCGGTCGTCAAAGAGTCATCTTCTTTCTCATATCCTGCCAATTTTACTACTGTTCGTCCTCGATGTTCTTTAGCAACACACTTGCTTATAGCAATAACATGGAATTAAACACCTATTGCCCTTTTCTTCAGGCTTTATTAACTTGACCTTTAAATTTGTATGTACCATATGCATAGCGCTCTCAGGCGGTGGGAGTAATCGAAACGTAGAATATGCGAACGTTAAAGCTAGGGGAGACAACAACTTGGTAAACAAATTTCGATTGGTATTCGCTATAATATCATTGATCACATAAAACCGCTTCATGTACATACTCCTTCGTAGTGACAAACAAGATGTCAATATCTTACGTTTGAATGCATCCAAGATTGATGTCTGTGTAATTAAGCACATACCCTCTTGTTTAACGTGATTATCGCAAATATAGTAGTTCGATTATGGATGAGATATTTGACTGCAACTAAGGAGCTGCCACTAAACTTTGCTCGCTTAACATTCTCTGCCGCGCTGGCCTCTTAGCCAACATAGCTTGTCATGCCTTAATCCCATTGCATAATGCTTCTCGGTGGATCTGTCAATTGCTCCGTCGCTGACCATTCATGGAAATTGATTGCTTGCAAAGTGGGAAGACAAGTCAGAACAGCGAGGAGCTTAAAATGCAATAAAGATATGGGCAGCAAGCGACTCTTTGGCGGTTGAAATCTGTGATGCACCACAAGTTCTCCAAAATGACCCGATTCGGTCAGTAACAACCTAAACGCCATAAACCGATATATGGGAAACTCCACAATAAAACATCAATCGGCCTTTATAAAAATTAAAGAAATCAATTGGCAAAAATGAGGATAGCTACGATGACACGCTTTCATTATTATGGCAAATTAGGAATAACCTAGTACCTACAGTGAGTCTTGTGCAAATTAATCTGAACAAACACTTTTTTCCAAAAAATTGTATTATTTATTTAAAAGGTAGAAATAAGTAATGCCATCAAAAACATAACTTGTAAAAAAAACCAAGTCTCGCAACTCAGTTCTTCTACCGTAAAAAGTTGTGAGATCTATGTAATACCAAGTCGGTTAATTTATTCAGCCCCTACTTAAGGGACCTTCTGTCTTAAGTTATTACGTAATTAGCTAACCTAACAACATCTTATAGTGACCATATTAATATTAAAAATCTTTTATGTTTTAAATAAATAGATTGACTTGGCAATCGCACTAAACAATCTAATTTAATATAATATGTATTACTTGTGAGATGCATGCGATGGACAAGTCAATCTATTTATTTAAAACATAAAAGATTTTTAATATTAATATGGTCACTATAAGATGTTGTTAGGTTAGCTAATTACGTAATAACTTAAGACAGAAGGTCCCTTAAGTAGGGGCTGAATAAATTAACCGACTTGGTATTACATAGATCTCACAACTTTTTACGGTAGAAGAACTGAGTTGCGAGACTTGGTTTTTTTTACAAGTTATGTTTTTGATGGAATCTCATTTCTTTTTGTAGATAGTCCTACTTTTCTTCCTTTCCGGTACCTTCTACTTTTTGAATACCAACAACAGATTTTTTTAAAGCCCACTCTGTGTCTTATGAGCTTTTCTTATTTTTGTAGGTTGCCTTCCTCTTTTCTTTTCCGGTACTACTTCTTGAGCTTCAGCTGCAGTTTTTCTCAAAGCCCACTCCCTGTCTCTATGGGTTTTTCTCGGAGGCTTTGATGTTACAATTTTTGTCAAGTCTGGACGGTAAATGCTTCTTAATCTATTGTATTCACAAATTGAGGATTCCTGCGCTTTAATATTTCCAAAGTCGACATTAATTAGATGTAAGCCGCCCAGACTTGTAACTCTCGAAAGTGCCACGTTAGCTTGACCGGATGTGAATACTGCAGAACCGATATCCATCAGCGCATTATTTAGACTTAGGCCCTGACTTTTGTGTATAGTTATAGCATAGGCTATACATATAGGAAACTGTTCGCCATGAACATAAGCTCTATTAATAATTTCAAATTTAGTTTTGACCGGACCAAGCTCGTAAACCTGTTCTTTATCAAATGTAATGTATATTTTCTTAATTATTTTTGTATTTTCCGGATCAACCTTTACTCTTTGCACTATACCGATAGAACCATTAACTAAACCAAGACTCACGTCAATATTTCGCCTTAACATGACTTTTGCTCCTATTTTTATAATTATGTTCTCTTCTAGGCCCGCAGTCATAGAAGCATCGTCTTCATAATTTTTTATGCATTCACGAGCTCTTTTTGGTAGGTATCTGGGGCAATCTATGCTATCTACAGCTGTAAGTTTTATTTCGGGATGTGGGAGAGATCTAAGCATTGCAGTATTTAATTGTTGACACATGTTTTTTGTAGGTAATAAGCAAACGGTATCATCAGGAAGTTTCGAGAGGTGTTCAATTATTTCAATCAATCTGCTTTCATTTGAATTGGTTTTTAGAGTTATTAATCTAGTCGAGAGTAAGTCGCGGTCTTTTTGTGTAGTCACACCTAATCTTATTCTATTTAGCATTTCAACAAAGTCAGAATCATTGAGCTGTCGCATGTTAATAGTAAGTTCATCGTATACAAACAGTTCAATCCACAGATTCGTCATACTGAGGGAACCTAAGAACTTGTTAGTTTCAGCAGTTGAGAGTTTTTCAAAAGGTGACTTTTCTCTTACCGGCGGAAGCTGCAAAAGATCCCCGAAAACTACAAGATGTTTTTTTCCAAACCACCCATTCCGATAATCGCTTGTGTCAAATATCTCAGACAAGCGTAAATGAATATATGTTAAAGTAACATTGGATATCATCGACACTTCGTCTATGATAAACAACACTACTTCTTTCAAATCTGATCTCAGAACTTGGAGCACTTCATCGGGAAGTGGCTTGTACCTCGGTGTTTGCTTGTGTTCCACAGGCAGCTGCAATAGTCTGTGTATAGTCAATCCATTCACATTGAATGCAGCTATGCCTGTTGGAGCACTAACTGCCACTTTTTTGTTTAAATACATCTTAACCCTAACTTTAAGAGTTTTTATTAAAAACCTCTTTCCAGTGCCACCAGTTCCACTCACAAAACAGCGTAAAACGTCAGCGTTATTATCAGTTGTATCCATTTTATGTGTGATCATATCGAAGACTCTTTTTTGATCGGCATTAAGCTTTGCGATCATACTTTGAAGATCAGTCTGCTCTTCTTCTACCAGATTGATTCTCTGAAAGTCATCCATTGCGTTTGCAGTTTCCACAGCTTCAAAGTCTAAAGGCTTTTCAGGACCATCGTCATCATCACCAATTTCCCTTTCTTCGTTTATCTCAGCAACTTTAGATTCTATCATTTCACATGCTTTTTGTATCTTATATCTTGACTCTGTCATTGAATTACCATAATCGACTCCTTCTTTTAAATCTTCTTTCGCCAAAGTATCACACCCCATTTTGAGTTCATCTACGGAACACCATGGCTTGAATAAAAGAAGTAAAGAGAAGAAGTATTTCTCTGGTACTTGTTCTCCGTCGTAGAAATAGTGATAGAAATATGGGTTATCTCTTCTTTTCAGGAACTTTTTACCGTCATTTATTTCGTAGCACTCGACTTTAGAGGACTGGGCATGTTTTAACAATATCGTAATTTTGAGCGAAACTGTACAAGTTAGTAGTCTCCAACTCTTTAGGCCGTTTGGGATAGTGGTCATCAATCCAAGACTCGTAATAAATATCGGTGGACTCCGGTTCCAGCATCATCATATCAGATTTAGATTTAACGCGCCGGTTACGAAAAATGTTGACGTCCAGCCATCGAATTGTTGTGGTAGGATCTGTACCGTACAAAGGAATACCAAGTAGAGTGTCACTGGCTTCCAAAGAGCCGCACTCTCTATTAGATAAAACTCTAAGGCCAATGTTAAACAGGCGGCTTCTTTAAGGTTTTGTAGAGTTTATGTCTTGAAAGATATCAGCAACATGAGTTTTCTCGCTTTTGGTGGTATATTTTGCAAATGTAACTTTGTAATCCTATGTACTAGAAAACCCGTGGCCGGACACCGAACATACAATTTGTTTTAAAATTGATTTAATTATAAGTTCATCAAATGGTTATTAAATATATGTACATAATAAAGATACATATTTATTTTATATTCCGTCAAATACATGAACCACATTGACCACTAAACCCAATTCCCCAACCGCCAATTGATTGTTGCATTGCATATTTTTAGGAGTTAATCGCCATCTAGATAAATTGAAAAAGGATACATACAGACACTATCCTATTAGTAATAATATTTGGTGTATCTAGAAAACTGGACCAAAATTGCAAAATATTTTAGTTTTTCCTTGATTTATACACTAAACACTAATTGTATTCTAAATTTCAAGCTTCTATGTCTGCTAGAAGTGCCCTAGAGTTTTGATGATCGGTCAGTGAGTGAGTGAGTGAGTGAGTGAGTGAGTGAGTGAGTGAGTGAGTGAGTGAGTGAGTGACAGAATTAAGAAACTTTGACTAGTTATAATTCTTAAACTACTGGTTCAAATTTAATGAAATTTGAAATATACCGTGTCTATGCGATGCCTGCTGGGTTACTGAAAATTCAGGCTTCTAGTTTTATCCACAACGAAGTTATAGGGGGTCGAAAATGGCCCGAACTGCTTCGAGAAAAGGATGGTACGGCCGTGCCGCTTTTTTGCTCGACTTGGCGGGGGCACTGCCGTGCCCCCAGAACGGCCGTGCCGCTTTTTTGCTCGACTTGGCGGGGGCACTGCCGTGCCCCCAGATAAATTATTGAAATTAAATTTTAATGTTCCACTTTTGGCTTTTAGTACCATTTTAACTCGTTTTGCCATAGATTCCACCAGTTTTTGACAGTTGTAACGATTTTTGGATCCCGGTGCCACACTTGAAAAACTAACACAATCAGCTTCGTGTTGTCGTACAATCCATGTTTCTCGGCCTAGTTTTGAATATAGCCCATATATTTTCAATGGGATTAATGTCTGGCGAGTCGGGAGGCCAAACCAGAGACGTAATACCAAGCTTAAGGGCTAACCATAATAGGCAGAAGCTGGGCAGAAGCAAGCAGAAGCTTATGTCAGATCCGAACGAAATTCTCCCCTCTGTTTCAACGAATAGTCAAGATACCCACAATGAACAGATGCAAGCAGAAGCAAGCAGAAGGAAAGGAACTGTCAATTTTTTTTCATTCGATAAGGCTTTGGCATTTTCCTTTTTGTTGAAAAAAAAAGTCATCTGCTTTATCATAGACACTTATTGTCCTGCACAAGTGATATCAAGTGGCGGGGGAGTTGCGATCTTCATTAAAAATAATTTAAAGCATAAAGTCATATATAGCGGTGAAGTGCGGAGGTTCCAGGTGCTAGAGGACTGCATTGTGTGCATTCCTCTCCGAAATGGAAAGAGAATGTACATTATAGCAGCCTATGCACCTGAAGCACCTCAACCCAATATTTTCATTGCAGAACTCGAGACACTTTTTCGATCTCTGCACTTAAATTTGGTGGAAAACTACTACATCCTGACCGGCGATTTGAATGCCAAACATAGTGACTGGGGAAACAACATACCCAACACTAGGGGAAGCCTACTAAGCCATTGGTGGGTTTTGCGGAACATAGAGTACAGACTCAAATTACTCGCAACGGATAGTCCGTCGTATCCTAGGAGCGGCTCTTATCTGGATCTCATGCTGCTTGACTCTAGACTGAGACTGTTGTATATGATTTCCGAAATAGATCTGTCTCTCTTTCTGATGACGGTGTATTCTCTAATGTGATTAGACGACAGTCTAAGCTCAACCACCATAGAGTCGACAATAAAGCTCCTTGTTAAGTAACACACACGTCTTTTACTTGTACGCCAATACCACATGGCGCAGCCGGTTATTGTGTGATTATCAATTTTGTTTTTTAAAAACCTGCGCTAGCTACTTAAAACACTAAGTATACAAAAAAAAAAAAAAAACAGTACAACAATACGTGGAGCAAACTACAAGGCGAAAAGGCAGTGATGGATTTTCCTAAACCACAACAGTTAAACTTGGACGGCAATCTTAAAGAAAATTGGAAAAAAATTAGAACCCATTTCGAAATATATGCGACAGCAACGAAGACGGATAAAGAAGAAGGGAAAATTCATGTGGCGAGGTTTTTGAGTTGTGCCGGTACGGATGCCATAGAGCTCTTTCTCACTTTCGCATTAACTGGGGAGCAGCAGAAAGAAATTGCAGTAGTGATTAACAAGTTCGAAGAATACTGCAATCCACGGACAAATGTTGTGTATGAGAGATATCGTTTTCATATGAGAAACCAAAAAGAAGGTGAACCGTTTGACCATTTTCTAAAAGAAATTTCGACATTGGTGGAAAGCTGCAGCTTAGAGACAGAGTGGTCATTGGAATAGCGGATCGAACGGTGCAGGCACAGTTATTGAAAATTGGTGATCTCACGCTGGAAAAGGATATAGAAACATGCAGAGTAGCTGAAATGACGGGAGCGCAAAGCAAAATTATGCAGGGTGAAGCGGCGGGAGTAAGTGGAATGAAAGTTGCAGTGGATGTTGTGAAAAAAAAAATTGGGAAGTAAACAGCAAACAGATTTACCGCATAATAAAAGTAAAGCTTTTAATATTAATTCTAGATGTAAAGGGAATGCACAGTCATCAGGGAGGGTCAATGAGAAAAGCAAATGCAAATTTTGCAACTACACGCATATGAGAGGGAAGTGTCCAGCTTTTGGCAAAAAAATGTTCGGTGTGCGGGAAATCAAATCATTTTGCTGCAGTGTGTCACAAGCGAAGAGAGGTAAGTGATGTTGCTGTGAGACATGAGAACGTCAGTGATGGCGAGTTATTCATTGATTCGGTATATAATAGAAACATCAATAGAAACAGGTGCTGTATTGAAAGCTTACTTGTAGAAGGGCAGATGGTTGACTTCAAATTAGATACAGGCTCCCAGGTGAATATACTGCCACTTAGAGTTTTTAATTGCTTTAAGCATAGGCTCCATCTAAAGGCGTATTCGGTTAAATTGGAAGCATATGGTGGGTTTAGGCTTGCAGTTGTTGGTGCAACAGACTGTATGGTTACTCACAAAGCTAAGCAGTACAATTTCTCATTCGTTGTAGTAGAGAACGGTTGTCAGCCTTTACTAGGAATCGATTCGTGCATGGAGCTAGGTGTCGTAAAACGTGTGGATAGCGTAGCTTTAGGAGGCTTTTAAACAGAGGAATAAGGATGTATTTGAGGGCTTTGAATTTTTCCAGACACACGTCATTTAGTGCTCCGAGAGGGGGCACTCCCAGTTAACAAGCCGCCAAGTCGGATACCTTTAAGCATAAGGATAGGGTTAAAAATACACTGGATAGAATGGAGGAGAGAGGGATCATCTCGAAAGTGGATGAGCCAAGTGAGTGGTCCCATAATATGGTAGTGGTAGAGAAAAAAGATGGATCGCTTCGAATTTGTCTAGATCCCAAAGAACTAAACGCAGCTATTAAAGAGGAACATTTTATGTTGCCATCATTTGAGGATTTTAGACAGGAAATGCGTAACTTAAAATATTTTTCAGTCTTGGACTTGAAGGAGGGATTTTGGCAGTTACGATTAGACGAGGATTCAAAAAATTTGACAGTGTTTAGTACCCCCTATAATGGCTGTTATAGGTTTAACGTCTTACCATTTGGAATAAAAGTTGCACCCGAGAAGAAGAAAAGTTGAACAGCAAATATTTCGGCCAGCTAAAAGGAACCTTTGTTTATATCGATGACCTGATTGTAGGCGGTAGAACGCTGGATGAACATGATGAAAATTTGGAAGCAGTCCTAAATAGAGCAAGGAGACTTAACATAAAGTTTAATCATAAGAAAGCGCAATTCAGGGCCGAAAGCGTCAAATTTTCAGGACACATTTTTTCGTCTACAGGTGTTAAGCCTGATCCAACAAGGGTGGATGCAATCAAAGGTATAAAAGAACCCAGCAACCAGAAGGAATTGCAAAAAAATTTAGGAACCGTTAATTACCTACGGCCATTCATTCCAAATTTAGCTGAGATTACTGCTCCTAAAATGAAACTTCACGTTTGAAGGTTGACAACAGACTGACTTTATTCAACTTTATTCATAAGTATTGCCAACATAAAGCAGAAAGGGTAGGGTTTGATACACAATCTTAACACCCCGACTTATCAAAACAAATTTACAAACTAACCATCATATGTAATGTTACAAACGTTTTTCATACATAATTGAATATTATAGAAGATATTCTATGTATAATTTTAAGTTACAATTTTTACACCTAACATTTCCATATACATGTAATGTTTAACACGTCCTAAACTTTTTGTTAACAAATCAGCTGGCATACTGGCTGTCTCCAAATACTGCAAGTTTACAATTTTATTGTTCACACAGTCACGACAAAAATGATAGCGCACATCAATGTGTTTGGTGCGGTTGTGAAAAACATTATTCGCAGACAGTTTCAGTGCTCCCTGATTATCATTAAAGATTTTAACACTATATTCATTATCAGATATTTCTAATAAAATATTACGCAAGTAAATTGTTTCTGTACATGCCTCTGTGATAGCCATGTACTCCGCTTCTGTGCTTGATAAAGCGACCGATTTTTGTTTTCTGGAAGACCATAAAATGGCACCACCACAGAGTACAAAACACACGCCTGAGTATGACCTTCTGTCAACAATGTTGTTTCCCCAGTCAGCATCAACATATCCCACAAGTTCAGAGTTACCTTCCCTAGTGTACGTTAAACCAAAGCTTTTTGTCCTTTTTAAATATTTTAAAATTCTTTTGGCATACATCCAATGTTCATTATTAAAACTATTGTTGAACTGACTAAGGAAACTCACAGAATACATAATGTCAGGTCTTGTTAATACAGCTAGGTACATGAGACTACCAATTAACTGTTGATAAGGAACTTGCAAGTTACAATTTTCTTCTTTAGTAATATGAAGCTTATTCTCCATTGGAGTATCAAATGTTTTACTCTTAGTCATATTAAACTTTATTAACAATTGGTTTATATAATTTTCCTGACTTAGTGTGATAACACCCTTATTTTTATCTACATTTACACTCATACCTAGACATTGCTTTACAACTCCCATGTCTTTGAGTTTGAAATTAGAAGATAAAACCTGTTTTAAATTTTCTGTTTCTAAGACATCATTAGAAAAAACAAAGAAATCATCAACATACAGTGTAACAATTGTTTTATATCCATTATTATTTTTTATATATAAACAAGACTCAATTTTAGAACGTTTATAACCCATACCTAATAAACAGTCATCAACCTTCTTGTACCAGGCCCTTGAGGATTGCTTGAGGCCATAAATTGCCTTTTTAAGCTTTAAAACTTTACCATTTGCTTGAGAATCAGGGAAACCTTCTGGTTTTTGCATAAATATAGTTTCCTCAAGGTCCCCATTCAAAAAGGCGGTTGTGACATCAAGATGTGTTATATCTAAATTTAAGTTTACAGCCAACGCAAACAAAAGTCTAAGTGTAGCATGACGCACTACTGGCGAAAAAGTTTCATCGTAATCTACACCCTTTTTTTGCATAAACCCTTTGGCAACGAGTCTTGCACGGTAACGCACATTATTGTCACTGTCAAATTTCTTTTTTAATACCCATTTACATTTTACTACTGTACCGCTCACTGGGATGTCAACTAATTCCCACGCATTACTGTCTTCAAAACACTGAATTTCCTCACTCACCGCCTTCAACCACTGCTCCTTTTCAGGTCCTTTCAAAGCTTCTTATAAACTCAGTCCACTGGCATCATCTAGGATTTCTTCAGTAATACACATGTTCGAGTACCCATACCACCCATACCGATCTGGCTTCTTTATCTCTCTAACAGGTCTGGGAGATCTGTCTCTCAAAACCGTCTCTCCTTCACACTCCTCATACTCACTTGGTACAAATGTTGTATTGGCATCGTTTGGTTGTGAAGGGGTATAAGTCTCTGCATAGCTGCTTTCCTCGATATCCTCATCAGTATCTGACTGTCTTTGAAATGATTCTTGAGCTGGAATAGTAACTTCAGTGTTTTGTTCATGTTCCATAATTATAACATCTATGCTGGTTGCCACAGTTTTATTCCTTGGATTATAAATCGTATAGCCTTTAACGTTATCTGGGTATCCAACCAAAATATGTTTCTCAGACTTCCTGTCCCATTTTTTTCTTTTTTCTTTTGGGACGTGAACCATAACTTTGCTGCCAAATACTCTCAAATAGCTCAGATCTGGTTTTATTCCCGTCCACATTTCAAACGGTGTTTTTTTTAATAACCCCGATGCCACTGTGCGGTTCTGAAGATATACTGCCGTGTTTGTTGCTTCGCCCCAGAACTCCTTTCCAAGGCCTGAATCAAATAATAAACATCTTGCCTTTTCTACGATAGTTCGGTTTGTCCTTTCGCATAAACCATTTTGCTCGGGGGTGTAGGGATTGGTTTTCTGGTGGTTAATACCCTCATTCTGTAAATATATATCAAATTCTCTGTTACAGAATTCAAGCCCATTATCACTTCTTAAGCTTTTAATTTTTTTATTTGTTTGGTTCTCTACCAGAGCTTTGAAGTTCTTAAAACACTTTAATGCTTGATTTTTATTTTGAAGAAAATAGACAAAAATGTACCTTGTATAATCATCAACGAAAAGTAAGAAATATCTTGATCCACCCATTGACATAACCTCCATGGGTCCACAGATGTCTGTGTGCACCAATGCTAGTTTTTCTGTACTTCTAGTACCAACATGACTAAATGGTAATCTGCTCTGCTTACCTTGGCAACATACTGAACATGAAGACTTAGATGTGTCACTCTTCTCTGATAGTTCGATGCCTTCCACAGCAGATGTCATTTGGTTCAAATATTTGCTATTAACATGACCCAATCTGCGGTGCCATAACTCACTTGACACTGCACATGCTGATAAAATATTGTCAGGCATTATCAACTTGTACACTCCATTGGTTAAAACAGCTCGAGCTACCAACTGTCTATTCTTGTTGTAAACACTGCAACCATTTTCACTAAATGAAACTTGATTGTTATTTTTAATCAATTGGCTGACAGACAACAAGTTTGTTGTCAACTCTGGAACACAGAGCACATCCTTGACAGGTACATCATATTCACAGTCATCAGTCTTTGTAACAATATTAACATCACCTATGCAAGAAACTTTCAACTTATTATTATTTGCAACGATAATTTCTTTTTCTTTTACACCTTGTCGATTCATAACCCAATTTTCCATGGCTGTCAAATGAGTACTGGCTCCTGAGTCAATGTACCACTCAGTTTTATTAAAATTACCACTTAGGAAAACAGCACTGAATGCATTTGTTTGTTTTCTTCCATTTTTGTTATAACTCGATTGATTTTTATCATTATTCGTGCATTGGTTCTTGTAATGTCCCGGTTGTTTACACTTATAGCATCTGACATTTGTTTTCTTCGATGCGCCATCTTGATTTCCGGTTATAGGCTGGATAGATTTTTTGTTTTTAGGTTGCCCCTTCTGCGAGTATGAACTTGCAAAAGCACCACTAACTTCTTGATTTCCGGTGTCAGTTTCCATGTCTAATAATTTTACCTTAATGGCGTCCGATGTGATGGGAATGCAAGAATGCTCAATCGCCATAATCATGGGCGAATATTTTTCTGTCAATCCAGCTAGTAGTAAACATCCAATCCAACAGTCATCAATATTGAAACCAGTGCCGCTTAGTTTTTGTCCAGTTTCAATAATCTCTGTTACGTACGACGTCATCGAACTGCTACTCTCTAAACGGATTGATATTAAATGGCGCAATAAACTGATTCTTCTAGAAAAGCCGGAATCATCAAATAACTCTTTTAGTTTCTGCCACAATTCTTTTGTCGTAGTCACGTTTCTGATATGCACATATAACGATGAGTCAATTGGCATAATCAATTTTGCTTTCGTTTTCGCGTCGTCTGCGGCTGTTACTGAGGTTCCTTCTACTGGCTCGATGCAATGCTTCATGCCCTCGAGCACGAGGAAGTTTTCCGCGGCGAATGTCCATTCTGTATAATTTTCACGTCCTTTCAACTTAGGCACGTTGATGAGATAGTTCGTACCACTCATTTTTATTAAATGTATCGTAGCACGACACACTGACTCTAATTACACTGTTTTAGACCGAATAACTGATTAATATTTTTTTTTTAAGCGATTAGCTGGGCCCATAACCTAAAATGAAACTTCACGTTTGAAGGTTGACAACAGACTGACTTTATTCAACTTTATTCATAAGTATTGCCAACATAAAGCAGAAAGGGTAGGTTTTGATACACAATCTTAACAGCTCCTTTCCGAGAACTATTGAAGAAAAACTTTATATTTGCATGGAACGATTACTATGCGGGAGTGTTGAATAAAGTAAAACAGGCTATAGAAAAAGCAACCACTCGTTATACGTTTGATCCCTCACTCTCTACATTAATACAGTCGGATGCTTCCAAGGACGGATTAGGTTGTTGCCTCCAACAGGCAGAAAAACCTATTTGCTATGCATCAAAAAGTTTGTCTGACGCCGAATCCCGCTATGCTCAAATAGAAAAGGAGATGCTAGGTATAGTCTTTGCTTGTAAGAAGTTTCATGAATATATGTATATTGGCGGTCTAGTAATCGTGCATACGGACCACAAGCCGTTGGTATCGATAGCAAAGAAGCCGCTAGGAAGTAATTATTCTGCACGATTACAGAGAATGAAAATTAAGCTATCAATGTATGATTTAGATATACGTTATGTACCCGGAAAAAGTCTGCACATAGCCGACTTGCTATCACGAAGTGTAGGCACAGATAACTATGTTAACCTGAATGAATTTGGAACCGAATTTATACATTCAGTTAGCTTGGGGACTAGGAGTAAGGAGTTGTACAAGCAAGGGACGAAAGACGATGACACATTAACTAGGCAGATCAGTATGCGCGGCCTTAACTCCGCTACTGAAAATTTTTGATCGAGCGAGCAAATTTGTTGTTTTATCAACCTTGCTCTCGCTCCGCATGGCACTTTTCTAAACTTTACTTCGTTATTTCTCACTATTTTTCAATCAAACAATTTCATTTGATAATTTATGGCTCATCTACAGACCTAGATCTATCGAATGACATGCTGCACACATGTGTGGTTATAGCCGATATCTACATTTAGTGCGTACAAGATTAGTCCGAAATCGTTTTCGGACCACTATATTCCCCGTACATGCACGCGCTAGGCCAAAAAGTGGGTGATTGCTCTCGCTCCGCTACGCTCCGCTCGATCAATAAGCCTGATACGGTATTATAAACAGGGCTGGCCAGTGTCTAAAGACAGGGTCCCTAACAATATTAGATTTTTCTGGAACATTAAGGATAGAATCTACGAAGACAATGGTCTTGTTTTCTATGATGAAAGAATATTCGTTCCAAAAGCACTCATAGCCCATACTTTAAACGCATTACACGAATCGCATTTTGGTATAACTAAAACGATTGCATGGGCTAAAACACTATTTTACTGGCCCTACATGAACAGGGACATAGAGAACATGATCAACAGGTGTCGGACTTGTGAAAAATTTCGAGCCTCAAACGAACCGCACAAACTAATTCCTCACGCCCGGCCTGAGCTTCCCTATCAAAAAATTGGCTGTGACATTCTTGAATTTAAAGGGGAGAATTTTCTTATAATGGTAGATTATTTCTCCAAGTGGTTTGATTTAAAGAAATTAGTAAGAAAATCAGTTAGTAGTGTTGTTCAGGCTATGAAGGAAATATTTTCAACGCATGGAATCCCAGAAAAGGTCGTTTGTGACAACCAACCATTCAATTCATTTGAATGTAGACAGTTCGCAAAAAAAGTGGGCATTCAAATTCATATACTCTAGCCCATTTTATCCCAAATCCAACGGCCAAGCCGAGAAAGCTGTTCACCTGGCCGAAACGATCTTTAGAAAATGTTTGGATAGTGGTGGAGACCTACATCTCACTTTATTGGAATACCGTAGTACTAAGCTTGCACATTTTGATGTAACACCATCACAATTGCTAATGAGTAGAGTTTTGCGAACGACCTTCCCAGTCAGTAAGACCTTATTGCAACCCAAGCTGGTAGAAAATGACACTGAAGAACAGATAAAGCGTTTAAAAGATAAGCAAAAGAAACATTTCGACAAAACAGCAAATCGAAAGGAATTAAAACTTAGCCCAGGGGATAAAGTTGTTTACAGAAGTAAATCTATGTGGGAACCTGGTAGAGTTGAGGCAAGATGTGAAGCTCCTAGATCGTACGTCGTACGCACAGAAAATAATAACATCATCCGACGCAATACTGAACACTTGAGAAGATCATACAATGAGCCCAAGTTTATAACCGTAAGTGAGGAAGAGGATAGTAGTCAAATAGAACCATGCACGAAACAAGCAACAGTCGAGCCAAAAAATACAGGTGTTAACAATAATATTAACTAAAATGCCATATCTAAACACCTGTCGCCGCCTGGTTGAACAGCAAGGTCACTACCGTACTCGTTTTGGACGAATTGTCAAAAGGCCTATACGTTTTGCAACATAATAATTAAAAAAAAAAAAAAACACTTTAAAGGAGGGAGATGTTGTATATGATTTCCGAAATAGATCTGTCTCTCTTTCTGATGACAATGTATTCTCTAATGTGATTAGACGACAGTCTAAGCTCAACCACCATAGAGTCGACAATAAAGCTCCTTGTTAAGTAACACACGTCTTTTACTTGTACGCCAATACCACAGAGACTAGCTGACACGAACGAAGGGTGTACTAACTGTCTACAGACTTTTGTATACGACAGTGACCATTGCGGACTTAGTGCTGTGATCACAATACCAGACGAATTTGCGGAGATGACAGAGTGTGTCCAAACACGCCCCTACAATTATAGTAGGGCGCGTTGGCCACGTTTTGCCAGTAATCTTACGAGATCGCTCAGTTCGAGTGATTCATTCCCACCATCCAATAGGATACCACGATACCACGCCAACGACAGCACGATACCACAAACGTATACCAAAACGCGACAATCGACACTCTGCACAGACAAAAAAGTAGACTCCTAACAAGACTCAAACTCTTGTACAGGCGGTTTACCGACAGACAAAACTCGGAGGTCAGGATACTGAAGTCACTGATTAAAAATATCCAACAGTTGATCAAGGAAAATTACAGAATATCTATAAGTTTATATTGGAACAACAGAATTCGTGCTGTAAATTCCAACAGCGCGAGTATGTTTCCGCAAATTAATAAAATATTTCGGAGAAACAATCAGAATGACATTCAGGATCTGAAGCTTTCGAGAACGTCAGACAACGAACGTCTTTTACGAACAGTCAGCATTGATCCGGAGAGCGCCGTCTTGGATGATGATTTCTTCGTGATCGAGGATCCTCAGGAGAAAGTGGCGACAGTGGGAGCTGTTTTCCAGTAAGTGTATAAGGTGAATGACAGCATTCGCCCAAACCACGAATTGGAAAACAGAGTTCTACTTCATCACTTCTGCCTTCGAAATGATATCGATCATTGGCGATCCGAGAATCTTGGTTTTACCAGGTTCGATGACGATTACATGGCAAATAACGCCGTCACCAATGAAGGGGCGAATACCCTGTTTATTTCGACGGGGGATCTCCAGATGATCTTCGAGTCACTGAAGAGAAAAAAATCCGCGGGAATCGACGGAATATCTAATGTTGTGCTCAGGCATCTCCCACCAGTGGCTGTAGAGACGTACACCATCCTGTTCAACAATACACTGAATAATGCATATTATCCAGTGGATTGGAAAACAGCGGTGGTGCAACCAATACCCAAGAGGGGTAAAGATGCCTCTAACCCATCAAATCTTCGGTCGATAAGTCTCCTTCCAAGTATTAGCAAGGTTTTCGAGAAGGTAGTCCATAGAGCCCTGTCTAGATGGGTTGAGGACAATAAAATCATTCCGGATAACCAATTCGGTTTCAGAGCGGGGCATAATACTGTTCATGCTGCGTCGAAACTCGTGTCAGATATCCAATGGAACAAATGCAAGAACCAATGCACGGGTGCCTGTCTGATTGACTTGGAAAAGGCTTTCGACACCGTATGGTTAGAAGGTCTTTATTACAAACTCATTCAGTTGGGCATATGTAAACCACTGCTATATATGATTTCTGACATGTTAACAGGTAGAAAGTTCGTAGTGAAAATTGCCAACGTGACTTCCACCCAAACATTTGATATTAACAACGGACTGCAGCAGGGTACAGTAAACTCGCCGATCCTTTTTAACATTTACCTCAGTGATTCGATAGCTTCTCTTCGCCATTCAATAGCGTATGCGGACGATTTAATCGCGTACAGATCAGGTCCAACGATCGACGTTATTGTTATTCTTCTGCAGCGTGACTTCGAAAAAATTCAGCAGTATTGTGATGACTGGAAGTTGAAAATCAATTTCCAGAAATCAGAAACTATTTTGTTCAGAACGCCTTTGTCTAGGGCCTCTCGAGACACTAGGAAAAATTGGCGCAGCTTCTCAATCTTTGGACCGGACGGGTGTCCACTGGCAAAACAAAGTGTAGTCAGATACCTTGGGATCGTGCTGGATCAGTATCTATATTTTGACAAACATGTAGATGCTGCTCTAATCAGGCCAATGATTGCCTACGGATGTCCCGTGTGGTTCAATGTGAGAGCCAGCTTAATGGAAAGGATTCGGGTGTTTGAGAGACAATGTCTCAGAACTTATCTCGGATTACATAGAACACCTGAATCTGGGTACACGAAATTTTACTCGAATGAGTTTCTATACAATAGGGCCAGGATTATACGGGTGGATAATTTTCTAATAAAACTGATCCGAGGTCACGTTTCGAGGGCAATGACTTCGGTTAATAATCTGATCTCCGGGGCTTACTTCCCTAACTACATGTACCACGAGAAAGTGTGCCTTAGCGGCTTTGTCCCCCCAGAGGCATTCATCTATTTAGATCAATGTGGGTTGATCCAGGATGAATTGGCGATCCCGTTAATCTTCCACGTGGCACGTAAGTCCGTGGAGCGACGACTTCTCTACGAGCGTGATCTTGCGCTCCGTGAGCCCGAGCGCCTCAGGTTCAGTAAATCGGTCCAGATTTACGGCCAAGATCAGAGAGACGTCATCCGACAGCATCAACGCTTCTAATGGCTAGAGCGATCTGCGTCAGTGGTTAATTTTAATAGGTCGGCCTCTTTAAAGCAAAGCCTGCCACATGCCAATGGCAGCCTTATACATATAGACTAGGGTAGGTTAAAATTATAATTAAAAAAAAATTAAAAAAAATTAAAAAAAAAATTAAAAAAAAAATTAAAAAAAAAATTAAAAAAAAAATTAAAAAAAAAAATAAAAAATACAAAACAATAATGAAAACAAAAAAGATGTATATATATGTATATATATTTAGTTAAGGTAGGGTTAAGTAATTCTTTGTTACAAGTTTCTTTATAAAAAAAACAAGAAGATCTGATGCTAAGTTTTTTAAAATATCACTTTTCTTGGCCTAAATTGTTTATTTATTTTAATTGTTTTAATTATTACAAATTAATCGTAAGGCCGAAAGGCATAGCCTTAAGTAATTCTATTTGCTTTAGAGTGTCCGTATAGGGCCAGTAAGGTATTTTATATCAGTTGTCGTTTAAGCTAGTTTTAAGCATTTTTGTCTAGGATAAGTGTGTTCTACAAAATAATAAAAACAAAAATGAATGAAAATTACAAAAAAAAAAAAAAAAAAACAAGTGAAATCAACTTGTTAACAAGCTCGTATTCCATATTTACTTTATCTTTTTTCTCTTTCCTAACCTCAAATGTGACTTGTCAAAAATTCCGTCCGGAATGTCTTCTTTCAAGAAGAGCTTCCGTCTGCTCGCATCAGTTAACGAACATTTAACGAAACGTCGTATCTTCCCATTGTGGGCATATCATATGCTTTGCATGTAAGAACACATTCCCATCTGCTTGGTTCTGCTTGGTTCTGCTTGGTTCTGCTTGCTCCTGCCTATTATGGTTAGGCCTTTAGAGAAAAATTGTTCGACTTTTTTTGACGTATAACACGGAGTCAAATCTTGTTGAAAAATTGGGGTTTCTGTATTCAATTTCGGCAGCTCAGGCATCAGATGTCTATCCAGTAATTCAATATATTTGTCACTGTTCATCATACCTGTTATTGGATCTAACGATCCTGTCCCAAAAAAAGGAGAAAACTCCCAAAATATTTGAAACATCCTGTAGTTTCACTGTCTGAATATGTGTTTCGTACCCTCTTTACATTTTCGTCCAAGTCGCTGTCTTCTTTTTCATAACAATAGTCAGGCGTTGTTTCTTCAGAATCGCTGAACTATCCACGGCCGCTATGATCCCTTGCCCTTCAAATTCTTCACTTGTGCCTCAATAAGTCTCCCTAAACGGAGACTTTATCTTGCCTGCTGTTATTTAAGTCCCTCACAGCCCACACTTGGTAGCAAAGTCGTCGTTGATCTCGTCGACTCCATATTTGATATTGCCGAACCCAATGACCTCATCATCATCTGTGGCGATTTCAATCTCCCACACCTGAAATTGGATCAATATGATGACGAGAACCATCATATCGCCGCTAACCCCTCCTGAGGTTAAGAAATTCTTTTCACAGATCATTTCTCCGACTCCGGCAACTCAGTAATATCACCAGTAACATGGACAGACAACTCGACCTGATTTTATCATCTGATGCCGTAAATTGCGTTGTTACCCTAAGTAAAAAATTTTCTCTCTACTTTAGAGCCCCTTCATCCATCTTTATGGGTAACTCTTCCACTCGAGACGCAATTCACTATCTTTCCCTCGGAAAATACGTACTGTTTCAATTTCCGGCAAGCTGTCTTCTGCGAAGCTAAATAATCTCCTCAACCATGTTAATTTTAACTCCCTTCTTAATCCTAACTCATACATATCATTAAATGAAACTCTTGCGCTATTTTACTCCAAAATCCTCAGGTGCTTAATTTTTTTCAGTCCCATACTCACCAAAGAAGAATTACACTTCATTTCCGCCTTGATATAATCTGGTATATCGTTGTGCAATAAAAGAAACCAATATTGGCACGCCTATCTTAGATCCTCTGCATCTGACCCTAATTACATGCACTCCTACACTGAATTTGCAAAGTCCACAAAAATGGACTGAAAAATCCAACTATCCAACTATTGTCCCATTGCCAAAATCTCATGCATACCCCCACTTTTCGAGAGCACCGTTTATGATGCACTATTCTTTCGCTGCAAACCCATATTTTCTCCTAACCAACATGGGCTCCTAAACGGTCGATCGACAACCACTAATCTAGTCGAGTTTATTTCACAATCTTTGTGTGCACTTGAAGCCGGCAAAGAAGTAGAGGTTGTTTCCACTGACTTCAGCAAGGCCTTCGACAAAATGTCTCACCAAATTATTCTCCTCAAGCTCCCCTCCCTGCCCCGTTTCTCTCCCGGTTTTATCTCATGGATCATATCTTATCTAGAAGATCTTCTATATCTGATCCAATTAATGCTACCTCCGGTGTCCCACAAGGTAGTTATCTCATCCCATTGATATTTATTCTAATGTATTTTTCTAAAATAAAAATATTTAAACACACATCTTCCCTTGTTGATTGGTGCTATCTCCAATCCGACCTCAACAGGTTCACTACTTGGTGCCAAAAAAACCACCTCGAGCTGAATGTCAGTAAATGCCAAGCCATTACTTACTCCCGCAAGCGCTCTTCCTCACCACCCAGAACCTACATTATTCCTAAACCATTCCCTCTGTCAACTTGTTGGTTGATATAGGGGTCATTTGTTACCGTGAACTTAACTTTCGCCTCCATATTGACAACATCATCAAACGCGCCAACTCTGCCCTGGGTTTCGTGAAACGTTGTTCCAAAAAATTCTCGAATCCTTACGTTGCGAAATCATTATACATTACATTTGTTAGGCCCTTTAACAAATATGCTAGTAAAGTCTGGTCCCCCTCTTACGAATTCCAGACTACGCGCATTGAGGCCATTAAACGTAGGTTTATCCGTCTTGCTCTTCGTGGCCTTCTCTGGGCTCACCTCTTTAATTTACAACCTTATACGTATCGCCTAAAATGAATCAACCTCCAACCCCTTAAAGAACGACGCGATGTTGCAGATATTCTTTTTATTCACGACCTTCTCAGCGGTAACAATGACAGACCCACATTATTTCACATGATTCCCCTTAACACCAACCCACATAACCAACTCCTTTTCCGTATAAACACTCATCGCACAAATTATGGCTACCACGAACCCTTGTCCAGAATGCTGCGTAAAGCTAACACCAATCTTTTCGACCTTCATATCAAAAGGTCCACTCTCAGAATTGCACTATACCAGAACCTCTCACCCTCTCCTTGATCGTTTCCACCCAGTCACCAAGTTAATAAGTTAATTAAGTTATTTAAGTTTTTTTTTTTTTGTTAAGGCTTACATTAAGCTAATAATTTTCATCGTTGTCACATTCTGATGAAGAATTTGGATTATTGTTGGGATTGTTTTTATTCACTTTCTTAGCCGATTCGGTTTTCTTGTTCTTTTTTTGTTCTCTTTTTTTTTTTTGTTATCATCTGCTATTTTTTTTTTTTTTTTTTTTTTTTTTAGTAGTTTCTTCTAATTTATTCTTATATGGAGAAGAAGTTATGATAGCCGTTTTTCCTCGTTTCCTTGTCACGCGTGAAATTTTATGAGTTGCAGGATAAGGCATCACTTCCTGAGGACTAACACTTCCTGAAAATACTGATGGTGTAGTAGTTGTCCTTTGATCTATTTCGATATTGCTCATCCAAGTGGAGCATCCGGGCTCAGGTTCTGCTTCAATCTCAGATGGTGTTATCGTCTCAGGAACAGCTGAAGCGTCAGTTGATGCGAATGATCTACTTGGAGCTGTTGCTCCGTTGTCAGACGTAGTGGTTTCTGGTAATGCTTTAGTGATGGATAATCTCTCTGTATGTGAAATATCTGGAGCAAAGTCAATATCGGAAAAAAACTGTTCGATGGTATGGCTAAATCCCACATTTTTTTAATCCATTTACCGCCGTTGCCATTGTAGAAGCCTGAAGAAAAGCTTTACCAAAAATCTCTGCTACTTGTCGGACAGTTATCACCATCTCTGGATTGCTAGGAAGCCAGGCTGTGATTTGTTGGTCATAGTATGTGGTCACGGGTCTCATGTATGCTACTTCGGCGACTTGAAGTCGATGTGTTGTATGTGGGGGGTGTAAAAAAAATGTTCGAAATTACCGGCAAATACTATAAAATGAAAGACCGAGACTTCTTAATTCATTACACTTTAATTTGTTCGCCTTTGTGAAGATTCTAGAGGCAACTGGACGAAAATGCGGGATGCAAAGCAAGTACAATAGTGTTGACAATGCCAGTAGTAGTAACAATAGTAGTAATAAGAAATACAAAATTTTCAAGACCCTCCGGCCGCGGGAACCGAACTGATCTCCAATGGATATAGCAATTGAATAGGCCTCCGAGATTTTGTTCGGTCTGCGAATCTTAACTCGCAAGCTCTCACCTTGCCATCACGTCCAGTGAACACATCCTCTACGACAGCCAACTTCCAGTGGATTCGTGGTTTTCCTGAATCGAAAACAAGGACGACGTCACCTTTCTTGAGTGGTTTTGAATCAGTATACTTCCCATGATGAAAGGAACGGAAAAGCTGCATGTACTCTGAACGCCATCGTGTCCATAATACGCTTACGTATCGCATTCTTTACTTCCACAGAACCTGAATAGAGTTTGATCCCGGAACAGATTCACCTGAGTCGAAAAATCCCCCACGATTCGTTAAGAAATCTCCTGGCGTCAATGGAGTAGAGTCTAATGGATTATTGCTTATATAGGTGAGTGGACGACAGTTGACCATTCCTTCCGCTTCGACAATTATGGTCCTTAGTTGCTCGAAGTTGAGCCTTGCTTTCCCTATAACGACCTTGAGAACGTTCTTTATAGTGCGGATAAGACGCTCCCAGAACCCGCCCCACCATGCCGCACGTTCCACTATAAATTTCCAACTTATCCGTCTTTTTGACGCGAAGTCACGGATTGCCACGTTGTCCAAAATGAAATTTTTGTCATCAAGTTCCAGTGCAGCACGGCGAAAAGTTGAAGCGTTATCGGAAAAGATGACTGATGGTATGCCCCTCCTAGCTATGAAGCGCCTAAGTCCCATCAATCAACTTTCGGTTGACATGCTCGTTGTTATATCCAGGTGGACCGCACGAACAGCAGCGCATGTAAAGACCATTAGGTATATTTTGTTCATACCTCCCTCGGTGCTGTCTAAAGTATATAGCGGTCCCGCAAAGTTAATCCCAACAGCATCAAATGGCCTTGACAACGTTAATCTTTCGATGGGTAGAGGACCAAATGGTTGTGAAGCTGCTTTCCCCCATAACCTTTTGCAAATGACGCACCTATTGATCAGCTTCTTTACCAGTTGTCTTCCTTTAGGGATCCAAAAACGAATTCGCAGTTGAGAGAGGACAGTGTTAACCCCTCCATGCAGAGATCTATCATGGCAGTCATTTACAATGAGGTCAGTGATATGGGATTTCGTTGGTAAAATTATGGGGTGCTTGAAGTCTGTCGTCTCTGCTAAAGACTGAAAGCGTCCACCTAACCGCATAATACCCTCATCGTCCAAAAAGGGGAAGAATTGCGCAACATTTGAAGACTTTGGTATGGGCCTTGCTTTCTGTAACAAACAAATCTCATTACTAAATTCATTGTATTGTATGTACCTGATCCAATAAGACTCCGCTGCGGTGAGCTCATTTGCAGATAAATGTTTAGACTCGTTTCTTTTCTCTCGCTTACAACCATGTACAAAACGGTACATGAAGCAAGTAACCCGGAGCAAGCGATTCCATGTACTAAATTCTTCGAAGCACAAAACTGGTTGAAGCGTAATATTTGCCGAAACTGATTCGCCAAGCAAAACCAAGGGAATCACAGACTTTAGTATAACACTTGTGTCATCGGGCAGGTAACTGTCATCCTTGAGCCAGATTGGCCCTTGGGCCCACAGCTGAGACAATCGCAAACATTCGGCAGTTATTCCCCTCGTCAGGAGATCAGCCGGATTTTCCTTTCCGGAACAGTGGTTCCAGTCAGATGATTGTGTGTGTTGCCGAATCTCTGAGACACGACTTTGTACGAAGGTCTTCCATCGATCATGTTCCCCTTGAATCCAATGGAGTGCGATTCTGGAATCCGTCTACATATGGAAACGTTCTACAGGGAAACGTTAGTGAACGCTTTAAATAGGAACATAATCGCGATGCAATTAAAGCCGCGGTAAGCTCCAGTTTAGGTAGTGTGAGCTCCTTTGATCCATCTTCTTTAAGCGGAGCCACTCTGCTCTTCGCACACAAAAACCCAACTGTGCACTCGTCCTTGGAGTTGATATTGTTTATGTAGGCTTTCATACTCGCATCGGCAAAAATATGAACGTGTATTTTACAGGGAGGCGATAACACCAATACTGACCTCGGGATAGTCACATCCTTCAACTGCAACAGGCTCTTGACGCATTCCTCCCACTCAACCAACAGCTCCGCAGGTATACTTTCATCCCAGCACAATTTCTGTCGCCATATTGATTGAAATATGGGGACATCAGGAGGACCAAAACGTTCACGAATTACTGGATTGTTAGAGTTCCATTTCCTCAACTTCATACTTGCGTTATTCAACACCTCTGTAGCCTCCTTGCAAATTCGTTGCCCTTCACACTCTTCGTCGACGCTGATCACCAAGTCGTCCATGTAGAATCCTCGTTCAAGAATTTCACATGTTGAACGAAAACGATGCTTCTCTTCGGTAAAGTGCCGGCGCAATGTCGCTGTTAATAGAAAAGGGCTACAATTTACCCCAAAGGTCACCCTGGTCATCCTCAGCTCTTCGAAGTTTGGTTTTCCATCTGGTGAACTGTTTGGAGACAACCAAATAAAACGATGGCTGTCTCGATCCTTTTCGTTTAGCAGAATTTGTAGAAAGGCCTTTTCCACGTCAGCGATTATTCCAATTCGTCCCAGTCGAAAGTTGAGTAGAATTTTCAAGACATCTGGTAATAGATTTGCCCCCACATGCAGCATGTCATTAAGACAAGGGTTGTCATCGGAGCGCGCCGAAGCATCAAACACAATTCGCATTTTTGTTGTGCTGCTCTCAGCTTTATAGACGGGATGGTGCGGTAAATAAAATATCCGTTTTTCATTGTCACACGTGTCTGCAGGAACTGGTTCAGCGATGCCATCTAAAACCATCTGTCGTATAGCAGTATCATACTCCTTAAAGCGGTCAGGAGTACGTGACAAACGCATATAAAGATTAAAAAGTCGTTTAACTGCTAGATTTCTGGTGTTCATTATACACATTCTAGAGTCTTTCCATGGCAAGGCTGCTTCGTAGCGAAAGCCTTTTCTTTGTATGCAGGAGAAGATTAGATGCTCTGCTAGACAATGATTTTCGGCCTCTTCGCTCCGGATGCCAATCGATTCAAGCGACCAGAAGAAAGTTATGTCACTGTCATTCAATGCAGGTAGATGTAAATTCGTGCTGAGGATAGAAGAGGGGAGAAAATTTACTTTCGAAACAATGTCCTTACCAGAGATAGTATGCGTCCCTTGGACAGTCCACCCAAATATAGTCTCTATTGCTCTCAAGCAAGGTGAGATGCGTCTTTGCCTTCCAGTGACTATGGCCCAATAAAAGTCGGAGCCTATAAGAACACTTAGCCCTTTTTCGGACTCGATGGAAACATGCTGTGTGTCTGCTAATTGAATTCCTTGAAATGCTGGACATGAGCTTTCAGGTGCTGGGAGGACGTCTACACAAATTTCCGGTACCACAACCGCTTCTATGTACGCGCTTTTTTTGCTGAACTGACTAACTATTGCCACTCTCACTTTGTCCAACATTTGAAATGGAGACTGTTTCTTGCTTCCGAATGGAATGACCGATATATTCACCTTTTCAATAGATATGAGGTTAAGTTTTCGTGCTAAACCCTCACGAATGTAGGTATGCTGACTGCCACCGTCAATAATAAATCGGATTAGAATGTTTTTATCTTTACTCGGTGCCTTGACAATACCGCAAGCTGTCTTGAGAAACACATTTGAATGTTCCAATACAGAGTTGGCGCACAAATTCATCGCACTTTGATTTTCGCCTTTATTCACTACTGGTGCTGCCGCAACTTTAGTTTTAACAAATGAAGGATCGCACATTGAAATCGAATGTTTTCCTTTACATTTCTTGCAAAGAATCCACCTTGCACTCTTACAATTTCTTGACGAATGTCCACGCTTTGTACAACGAAAACAACGATTGTTTTTACGTAACAAATCTCTTTTTTGTGCAATAGGTATATCGCTGTCGCAGTCTCTCGTGTTGTGAGTAAATGATGCACAAAACAAACATTGCTCCTTTTCATTTGTCGACACTAGGCTTGTTGCGGTCGTGGGAGTTGAAGGTGGAATTTTTACGTTAGTGGCAGAAACAGGGACAACACAACTTCTTTCAAGCGATTCCACTTCCCGCTTTAAAAACCGCATGAGGCCCTGTACCTGTTTGTCTCCAATTTGCGAAAGAGTAGAACTGCTTGATTGTTCTGGCCGCTCTTGCTCATCTTGATAATTATCTCGTTCTATATTGCGGTGGTAGTCGACACGGAGATCTACTGGTAGACAACGGAGTAAAATTGACTTGAGCATCACAAAGTATTGGTGTGACGGAACTTGTAAAGCAGTGAGAGTACGACTGCATGCTGTAACGGAATTATATAGATGACGTAAGCCAAGTACATCTGTTCTGGAGTTAACGGGTCTCAGAGCAATTAACTGCTGCATGTGCTTATCGATCAGGCATTCTGTATCACCAAACTGCTCTTTTAAAAGCGATACAGCCGCATCATAGCACCTTTCCGTTGCAGAGAACCCTTCAATTACCTTTTTAGCACTACCCACCAGCACACTTTCAAGATAACTAAACTTATCTGACGAGGTTAAAGCAGTATTTTCGTGGACTTTGGTACGGAACTGGTCCCAAAATGGCAACCATTCCTGAAAATTCCCATCAAATTTTCTTAATGTTAACACCGGCAGCTTAATTGGATAGTGCATCACACCCGATGCGTTGAGAGATGAGTCATTTGGATTCGTTTTAGGTATCTGCTTTTGTTTAAGTTTTGTTAAGAGTCTTGGTACTCCGCAACTTTTTCAAATTCTCTGTCCAGATCTTCTACTTTGATGAGGCCTTTATTCCTTATTTCTTGATTGGATATGAGGAGGCTTTCGTGAGCTGCTGTCAAACGCTGAATATAGGAAACTAATTCTTCCTCAATACCGTCGAATTTCTCCTCATCTTTTAACTGCGATTCAGCCGAGCTTAAATATTCAGTGGCAGACTTTACGATTTTCGTAACTTGCCCTCTGTAAGCAGACCGACCGGAGAATTCCATTTTGCGAACAATGAAATAGAATTTAGTGTCTCTGTACGACTTTCGTCCCGGGTTTCGGCACCATGTAAAAAAAATGTTCGAAATTACCGGCAAATACTATAAAATGAAAGACCGAGACTTCTTAATTCATTACACTTTAATTTGTTCGCCTTTGTGAAGATTCTAGAGGCAACTGGACGAAAATGCGGGATGCAAAGCAAGTACAATAGTGTTGACAATGCTAGTAGTAGTAACAATAGTAGTAATAAGAAATACAAAATTTTCAACAGGGGGGAAGCATAATATAATAACCCCATTGGAACGAGCTTCATAAATTACGTCAAGATTTTGTGTGTGGGTGCTGTGGCCATCTAATAACAACAGCACAGTTCGATCAACCGTAGCTCCACTAAATTCCACAAACTTCTTAAACCAGCCAGAATAATTCAGCTGTCATCCAGCCAGAATCGCTGCAAACACCCCAAGCTCCAGGAGCAGCATTAGCAGGATCAGCATTAGCTGTGGATCCATTTTTTTTCTTGGGAACACCATCATCGGAGGCATGTATTGGCCATTGGCACTAAAACAGTTCTACAGTTATTGTAGTACCTCTCTCCGCAGAAGTTATGGTTCCCACTTGTTTTCTGCCTTTTCGCGCAATTATTTTTGACTTCGTTTTAGGTACCACTGAAACTCCTGTTTCATCACAATTATAAATTCTGTCCGGTGAAAGTTTATACTCATCATAAACATTGCCGAGGAAGTTAAAAAACTGTTCAACAGCTTGTTTATTAAATCCAGCAGCACGTCCAGCTGAAGTGCTTTCTGGTTTTCGTATCGACAATTCTGGATGGCTGCTTAAAAATCCCTGAATCCAATTTTTGACGGCTTCCTTTTTTACAGAGTTAAAGAGATTTTGCTTCCCATTTCTTACTGCCAAAATGTATGTCAAAGTTCTGAAATCTTTCGTCCTAAGTCCATATAGGCGACTCTCCATATCCATTATGTAGTGCAGAGTTCTTTCTCTTCATCATCAGAAAATGTTCGCTTTTTTGGGCCTAAAGGAACTTTAACAGATGTTGGAGGAGCAGCAGGATCTTCTAGGGCTAAACGAGCTTCTTTAACTTTTCTTTCGAGGGTCGTTTGTGCCACAGGATATGTTTTCGACGCTAATTTATACCCCATTTTCCCTTTAATTACAAAATCTAAACGAATTTTGAGGAACAAAACACATGCGACATACATACCTATACATATGTATAACAAGAAAATTACAACGAACTTGACAAAAACCGAATTTTTGGCGCTACAGCGAAAACGCGTGGACTTACAAGCCGGTCACAGCGCTGACTGAGAAACAAAACACTAGCGCGACATTACGAGCCAGAGCGGCTGTGATTGGTCGTGCGTACGACCGTTAAGACCCGTTAATAATAAACACATTCTTATGGGAGGTAGCCGACGGATGTATGAACTTCAACGGACAAAGTAGAGCTACTTTCTACTTTATGATCCGTTGACAGTTCATACATTCACAGATTGGAGCTTACACATTTACATTTTGAGGTTCACGCATTCACGAATTGAGAGTAAGCACGTTCATTGGTGGATGCATTTAGAGAATGTTTAGGAACTCTCTCGTACTGAGAGAAACTTCAAATTCGGTTGACATTTCAAAGTACGATTCGGTTGGTGAAGGTCGTTTAGTGTGCGAAAAGTAAACATTCACCCCGATCACGAAAGTCGTTCTATTAAAACGACATAAGGCGTTTTGAGAGTCGAGTCGCTTTAAGTGTCGGTATCATGAACCTTAACCGACTCGACTGTATGTTCCACATACATTCCACAACTGCAGCTGGCTGTCAATTTGAAAGTTTAAATTGTCAAATAATGGTTTTGTGAATTTAATTGCTACTATTTTGTGTGAAATCGGGAGTAATTATATAAAGGGTCCGCCATCTAACGTTTCTTTTTTTCAAGTAGTGCTTATTTCGTGAATGGTAACACTTAGCTCATGTCTGATTTGACAGATAATTAGTTTTATCCTTCCGCTGAACGAATATGGTTGTGTATACGCTTGAACAACGCTGCGAAATATTGCGACATTACTTTGAAAATCATGGTAATGTTGCAGAATGTGTGCGAAAATTGCGTACGGATTTTGGAAGAAGAGAAGCACCGTCAGCTCCGTATGTTCGTTATCTTGTGAAAAAAGTGAAAGAAACTGGCATCCTCATCGATAAACCAAAGCGTGAAAAGCCAAAAACAGTGCGTACACCCGAGAATATTGCTGCTGCGGCAGAAAGTTTGCGTGAAGCGCCATCAACATCAATTCACCGTCGTTCTCAACAATTGAACATTTCGGAGACATCATTGAGACGAATTTTGCATAAAGACCTTGGTATGACGCCATACAAAGTCCAATTGGTTCAGGAGTTGAAGCCAACTGACCATCCAATGCCTTTTCGCTTAGCTAAGTGGGCCTGCGATCGACTTACAGAAGATGCCGATTTTGCCAAAAAATCATCTTTTCAGATGAAGCTCATTTTGATCTTGGCGGGTATGTAAACAAGCAAAATTGTCGCATTTGGGGCACAGAAAACCCGCACGCATACATTGAAAAGCCGGTGCACCCAAAACGAATCACTGTTTGGTGCGGATTTTGGTCCAGAGGCTTAATTGGGCCATTTTTCTTCGAAAATGAGCAAGGAGTGGCCGTTACAGTCAATGGCGATCGTTATCGGGCCATGTTGAACGAATTTTTGTTCATAAAAATTGAAGAGGAGGATATTGGCAACATTTGGTTTCAACAGGACGGCACTACGTGCCACACAGCCGAAGCTACACTCGATGTTTTGCGCCCTGTTTTTGAAGATCGCATTATCAGCCGCAGAGCTGATGTCGTTTGGCCACCTCGGAGCTACGATTTGACACCGTTGGACTATTATTTGTGGGGTGCCGTCAAAGATAAGTGTTGCGCCGACAAGCCAGAGACAATTGACGCTTTAAAGGACAATATTCGTGAAGCCATTGGTGAAATACAGCTGCACACAATCGATAATGTGCTTAAAAATTGGACCCATCGTGTAGGCTACTGCATGGCCAGCCGAGGCAGCCATTTGAATGAAATTATTTTCCATTATTAACCGGAAGGATTGTACTTTCAAATAAAAAAAGAAATTTGAGAAAATATTCAGTAGTTTTTTTTATAGCATTTTCAAAAAAAAAAATTATTTGGCGGACCCTTTATTTTTTTAAAAAGTAAATAGTATTGGTGTGGTGATTTATTATAGTGATGAGGACGAACAGGACCTTTCTAAAGAAAATTAACAAACATAGGAAGAAGTATTCGATCAAAATGCAAAGCACTTGATCTACCAGATGCTAAGTAGGTACATATAAGAAAGCACGCATTTTGTAATTGTTAATAAATCAATAAAAGGTTTAATAAAAAATTTTGACTAAATAAGGCGGCGTTTGCTTATTTGTTGGACGAAATCACAAATAAGATTTCGCACATAAAACATCCGTCTTCAGTGCCGGTAGCTGTAAGACTTGCAACTTTATTACGGTTTTGTGCTGAAGGGAGTTACCAAACCGGTATTGGGAATGACTTTGGTTTGGGCTTAGCACAGTCCACCGTAAGCAAAGTCATTACGGAAATGATTGGCATAGTGGAACAGTCCATTTGTCCTATATGGATAAAATTTGATAATGGTACGGAAGAACAGGAGCAAACACAAATGTACTTCTACCAAAAATATGGCATTCCGGGTGTTATTGGCTGTGTTGATGGGACGCATTTAAAAATTCAAGCTCCCAAAAAATCGGAGCAGTACAGGTGTTATAACAGTAAAGGATTTTATAGTCTTAACGCTATGATTGTAAGTACAAGAATTAAAAATAAATAATGCATTTATTAACGAACATTATCACTTGTGATTCTGATTGATACCAATTACAGATCTGTGATCATAAGATGCGTATCAGGTATATTGATGCCAAGCATTCCGGTGCCAGTCATGACTCACATGTCTGGAATTCAAGTGTAGGTCGAGGAATACTCCAACGCAATTTTAATGGAGGTGGAAGAAACACTTGGCTATTAGGTTAGTATTTGCTCTCCATTGCACAACCCATTTAACTGTACATTTACAGGTGATGCTGGTTATGCTCTTGAGCCATTTTTACTGACTCCATATAGATCCGCGGCTGACAATAACATCGAAAGTCGTTTCCACATGGTCCATTCGAAAGCCAGAAATAGAATCGAAAGAACAATTGGTGTTCGGAAAAACAGATTCAGATGTCTCCTTGGTGCGAGGCAGTTACACTACACACCACAGAAGGCTACGCAAATTGCGAATGTCTAAATACATCATAAGATGTATCTCCTTTAGATGGGGTTAAATACTGCCTAGTGACTGCTTCAATTCCTTGCAGAGACTTTCTTGAATATCTATTTGTTTCTACAGTAAATTTAACATTTTACTTTTCGAATCCATTTCTTTGACGGCAGATCTAGAAGAGGTTTTTGATTCACTTGTTAACAAACATTCGGGAGCTCTCTCTGGAGGCGGTGAGAGTCCTAAGATACGAGAAAGTGCAGTTTTCATTTGATTTGCATCACTTGCGCTTGAAGTTGATGGAACATTATCTGATGGCAGGTCGGATGAAGGTAAAATCGTCTGGTCTGGTTTCGCAGCAATTTTATGGCATCCTGAGGGATCGATACTTTCTTTTAGGGAAAGAATTTTTGCTACAGTCTCATGAACATCGTTTAAATTATTTTGCCTGTAAGATCCCCCTCCTGTAGCTTCGCACTCCCTCTTGTTGTGTAGAAGTTTCTTTTTAACTTTAAACTTTAAGTCACACCAAACCTTCTTCTTCTTTTCCTTTTTTTTTCCGGCGTCGTTATGGTCAGAAGTGTAGGACCATAACCTTCCCACTTAACTGCATTCCTACTGGTCCGCTTGTGGGGTCCGCCGGTTTGACCTCAGAAAGTAGCGGCAGGCTTGCCGGTTTGGGATTACTTCATCGCTGAGGCCAATCAAATGCTGGTGGTTTTGCATTTGTTTGCACCAATTGTTTTTCGGCCTGCCTTTTTTGCGTGTTGAAATTGGAACGTTGATTGATATCGCCTTTTGGACGGGGTTCAAAGGATCTCTCCTTTGAACATGGATATACCAACTGAGTCGGTCGCGCTCTATCTTTCTTGTGATGGTTTCTTTTACGTGGGGGCTTTCTCGGATCTTTGAACTTCTAATTCTGTCACGCTTTGTTACTCTCGCTGTCATGCGAAGCATCTTCATCTCAGCTGCCGTTAATTTGCTCTCATACTATTTGTGCATTGTCCAGCATTGTGAACCGTATGTGAGCGCTGGACGTACAACTGAAGTGTAGAGCCTTCCTTTCAGCTTAGGGGGCATTTTTCGATCACAGAATATGGCGGATTTTTTCCCGCCACTTCATCCACCCTACACTTACGCGATGGTTGATGTCGTCATCACAAGTTGCTTCTTTATTAATCATAGATCCCAGATATTTAAACTTTTCACACTTGGGTAGCACTCTTCCATTCAAGTAAATGTCTGGAATAGGCTGATGAGGGTCAGAGAACGGGCAGCACAGATACTCTGTCTTCTTTGAACTAATACGATACCCGTGTCCCTCAAAAATGTCCACCCACACATCAAGTGCTCGTTGTAGGGACGCCTGATCATCACTTATAATGGCCCCATCGTCAGCAAAGAATAGCTGGTGCACATTGGGGTCCGTCACTTTTCCTTCAAGTAAGCAATCAAGGACTGCTATAAAGAGCAGTGGGCTGAGGACGCTCCCTTGGTGTACACCGACCTTGATTGCGAACTCTTCGGTGACTCCTGCGGTGCATCTTACTCTTGTCGTTGCTCTATTTTACATGTCCATAATCACTCGCACGTAGGTTTCTGGAACTTCTTTTTGTCTTAGCGCTACCCATAAAAGATCTCTTGGTTGCCGGTCGAAGGCCTTCTCGAAATCAACCAACACCATATGCAAGTCCTTTGAAGAATCACGATGCTTTTCCATCATGACCCTTATACTTTGGATTGCATCTGTCGTTGATTTACCCGAGACAAACCCGCACTGGTCATCAGATAGTCGTATTATTTTCCGCAGTCGGCTATCTAATACCCGTTCAACGATCTTCATGGTGTGCGACATCAGCTTGACAGAACGGTAGTTATCACAATTTCGCGTATCACCCTTTCCTTTCCATTGATTAGGCATAGTGTCGCCTCTCATAAGTTTGGAGATAAGAACCATGAGCCATCTAGACCCGATGTCTCCCATCTTTTTCCAGAACTCAGAGGGTATCCCGTTCGGCCCAACAGCTTTTCTTTTCTTGGAGTTTTTAACCGCGTACCGAACTTCTTCGACTGTGATGTCGGATATTTCGGCATGATTCGGGGCGGCTCTTGGAAAGTACACTCGGGGAAACTGTTCGTTCAGAAGTTCCTCGCAATACTGTCGCCATCTGTGAAGAATTTTTTCGTCTTCCACAAGGAGTTGGCCTTCAGCATTGTTAATAAACTTTGGGAAACGAATCTCCAGAGCATTTCTTCTTCTCTGGGCGGCTATCTTAAAGATATTTGCTCCTTTGTTCAAATTGTTTTGTCGAAGCTCCTGGGTAGTCTGGTTCCTGTCAGACGCGGAAAACGATATTTCTTCCAACTCCTGATAGAGGCCTTCCATGCTTTTCGCTTTTCTTCCGAACCCTTGCAACATCTATATACCTCTTCACGGCGAGCATTTTCCTCTCTATTAGAAGAAGATCACTTTGACCAAGCTTGGGAAGCCATTTTCTTTTCGTGTATCACTGCTCTGGCTTCGTCTGTCCACCACCAGGTTTCTTTTGCGTGTTGGCAGGGGCCTTTAGATGTTCCAAGCAGTGATTTGGCTTTCTCCAGGCCAGATTGTTGTAGGGAATCCCACATGTCTTGTGCTCTGCACTCCTCATTACCGACCTCATCGATAATGGAAGAGAGGTAGTTTTCCATGTTGGTAATGAAAGCTTCGCCTTTTCCTTTATCCAGCTTATACCACTTGATTCTCTCAGACACCTTCGTTTGCTGCTTTGACTTCTTACTCGCCTCCATAAAAAATTCAGTCAGGAGGAGACGGTGTTGAGGGGCGATCGCGTCTCCCAGGATCACTTTGCAATCTTTAACTCGTGGCTTCATGAAACTGGATACTAAATGATAGTCTATTTGAGTTTCATTTTCGCCGCTGCTATAAGTGATCAGGTGCCGGCTTTGTTTGACGAACATGGTATTTAGCACTATAAGACCGTACGACTTGCACATGTTTAGGATATCTTCACCTGAAGAGTTCCTGGTGCCGTATCCCAGCCCTCCGTGGTAGCCTTCATAGTCTTCGCTTGTCTTCCCGACATGTCCGTTTAAATCTCCCCCAACAAACAAAAGCTCTTCCTTTGGGATGATTTTGACAAGGTTGTGGAAATCTAGCCAGAATGCATCTTTTTCTTTTTGTTCGCATCCTACTTGAGGGGCATATGCGCTTACGATGTTCCACACCTCACCATGCATCGCCAATTTGAGAGCCATCAAACGGTCACTGGACTTTGAAATGGTTAAGACGTTGCCAAGTAGCTCTGCCGCAAGGATGATGGCGATTCCGTTTTTTCCTTGTTCCAATCCATAGTAAAACATCTTGTAGGCTTTTGTTTTAACGTCCAAGAAACGTGCCCGATTACCGGTGTTTCGCCATTTCGTCTCTTGTACGCACAGGATGTCTACTCGCCTTCTAACCATCATTTCTTCAAGCTCATAGCTGCGACCACTCATGCTTCCAACGTTCCAACTCGCGACTCTTAAGTGTGGCTTACGCCGTTGCATTACTTTGCTATCCCCCGGAAATCCTATAGCTCTGACCCGAGCATTGCTGCTTGTCCCAGGATCACCACCATTAGTAATGCCTGGCGGGGTAGTGCTTTTCCTTTTAGCGTTCTTTTCCATAATGCTACGATTTGACCGTTTTCTTTCTTCCACTCCTTTTTTTGACACGGGCATGCTCCAGATTTTTTTTTTTTGTTTGATCTTACTCTTACAACACCGGTGATCTCCAGTCGTGTCAACCCACTAATTTGCATGCCAAGTCAAGTCACACCGAACCTATAAATCACAAGTACTTCTTTACTGATTTTTAGCTTGTGCCTTAAAATCATACCTTTTGTCATTCTTTTTCATCCCTTATAGGTGGTTCCAAACTATTCAAACTTGCTGCCACCTCCTTCCAACCAGTTTTGCTTGCTTCCGGTTGACGAACACCTCTTTTAAAATTTGTAGCCAAATCTGTGTGTTCCTCCATCAATTCAACCAGCCGCTTTATTGGCTTTGGGCGGGAAATTCTAAACCTTACAAAATGAAATTAATACAATATATATGTATAGTATATGTACTCGTATATATTTTCACAACATTCAACTTAAAACACAAAGAAAACTCACTTCTGGTTGATTCTAAATTTAAGACGTTCACAAAATTGAAATCGACTTATTTTGTCGTTTTACTTGGCGTTTTAGTATACTTAACCGACTATCAGAATACCGGTACACGACACCTGTCACTCGAAAAATACGTTCCATACGAGGTCCTTCGCCAAATGTCGTTTTATGACGTAAAACGACTACTTTAACGACAGTCATGATACCAAGTTCATACAGTCGTTTAACGACAAGGCGTTCGTTCGTGATCGGGGTGATTTTTCTCGGAAAAAAATATTATAAAATGTTCGAGGAAGAACTGATTGGGGCGACCAAAGGCCATCCGTCAATAATAAATGTCATCGACAATTGTCAACGGACTGACGGGTTCTATGGGCCGATGCTTGCCTGTTCTATCCGCCAACACGTTTGCTCTCAGTTGAAATCAACGCAGTGACGGATCAACGTATTCTATGGGCCGGGGCCTCTACAATGTGTACTCCGTGGCTGTATGAATGATTTGCTCTCGATCAGTGTTGATCAGAAACCAGAATGAGACGTGCGCCTTTCTTCTGTGTGACATCCCTGTGACACCCTGACATTTTGAATGAAGTCCAGGTTCGTAGCGACAAAACCCGTTACAACCAAACTCTATTCGTGATTACGTGTGAGCTCATTTCATTTTACCGCAGTGTAGTCCCGTCACACACACTCTTGGAATTATAACAATGAAGCGTGATTGTTTACATAATTCTGACAGAACCCCGGGTTCTCACGTGCTCGCCGCAGCTTGTAGGCAAACGTCCGCGGCCATTTTAAGTGGTACATTTCATTGGTAGTTTCTGGTGTCGATCATTTCGTGTTTGAATAGACACTGTCAAGATGGGAAGAGGAAAGTCGTTAAGTGAATTCGTAAAAGGTCAAATAATTTTCGCGCGAAATTGGAAGGCAGTTAAATCGTTTCCATCAGCTCATTCAAAATTTTAAGAAATCGGGGACTCTTTATAGCACAAAAAAGTCATCAGGTCGTCCATCGGCATAAACTAATTCCCGGAAAATGCGAATTTTATGAGAATTTTTTAATTCCACAAAACAGTATTCGACGCGTTGCAGCATGTCCTGGAATAGAAGCCGCTAAGTCCACCGTTCACAGATTTGTAAAGTACATGACCTTTGATGAAGAATGGAGAAAAGTTGTGCGGAGTGATGAACAAAAATTTAATTTAGATGGACACACTACTGGCATGTTTTAAAAAAATAAGAAATTTCGTTCCCCAAACGTCAGCATTGAGGAGATAGTGTAATGGTATAGGACGCCTTTTGTGGTAATGGAACATCCCGTTTAGCAATCGGTCGTAACAGAATGAATGCGGAGAAGTACCAAGACATGTTAGTGGAAACCCTTATACCATATCTCGAAGAACTGGGCCTACATTTCATGGAACTTCAACGGGATATTGCTCCAATTCACGTGCCGGCTCCTTTTAAAAAGTGGTTTTCCGACAGAGATATTCCAATTATGTCAGCACGTTCACCAGAATTGAATACAATCGAAAGCTTATGGGTCATATAAGCAAAACTAGTGTATGCTGGAGGCTGGCAATTTAACAACGTTTTTGAGCATAAGAGCACAATTATGTACAGTTGGCAAAAAATTAAAAAAGAAACAATCCAAAAATTAGTAACCTCAATGCCAAACAGGGTCTACGACACAATTTTAAAAAAAGGAGGATCATCGGACGTTAAATGTGCGCAAAATACTGATACAACCAGTGGTACCCTTGTCTTATGATATCAAAATTAAATTATTTTTCATTCAAATAGTGTGTACTATCAAATTTGTAAAGAATTTGGGAAAAGAAGTACTTTTTTTTCTAGATAATCGAGACATTTGAATTTTTATTGTTATTAATACTTTTGATTTATTGTCTGTACTTCCAAGTTTTTCGATGACTCTAGTATTTTGGGACGCACCTTAATCTCAAAGAGCGCCGTGCCGTTGAAACGATCATCAACACATTCCTATATTTTGACATTTGACTGCAAGCGCTCAAAGTGTGTTTTATAAACAAATCAGAGCGCTGTGAGCATGTGCAGTTCAGAGTGATATTCGCAGCTCTCGAGCACTACCCTGAACTAAAAAAAAAAGACAAATAAGGTATCAATAAACCTCAGGAAAAGTGGCTGTTTTAATGATTTTGTTTTGTTTTTTATTTTTGTTGGAGCACTTAGACGCAAATACTGATCAGACAGACATTTCCTCGTTGGCGGAAGAAAAGCGAGAAGGGACTTTTTAGTGATGTAGAGCTAAAAGATTCGGCACACACCACGTCGGCTCCAAGGGTGTGCGACCTGCGCGAGAGAAAAAGTGTTCTGCTGTGTCATACTCCTCGCAACATGCAGCACAGGTAGGCGTCGTAGGCGTCTCACTGATGCCAAGTAGTTAAAGATGCTTAGCAAAAGTGTAATGGCCCGTAACGACGCCCGTAATCCTTCTGCAATCATTTCTCCTTAAGGATAAGAAAAATGTTGCGGACTTCTTGCAGACATCAGGTCGTACGCCCTAAGTCATCCAGCATCCTGGATATTCCCTCCATCTACGACTGTGTGCATTAAAGACCCAATCGTTGATGTCAGATTTGATCGTGGAAGCAGGTAGACCTAAGGCGTCTAGAGAAACTCTCCTCTGACCCATTTCTAGCGATTTTATTAGAGTTCTCATTTCCTGGGACCCATACGAGCCTTAGTGAATTTAGTCTTCTGACTTTGTTCAAAAAGGTCTTGAGTTCATGCACTAATTTGGAGCTGGATAGAGGGTTGGGCACAGGTTTGAGTGCAGCTTGGGTGTCACTGCAGACGCATATGCTTTTTCCCTTTCACTTGTGCTCCACAACACAGTGCATAGCTATTAGAATTGCGTATATACCTGATTGAAAGACAGACGCATATTTTCTTAACGAGAAGTGGGGTTGTAGGATATTTCTCAGGCAAGTACAGTGTCACTCCAATGCAAAAATTATTTGTGACCCCAGTATACATATATTCAAATACAAAAACAAATTTATTTTTATTTTAGTATTACTATACATAATAGTTCCCCCCAAGAGATTTTTTTTTAAATCAATAAAAAACGCAACAATTTTGAAAAAGGGGTTACAGTCAGTAATGGTATACAATATCTGCCAAATGTCTGATGATAAAATCGAACGCATAACTTATTGACTCCCTAAAGCTTTTTGTTAAAAGTTAATCAAAAAATGTTTTTTTTTCGTCATTTTTATATTTTAGAAGTTTTAATAAAATACATAAAAAAAACATAAAACTTCAGATTAAAATTTCTAGCGCCAGGAACGTTTTCTGATTTTTCATCAAATATTGGTTTAAAATAAAAATGTTTCCCATAATTTAATTTTTAAATCAAAATTTCTCTCCCCCAAAACAAATTATTCTTAACCATCTTGATATCATGTTTTACCCGCTATGTGAAACCTGGCGCCGTCCTGCTTAAAATAAAAGTCACGTCACCACGTCCAAAGCACTAGTTTTGATCAAAAACGCCGCCAATCCCACCAGCAGTTCATTCATTCAAATGGTTTTTTCAATGTCATTTTCGAAAAAATATTGCGTACTGATAAGGCCAGCACAATAACTCTACCAAAATGCCGCTCGTTGTGGATGGTGAGGTTGTTCTACTATTAGTCTTGGGTTCCTGGAGTTTTTTTTTTGGTTTACCAGACAAATGGAAATGAGCGTCATTACTCGAATAATTTTGCATAAGGAATTATGATCTTGTTTATAGAAAACACAGTTAGTGAAAGTTCGGCATTGTACGTGGTCTGGTGCTACAATTCTTGTGTCAACTGGGTCATATTATATATACGAGTCCATGTAAGCCAAGTTGCTATGCAAAACACGGCGCGAAGTCGATAGTCTTTAAATGGATACAGTTGGTTATGTAGTCACTTTCTTAGTTATGATAGCAGGACGAACAGGGGTTGGAGTCTTAATCACTAATCTGTTGGAGACGTTAAAATTCATTGACTAAATTCGCGGAAGCGCTTATAAATTATTATTATACATGCATGTGTCCATCTAACCTCCTTTTGTTGTCAACGCAGTGATAGCCGAATGTCATTAACGACTGCGCAGAATGTAAAATGACACTTCTTATTGGATGGGGCTTAGAGACGCATGGCTTGTTCACAAATTTAATCATATTCCATATCCAAGAAGATAGACGCCGCCTCCGGGTAACTGGCTTATTGCCTAATTGATATCTCTGGCAGCTATGAATTTCTCTTGGTGCAAATAGCAAACTCTTGTTTTCGTATAGTAAATAAAAAAAATGAATGCATTTAGAAAATAAAGCAGTACGTCTCGGAAATGCATTATTACAGGCTAGCCTTCGAGGTTTAGAAAATGCACCATTATTGACAGATGCTTAATAAACGGTGAGGCCAATATAGGAAACTCGAATTGGATAACCCATTATTTCCCTTTCCTTCATTTCTCCTACTACTTTCCTAAAATGTTTGTTTTAAAGTGCAACTTATTTGTTAGTGAAATATTCCAGAGTGATGTCCCACTTGAGCAAAATAAATTGGATCCTCCCAAGCATTGCTCAATGAAGGATTCGCTAATCCTTTAAGAGATGAAAGACATAAAATTGGTATTCAAATAACGCTCCAAGTGCGTCGGCAATAACATTCAAAAGCGTATCGTAAATGAAGCAATGAACACAACACGCAAAACCGTAACCCTTCCGCGCTTTATGGACATTCCCACTTTAAATCTCAGATTTCGTCCTTGAAATACAATATGTATATCGTGAGGCTGTAACCGCAAATGAGCACCAATTCTTTTGGAACAATTTCTGCTGATTACAGTTTCCTCATTTCGGCGGTGTCAAGGGTTCTCGTAACTTGTGGAATTGGAATGAAGCTTACGATTTGCTTACACGCTTAATCTACATTTTAAGCATTGTCTGCTTAGGGATGGGTTGGGCTGGATTTAATTAGCAGACATTCCTGTTTGCCACTTTGGGATATTTTGCCGAAGGATTTCTAGATTTCCCCCGAGCATTGTCGCGTCTGCATGTTTGCATGGCGGACATAGCCAAGGTCAATCCGTAGGTCATAGTTTCCTTAAATCCAAAGGACAGTTGTTTCATTTCAGTTCGCGGCTGTTAGCTTCAGGCATTATTTGTTTACTCGGTGTAATGTTGACATAAATATCCGTAGGAAGGCAAAGGATTGCATGCTGACGGCAGTTAATGCTTGGTCGTTGTACTTGGTCAGACCTGTAAGTGTGCATTTGACAATGAGTAATATAGTGGTCGGCCCTGGCGGGAGTGGCGTGTGTGCGTTGTCTTACCCGAGGTCGTCTCTTATTGTATAGCCATAAGGAAGCGTACTCGTATGAAGATGTGGATGAATTGTTGGCTGGGACGATTGGTTGTGTTTTGTGTTCAGCACAACGAGCAGCATGATTCATGTGATTTGGCTTTTGAGAATGAATGAATATTACGTATCGGGGTCAAGTTCCATAGTTTTCATCTTAAAGTAGATTTATGACGAACTGCCATTAACTTTTACTTTGCACATATCAATTGAGTTAACCATTCGAGTCTACATGGTTTAATGTACTCCTTCCATAGCTGTTAAAGGCACCCCTATACCAATGTGTGCAATCAATTTCCAGCTGCCGCTGTTGTCACTTTGGACATTATCTTCAACACTTGGTTCTTAAAGTTGATAACCTCGTTAAAGCTCAAAATTGAATTTCATGTTCCCTTAAAATTCTTTCCTTATACGAACGGGAGGGGAAGCTAGGTCTTTGATGATTATGGCTGTCAGATAAATACTTATTTACAAGGACACATCGAAAATGAACCATTCAGATACGTATAGGTGAATTGATGGATCAATAAACACATCTTTATGGGAACGACAGCCATTAATTGAGCACTTAATGCCAAGGAGTAGGTATTTACACGTATTGATGTATTGTGGACATCGTTACGAGGGTTGATGGAGGAATGGTGTTCTATTAATCACTGCGTTGCTCAAACCTTTTAGATTTTTTTTTCGTATACATATACGATAGCAATGGCGATAACAATTTTCAATTAGGGCTGAGTGGCAAACGTGATTGGCAGGTGTTTCCCAGAAATTGCAAGCTCAGCAAACGCTGTGTAAAATGGTTTGCGAACGGATTAAGAACATTATTTCAAGTACCTCATTACTATAGGGGTTTTCGTCATTATCCCGCTGAGCAAAAGTACTGCGAAATATTGTTTCGATGACTTGACGGTGATGCAAAGCACCGAATGAGATCCCAGCTTAACATTTCGTGACGTTTTGACTATGAAAGGGTGTTTTTTTTTAAAGGTATACATATTCAATATAGCATACAACACTTATAGTTATTGTTACTGTCTACGCCCCTAGCTTTATTTAAAGATAATTTTATGCCATTCGAGACTTGGATTTTGGGTTCGTGCTTGCCACAGCTAGCTTGAGTAAAGAATAATCGTGAAGTCAAATTTTCAACAACTTTTTCGAGCAACTGGGGCCGTATATCAGCAATAACACGGCTGATGTGACTACTGATTTCACATACCCTGAAAGAAAGTAATCTAAAGGTGTGAGATCACAGGCTCGTGGAGGCCGCTTTTTTTTGTTTTTATAATTCGTGCAGGTTCAAGAGTTATTGTGTTTGTCACACAACCTGGTGCAGATGGTTTGTGTCGGAGATGTTCGTTCACTACTCTCCGGGGGTGGTTGCCCTAGATAGGATTTGAGAGATTGGACTGAATTTGTGTTGGTTGTTTTGTTTCCATGTCATTAAGGTGTTATATTGGAAATGCACACACAGAGTATGAATTTTGAATTGATCTTATGCTGCGAGTATTATGCCTTCGTCAACACTTTTTGATCATCTCTCTTATGTTGTTGCACAATTTTTCCGTATAGGAATTGTTCTTGACTATAGACGGACTTGAACTGCCTTCGGGTCAACAGTCGGTGATGATTACCATTGCACTACGAACACCCCCAGGTCCATATATGTAGATCCATTACGCGAAATTATGCGTTTAGCAAATGTCCCCCACAACAAATTGAAGGTGTCAGGCGCCATGTGGCATGTTGCAGCATCTTGTTGAAACCAAAGCTCTGTCATGTTAATGTCATTCAACTGAGGAGCGAAAAAGCCTAAGACCCTGCCAGCCCACACATTGCTATCAATTCACCGTTGATTTCGTCGACTCCATACTTGATATCGCCGAACTCAATGACATTATGATCATCAGTGGCGATTTCAATCTCCCACACCTGAAATGGGTTCGCTCTGATGATGAGACCCATTATATCGCCGCTGACCCCTCCTCAAAAAGAAAACCAGATAACTACCCGGCTAAATTTAATTTTCTCAATAACTCTTCCAACGAACCCGAAATAATTGCCAACTTCTTTGTTCATTCGGCAAGGAATAGATGTTGTCGCCACTGACTTCAGCAAGTCCTTTGACAAAGTGTCTCACCAAATTATTTTCCTCAAGCTCACTGGCTTCGGTTGCCCTCCCGGTCTTATCTCTTTGATCAAATCTTATCTAGAAGTTTGTCAATATGTATAACTTTATTTTCAGATCTTCTATCTCTGATGCAATTAATGCTACCTCCGGTGTCCCACAAGGTACTCATCTCGGCCCATTGATATTTATTCTAACCATTAATGATGTTGACAGCCTTAATCTGAACTCTCAGCTCTCCATATATGCCGATGATATGAAAATATTTAAACACATATCTTCCCCTGTCGACACGTGCTCTCTCTAATTGAACCTTAACAGGTTCACTACTTGGTGTCAAAAAAACCATCTCGAGCTCAATGTCAGTAAAAGCGAAACCATCACTTATTCCCGCAAGCGCTCTCCCTCACCACCTAGAACCTACACTATTCGTAATGATACCATTCCCCCTGTCAATTTCTTGGTTCATCTGGGGATCATTTGTGACCGTGAACTCAACTTTCGTCTCCATATCGACAACATCATCAAGCGTAGAAATTCTGCAATCGGTTTCGTGAAACGTTGGCCCAAAAACTTCTTCGAATATGCTAGTCAAGTCTGATCCTCCTCTTACGAATCCCACGCGTATTGAGGCCATTCAATTCAGGCTTGTCCGTTTTGCACTTCGTGGCCTTCCCTGGGCGGATCACCTAAAATTAATCAGCTTCCAACCCCTTAAAGAACGACGCGATTTTGCAGATATTCTTAATTCGATAACATTAACAGCCCCACAATATTGCACTTGATTCCCCTTAACACCAATCCACGTAACCTTCGGTCCATGCTCCTTTTCCGTATAAACACTCATCGCACAAATTATGGCTACCACGAACGAATGTCCGGAATGCTGTGTAAAGTCAGCACCAATATTTTCGATCTTCACATCAAAAAGTCCAGTCTTAGAATTGCACTATACCACAACTCTTCACCCTCTCCTTGATCGTTTCCACCCTGTCACCTACTTAATAAGTTAAATAAGTTAATTAGGTTCATTAAGTTTTTTTTTGTTAAGGCTTGCATTAAGCTAATAAAGTGAAATAATAAAACCGATGACTCCACCAGCCCATTAAGCACACCAAACAGTGAGTTTAAATGGTTGTAAGGGCGTCTCGACAAAGGCTTTTGCGTTTTCTCCACTCCAAATTAGGCAATTTTGCTTGTTTATATTTAACCAGAAACGGGCCTCATCGGAGAACAAAATTTGGTGTTGAAAATGAGGGTCAAGCTTTCGGCCCACTCACCGAACCTACAAGGCGTATAATGGTCACGCGGTTTCAACTCTTGCATTATCTTGGTCTTATAAGCTTTTAAACCAAGATCAGGCACAGCTCCAATTGCAGTGCACGATGGCCAATCGACTCATTCGGATTCTCCTCAACACTGCGCTCCACAACGGCGAAAACTTCTTCTCTTCGCACTGTTTGTCGTCTTTGGGGATGCGTATAATATACTAGAACGAACGTGATGGGAAAACGATTTATCGTGTTCTCAATAAATTTGTACAATTTTCGTACGCTGTTCTGCCGTTAATCTATTCGTCGTAAAATGGCAAAACGTACTGAACACAAATCGATTTTCAACTGTTAAATATACAATATCTAGAAACAGTGTTGGCAGTTTAAAAATCAAAACTCTAAGAAAACTCTTTGTGATCGGACTGAAGGCATAACTCGGAACCCTAAGTTCATAGGAAACTCATGTCAGAGGAAAGAAAGAAAGTTATAGATGAAAAATGTGAATATTGTCAACAAAACATTGGAGAAGTCACCTCTAAGGCATTGGCCTTTAACAAGAGCTACCGTTGGCACCAAAAGGAAAGAGAAGGAACAGATTTTCAAAATAGAAAAAGAAAGAATTGGAGATACATACGTCTGAGGAAATAGAATGATGATATTGAAAACTGTACAGAAATAGCAGAAGCGTGCAGGAATGAACGATAACAATCCTTAAAAAAGTCGCAATCGATGCGAGGACTGTTCAAGAAATAAGGTGACATTTAATATTTCTCGAGAGATATTTATTTATTCACTAATATTTATATTGTTTTTCCAATCCTCGAAGCTCTTTTGATATTGGCTTTTTGGTATAGATTTAATTTTTTCCAGCGATGTGGTCTTTACCTCCTTAATAGTGGCAAATCTCCGTCATTTTATGCGTCTTTTCCGTTCTGGGAAGGAAGAAAATGTGCAAGGGTCTAGTGAATATGGCTGAGGCATGATTATTGTTATTTATTTTTGGCCAAAAAATTACGTACAAGCAACGATCAGTGAGTAGGTGACGTATCATGATCCAACAGCCATTCAGTTTTTTATCTATAAAGCCGGTGCTTATAGCGGCGCATGACTTCAAGGTAATATTCCTTATTGACCTTACGAGCTTCCGGCAAAACTTTTAAATTTGACCGAACTTGCTTTTTTCGTTCCTGATTTTTCCAGCCGAAATCTTAAAATTTATTTTATAAAGGGTCCGACAAATAATTTTTTTTTTTGAAAATGCTATAAAAAAAAACTACTGAATATTTTCTCAAATTTCTTTTTTTATTTGAAAGTACAATCCTTCCGGTTAATAATGGAAAATAATTTCATTGAAATGCCTGCCTCGGCTGGCCATGCAGTAGCCTACACGATCGGTCCAATTTTTAAGCACATTATCGATTGTGTGCAGCTGTATTTCACCAATGGCTTCACGAATATTGTCCTTTAAAGCGTCAATTGTCTCTGGCTTGTCGGCGTAACACTTATCTTTGACGGCACCCCACAAATACTAGTCCACTAGGCTAAAACGACATCAGCTCTGCGGCTGATAATGCGATCTTCAAAAACAGGGCGCAAAACATCGAGTGTAGCTTCGGCTGTGTGGCACGTAGCGCCGTCCAAATGTTGCCAATATCCTCCTCTTCAATTTTTGTGAACAAAAATTCGTTCAACATGGCCCGATAACGATCGCCATTGTCTGTAACGGCCACTCCTTGCTCATTTTGGAAGAAAAATTGCCCAATTATGCCTCTGGACCAAAATCCGCACCAAACAGTGGCTCGTTTTGGGTGCACCGGCTTTTCAATGTATGCGTGCGGGTTTTCTGTGCCCCAAATGCGACAATTTTGCTTGTTTACCAAGATCAAAATGAGCTTCATCTGAAAAGATGATTTTTTTGGCAAAATCGGCATCTTCTGTAAGTCGATCGCAGGCCCACTTAGCGAAGCGAAAACGCATTGAATGGTCAGCTGGCTTCAACTCCTGAACCAATTGGACTTTGTATGGCGTCATACCAAGGTCTTTATGCAAAATTCGTCTCAATGATGTCTCCGAAATGTTCAATTGTTGAGAACGACGGTGAATTGATGTTGATGGCGCTTCACGCACACTTTCTGCCGCAGCAGCAATATTCTCGGGTGTACGCACTGTTTTTGGCTTTTCACGCTTTGGTTTATCGATGAGGGTGCCAGTTTCTTTCACTTTTTTCACAAGATAACGAACATACGGAGCTGACGGTGCTTCTCTTCTTCCAAAATCCGTACGCAATTTTCGCACACATTCTGCAACATTACCATGATTTTCAAAGTAATGTCGCAATATTTCCCAGCGTTGTTCAAGCGTATACACAACCATATTCGTTGAGCGGAAGGATAAAACTAATTATCTGTCAAATCAGACATGAGCTAAGTGTTACCATTCACGAAATAAGCACTACTTGAAAAAAAAAAAACGTTAGATGGCGGACCCTTTATTTAAAGTCACCTTATTTTTTGAACAAACTCCGTAGTTCCATTTACAATGGACGACGGCAACACGACTGATTCGGGTTCAGTTCTTTAAAGCAGGTGGAGGTGATCCGGTTGGGAGTATTCATTAGCTTGTAGGTTAGACGTCGCCTAAGAGGGTATAATCCAATTACTTGAATTTCAGCGTAGTTATCCAGCTAACTAATCAACAGAAAGAAGACTTTTTTTTTTAAAGGAATCTGTCATTCGGCGTATTATTTCGTAATGAACAACTGGTTTTATAACGGAGAAAAAAATAGAAGATGACAGTTTGGGAAGACCAGTCGCACTCATCAACCTATTTAATGCCGTTTTTGCCTTGATTTCGCACTATGTAATGATGTAGCAACCACAGCACCCTATATTATTATAGTTGTGAACGACCTAATATTTTAAAAACAGACCTCAAGACCCAAATAAAGCCGGCTATCGGGTTTTTTGATAACTACATACATACATGTATCCAAATTGTGAAAATTTATTTCCAAAACAATTAATGACCCAAAATTCTCGATTCCTCTTCGATGCACAAAAAGTTGGCCATTTATGACTTCAACCTGTGAAAAAAAAAACAGTCTCTAATTGACACGTAATCCGACGCCTCAAAGCATCATCTACATACGGTGGAGCAGGAAAACAGGAAACAGTTCTAATTTTTGGTGAAAAAATCATCCTCAGTGTTTTTGGTTTAACGGCTTTGTTAACAAGCGAAATGTCCATATTTTGGACGAAAGTTATCATGAGTCTCTGTTGTATCCGGAGAAACATTTGAAGGTCAGGCAGGTGGCGTCATTGCGCCTTACATCTTTCGAATAGAATGGTGACTGTCAATGGCGAACGGAATCGGGCGACAATAATTTAATTATTTCGTTCTGGGCCCACGTTAAGTGGCCTTAATAAGCCCGACTTATGCAATATAGTTAAACAGAATCGGATCTCTCGAATCGAGTTTTTCAAACAAACTGCCGAGGTGATTTAAATATGTGTATTGTGAAATTATTTTTAAAAAATTCATTGTAAATGCATAATGCTTAATCCGCAATAAAAGTTTATAGCATATTGCACAAATAAGTATTTTTATTGAACTTAAAAGTTAAGACGCGCTTGATAAAAAACACCTTAAATACCAGTTTTTTTGAACAAGGATTCACTTTAGTTTTTTGTTTTTATAGGGTTTGCGCAGGATTAAGAGTGTACGCTCTTATGGTATAGACCGTCACCCAACCTGGACGGGGTGCAGATGGTTTGTGTCGAAGATGTTATTTCACTACTCTCCGGGGGTAGTTGTCCTAGATAGGATTCGAGAGATTCGACTGAATTTGCCACGTTGGTTGAAGTTCACAGTAACTTATTTGCTTCCATGCCATTAAGGTGTTATATTAAATTTTGAACACTGTTTTTATGGATTATCAATTTGACAGTTGATAGTTGATTTGTGGTTAGTACATTTTGCCATTTGACGGTGAATCAATTAACGTCAGAACAATGCATACAAATTGTACAAACTAATTTTGAAAACTATGGTTCGGTTCGCCAAAGTCATCGTGCGTTACGTCCATATTACGGTCGACATAATCGTCAAGTTGTTCGGAATACGATAAATCATTTCCGCACCACGTACACTCTGTTTAGTAGATAATACTCGTACGCATCTCCAAAAACAACAAACAGAGCGAAGAGAAAAAGTTATTGGCGTTGTGGTGCGCAGTATTGGGGAGAATCCGAATGTGTCGATTTGCCATCGTGCACAGCGATTGGAGCTATACTCATTCACCTTGTGGAAGATTTTACGAAAAGATCTTGACTTAAAAGCTTATAAGATCCAGCTCGTGCAAGAGTTGAAACCGCGTGACCATTATACGCGTCGAAGGTTCGGTGAATGGGCCTAAAACTTGATTCAGCTTGATTCTCATTTCCAACGCAACATTTTGTTTTCCGATGAAACTCATTTTTGATTAAATGGATATGTAAACAAGCAAAGTTGACGAATTTGGAGTAGAGAAGACCGAGAAACCTTTGTCAAGACGTCCTTACACTGTTTGGTGTGCTTAATGTGCTGGTGGAATCATCGGCCCATATTTATTTAAGGACGATGACGGCCTAAAAGAGAGCGCTATAGATACATGATTTCCCACTTTTTCGTTCTTCAGTTGAATGGCATTAACGTGACAGAGCTTTGGTTTCAACAAGATGGCGCAACATGACACACGGCGCGCGACGCCAATTTATTTACGGAAATCAATTTATTGCTGAGCGCTTAATTTTGATCTTATAATTGCACACCTTTAGACAACTTTCTTGGGAGGTATGTGAAGTCATTAGTCTATGTCAATCAACCAGAGTAGTTGGATAATTTAAAGGTCGACATTCGCCGTGTTATAAACGAGCAGATGTAAGGCTCGATAAAATTGTCGAAAATTTGACTTCATGATTGCGCTTCATTCGAGCTAGTCGTGGCACGTGTATGACCAAAATAATATTTAAGCACTAATGGCATAAAATTATCAATAAAACAAAGCTTATATCATAGACATTAATATTAGCATCAAGTATTTTATTCCATATCAAATTTGTATAGTTCTAAAAAAAACACTCCTTACCATAAATTTCGGATCTGGAAGACAGTAAATTAAGCTCGATTGAAAGGTAGGAAACCCCCAATGTGAACAGCCCCTGCCGAGTGGTAGATCACCAGAATATTATACACAGTGCACCAAGTAGAAATGCTATAGGCTTATATTATGGGCTTAAAGCGGTGTTTACAAAGGGACTGATATGAACTACTGCCAAGTAAAAATGTTTTTTTTACTTTTTTTTTTTTTGGTCTAAACGTTAAAAACGATTATACCTGCTTCTTATTTTTGATAACTAAATCTCATCTTTCGGCTTATTGATTTTTTTTACCCTTTCGTGTAAGCGGATCAATTGCTTAGCTCATTCCAACTCTGTTTCATATGCGATCATAACACTTGCCGAAGCATGTCGCATGGTAGGAATCGTACTGTAGGTATTTCCTTCCAAGGCTAATTTGAGTTTGAAAACAGTCAGAAATCGCACGGTGCTAGATCAGGCGAGTATGGCGGATGATCGAGCGATGTGGGCTTTTTTTGGCCAACAATTTGAGCATAACTAGGGCTTTACCCGAATTGTAATGCACTGCCAACTTCCTGGACTCCGGTTGAACATGCTGAATTCTGTCGAACTATCTCTTTAGGGCATTCAAATAATTCAGAAGATAAAGCGGTGGGCATCGTCTAAAATCGGCACTTCCGCGCTTTTTTCTCTTTCGTTTTACCTGGTGACTTTCATGTCCAGAGAATGTGGAACAAAGAACCACTGAACCACACTTTTAAGAATTCCAGTCAATGTTTTTGGTAATTTTTCGACGTTCTTGGCATCGGTGAGCGTTCATCAACTTCAAGGTTTTCATGACCATCACGAAATCTAATAAGCCAGCGGAATATTTGTCTACGGAATAGACACTGTTTTTCATCGATTCGAATGTCTCTTGAGAAGCTTTGCTCAACCTAAAACAAAACTTAAAATGACACCTCTAATAGGATAAACCTTAATGTGAGTGTGTTGTTATATGCCACCTTATTCAACTTATCTTTGTAAGAAAAAAGCTTGTAAGCTTTTTGACGAAATTATATATTATACTTTCTGTAGGCCAGTGTTATTTATTTAGCATTTCGAGGATATCCCCGCCTGGATTGTTGATGCCCTAAAAAGATTCCTTTACGTCAAAAATTGTTAATTTTGCAAAACAATTAAACAATTTCAATACATTAAGTGGTAGTTAAGCGAACGTTACGTAAACGCGTTGTTTTATGCCAAATTTTATTGTTCAGAATAAGTGCTGTTAGTGAAGGATGCCTAATTGACAATGATACGAACATAGGAAACTCGAGAACTCACTATTTCGTCCGATTGAGTAAGTGTAGTAAGAATATTTCAGCATGAAGTCCCAAAATAAATTCGCATCTTTCCGAGCATTTCTCGATGAACTTTTAAGGATTCGCTAATCATTCAAGAGAGGAAAGACATAAAATTGGTACTAAAATAACGCTCAGAGTGCGTCGGCAATAACTTCTGAAAGCATATCGTAAATAAAGCAATGAAATCAAATAGTAAAATCGTAACCCTTCAATGCTTTATGGGCATTTCTGTTTTAAATCTCAGATTTCGTCCTTGAAATACAATATTATATGATGCGACTGTAACTGCAAATAGTTCTCGTTGATTGTGATTGATTGGCACTTGGATATGTTAAGCTTCAAGCAGTTTTTGGACCACCAGATAAAAAAAACTTTAACGATCCGATTGGATCGGGAAAAAGTCATGCCTCGGAGAACTTGGTTTCGTAGGCGTCGAGTGTGGTATGGGAGTGTTTAATAACCATATCAAAATCGTTAATAGTAAGAATGAAGAGAAGTGGACCTATGAGACTGCCTTGAGGGACGCCGGAGGAAGCTAAAAAGGGGCTTGAAGAGGCAGATATAAAAAACACATTACATTATCGGTTTTCCAAATTAGAAGATATTCACTACAATAAGTGTCGACCTCATTGCCATTGACTAAGGTTGAGGAGGTGAAGGACACAAATTCGACAAGGTTTGTGGTTGTAGATTTACATTCGGCGAGACCATGTTTCCGCAAAGCTTAAGATTTTACACAAAATACATTCGAGTTTGAGTTTCGGCTATGGAGCGCTTATTGTTAACATCTCTCTTCGGACCTTTTTTGTCCCTAGGGGTTATAAAAGAGCTTTTCAGTATTTGAGGGATTTCTCCTAGAACAAGAAAATAACGAGGAAACTAGTGGAGGAAAGGTGGCGGAATTTCGTTTTTAGAAATATTGCAGGGTCAGAAATGAATTCGTCAGTAAATCGAATTAATTTTTTTTCAATAAGGTAGTGGTCGATAGTAGGAGGGAGAAATGGTATAAGAGAGATATTTGGGAAATAGTTCAAGTAAGCAGAATCCGGTCCATTCTCACCAGCCAAAGATATTATGAAAAGGATGCAAAAAAAGAGGTTTCGTCATTGAATGTGAGGAAGGACTCGGTTTCCGTTTGATTTGCTTTTATATGTAGTTGACAAAGGGAAGAAGGATTTAGGATCATTTATAAGGTTGGTTTGTGAATCCTTTAAATAGCGTTGATAGAGGGTAAAGTGCAGATAAGTACCAAGAAACAATGGAAACAAATTGTCTCAGAAGTGAGCTCTTTTGAGACATTCGTTGATTTGGCCAAATTTTACTTAATGGAAATCGCTAAAACCGCGACATTACACGTGTGTGGAATCAAATCAAAAATCCGCTGAGGATACTTATCGCTATCACAGAGAATTGCTGTTGATTACTTTCAAGAACCCACCAAAACAAGATTACAATCAGATACAAGAGAAATAAGATCTTCCAGCATAAATATCACGATTCCAAATAAATTATATTCATCAGTACCACGGTATAACTCTCCTCGATTCACGTCATTAGAGAACAACTCATAAGCAATCCTTAAAGGATACCCGCGTCGCCACGTGTACAAACTCATGTTTACTCATATTATTGTATTTCGTTCGCTCAATTTGCAATAAAGTCTGCGAAATGTACTTCATGCAAAGACCAAAAAAATCTTTCCCATCGCTTTTGTTCGTAAAGTTCGACTTTGGGGATGTAAGCATATGGTATATACCGTCTGCCCTTAATGAAAACAAATACGAATACTTATTAAAAATGTGCCCCATTCCCGCAATAGTCATCGCTATATCCTTTATTTTCTGTTCAAACAGGGTCGATTCCTTGGGAAAGTAATAAATGCCTGTCTACCATACTTGTTTCAGGGTCTTTTCCAAGTTCCATAATTCAATTGGATGCTCTGCCGTTTCTGGCCCTTATTATTATGTCGACACGAGCTAAGTGCGAAAACATCATTGGGGTTATATTATGAGTTCAACCAAGAACATCATGAATAAATCCCTTTCCTCTTTCCATAATATTCATTGCCATAAGCTCGATAGGCTGGTAGATAAAGGAGCCATCAGCAATCCATATATTCCCACATAAGCGTCTCGAACAAGTGTCTATAGCCGGAAATTTGTGAACTCATAAGCCTTTCCAGATGGAAGGCGTTCATTATGATGATGAAGCTGCAAATCATGTAGGAATGGTTATGGGCCAATAAAATACAGACTTACTACGAAAACGTTAATTTAATCAGAAGGTCAAAGGTTCCTCTTGGAAATTAGTGAGGTTTGTGGAGGAGGCATTATTTTTAATGCTCGCCAATTGAGTATGATAATTCCCGGAAGGGAGCACGTGCATTTGAGGTTTCGTCTGTCGTAGAAAGTTTTCATGTTCATTTATGTAAGCGAAGTTCCTGAAAACTAAAACAGTTTTCACCCTACTCAAATGGAACAACATTTGCACGATAAGGCGCAACGACACAAGTTACATGAATGTGTCATGTACCTAACCATACTGTGGACATAAATATTTTATGGCGCTACCAAACTTAAATAAAGTTTTTGGTGTATTTTATTGGGTTGTGCTCGGTTCGGTTATGTGAATATTTATATACTCGTAATAAGATTAACAAGGGTAGTGGAACAAATGTATGCCGGCCAGTCTCAGTCCACCGTGTGGTCCAATTGATTTTTTTTTCTCCGTAATGGATTTCAATGTAATAAGGTGAGAGTCCTAACTTATAGTTAACTAGAAAATCATAAGCGCCCATCGGTAGAGCCTACCGGCACCGGCACCTTCATCTTCTTCTTCTTTTCCTTTTTCCGGCGTTGTTATGGTCAGAAGTGTAGGACCATAACCTTCCCACTTAACTGCATTCCCACTGGTCCGCTTGTGGGGTCCGCCGGTTTGATCTCAGAAAGTAGCGGCAGGCTTCCCGGTTTGGGATTACTTCATCGCTAAGGCCAATCACAAATGCTGGTGTTTTTGTATTTGTTTGCACCAATTGTTTTTCGGCCTGCCTTTTTTTTTTTTTTTTTTGTGACACGGGCATGCTCCAGAATTTTTTGTTTTATCTTACTCTTACAACACCGGTGATCTCCAGTCGTGTCAACCCACTAATTTGCATCATGTACACTTGTGGGGCAGTTTAATGGTGGTATATGTGTCCCTAGGCTCACCTTGGTGTTTTCTAAATTGCCTAGATGTGATTTTTGTTTACCTTTGTTTTAGTCGCCTTTTACGACAAGCGAGAGGTATCGCTGCAGGGATATTCTTAACCCGTCCCTGCACGGATTACCGGCACTTTCATAATCAGGGTAAATGAATCAATCGTGTTAATAAATCTGTTGTGTCTCAGCACGTAACAATAATACTTACAGAATTGCAAAACGCTGTGATGGTGGTAGGAAAAAAAACTGCATCAGCCCCAAATGGTTCGGAAAGTGAAGGCTCAAATTGAACGAAATTCTTGAGTAACAAGAAAAACAAAGCTGAGCTGAAGACATTAAAGACAACTATGAAACTACTGTCTGGAGGTGGTTGTCCTAGATATGATTCGAGAGATTCGACTGAATTTGTCGCGTTGGTTGTAGTTCACAGTAACTTTTTTGTTTCCATGTCATTAAGATGTTGTATTGGAAATAGACACACAGACTACAAATTTTAAAGTGATCTTGTATCTTATCTATCTTATGCGTGTGTTATGCCTTCGTCAGCATTTCTTTGATCATCTCTCATCCAGAACTCATGTTGTTGCACAGTTTTTCCGTAGGTATTGTTTTTAGCTATGGACAGACCTGAACTACAGACCTTCCGCTCAACAGTCGGTAATGATTTCCATTGTACCACGACAATCCCTGTTTGTCCATTTTGCCCAATGATCGCGAATTTCGTCCAGTTCTTTCTGGTATCCCTCGAGGTCCTCTATGACGAAGTCCTTAACAGTATTATTTTCGATTTTTATATGTTAGTTTTTACTTATTTATAATTTAATATGATCCAAGTTGCATTCCATTGATGACCTATGTACATTTTTGGATCTGCATACGCTATTAAGTGGCTGAGAAAACTAAAAACTAACTAAGATCGCTCTCTGTTGTAAACCGTTTTTAATATCAAAGATCGTGAAAGAAGTAACGTTTGCACATTCAACAACAAACTTTTTTACGTTCCGTTTCATCCTATTTTTTAGCTTCTTCATAAAAATGGAATTACTGCTCGGCCGGGTCATGTGCCATCGAAAGAGCAAGCGATAATCTACGGGGCGTATACGTAACTTTTCAATTTTCTTGCAGCTACTCCATTACATGCTCGGGCAGCTAGGTTACCATGGAGGAACCACCCCAGATCTGACTGAAATAGTTAGATCTGAATTCGCGTCAACTCTATGCGTCAATTTCGAGTCTTGAAACTAGCTGTGGAAGCCGAGCAAGGCACTTGACCACAGGCACTACGGTGCATATACGTAACTTTTTTAATTTTCTTTATACCTACTGGCTCGGACAGCTAGGTAACCATGGAGGAACCAGACAAGATCTGACTGATAAAGTTAGATCTGAATTCGCGTTAACCCTCTGCATGAATTTCAAGTCGTGAAAGTAGCTGCAGAAACCGAGAAAGGCACTTGACTACAAGCACTACGGGGCGTATACGTAACTTTTTCGATTTTTTTTTGTACCTATTCCCTTACATGCTCGGGCAGCTAGGTTACCATGAAGGAACCACCCAAGATCTGACTTAAATTGATAGATCTGAATTCGCGTCAACTCTATGCGTCAATTTTGAGTCGTGAAAGTAGCTCTAAAAGCCAAGAAAAGTACTTGACCACAGGCACTACGGGGCGTATACGTAACTTTCTCAAATTTTTTTTGTACCTACTCACTTACAGGGTCGGGCAGCTAGGTAACCATGGAGGAACCAGGCAAGATCTGACTGATAAAGTTAGATCTGAATTCGCGTCAACCCTCTGCATGAATTTCAAGTCGTGAAAGTAGCTGCAGAAGCCGAGAAAGGCACTTGACCACAGGCACTACGGGGCGTATACGTAACTTTTTCAATTTTTTTTGTACCTACTCACTTACAGGGTCGGGCAGCTAGGTTACCATGGAGGAACTACCCCAGATCTGACTGAAATAGTTAGATCTGAATTCGCGTCAACTCTATGCGTCAATTTCGAGTCTTGAAACTAGCTGTGGAAGCCGAGCAAGGCACTTGACCACAGGCACTACGGTGCATATACGTAACTTTTTTAATTTTCTTTATACCTACTCCCTTACTGGCTCGGACAGCTAGGTAACCATGCAGGAACCAGGCAAGATCTGACTGATAAAGTTAGATCTTAATTCGCGTCAACCCTCTGCATGAATTTCAAGTCGTGAAAGTAGCTGCAGAAGCCGAGAAAGGCACTTGACCACAGGCACTACGGGGCGTATACGTAACTTTTTCAATTTTTTTTGTACCTACTCACTTACAGGGTCGGGCAGCTAGGTTACCATGGAGGAACTACCCCAGATCTGACTGAAATAGTTAGATCTGAATTCGCGTCAACTCTATGCGTCAATTTCGAGTCTTGAAACTAGCTGTGGAAGCCGAGCAAGGCACTTGACCACAGGCACTACGGTGCATATACGTAACTTTTTTAATTTTCTTTATACCTACTCCCTTACTGGCTCGGACAGCTAGGTAACCATGCAGGAACCAGGCAAGATCTGACTGATAAAGTTAGATCTGAATTCGCGTCAACCCTCTGCATGAATTTCAAGTCGTGAAAGTAGCTGCAGAAGCCGAGAAAGGCACTTGACCACAGGCACTACGGGGCGTATACGAAACTTTTTCAAATTTATTTGTACCTACTCCCTTACGGGCTCGGACAGCTAGGTTACCATGAAGGAACCACCCCAGATCTGACTGAAATAGTTAGATCTGAATTTGCGTCAACTCCCTGCGTCAATGTTGAGTCGTGAAAGTAGTTGTGGAAGCCGATCAAACGCATAATTTTTGAACAGTTCAATCAGCACCTGCGTATCGTTTCTGACAGAACAAATTCACCTCAAGTCTCAACAAGAATTCTGTGCACAATTCTCGCGAAAGTTGGTATGGTTAAAACTATGAAAAGCTGTCTACATTTTGGTGAACTCACATACCCTTAAGTTCAAGCTCCTTCCTTGTTGGTGCGTTATGCTCAGAAATTACACGCACCTAGTTCTTATAATATCATCTTTTGGAAAACAGCGAAAATATATTCAAAGCCATATACTCCTATCACATTATTTTATGAATTAAAAAAAAATAAATTTGAATTCCTATATTTGTAGGGACACTTAAATAAATTTAGTAATACTTACCTACTTAGGGCACAGTACTGTCCGATGTGAACCTCGGCATCAACCAACAAGCGTTTCCAGCTATCACGTAAGGTAGCTTCCAGTGCTACACTTAAGTTGGTTAAGGTCCTCTTCCACCTGTATGCGACATCTTACATTGGGTCGTTCTTTGCTACGTCGTCTCTTGGGATTGGATTCGAAGACTCTTCGGGCCGGAGTTGAGTTGTCCATTCGCTCTACTAGGCCGGTGTTTCTGTATAGCCCATAGAGTTCGTCGTTATACCTTCTTCTCCAATCTTTGTTTATATAAACAGGACTACCAAATATTGTGTGTTCTTTTTTGGATGACAGCATGTACTTCGTTTTTCCCTCATTTACCGAAGGACCTATTTTAGCCGTTTCTGGTTAAATGTTTTCGAACGCTTCATTGATGTTTCGCTGTGTTCGTCCAATTATGTCAATGTTATCTGCGTACGCAAACAATTGCGCAGACTGGTCTAGCCAGATCCCAAGGTATGCGACTACACTTTGTCTCGCCAGTGGGCGCCCGTCCTGTCCAAGAATTGAAAACCCGCGCCAATTTTTCCTAGTGTCTCGAGAGGCCCTAGACAAAGGCGTTCTGAATAAAATAGTTTCTGATATCTGGCAGTTGATTTTCAACTTCCAGTCATCACAATACGGCTGAATTTTTTCGAAGTCACGCTGCAAGAGAATGACAATGACGTCGATCGTTGGACCTGATCTGTACGCGATTAAATCGTCCGCATACGCTATTGAATGGTGAAGAGAAGCTATCAAATCACTGAAGTAAATGCTGAAAAGGATCGGTGAGTTCACCGTACCCTGTTGCAGTCCGTTGTTAATATCAAATGTTTGGGTAGAAGTCACGTTGGCAATTTTCACTACGAACTTTCTACCTGTTAACATGTCAAAAATCATATATAGCAGTGGTTTACTTATGCTCAGCCGATTGAGCTTGTAATAAAGACCTTCTAGCCATACGGTGTCGAAGGCTTTTTCCAAGTCGATCAGACAGGCACTCGTGCATTGGTTCTTGCATTTATTCCATTGGATATCCGACACGAGTTTCGAAGCAACATGAATTGTGTCATGCCCCGCTCTGAAACCGAATTGGTTATCCGGGATGATTTTATTGTCCTCAGCCCATTTAGACAGGGCTCTATGGACCACCTTCTCGAAGACCTTGCTGACACTCGGAAGGAGACTTATCGACCGGAGATTTGCCGGGTTAGAGGTGTCCTTACCCCTCTTGGGGATTGGTTGCACCACCGCTGTCTTCCAGTGCACTGGATAATATGCATTATTCAGTGCATTGTTGAACAGGATGGTGTACCTCTATACAGTCACTGGTGGAAGGTGCCTAAGCACACCATTGGATATATCTACCGTCGATACCTGCGGATTTTTTCATTTTCAATGACTGAAAGATCATCCGGAGATCTTCCGTCGAAATGAACAGGGTATTAGCCCCTTCATTGGTGACGGCATTATTTGCCATGAAATCGTCATCGAACCTGGTAAAACCAAGATTCTCGGATCGCCAATGATCGATATCACTTCTAAGGTAGGAGTCATGAAGTAGAACTCTGTTTTCCAATTCGTGGTTTGGACGAATGCTATCATTCACCTTGTACACTTCCTGGAAGACAGTTCCCACTGTCGCCACCTTCTCCTGAGGATCCTCAATCACGAAAAAGTACTGTCCATCGTCTGCTTAATTATATCGTCCATTTGTTTGAGGTACCTGTCAATCTCGTAGTTTGACAGGTTCCTATTAGACGGTGGGAAGGAGTGAGCGCTTTCGTCAGGGAATTGGCAAAGCGTGACCAACGCGTCCTACTGTAATCGTAGGGGTGCGCTTGGATATACTCTGCCATCTCCGGTACTGTGATCACGGCACTTAGTCCGCAATGGTCACTGTCGTATACGATGGTCCGTAGACAGTTAATAGACCATTCGTTCGTGTCTGCCAGTCTCAATCGAGAGTCTATTAGCATGAGATTCAGATAGGAGCCGCTTCTAGGATACGACGGACTATCCGTTGCGAGCAACTTGACTCTATATTCAGTGTTGTGAAGAACACACCAATGACTTAGTAGGCTCCCCCTAGTGTTAGGAATGTTATTTCCCCAATTACTATGTTTTGCATATAAATCGCCGGCCAGAATGTAGAAGTTTTCCAACGAGTTTAAGCGCAGAGATCGAAAAAGTGTCTCGAGCTCTGCAATGAAAACATTGGGTTGAGGTGCTTCAGGCGCATAAGCTGATACAATGTACATTCTCTTTCCATTTCGGAGAGGAATGCATACAACACAGGCCTCTAGCACCTGGAACCTCCGCACTTCACCGCTATATATGACCTTATGTTTAAAATTATTTTTAATAAAATCGCAACTGCCCCGCCTTGAGTAGCGTTGGGTCGGTCCCTTCAAATTATTCTATAAGAACTGTGCCGGATTTTGTGCTTCTGGTTTAGCTTTGTTTCGCTAACCAATCGGGGCTTTCGTCCTGTAACAGGTTAAAAAGTACGGCTCGTCGTTCAATCCTTATCAGGGAATTTACATTCACCGACAGGATCTTCAAGGTGCTCTCTACCATCACGACCTTAGATGCGCTAGGCCCGGCAGAAGCGGGCAGATACTATCTACTCGGATCATCGTCTCAAGGATCTGTTTTTGGAGCTGCCCAATCTGCCCTTGGATTGCGAGCAAGATCGAACAGACATCCACCTCCGCCTCCGGTGCCTTAGAGCCAGGCACTGGGACTTTAGGAACAGCCTTTCTTTCTTTCGGTCTTTCCCGAACCTGCCGCCATTTGGGCGTAGGTCAACTGGGATGTGACGGCTGGTGTTTGGAAGCGACCCGAGGGACGCTTCTCCTCGAGCTTCTGCTTACGGACCAGGTTTTCTTTATTGATGTCCTGGAACTTAGGACATCCCCGATAGTTTGCAGGGTGTTCTCGGTTCCGACACAAGACACACACGAGCTGCTCTCTGTCCGCCACCTTGTCTTTCCCAAGGTCGCATCCCTCGTTCTTGTGGTTCTTTGCGCACTTAACGCATCGAGGCTGCATTTCGCAGTTCGACGAGGCGTGCCCGAACCTTTGGCAGCGGATATATTGTAAAATGCTTCCGCTCCTCTTTAATGTTTCCCATGTGACAGTCTGGGATGCTATGTAAGTGGTAGTATTTAGCCTCTCCAGCTTGCTGCTGGGTGTGAGCTGCACCAATAAGAAAGGTATCACTGGCTTCTCTTCGCCAGTGGTGGCCTTCGGGAGCCCACCGTGGAGAATGGCTTCACCCCCCCCCCCCCCGAATTTGAGGTCGTCACTCTCGAACTCTTTGAGCTCTGAGAGCATTTCCTCGGAGTCTGCAATCGACTCCACGCCTTTGAGAAGCATCGTCTGCAACCTCTCGGCCTTTGGCGTAAAGGAGAAAAACTCCGTCGTAGACTCTTTCAATAGGCTTTTAATCCGCTTATGCTGTTCCAGTGTCTTGCACTGAATAGCATAGCGTTTCTGACCTAAACATTTAAAATGAAAATTACTTACACCAATAGCATACTTACAGAGATCGATGGTCTCACGTAGGGCCGTGATATAGGTAAAGATGGGTGGCACCTTCTCCTTTTTAGGGCGTTGTTGTTGCTGCTGCTTCTGCTATAGCGGTTGTTGCTGCTGCTTCTGCTGCTGCGGCTGTTGTTGTTGCTGCTGCTTCTGCTGCTGCTGTTTCTGCTGCTGTTTCTGCTGCTGTGGCTGTTGTTGTTGCTGCTGCTTCTTCTGCGGCTGCTGTTGTTGCTGGCTTTGATGTGTGGCGGCTGTTGCCTGCTCCCTCCCCATGTGCTGTATCTCCTTAAGCCTATTGACTACGGCCTGCAGCTTGGCGCATAGGATCCGTTTTTCCTCCTCAAGTTCGCTACGCTCTTCCTCCATAGCCGAACTTGAAAGAGCCGCGAAGGGGTTGTTGTTCCCTACCAGCTGAGAGGTAGGCAATGTCCGCTTCCCCGGGGATCACTGGTTTTGGTTGTTGTTGATGCTGTCCAGCTGCCTTGGACGTCGATGGTGATGGAGATGGCGCCCCTTCCCTCGCTTCGACCTGCACCTTTTCGGTCGAAGTAGTGAGGCAGGGGCGCTTAATTAAGTTGGTCTTCGGGTTGACCCTTCTGCGCTTTTTCATGACGGCGGCCGGAGTTGCGAACGGGTATGACGAACGGCCGTCTCCCCACATCTCTTCGCGTACCTGCTGTTACCACTGTTGCACTGCACTGGACTGGACACTTTATTACCTTTATGATTTTCAAAGCACGGCCAAACGCGTATTTGAAAAAATTATTTTTATCAAAATTTTTAGTTTTGAGCTTTGATTTGTTTTTTAATTTTTTATTATTTTTTTATTTTTTGCTCTCTACTGAGCGAGAATGTCTCTCTTTTTTCTTCCTTAAAATCGTGTGTTCCTCTCTCCTCTTTTGCTCGTTGAGCTCACGAGCGGTTCACGTCCGTCTATGTAGCATGGCCTTGTAGGCGGTTCGCTTTGCTACATGGGTTTATTCTTATTGCTCATCATCCCAGGGGTTTCTAGCTGTCGGCGCGGCAGTTTGAAACCCAGCACATCAGAGGCAGCATCTCTGATGGCGCGCTGGCAATGCTCCCACTATTGTTCTGTGGATTGTGCTGGTGTTATCGGTCTTTGCGGGAGGTTGAGGGAAACTCGATCAGCGAAGAACTTAGCGGTCTCATGCGATTGTAGCTTTCCGACGTTAAACTCTTGTTGTCTTGCCCGACTCCATAGCATCCTTGATATTCTCATTCGTACTTTGGCCACAACAAAGTAATGATCCGAGTCGATGTTGGCTCTTCGGAAGGTTCGTACATCTAGGATGCTGGAGTCGTGTCTGGCGTCGACGCGATCAGTCTGATTGATGTTTGACTGATCAGCTGACCGCCAGGACCCTTTATGGGTGTTGAGATGCGCAATGGTGTGCTAGCCAGAAGGAGATTATGCTCCGTTAAGATATTTTCAGATTCAGATTAAGCAACCATATGGCGAAAAAAAAATTAAATTTTCAGTAAACTTTACTTTACTTATAAAAATGTTTAAAACTAGCTTAACTATACTTGCAAATTTAAATATCTTACCAGCCCTAAGCGGACACTCTAAAACAAACAGTTCAACTTAAACCTATATCTTTCGACAACTGTAAATAAACGTATCGCATCTTATCTTTAATCTTATCGCATTTTAAGCTAAAAAAATTGTTTTATTAAAAAAAAATTAGCACATGACCAATCCGATCGTATTTTTAATAGCATGCACGATGCCAAGTGAAGATTTTTATTAGTTCTTCAAATGGCAAGCGGAAAATCCAAGAAGAGATTACCACAACTGCGTGACACTGCAATGCATTTTCGCGGGAGATGGCAATCTACGATTGAGGCGAGCATTTCATTGTTTTCAATTTCCTTTGTGAAATGGCAGTATGGCTTGCAAGATGAAATTCCTAAAGGAGACGCATTCACTCCTGTTTGCTGTCAAAGTTATTTTATTTTTCTCTTCAAATAAATTTTCTGCCATTTGAAAAAAAAAATGTCTTCAATGTCCATAAGCTAGACTAAGCTAATATGAGAGGCGATAAATCGCTTCATATACTGTCCATGAAGACGCTGAGCGATGTACTAGACAAGTATATACTCGTATATCACAACCGTCGAGTTTGGAGTGTACGAGTAAGTTGTTTAGTACATATCTTGACAACTGAGAAGAGGAGGAAATCAAATATAGGGTGAGCTAATAGTGAAGTACGGTCAATGGTAATAATGATCGCTCATGTGACTGTCAGTTTGAACATTTGAGATCCCGAATTATCACTGGATTATTGGCATAAATCTTATTCTTCAAATGAATTGCATAACCTCGGAGCCAAAATTGTTCACAAAAAATAGATTTTTCGGAGGCTTATGTGGGCCTGCTGAAATCGGAGATTGTTCACATCAACGTTCCCCACTCACTGTAACTGCTCTTCGGCCTTATCTTCGGAAAAGTACAATATATCACAATGATGCCCGCACCACATAGTGACTTTTTAGGAATCCAATGGCTTTTCATAAATTTTGTGTGGCTTTTCTGGTCTCCAGAAACATAAATTATGGTCTCCTTATCTAGCGAGTGAGGTGATTTTTGTAAGCTTAAAATCATTATACGTTTCAGTACAGCGATTGCATGGAAGATGGTATCCGTTAACCAAGGAGATGGTTTACTTCTACTGAGAAGGGGAATGAAGGTTACTGCTTAAAAAAGTGCGAAACCTATCACGGGACACTAACTTCAGTACAAATTAAACCACAAGACCTAGAAAAATAGACTCAGTTGAATAAGAATTACAAACTAATTTAGTGAAAGTTTTACTGGAAGTGAATCTTAAGTTTTGGTGATTTACATAGCTCTAAGATTGGATATATTCACCCCAAGTCAGTGAATTACTTGAAAGTTTGGAACTACTTTGCCAGAGTTATTTAAAGTTTATTTGAAAACAACTATTAAAGTAAGTTTTACAGAGTCTTAGGTGCGATGAAATTAAGTTTCATGTTTACCCTTAAGTTTGAAACATGGTGTACTGAAACTTCAAACGCAGTGATGCTGAATGACCTGGTTCTATCTAATTCAGTAATAAATTCAGAAGTCTCCCTTCTGAAATCAAATATATGCCTCGTATAGTATTGTAAAATTCATTTATTAAAATGTACAATAACAAAAGGAGTATAAAGTCGATAAGTGATGGCAAGAAACACAACATAAAGTCAAAATCGATTTATTTAACGACGCACGATTCACCTGAGATGAATTCCTCTCCTTTCTTTCAACTAATAACATGCGTTCGATACATTCCTATTTCAGTTATTTTCTACCATCTGTCTATGGCAAAGGGTAAAAGAGAATTGACAACACAAGCAGTTATTTGTGAGATATATCAAATATTAAGCAACAATCGATTAGGTATCCACTACACCCATGCGGAGAATTGACAGTGTCATGCTGGGAAAATAGAAAAGAATTAAACCCATGGACTCGACATTCGACAATTTATTCCATCTCGTCGCAAATGGCATCTTGAGTGTGACAAGCTATTTAAGGCATATGTCATGGTGACACTAACCAAATCCATCAATCGTACAATCGATTGGAATGTTCTTGCATTTCGAATTGGTTTCTGATGGTATTTCCAGCTTGTGGGCGGTGTGGGTAAATAAAATTAGGTTCAAGCAAGTGTTTTGGATAGGTTGCTCAAGGCTTCACTCTCTCTCTCTTTGACCACCTTAATTGCATGACAAAATTGAGATCACTCCGCAATTTATGTTGGGGTTTAAAAATAAATAGGCATTGGTCGCCAAGCATATTTGTAGCCTAGCTATAAGCCTCTTGTCGTTCGATTCATCATATCATTAATGCCGTATCCTAAGAACACATCCCCGACAAGGCCTTTCCATTACAACTAAAGATGATAATTAAGTATGAGGACAAGCAATCATCAGTTTTTCTTGTACAGGTATAACATAAACTATAATTAATTTCGATGGAGTGGCCCCTTTATATATATTCCCAAAGTAGAGATATTTTGAACAGACAAGGAACAACTTCTTACGAAATTGTCTCTCTTCTATAAGATAAAAGCACTGGAATGGACTCAAAGGTCGTCGCGAGTAATTTGATCTTTGCCAATTTCAGTACAAGTATTCCCTGTTCAGCTCATCCATCACCACCCACCATTAGCAAGCTATTGATATTTTCGGAGTATCAGCCCCAACTAAGGAGAATAAGGCGCATAAGCTTATCAGACTAATTTGCTTCTTCCGCAGAAGTACGAATGCAGAAGGTAATTTATCTGACTATCTTATAGCTTAGTATCTACGTATACCCAGTAGCTTTGAATATTTTTGATGATGGTAGCAGTTAATGGGGGAGAATATCGAACCCATGTTCTTGAGAATTGAGTTTTTTTTTTATATTATATTGTATGTGAATGAAGAATCGTATCAATTTATCTACACATTTTCATTTAAGTGGAAGTTGGATGTGATTTACTCATAGAAAGTAAACAGAGGGCGAACAGAATAAATTTGTTTTACCGAGTTTAGGTATTTTTTATGTTTGGAAAGAGTATTAAGAGATTTTTCCTCACTTATTGATTAAATGTTCCTATTCGAAATAGTATCTACATATTGGCGATTATTATTTATGACCTTTCCTGATGGAGGTCGTTATTTCTGATGTACCATGGAGCATTCACAATACTTATAAGGACTTTATTCTTGAAGCGTTGTATAACTGGAATGTTGGTTTGACTGGCACAGCCCCAGAAATGAGCGCCATGGACCTGATTATACAGAAGAATTTTATTATTAATTGATAGACCTGATTTTCTGCCTAAAAGCCATTCTAATTTCCGCCATTTCATATCTAGTTCTATTTTTTCAATTTTAATGTGCTATTTCCAACGAAGCTTGGCATCTAGGATCATATCTTGTATGTATCAGCTGTATTAGCATATGGTATAGTCGTGCCTGATATCACTATTAGAAGGTGGTCCGATAAGTACTTAGCCTCACCGCCAGATGGCGCCGGTATCGCAAGAGCAACTTACTATCGTGTAGTAGATTCTAGTAGACGGCTGCTGTCGAAATTACAGCCAAATCGGAGTCGTAGTTTTGTTTTGACCGCGTGAGGAAACGGGAGTGTCCGCGAATTTTAGAAAAATGGAAAAAGAGCAATATCGGTCGATGATTCGATTCTTGTTTTTGGAAGGGAAATTGCGCAGCAAAATCAAAGAGCGTTTGGATGCTGTGTACGATGACTCTTCTCTTTCGATGGCGACCATCAAGAATTGGTTTAACAAGTTTCAACGTGGTCGCACGTCGGTTTTTGATGAGCCACGTCCAGGTACCCCGAAAACGGCTACCACGGAGGATGACGTGACAAAAATCCACGATCTCGTCTTGGCAGAACGCCGATTGAAGGTGCGCGAGATAGCTGAGACAGTAGGCATTTCAAAAGATCACGTGGGTCATATCCTGCATGAAATTTTTGGCATGAGAAAGCTGTCGGCGCGATGGGTGCCGCGTTTGATCACTCTGGACAACAAGCGAAACCGTGAGACCACTTCAGAGCAGTGTTTGACGCTGTCCGAAGGAGTTTCTGCATCGTTTCGTGACAGTCGTCGAAACATGGATCCATTGGTACACACCAAAGACCAAGAAACACTCGAAACAGTGGACTTCACTCGGCAGACGTGCTCCGAAGAAGGCAAATACTGTCCCATCGGCCGGAAAGGTGATTGCCACCGTTTTCTGGGATTCACAAGGTGTGATCCACATCGATTACCTGGAGAAGGGCAAAACGGTCACAGGGCTGTAATATGCCAAATTATTGGGGCGATTCGACGCCGAATTGGAGGAAAAACGGCCCCACTTGGGGAAGAAAAGAGTGCTCTTCCACCATGATAACGCATCGGCTCACACCTCCGCCCTCGCCACGGCCAAATTGGTCGAATTGGGCTACGAACTGCTGTCCCATCCACCGTATTCTCCAGATTTGGCCCCATGCGACTTCTTTTTGTTTCCAAACTTGAAAAAGTCACTCGCCGGTCAGAAATTTCAGTGGAATGAGGAGGTCATCGTCGCCACGGAGGCCTACTTTGGAGACCTGAAGACGTATTTTTCAGACGGGTAAAGAAGTTGGAGCATCGCTGGGTCAAGTGTATCGAGCTAAAAGGAGACTATAAATAAATCGCTATTTCTCCAAAATTGTTGTTTTTGTTTTGTGGACTAAGTACTTATCGGACCACCCTCGTAGAGGAGTACGAGACTAACTTATTTGTGAAGTCAATATGAACAGATTTGCTCGAATTTAATTTAATTCGCCATCTTTGAGTCCAGCTGACTACTTGATTTGTAGCAGCTTGCGGTTTTTGGGTTGAATCTAACGTTGCATCTCCCACTGCTAGTATTGCCATGTTGCCGACGAAGGTCGCAGTCTTCGTGAAGTATGTTGTTGGTGAATCTTTGGTGTGGAGGAGGTCTAACAGAGGCCCGAGGACACTTCCTGGAGGATCTCCGGCTTCGATCTGCACTAGCTTAGAATAACAGTTTTCCTGTTTCCTGTGGAAGTACTATTCTGGTAAGTACACTTTTAATTTATTGAGTAGACCTTCATGCCATACTCTGTCAAAGGCCTGTGCTACATCTAAGAAGATTGCAGAACACACTCTTTTTTCTTCTAATGCTCTTTCAATTTCGTTTATTATTCTGTGTACTTGTTATATTGTGGAGTGCTTGCTTCGAAATCCAAACTGATGACTTGGGTTTAAGGTTTCCTGTTTCTACGATTGGCTTTAGATGCTTAAAAATCAATCGTTCAAACAGCTTTAAGGTCTAGGAAAGTAGAGATATTGGTCTATATGGGGATACCTCGTGAGGATCCTTACCTGGTTTAGCGATCGTAAGCCCATGAGCTACTTTCCATACGCTTAGCACTCATTAGCACTTAAGGCTTATTTTTTATTTACAAACCGTAAGAGTTTAACTTCCGCAGTAATCAAGTCAAAACCCGGAGCTTTTTTGTCTTTTAGGCGCGTTGTCGCTTACCTTAGCGCGGATATTGTGATCGAAGGAATCACAGAACTCTCACTTTTATTGAGTTTTAATAACTCGCTACAAACAGCTTCATTAGCCTTGAAGGTATTCGTTAGCTGATCAGCAAAAGCGTTAGTTTTTTCCTTATTGCTTTTGGCCCTTTGTCCGTTACCGCTACCACAGGCCGCCAAAATCTACCTGCGCAAATTGAAAAACCCCTAAGATCGACCGGAGCCAGGTGCATTTTTCACATCCAAAATTTCAGAACGGAAGCTCTCTGCTATTACATTTGATAAAACATTTTGTGATCAACACCACAAATTCTTTTGCCGACTCTTCGCATTGATTTTGATTTTCTCGTAGTAAAATATAATATGGCAATTATCTACACAAATTTTGACTCATTTTGACATTAAAATAACTTTTGACACGATTGACGAAATACATAACTGTCTGCATGAAAGTTGTAGATTAAAATGTCTCTTATGACGCTATTTTATTTGCATTGCCCGATATATGACATCAAGTTTTCGTTTAGTTTTCGTGGGGGCAAACACTTCATTTATTGTGCTTAATTCAAGTTAACTTAATCTAACTTAATAACTTATAAGAACTGGTGAGAGGGGCGCAATCCTTAGAAACTACAATATGATCGGGAGAAGGTATTGAGTATTGCTATTGAGAAGACAGAGTTTTAGGCATGGAGTGGTGAGGTTGAAATCGAAGTAAAGATTCGAATTAACACTTCCCAGCATATGGGAAATGGGTTCGTTGGAGTCGTATGAGGTGCGGGGGATGGATAGATAGAAGAGACGTGGATTGAGTGTATTACGAGGGTGAGTGTTAAGAGATATGGAGTTATAAAGGGTGGCGCAGCCAATGGTACCTGTTAGAAGTCTATGAATGAAGAGGTTGTCAGATACCATTCTTCTTTCCTCCGACGTACTCAAATTGATTAGTTTCGATTATCTTGATAGGGCGATAAGAACAAACGATTGTTCCAGGGCAGACCTCGAAAAGCGGTCATCATTTCCATGGAACCGCACTTGAGATGCGTTTTCAAGAAAGAGGCGAACGAAGGTAATATATATATATAGGTAATAGAGGGATCGAGTCACGTAGGAATTGGAGTAACCTATACACCAACACTTCACGAAACCGAGAAAAGAGTTGGCTTTAAGAATTATTTCGTCAATATGTGCGCGAAAATTGAGTTCTTGGTCACATAGTATGCCAAAATCGCGGATAACCTGAAAGGTGGAGATGGGCTGATTATTGAGGAAGTAAAGACGAGGAGGAGGTTTGATTGGTTTACATGAAAAAGTGATTGATTGGCATTTGGAAATGTTAAGCTCCAAGTAATTTTTGGACAGACAGAAAAGCTGATGAGATCCGATTGAATAAGAGAAGAATTTTGTTTGGTCTGGGCGTCATAGGCGTACAGCGAGATGTCGGAATGTTTGATGACAAGTTCAATGGCGTTAATGGTAAGAATGAAAAGAATTGGACCTAGGTGGCTGCCTTGGAGAACGTCGGAAGAAACTAAAAAAAAGTAAGAAACGGCACATCCAAAACGAACACTGTAGTAACGGTTGACTCGGCGTAGCTGGTATGTTGCGTCACGCGTGACAGCTACTGAAGCCATTGAATTTGCTGTGGCATCCTTCGATGGGTTTAAGTCGCCGTTATGCTGCAAAAGGGTATAAGACAGCTGCTTCCTGCACTGAAAAGAATTTTCGCTGCTAGCCTGGCACTTGGCTATATACCTATTCCTTGGCGCACGGTGAAAGTGGTCTTTATTCCCAAAATAGGGAAAGAGGATTACTCACTAGCCAAGAGTTTTAGACCAATAAGGCTGACATCATTCTTGCTGAAAAGCATGGAAAGATTAGTAGAGTTGCACGTGCGCAAGGTTGCTTTTCGAATGCATCCTCTGTCGGACATGGAACCGGAAAATCCTGCGAGACTGCACTTCAAAACCTAGTTGGGAGAATTGAATGCGCTCTCGAAAGGAAAGAATACGTACTAGGCATTCTCGTCGACATTGAGTGAGCTTTTGATAACGCTACTTTCGACAGCATGTGTAACGCTGCTAGACGGCATGGCGTAGATGAAGCACTGGTTTTGTGGATGAAAGCAATGCTCGTGCATAGGACATTGATCGCTGATGCAGGCCTCGAACAATGTGTCAAGTCTGGAGTAAACAGGGGCTGCCCGCAAGGTGGCGTCTTGTCTCCGCTGTTATGGTGCATGGTGGTCGACACTCTGCTAGATGCTCTCAATGCCTCTGGAATCTATGCCCAGGCCTATGCGGATGATGTTGCTGTTCTCTCTGTCGGCTCATGTTTAGCGAATGTCTGTCTCAAAGCGCAGGCGGCGCTAGACGTGACCGAAGACTGGTGCACGAGAAATGGGCTGTCGGTTAATCCTCTTAAGACTGATGTCGTTCTCTTCACGAGAAGGAGAAAAAATACTGGCATTACTCAGCTGGTGCTAAAAGGCATTCCCATCCCGATATCCAAGGAAGCTAAGTATCTGGGAGTCATCCTAGATAGCAAACTTCTTTGGTCAAAACATGTTGAGTCCAAAACCACCAAAGCGCTGTCAGCTTTTTGGCAATGCAAAGGTGCCTTTGGTAAAACATGGGGCTTATCGCCGAAGAAGGTCCTTTGGATCTACACGGCAATGATATGCATCGGTTGTTTGGTGGAGCAGGCTAACACGCAAACACATTGTGGCTTCACTCACCAAACTCCAAAGAGCGGTCTGTCTAGCTGCACGGGGGCTTTCCCCAGAACACCAGGAGCTGCTCTAGATGCTATGATGAATCTTCCACCCCTTGACATATATATCAGAGGGTGTGCACTGAAAACTATTTCTCGCCTAAAGAGGAATGGTCTTTGGTACAACTCGCATTGGAGTGAAAGTGTACTTGCGGGAGAAATATCCTACGACCACCGTCTCATGGATATGCCTTCTGACGCAATGACACCTGCCATCCTACTGCGCTGTAACTTCACAGTCACATTTCCATGGCGTTAGGACTGGCTTTGGCCAGACACTGAACCTAGAATGGAATGTCTTCGCATTTTTACAGATGACTCTAGGACTGGGCAGGGATCCGGCGCTGGAGTTTTCTTTGAGCGCGAAAACATTGGACTGCACTTCTCGTTAGGAAAATATGCGTCTGTCTTCCAATCGGAGATTTACGCAATCCTAATGGCCACGCATTATGTTGTGAAATACAGGTGGAGGGGAAAAAGCATATGTGTCTGCAGTGACAGCCAAGCTGCACTCAAAGCTGTGTCCAACCCTCTATCCAACTCCAAATTAGTGCATGAACTCAAGACCTTTTTGAACAAAGTCGAAAGACTAAATTCACTTAGGCTTGTATGGGTCCCAGGTCACTCTGGAATCCCAGGAAACGAGATCTCCGATGAACTCGCTAGAAAAGGTTCAGAGGAGAGTTTCTCAGGACCTGAACCCGCCTTAGGTCTACCTACTTCCACGGTCAAATCTGACACCAATGACTGGGTCTTTAACGTACACAGTCGTAGATGGAGGAAATATCCAGGATGCAGGATGACTAAGCGCGTACGCCCTGATGTCTGCAAAAAGTCCGCAACATTTTTCTTATCCTTAAGGAGAAATGATTGCAGAAGGCTAACAGGCGTCATCACGGGCTACACTTTTGCCGAGTATCTCTACGTGCTTGGCATCAGTGAGACGCCTACCTGTGCTGCATGTTGCGAGGAGGATGATACAGCAGAACACGCACGATGGCGTACCCTTGGGGCCGACGTGGTGGGTGCCGAATCTCTTAGCTCTACATCACTGAAGCCCCTCCTCACTTTTCTCCGGACAACGGGGAAAATACAATAAAGAAAACGTGTCTGTCTGGTAGTACAATAGACCAGTAATTGTGTCTGAGTGCTCCAACAGATAGTAAAAGGAAAAAAAAAAAAAAACAAAACGGTTTTTCAACGCAGTGGGTTTAAAACCAAGGGAAAAGAGTTTCAAGAAGGCAATATAAAATGTGGACATGTCTCCATCCTTTTGACCCAAAACAATATATTCGTATAATAATGTTATAGGACGGTTTTACAGTTCGTGAAGAATCAAAGACCATGCTCCTGTTAATCACATGAGTCATATGTGACTTAGGTTAAAGAGACCTACTATAGGGTTATCATGGATAGATTCTTTAAACCACTGTAGAATGGTTGACTATAGGGTTCTTGAGTCTTTTTATCGAAAGACCGTAACATTCGCAAAGTGGGTGAAATGGAGTTTTATAGTTACACTTGTGTTCAATAAGGATGATTTAATTTTCACAGTTTGCTGTCTTCGTGAGTTGATAGAGGGACTGCAATAAAAGCTATTATTTTAAATCAATTGAAAAACGCAGTCACGTTTTCACAACCTCAACACTTCAAGTACAAGGTCTAAGGTAAGAAATGGAACAGAAAATCAGTTGTATAGACTCGGCTAATAATTGGTCTCCATCCTTTCAGAAAATTTGTCACGCAATAGAGGAGTTGTTTCACTAACTGCGGCCCAACTGTCAGCGCAGAAACCGCAACAAACCGTCATTCGCTGTGATTAAGAGGTGGTTTCAACAAATTTTCGATTGGACAGTTTAAGTAAATAGAAGTAAGCCCAATCACTAAAAATATTCTCTAATTCAGATCCATATAACCATATAACCATATTACCAATTTTCCTTTTGTTTATTTGTTGATAGTTGAATGTTGGCTGAGGATGTTGCCTACGTCTTGGAATATTTCGACTTTCACCTTTCAGAGATCGAAAATACAGGTTTTACTAACAATCATGGGGAACTTGTCTTCAAGTGTTTAACATACTAGAAATGTCGAAGCTTGCCTTAGTCCATACTCTTTCTTGTTACCTAAACAAGCTTTATACGGGGATATAGCGGTGTTTACTTTAACTTCAGGATAGTCTAGCACATCTTTCCACTCTATAACCATACAGTCTGTGACTACAACTGGGCCCAATACAATAAATACAATTATCGCGGCTTGGCTATCAACGGTATTAGGAATAAGTGATATCGAAAATCATTCAGCAAGTAGCTCTGATGTTCAGTAGCTCTGGAAAATTCTGACTATATTAAGGACTTTGTTTGTGGCGGAAGTCTAATCGCTAATAACAAATATTTACTGTGAATGAAAGTTCCTGAAGATAGCCATCCATAACTGAAAATCAATAATTGGTTTTAAGTTTTAAGCATTTTTGTGTAGCATAAGATAGTTTTAAGGATCGCAAGATAAAAAAGAAAAAAAAATCGATGATTCCGATTCGGGTATGTTATATTACATACCATAAGTCCTTACAGAAAATACGGTATGCTCTGTCTGACATATCAAACTAATTGTAGAAACGTAATTTTGTAAGATCCAATTGAGCTTTGCAATTACAGCTCGCAAGTTCAGAGCCTTGTTGATCGTCCTCCGCCAAGCCTCCCTGTCATGAGTTCGATCCCATCTCTACTAGGTCCATTCTTACATTGTCTCCCCCTCTACGGTGTTTTTCTACGGATTTTCCACTAATTATTCGTTTCACCCTTCGCCGACTATCCATTCGTTCTACGCGTCCTACCCGTCTTAGTCCTTGAACACTGCTTGCGGCTGAGTAAAGTTTTTCAAGCTCTTAATTGTGTAGTTTTCTCCATTCGCCTGTTTCAAGTGCGAGGTTTGAAGCGATCCAAGTCGGTCAATGACCATATATTTGGTTTCCTCTTCATTTACTTCTAAGTCTACTTCTCTTCCTACCATATTTAGACTTTCTAGTGTAAACTGTTCTCACAGCAACCCCAGATCATCAGCATAAGCTAGAACGGAGGTGATTCCATAAGGGTTATTCCCATCTCATTTTCTTAAAGGGGTGATAGAAAGCTGCCGTATAGTAAAAATCTGGTCATTTGCCGAGTGATTCCTCCTGAGGCCACACTGGTATTTTCCGATTATATCCTTTGCGTATGATGTCAGTCTCTTTAAGAGAATATTTGATAGCGCCCTGTAACAGCTTGATAGGTATTTTGCAGATACGAAGAGTCCAATTTTAAGTCACTTTTTCATTTTGGCTGTAATCTCGCTAATGAGCCATGTAAAGTTGTCTTCTAACTTGCAAATCTCTGTGACTTATCGGATGTATTTTTATTATTATTTCCTATATTATCTTCTTTTATGTTACTAATTTTTATTCTTTGATATGCGTATTCCCACGAATAGCGCAGGAATGGGTGGGTGCCTGGTATCCTGGATACTACGTTAGTGACTGGGCAATTATTATTTAAACTGGGCCCCCAGCCTGGTTGACGCTCGACACGGTACGGTTTACACCTTAGCCCAGCCCAGAGGAAGGGAGAGGAATGGCGGAGATACACGGGGAAGGGAGGAGGAGGTGATGGATGCAGCTTAGCTTCATGTCTCGTCATGGAGTGTGAATTCTCAAGAGCCATTGACCAAGGTGGCTTGATGTCCATTAAAACTGTAAACTTCAGTGAAACTGTCGAAGGGCACGAAAAACATTTTTCCTACAATATGGATGATGCTAAGTTTTTTTTTTTTAAGGTATTTTATGTCAGTTGTCATTTAAGCTAGTTTTAAGCATTTTTGAATTAAAAAAAAAAATAATTTTGATAATAAAATTCAATAATTTATAAAAATTGTTCAAATATAAGTGTTTTATATATGGCAGTGCTAACTGAATACACTTGATTTTAATACATGTCACAAATCGTGCATGAGCTCTGAAATCTAGAACCCTGAAAAACCAAGCAGATGAAAATCATTCTTGTGTATAAATATTTTCTAGATCGTGGTTATCGTAACAAATTCCTTTTTGATACATCAGCCTCGAATGCTACTATATTACTTTGATACAAGACTTTAGAGTTAAGTGTGTTGCGCTTCCTCCTCTCCTTTCTCTTCTTACCCGATTGGTGGGAGCAATTGATAAACAAAGGCTTCTCTCAAGGGCGAGATACTTACTTACTTACTTATATGGCGCTACAGTCCGCGGTGGACCTGGGCCTCAACCAACAAGCGTTTCCAGCTGGCACGATCTTTCGCCAGCTGTTTCCAGCGCCGCACACCCAGACGGTTGAGGTCCCCTTCCACCTGCGTGCGCCACCGAAGATTCGGCCGTCCCCTGCTGCGTCGTCCCTCCGGGTTGGATTCGAAAACTCTTCGGGTCGGAGCCGTGTTGTCCATCCGCTCTACATGCCCAGCCATCTTAGACGTGGGATCCGGAGACGTCGTACCAGGTCGCTGTACAGCCCGTATAGTTCTTCGTTGTATCTTCTCCTCCATACACCGCTAGTATAAATGGGACCATAGATTAAACGCATAATTTTCCTCTCGAAACGACCAAGAGCGTCCTCATCCGCTTTAATTAAAGTCCAAGCCTCCGCGCCGTAAAGGAGGACTGGGATGTACAATGTTATCTTGGTCTTTCGAGAGAGGGCTCTACTTCTCAATTGCCTCTTGAGCCCAAAGAAGCAGCGGTTGGCAAGAGTTATTCTGCGTTTTATCTCAGCGCTGGTGTTGTTGTCGCTGGTCATAAGTGAGCCAAGGTAGACGAAGTCCTTGACTACTTCGAAATTATTGCTGCCAAGCATGACGTTCTGGCCCAGACGTCGGTGTTGTGTGTCTTTTTTCGAATACAGCATATATTTGGTCTTACCCTCGTTAACGCAAAAACCCACATTGGCCGCTTCCGTCTCAATGCTTATGAATGCCTCATTGACGTCTCGCTGCGATCTCCCGATCACGTAAATGTCATCTGCGTACGCAAGCAGTTGGGAGGACTTGAAATAAATCGTACCTCTTGTGTTGGCCAGTGACTCTTGTACGATCTTCTCAAGTATGATGTTAAAGAAATTGCATGACAGTGCGTCGCCTTGTCTAAATCCTTTTTTAACACCAAAGGTCTGGGTTAGCTCATTACCGACCTTAACGGAGCAGCGAGAATTCTCCATTGTCGACCTGCACAATCGGACGAGTTTGGCAGGGATGTTAAAACTAGACATGGCACCGTATAGCTCTTCTCTATGCACACTGTCATACGCGGCTTTAAAATCGATGAAAAGGTGGTGCGTATCGATTTGAAATTCTTGGGTCTTCTCCAAGATCTGCCGCAGTGTGAATATTTGGTCTATTGTGGATTTGCCTGGCTACACTGATAAGAGCCGATCAGGTTATCCACAAAAGGCTTCAGGCGTTCACACAATACGGCAGAGAAGATCTTGTATGCGACGTTGAGGGGACTTATTCCCCTATAATTGGCGCAATTATAGAGGTCTCCTTTCTTGTGGACCGGGCAAACGATGCTGAGATTCCATTCATTGGGCATGCTTTCATCCGACCATATCTTGCAGATGAGTTGGTGTTCATCCAGCTCATCGCCAGCTGCTTTAAATAGTTCGGCGGACTCCTCGCCTGCTCCAGCAGCTTTATAAGACTTAAGTTTCGATATTGCTATCTTAACATCGTCTAGGTCGGGTGGACGGGATTCACTTTCGTCGTCCATTGTGAATGTGAATGATTCATTCTGCCTGACGGCGACATTTTGACCAACATCGCCGTTATACAGTCTGCAGAAGTGGTTTTAACACAGTCTCAGCACCGAGTGTGACTCCACTATTAGTTGTTCGTCCCTGCAGGCTTCCGCTCTGGCTTTGTATCCCTGACATGTTCGTTTTACTTTTTGGTAAAACTTTCGAGCTTCATTGCTGTTATGACATCTCTCCATTTCCTCGATCTCACGCTTTTCGTGCTCCTTTTTTTTCTTTCTGAAAAGCGCATGTTCTCCCCTTCTTTTCTGCTTGTAGACCTCGCAAGCAGCTCTCGTCCGTCTATGCAGCATGGCTTTGTATGCGTCTTGCTTTGCTGCATGGGCTCGTTTGCATTGCAGGTCAAACCAGGGGTTTCTAGGCGGTCTCGATTTGAAACCCAGCACATCAGAGGCAGCGTCTCTGATTGCGTTCTGGCAATGCTCCATAGACCAGGTGCAGGCCAACAACTGGAAAAAAACCCTCGACTGCTATAAAGCAGATGTAACGGCACTCCAAGAAGTGCGATGGGATGGACCAAGGGCGAGATAATTATATTAAATTGTTTTCAGCATTTAGTGGGCAACCCACTTATCCAATGAACCACATTAACCAAAAGTGATTTATGGCTTCCGGGTCAATCGTTTTTCGATAATAGACATACATAGATAGAGAGAATAAACGTCAGTAAAGTTCAGTTACTTGACTTGCTCCTTGTCGATGCCGGAAGACCGAGAAGGATACCGAAATATTCTATAAATAACAGTTTGGGATTAAATTGGCTCTTCAATCATTATTGAACCCGAGACTCCTTCAGGACAGATGCTCATTCCTTCAGATTAAGCAGGTGTTCTTGTTTCTGAAGTTGTTTATCTGACCGTAATTGTAGACCAAATTTTAATACACTTAACACCCGGACCATTAAATCAATTATAATCCAGTTCCAGTGTTTTCAACATAACCATGTCATTTCGGTAGACCTATATGCATGTATCTGTCCACCGAGATGCACGTACTGCATAAAAATCGATGTGGCAGGACAATGCCATATAAAGTTCAAGCTTCAAATATACGTATACTATATATGCCGTATGACGGTAAACAAGAATTCACTTAACATTGGTCCTTACACAACCACCATCGAAATGGAGTGTGAGGTCAATACGTGTCCAGTGGGAGCATATTCACCGCACGCCACGCGGCTACGAAATAGCTTCAAATGACCGGAAGATACACACGTATGCATTTACATAATTGTGTGCTTTGGTTTCCACTAGAGTCGATGATTTTTATTTCAAAAGCCTCGTGTAGCGGTTACACCATGTAGGTTTTTTATTCATCACTGAAAGGGATATGGCTTCAGTTTGCGTGCAACCCCCACACACCCTTGACTAAAGTTGTTCAAAATGAAAATGTGTGACAAATGTGACCAACAGAGAGAGGACTTTTCTGAACTTTTTTTTAGAAAGTATCTGAGTTAAATAAAATCGATAAACGAATGGGGAATAGGTAGATGCATTTGACACATTCAAAGCGTTCAAAAATGAACTACTTGCGACCGAAGCCTTCGGTTGACAATGTGTTCGAAATTAAGCGCGTGACGGGGGTTTAAATGTGACAGGTGGAATTCATGTCACGTGAACTCGTGGTGACGCAATGTTTTGATATTATTTGCTTGGCTTCTGCATATGTTGGCTGGATGGTTGCGAATTAATTTTTCAGGGATTTGAGAAATGTTCAGTTGTTTGAAAATTTGTTTCTTTTAAGCAAATATCCATTATTATATCATAAATTTATTTTTCTGACATGTGGGGGATTGTATTTCAGCACGTGATGGATGAGCATGTGCATAACAGGCAACGAGTGCGATTTATTACAAAATAAACGAGAACAGGCAACAAAGACTAGAAAGAGCGGTGATTATGAATTCGAATCGGATAGAAAGCGGTTTGCTGGTGTATGGTGGTTAGCTTGTCACATCCGACAGTCAGTTGAAGAGGAAAAATGATAGGAGATCATTTTATGAGTTATGATCAAATAGGAAGGCTGGGGCAGCGTAAAGGTGTTGTTTTCGATCAATAATAGAATAAGGAGCGTAAGCAGGAATACTATCACCTAACAATCGAGCGATTGTTTTTTTGTGGATTATTTAAGACAATTTAACCTTTATTTCACTACCGTATCAGTAGTTCTGCATCCTTACTGAATTAATTTAGCAGACCTTAAACCAAAGGGTTATTCAACAAGAGGTGTCATTTTAAATTTCGTGCCACTCTTGAAGTCTCAACTGTCAATAGATATAATACACTTCGCATTATGGCCCGAAATGTTGAAAATGCCGCGGAAATAATACAAAAATTTCTTACCGCTTTGGGCCATCACAGAAGGCCTTTTCGTACAGCCATAGTGAAATCGATAAATCAATAAATTTAAGCCCAATTCCGTGCAGGGACGGGTTAAGAATATCCCTGCAGCGATACCTCTCGCTTGTCGTAAAAGGCGACTAAAACAAAGGTAAACAAAAATCACATCTAGGCAATTTAGAAAACACCAAGGTGAGCCTAGGGACACATATACCACCATTAAACTGTCCCACAAGTGTACATGCAAATCAGTGGGCTGACACGACTGGAGATCACCGGTGTTGTAAGAGTAAGATCAAACAAAAAAATATGGAGCATGCCCGTGTCACAAAAAAAAAAAAAAAAAAAAAAAAAAAAAAAAAAAAAAAAAAGCAGGCCGAAAAACAATTGGTGCAAAATGCAAAAACACCAGCATTTGATTGGCCTCAGCGATGAAGTAATCCCAAACCGGGAAGCCTGCCGCTACTTTCTGAGGTCAAACCGGCGGACCCCACAAGCGGACCAGTAGGAATGCAGTTAAGTGGGAAGGTTATGGTCCTACACTTCTGACCATAACAACGCCGGAAAAAGGAAAAGAAGAAAAAGAATAAATTTAAGCCCAAATAACATTGAGCCCGCTAAAGGTGTGAAGACTCCAACTAAGGTTCACTCAGCAAGGTTTATCTAGAATGTCACCACTGTAACTAAAAGTGTGGCTGAAAATCCAGGTGAGTCTTTTTACCAAAAATTTAGACCACGCTCAGAGGACTTATCAACTCACACAACTTATGCAACACTCAACACGCCTACCTTAAAAGCAGATCAGTGGAAAGGGTTCTGCATAGTGTTGTTCGTGAAATTGAGAGCTCATTGAATATAAAAAAATTTACAATGGCAGACTACTTTGATATAGAGGGAGCCTTCAACAACGTAAACACGGAGGCCATAATACCAGCTCTAGAGGATATAAAAGTAGACAAGTCCATTGTAATCTGGATTAGAAATATGTAAAATAACAGAATTATCAATGTAGACATTGGACACAGCTCTATAAGGAGAGTGAAAACACACAAGGGGGAATTCTCTCCCCCCTACTGTGGGTTCTTACAGTTAACAAAACCCTTAAAATCTTCGTGGAGAAAGACACAAAGACCATAGTATACGCAGATGACCTTGTTATCTTGATAAAAGGTAAATTTCTACAAACTATCAGCGAACTAATGAAATCTGCGTTGAAGGAACTCTCCTCGTGGGCAGGACAGAACAGTCTGAGAATAAGAGAAGCCCAGAAAATCGAGCTGGTTTTGATCACGAGGAAAAGAAAAATCCCGACATTTGCTTCCCCCCCAGTTAGAGGTACCACACTCAAACTCGAAACGGAAGCCAAGTATCTAGGCATCATTCTTGACTCTAAACTTTCCTGGAAAAGGAACTTGGAGGAAAGGATGAAAAAAGGATTGAATGCTTTTTATGCATGCAAAAAGAACTTCGGCAAAAGATGGGGCTTGCAACCGTACATCATTCATTGGATGTTCACAGCAATCATCAGAATGGGGCCGTAGTCTGGTGGACTGCCAGCAGCACGGAAAGCTATATGAACATATTCGACAAAGTACAAAGGTCAGAAGCTGTTTGTACAACGGGAGCTATGAGAAGCACACCGCAAGCAGGTTTGGAGATGATACTTCATCTCCTTCCTCTGGATCTATTCATAAAAGGCTGTGCTGCAAAAAGCGCTCTCAGATTAAGGGAGTCCTCTTTGTGGAATCAAGCCAACTATGGAAATGTGGCCATACTCAGAATAATAGATGACCTGGGAAAGAAACTTGGTTTTAGTAGCCTCGCAGCTACGACCGACTATATATCAGAATACCAATCCTTTTCCCCGACAGAGAAGAGTGGCTATCAAACGCCGTGATCAACGACCACGAGACTACCCTCTTCATCGGTGGATCGAAAATGGACACAGGCACTGGGGCCGAATTTGACTGAGATATCCTGCACAAACAGGAATCATTTAGACTCCCTGATTTGTGCAGCGTCTTTCAAGCAGAAATCCTAGCAATAGAGAAAGCAGCCAAACAATATCCGATGTCCCACCATCGGATATCACTCTCTTTGTAGACAGTCAGGCTGCACTGAAGCCAATAGCATCCTGTACAACGAGGTCAAAGGCTGTCATGAAATGTCGCGACTCATTGAAGTTCATCAGACACCACAAAGTCAAATTCTGCTGGGTCCCGGGTCACAACTCAATTGCAGGGAACGAAAGAGCGGACGAATTGGCCATTCAAGTGTCTGAAATTGACATCAAGGAAGTGGACACGTCATTGTAACCACCGATCAGCGCATTATACTGGATCATAAATGACACAATTATAAAAGAAGCCAACTCGTCTTGGCACACAAGAAACGATAGCCACACGACAAGAACATCGTGGCCAGAGCTCAATATCGGAAAAACAAAGAAGCTCTTGGCGCTGGACTGAAACTCGATCCGTACGCTCGTTGGAGTGATCAGAGAACACTGTCCCATCGGAGCAATGCTCCGGAAATGGAACTCGGGATCCAGCGATCTCTGCCGGAGCTGCGGCGATGAAAAAGAAACCGAGACGATCCAACATCTGCTTTGCCACTACCTAGCTGTCCAGAATCGATGCCTAGCTTTGCTGGGCCAAAGATTCTTTACAGAGATTGCGGACGTGGCAAATGCAGATATATCGGATCTTCTAAAATTCATAAAGGTGGTTTCGTGGTGGTTTCAGCCACCACGTGAGAGGACATGTTAATTATATGTGTACTCCACAAATGAAGGGAATCACAATGGGCACTTTGGCCTCCGAGTGGAAGTTTAACCTAACCTAACCTAACCTAGACCACGTTTTGTATAACAATCTTGACTTACCTTGACTTACATGCTTAAAAGTTGTAGTTAACACAAAAATTTAAGAGAGTAGGCCAAACGCAATACTGTATTTTCACTGATCATAATTTTTTTCCGAGCTTCCTGTTTGACTAGGTTCGTAAACAAGAGAAGTAGTGCAACAGCCTTTTTATTCACAGCGAGTGACAGTTTGGTGAAACTCTCGGGATGATGGCGTCATTGTGCCATTTTTTCCATATTATGATTATTATTACCCGCTATTTGAAACACGTAAATTTAGAGCCTCGTTGTGAACCCATCACCAAACTTTCCGGTCATCAGTGTGTTCCTTTCATGTTTCTCTGTTCTGTTTCATCACTACCATGGCCTTGCTTGGAATTTTCTCCCATCTACTGCGCCGCCTGCCTGGGGTCTCTTTTGTCTGCGAGTTTTCATTATTCTTTCAACTGTTCGTCCACTGTCCATTCATTCTACGTGTCCTTCCCATCTTCCGATTCGAACAATGATATGGGACTCAATAGGTTTCCTCGAGTTCGTCTGCCTTATAATTCTGTTTTCCACTATAGATTCTCCGTGAAAGCTTCTCTTTAAAGAGCCAAGTGTTATGATTTGTTCTGCGAAGGGTTTTCGTTGTCTTTTTCGTTCAGTTTTGGTTGTGGGCGGGTCGTATCTTCCCATTTTGGCGAACCGTCCCTACAGCTCGACGTGCGGGCGAGTTAGGTTCGATTCCCAGTGTTGTTCCTACGCGTGGTGGATCGGATATTCCGCAAGTCTTGGGCAATCGCGTGGCGCCCACTTAAACACCCCAACTCAAGACCAGGCTCCGCAGCTGGCCGAGCACCCCTTTCGCACGACATCGCGGGCAGGTGGAGAGACGTTCGGTAACACAAGCTTTAGTTTTTCCTTCCTTAGTCACAGACCAAATTTCACCGCCGTGAAGAATAACTGGCATTATTATTGTTGTTACTTATTTCGATCGTTTACGATAGTCAATACGGCTCCCAGATTTGTGTCCACTTTTTCAAAAGGTTTGTCGAGTATAGTTAGATGCGGGGTTTGGATCGATTCAAGTCCGTCAGTGACCGAACATATGGTTTTCTCATCATTGTCTTCTAAACGTATGCGTTTATTTTGACTGTTTTCCTGCTATCTCCCAGTCAGCGGACGCTTGAGCGGATGCGATTTCATCAAGTGTTATTTCCCTATCATTTTTTCGATGGATTTCACTACGTTTTCTTGTTTTAATTTTACCTTCGTTTCCCTTTAGGCATTCTTGTGTCAGTTTCACCAACTTCTTCGGGGTTACCAGCCTTATAAATACATTATACATTTCCATAAGTTTATCGCCCCTTTTAAAATTTGCCGATAGTTGGTAGATTTCCCATTTTTTTCTAGAAGCTGTCGTATTGTGAAAATTTGTCACTCGTCGAGCGGTTTCTCCTGAAGCCGGATGCTGTTAGCCTCAACGTCCATAAACATTGTACAATTTTGTTGCTGATAAGGTATCCTGTTTCAAGATTATGGGTATTCGTACCAACATATGTAAAGGGAAGTATAGCCGTTCTTAAGGGTTGTTTCGTTTAAAAGCTGAATTTCTCGAAAGTCTGTGATATCTCTGCTTTTTTTGTTTTTTTATAATTGACGCGTGCACAAGGGGTTATGACTACTCTTAAATGTTAAGAAACCAAGACAAGGCACGAGCCGAAGATTTAGTGGGAGGAAGGGAAAAGAGGTACCAGGAACATTGGTTTTAAATGTTTGTGGATTGTAATGAGTGGGGAAAGTTGAGGCATTCTACATTTGTCTAGGTCAGCTAAAAAACGAATCTCTAAATTTGACTGTGGGTCCGACGACAGGCTTTCGGGCGATTCTTGAAGGGGAAGAATGAAACTGGCTAGCTCACTTGAGCATTGTATATTAAAGCAACGATAAAACAGAGACAGGAAAAGAGGAGACATTACGTTGATGTTCGAGTGAGTCGATCGACTTCGCGATATTTTTGTCTTCTATGAGTTTTATCGGTCGCTTTTGTATTCTGCCTTCTGAGGTCTTGGTAGCACCAGACCAGAGATGAGCGTTGTTTTCAAGGTGTGGGCAGATGTAGGCCTTGTAAGTTGAAGCCAGATCAGAGGGGGTGAATTATTTCTTGCATCGTTTAAGGAAATCTAGGCATATCGCAGGCTTCTTGGCGACCTCGAATATGTTGGCCAACTAAAAGTTTTAATAAGACACACACCGAGGATGGAAAGTCTTTCGTTTTCATCGACACAAGCGCCATTCAAGGATAATGGCTGAATATTGATGGTTAGCTTGAGTGACAGTAAACAGCATTGTGTTTCAGAAGCATTCAATTTCACTCTATTGTTTATACCTCATTTAATTATGCTGTCAAAGTCGGAATTTCCTGTTCTACGGCCGAAGAGCAGGGACGTGAGTCCTAGAACGAATATGAAAAGCTAAGAGTACTCGTACTGTTATCAGCGAAGGAGTGTATGGGATTAGAAGTAGCAGTTAAGAAATCATTTATAAAAATAAGGAAGAATATCGGTGACCGAACAGAGCCCTGGGGAACACCAGCGTTTGTTTGGTGAATATCAGACTTGAAACCGTCCAAAACAACTTGAATTGAATGGCCTGAAAGGTAATTTCTAATCCACAGAAGAAGACTCATCGACACCATAAGAACGCATTTTCAACAAAAGAGCTTGATGCCAAACTCTGTCAAATGCTTTTGAGATATCGAGCGCAACAATCTTGTTTTCGCCGAAATGGTGCAAAGATTGGTTCCACTTTTCGGTGAGATGTGCCATCAAACCACCAGTGGACCCGTTGCTGCGAACACCGTCATAAAGGAGTTTCCGCGATTCAAGATATTTCATAAACTGACTATTTATCAGCGTTTTCATTACCTTAGAAAGACGTTAATACTATGGGTAGGAGGTGGGTGACGAAGATTCGTCCTTTGTAGGGACGAGCAGGAAAATGGGGATGATAGTGGTGCAATGGTAATCATCACCGAGTTGCAGTCTGTCCATAACCAAGAACAATTCCTACACGGAAAAACTGTGCAACAACATCAGTTGTGAATGAGAGATGATCAAAAATGCTGACGAAGGCATAACACTCGCAGTATAAGTTCACTTCAAAATTCATACTCTGTGTGTACACTTCTAATATAACATCTTAATGAGATGGAAACAAAAAAGTGAACGGTGAACTACAACCAACGCGGCAAATTCAGTCGAATCACTCGAACCCTATCTAGGACAACCACCCCCGGAGAGTAGTGAACGAACATCTTCGACACAAACCATTTGCATTTGTTGTGTGACAAGAGCTGACAGCTACGATGTCATTGTAAATGAGCGTAGGGATTGAGGGCGAGGCAGAGCTCTTTATGTTTTTCACAAATGACCAAACGTTTTTGCTGCCCTTGGGACAATTTACAGTTTTTTCTGGCTATGTAAATTCGGAAACTTAGCTCTCTCAACCTCTTTACAGCTCGAGTCACACCACGCGTTTGTTTTAGGTTTGATACTCTTCACTCTATATGGAATGAAGGATCTCATATCCAGCAGAAGTATGTTCGTGATCGCATTAGTAGCGGCATCGACGTCACTATCAAGGAAACATAGCGACCAGTTGATATTTCTAAAGAAGTTGTTTAGTCCGCTCCAATTAGCTTTCTCGTAGAGCTATACTGTTCTTTTAGGAATTCGTTCTCTAACTGTGTGGTTTGCACACGAGAAATTAGCTGAAACGACAAGGTGGTCTGACGAGCCTAGGGGTGAAAATAAATATATCGATAGAATACTTATAAGGATGAGAGGTGAGAAACAAGTCCAGGGTGTTGGCGGAATGATATGCAATCAATGATCTCTGCATACCATCCTACGGGTGTTGTCTGACTTCAATGTTGAAGCCAATTAGAATTGCGTACATCGAAGTCGCCAGCAATTTCAGTGCGAGGAAACAAGGATACAATTCTTGTACTGGAGTCGGACAGCGCATCGAACTCGGTAAAAGTCAAGTTAATGTCCAGTTTGAACAGTGTTATTTAAATATATTTAAATATAACGACAAATCTTAAGTTAAGACGCCAACAACGACTCATTAACTAAAAGGAAATTTGAGAAAAGAAACCATTTATCAGATATAGTACTTCTTAGCTAAGCTCAGAGTTTGTACATTTTGTTGCTTTAAAACGACACCCCTTATTGAATAACTCTTTACTACCTATCATTCGCAGGTTTTCTCATCGAAATGATCAAATTTCCAATACTTTTTGAACACGCTTAATATGTACGCCAAGTCGGAATCATCTCATCATCTCATCATTTTATTTTTATTCACTAATCATTTTATTATTTCATTCTTAAAGCATTTTCATTAAAATTTTGTTAAACCTTCCATGATAGACAAAAATGCTTGAAGCCTAACCTAAAGTAGAGTGTATACTCGTACATATATCAAATGAGCTTATTTTCTCCGAAACTTCGTAAGAACTTAGGTTTCTTGAATAACGTGTAGGTAGACATTTAAAGGCACATGAATCACTTTATCAATTTTAAGGTTTAGCCTAAACAACTTTTAATTGTTGTGTGTATAAAAGGTTGTCCGAGTGGGTATCGATTTTCTTATCACTAGAAAAGGATTCTGCATAAGTTAAAAATGCAATGAGAAAGAGTAGCTACCCTTTAAATGAATTGAACATGTGCTGCCAAAAGCCAAAAGAACATACAATTCCTACAAACAGCTTTATTTGTTCGTCACCTTTTAGGTTATGAAAGCAAATTCCCACGCCTTAGTGTGCAACACATCTTCCAGCACGTGGAATCAAAGAATAAAAAACAGTTTTCTCACAATTTTTTTCGCGGAAACTTCTTCTAAACCAAGAGAGAGCGACGTGTAATTCAATTACTACCACAGCATTGTTGGGGTAGTATAGTAAATACAATATCTGGAAAACGTGCCACGTGTAATCCTTCTGTGGTTCATTAAGCCAAGAATTATTTTTTCAGCATCCACTGAATTACTTGGAAAGGGAAGGGTAAAGGAATGACTAGCCAGATGTGGGCAAGCCTTGATTTTAATTAAAGGGTTCATGTTATAGAATCAAGAAAGTCTAGGAAGACGAACGAGTCGCATGCACAGATTTTCTTGTTCGTTGTAATTTGGTTGGTTGTAGGATAAGCTGGTCTGGGATGTACATAGCAAGTAGGCAGGCAAGAATGCATTTTATAAGCGTTGTCCTATGCTCATTTGTTGGTTGCTTTTTTTGCGAGGATGTACAGGAATGTGTCTAACAGTGGCTAACAATGAGTAATGATACGATTCTAAAGGCGTAATATTACTCTTAAGTAGTATATAAGGCAATCCTAGGTTTTAAGACCACATTTTCGCACTACGGACGTTAAGTTCCGAGATTAAGGGGTGAAATGGAAAATAGGAGTAGGAAAGTACATTTTACTGATTTTTATTATTTTTTACAGCAAGAATAAAATACAGTCAACTTGCCCTAAGTCGAATCGCCATAAGCCACAACAATTTCTTCGGGTAAGGGGGTTAAAAACAATAACGCAGTTTTTTAATAAAAATTCAGTTTTATTAATTGAATTCATTTAAAAAGTAAATAAAAAGTTCATAATTTTGCGAAAACATAAATGAATATCATCTGGAACACTATTACGCCTTTCAATTGATGCTTGGATTATTTCTGAGGACCGTTTAATATCGGCCAGCTTAGTTATTAATTCATTAGATAACACGGAGACAGCGTCTTCATGTTCTGGAGACTACATCTTCTAGTATTTCATTTTCATCAGGGTAATCGAAAATTAAAATCTTGTTGTGAACGTTTATATAGTCCTGGAAATTATTTTTCTCGAGAGCTGGATCTCTTTCCGACAATACAGACCAAAAGCTCCTTATTTCTTCTTCAACATATGTAAGTTGATCCCTCACGATCGTCAGTGGTAAATCATCTTCAGTATCCCAAACGCTATCCGGAATAAAACCAGCTTTCACAAAACATTTCCTTATAGTCGTCCGAGTCACATCAAGTGACCATGATTTTGCTATGTCTCGCACGCAATCAAGCAACGACATTTTTGGGAAAACATCGGAATCCGTATTATTGACTAATTTCAAGTCGTCTTCTGTAATTCATCTTAAAGCTGTTTATAATACCGAGGTCCATGGGTTGAATTGATGCCGTCATATTTGGCGGGAAAAAAACTTCAATTGAATCCATGTTAATTCCGACTGAACGTCCTTCGTGTGGGCTGGACAGTTGTCTAAGAACAAGAGTATTTTACGCTTTTTTATAGCAAATTTTTTTTTCAAATTGTTTAACCCAGCTCGTGAACAATTCTGCTGTCATCCAAGCCCTACGGTTTGCGACATAATCTACTCCCAATGACTTGATCCCCCTGAAACATCGCGGATTGACACTTTTACCAATTATCAAAACTTCTGTGCCCGTAAGATTTGAGCCGATCATACACGTTACACGCTCCTTACTGTGTTTTCCGCCGAAACACTTTTCACCTCTGAATGCCATTGTTGTATTAGGCTTCTTTCGTCCGCATTAAAAAATTTTCTTGGTTCGTAACCTATTAGTTTTGATAAATTTTGCTTCCAATTTATTGTCTCCTCAGGATTTATGGCAGCACCTGCTCTACACAAAATTTTTTCCCACAATATTATGCCTGGTCTTAAATTTATTCTGCCATCCTTCACTAGCCAAGAAATTAGTATGTCCCAAACTCTGGGCAAATTGAAATGCTTTACGTTTTATTATGGGCCCGCTTATGGGTATATTTTTTAATCTTGCAGATTGAAACCACTGAAAAAGAGGGGCATCGACGTTTTTAAAAATGCAAGCTCGTGCCCTCCTTAATTTTCCATGGTTATTTAAGCTAACTTTTCTCTGGACATCGGTTCTATTTTTCCAAATAGTCGACAATGTACTTGGGGGTATACCAAATTTTCAATTGCTTCAATAAGTTTTGCCTTTTTCTCTAAAGTTAGAGTTTCACATTTACGCGCTGTCATGTTGTATGATCTATGCACAACAAAATAATAAAACAGAGTAAAAAATAATAACAGAAAAAAAAAATTATTGGGGGTACAAATTAATTCGGTCCGTTTACAAAAGATGATCTTGGAAGCGATTACCTACTTCATTGGAAAGGTGTGACATCTGTCAACAATAATTAGTGTGCATCAGCGTCTGTTTCTGACAACAACATTGTTTTTTGCCTATTCGAAAATGCCCGGATTTGTCTTAAATAAACAGCTTTTGCGGGAAGTTTTGATTTTCTTTTTTAATTGGAAGAAAAGTGTAGCTGAAGCTCATCGAATGCTTGTAGAAGTTTATGGTGAATGTGCTCCGACCGATAAATCATGCAGAGAGTGGTTTCGACGCTTCAAAAGTGGTGATTTTAGCGTCGAAGACAAAGAGCGTCTTGGCCAGCCCAAAAAGTTTGAAGATGAGGAATTGGAGGCTTTACTGGATCAAGATCCGTGCCAAACGCAAAGTGAACTCGCAGAATCGTTGGGAGTGACTCGGCAAACAATTTCCGTTCGGTTAAAGAAATTTGGATTTATTCAAAAGCAAGGAAATTGGGTGCCGTAGGAGTTGAAACCGAGAGATGTCGAAAGGCGATTTTTCACCTCGGAACTGCTTCTTGAAAGACATCAAAGGAATGGATTTTTGCAACGGATCGTGACTCGACATGAAAAGTGGATAACCCACGATAACCCCAAGAAGAAAAAATACTATGCAAAGCCTGGTGAACCCGTTCCATCATCGTCTACATCGACGCCAAAGAAAAACATCCACGGTTAAAAGGTCATGCATGCTCTGCATATGGTGGGACCAGACGGGTGTGGTGTGCTATGAGCTGCTAAAACCAGGCGAAACCATTGATGGGAAACGTTATCCACTACAACTAATGCGTTTGAGCCGTGCATTTCGTGAAAAAAGGCCAGAAACGACCGAAAGGCATGACAAGGTGATTTTGCAACATGATAACGCTCGGCCCCACGTGGCTGTAGCGGTCAAAAACTACCTGGAAACGCTGAAATGGGAGGTCTTACCCCACCCGCCGTATTCTCCAGACCTTGCTCCTTCCGACTACTGGCTTTTTCGTCGGATGCAAAACGATTTGGGGAGTCACCGGTTCGGGTCTTTTGAAGAAATCGAAGAATGGCTAAATGATTGGATCGATGCCAGAGAGGACTCATTTTTTAGAGATGGTATTCGAAAATTACCAGAGAAATGGGAAAAAGTAATCGCTTCCGACGGACAATACTTTGAGTGATGTATTTTTTACGTTTTTTCAATAAAAAAAAATTTTTGAACACAAAAAAACGGACCGAATTAATTTGTACTCCATAAATGATGATAAAAACCGCACTACGGTCAACGATTTTCGTTCCTCGATTGAGTGGCATGAATATGAACTTATAAATTGTCCTCCTAGATCTTGTAATTTAACGCCTCTTGATTGTTTCATCTCCTAAAATCACCAACAAATTCGATTGAAGTTTTTTTTCAAAAATAAATTGCAGAATGTATTTTCTCGATTAAGCACGAATGATTGGCTGTTTATTAAAATTTTATGTTTTGTTGAAAATCTAAATTAGTACCAGTTTAAAAGTACATTGATTATATGTATATTAGATGTCCAAATGGAGATTAATGTCCTTCAACAGATAAAGCTTTACCCATCTTTCGCGCCGCATACTAGTTCTGTACTTTGTAGACACTGCACGCCTTTCGAGGTGATATACGAGTATTATATGAATCGACCCAATTTTAAGCCTTTTCGAAAGAACGGAAGGCCTGCAGAGCCAGGCCATCGATCAGAACAGGTATGTAGTAGTGGAAAGGAGGGACTGCGGGAGACGTCCCATTTCAATGTATCTACGTAGGTCTTAAAGGCGTGAGTCGCAAGCGGTCAAGTATGTTTCGAGTCGCAGTGTTGTCATTTTCTAATCAATGACCAGCTTAAACGTTTTCGTTGTGCCGTATAACGAGTTTAGTTTAAAATTCAATTTTATTGTTCTTATTCTTTCTTAGCTACTGGACAATCTGCCGTAAAAATGTCTAATCTAAATTACTAATGCCTTTCGGCTTAAGCTTATCTATTCTATTTTATAAAACTATATTCAGAATTTGGTTTTCTAGGAAAACTTTATTAAAAGACGAATATTCTTTTTTTTCTTATTCTAAATCTACGCTTCTTCTTCTTTTCCTTTTTTCTCCGGCGTTGTTATGGTCAGAAGTGTAGGACCATAACCTTCCCACTTAACTGCAGTCCTACTGGTCCGCTTGTGGGGTCCGCCGGTTTGACCTCAGAAAGTAGCGGCAGGCTTGCCGGCTTGGGATTACTTCATCGCTGAGGCCAATCAAATGCTGGTGTTTTTGCATTTCTTTGCACCAATTGTTTTTCGGCCTGCCTTTTTTGCGTGTTGAAATTGGAATGTTGATTGATAACGCCTTTTGGACGGGGTTCAAAGGATCTCTCCTTTGAACATGGCAATACCAACTGAGTCGGTCGCGCTCTATATTTCTTGTGATGGTTTCTTTTACGTGGAGGCTTCCTCGGATCTTTGAACTTCTAATTCTGTCACGCTTTGTTACTCCCGCTGTCATGCGAAGCATCTTCATCTCAGCTGCCGTTAATTTGCTCTCATACTATTTGTGCATTGTCCAGTTTTTAATTCATTTTTATTCATAATTTCTTAGATCTATCTTACCCTAGACAAAAATGCTTAAAAACTAGCTTATCCTACTGGCCCTAGGCGGACACTCTAAAATAGACGTAACAACTTAAATCTATGTCTTTCGACTACTATATCAACTTACCACTAACATTACTATATCTAGCTTAAGCTAAGAAAAATATTTTTTATTAAAAACTTAGCATATGATCATTTAAACAGCGAACATCGCTCCGGGCGTCCATCCACATCCCGCACCGAGGATAATATCAAAAAAATCGAAGATATCGTGCTACGTAGATGACCGACGAGTGCCCATCCAACATTTAGTTAAGATCACAGAGCTCTTATTTCGAAGCATTGAAAGTATCCTGACAGATGATTTGAACATGAAGAAGGTCACCGCAAGATGGGTCCCAAGGATGTTGACCGACGAACAAAAAGAGAAGCCACTTCGCATTTCAAGAGCGAATCTTGAAAAATATCAAAAGGATCCGGCGGTTTTTTGCACTCGTTTTGTAACGATTGACGGAACCTGGGTACACCACTTCGACCCCGAGACTAAACAACAGTCTATGGCCTGGAAAAGACCTTCTTCACCGACCCCTAAGAAGTTCAAGGTTTCAAGCTCTGCAGGCAAGATTATGGCGTCTGTTTTTTGGGATGCCGAGGGAATTATCATGATTGATTATTTGGAGAAGGGAGCTAGTATTACAGGCTCCTGCTATGCAGAACAAATAAGAAAGTTGCGGGAAGCTATTAACGAAAAAAGGCGGGGCAAACTGTGTGCGAATGTGTTGTTTCACCAAGACAACGCACCCTCTCACAAAGCTCAAGTTGCGTTGGATGCCATACGGGAAGCGGGCTTCGAATTGGTTGAGCACCCTCCCTATTCTCCAGACCTAGCCCCCAGCGACTTCTAGCTCTTTCCTCGCCTCAAGGAACACCTCAGAGGCCAGAAATTTGCCGATGATAGTGAAGTGATGGCTGCCGTACAAGCGTTTTTCGAGGAGCAAGATAAAGATTTTTTTTTAAATAGAATACAAGCTTTAGAATAGAGATGGACTAAATGTATAAACTTATTAGGAGATTATGTACAAAAGTAAATTTAATTTGAAACAATAAATGTTGTATTATACATGGATTATCATTACTTTTTGATCGCCCCTCGTACGTACCATGTATCAGGAAACAGTTTCCCCTTCAGTTGGCTTAAGTAATTGAGGCCCATAAAAGTCAAAGCATCACCGTTGACAGAGCTGTAGAGGACCTTGGCACATCAGAGTTTGCATTTGAGCTAAACTATGTACCATTATCGCGTGTTCGAACGTTTAATAGTCCCTTGATAGACCCGGCATTTTCTCAGGACTGATTCTTCAAAAGCATTAGCGGTTTAATAGATGCTCGCTCAGCTCTTTTATATACCAGCCGCGCATCGTATTTCATCCCTAGTAAGTTAGAGGATTCGCAATCACTAGTGGCATCCGGATGTTTTTTTGTACGCAAAATTTACTTGATGCACTAATAAAATACTAATTTCCATGGAGGAATCTTCTACATGGTCTTTAAGTGCGAGCAAAATAACATTTTGTCTATAAATTTGAAGCTAATACTTCGAAGGTGGTGGCAAACCGTTGTTAAAAAAGCGCTCTATCAAACCCCCAGTGTTTCTCGGGATTACAGATATATCCGTGGATCATCCTCCATTCCAAATATCACTAGCCGAAATCAACAGTAAGATAAGTTTTTACGACTTCCTTACACGAGTATAGTAATTTAACTCAGATAGTTCACAAATGACCACCCTAGTGACCCCTTCGTTTTAGGTGCCATGCCCCCGGCACTTAACAAGAGGTTCTCATTTAGCCGCTCGTAACTCCGGAAAGAATTGAAATTTTATCTAAAACTTAAGGAACATATGGTATTTCTGAAAAATTTTGCTAACTATTTATGGAATTGAATAATAAAATGTAATCATCTTAACCCAATAATAGAAAATATTATTCGAATTTTACGACCCGTCATTCGTTCAGAAATTTTAGAGCTGTTTTAAAAATCAAAACTGTTGGTGCAGCTTTATAAAGACACTTATAATGATATTATGTTACCTTTTAAGCTTTTGCCGTTTAGCCATTAAACAAAATAAAGAGAAAACGAAAACGAGCTATCGTCGCGGTAGTCAGGGGTTTCTTTTCCGAGAATAGAATGGTTATTATCATTAAAGATTCCAGCATCACGGAGTTGTAACGGGGCAGAAACAAAGAAGCGGTTATCTAATGCTGCTAACGACATACCATGTATTCATTTCAGTGGACGTTGTTAAAAAGTCATCAAGTTTACTCCATGAGTCTACAGCAGTTGATTAGCTATAAAAAAAAGGTCGGATGTTAATATTACGGGTTCAGTCAGTGCAGTGAATGCAGTGATTAAAGGAAGTGTATAAAAATGGTAATTAAAAGGTGTAAGCAAAGCTTAAACCGGAAAATTCAGAAACTCATCAAAAACAACTGACAGGTAGGCAAGAAAAAGAAAGTCGAATGATAATCTTTCAAGCGACTCCTGACTACCAAAAGATCATTTCAAAAATGTTTTTAAAACGAAATTTGATGTTTTTATTTTTTTAGCAAATAAAACACATAAATGCTTACATTTTTATTGGTTCTGATTATTTTTAGAAAAAGATAGATCCCAACAATTACATGTATAAAATAAAATAATTTAATACGAATTCCGTACGAATGACAAAGTAATTTGATGTTGTTAAATCGTATGACCTAGATAGATAGATAGATAGATTTATTGATTTCGTATAATAATTTACATTAGGTTTGTTACCGCACATTTTACAGTACAGGGATTCGATAATATTATCTTGCCACTGAAATAATTTTTGAAAAATTGGAAAAGGGAATAAACTAACATTAATCAGAGTTCGGAAGGAAAATACGACAAAAACCTTCCACATAAAGGAAAAAAAAAAAAAAAAAAAAGCCAAAAAAGATACATAAACAAACATAAATAAATAAATAAATAAATAAATAAATAAATAAATAAATAAATAAATAAATAATCAAATAAAGAAACACAAATGATTTAAAATACAGTCTTTAGTCGCATTTAGTTAGTACACAATTCATTAATGAGTGGGTTGTCTGGAAAAATACACCTAACTACAAAATTAGATCGAAGTTTTTCAATTCTACGACAGATCAATTCAACATTCGTTTTGCGGTGTAGATCTACGGTAGAGTGATGCCAAGGTAAGTTGAACATCATTTTCAAGACTTTGTTTTGGCATATCTGTAGTTTCTTTATATGATATTTTGCACAATCCCCCCAAACTTGGCATCCATACAAAAGAATCGCTTGAAAAATAACTTTGAAAATTATGATTTTATTTTCTGTTGAAAGCGCTGATTTTTTATTAATAAATGCGTACAGCATTTTGATTGCCACCCCTACTTTCTTGACCGTTCTTTTGGTTTGTTCATTGAACACTAACTTTGAATCTAGATGGATACCTAAATATCTGACACAGGGCTCCCAGGGAATGGTTATTCCATTAACTTGCAATTGGGTCGAAGGGAGAAAGCAATGCTTTCTTTTCCTAGTGAAAAAGATAGCTTGAATTTTCTCTTCATTCAATTTAATTTTCCATTTTGTATAATATTTTTGTAATACATCCATTGCATTATTAAGATCGCTTTCAATATTGGAAGCAAATTCGTGTGATGAAAATATTGCTGTGTCATCAGCAAAAAGGGCTACATGACAATTACGCAAATCAGGGAAATCGGACGTGTAGATATTATATAAAACTGGGCCTAATACAGATCCTTGAGGGGCGCCAAAGTCGAACGTTATTATCTCAGAGACACTACCATTAACATGAACTTTAAAACGACGACTAGACAAGAAACTTTGTACTATTTTGCAAATATAGGATGGGAAATTAAAATGTATCATCTTAAAAATCAGGCCATTGTGCCAGACAGTATCGAATGCTTTTTCGATATCTAACAGAATCATTCCAGTAGATTTACCTACGGACCGATTTGCTTTCACAATATTACAAATCCTAAGCACTTGATGCGAAGAATTATGAAATTGCCTGAAGCCAAATTGTTCATTAGGGTAAATATTGTTATCACAGATAGGTTTGAGTATTCGTTTCTTGAGAACTTTTTCTAATATTTTGCTTAAGCTACTAAGTAAACTTATTGGCCTCTAGCTTTCTTGACTTTCAGGTGGCTTACCAGCTTTAAGCACCGGGCAAATTTTTGCTAACTTCCATGCCTCTGGAAAATATTCCATTTTCAGGCAGGCATTGATGAGAAATGTTAAATATTTCATTCCAGATTTAGGCAAATGCTTAATATATACGTTGCGTATACCATCAACACCACCTGTTTTTCTTATTTTTAAGTCCTTGACTATATATCGAATATCTTCTTCTGAAGCGAAATTTACTGTTGATGTTTGAAGGACACTATTTGAAGAATATTCTTGAACTGTAGCGTTGACAACATTTTCAGTTTCTGCATCATCTAGATTTCTGGAAATATTGTGGTTTTTTGCAAAGTTTAGCGCAAGTGCGTTTGCTTTATCTACATCCGTGAAATAGGTGTTAACAGAATCCCTTAAGAATGGTAATTGTTTTTTTCTTATTTTTTATTACCCTTACAATATTCCAAAAAGGTCTAGCGTTTTTTCAAGTGAACTGAGGTTTCCATTCCAATTTTTATTGCGAACTTGTGATATATTCAGAGCAATGATTTTATTAAGATTCGATACCACATGTCTGTGGAAAGGATCGCGGTATCTTTGCCAGTTTTTTTCGGTAAACGTTTCTTATTTTCATAAGCTCTAGTATATAAGGAGGAAGTTTTAAGCTAGCTTCACTTACAATTTTTTTTTGGAATACTTTTTTCTGCAGCATTTAATATGTTTGTCGAAAATTGATTTAAAATAGTATCCACACTTTCTTTTCTAGGAACACCTTCTAGGTTGACTGGTGTACTTCTTAACATATAGTTGATTTCAGATCGAAATCGTGACCAATTTGCATTTCTCAAATCTTGTATGTATTGCACTTGTTTTACCTCTGACCTAGGTGGCCCGTTTATGTCATTATTATATACAATTTATAGACCTTATAAACTTAAAAGGGAATAATGATTCCATCAGCCCCAAAACCACACTAAACTACAGGATCTTGTGGATGTAATAATTTTTCCGAAATTATTCGAGTTTTCTCTTCTCCCCAAAAGCAATTTTTTTTTTTGACAAATCCACCTAAAGTAAAATGAACTTGATCAATAAAGTTAGTCTTGCGTGAAAAATCAGCACGAGGTACCATAAATTGCTTAATGAAAATTCTGGGTCGATTTTGATCTGTTGGCGTCAGTTCTTATATTCATTGAGTTTTGTCAGAATGCAAATCGTTGTTTAAAATAAACAGCCAATGACCAGCCTGATACATATGAGAGCATCGGGTTGTCAATATTGAACGTTCTTCAGCTACATTCTATGCCATAGCAGCCATGTGGAGCTCGGTGGAGCATGCACTTTTTGATTTGCCAGATTTTTTTTTTGATTTCCGAACCAATTTCTTGTTTTTCAATGGTTTTCAAGCACCATTGAAAAGGGACCATGAGGGAAGTAAAGGAAGCAATTCACGCAGGAGTTGACCTTATACCATCGGAATTACTAAAATGTGCAGGACAGGAATTAAAAAACAACTTACATTATAATAACTATATGAAAGAAGGAACTATCGCCCAGGAATGGAAAAACTCGGTCGTCACTCCCGCATGACCGAACAGATTGCAACAACTGCCAAGTATTGTCAAATATTCTGTTAAAGAGGCTGACTTCATACGCTTATTAAATAATATGAGCTTATCAATGTCGCAGACAGCTTTATGAAGGGAAATGGATATTCGATGAAACGGTCCATCAACTATGTGAATGACTTCCTAAGTTGATCGAAAATGTATCATGTTCTTGTAAGTCTGGAAATCTCGAAAAATTTTATGAAACTGATACATATACTTAAAGGGGAACAAAGGAGGAGTTAAAGTACGAGTATCTAAAATATTCGAGATGCGTGAAGGACTAACCCTTCAGTGGGCGGATACATAAAGACTTGTTCCGTTTGCGTGGACAAATTAAACAACGTCCAACATAACTTCCGAATCTGTTAGGGGCTGGTAGCGGGACTTCCACTATTCTTCAATTTGCGATTGTATGAGTTCCCATGCGCTCTTTTCTAAAAAACTGCTGCGTACTATTGCTTTTTCTGAATTATTTGACTTATGCACGCAAAGAGCATTTATGCCAGAAATATTGAGCAAGTCACAGAATACTACCATTGGCCAGCGGCGCGTCTACAACATCTACACCACTTTTGGTGTGATTGTAATCGGATATTATGACTGGTTTTCTTTCCTCTCCAGTTTCTTCATCGATTGTATTGCCATGGACGACATTAACATAACTGATTTGTTTTCCCTTGGGCAGTATGATACTAAAGTGTAACCAGCTTGGAGACCGAAGAGAGATGACTTTTCTTTTCGATTCTTTCGATTTGGGCAGAAACTCTGAAGGAACCTGACGTCTATTTTTGGGTATGGTACCAATATGTTAGCTTTTTTTTCTTTAAATTATTTACGAGCGATAGAATGGTGAACCAGTTGTCTCCAGTTATATTTCGATTGGTATCTTCAACTGGCTGCACCATTCGCAGAGTAATATCTTCTCCTGTGTTCTTAAATTTGTATGGACTTTCAGGTTGGATTCCCACATACGTTTCTAAATTGAAAGTGTAGAATGTCTTAGCATCCACCAGCGCAAACTTTTTAACATCATATTTTGCTGACTTGCTGGCAATATATTGCTTAAATGCACAACGTCCTCTGAATGCAAACAACTGTTCGTCTATCGTAAGGAACTCACTGGGAAAAATGTTGTTTTGAAAATTTACCAAGAAGTATTCAAAAAGCTCCCTAATAGGTGCCAACTTATCAATTTCTTTTCGCTCAGCCCTTGTAAGCACGTCATCAAATCTCAGGGAAATCTAAACCGACTTTCGCTCATTGGCAAGTAGCGTGGTTCTATTACGTTTCCTTTAGTATTGTCCCAAATTTTAAGCAAACTTTTCCTGGCGGTTCTAAGAGTGCCAATCAAAAATAGTATTCCTATGAGAGCATCGATTTCTATCTCATCAGTATTCCTGCGTCCGATTTCTTTCGTATTTGGTTCGAACTTTTTCAATGTATATATTCGGTGAAGTAGTTCAAATTCTTATAACGGTCTCATTGAGGACCAACTTCAGACATTCACTTTGTTGAGCGACATCTGCATCCATACTCACATTCTCCGATTCATGCTCATCTTCTTCGTCAATTGAACTTTCATTCCCACTTAATAACACGCCATCGTTCCCATACTTCAGGGTTCTTACAGCTATGCGCACTTCTTTCAGATATTTCCTTATCTAAATTATACATTTTTAAATCACATTTATTGAAAACTACAATATAATATATTATTTATCTCAAAATAATAAAAATTAAACGCTGGATGCAAGAAAAAAATTGTTACGTAGTTGGGCGCGTGGTCTACAATCGTAGATCAGTTCTGATGTAGAAGTTATAACACTCACGTTCGCCTTCACAAGCTGCAGAACACATACTAATAACGTTATACAAACAATTATCAACGGCTATGGAGATGCACGTATAAATAATAAATATTTCTAGAGAGCTACCGCTATTTTAAGAAGTATGGTCTACGATCGTAGACCGCGCACCACTGAAGGGCTTAAGCAAGAATACGCCTTGTTTCCACTTCTCTTTAATTGGGAGCTGGACTGCGTAATGAGATCCATTCATGAAAATGATAGCCCTTAACGGAATCACTTCCGCTCTAGCGGATGGTGAGGATCTACATGTTCTGGAAGGAAGTGAGGAGGTAGCTAAGAGAAGAGAGTCTAAAAATGATACGGAAGAAATTGGGTATAAAAGTAAATGAAAACAGTATTGATTGCCAAAAGGGCAATGTTGTCAAAGCCTGCAACCAGGTTGGCAAAGACGTGATTATAAATAAATTTTGCATCTACAGTGTAAAGGGGTTTCCTAAGGTCAGGTAAAAATCGATATCAGAAGCCGAAATATAATCTGATTTTTTTTAAGCATTTGAAAGGGTTGATTATTTTGCTGTTTGGTTTTTAAGTGTTCTATTTTAGACAGCTGACGCTTAATTCTTAGCATTAATTGAAATTAGCCATGCTCCACAAGTATCGCTATTTTTCTACGTACAGACTTATATAGAAAAAGGGAAATAAATGAATTTTATTCACAAAACTCGTGATTTGTGAAACTTATTTTTTAAGCACTTCGATGATTTTACGGTTTTCATAATCGACCTACAGAGTAGGCAATTCAAACCGTAGTGACCAAATTTCACGCTATTGCAGTTGTATACGAGGGTGGACCGATAAGTACTTAGCCTACAAAAAAAAAAAACATTTTGGAGAAATGGCGATTTATTTTTCAACATATTCTCCTTTTAGCTCGATACACTTGACCCAGCGATGCTCCAACTTCGTTAAACCGTCTGAAAAATACATTTTCTCGAGGTTTGCAAAGTAGGCCTCCATGGCGGTGATGACGTCCTCATTCGACTGAAATTTCTGCCCGGCGAGTGACTTTTTCAAGTTTGGAAACAAAAAGAAGTCGCACGTAGCCAAATCTGGAGAATATGGTGGATGGGGCAGCAGTTCGTAGCCCAATTCGACCAATTTGGCCGTGGCGAGGGCGGGAGTGTGAGCCGGTGCGTTGTCATGGTGGAAGACCACTTTTTTCTTTGCAAAGTGGGGCCGTTTTTTCTTCAATTCGGCGATGGGACAGTCTTCGCCTTCTTCGGAGCATGTTCGCCGGGTGAAGTCCACTGTTTCGACTGTTCCTTGGTCTCTGGTGTATACCAGTGGATCCATGCTTCGTCGACTGTCACGAAACGACGCAGAAACTCCTTCGGATTGCGCTTCAACAGCGTCAAACACTGCTCTGAAGTGGTCTCACGGTTGCGCTTGTTATCAGTGAGTAAACGCGGCACCCATCGCGCCGACAGCTTTCTCATGCCCAAAATTGCATGCAGGATATGACCCACGCGATCTTTTGAAATGCCTACTGTCTCAGCTATCTCGCGCACCTTCAATCGGCGATCTGCCAATACGAGATCGTGGATTTTTGTCACGTTATCCTCCGTGGTAGCAGTTTTCGGGGAACCTGGACGTGGCTCATCAAAAACTGCCGTGCGACCACGTTGAAACTCGTTAAACCAATTTCGATGAAGGAGAAGAGTCACCGTACACAGCATCCAAACGCTCTTTGATTTCCCTGTGCGATTTCCTTTCCAAAAACAAGAATCGAATCACCGACCGATATTGCTCTTTTTCCATTTTTCTAAAATCCGCGGACACTCCCGCTTCCACACGCGGTCAAAACAAAACAAAAAGTGCACCCTTTGTTGCGGTTTATGTTCCGAAAAGTGAGTTAAAATTAAACTCTCCCTACTTCAAGCACAGTCATAGTCAGCATTTACACAAAATTATCCTTAAAAACTGAATGGCAAGGATTAATTTATCAACGCAACTAAAAATTTAAACGCTTTTGCAATTTTCTCATTTAATGACGATTATTATTTTTTTGGTCTCATTGAGTTGTCCTTACAACTCGCATCCAAAGCCTCGCTTTAAGCTCATTAGATTATTATACCAGATGTTAAGCTTCCGCGAACGCCATTTTCAATTGTTGTCGTTGTCTCTATGGGAAAAATATCATTCAGCGCTCGCTTTTATCCTTAAAACTTTTTTCAGTTTGCTGTTTTCCATAAATTAGTGCTCTGAACCCTCATTTAGGTTTTACTATTGCATTGTGCTTGGTTGGGATTTTCATGTTTATTGCCAAGGCAGATTGTGTAAAAAGGTTACACGAGCCGATTATACATTTATGTGTGGTACATATACAAAAATATAGCACGATTTTTGCGCATAGCTGTTTTCCTTAATTTTAAGTTAAATTGATTTAATATTTGGCCTTGTTTTGAAAGGTAATGGTACAATGTTCAAACCATTTCACTAAGAGTATGACTTTTGATTTGCATTAAAGCTAGTTCTTCATATTTCAGTAAAGTATTTAAGTATAATTGTATTTTTTCGAATTAATATTTATAAGAATGGTGGACAAACAAAGGTAACCAAAAATCACATCTAGGCAATTTAGAAAACACCAATGTGAGCCTAGGGACACATATACCACCATTAAACTGCTCCACAAGTGTGCATGCAAATCAATCGGTTGACACGACTGGAGATCACCGGTGTTGTAAGAGTAAGATCAAACAAAAAAAAATAAAAATCTGGAGCATGCCCGTGTCAAAAAAAGGAGGGGAAGAAAGAAAACGGTCAAATCGTAGCATTATGGAAAAGAACGCTAAAAGGAAAAGCACTACCCCGCCAGGCACTACTAATGGTCGTGATCCTGGGACGAGCAGCAATGGTCGGGTCAGAGCTATAGGATTTCCGGGGGATAGCAAAGTAATGCAACGGCGTAAACCACACTTAAGAGTCGCGAGTTGGAACGTTGGAAGCATGAGTGGTCGCAGCTATTAGCTTGAAGAAATGATGGTTAGAAGGCGAGTAGACATCCTGTGCGTACAAGAGACGAAATGGCGAAACACCGGTAATCGGGCACGTTTCTTGGACGTTAAAACAAAAGCCTACAAGATGTTTTACTATGGATTGGAACAAGGAAAAAACGGAATCGCCATCATCCTTGCGGCAGAGCTACTTGGCAACGTCTTAACCATTTCAAAGTCCAGTGACCGTTTGATGGCTCTCAAATTGGCGATGCATGGTGAGGTGTGGAACATCGTAAGCGCATATGCCCCTCAAGTCGGATGCGAACAAAAAGAAAAAGATGCATTCTGGCTAGATTTCCACAACCTTGTCAAAATCATCCCAAAGGAAGAGCTTTTGTTTGTTGGGGAAGATTTAAACGGACATGTCGGGAAGACAAGCGAAGACTATGAAGACTACAACGGAGGGCTGGGATACGGAACCAGGAACTCTTCAGGTGAAGATATCCTAAACATGTGCAAGTCGTACGGTCTTATAGTGCTAAATACCATGTTCGTCAAACAAAGCCGGCACCTGATCACTTATAGCAGCGGCGGAAATGAAACTCAAATAGACTATCATTTGGTATCCAGTTTCATGAAGCCACGAGTTAAAGATTGCAAAGTGATCCTGGGAGACGCGATCGCCCCTCAACACCGTCTCCTCCTGACTGAATTTTTTATGGAGGCGAGTAAGAAGTCAAAGCAGCAAACGAAGGTGTCTGAGAGAATCAAGTGGTATGAAGCCACGAGTTAAAGATTGCAAAGTGATCCTGGGAGACGCGATCGCCCCTCAACACCGTCTCCTCCTGACTGAATTTTTTATGGAGGCGAGTAAGAAGTCAAAGCAGCAAACGAAGGTGTCTGAGAGAATCAAGTGGTATAAGCTTGATAAAGGAAAAGCAAAGCTTTTATTACCAACATGAAAAACTACCTCTCTTCCATTATCGATGAGGTCGGTAATGAGGAGTGCAGAGCACAAGACATGTGGGATTCCCTACAACAATCTGGCCTGGAGAAAGCCAAATCACTACTTGGAACATCTAAAGCCCCCTGCCAACACGCAAAAGAAACCTGGTAGTGGACAGACGAAGCCAAAGCAATGATACACGAAAAGAAAATGGCTTTCCAAGCTTGGTCAAAGTGCTCTTCTTCTAATAGAGAGGAAAAAGCTCGCCGTGAAAAGGTATATAGATGTTGCAAGGGTTCGCGAAGAAAAGCGAAAAGCATGGAAGGCCTCTATCAGGAGTTGGAAGAAATATCGTCTTCCGTGTCTGACAGGAACCAGACTACCCAGGAGCTTCGACAAAGCAATTTGAACAAAGGAGCAAATATCTTTAAGATCGCCGCCCAGAGAAGAAGAAATGCTCAGGAGATTCGTTTCCAACTCATTGTGGAAGACGACAAAATTCTCCACAGACGGCGACAGTATTGCGAGGAACTTCTGAACGAACAGTTTCCCCGAGTGTACTTTCCAAGAGCCGCCCCGAATCATGCCGAAATATCCGACATCACAGTCGAAGAAGTTCGGTACGCGGTTAAAAACTCGAAGAAAAGAAAAGCTGTTGGGCCGGACGGGATACCCTCTGAGTTCTGGAAAAAGATGGGAGACATCGGGTCTAGATGACTCATGGTTCTTATCTCCAAACTTATGAGAGGCGACACTATGCCTAATCAATGGAAAGGAAAGGGTGATACGCGAAATTGTGATAACTACCGTTCTGTCAAGCTGATGTCGCACACCATGAAGATCGTTGAACGGGTATTAGATAGCCGACTGCGGAAAATAATACGACTACCTGATGAGCAGTGCGGGTTTGTCTCGGGTAAATCAACAACAGATGCAATCCAAAGTATAAAGGTCACGATGGAAAAGCATCGTGATTCTTCAAAGGACTTGCATATGGTGTTGGTTGATTTCGAGAAGGCCTTTGACCGGCAACCAAGAGATCTTTTATGGGTAGCGCTAAGACAAAAAGGAGTTCCAGAAATCGACGTGCGAGTGATCATTGACATGTACAAGAGAGCAACGACAAGAGTAAGATGCACCGCAGGAGTCACCGAAGAGTTCGCAATCAAAGTCGGTGTACACCAAGGGAACGTCCTCAGCCCACTGCTCTTTATAGCAGTCCTTGATTGCTTGCTTGAAGGAAAAGTGACGGACCCCAAAGTGCACCAGCTATTCTTTGCTGACGATGGAGCCATTATAAGTGATGATCAGGTGTCCCTACAACGAGCACTTGATGTGTGGGTGGACATTTTTGAGGGACACGGGTATCGTATTAGTTCAAAGAAGACAGAGTATCTGTGCTGCCCGTTCTCTGACCCTCATCAGCCTATTCCAGACATTTACTTGAATGGAAGAGTGCTTCCCAAGTGTGAAAAGTTTAAATATCTGGGATCTATGATTAATAAAGAAGCAACTTGTGATGACGACATCAACCATCGCGTAAGCGTAGGGTGGATGAAGTGGCGGGAAAACTCCGCCATCTTCTGTGATCGAAAAATGCCCCCTAAGCTGAAAGGAAGGCTCTACACTTCAGTTGTACGTCCAGCGCTCACATACGGTTCACAATGCTGGACATTGTCATATTGCAAGAGGAATTATGAGCGATAACAGCCTGATCTTTGGGGCTTATTACCCCAACCAGTTATACCACGAGAAGACAAAACTGTCTGGCTTTATTCCACCCGAAGCATTTATCTATTTAGATACTAAGGGCTACATACAGGATGATAATGGTATCCCTCTGATATACCACTTCCGACGCCATGCGAGGGACAGGCGACTCTTATACGACCCGGATGTCGTCGCTCGGTCTGAGTTCTTTCGGTACAGCACCCCGGCTTCAATTCGGGATAAAGAAGATGCGATCAGACAAAAAAGTTTGTTCTGGTGGTTGCATTCGCAATCCACTCACGGAAGTGAAATCAATCCATAAGCGGCACGTATATAATAGCGCCAACAACGACCCTTACCTTAAAAGGGTGCAATTAAAGGGATGAACACATGTCCGATGCGACTTACTCACTGGACATGTGTTCATCTCATTAATTATAGTTTAAGAATATTTTAGGCTTAGGTTATTTATTTATTTATCTAGTTGAGGTAGGTTAAGTTTAGAGTTAAGAAATGAATTATAGTATCTAAATTTTTTACTAATTTTCTTAGAAATAAGCCATATGTAAGCTAGGCGGCAATAAATGAAAATGAAGTCGAAAGACGTTAAAATTAAGATTTAGATAAGCTTAGAGTGCTCGTTAAGAGCCAGTAAGAAAATGAAGTATAATGTTAAATTAGATTTAAGCATTCTGTTTAGTAAGTAAGATTATGAATAATGGAATAAAATGCGTTTAGAAAGAAATGCTGGACAATGCACAAAAAGTATGAGAGCAAATTAACGGCAGCTGAGATGAAGATGCTTCGCATGACAGCGGGAGTAACAAAGCGTGACAGAATTAGAAGTTCAAAGATCCGAGGAAGCCTCCACGTAAAAGAAACCATCACAAGAAATATAGAGCGCGACCGACTCAGTTGGTATTGCCATGTAGGAGAGATCCTTTGAACCCCGTCCAAAAGGCGTTATCAATCAACGTTCCAATTTCAACACGCAAAAAAGGCAGGCCGAAAAACAATTGGGGCAAAGAAATGCAAAAACACCAGCATTTGATTGGCCTCAGCGATGAAGTAATCCCAAACCGGCAAGCTTGCCGCTACTTTCTGAGGTCAAACCGGCGGATTCCACAAGCGGACCAGTAGGAATGCAGTTAAGTGGGAAGGTTATGGTCCTACACTTCTGACCATAACGACGCCGGAAAAAAGGGAAAAGAAGAAGAAGAAGAATGGTGGACTTCCTAAGAAAACTTCAACGCGAACAATGTGAAGTTTCGAACTTTCGTCTTTCATCAAACGAAAAAATTGAAAAAGTTCAGTATATTCTGAGAAAATTTTCTTTTCTATTACTCGTATTATATATGAGAAATTGGAACTACTACATTTTCAGCAATTTTCAAAACTTGTTTGAAAAGGCTGTCTAACCATTGTCCCGTTTAGTCGAAAGATCGAAGAATTCAAACGTAGTTGCAGTGACAGATAGCATGTACCTATATATACGGACCTTCTACTTTGATTGTGTTAGTCTTGCATTGTGTCAACTAGAAAGCGAATGAGAGAATAATTTTTTTCACATTCGTGCGTTGCTTCGTTTAAATGAAGTGTATTTTTAAAAATGACTGCTAATTGCGAAAAAATTATTGTATTTTATCGTTTTGTGCAAATTATTAATTGCAGTTGAAACGAAAGGGGCAGACGTTTTCAAAGCGGATACTTAATAGTTTAAGGACTAATTATGAATTGTATCGAAGGAATATGACGACAATGATTGAAAATTATTGTATATATCCCACATTCCGAAGAAAAGAAGCCGCGAAATTTGGATGAAGGCGCAGGAGCAAGCACTGGTGGAATGAAATCGTTAACAAAAAAGAATTTAAAGACCAAATGGTGGAAAAATTCAGAAGAGACAAAAACACGTTCGATTATTACTTACTCCTCACCAATCCAGCGTACGGGCAGCGATACCTGTAAATATGCAAGTAGCGACTGCAATTTATAAATTGTCATCATGTTGCGAATATAGAGTAGTGGGTAACCAGTTTGGTGTTCATAAATCCACTGTACACAAATGCTTGTACAACTTTTGTCGGGCGACAGTTGACATATTGCTGTCAAAGGAAATTGAGTAGCCAAATGAAACAGAAACCGACAAAATAACGTGTGTGTTTGAGGGCAGATGTGGTATTCCGCAAATATTGGGAGCAATGGATGGAACACACATTCCCATAAAACCTCCAACAGGTGGAAGCTATACTAATCGGAAGGGATGGCCATCAGTTGTTTTACAGGCAGTCGTAGTTGATAAATTTACAGATTCATGGACAGTGCAGAATTGAATGCACTTACTGTGGAAGCTATGCACGTACGTCCACCTCATATCCATCGAGCAAAAATAATGTTAAAAGTACATGATAGAGGATGTCTACATCAAGCTGGGTGCCACTTAGTATCTAGGGGTGCACGTAGACTACAATCTTAAATGGAGCTACCACATTGAGACACTTATGAAAAAGTTGCGGCAATCTTCGTATGCGCTATACCATCTGGCCAACTTCTGCCCACCATCAGTATTAAGGCAAAGTTACTTTAGTTTGGTGGAATCACATCTTAGATATGGTATCCTAGCTTGGGGCAAAGCATTACAGATGTCACAACTTGAAACCATACACAATACGATCAAGAAGATGATATACAAAACGACATACAGGAATCAGCTCGAACCGCCGGAGATACCTATTAACAAAAAAATGTTAAACATATCTCATGTCTTTAAGCTTGAGGTAGTTAACAATTTTTGGAACGACAACGCGTATAAAATTCCAACTCAACAACATTTTAATACAAGAAGAAGAGAACAAGGACGCTTCGCTGTTCCGAAATTTTGGAAGTTTTGGAACGAATATGGTAGAAGAAGATATGAAGTCATAGTACCAACCGTTTTAAATGAGCATCCAATATGTTTCAGAAACATGCCTAAAACAAAATGCATGAAAAACAAATGCAGTGAACAAATTTTGAATCGGAGTCCCGGCATTTGAGGAAGCGCTGGGTGTATTTGGGCCGATGGATTGCAATCCTCCCAAAAATTTATCACACTCTCGTTCAAGATTTGCTAAAATTCCAGTTTTTGGGCAAAGACTTCGGCTTCATAATCGGCTAGCTCCGCTGCTTCTGCCCAACATGTTATTTTGAATTTCGAGTCGAGTCAATTCTATATTAACTCGATCCGCGTTTACATGCATTTCGATCCTAGTTCAATCCGGATTCAACTATGCATGTAAACGGGGTGCATTTAAAATTGGAGGAAAGCAGTTCAGTTGCTGATTTACGCCGAAATGCACAATCAAGCGAGAATACTGATGCTATTGCTGATAATGTGGTACAAGAAGCGGTCCTTTAAACTTGGAAAGATTTGTAAAAAAAATGTCGGTACTCAATCCATATTTTAAGTTTTAATTGACACAAGAACTGAAGCTCCAAGATCACCAATCGCATCGTACGCTGCCTGATTGGCTCTGGAGTAGGTGGAAACATCATCTACCGTAATAAACTACATTTTCGATCAAACGGCTTAGTGAACAAGATAATAGTCCACATCAGTATCAAGGATTTTCAATGCCACCGGAGAAACTTACTGCTTGGCGTATGTTTGTGAAGGCGGTCTTATTGGACCATCCGAAAAGAGAATGACCAAACGGATGGCTGTCAATGAAGGAAGTTATCGGGCCATGTTTTTGTAGCCTCAATTGGATGACATGGACCTAGACGGAATGTAGTTTCAACAAGACGGTGCAATATGCCATAGAACAAGCCAGTTGTTGCAAGATCCAGTCCGACTGTGTATCAGAGCCGCACAAAATTAGGCGACTCAGGGCCTCTAGCGTCTAAAAGACGCCGCGGAGACCATATATGATTCGCATACCTTGGTTTCTTTCAGATGTTCGCCTACGTACTACGCCAAACTCTGCACACTTCAAACACTCTTCCTGAGGGACTACCACTAAATATTGCTTCGCTTCGCTGGCAATCAATTTATGTTCTCCGTAGTTTAATTACGGTGCAGATATTCATCTAGTATTTATCCGATATCTCCATTCATCTACCATAATTAGGGAAGCGGGTTTGGGTAGAATACCCCGCCATTCTGGGAAGCGTGTGCATTCAAAGATCGCTTACCTAATGCTTTCCTCCTGGTTTGGACACTCTGGGCAATAAGGAGGGTTGCCATGACCTAATCGGTATAGATATAGTATTTACTATAACCCCCGTTTCCAGAGATGAATTGTATTATGTGGAAGTTGTAGTTTATTTGCTTTTGGTTTACAGACACATCGATTGATGGAATTTTTTTGTGAGGCCATGTTCTCTGAATGCTTATCATAGACCCCTTGAGTTTGTCCTTTCTTTACTGCTTAGATTCAATTGACATGGACTGTCTCCTCCAGTAAACTCTCCTAATATGTATCATCTACCAGGGTATTAATATGGCATCATTCTAGCAATAACAAATGCGATTTCATCCAATATCATCCGATAAGTGCTTCTTGTCCTTAACGCACAAAGCTGGTTTATTGATGACAGTTTTGCGGCAGATTGCTTTTCTTCAAAGAGATTCTGCGAAATCCGGTGAAGAGTATAGGAGAAAGAAGCTTACCACTATAAAAAGTTTGATCATGTTTGTGCTGTTTGCAGTGATGACGCTTTCTTGCTCGAGTGGTTCGCATTTTTGTCATACCATAGCCTATTATACAAGTATTCGATGATTCATCCATTCACGATGATAATGGCCCTTTTAATTGGGCAATTGATGGGTTTGTGTCAGACTCGAACAATTGAATGTATTTAGCAACGCTTACCATATCTACTTTCATTATATTGACTTCCTGTGGACCTAACACATAACCTTGAGGTACTTCCGCGGAGACGTTGTAATTATTATAATGCTCCTTGTATGGCTTCAGACGCAATGTCGGTTTCTGTTTTATTAGCGTCGACAGCCCTCTGCTGAACCCATACTGGTGGTTTCACAAAGCTGGAAATGGATGCTCCTCCGCTTGAAGGAACAGGAGTTCCGTCTTATTTACGTTCTTCTTTTTATTGTTTCCCTATCTATGACGTAGCCTTCCTGAGATTCTTCTTCCTACGCCCTTTCAACTCATTATTATCTTGACTGTTTGTCCACTGTCCATTCGTTCTACCACTTTTGCCAATTGGTTACTCGGACAAAGGCTGAGCAATATATTTTCAAATTAAGCCATCATGTCTAGCGGGATATGACGATATGTGCTTCGTAGTTGACACGTATACGAGGGTGGTCCGATAAGTACTTGGCCTCACCGCCAGATGGCGCCAGTATCGCAAGAGCAACTTACTATCGTGTAGTACATTCTAGTAGACGGCTACTGTCAATTTCAGCCGGATCGGACTCGTAGTTTTGTTTTGACCGCGTGTGGAAGCGGGAGTGTCGGCGGATTTTAGAAAAATGGAAAAAGAGCAATATCGGTCGGTCATTCGATTCTTATTTTTGGAAGGGAAATCGCTCAGCGAAATCAAAGAGGGTTTGGATGCTGTGTACTCTTCTCCTTCGATGGCGACCATCAAAAATTGGTTTAACGAGTTTCAACGTGGTCGCACGTCGGTTTTTGATGAGCCACGTCCAGGTGCCCCGAAAACGGCTACCATGGAGGATAACGTGACAAAAATCCACGATCTCGTATTGGCAGACAGCCGAATGAAGGTGCGCGAGATAGCTGAGGCAGTAGGTAGACAGATTACGTGGGTCATATGCTGCATGAAATTTTGGGCATGAGAAAGCTGTCGGCGCGATGGGTGCCGCGTTTACTCACTCCGCCAACAAGCACAACCGTGAGACCACTTCAGAGCAGTGTTTGACGCTGTTTAAGCGCAATCCGAAGGAGTTTCTGCGTCGTTTCGGGACAGTCGACGAAACATGGATCCGCTGGTACACATCAGAGATCAAGGAACCGTCGAAACAATTGACTTCACCAGGCGAACGTGCTCCGAAGAAGGCGAAGACAGACCCATCGGCCGGAAAAGTGATGGCCACCGTTTTCTGGGATTCACAAGGTGTGATCCACATCGACTACCTGGAGAAGGGCAAAACGGTCATAGGGCTGTACTATGCCAAATTATTGGGCCTATTCGACACCAAATTGGAGAAAAAACGGCCCCACCTGGCGAAGAAAAAGGTGCTCTTCCACCATGATAACGCACCGGCTCACACCTCCGCCCTCGCCAGGGCCAAATTGGTCGAATTGGACTACGAACTGCTGCCCCATCCACCGTATTCTCCAGATTTGGCCCCGTGCGACTTCTTTTTGTTTCCAAACTTGAAAAAGTCACCCGCCGGGCAGAAATTTCAGTCGAATGAGGAGGCCATCGCCGCCACGGAGGCCTACTTTGCAGACCTCGAGAAAACGCATTTTTCAGACGGGTTGAAGAAGTTGGAACATCGCTGGGTCAAGTGTATCGAGCTAAAAGGAGACTATATTGAAAAATAAATCGCCATTTCTCCAAAATGTTTGTTTTTCTTTTGTAGGCTAAGTACTTATCGGACCACCCTCGTATTTACTCGTATATACCAAAGGGTTTTCTTTATGATGATTGCATTTATTTTATCATACTTTGGCTTTGATTATAAGGGGAAAAGGGGTCACATAAAATTTTAAATTCCAGTCCTTCAATGAGAATTGCCGGTAATATCTCAAAACCACATTTCAAAAGTTCAATATTAAGGCAGGCCACATTCGACTAGCAGAAACCGCTCATACGACCACAATCTGCAATAAACCCTAAACTTGTATTCATGCTATATTCCCAATTCAATTTGCAATCCGTTTTAGATGGAATTCGTAACCGCAAATTTCACAGCAAATTACAACTGAATTTCGTCATTCAGTTCGAATATCGTTCCAACCGGATTCCATCCGATGGCTGATTGTGATGTCTTTCCAGAGATTCTATTTTTATACCACACTAACATCTAAGTGGTTGCTTGTGGATATCTTCTCCTGAACTACTCTCAAGTTTTCTTTCAGGTCACGAAATCAACTGTAACTACCACGAGTAATGATATATGTATCCTATGTGCTCCAGGATTACCATGAAATTCTATGAATCAGCGGAAGGGTAGCATTTGACACATGTAGTTCATACACTTCATACTCATCACGTCTTTGCAGTTGAAAACGTGCGCCACATGTCTGCACTCTAGGATAACATGGTTTTTGGATCCATATTGAACGAAAATTGCCTTCTATTAATAAGCTGATATAATTTACGCTTCGCCTAATTTGAAGCCAAAGGCTGTCAGTTAAATTGGTTTTCAAAATTTTCAGACTATGAACTAGCGTGTTGATCTTTTTGATTGAGTTACAGAAGCATTTTACTGTCGGTTGGCAATCACAAGTAATTTATTTCCATGGAGCTCGAAAGGTAGCGTTGATTTGCCTTCTTCATTCAAGAGTAGGCTACCTCCACCGATACTAAAAACCCAATATGCAAACATCAAGTGTTAATTGCTTTGTGCTGGAAATAATTTAAAACTGATTCTCTATAATTGTTTTTATGTATGGCTGCACCTGTTACGTCTGTCGGGGTCGACTTCCATGAAAACTTGCTGACAATCTCATACGTACTCGCAGTTCACTTTAACTGGCAAATTAATTAAACAAGCGATATCGAACAACATGCCATGAAAATGTACCAAAGTAACCTTTGAACAGGATTCAATTACCAGTAAAGTTTGTTGAATATATTTTTTGACAGGTTAAGTCTGAATTTGATGGCGTAAAAGGAAAAGCCCTTAAAATAAAAATGCGTTTTTGGGTGCATAAAGCCAAACTACCATTTTTCCATTGTTTGCTGTAGGGATGTGCGAGAAGAGGAACACTTTAGAACCACGTTACTTTGACTCGCGGGAGTAACTGTGACTCTCTTACGTATCCTAAGCACCCTAAGTCTCTTGGGTCTCCTAGGTATCTTGGGTCTCGTAGGTCTCTTGGGACTTAGGCCTCTTAGGTATCGTAAGTTTCCTTAGGTCTCCTCATGTTGAGGGAGTCAGGTTACTACAGGGTGTTGATGTGCAATATACAGTCTCTCTGCACCAAGTCATGCATTACTTTCTCGTGGTACCGCTGATAAAGCCGAGCCCTTCACCGTCGAGGTGGACTTACAGTTGCATGGCGAACTTCGTCATCGGGTTTCGGCCAAGCTGACCTCCTGCCTGAGGGTGATGACGAATTCTATCAGAGGGAAGTGGTTACCGTAACGTGGGGCTCGCAACCCTGCCTTATCTCTTGCGAGCTCAGAAACTCGTAGAAAAGTATACAATCTCCGGCAGAGGCCTCGGACTGCCAGTCTCACAAGTTCTTCGACCTCATTAGCTCCAGCTCCAGCCAGGCTTGCGTCTCTACCTCCACCCCCACTTCCACCTCCACCTTTGGAACTGGCTGTTGCTGAACCGTTCCCTTGTCCTAATTGCCATCGTGCTTTTAGGATAAGGCGGATAAGGCCAATGAAGTCCTTGCGGAGGTCGACGTCGATAAAGTTAAAAAACAGGTTAAAGGCCAGATATGAGGCCGAGGGTAAGATAGCCAGGGAAATGTTTATGAACCAATACCTGCTTTCTAAGGTTAGCAAAGGCCGCTCTCTGGAGGCAATCAAGAAAACGCGCCAAAACCAACCGTACAAAGACCTCGTAGTCCAAATGGTCAATGAACTAGAACACCTCCAAGCAGCGCACGAATAACCATTGCGCCCCGAACCACCTGAACCTTCTACTGTTCAACCAGTTCCGCTCGAAACCGTATCTGAAGACCTTTTTGCAGCAACGATTAGGGACTTAATACCTTTAACAAGCGAAAATGAGGGATTTGACACACGTATACTGATCTAGATCGCCGAAAGGTGTCTCGAAGGTAACGATGTGTCCGCCTCACTCGCATCCTGGATTCGAGCGAACTTCAGCACCTCAATACAAAGACGTCGCACTTCTCGACGTGAGCGAGTGCCGTCAACCGTCAATATATCCAATTGGAAACGGAGAAGGAGAGAATATGCCAGAGTTCAAAACTTGTTCAAGCGCGGTGTAGGCAGGGACGCAAAAGAGATTCTGGTCGGCAAAAATGAGTCACAGATCCCAAATCTTAAACCATATGGTCGACTTCTGTGGACCCATCCTTGCGTCCGAATATACACCATACACTACGACCACGTTGAATCGACCCAACCTTGATGTTGAACATCTCTGGCACCCCATTACATATCTTTATTCCCAAAAAAAGGCACTGGTGTCACACCATCTGACTTTAGGCCCATTAGTATATCTTCTGTGGTTGTCCGCCACCTTCATAAAATCCTGGGTGCGTGCCTTCATGCTTCCGGCTTGATCGGCGTCTGCCAGAGATGTTTAGATGATGGATGCGCGGGGAATATTGCTGTACTGGCTTGCTTGCTAGACGACGCCAAACGCAAGTCAAGGGAGCTTCATGTTATTTCCATCGACTGCGCAAAGGCATACGACGGCATCAGCCACAAGGCAATAAGTGCCATACTGGAAAAGAGAAGTCTTCAAATAGGGCTAGTTAACTACCTTACCAACTCCTACAGCCACAGCTCAACAGTGCTTGAATTGAATGGGGGAACATCGGAACCTTTAAGGTCTCCAGAGGAGTGCGTCAGCGACCCTCTTCGTGCCCTATCTGATGATATAGAGTACGAGTTGAACGGTTTGCGGATCAACGTCCTGCTTTATGCAGACGACGCCATCCTTATCCCCAGCACCGAGCCAGGCATAAAGAAACTATTGCGCACTGCAGAGGTAGAGGCTCAAAAGCTTGGGGGCTTCTGTTCAACTCCGCTAAGTGTACTTTGTCCATCGTCCCGTCAGGCAGAGACAAGAAAATTAAAGTTCTCAACACTTCTCGATTCCGTCTCCTTGACGACTCAGTTATCAACCAACTGACTGCGTCAAAGCAATGGACATATCTTGAAGTGGACTTTAGGCCAATTGAACTGGATAATAATACCAAAGCCCCTTTGAAACCGCAACAATGGTTTCTTATCACTAAATGCTATCTGATGCCTCGTCTGTACCATAAGCTCGTCCTCTGGGCCCAAACCCTGTACAACACCGTTGATGGCCACGAACTTCGCAAAGTGAAAGAACGAACTGCTCAAGCTCTTAGGTATGCGGTGGCATGTACAACTCCGGACGGGACTATGTCCAATATCACCACGTACGTATCAACTACCTGCCCTCACGAATCCGAACATCTCGCGGTGTCCGACGAGCAGATCAGGATGTCCTATGTCGTGCCGGGTGTCAAGTCACTGACTTGACGTATACGTATCCTGAGACTCGATGTGGTATGCAGAGTGCGCTCATCCGGCCTGCGTGACAGGGGATGGTCAGTTGGGCATGAGCGACGGTTTCTCACGCGACAGGGTCTTTGAAAACCCGACCTTGTTGTGGCTCGAAATGCCAAAGTCTGCGTCATAGACAGTAGTCGGCCGAGCAACATCCTTAAATGAAGCCCACGAGAGAAAACGGAAATATTATTCCGATAACTCCGATATCACATCGAGCAAAAATACCATGTTCGACCATCTGACTCCGTTTCTCGACATGTACTCTCTCTTGGAGGGGATTCAGGGCCTCGAAATCCCCCGACTTCCTTTTGGCCATGGGGCTGACTAGGAAACTCTTAGGATTTATTACACTAAGAGTGCTCCAAGGAAGCCACACAAAATGGTCGAGGTGGAGTAAGATGACGCAAACTGGGCAACGGCCCAGACTTGGTGTGGGATGAGCTGGTGAGAACGAAATAAAAACTCAGGGTAACATGCACTCTACCACCTTACATGGCAGCAAGCAATGAAGCCGACACTCGCAATGATTCGAGGAGATAATACTGCGGTTGTTTTAGTGGGTAGTGGCTGAAAGGTGTCAATCCGGACAGCTGAGTCCCACATAACCCGTGAATGCTAAGATCTTAAGCAAATGCATTTTTTCCGCAGGAGAAAAAATAAATTTGTTCAATATAAAAAACAAAAAGGTAAATGCTAACTTTCCGCAAAGCCTATCGAATATTCGCTAAACAATTATCCGTCGAATGATATTGGTCCAGGGTGGATATAATTACTCGTTTTTTAAGATATACGAGGCTAAAGAAACCTTACAAACATTCGAACGTCCAACGCATGCATATATCTATCCAAAACGATTGATTTGAACTATTGAAAGTTGAGTTCGGAAAATCAGACTCATTACAACAACTTCCAAATGGCAAGTTAATAAAGCAAGTACGTTTCCGCGGACCAGAATAATTTTTGTCTGTAAGTCTTTATCGATCATTTTGAACATAGTCATTTTGCATTCGATTCACAGGTCTTAGACAAAATTAATAACGCAATCTGAAAATACCGTTGGCATGGCTTACTAGGTTCTTAAATGCAACTTCAGATCATACAGTTGCACTAGTTCAGTTGCAAAATGTAATCGGTGCCTAATCCAAGAGAAGAATTATCCTTTTGACTGCACAAATCATAGGGCAATATCTACCTTAATTATTGCAATTAAGATCATTTTGCGTAATATGAGGGTACCTTAGACTCTTCGTTAACAAACTGGTCGCATAGTTTCAACCTCAAGAAGACTTAATAGATCGATTGTTTATTCTTTAGCAGGTATTGAAGAAAATCCAAAAATTAAAATCGATCACAATCTCCACGACTTCAAAGATGTGTGCAACTGCTAAACAATCATAAGGGTACCTGGCGGTCACCAGATCAGTCGACTACCAACCAGATTAATCACATTGCGATCGACACCAGACACTCTTCCAGCATCCTAGATGTACAAATCTTCCGAGGAGCCAACATCGACTCGGATCACTACCTTGCCAAAGTAACGAATGGGGATATCAAGGAAACTACGGAGTCGAGCAAGACAACAAGAGTTTGACGTCGCAAAGCTACAATCGCAGAAGACCGCTAGGGCCTTTGCCGATCGAGTTTCGCTCAACCTCTTGCAAAGTCTGGTGACACCGGAACAATCCACAGAACAACAGTGGAAGCGTTGCCAGCGCGCTACCAGAGACACTGCCTCTGATCTGCTGGGTTTTAAACCGCCACCCACCAGCTAGAAACCCCTGATTTGATGAGCAATGCAAACAAGCTCACGGAGCAAAGCAAACCGCCTACAAGCCTTGCTACATAGACGGACGAGGGCCGCTCATGAGCTCCGCGAGCAGAAAAGGAGAGGAGGGAACACACGCTTTTAAGGAAGGACAAGCACGAAAAGCGTGAGACCGAGGAGATGGAGAGATGCTACCACAGGAATTACGCTCGCAAGTTATTAAAAAGTAAAACGAACATGCCAGGACTATATAGTTAGAGCGGAGCCTTGTAGGGATGAAGACGGACAACTAGTAGTAGAGTCACATTCGATGAGGCCATGATAGGTCTGATACAGCTGTCAGGCAGAATGATTCATTCGCAACGGAAGAAGATACAAGAGAATTTCGTCCACCAGACCCAGGTGAAATTAAATTTGTTTTTTCGTAGCTTAAAACTAACAAAGCCGCGGGCGCAGACTTGGCCAGCGAAAACACCAGCGCTAAGATCAAACGCAGGATAACTCTTGCCAACTGCTGCTTCTTTAGGCTCAAGAGGCAATTGAGACGTAGAGCTCTCTTTCGAAAAACCAAGGTAGCACAACACTGATCATCCCGGTCCTCCTTTACGGCGCAGAGGCCTGGACCTTAACGAAAACGGATGAGGTTGCCCTTGGTCGCATCGAGAGGAAAATTCTGCGCTTAAACTATGATCCCGTTTGTATAAACGGAGAGTGGAGGAGAAGATACGACGAAGAACTGTTTCGGGCTGTACAGCGACATCGGCCTGAACGTCTTCGGATCCAATGTCTTAGATGGCTAGGCCATGTAGAGCGAATGGACAACACAGTTTCGGCCGAGGAGTCTTCGAATCCAATCCCGAGGGACGACGCAGCAGAGGACGACCGAATCTAAGATGGCGCACACAGATGGAATGGGACTTTAACCAACTGGGAGTGCGGCACTGTAAACAACTGGCAAAATATTGTGCCACCTGGTGACGCTTGTTGGTTAAGGCCCAGGTTCACATCGGACCGTAGCGCCATCTAAGAAGAAAAAGACGAAGAACGAATGGACAGTAGACGGATAGTCAAAAAATAATGAGCGGAAAACTCGGGAGAAAAAGACCGCCAGGAGAGCTGCACCGTTTTTGGCAAGACAGCATAAAGATGGATCAAGAAGAATTGTAGCAGAACAATATGGAAGGAATACATTTATGACAGCTAGACTTCCTGAAGGGGTTCGTGTGGGTTTGCCTATACCAGATGCGACAAATTTGTTAATTTTTTTATTTTTTTTTTTTGTAAATTCATTTTTATTTATAGTATCTTAGATTTATCTTAGATTTATCTTATCCTAGACAAAAATGCTTAAAACTAGCTTAACTATCCTTAAAAATTAAGGAATCTTACTGGCCCTAGGCGGACACTCTAAAACAAACTGTATAATTTTAACCTAAGCCTTTCGACTACTATATAAATAACTTACAATAATAGCGGTTTTCGAGTTACAGTGGTCACCAATTCAAAAAAAAACGCATTGAAAGTTTACACTCGATGTAGAGTAATATGGAAAATGCTCGTCGATAGTAATTCTAAGATATTGAATGTTTTAAAATACCTTAATTGCGGTCATTTCATCGGTAGCATGTTTGACCACACCGTTATCATAGCACCACTCAGTTAAAGTATTGAATCCGTTTTGCAATATCAGAAAGTGTTTGTGCACATTCGTAGGCGATAGATTTTTAACTAAATAGAAATGACTTCAACATTTCGTTTGTGAAAAGAATAAATGATGGGCCCTAAGTTGGAACCTTGTGGCACATCGTATTTGCTTGCTTTTTCTGTTTTTTTTTTTTTTTTTTTGATTTGACGCCCCCATAGGGGCACTTTATTAGCTTAATGCAAGCCTTAACAAAAAACTATAACTTAGCTATAACTTATTAACTAGATGGCAGGGTGGAGACGATTAAGGAGAGTGTGAAGGGTTGTGGTATAGGGCAATTCTAAGGCTGGACTTTTTAAGGTGAAGGTCGAAAAGATTGGTGTTAGCTTTGCGAAGCATTCTGGACATTGGTTCGTGGTAGCCATAATTTGTGCGGTGAGTGCTTATACGGAAAAGAGGCGTGGACCGAAGGTTACGCAGGTTGGTGTTAAGGCGAATCATGTGCAATAATGAAGGGCTGTCAATGTTACCGCTGAGAAGGTCATGAATAAATAGAATGTCTGCAACATCACGTCGTTCTTTAAGGGGTTCGAGGTTGATTAATTTTAAGCGATCCGTATAAGGTGGTAAATTAACGGGGTCGGCCCAGGGAAGGCCACGAAGGGCAAAACGGATAAACCTGCGTTGAATGGCTTCAATACGCGTAGTATGGGATTCGCAAGAGGGGGACCAGACTTGGCTAGCATATTCCAGAAGGGACCTAACGAAAGTGAAGTATAATGATTTCGTAACGTAAGGATTCGAGAATTCATTGGACCAACGTTTCACGAAACCGAGGGCAGAGTTAGCACGTTTGATAATGTTGTCGATATGGAGGCGAAAATTGGAGAGAGCAGGAGTCGACAGGGGAAGATATGTGTTTAAATATTTTCAAATCATCAGCATATATGGAGAACTGAGAGTTCAGAATAACGCTGTCAACATCATTAATGGTTAGAGATGACTACCTTGTGGGACACTGAAGGTAGCGTTAATTGGATCAGAAATAGAAAATCTGAAGATAACGGTATATTGACGATCTTCAAGATAAGATTTGATCCATGAGATAAAACCGGCAGAGAAACCGAGGGCAGTGAGCTTGAGGAGAATAATTTGGTGAGACATTTTGTCAAAGGCTTTGCTGAAGTCAGTGGCGACAACGTCTACTTCTTTGCCAGCTTCGAGTGCACACAAACATTGTGAAACAATCTCGACTAGATTAGTGATTGTCGATCGACCTTTTAGGAACCCATGTTGGTTAGGAGAAAATATGGGTTTGCAGTGAAAGAATAGTGCATCATAAAAGATGCTCTCGAAAAGTTTGGATATGCATGAGAGCTTGGCAATGGGACGATAGTTGGACACATCATTTTCCAGTCCTTTTTTGTGGACTGGAATGATATAAGCATATTTCCAAAACTTAGGAAGAGTCCTTGAGAGATAGAGCTTTGAAATAGAGCGGAAAGGGGTAAAATAAGATGGTTCGCGCACTTTTTTAATACTATGGCAGGCAGACAGTCGGGACCGGGAGAGTAGTCGTCCTTTAAGTTGCGTATTTTTTCGGCAGTTAGGTCGGGAGTTATGTTTAATGAGACAAGAGACGTCTGGGGGCAGTCTTTCAAATATCGAAAATAGTTGTGATCGGGTTGAAGATCCTGGTCAGTGAATGATTGGCTGAAGAAATGAGCAAAGAAATTGGCGATTACTTCGGGTTTCTTTTTGTACTAATGAAGTGGAAGAAACACTTTGGGTCAGAGATAAGGGAGGATTGCATTCTGTTCAGGTATCGGAGGTAGAGTGATTCACATAGCTGTGCAAATTTAGTATAGGACTGCATGTAATTAGAAAGGTCAGATGCAGAGGAGGATATAGGAATAGGTGTGCCAATTTCTGTTTCTTTTATTGCGCAAAGAGCGTAGTTCCTTGGTATACCAGGGCGGAGGTGAAGTGCAGTTCTTTTTTGGTGAGTATGGGACTGAACGAATGAAGCAGCTGAGGATTTTGGTGTAAAATAGCGCAAGGGTTTCGTTTAAGGATATGTGTGAGTTAGGGTTAAGGAGGAAGTTAAAATTAACATTGTTGAGCAGATTATTTAGTTTCGCGAAGTCAGCTTTCCGGAAATTGAAACAGTACGTATTTTCGGAGGGAAGAATAGTCAATTAGGTATCGAGGGAAAGAGTTACCGATAGAGGTGGATGAAGGGGGTCTAAAGTAGAGAGAAAGTTGTTGCTCGGGGTAACAACGCAGTTTACGGCATCAGATGAGAAAATCAGGTCGAGTTGTCTGTCCATGTTATTGGTGATGTTACTGAGTTGCAGAAGGCGGGAGTTAGAGAAATGATCCGTGAAAAGGATTTCTTTACCTGAGGAGGGGTTAGCGGCGATGTAGTGGGTCTCATCATCGGATGGAACCTATTTCAGGTGTGGGAGATTGGAATCGCCACCGATGATGATGATGTCATTGATTTCGGTGATATCAAATATGGAGTAGACGAGATCAACGGCGAGTTGGTAGCAGTGTGTGGGCTGTGAGGGTCTTAAGTAACAGCAGGCAAGATAAAGTTTCTGTTTAGGGAGACTTATTGAGGCACTAGTGAAGTTGAAGTCAGCGGAATTCGACGAATTGAAGGGCAAGGGATCATAGCGGCTGTGGATTGCTAAGAGAACTCCGCGACCATCCGGATCGGCAGAGTTGTCGCGTCCATCGGCCCGAAACAGAATGAAATCTGATGCGAATAACTCGCTGTCTCCAATGCTGGAGCATAAATTCGTTTCAGTTAAGGCAAATATATCGTAGGGTAGGTTTTGGGAGTTAAGGAGTACTGCGGAGGTTTTGCTGCGTAACCCTCTGACGTTCTGATAGTACAGGGATATGTTTTTGTAAGAAATATTTGATGGGTGGGGAGATGTAGAGGTATTTAGGTTAGGATTTAATAGTTTTTGAGACTAGAGCGGGTACTTTGCAAGTGTGCGATGCGCTTTGAATTGACGTGGGCTGCGAATGTGGAGAGGTCGTTATTTACATCAATGGGAGAGATATTAAGGCTTTCGTGAAATCGGATAAAGGTCATTTTTAACGCGTGGGGGTCTGTGGGTAGGCCTTCTTGGTGGATTGAAACTAGGACGTTGGTTTTAGTTTTGCTGTCAATACAAATGGAGTCATATTTGTCGTGGAGGTAGGCCAAATAGAGGCGTACATTTTCGTAGATTCTTCTGTCCTTAAACGTGACATAACATAGCGGTCGTCGGGGTTAAGCTCGGCAAGATGTTTGGTGAGTTTGGCCGTTGGAGGGAGAGGTGAGAGGGAAGGTCGAGTTCTGAGAAGCTGAGGTGGTGGTGGGGGTGGAGGGGGTGGAAGGGGTGTTGTTAGACGCTGAGGAGGTGGAGGGAGTTGGGTTCATAGTGTGAGAGTGTATACAGTTTGGGTACTGAGGATACGTGCGGCTGTTACGAGAAGCCTGGGTGTTGGGATTGGGTATTGAATTAACAATGTTCGGTGAGGGAGATGAGGGTCGGGAGCCGGGCGTAAGGTTAAAGGATACGCGGTTATGGGTACATGCTCTGTTAGGAGTATATTAGGTGGAGGGATGTTGAGGGTAGTTGTTGATTTGGGAGCTATTGAGAGAGGAAGAGGTCGGGAGAAATTGGGGAATATTCCTGTCCTTAATCCCCAGTTAGTTCCTAGATTGCGAGGGGTTTGGGAGTGTTGAGTTTTGATTTATATTTAGGTTAATGATGTTCTTACGATCCCTAATGGTAATCCGCATCCTGTCGACTTTGATTCCCATATTGGGGAGGCTGCGAAAAAGCCATTCATATTGCGGAGGGATGGTAATTTCGAAGCAGTTTCTGCGATGGAATTTGGGAGGGGTGAGCTTCGGGCACTTAACGAGGTTGATGGCATATCGTTTGTGAAAGAAGTTAAAGACCCAGCGGTCGTCAGCGTCGCGTGGGGCGTCCCATAAGATGTAGGTAGACATAGGCACCTGTATCATCGTATTATTCTTGTGGAGCTTGTTGATGCTCTGCTCCCAGTCAGATAAGGTCCAAACAGTTCCGAATCGTTTAATGGTCGACGCTGAGATGGGAGGAGTTGCGGTAGTCAACTGTTCAATGCGTCAGTCATCTGACTTAAATTGTTCTATCACCTTTTAAGCTAAATTTCCACAAGTTTTTCCAGTGTCAGAGTATCGAACATATGTAGATATTATACCAATAGTAAAACTGCGTGGTGGTTTTGGCTTAGACCAGCCTTAACCGCAAAGCTTCCTAATGATTGTGTGCTCTTGCATGTTTGAATGCCGTACTGGTTTGGATTAAGCACTTTTTGTTTAGACATTTAACAATTAACACGATTAAAAAGTAGGTACAGTAGAGCGTCGATTATCCGAACTAATTGGGACCAAGGGTGGTTCGGATAATCGAATTTGATCAAAAAATTCGGATAATCGAACACATAAGCGAAACGAATAAAAATCCGTTGGTAGTCGCTTTTCAAATGTCATGTAACTGAAACCAAAGGAAAATATGTACATAAATTAAGCGAATTTCATGCCCGCACTTTATATTTTGTATATTTCACATTTCGTATCTGTGGCATAGTTATTTTTTATAAAATATGTAATCATCAATTTTTTTTTGAATATGTTTTTTTTGCCTTTTGTTCGCAGCTAAATCACGCATTATCTTCAACAGCAGGAGCTGAGTGGGACAGCTTTCTTCTTGTTATTCGTACCAGGACATTGCTAAGAAAGCTTCTGCATGAGTCGTTCTTTTGCTATTTTTCTCGTTTTGTTCATCCCCAATATCTTCGCCATCGATTACTGCCTGTTGTTCTTCCTCCACCGTGGACAAAATTTCATTGTCGTTCAAAATTTGAAAACCTGGATCATTATCATTTTTTAGCCACGATATAGCATCATCTTTGTTACAATCGCAAAATCCTGGGATTTCCTGGAACGGAACATATCAACGATTTCATTCAAGGCTTCGTTAAAGTGTGTGTCCAGTTCTTCATTTCTTCATTTTGTTCGTCCCTTTGCAGTTGTAATTTATTCCAAGCCTTTCTCAGATTCTCTTGCGATAGTGTATTCCAAGCATCAGCTATCATATAACAGCAGCTCTTGAGATTAAGTTTCTTTGAAAAGGTCACCACACTTTCCTCATCTTCTGCCAACAGCAAACGCCGTAGGACTTGCTTCCTGTATACCCTCTTTAGTTTTTCTATAACTCCCTGATCCATTGGTTGAAGGATTTGCTGTTACGTTGGGTGGTAAAAAAATCACTTTAAAATTTTCGTCGACGGCATTCAATGTTTCCGCTTCTGGATGAGATGGTGCATTGTCCAGTAAAAGAATAACACATTCATCGGGGGCTTTTTAGCTTTGCCGATCATTAACAAAGGTAAAGAATGACTTCCCGAAGCATTTGCGGCTACCATAATTGTTACTCGCTCTTTACTGACTTTAAAACCAGGTGCTGATGCTTCCCTTTTTGATGCAAGGGATTTTCGTGGCAGTGATTTCCAGTTTAAACCAGTTTCGTCAGCATTATATATGTCATCGAGAGAATAGACTTCTTTTATTACCAGCGCTGAAAAGGCTTCTTTAAAATTTTCAGCTGAAAATCCATCACCAGATAATGATTCCCCTTGAATTTCCAACTGCCGTATACCATGACGAGATTTAAAGTTTTTAAGCTAACCTGTAAATCCAAAAAATTAATATTATGCCATAAGCAGCTCAAACAACCAACCTGTGCTTGCCTTAAAATCAGGAGGGCCACCAGTCTTTCATTTAATTCTATTGCTTTCTCACATAAAAGTGGCCCAGAAATAGGCTCTCCTTTGGTTCTTTTTTGGATAAACCACAAATAGGTACATAGCCTTTTCCAATTGTTGGTCCTCTGGTTTTCTCATTGTCTTTCTTGTTTTTGATCCATCTTCACTATCTAGCTCCGACGCAAATTTCAAAATAAAGTCCTTTTTGCTTTTAATTTCAGAGACTGTAGCTTTCCCAATATCGAAAAACTTCGCCAGCGATGCTCCACTTTCACCATTTTCTAATCTCTATAATTTCTACCTTTTTCCTGATTGATAGAACGTTTCGGTTCCTTTTTTTTGCTGACATTTTAAATACCGACGTTCTTCACTGAACCACAAGACACGAATAAATTCAGAAATATCCTCGTACAAACATACATATTATATATGCTACATCGCACGTATGCGAGCTTTTCATGAGAAGCCATTTCAAATGAAATCGCTTCAAAGTGTACCGTTAAAATCAAGAACAATCGTGTTCGTTTTTGTTTTCTGTTTTTGAAGGTTAGTTTGGATAATCGACTTTGCGGCTGATTGCCATTCGGATAACTGACGTTCGTTTGCTTTCGAAGTTGCGTACGGATAACTGACGTTTCGGTTAATTGACGTAAGGATAATCGACGCTCTACTGTACCTCTTCCAGGAATTTTTCAACAGCTGATCGAAATGCAATCAGCCTATTGTGTCGCTTATTATCCTTCACTTGTAAATTGGCCAAATTTATCGCCCAATTAACTTCTTCTTTTCCTTTTTATCCCGGCGTCGTTATGGTCAGAAGTGTAGGACCATAACCTTCCCACTTAACTGCATTCCTACTGGTACGCTTGTGGAATCCGCCGGTTTGACCTCAGAAAGTAGCGGCAGGCTTGCCGGTTTGGGATTACCTCATCGCTGAGGCCAATCAAATGCTGGTGTTTTTGCATTTCTTTGCACCAATTGTTTTTTGGCCTGCCTTTTTGGCGTGTTGAAATTGGAATGTTGATTGATAACGCCTTTTAGACGGGGTTCGAAGGATCTCTCCTTTGAACATGGCAATACCAACTGAGTCGGTCGCGCTCTATATTTCTTGTGATGGTTTCTTTTACGTGGAGGCTTCCTCGGATCTTTGAACTTCTAAATCTGTCACGCTTTGTTACTCCCGCTGTCATGCGAAGCATCTTCATCTCAGTTGCCGTTAATTTGCTCTGATACTTTTTGTGCATTGTCCTGCATTGTGAACCGTATGTGAGCGCCGGACGTACAACTGAAGTGTAGAGCCTTCCTTTCAGCTTAGGGGGCATTTTTCGATCACAGAAGATGGCGGAGTTTTCCCGCCACTTCATCCACCCTACGCTTACGTGATGTTTGATGTCGTCATCACAAGTTGCTTCTCTATTAATCATAGATCCCAGATATTTAAACTTTTCACACTTGGGAAGCACTCTTCCATTCAAGTAAATGTCTGGAATAGGCCGATGAGGGTCAGAGAACGGGCAGCACAGATACTCTGTCTTCTTTGAACTAATACGATACCCGTGTCCCTCAAAAATGTCCACCCACACATCAAGTGCTCGTTGTAGGGACGCCTGATCATCACTTATAATGGCCCCATCGTCAGCAAAGAATAGCTGGTGCACATTGGGGTCCGTCACTTTTCCTTCAAGCAAGCAATCAAGGACTGCTATAAAGAGCAGTGGGCTGAAGACGCTCCCTTGGTGTACATCGACTTTGATTGCGAACTCTTCGGTGACTTCTGCGGTGCATCTTACTCTTGTCGTTGCTCTCTTGTACAGGTCCATGATCACTCGCACGTAGGTTTCTTGAACTCTTTTTTGTCTTAGCGCTACCCATAAAAGATCTCTTGGTTGCCGGTCAAAGGCCTTCTCGAAATCAACCAACACCATATGCAAGTCCTTTGAAGAATCACGATGCTTTTCCATCATGATCCTTATACTTTGGATTGCATCTGTTGTTGATTTACCCGAGACAAACCCGCACTGGTCATCAGATAGTCGTATTATTTTCCGCAGTCGGCGATCTAATACCCGTTCAACGATCTTCATCGTGTGCGACATCAGCTTGACAGAACGGTAGTTATCACAATTTCGCGTATCACCCTTTTCTTTGTGCAATGGAAGAAGATAGCTTTCCCTCCATTGATTAGGCATAGTGTCGCCTCTCATAAGTTTGGAGATAAGAACCATGAGCCACCTAGACCCGATGTCTCCCATCTTTTTCCAGAACTCAGAGGGTATCCCGTCCGGCCCAACAGCTTATCTTTTCTTGGAGTTTTTAACCGCGTACCGAACTTCTTCGACTGTGATGTCGGATATTTCGGCATGATTCGGGGCGGCTCTTGGAAAGTACACTCGGGGAAACTGTTCGTTCAGAAGTTCCTCGCAATACTGTCGCCATCTGTGGAGAATTTTTTCGTCTTCCACAAGTAGTTGGCCTTCAGCATTTTTAATAAACTTTGGGAAACGAATCTCCTGAGCATATCTTCTTCTCTGGGCGGCTATCTTAAAGATATTTGCTCCTTTGTTCAAATTGTTTTGTCGAAGCTCCTGGGTAGCCTGGTTCCTGTCAGACGCGGAAGACGATATTTCTTCCAACTCCTGATAGAGGCCTTCCATGCTTTTCGCTTTGAATTCGGCGCATTTTTTCTTTGCGATACCTTTGCAACATCTATATACCTTTTCACGGCGAGCTCTTTCCTCTCTATTAGTAGAAGAGCACTTTGACCAAACTTGGAAAGCCATTTTCTTTTCGTGTATCACTGCTTTGGCTTCGTCTGTCCACCACCAGGTTTCTTTTGCATGTTGGCAGGGGCCTTTAGATGTTCCGAGCAGTGATTTGGCTTTCTCCAGGCCAGATTGTTGCAGGGAATCCCACATGTCTTGTGCTCTGCACTCCTCATTACCGACCTCATCGATAATGGAAGAGAGGTAGTTTTCCATGTTGGTAATAAAAGCTTCGCCTTTTCCTTTATCCAGCTTATACCACTTGATTCTCTCAGACACTTTCGTTTGCTGCTTTGACTTCTTACTCGCCTCCATAAAAAATTCAGTCAGGAGGAGACGGTGTTGAGGGGCGATCGCGTCTCCCAGGATCACTTTGCAATTTTTAGCTCGTGGCTTCATGAAACTGGATACCAAATGATAGTCTATTTGAGTTTCATTTCCGCCGCTGCTATAAGTGATCAGGTGCCGGCTTTGTTTGAGGAACATGGTATTTAGCACTATAAGACCGTACGACTTGCACATGTTTAGGATATCTTCACCTGAAGAGTTCCTGGTGCCGTATCCCAGCCCTCCGTGGTAGCCTTCATAGTCTTCGCTTGTCTTCCCGACATGTCCGTTTAAATCTCCCCCAACAAACAAAAGCTCTTCCTTTGGGATGATTTTGACAAGGTTGTAGAAATCTAGCCAGAATACATCTTTTTCTTTTTGTTCGCATCCTACTTGAGGGGCATATGCGCTTACGATGTTCCACACCTCACCATGCATCACCAATTTGAGAGCCATCAAACGGTCACTGGACTTTGAAATGGTTAAGACGTTGCCAAGTAACTCTGCCGCAAGGATGATGGCGATTCCGTTTTTTCCTTGTTCCAATCCATAGTAAAACATCTTGTAGGCTTTTGTTTTAACGTCCAAGAAACGTGCCCGATTACCGGTGTTTCGCCATTTCGTCTCTTGTACGCACAGGATGTCTACTCGCCTTCTAACCATCATTTCTTCAAGCTCATAGCTGCGCCCACTCATGCTTCCAACGTTCCAACTCGCGACTCTTAAATGTGGCTTACGCCGTTGCATTACTTTGCTATCCCCCAGAAATCCTATAGCTCTGACCCGAGCATTGCTGCTCGTCCCAGGATCACGACCATTAGTAGTGCCTGGCGGGGTAGTGCTTTTCCTTTTAGAGTTCTTTTCCATAATGCTACGGTTTGACCGTTTTCATTCTTCCCTTCCTTTTTGACACGGGCATGCTCCAGATTTTTTATTTATTTTTTTTATTGATCTTACTCTTACAACACCGGTGATCTCCAGTCGTGTCAACCCACTGATTTGCATGCACACTTGTGGGGCAGTTTAATGGTGGTATATGTGTCCCTAGGCTCACCTTGGTGTTTTCTAAATTGCCTAGATGTGAGTTTTGTTTACCTTTGTTTAGTCGCGTTTTACGACAAGCGATAGGTATCGCTGCAGGGATATTCTTAACCCGTCCCTGCACGAGTACGCCCAATTAACATTACGGTTTATTGCCTTCATTCAATTGGGATCATCGAGTCTTATATTATCTGCTCCGGGAGCTTTTTTGTTGTTTAAATGACACATTTTCTCATAAAAATCAGGTTCAATTGCTTCCTCTAAGTAGATGCTTTGTTGAATTCGCCAGTTCACATGATTTGAAATTTTTGTGTCGCAGGCAGGAACAATGTTTGCCGCTCGAACCGAAAATTACACCGCGAGTTTGCCCACGATGTCATTCAAGGCCTTCAGCAGCATCTGGAAAATTGCTATTGATGGTTTCATCAATCATTAACTGGGTTTCTATACTTCTTGTATTGACTTTCAAATATTTTACACTCCGGGACATTTTTCATCTCCCTTATAGCTCATTCCTGTTTTACACATTGTGATTATTTTGGGCTTGATCCACGGGTTGTGTTTCCGTGTTATTTTGGTTGAGCTCGTTCTGTACGCTTCACTGTATAGTCTACTAATTTCTCTTAAGAAATTATTGTAAAAAGTCTTTACGGCTCTCAGGAAAGCTGGGAAGTAAATATGGAGTATGGAGTGTGAGTGATGGATAGCTCTCGGTAGATTTTTACTTGCGCTATCATTTTATTATAAATTGAAATAAAGTCATGATACAAAACTTAAAATCCTCTAAGCCTTAAGCATCCTTGAAGGGTTTACATTCTTTTAATGAAAGCTTCAGCAGCCTGATATTATCCATTAACGATTTAAGGGTGATTACTTTAAATAAGCTTATTAAAATATAAAGCTAAGTCCATGATTATGGTTTATAGGTCATAATATTGCAGCAGAGATAGTTTTTCCGCGGTTAATTAGTTACCCCATTCCAATAAATAGATTTCCCGTTTTACGATTCCGAAATTGAGATAAATATCGCCAACAGAGAAACTCCATTACGGTTAGTACTTTCAAAGAATTACATTAAAAATGTAAGACCCCAGGGCTCCAAATTTAACTGATTTATGAAGTTACCTGTCATTGTAGGGCTATTTAGACGAGAAAGAATGGAAGTTGAAAAGGGTGGAATAGAGTGGAAAAAGACACTTTTCTTTTACGTCAAGCTTTTGAGCAGAGCTTTGTGCTTCCTAAAACTGCTTCACGTAAAAAGTAATTCTCGCATATTGTTCCGCGTTATTTGCAGGCGTGTATTCAATAATGTGAGTTATTAACTATTTGAAAAATCAAATTTCAAAATATGTGTTGAAACCGATTCCTTGAGTTTATACATGCAGCGGGTAAAAGAAATGAGGGTGACCGTGCTATTTAGAAACCTATATTTTAACGCAATATATACTCGCAAGGAGGAGGCAGTGCGTTACTGGATGTGCCAATAACAATGAAGAATGATATTAAGCTTTGTACAATTTTTTAAACCATGAGCATGAAAGATATAAAATTAAAGATGCTGAGAAATATTACTTTAGACAAAAGGCTGTGTTGCTTGGTAAAGACTTGTCTATCGGAACTTCCGCGGCAGCGGAGATTGAATATCTAATTTTTAAAATACTATTTATTGCTTAGCTACTTAGAATAGCTACTTAATCTACAAGATCCATTTTTAGGAAATATTGCGTTTGACTTTCGTAAAATATTTCATCTGCCTACTTATAAGAGCGCTGTCTGGGAATATTTTCAGGGTGATAAGTCATGAACTTGTAATACATAAAATGTTAGAACAAAAATCAGGAAAACACGACTACACTAATTTAAAGCGGCGAACTTTCGAAGGTGTGACGAAGAATAACTTCCATAGGAATAAAATGTCGAAGAGGAAAATTCAAGAAAAACAGTAACCCATGATTTGTATATGGGCAATAGAGGCTTATAGGTCGTTAAAAAAAAAGAAGACTGGGAGTGTCATTCCGAACTTCTTTCCATCCTCGGGCTAGTCTCTGAATCGGATGGCAACCGAATTAACATTTTTTTAATCGCCTTTAAAACAGACCCCAATAGGTGTCATACGAATATGCCAGTGCTTGACTTAACCTTTCATACATCGTTCGCTGGCTTAGGTCTAGCCTTTCGTTTCTTTTACTGACATGCCTTTTTCAAATGATAAATAATGGTGTATTTTTATTGTGCAGATGCTTTCAGCCCTTCTTCCAAAAACATAATTTCAGATGATATTTCTGACCCCTAAACAGTATTCCTTATTTTTGACTTGAAGACTTTTCAGCTGACTACATATTCATCATACTCTCCTGCTTTATGGGCACCAATTACGTGGCGACGCTTTTCTAGCTCAGGTCATATAATAGTATCGTGAACGGAATTGAAATATATCTTAGTTAAACTTTATTCGCTGATCGCATCAGCAATTAGACCACCCTAGTCTAAACGCTGTGGACTTTTTTACCTTAATGAACGCTAACTTTAAAGAGGTAATGAAGGACAGAGAACTGGGATAGATATAAAGTCAAATCTCAATAATGTCTCAATAATCAAAGAATTGGGAACAAAGTAACCTTGAATTAAGAAGTGCCAAAAAAAGGACTGCAACCGTCTTGATCTCTTAGCATCGGATAATGGACTCTGGAAACACTTGACCAATAAAGCCTTAACTCAAGCCCGCGGATGATCTTGATTATGATTTATTAAACTTAATTTTCAGCAAATGACATTCATCAAGATCGTCTGAAGCATCATACCCAAGGCAGGAAACCTGCACATATTTAGCGGCATTGTCGTATTGACAGCTATACGAGTACTTTGGGTGAAATCGAATATTGTTGGATTGAATAGAATAATTTTATTTTGGTGAGGGCAATACCCCCATTTATTACGCTTAATTCAAGCTACATACTTAATTTAACTTACAATCTGGTAATCTAAGAAAGAGGGCGATGGAGACGGAGTTGAAGTTGAGACAGTTTTTCGCATTAACATTCCGCAGCATACGGGTGATAGGTTCGTTGGAGCCATAGGAGGTATGAGAGGTGGGTAGATAGAAGAGACGTGGAGTTGGTGTACTACGAGGGTTAGTGTTGAAAAAGATAGAGTTGTAAAGGGTCGCGCAATCAATAGTAGCTGAGAGGAGATGATGGATGAAAAGGATGTCGGATATCCTTCTTCGTTCTTCCAGTGAGTTCAAATTAATAAGTTTTAGGCGGTCTTGATAGGGAGGCAGGATCAGAGGATTGTCCCGGAGTAAACCGCCAAGAGCAAAACGAAGAAAACGACGTTGGATACTCTCTATTCTGGAAATGTGTGTATGATGGCAAGGAGACCACACTTGAGAGACGTATTTAAGTATAGGGTGAACAAAGGTTATGTAGAAAGACCGAGTGACGAAGGGATTGGAAAACTCTTTAGACCATCGTTTCAGAAATGGTCTTTAGAATTATATCGATGATATGTGCAAGGAAATTGAGTTCCTGGTCGCATAATACGCCAAAATTGCGGATCACCTGACCGGTAGAAAGGGGTTGATAATGGAGAGACGGGGAGGAGGTTTGATACATTTGCGGGAGAAAGTAATAGAGTGACACTTCAAAAAAACCATTGAGGTCCGATTGAACAAGGGAAGAGTCATGTTCGGAGGAAATTATATTAGCGTCGTCGGCATATAGAGAGGTGTGGGAATGATAATCATTTCAATATCGCTAATGGGAAGGATAAAAAGAAGTGGACCTAAATGACTGCATTGGGAGAAGGGGAGGAAGCAAGGAAAGGGTTAGAGAGGGCAGATCTAAAACGAACGTGGTAGTAGCGATTTTCCAGGTAAGAGGATATCCATTTTAATAAGATGGGTTCAAAGCCAAGGGAAGGCAATTTGAAGAGTATTAATCTGTGTGAAATTTTATCAAAGGCCTTACTGATTTCAGTTGAGATAGCATCAACTACCTTGCTATTTTCTAAGGCTGAAAGGGTAAAGGATACGAATTCAATAAGGTTATAGATCTACCTTTGAGGAAGTCGTGATGTCTGGGGGAGATTAAACACTTGCATTGAAAACTTAAATTATCATTCAAAATACGTTTGGCAATGGGACGGTAGTTGTTGATGTAATTCTTCGGACATCTTTTGTGTATATATATTATAAAAGAGGTTTTCCATATCCGGCGAAATTCACCTTGAGAAAGGGATAGGCTGAAGAATTTTGAAAGGGGTAGAGAAAGGGAGGAGGAACTTTTTTCATTCATCATTAAGTTGCTTTAATCTTTTCTCCATGATATCGGGGTCGACATTACGAGGGAGAAATGGTCCAAAGGAGAAGCTTGGTAAATAGTTGAAATAAGTAGGATCGAGTGCAAAGGAATCATGGATAAAAGATTGATTGAAAAAGGTGGCAAAAAGGTTGGCGATGTTATGAGGATCATTAGAAGTTTCATCATTGAAGGAGAGAGAGCTCTGGGTAGCCATCAGATTTTCTTTTGTAGTTAACAAACTGAAAGAAGGAGTTGGAATCATTCATAAGGTTGGTTGACTAAGTAGTGCTGATAAAGAGAGTTATAAAGTTCTATAAAATGAAGGTAAGTGCCGGAATAGTTAGAGAAGTCATTTGGGGATTGAGTACATCGGAAAGTTGTCCAGAGCTTGTTCCGTTTGTTTCTAAAAAAACGGAGCCTGCGGTTATACCAAGATGTGGAGGTGGAGGAGGTTTTGTGTCGAGAAAAGGGTACGTAAAGGAGGGAGCGGACAAGCTGAAACTAAGGAGTTAACGGGGTCAGTTGTCAAAATGAGGTCAAGTTGTCTGCCCATGTAATATAAAATGCCGCTGACTTGGTTAAGACTTGAATCAGCTTGGCGATCTGAGAAGAAACATTCTTTGGCTGCTGTGGGATTAGAGGCAATGTAAAACGATTGGTCGTCTGAAGGGATTCATTTAAGATGAGGAAGGTTGAAGCCACCGAAAACTAGGATCTTGTTTTGGGGATCCCGCAAAGCCATTAAATTATCGATTGTGTTAATGGCTAATTTATATGGTTTAATCGGTTGTGATGGCAAAATGTAAAAGCAGAGGACGTAGAGCAATTCCCGGAAATAAAGTCGAGACACGATAAGCTACAATAAGACACAATAAGCTCTAGATGTTCTTAGAGCTATTAGAAGAACCGAACGTACACCTATAGCGATTGTGCCCTACTTACCCTAAGTCTTTTAAATAGCCATCTTACCTCAACCAATACACTATCTGCCCGATAGAGGACTTCATTAATGGCAACTAACCAGGGTCTCCATCCAAGCATAGTTGTAAGACTCCCTTATTTTTTTTAAAGTTGCTAAAATCAGGAAAGATCATGATAACAGAGAATTAACCTTGATAGTCCTACACCCTCTATTTTCTATAATAAGTTACTGAATGCTTTCAAAGTCTGGCGTCAACTACAAGGCTGTTCTTATCATGTCTGCTTGATAGACTGTATACCGTGAAAGATGATAGTTTGTGTCCAAAATATTCGTTCACTACTCTCCGGAGGTGGTTGTACTAAATAGGATTTTTTGAGAGTTTCGACTGAATTTGTCGCGTTTGTGGTTGCAGTTCTCAGTATTTTTTTTGTTTCCATGTCATTAAGGTGTTATACTGGAAATGCACACACGAATTATGAATTTTGAAGTGATCATATACTGCGAGTGTTAAGCCTTCGCTAGCACTTTTTTGATTAACTCTCATTCAGAACTGATGTTGTTGCACAGTTTTTCCGTATAGGAATTGTTCTTGACTATTGGAGGACTTGAACTACAAACTTTCGGCTCAACAATCGGTGATGATTAATAAATTTCACACCAATTTTACGGTGTTGAACTTCAAGCCATTTACTCGTATGCATAGAGTGTGTACAGTGAAAAATATTGCTCTGTACATATATGCCAGTCTTAATGTATACCGTGATTTGCCGCCGTTGGCAGCAATTAGGATAAGGAAGATGTCACTCGACTACGTGAAAAATTTTACACAAAGATCTTGGTCTAAAACCTTACAAAATACAAGAACTGAAACTGAATGACTTGCCATAGCGTTGAATATTCGGCAAATGAGTCTTAGAAAAGCTAAAACATCCGTCTTTGGTCCGATGAGAGATACAAGGGCTGCCAATGCATCCGGAAAAGTGCATTGATTGGTGCGGCTTATGGTCTGGCAGAATCATTACTATAGGGTTTTCCAAAAAGGACTCGGCAACTTTTTTTTTAAATAAAACACAAACCATTTGAGATATTTCAAAAACTTTATTATCGGCTTGAAGTACAATCAAAACATTTATGAACGGAACTCGACTTTGTTCATATGGCCACCGCGAGCACGTTTGCAGTGGTCGATTCGTTGGACCCAATTTTCGATGACTCGGCCACACATTTCGGCCGAAACGGCCGCTATTTCGCGTTCAGAGCTGGCTCTGAGCTCTGCCAACGTCGTCGGCTTGTATGCCAACCATTGACTTAACGTAGCCCCAAAGAAAATAGTCTAGAGGCGTTAAATCGCACGAACGAGGCGGCCAATCGACTGGCCCATTTCTTGAGATAACACGCTCATCAAACTTACTCTTCAATAAATCGATTGTAACGTGTGCTGTGTGGCTTGTGGCACCATCCTCTTGAACCACAGCGCGATAACGCTAACCATTCAGAGTAACGTGACGATCGTTATCGTCGACGAAAAAATATGGCCCAATAACGCCGCCGGCATGCAAACCGCACCAAACAACAATTTTTAGTGGATGAAGAGGGTGATTCATGAAGCACATGTGGATTTTCACCCGACCAATAACGCATATTTTGCTTATTGACGAACCCATCGAGCCAAAAATGAGCTTCGTCACTGAATATGATTTTGCGATGAAATTCATCATCTTGGTGCATCTTCTCCAGAGCCCAATCGGAGAACGTACGTCGCTTCAAATGGTCCATCGGCTTCAATTCTTGAATCAGCTTGATCTTGTATGGGTGTAAACCAAGATTCTTACGCAAAATACGCAATTTGGGAGCAATTTACCTCTCGTTTTGAACCGCCAGCTAAATCGTACGATTTTATACGATTTTTTATGGAGATATGTCAAACTACTCGTCTATGCTAATAAGTTAATTGCAATCTTGAAGACGCGTGTTATTAGCGAAATACGAGCCAATATGCTCAAAAATTAGTCAGAATTTGACTCTTGGTAAGGATATGACTTGAAACTTAGTCATGGTTAATATTTGCACAAAATGATCTTTGCAAAGTAAATGGCAAATATTGGTTTATGAAGTAAAATAAAAATTGTGTACAGTTTTGTAATCTTTTTATACATTTTTTGACAATTAAAAACTAGGCGCTTAAAGAATCGCATAATGAAAATATCAGTCTCACTTATCTCGGCAGAACAATGCATTGCAAAAATGAATGACGATATCCTGAAGATATTTAGGCCCAAGCCAACGTTCTTAACGTCAGTGAGAATAAGTCCAAGCCACTCGTTGTTTACCGCAACTTGGTTTCTACGCTTCTTGACATCGAACTTGGACAGTGCAGTATTGGCTAGGGCTATCAGAAACCTTAAACCGGAGTTTATCCTGGGACGATCACATTAATCCCCGTATTTGGTATCCTATGAGTTTTATCTTGTACTAAGTCTTATATAACCACCAAGATGAAAACACTGTTGCTGCCAATTTAAACTTGTGCCTACGATGTTTTTGTGCGTAGTAGACTGCATTGAGCAATATTGCTCAATTTATTAGTAATATCCCTAGACAAGACCATTTCTCCGCCTGCTCGATATCTCTTTCCGCCTGCTTTCATGAGGTCCAGACGTGGGCAATATCTGAAACGAAAAGTATAAGCAGAATCACTAATGGTAAAGTACAAAGACTTGTGCACCTGCCCGTTTCACCCTAATGGTAATAGACCAGGTACCCTACTTCTTCTCTCCAGAAACAATACAATCTGGAAGTCAAATCGAAGCTTATTTCTCCGAGATAAAATCTAGAAAACATTTCTGCCGCCGTAGGAAATTCTATATTTCTCATCAAAATATATTAAAATGAAATAAGAATCAATCACTCCGCAGCAGCTAATGCGTGCTGGCAAAAAAATTTTCTTTCCTACACATCACTTACATAAACCGACCCTCGAGGATTCTAATGAATCTTATGAATGAATGAATATCGACCTTTCATAGATCCCTCAAGGATGGATGGTGATGCCATCATCCTTATTCCTTATTTGGTTTTTATCATTTCATTTAACAAAGCAAAAACCAAAAAGTACACCGGCCACTTAATATTTTTTTCCATTAAATCAAAGAACATCATCTTGAATTCACAAAACAAAAAGGAACCGAAAATAATAAAGGACAAGATAGTTTGACCCTTATCACAAACTGTCGGAAAAAAATAATTTCAACCTAAGATTTTGCCCCGAATTTTTTCCTTTCCACCGTAAAGAATTTCAAATTGAGATCCTCAAAGTTACACTTGGCCATAAAAAGAAAAGTTTTTTTTTCAACCCTCGGGCATAAGTCAATATCTCGTCTACCCACATCCTCGTATATCTTTCAATGGATGAAGCAAAACATCACGCTTCGTAATCCAGAAAAGAGAGGATTCTTAAATTGAGATAAATTTGCTATGTCGGATGCGGAAAAGAATGGCTTTCGAAGAATGTGATTTTCAATATTGACTCCGGAGCGGTTAATTTGAAATTTCCTGTGGATTGTAGGGGATTACAGCTGACTTGAAACATGGTTGGATCGGGTGCTGATTACCTACCCTTACCATGTCAAGTATCCGATATATTAGGTAATTGGCCCTTTTAGAAGTAAATGAGGGTTGGCATTTAAGTACAATAAGTAATTGAGTTTTTTTTTTCTTAATATGTGGCTATTATTAGACAAGACAATGGGGAAGGCACTGCAAGCTAGAGATTGCTGTGTGGTGAATAAGCCAATTAGGAAAGAATGTCCTCAATTTTCTTAATAAATTTGAGCATTTGTCTTTCAGGATTGGGATAAGTCTTCAGGCAGAATTACTCTGACAGAGTTGTTTTTTTTCAAACGCAGTGTCAGAGGGCAACTTATTTATATACCAAAAGATTATCCAACAAGAGGTGTCATTTTCACACCATGTTGAACCGTCAACTTTCCAATACCGTTGCGATGATTTTTAAAAGTACATATGTAAGTAATAGAAAGAAATAAAGATTAAAGATAAAAGTACACATCAGGTAAAGATAGTGAAAACTGTTTATAGAGACCCAGAAAACTTTGCGGGAACTGTTCGACTGTTTTTGTACTACTTTAGGTCATGATCCTTAGTCTTCTGAACATTTGGGCAGTAATGTGAAAACTTCAACTCGTTTTCGTCCGGAAAGATTAGCTGAAAATATTGAAAATTTCTGAGAATATGACTGAAAATTCCATAATATCCATTTCCCACACGAATTCGTTTCAGCAAGCAATTTGTAGAGCGTTTTGTACAAAGCAGTGGAATAGGAATGGACATAGGAATTTATGTCAGCAGATCACGCATAATCCTATTCATTCATTGGGTTATAGAAATGAATGAACGAGAAACCAATTTTCACGAATGACCAAATGAAATCTCTCATCCTAAATTGAAATTTTCTGGACATGTGGACATGTGATTTCTGGAATTGAACCCCCAAGTTCATGCATTTTAACACCTTTCTTTTGGAGTCGAGGTGACCCAGTAACCCAGGCTACTGCCATATACGATTTGCAAACCTGAGTACACGATGCCAGTAATATGTCTACCTACTAACCCACACCCTACACATTTCAACCATTCTCCACGCGGGACTGCTGTTAGGTATTACTTCGCGGAGCTGATTAGCACTTTGTGCTCTTTTTCCAGTGTTTGACGTTTCTGTTCTGAGGGTGCTGTCGTTTGGGTTTGGTCGCTCTCCCTGACTCTTTCCAGCAGCCGAAGTTCCTTCATGATTATCGCTGCGGTTTGTTTCACAGCATCCCATATTGCGCTCGATGTCAACATATGGTTCAGAATGTTCTCCATAGTTGGTATTTTTCCAATTATTTCTTCAAGTCCTCTGCATTCTGTGCAAAAATGTGGGCACCGGAAAAATACATGCTCTGCGTCTGCTGTGGCATCTCCACAGATTGGACAAACAAGAGATTTATCAAGCCGAAATCTATTTAGATAAGCTCGGAAGCAGCAATGTTCGTTTATGATTTAGGTGAGATAAAAATCTACTTCTCCGTAGTGCCGGTTCATCGATTTTTGTATATCTGGCATCAGTCGGGAGGTTCATCTTCTCTTTGCTGACTGATTTCATCTCTCCTGCCATGTTTGCATGCTTCGCTGCAGCAAGGGGTTCCTGGATTTTAGCGTCGAAGGTATTTTGTAGTTCGATAGATAAGATATCGGCTGCTATCATTCCCCTGAGAGCTTTGTAGCAGCATGTTGTATCGCAAGTCAGGAAACAGGAACCCCAAGAGAATCGAAGGCGACCGAAGGAAGAAAGAAAACATCTCTGTCTCCGTGTGACACTTCTTATTGAATGCCTTTATCCACAATGGTTGTACTCTAATTAATATTCATAAGATAATTCACAATATAACAAACGAAATAAAATTATAAATAAAAGTAATCAATTTATAACACATCTGATACCGTCTGAAAAGCGGAGCACACTCTCAGCGCGCATAATCAGGTGAGGGAATTAATTCTTCTTGAGGGATTCTGAATTTTTACTGCCTTTGCATACATTATTATTGACTGCCCCACTCTTGACAAAACTAGTTTAATTTGTTGTTTGGGTGCTTCAATATTAATCATTACTCTGGATAATCCAAGAATCCAAATCCGAGTAGCTTTGTCAGACGTTATTTCAAGGTGTGCCTTATAAGTGAGTCCAGCGTCAATCATCACATCTAGGTATCTGATCAGTTTTGACGTTACATTTTAATCGCCTGCCCTGATGGCGTTTTTTCTCTTTTCTTGCGGCTGCTTACTATTACTGCTTCCGTTTTATGTTCCTCGAACTCTAACCCGACGGCTGACATTCATCGTCTCACTTTCCGGATACATTCGTTCCAAATGTCCTCTATTTCTTTCAGGTGTTTCACTGCCACTACAATTGCAATATCATCAACAAAGGCTATTATTTTCATCTCATCGGAGGCTAAATAGTGTTCCTTAGGATAAGACCTAGTACTGATCCTTGTGGTACTCCGCCAGATATGTAATACTGTCGAACCCCTTTGTCGGTATCGAAAAACAGATACCGTTTCCCGAAATAGCTCAATATTATTTTAATGAGGAAGCCAGGCACCATAATTTATCTAAACGAGTCTACAAAATGTCCCCAGTTTGAAGAATTTAAAGCAGTTTTAAGGCCCAGTGTTATTACAGCACCGTATTTCTTTGCGCCTTCTCTCCATCTCCTGCCCTGAATAGCTGTTTCCGGAATTGTAGTTACCCTTCGTATAGTATTGATTTTAGAACGGGCTTGTCTAAATCCCTACTGCCCATTTGAAAGTCCCCCTGCTTGATTAATTGCTATATCCAGTCGGATGCCTATAATTCTCTCCAGTATTTTACTCATTGTGTCTAATAGGTATATGGGAATGTATGACGAGGGCTCATCTGGTGGTCTTTTCCTTTTCTAGAAAAACCTCTTCTATTAGTCACTTATTATACATGTCTATGTGTTTCTTGTTTGTTTTTATGGCCAGCTTAAAAGCCTTGTTTGGTATGCCATCTGACCCAGGTGACTAATTGTTATCGAACCGTCTGCAGACTTCTAGGAGTTCGCACCGCCCCCTCTGGATCTGAAAGAATGTAACAGACCAATATCGAGGATGCATCTCAGGAATCTTTCCATTTTTTTTTTTGAGATGGTGCAACGTTTTTTGTTTAAAATTCATTTTTATTCTATATTATATTACATCTATTTTACCCTAGACGAAAAAGCTTAAAACTAGCTAACTATTTGAACAAATTAAATATCCTACTGGTCTTAGGCGGATACTCTAAAACAAACAGTACAATTTAAACATACGTCTCTATACTATTATACATATAAATTTACAATTAACACAATTACCATTATTATAACTAACTTAAGCTAAGAAAAATGTTTTTATTTATTAAAAAAACTTAGCATATGATCATTTATGGTCCAAAATTTTGAATCAAAAGAGTCGACTTCAGTATAACAGAAAAAAAGTTTTGCAAGATATGAAAATTTTGAGCATACATGTAATGAGAATATTGCAATTGTTTAACTAGAGCACTACTAATCTTACAACCTCTAGACTATGTAATAAAGGGAGCTGCAAGTAGACAAAGAAAAATGCAAACTATCGAAAAACCTATAAATTAATGCCTAGGAATGAATTAGTCAATTGAACATTTCAATCTTGACAATCACTTTCGCATAGAGCTGGATAGTAAATTACATCAAAATTATAAGCTCACAAGCACTGTATAAAGTAGTATACCGACGGATCAAGAAATGAATTGAGAACAGGGGCAGAAACCATACACTACTGTTACCAGTCTTACCTTGAAAATACTAGAACTGTGAAATAGCAATAACATTTTTGTTTTATAGGATTCGTGCAGGTTCAAGAGTGTACGCTCTTATGATGTTTGTCACACAACCTGGACGAGGTGGAGATGGTTTTGTGTCGAGGATGTTCGTTCATTACTCTCCGGGGGTGTTTGTCCTGGATAGGATGAGAGATTCGACTGAATTTGTTGTATTGGTTGAGGTTCATAGTAACTTTTTTTTCCATGTTATAAAAGCTTTTAAATCCTGACTTATAACGTCCAAGCTTGTACGAGAATCCTTCATGAACTCAACAATATGCAACTCAATAACAAAATAAGCTTATAGAGGGCATATAGAGGCAAGAGAAGCAGCAGACTAACTTCCTAATAAGGGGGTTGAAACATTTTTTTACGACCCATTTGGAGAAATATCACAGAGCTTAGGAAGAGATTATATTGATAAGAAAACTTGGAAATAAAAAAACTAGCTTATCGAAGCTTTAAATCTGATGCTGCAAAAATCCAAGTTGTGTGAGCCGAAAGTTTCTGCCGAATATCTTCACTACTCCCTCAATGACTCTGTGAATATTTTTGCGTTATCAATTGGAGTGCGACAAACGCTGGATGAACCTTGGCAAAGCTATCTCAATGAGGCAGTATTTTCACCATCTCCAATCACGAGTGGTCATTTAATCCGCCTGATGTCGCTGACACAAACGACATCACCTTATGTTACAAAAAAATAAAATTAGAAATTTTTAAGTAACCCCCGACACAAAAAAAAACTTTAAAAAGTAAAAAAAAAATTTTTTCTCTCGTCCTTTTGACTTCATTCAAATAACCTATTCATTTTTTAAGACAAGCGTCGCCGTGTCGGGTGACCGCTGTAAAGAAGTATAATTAGTTATATCTGCATAGGTGTAATGTTTATTGTTTGACCGAGGAAAGAGAGGGAAATAAAAAGACGTTTTTGTGTACTTTTAAGATTTTTGATTTTAATATTTGACGATGATAAAGGAAAATGAACCGGACGGGGTGGAGTCAGAACGTAGACTGAATGCACGAAAACAGAATAGGAGTTGAGAGGATAATAATAGAGAAGAGGAGAGGAGAACAAAGGAGAATGTTATAAGTGCGTAATTTGGCCGTCACATGTAATGTATAAAAAAATATCTACTAATTTCAAATTGTACGTATGAACTTAGTTTTGTTAATCAATTTATCTTACAAAGTCTACTAAGTTTCTGCAGTGTGTCGATATTGCAGCACTTTTATATGAGGCATTCGCCGCGTGCCCTGCGTGATATGTGGGCATGGGGGCGGAGCGTGACAGAGTGTGGCAATCCGAACGGGCAGACACGTAAGTGCAAACTTCGTTGACGGTTGTGTCTACTTCACGTTTCATTCTTTTCAAATTACTCGCGGCCCCTAATTCCGATAGGTAACTACTTAAATTGCATTTTTCTTAAGTATTATGCAACAACGCATAGGGCTTCTTGTATGTACAAGGCGGCGCAAGATTTACCATCCAATTTTGTTTTTGAATACCATTTCTACTAAATAAAAAAATAGTGATGGAAGTCTTTATTTTGACCTTTACCAGTGTTGATACACGTTTGTACCCCTTTTCCATGACTTTCCGCAAGAATTCCGGTGATTCACACTTCTGTCGAATATTCACCTTAAGAGCTGCGAAAGCGAACATCCGAGGCTTATTGGCATAAGTCCGCGACTTCAGGCTGTCCCAAAGAAAGAAGTTTTGGATGGTTAAATCTGGCGATCTTGCTGACCATGGCAAATCGGCAAAACGGGAGATTACACGACCAGGAAACGCTTCCTTCACAATATCCATCGTAGCTCGTGCTGTGTGTGTGGTTACACCATCTTGTTGAAACCAAATGTTCACCAAGCCCCGCTCATCTGATTCCGGCAGTAAGAAATCGTTTATCATGGCCCTGTAGCATTCGCCAGTAACAGTGACCGTATTGCCGATGGCGCCCTCAAAAAAATAAGGCCCAATCACTCCTCCCGTGTGAACGCCGCACCACACAATGGCTTTGAGTGTATGTAATGGCTCTTCCTATATCACAGGCGGATTTTCAATGACCCAGAAACGAAGATTTTGCTTATTGACGTAACCGCTTAAGTTGAAATGCGCCTCGTCGCTCCTGATGATACTCGACACAAAATCGTCCTCTTCGGTGTTGATTAAGGATGGCTTGACAGTAATTCATACGCGACTGATAGTCAGCAGGCATTAACTGGATGTACTGATGTACTGTTTGTACTTTGCACGGGAACATATGTAAGTCTTTCACTAAAATTGGCTGTAGGGTCCGTCTGGTTATGCCCGTGGTTATGGTTATGTGCGTGGCCCGTCGTCTGGTTGATTTTTTTTCGTTCTCAGCGACATCGGTAGCCTAAGCCACGATATTTTCGGCCGAACGACCAGTCCGGTGGCGGCCAGGTCCTGCTTGGTTTCCTATGCTTCCAGTCTGTTCAAGTCCAGTGGTTTAGCGGAATGTCTGCCCAGTTGGTGCAACACGAAATGACGTCGAAATTAACGAAATTCCACCGACCGATTATTGTTCAAAAAAATCTTCACAATTATTCGACGCTCTTGCGGAGTATAGGGCTCTATTGCCATTTTGTTTGTATACTGCAGCTATCTAGTTTGCAAATGTCAAATATGATTAAGGTACGACGCCATTTACAAAGTTATAGCCTTTTATGATAAGGTGATTCATTTTGCGCCACTTAAAAGAGCTGATGGCCTTGAGACGCCTGAGCAGGTCTTTATAAACTGTAGCTAAGAACCATCTTGATCACGTTGTCAAACAAAAAAAAAACATCAAAATCGGTCCATTCGTTCAGGAGCTACAATGCCACAGACATGCGGACACACAGACAAATTTATAACACCCCTATTTTTGCGCCGGCGCGGCGGTTAAAAAATAAGGATGTTTAAAAATATCATCCCTTTTCACAAAAACTTAAATTTTTTTATTAACTTCAAATTACAACTCTTATTCGATGACAATATACCCAGGGTTACGGTTACGTTGGCGGTTAGTAAATCGTAAGCGTAAATAATTAATTAAAGTAAATAAATAATAAATAAACTTGAAACAGACATAGTTAAATAACAAATACATTAAAATATGACAATTTAATTTGCAGTGTATCTAATCACGATTGGAAAGGTGCAAAAATAATTTTCTCTTGAAGGCTGAAAGTGAGGTAGTGCTTTGTAATCCGTTTGGGAGTAAATTCCACAAACGAATGGCAGATACATAAAATTAGCGTTCAGCAATACCGTGTGTAAAGCGCGGTAAAGTTAATTTAACGCCTCTTTGTGAGTGAGCAAAGTTGAGAGTATCTGAGAGGTACGTAGGACTTTTTTATGGATGATATTGTGAAGCCTCAAAAGCAGCCTAAAATTTAAGTAGTTATCAAGACTCAAACCAAAGATATGATGCCGCAAGTGGGATACACTTATGTGCCTAGGGATACGGTAAATATAGCGAATACAATCATTTAGAGCAACATTAAGTTTTCTTCTACAAACACAGTCCAAAGATGGATAAACAGACGGGTTGAAAGCAAAATAATTCATTATTAGAGATTTGATGAGATGTTTCTTTAAGTTGGGTATCCAACTGAAAGGTCTGAGGAAGATCTCAAACAACGCAAACCAGAGTAAATTTTTCGGATAGCGTCAGAGATTGGTTTACAGCAACTCATATTGCTGTTTATTTTGAAACCTAAATAGGTCACGTCTTTAACGTAGGCTATGACTTCATCATTAAGAATGACAGAGGGAAAATCATCAGAGTTGAACTCATCTCTAGCGCATAGCATGGCAACGGACTTGGACGGGTTAAGTGCTAAGCTGTTATTTCTAGACCAAGCAGAGTTACGGCTTAAATCATCATTCAATCTTACGATGCAGTCATCCATCAGACCAAAAGGACGAAAAATATTGGGTTGGCAAGAAAGTAATTTCGGTTTTGTAGTGTGAAATAAAATTCAATTTTTTTATAGAAACAACAAGTTTTAATCAATCATATATTTTCCATTTTGTTCGATGATCTTTTGCCATCTTTCTGGTAACTTTATGATTCCGCGCTCATAGAACTTCTGGTCCTTATCATCAAAAAACTGAGCGACGTGTGATTTCAGATCGTCATCATTACTGAAAGTTTTACCATTCAAAGAATTTTGTAAAGCTCGAAATAAATGGTAATCAGATGACGCCAGGTCAGGGCTGTATGGGGGATGCAACATTACTTCCCAACCAAGCTCCAATAATTTCTTACGAGTTACCAAAGATGTGTGAAGCCTTGCATTATCATGGTGGAACACAATTCCTTTGCGATTTGCCAATTCTGACCGTTTTTCTTTGATTGCTTTATCCAGTTTCATCAGCTGTTGACAGTAAACATCTGAATTGATCGTCTGATTTCTTGGAAGCAGCTCAAAATACACAACACCTTTGTACTCCCACCAAACTGACAGCATGACCTTTTTTTGATGCAAGTCAGTTTCCGATGTGGTTTGTGCTGGTTCATCACGCTTGGACCATGATAATTTTTTAACAATGTTACTGTATAAGACCCATTTTTCGTCACCAGTGATGATTCGCTTCATTCGTGCAAACAAATGCAAAAACACTAGCATTTGATTGGCCTCAGCGATGAAGTAATCCCAAACCGGGAAGCCTGCCGCTACTTTCTGAGGTCAAACCGGCGGACCCCACAAGCGGACCAGTAGGAATGCAGTTAAGTGGGAAGGTTATGGTCCTACACTTCTGACCATAACGACGCCGGGATAAAAAAAGGAAAAGAAGAAGTGATGATTCGCTTCAAAAAAGGGTCGAGTTCATTGCGCTTGAGATGAATATCGCAAATATTGATGCGTTGTGTTAATTAAATCTCTTTCAATTCATGCGGCACCCAAATATCGAGCTTCTTAACGAACCCATGACATTTTAAATGATTTTCAATTGTTGTGTGCGATACATTTAACCTCTCTGCCATCTCACGAACTGTTACATGACGATCCTCTTCAATTATGGCTTTGATTTGGTCATCATCAACCTCAGTTCGTCGACCAGAACGTTGGTCATCCTTAAGTGAAAAATCCCCAGAACGGAATTTTTTAAACCAATTCTGACACGTGCGCTCTGTTATGCAATCAACACCATAAACTTCACATATCTCCTTGTGAGCCTCAGCAGCTTTCTTTCCTTTACGGAAATAAAAAAGTAAAATATGCCGAAAATGTTCGTTTTTGCACTCCATGTTAAAATTCACCTTAAAATGACAGCTACACACAAAATTACGCACAACTTGCTTGTAAGCTAACTTCACTGTGAATGATATCAAATGTCAAAAGGAAAAAATCATGACACTGACAGAAAATACGTTCTTGCCAACCCAATATGAAGAACAACATCGTCGGCATATAAATGAACCTAGCAATTAGAGATGAAATCCGGGAGGTCATTAATAAACAATGAAAAAAGCAGCGGACCTAGTACCGAGCCTTGCGGAATACCAATATCAGTGACAAATGAATTTGAGTTTCCAGTTTCAGTTTTGATACGTTGAACTCTATTAACTAAGTAGCTGCGCAAAAGCTTGAGAGATGAATTTGAGAAATTAAACTTCGATTTTAGTTTGGAAACAAGAATTGAGTGGTCAATACTGTCGAAGGCCTTGGAGAAGTCTAAGAGTACCATTACTCCAAACTTGCCCGAGTCAAGCGCAAATCGGATATCTGTAGTAACTTTAATTGTAGCAGCTTCACAACTATGAAGGCTGCGAAACCCAGATTGCCACACGGAAAGCAAGCGACGTTCGGTTTGGTATGACTGTATTTGATCGTGCAATATTGTTTCAAGTAACATGCCAGGAAACGATAAGATACTGATAGGCCTGAACTCGGAGGGTTTTGAGGGGTTTGCTTTTTAGTGGGGATAATATTTGAGTTTTTCCACACTTCCGGGAACTTCCCACTATAGAGACAAAAATTTAAAATATGGATCAAGTAATTCATTATAAATGGAAAAATGAGCTCTACAAACTTCGGAGGAACATCATCAGGACCGATGGCATTCGATTTAACAGATTTAATGGAATTTAAAATATCGGGTACACCAATACAAGCGAAACTGAAAGAGTTTTCATTGTCAGGTATGTCAAAGATACTTTGGGGAATTTTTAAGCTTGATTGGCTGGGGATTAAAGCATTAAACATTACTTCAGGGCCGAAAGGAAAAGTTTGTTTTTGTCTTCTTTTATGCCAAGTTGTTTGAGATTGCTCCACAGCTCTCAAGAGCTAAGTGATAGATCCAGTTTTTGCGTTAAATATGCACGTTTGGAATTACGAATGGTGGTATTGACCTGGTTTCGCGCGTATACATATTGACTTTTGTTGAACTCAGTTGGATTATTCTTAAATCTTCGGAAAAAACGTTCTCTTTCCCTAATAAGGAATTTTATGTTATCAGTGAACCACGGACATTTTTTTCTCCTTATTTTTTTTGTCACTATTGGAATGTTGATTTAAAAGCTGGGCAAAGATAAAAAGGCTGTCAGCTTTGCCATTTGGATTGACATTTATTATGCACTAATTGCATAAAGTAAAGTTTTTTTATATCCTTAAATTTCATCTGATAGCGTTCAATTATCGTTAATAAACTTTGAATATTATTGAGATTTCTCATTGGATCAGAGTCCACTTAAAGAAGACGGAGAATTTCATAACGAATCAAACGAGTCTCCAATTGACCTTTTTGTGCACTAATCAAAACAAATTGGAAACTCCAATCAGATACCCAAGTTCCCAAACCCCTTACTGCATCTCCTCAATTACGTAAAATAAATGGGATTAGAGTGGGAGCTCTGAATCCCGCCTTCCAAATCAATGCATGAAAATCCGAAAAGAGGTCACGTCAGATGGGCAATATAAAAGGGATTTTCATCTGTGTAGTCACGCTGCAGCAAGTTCCTAACAATAACAATAATAATAAGCCAACTGAGCACAATTTAGAAATATCCCCACAGCTGTCATAAGGAACAATTAAACTTGACTAGCTTTAGTAATCCAAAATAAGCATAAAGACAGTTCTATAAAATTATTCCTAAGCATTAATTAAGCAGATTTATTCTGCAGCGATGAATATTTTCGCAGGTGCTTGCTCACTCGAATTGGTAAAACCATCGTTTGGAAGAAAGTTTACTTTAAATTCGGTCCACAAACAACCACTAAAGCCCAGGAGAGTTACCAAACTTTCAAGTAAACATTTTGGACTAAATATAAACAGAGCTAAAAGTTGTAAAATTATTAATTCACAAAACTCATCTTTTCATCCGGGTTGTTGATGGCCAATTAGTCAACAAAAAGATCCCCAAAGGCACGTTTTCTATCCCGCAACCGACTCCCATTTGTAGGGAAAATCTAAGTATCAAATGTAAATATCGCCTTGATAAACAGGATTAACATAATGCCTCTAGGGATTATCGAAATCTTCTCAGTCATCTTTCCTAGAAGTGTACATGTACAACGGCATACGTTGATTTCATAAATACACACACGAAGAGGACATAGGTAATATACCTATATAAGAGGGGATAACAGTTTTGATGTGCTATCTTACTTCCTAAGGGTTTTCGGGGATTTTACGACGTGTCCTGAAAATGTTCATAGCTGTCGTCTACTAAAGCTAGACATGACTGTGTGTTAAGTAAAAGTTAGGGTTGCTTAAGTCAGAAACCCTTTCAAAATCATTACCGCTAAATATGGTGTGGAGTTAAATGTCAGGTTCTCAAACCTATTGCCGCTGACACCGTGAAATTAAATTCAGAGCGGTATCCTGGCAAATACATATGTACGTTGGGGTTTTTATTAATTTAGCCTGATGCCCTCACAGATGTTTTATTGGCGCGTACGTGTCGGTCGGATAAGGTTCATTGATTTTATGGGTCTTCTGCTGTATATATCGATGATGGTGGCGATATTGAGCGTAGAATGTCCTTCAAAGTGTAAACGAAGTTAATGAGCATTGTTGCTTGGGTACAAGGGAATTAACTTCTATTGTAATCACGGTTGCCTAGTGCTTAGGGGACTAAAATACGAACAAATATTTACGAAGGGTAGGCACCTAGCTACCTGGTTATGTCCCGAAATGTCACCATTATAGATGGTAAGTGAAACGATTTAATTGTTGGTTCTGTTTTTAAATCAATGTCTACTCAAAAGCAAATAGCCGTCCACCTCGGGTATTAGATAGGTGGATCATATAGTAGATGAATGAATAAACAATATTAAATTACGTCGTATTGGGATCAAGTAATTGAAACCACTGGGCTCTTAATGGATGCAATAAAGGATCAGATTTGTGTAGATTAATTTTTCAAGAAGTCTAATTAGCAATTTACTGCCCATAAATATTACAAGCAGCTTTAGAACGGCCTTAGAAATATGACGATGGAATTATGTCATAACTGGCAAGTCGCAATCTTTATAGTGCATGATTATGATGTGACAAATTCATCTGATAGTTAAACCTGCGATAAACTGAAAGGCGAACTACCATTTAGCAAATATAACAGGGTGGACTGAGTAAAGTGAATACCAAAAAATTGATAGGAATAAAGCAAAAGCACTATCGTAACAAATATACATTTAAAATAAAAAAGATGAACAGGAAGTTTACATTTCAAAAATAATATCCAGATCCAGGGACTCCTAGAGGCCACGAAATCCCTAGGATATCAGCTTTCTTTTAAATATCTCCTTTGCTTTATTCGACCTCATAAGCCGAAACGGAGTTGTACTGAAATGCAAAAATGCCTTATTGTATCCTCTGAGCGTATTAGCCTTGGACGTCTTGAAGACTTTTGATTGGGTGTGGAACCCATTCACACCTTCACCAGTATCCATTTTTGTCATATAGTCTGTACCCAGGGCGAAATGAACGCCACATAATAGTGCTCACCTATTGCGACATAATTTCTAAGAACTGGCTTATTTATCCCCACTACTCACGCCTCTCTTTCGAATCCTGTTCCGATTCAGTAGTTAAAATTGTAGATCTTTTTGGAACGACCTGTACTATATTTCATAGCCATAGTCATAGCCATAGCAATCGTTTTGGCAGGGCACTTTATAGGCTGATGGCGGCGTCTATAGCCTCAGCGTGGCAACTAACGCAACGGAAACTAACTAACGGACCACCCTTGGCTAGGGATACACAATAAAATGTTATAAGACGACTCAAACCCGAGAACGAGAATAAAATTCCACTGCCAGGCAATATTAAACATTCTCTTAGCCTTAGGCTTTTTTCAATACTTAATTTCTTCAGTCTTCTTCAGGCGTTTACTGCCTATTGCGTTTGAATTCTGTAAGTGTTGTCATTGTAGAAATTGGAGCATTGGATATGCTATTGAGATTGCTAAGATGAAAGAGTGCGTATGCTGATTGACGTTGTTTCTTTTTCAGTTCGTCTATATGGTAGCTCCATTTAAAGTTATAGTCAATCGCTAGCTAGAGGTCTTTGTAAGTTGACACATTATCTGTCTATTCTTTGCAGTTGTCATCTTCTCTTATTAGAATGCTATATTTCGTTCTGTGCAAGCAGTCTATGTCATGCATTTTTATATTAATTTTGATTTATGGGTTATGCGGCGGATGAATATGCATAAGTTTTGTCTTCCGTGCATGATCGGCAGTGACTCCATTAATATCTATTTGCATTAATCTTGCAGCTTCCTCAACATATTTATGGTTGACTACAATTGCTGTGTTATCCGCATACACGTATCCAGTACTATATTTCAGCACTGACAGATTGTTTTCATATATTATAAACAATAGTGGACCCAATTTTGATCCCTGCGGGACACCCTGTACAGCACTTTCTTCTCCACTGAGAAATTCACCAATTTTTGTTTTAAATTTTCTATTTCTTAAGTAGTTATCGAACCCTGCCAAACAGTCCCGATCATCATTGAAGGAAATCTAGCAGGCCTTATTGCACAATCGACACCAGCAGAAGAAGAATTAAGGACCTTTAAGGCCCATTATCGGAATTACCCAATTCAATTTCTTCAATGTCTTTAATTTCTTATTCACAATTAGTATTTAAGCTGGTGTAAAATTCCATGTATCTTAAACAAAATTAAATAAATAATCTCTTAATTTATAATACATATATATACATATTGTGCAATATCTCAAAAGCGGCTCAATATTTTGACCGATCATTATAATTTTCGTAATCAGGTCGACGAAATACATACCGATATATATTTTTTTTACGAAAAAAAATCATGCAGTAAAGACAAAACGAGGTTAAAAGTTACTTCAAAATTAAAGCCTAGTGAATTTGCTGCAGACGGCTTATTCGCTGAGCTAGGTTTGCTTAACTGACCCTATCAATATGCGTACCACAAAGAAAGATCAACGGGGAGAGCCCCACACTAACTAATTGTACAAGCAGAGCCCAGCTTGAATTCAAAGGAGATCGTCAATTCCACCTTTCTTAATATCAAAGATATTCGATAACAATGGCTACGACTCGATGACATGGACTCTATCCTATATGATCGTCAATCATACTACCACAGAATAAATAGTATACAGAAGTCGCATCTCGGCCTGCGATGATTTTTCACTTTATGGTGAAGGCGGAACAACTGAAGGGAAGATCAAGCAACGAGAGAGCAAGCATGATCAGAGAGTAACAACCAGAGAGGATTTTTGTGCAAATTTCAATCTGATATATGTAGGGAAGAATAACCCAAAAACTTTAGTGCGACAGGATTTTAAGTTTGCGGGCTTTAGTAAAAAATTTTTTTCTCTGAAACCCACGAGCAATGCTTCCTCAAGAGTACTAAGATCATGAAGTCCAATATTATTTCCTTATGATCAGAACATGTGGAAAACCATTGCGGTGTGGCATTTTTGCATTTGGATTTTATCAAGTTTTTTATACCAACAGTTTGTGGTTGTGTGTCAAAAATATTGCTAAACACTGTAATATGTTCCTTGCTAATTTCCAAGAAAATTTGTGAAGGAGCAACGAGGTTACCAAAATCTTTAAGAGAATTGTAATTTTTATGAAATATGAAAAGTTCACTAGGAACTGTTAATACTTCGTCTTCTTTTCTCAATATAGAAACACAAATATCGCAGTTAATTTTCGGTATCATTTTGTAGACGATATAACCTATGAAGTATCTTAAAGACGCCAAATCGATACTAAATTCCGAACAATTCTGAAAGTCATCATTTAATACGAAATCATCAATGATTTCTATGTTAATATCTATTTCAGAGTTTTCGTTTCGACTGAGTTCTTCATTATTTGTATCAGCTAAGTCCATATTTGACAAAATATTTGAAAGCGTTTCAAATGTGGTATCACTCAGCTCTTCACAGTTACTATAAGAACTCAACTGCACTATATTTGCAGACATTAAGCGTGCTATTAAAGGGTTTATATCAGCAACTGAGGGGTTAATATTATTTCCACCCTTTTGTCTTAGAACCGAGAACATATTTTCGAGCTTATCTTGGTTTAATGCTCTTGTCATTAAAAAAAAATATTCGGGATTTTTTTTTAAATAGCTCGTCTACTAATTGTAATACAGCGTTTGAGGTAAATTTCATTCCATCTAAAAAAAATACTTTTTTCTTTTTGTCAACAAATGAGATTTCATTGAGGTATTCAAGAAAGAATTTTATATATTCGTGTGATGGACTGTTAAGTTGAACTGCAGACTTATAACAATTCTTTGAAGATAGCGAACCACTATTTAGGCAGTCAAGTATTTTGTCAATATTTCCTATGAAGCATGCCGTAGATAAACAAACTTCTTTTGAGCAACTTTTAATGCCTACTGTCTCAATAACAGTTTTAATTGCTGCTTGAACAGTCCTACTAAAAATTTGGGTGGCGAGTTTTACTTTCATTTTTTCGAAAGAGTTCGGAAATATGTGCTGGCTTGTAAGTTTAAGACACATTTTTGTATTAGATTTGCACTCATTTCCTATAGTTCCTTAACTACTTTAAAACTAGCAACTCCATTTGGTGTTGTAAGGTCACATTGAAGCCAACCATTTCTTAATGATCTAATCAAAGATGTGGAAAATCATATACACAGAAAGTTTTATTAACATTATACATAAAATAGGGTTTTTCTAAAGTAGCTCCCAATTCCAAGAAACACTTCCTGTTAGAGGACCCTTGGTCACAAATTACAACTTTAACTATGATGCCAAAACTGTTCAAAATTGCTAAATTTCGTAATATTATCTTTTTTAGTAAATCGGCAGAAAGTCCATTTTTTGAAACAAAGTAATTAAATGTAAGCGGCCAGTTGGAAAACATTGATTTAATCATAAAAACGCATAATTGTTTACCAATCTGGTTCGTTCTTTCAAACCCATTTTCCTCAAATCCATCCACTAATTCTAATTTGGAATTGTATCGCAATTCCCTTCTAATCGCCATTTCATCCATCAGCAGAATCATATTATTCTTTTCGTACTGGTTCAAATCTAAGCACTTCTTTTTTATTAACTCTAAACCGTTATTTTTAAAACCTGGTTGTAGGGAATTTACAGGGGCCCATCGATAAACAGTAGAGATATGTGGCAAATTTAGATGCAATTTATTCTTCAAAAATTGGTACGTTGACTGTGAGACATAATAAATGTTTTGAACCAAATCTTTTACATCTTGCTTATATTCTTTAGGTCGTGGACTAAGAAGAAGTTTGTAAAATGTTTTTGACTCCTTGCTTATTTGAAAAGAGTCGATGGTTTGAAATACGCTTGATTTTGTTGCTATTTGTTTGCGGCTTTGGAGATTTTTATATTTTGCTACCATGTCGTAATATTTTTTTCGGTAAAAATTAGCTGATTTCAGATATTTTTCACAGTCATTACAACATCCATCTACGGAGTCACTTGTTCGGCTCTTTTTAGCTGGACAATCAAGCTCCAACGACTTGTAATCTTCCTCAATAACTTCTAAGTTAAATACCGGAACAGCTCAGAATTTCAACTTTTTTTTACCAATGTCAGAACTTGAGAAGTGATTGGCGCAAATCAACAATTTTTTTGTGTAATCTTTTGTTGGAATACATATTACATTTTTCTCGCCAAATTTGACCCATAGCTGAGTCATAGGGAGGAAACTTAAACATTCTTATCTTTTCACCATATCGCCTAGATTTACCGCATGTTTTTATGCAGCATCGAATGCCGGACTTTTGGAAAATTTTACCAACAGCCGGTACAGAATCCATTTTTCCTATTCAAAATCGTATGACAACCCCTCAACAATCAATATATAATAATAAGTCCAAAGAATAATCCAAATCGTATGCAAAGTTGTCAACAATTATAAAAGCAACAATTCAAAATCAAAAATAGAGTTAAATATCAAAATACAAAGTAAAAATGGAGTCGATATATAAGCGCAGGAAAACACAACCATTCGCATGAAAGTACAATTCCCAAGTGATTTCGAATCCAATCCATACAATCGAAAACAAGAGAAGCAATACAACACCATGCAAGCTTACGATAGAAGAAGCTATCAATGCATACACACGCACACACACTTGCATACACATCGTAAGCTGCTTTGCTCTCGTAAAAACAAAACCACCGAAAACGCACATGCTACTCTCTTTCGCTCGCACCAGCTTCTCAATTTGTTGTATACTCTCTTGCATGTTCTCATGCTTGTACTCTCTGTTCAATAGGGTGCCAATATTGGAACCCTAGAACAAAATTTGCTTTGTATGAGATGCAACTTTTGTATACTATTTATTCTGTGATACTACTAACCGTTGGGGTTAAAGCAATGCTCGAACAACTTATTGCCACAACTACATTTGGAAAGATATTACAGACACGCTGCCCACAAGGTGGAACTCTTATACGCATTTTTCTCGAAATATCATTTTCTAAAACTGTCATGGTCCTAAAAAAAAACTATTCAACCGATTGCTTTGAAATTTATATTTATATGTTCTTCTACTTATTAATGGTTATCGGCCGTACCAAAATTGCTTATTTTCGAAAATATTTTCTTATTTTTTTAACGATTTTTAACAAAAAAATCAACAAAAAAAACAATATTTTTTTTTTACAGTACGGTATTTTTTTTTTTTCAATGAAATTGACCTAATGAACAATAATCCATCCAATTTTTTTTATTTCAGACAACATGAACAGCCCCTATTACCATGACCAGTGACTTGCTTTTTTTTGTGTCTAAATTAATTAAAAAAAAAAATACATATATAAAAAATGTAAAATAAGAAAAAAAAATGTATGCAGTTTAAGATACAAATAAAAACATATAAAAAAATTAAAATGATTGAATTTTATTGGCTTTCGTTTACATGAGACTACCCCCTTAATTCAGCAACCATTAAAACACTTCTCAAAAACCATTTCTCTCTATACATTGAAAATGTTTTCCATCCTATCCCACTTTTTCATAGTACCATCAATGGATAAGTGGGAAGGTTCCACAACACCTTTTCGCAAATAGCAAGACGTACAAAATTAGAACAGAATTTTAGCGACACCGTTGAACTCATTTGACTTGCAATAGCTAAAAACAATAATATGTTTCATTGAGTTACAAACTATAAGCCAATTGACGTCATCCACTCAATCCCAATGGAACTGAAAGATGAAATCAAAAATAAGATAATGAAAGCTCAATGTTTAGCTCAATGACAGCTCTATGTTTACATCATAGAACAAGACAACAGACGAATTGGTAACAAGCTCACAAAAACGTTCGTCGAAAAGTTTATCCAAGGACTTAGCAACTACTGTTCTTACGGATAGCAGAAAAATTAAAAAAAAATCTTAGATGACAATGATATTAAATAATGAAATTAAATCAGTACTTCTTTAAGATTGTCCTTTAAATAATAGTTGTTATACATTTAGGGAAAAATTGTATATTTTCAGTTTGTAATTTAGTACGAATTTTGTTTTCTAAAAAAAAAAGAATTTTGGTTTATTTTATTTTTTTTTCTGGGTGTTTAATCTTAAGGTAGTCGAGGACGACTTCACTTAAAAAAGGGGATAATTATGAAGCCTGGCAACATCGAAATTGTAACATTATAACTGATCGAACACACCACGCGTTCACCCACGCTTCATCACTATCTTATTATATAGTATAAGCGTCAGACGTAAATTAAACTTCCTCGCGTGGTACGAGTAAGCGTATTCGATTTTTTTGGTAATATTGTTTGAAATCGTTGAATCACTTGGAGGGAAGTTGCTAAGGATATTGGCATATCGGTTGGCTCATGCCATCAATTTTTTTCATATATCTTGGGCAAGGAAGTTTGTTCCGAAATTTTAGATTTTAACCAAAATAAAACCAAATGGGAGCATCGCTAAAGAGTTGATGACGTGAATGTCGATCTAGATTTGCTGGAAAAATCATCGCGTCGAAAGCAAGGCCCAATCAACCCAATGGAAGCGGCCAAAAGAACCAAAACCAGAACCAAAATGAGTTCTTGCCGGATGGTCATACAATCAATATGAAATATAACCTCGAAGTTATGCGCCCATTGCGTGAAGCAATACGAACAAAACTTCAGGAGGGAAATTAATTCCTAGCTGTTGCATCACGATAAAGAGCTCAAGGCTATACCAAAAAGCTCGTGTCAGAAATGCTTCGAGGATTGGTAAACCGTTGGCGGGAGTTTTTTATATCCGAGGGATATTACTTTGAAGGAGATAAAATAGATATTGATGAGTAGTCACCTTTTTTCCTTGAAGCAACCTCGAATAATACCCATGTGAATACAAACCAGACAATAACGTGGTTCTACAAACGCTTCATAGGAGCATGAGGTTAAGGTCATTGGACCACAATTATTGTGTATAACTTTTAACGTACTTGCCAATTTAACTATAAAGGGCTGGGGCTACTGTAACATGCGTTCGACCTTATGCATTTAATACCTACTCACAAGGACTATTTAAAGTATTTTCATACGGACTCTCTGAAGTCACGAAAATGTTCGAACCTTACATACCCCGTGCAGTCAAAGTAATAATCTTTGCCAATCACTCAGCTAATCTTGTCACAAAACGTTTTAGAGTTAATATGGTCATATTGAATGTATGTCAACGATTTTGTAAAGTCGCCACCAATGAAGTTGCATCGACAGCGCGAAAGCAGGATGTTTCTCATATTGACCGCCACATGTCATTGAGACTTAATGTGATTTTTTTATCCTGCAGCGAATTTATGGCAAATAACAATGTGATATAGGTTGACGTATCAAAAACTCTCGTTATGTCAAAGTTTAGACATCCTCAACTCACTTGTGAGAAATCTAAAAAAAGCCTTGTCGATACCACAGATCGGTGTTGGGACTATGATGAAAAGGAAATTTGCTATCGTAAGCTGTCAACGCATTGACAAGTTTAAGGTTGAGAATCACACGACTTGATCCCATTAGACAGTGTCAGAGTGTCAATACTTTGATTGTTTTCATTGACTACATATATATAACATCTTTGTTCAAAATTTGATCGAAATCTGCAAACTTTTTATTTTGGTCTAGGCACTCTTTTTATATTTTTTGTATAAAGGAAAAGGTTTGGGAGTAACTAAAAAACCCACTGTGTAGGAAGAATTCCTTCAAACTCGTCGTCAGGAAGGAAAAGCGTCCATGCTTTTCAGTCGCCTGTAGTTTGGAATACAATGAATGTATTGTTGCGTAAACGCCAATAAAGACGACAATCGACGAAAGGATGAGAAGAAGAATAGCAATTACAAATGAAATAAATCTCTGAGAAATAAAAATCTGAACGTGCAAGACACGTTTTATTCGTCTTAAACGAGAAAGAGAAGTGTCAAAATAAAAAACATACAAAATGACAGGAATGAATTGTCAACCCTCAATACTTTTCCCTTTTTGAACTCGAGTTACTTCTGTCGAAAGCCTACCTTGTGGGTGCCACGCATTTAAATAGGTCTATCGGTATTTTGCCAGTCGGTTGATGTGCACTATCTTGGTCTTAGATTGGGTGTCTTCTAAATTTTGATTGTGACATCTGTTAAAACGATCATGACCCCCTATGCATCGTCCCAGTCTGATTGAAGTTTGGGGGACACGCAAAGCTTTCTTTTGTGGTTGTGAGGCCATACAAAGTCTCTTATCTGGAATTTAAGAGGGTTCCAATTTAAACCATACCGAGTCTTCATGCGGCGATAGGATGGCTGTAGTTCATGTCTCGCCTGGTTGTGAATTTTTGCAGGTTGGTTTTGCAGCTCCCGGGCTACTCCTGCATAAGGAATGACTTCTAGTAGAGGCTCAAATATTAAGTCAGATGGAAAGCGCATATCTCGACCAAACAGCATTGTAAATGGAGTCTTCTTAAATGATTCTTGAACTGGCGAAAAACTGGCCGTTGCGAAGAGGGAAAGAAATCCATCCCAATAGTCCTGCTTGTCGTGGACAAATTTTGAAAGGTATTTTAAAATTTTATGTACTCTTCAGCCGCTCTGCCATGCCGTCGGATTGAGGATGTAATAGCGTAGTGCGAGTTTTTCGAATACCCATAACTTTCATAAAGTTCTGAGCCAACTCAAAATTACGACTTTGATCTGAATGTAAGTCCATTGGCATTCCACGCAAGGCATTTGATATGAGGCGTTCAAACGTGGCAAGTGCATTGCCCAAAACTTATGACTTTGAACTGCAACAGTCCATCTCTTGTTACAAATGATGTCTTCTCTCCGTCTTCAGGGTGTACCTCTACTTTTCAGTATCCACAGTAGTCCATAGGGCTAAAACATACGGGATCGGCGACGGAATCGAGGGTGTCATCTTTGCGGGGCAGTGGCAACGAATTCTTGATGGTGACATGATGTAACCAACGATAGTTCACACAAAACCTGATAGACTCATCCTTCTTTTTAGGTTCGGTTAGTTTAAAGAAGGGGAGTATGATGGTTGAGCATCACTTCCACTCGAAGGCTAAAGGGCCCATTGTGATTCCCTTCATTTGTGGAGTACACTACATTTTGGCTGAAACCATCCCATGCTCTTTATGATTTTGCTACGTCCGCAATCTCTGTAAGGAATCTTTGGCCCAGCGAAGTTAGGTGTCGATTCTGGAGAGCTGGGCAGATGTTGGAACGTCTTGGTTTATTTCTCATCGCCGCAGCTCCGGCAGAAATCGCTGGATCCCAAGTTCCATTTCCGGAGCATTGCTCCGATGGGACAATGTCCTGTGATCACTCCGACGAGCATACGGATCGAGTTTCAGTCAAGAGCTTCTTTGTTTTCCGATATTGAATTCTGGCCACGATGATCTTGGCGTGTGGCTGTCGTTTCTTGTAAGCCACGACTACTTGGCTTATTTTATTGATCCAGTATAATGCGCTGATCGGTGATTGCAATGACGTGTCCGCTTCGCTGATGTCCACTTCAGACCCTTGAATGGCCAATTCGTCCGCTCTTTCGTTCCTTGCGATTAAGCTGTGACCCGGGACCGAGCAGAGTTTGACCTTGTGGTGTCTGATGGACTTCAGTGAGTCGCGACATTTCATGGCAGCCTTTGATTTCGTTGTATTGACTTCAGTGCAGCGTGGCTGTCTACAAAGATAGTGATGTCCGATGGTGGGATATCGGTTACTTGTAGGTGTTTGGCTTCTTTTTCTATTGCTAGGATTTCTGCTTGAAAAACACTGCACAAATCAGGGAGTCTGAATGATTCCGTTTGTGCAGGGTATCAGAGTATAACACGGCCCAAGTGCCTGTGTCCATTTTCGATCCGTCGGTGAAGAGGGTAATCTCGTGACCGTTGATTACGGCGTTTGATATCCACTCTTCTCTGTCGGGGAAAAGGATTGGTATTCTGAGAGAGAAGTCATATGGTCGGTCATAGCTGCGAGGCTACTAGAGCCATGTTTCTTTCCCAGGTCATCTATTATTTTGAGTATGGCCGCATGTCCATAGTTGGCTTGTTTCCAGAAAGAAGACTCTCTTAGTGTGAGAGCGCTTTTTGCAGCGCAACCTTTTATGAATAAATCCAGAGTATCATGTCCAGCCCTGCTTGCGGCGTGCTTCTCATAGCTCCCCTTGTACAAACAGCGGCTGACTTTTGTACGTTGTTGAGCATGCTCATATAGCTTTTCGTGCTGCTAGCAGTCCACCAGACAGCAGACTAGGGGTGTGTACATCCAATGAATGATATACGGTTGCAAGCCCCATCTTTTGCTGAAGTTCCTTTTGCATGCACAAAAAGCATTCAATCCTTTTTTCATCCTTTCCTCCAACTTCTTTTTCCAGGAAAGTTTGAAGTCCAGAATGATGCCTAGATACTTGACTTCCGCTGTGAGTTTGAGTGGAGTACCCTCTAACTTTGGGGGAGCAAATATCGGGATTTTCCTTTTCCTGGTGAACAAAATCAGCTCGGTTTTCTGGGGGTTTATCCTCAGACTTTCATCAACGCAGATGCCATTAGTTCGCTGATAGTTGGTAGACATTTACTTTTTATCAAGATAACTAGGTCATCCGCGTATGCTATGGTCTTTGTGCCTTTCTCCATGAAGATTTTAAGGATTTTGTTAACCCCCTGTGGTGTGCCTCTAGTTTTCACTTTCCTTATAGATCCTTCTTTTTAACCATGACGATAAGCGAAGACCAAAACTCGAAAAGGATTTCGATGCAGCAAATCTTCGATTAATCGTTGAGGCTCCTCTTATTTGGCAATTGGCATTCTAAGCGAAGACTGTTTAAGCGGCTTCGCATCACCAACGTCAATTCTATGCTGAACAATATTTGTCCTGTCTAAATCGTCTGGCCCACTTGAAAAGACGTGGGCATACTCACGAAGTAAATTTTCGGCGACTAGTCGTTGTATTTCCTGCAGATATGCTTGTGAGCGAATGATCAGATCAGGAAAGAAATCGGGACAAACATCAAATTCAATTGTCCCGCATCCAGACACTCAACCTCTTCAAAGCTTACTATGTTCGGATTGACCGGTAGAACAACTGAGTGATTGGCTAAATTAGCCACGCGAACAAATACTGTTCCATCCTGCATTTGATTAACCAATTTACCAATTAACAACCCTTTTGGTACATCCTTTCCTATCGGAGAGATGATTCCTTCGAATGAACTGGTCGCCGAGCTATTTGGTTTGCAGTACGGAGAAAAACCACATGCTGAGTTTCTTGAGCCTTACTGTTCTCGCTTGTATGTTGAACTTTGTAACCCTCGCAGGACAACCGGATATGGTGTTTACCAATCTTGATTTGATGTGATGAGAAGTCCAAAATACTCTTCGTCGTTCGAAGTACATCGATGTCAAGAACACCCTTGCAGCTGGCCGAAAGTGGAATATACCATCACCTTGCTTTGCTTATTTATTTTGTTCATTCATTTAACTTAAACGTAGAACTATTTGACAATTATAAATAGAATATTCGTGTTCGTTCTGTAACTAAGAAGTTAGTGGTAAATGACGTACATATAGATTTAAGGGGGGAAAACCATTTAGAAGCTTTTTTTTTCTTGCCATAAAAGTTACTTTAATATGTGTAGAATACGAGACAATAAATGTTTTAGGCCAAAACTCAAAATTTTCGAAGATACTGCCAGTTTCCCCAGTCCCTTCCGATCAACTCCGAGACCTTTAGAGACATCCGAGAACTTTGAACGCGTTTTTCTCGAAACTTTTTTTTTTCACTGTGGTTTTTTCGGTGCCAACGATTAATCGGAGACTAATGAACCGATCACGCTGAAATTTTGCACACGTTTTCGTAACACATAAGTTCAATTGCTGAACGTAAATTTACCCCAAATTTTGCAAAATAAACTATTTTTTTATGGAGAGAAAAAAAATAAAAAATTCCAAACAACGCAATTTTTCGTTTAAATGCCTGCCATTTCTCCAAATCTTGACTTATGAATATAAATTTAGGTTTACCAATTGGCCACAGGAATGTACTAACCACAACCTTTTGCCTATCTGTTTCAGATGATTTTCCACGGCGCTAGGATTGGCACCGAAAAAAAATACGCTGCGACCAACTGGCTGAATTTTGCTACAACAACGCCATTTTTTAATAAAACAAAATCACAAAATATCCTCAAAACATGTACAATAAACTGCCAACATTTTAAAAATATCAATTTATTTTTTCCTTTTCAAAAAACTTCTGAAAAAAATGCAATTTTACGGGCTTCTAAATGGTTTTCCCCCCTCAAATTAAAATGTGTATCTGATGTGGGGTAACAATTTAGTAAAATATAATTTAATTTATAATTTTATTTTACCCTCACAAAAGTATATGGAATTATTTATTTCTGGATTTGAGTGTTGTTAAATAATAAATAATTAAGCAGTAATAATAAAAATCCGTGTCAATTCAACATTTATTCCCTATTAACAAATAATTTAAAAAAAATTAATATTTTCCCTCCAAAACAACAAAAAACAAAGCGAAACAAACAATAACGGAGCGAATTCCATGTCACAAAAGTATTCGAAAATTTAGCTTATAACTAATATTGTATAATTCCAAGATAAAAAGAAAACTTAAAGCCTATTTGGCATTGATTTTATAAGCCTTTTTGTTGTTTCAGAAATTATTTCACTGCATTCTTGAGAAATAACTTCCTTTAGTGACGATTTGCTTGTTATTGGATGCTTGCGAATTTTCTGCTCTATGATGGCCCATAAATGTTCGATGGGGTTAAGGTCTGGAAACTGCGATGGAGTTTTCAACTGTTTTGGGGTGTTATATAAACTCTCATTCAAATTGTTTTTTAAATGTCAATATATTGATAGTGATTCATCGTATTTTCAATAAATTGTATATTTCTAACCCCATTCGCACTTAAGCAGCCCCACAGCGTAGCGTTACATCCTCCGTCTTTTACCGTTGGTATAGTAAAGGGTCCGCCATCTAACGTTTTTTTTTCAAGTAGTGCTTATTTCGTGAATGGTGACACTTAGCTCATGTCTGATTTGACAGATAATTAGTTTTATCCTTCCGCTGAACGAATATGGTTGTGGTTCGAAATATGGTTCGCTTCGCTAAGTGGGCCTGCGATCGACTTACAGAAGATGCCGATTTTGCCAAAAAAATCATCTTTTCAGATGAAGCTCATTTTGATCTTGGCGGGTATGTAAACAAGCAAAATTGTCGCATTTGGGGCACAGAAAACCCGCACGCATACATTGAAAAGCCGGTGCGCCCAAAACGAGCCACTGTTTGGTGCGGATTTTGGTCCAGAGGCATAATTGGGCCATTTTTCTTCGAAAATGAGCAAGGAGTGGCCGTTACAGTCAATGGTGATCGTTATCGGGCCATGTTGAACGAATTTTTGTTCATAAAAATTGAAGAGGAGGATATTGGCAACATTTGGTTTCAACAGGACGGCGCTACGTGCCACACAGCCGAAGCTACACTCGATGTTTTGCGCCCTGTTTTTGAAGATCGCATTATCAGCCGCAGAGCTGATGTCGTTTGGCCACCTCGGAGCTGCGATTTGACACCGTTGGACTATTATTTGTGGGGTGCCGTCAAAGATAAGTGTTACGCCGACAAGGCAGAGACAATTGACGCTTTAAAGGACAATATTCGTGAAGCCATTTGTGAAATACAGCTGCACACAATCGATAATGTGCTTAAAAATTGGACCGATCGTGTAGGCTACTGCATGGCCAGCCGAGGCAGCCATTTGAATGAAATTATTTTCCATTATTAACCGGAAGGATTGTACTTTCAAATAAAAAAAGAAATTTGAGAAAATATTCAGTAGTTTTTTTTATAGCATTTTCAAAAAAAAAAAATTATTTGGCGGACCCTATATTACTGGGATGCATTTGTTTTCCCACTTTTCTCCAGACCTTATGGCCTCCGTCGTGTCCAAATATGTCAAATTTGGTTTCGCCACTAAATATTACACTACTCCAAAAATCTTCAGTGCAGTTTAAGTGCTAACCTTTTCTTCCGGTTGATTTCGCTTATCAATAGTCTGCAGAATGGAGTACGACCGTTGTAGCCAGCGCTTCTGAGCACCCTACGCATAGGACGCATATTTCATAGGACGGCCAGATCGTTGTTGTGATTGAATGCTATACCGCTGTAAAATGCTATAAATTGTAAAAATGCTGCTATTTACATAAGACGATATTTCCTTTAGTTTTGTGCCTTTACTGTGCATTGAAAAATAATTTCTACCCATTTGATATAATTTTTTTTTCCCATTTCTACCCGTTTCTACCCATTTTAACATAAATCTAGTAAGATGCTCTAAACGACGAAAAATATACTGTATGATAGCCTTTTGATGTTTGTGAATGCTTATTATGTACTAATAAGGAAAGACATATATGTGACCGCGTCCGAGAAAAGGGACCTAGTGTGTCAAAAAAGGTGTTTTGAGTTAAAAGTGGATTCTGGTACCTAAAAGTGTGTAAAATAACATGAAATGGGTTAGATTCATGACAAAATTTTATTTATACTGCATCGCTTCTCTCAATTGAAAGAACATTCACACTAAGAATGCGTTGCGAAACTTTAAACGCGTTTTTCTCGGAACTACGTTTTCGCACACTAGGTCCCTTTTCTCGGACGCGGTCACATATATATTTTAAGAAGAATTTAAAACGGCACTTGATTTTAACCGGAAATGGTGACATTTGACATGGAATTTGTTCTGTTATTGTTTATTTTGCTTTTTTTTTTTGTTGTTTTAGAGAGAAAATGTTAATTTCTTTTTTAAATTATTTGTTAATAGGGAATAAATGTTGAATTGACACGGATTTTTATTATTACTGCTTAATTATTTATTATTTAACAACACTCAAATCCAGAAATAAATAATTCCGAATACTTTTGTGAGGGACAGTATGTATTTGTGTTCTTCATGGCAAAAGAAAAAAGAAAAATTAATTAATTCAATACATTCATAACTTAATGTGAATAATCAGTCATTAGCCTTTTCGGTGCAATGTGAAAAACGAAGCGAATATCTTCTAATTGAGGCAATTTATTAAAAATCTTTGGAGCTGAGAATGTATAAAAATGTGAAAAATGGTACGAAAGGTTTATTTATTAAACTCATATTGTAAGCACGTACATTGACATTTGAATATTCCTACTACGAATATTACCACTTTGCTTGAAGAATTCTCTTAAAACTTTAAAAACATATAAATGTCTGGTTGATAAAATATGCAATATGCAATAAATAGAAGCCAACTTCCAGCTAAACGATTTTTATTTGAAATAATTTTAATTCAATTTTACTGTGCAGTTAATAAGGGTTTTAAGGTATTAGTATACGAACCTGCTCAACCGTAAGATTTCCAGATCTTAATTTATCATCACGAAACAGAAAACAGAATTTATGTATATATCAGGAAAAACAAGTACAAGTACCTATCCCTGAGGAACACCGTTCTTTAATTGTTTCGGATCACTTGAGATTTCGTTTATAATAACTTTTTGTGTTCTACCCTTTAAATATGAATTCAGCCAATTGAAAATATTACCACGAAAACTAACATTAAAGAGCTTAGTTGGCAGAAGATCGTAATTCACCAGATTGATTGGTTGATTTCTTGTTATTTGAACATCCATACAGCTTAATACAAACCCTTAAGATGGCGTCCTCTGTTGACAAACCTGCTCTGAAACCAAACTGATTTTTACTGAAGAATTTGGATTTGTCCAAAAACCAAACGATTCGAACCTTCAGTAACTTTTCAAAAATTTTGGAATAGATTGAAAGAAGTGATATTGGCCTATAATTCGAAACATTTTTTCTATTATCTTTTTTAAACAGAGGTATAACTTCAGCACATTTTAGAAGTTCAGGACAACAACCTATTTCAACACTTTTATTAAATAGGAAGGACAATACATCAACGACATACCAAACAATATTTTTTAATAACCTGGTTGAACAGGAAGTTTTATTTTTTAGGGACACTATTGCTTGGTGAATTTCTCTTGGTGTAATTGCATCATAGACAAAACTATTAGGTTTAACATCATCAACGAGAATTCCTGAAAGGGTCGAGCAATTGCAATTCATATTTGTTGACCGATTTACAGAAGTTTTCATAATGTTTCTTAAGTTTACTATTATTTTAATGTTTCTTACATTTCAAGCTTAATTTTAATCTTTTTCTTAATTTTTGTTTTAAAAGATTGTTGGTCATTCAGGGTGTTAAATATTTTTTGTTACTTCAGAGATACCTTTGGAAAGTGATTTAATGTGTTTTTGAAGAGTATCCAAAAATAAATCAAAAGCAATAGAGGGATCAGTTTCGGAATAAACCGTTTCCCAACATTCAGAGGTTAAAAGTTCTTTCAACATCAAAAAATCTGTATAATATTTCACTATATCAGCAGCGGGCTTAAAGTTTCCAGAACGATTGTAAACAGATACCTTAACCATGCTATGATCTGTCAGCTTCAAATCGTATACTTTACCACTAAAAATGTGTTTATGTGTTTATTGTTTTGATATGAGATCTTAGAAAAATGTGGTCAATACAACTCTTAGAAGAATCAGTTACGAGTGAGTTCGTTTATCATACTCTTAAGACCATACGAGGCCATAGTAAACAAGTAGCTTTCAGTATCAATGTTAAATTCATTAAGAACATCAATATTGATATCTCCTAACACAATTAAATTTTTAGCTAAAGTTGTATCAAGAATGTTACTTAGTTCATCAATGAACACACATTAAGTAAAGCTGTGAAGTCGATAAATGCACAACAACGCGTAATCAATATCTTCAAAAGCAAACGATAATTTCAATATATCAGGGCTAGATATTTTAAGACAAGAACAGTCACACATGGTATATCCATTTTTCACATAAACGGTAACACCTCCAGCGGAATAAGACTCATTACAATTACCAAAAAGAGTGATCTCCGTATATTATACAAATCTAGTTCATTTTCGTACATACATATATCCAAATTTCACTCAAGCCTATTACAACAGGTAAATTCAACAACGAATCAAGGTGGGCTAAGAAAATTGAAATTTTTATTCTCAAGCTACGTATGTATGTTTTGATGTAAACAAAAAACAACATTCGACAGCTTCTGCTAGTCTAAAGGTGCATGTCCACTTGAGAGTAAAACTACTGCGAGTAGCTCTCAGGCCACTCTCGAGAGCAGTTTCGCAAGTGGACACGGTCGCGAGAGTAACTCGCAGAGATTTGTTTACAACTCTCAACTTTTCGATTTCTTGAGAATTATTTGTAAGTGGACACATGTGGTGCTAGCTCTCGGATAGCAACTCGCACAATTCAAACAGTGTCCGTATTCTGAGAGCGGCGGGCTGCGAGTATGGCATCGATTTGGAATCCGGAAAAGGTAAACAAATTAATAGAACGGTATGAATCCGAACAAACAGTGCCGGACTTAGGGGAGGGCAGCCTGGGCTACAGCCCCGGGCCTCCACAAAACCGGGGCCTCCACAATAGACTTCGAAAAAAAAAATCAAATTCCGACGAGTAAACACCACAAAAAAAAAATTATAATAATAAAAACCAAATCGCCATCATCATCAAACACAGGACCAACGAAAATGAACATCTTCGAACTAGATCTTCAATATACTCGGTCCCAAATAGTGGTAAATTGCAACCAGTTGCGTTTGGAATCGACCAACAACAATTACATTACCGGACCCAGAGCACGTCACCATGCTCGCCTTAACGAGCAACAAGAACAAAAACAAATATCTATTTCTCATCAACACGGTGAAAAACGTGCCCTACAAAAAAAATGGATATAGACACAGTCGCAAAAGTAAGTACATATATACCCAGGCTAATAACCTAAGAAATCACAAAAAAGTTTATTTATGTAGTATGAATTTCTTCTCACTGCAACATACGTGTTTTGTTGATTAGATATATGTACAACTGTTGAGAAACAAAATAACGGTAGTTTATATGTTGCTTTGCTTGGAAATCGAATGTTTTGCAGCCATGTGCGGAAAAACACGTCACAAAAGTAAGTGTATAGCTGTGTGGCAGTCGATCTTCAAAAAGTTTTTCGTGATTTTTTTGAATTTTAGTTGAAGTTTATAATTATTAAAAAGGTAAGTAAAAATAAATAAAATTTGCCGATTATAACTATTTATCTACACAAGCAACGTAGATTAAGATAGCCAGTTAAATTTTTGGAAAATATTTCTTTTGCATTTTTAAAGCAATCTATAATTCACGTGCGTCTTAAAAGCTACGAACATTGTGCCATCATTTTAATACTTTCGAATTTGTGTGAGCACACGTGAGTATTTTCATTTTTATCTTATAGTCCACAATATAATGTACATACATAGATAAATCGAATGTATCTATCTCTTACTTTTTTAGTGCATGTACATACGTAACTGGACAACTTCTCTATTGTTTCCATTTTCCATGTAAACTGCTCTAGACCCCCCATAAACCTTTTAAGTGTTTCAGCTAATATTTGCTTTTGCCTTATACTATCAACTTCACGACTATTTTCTTATTGGTTAAGGGCTTTTTCAGGCGCATGTTTTCTTAAATCTTAACAACTTTCTTTTAGAGTGGAATCATGAATGATCGTCACAGAACTCCTCGAATTTTTGCTAGTGGCTCCCAAAAGAGGAAATTGCAAGCGAAACGTGTAAAGGAATGGCTAAAACAGCCAAATTGACCAGTTATTTTGTGTCGTCAAATAAAGAAGAACTCCCTCAAAATACCAGAATAACAGCAGCAGAATCTATAGCAGATGGAGACGTTTTCGACACTATTCAAGATCATCCTGAAATTTCATGAGGCGACACCACACAATTTTCCAAAATTGATTATCAGAATCAAGAGCGAGCAGAATTTTGTGGTCTCAAAAATGATATTGGTCTTTGGCCTGACCGCATTACAAATGAAATGAGTGAATATTGGGCTGAAAAGGGTTCCACAGAACTTCAAAATTGCGATGAAGTATCTCTGCAAAATTCAATTCTTCAAAATCAGTCGCGAGATAGTTCCAACTTTGTTCGGAAATGTTCAAAGAATATGTTTACACGCCACAATAAAAATCAAGAGACTCTGGCTTTGCTTTTCTCCAACTACAGGGAAAATATATTGTTATGCGTGTAAGTTAATGTCTACTCAAAACACCAAACTCAGTGGAGAAGGCTTCAGTGACTGGAAGCATGCATCTGATCGTCTATATGAACATGAGATTTCAAAGACTCATTTGGAATCAGTAATGAGTTTAGTACAACGGGGAAAAATCACAGGACGCATCGATCAAGTCCTAGCGATACAAGAGGCACACAAAATGCTGAGCATGGATTAGCCTTTCGAGGTGACAATGAAATTATTGGTTCACCGAGAAATGGTAATTTGGGAATTCTGGTATTGCTAGCCGAGTATGAACCAACCCTGGCAATCCATTTGAAAAAGCATACAAATCAAGGAAGTGGTCATGTCAATTATCTTTCGTCTACGATTTGCGAAGAACTATTCAGTTCCATGGGTGACAAAGTGCTAACTGAAATAGTATTAAGAATTAAAAAATCTAAATATTATTCGGTGTCAGTGGATTCTACTCCAACTCTACTGTAGTTGTTCGATATATTGAAGGATCGCTGCCAAAAGAAAGATTTCTCACCTTTTTACCAAACTGCGGCCATACCGGCGAGGCCATAGCAAACGCTTTATTAACATTTTTAAGTGACCATCAAATAGACATTTTGGATTGCCGCGGCCAATCATATGACAACGCTGCAAATATGAGTGGTAAATATAAAGGACTGCAGGCTCTTATTTTGGAAAAAAAACATTTATCGGCGTTTGTACCATGTTGTGGTCATTCTCTCAATTTAGTTGGAAAGGCAGCTGCTAACTCTTGTCCATCGGCTGTTCAATTCTTTGATTTCGTTCAGAATTTATATACGTTTTTCACAGCAAGTACAGAACGATATCAAATTCTGATCGAAAAATTATCGCAGAAAAAAAGCGGACAATTTTACTTTTTAAAAAAGCTAGCGATACTCGTTGGTCTCGTCGAGCTGAAGCTACGAAAGCCATTGTCAATGGTTATTCCGAAATCGAAGAAGCTCTAACCAGCATCTCTTCTGATAAGGAGCAAAAAGACATCGTGAGGAATGAAGCATCGCACCTTTTACAAAGGATGAGTTGTCTCGAAACAGCTCTCTTTGCTATTTTTTGGAACGACATCTTGGAGCGATTCGATGCTACTAACAAGATGTTGCAGGACCCGAAAATGGTTCTTGAATCTGCAATGCGTGCATTAGAATCATTGAAATCATTCGTTGAATCCAAGAGAGACGATTTTGATAAATACGAGGAAGCAGCTAAAGAAAAATGTCATACTGACCAATATGTACAATCACGCACCAGAACAAGAAATGTGAGGTTGAAGCCACTCGATTACATGAAAGAACAAGACGCAAATCTGCCACCAAAAGAGAAATTCAAAGTATCCGGTTTCATCCCAGTGATCGATCAGCTGTGTGTTTCTCTTACTGAAAGATTGCATGCATACGAAGCTGTACGTTTGCGATTTGGATTTCTCAATCATATAGAGAAGATGGATGCTGCAAGTTTGCACGTTGCAGCAGAGTCATTGGTAAAGGTGTACAAAGATGATTTAGAGCCTAGTCTTGGTAATGAGTTGGTTCAATTTGTACCTCTGATCGACTTATACAAAAAAGATAATAGAAAAGACCAATCCACTGAGCTTTATTACTACCACATCCTTCAAGATCAAAATTTCAGAGCTACATTCCCAAACGTGGAAATTGCACTGAGAATGTATTTGGTTTTGATGGTGTCTAATTGCACTGGAGAGCGCTCATTTTCAAAAATGAAAATTATAAAAAATAGGCTTCGAACTACGATGGGACAAAACCGTCTATCAAAGCTAACCCTACTCAGCATTGAAAGCAATTTACTACGGGAACTGGATTTCAGCGAAATCATCAGGGATTTTTCGTCGAGAAAAGCTCGCAAGATTCCATTTGTAAGTGCTTTAATTTAATGTCACGGAATTCTTGTTTTTGTATATATTTATGTATGTATGTTTGTTAAGATAATTTTCTTGGTTTCGCAATAAATTATTGAAACAAACTAAAAAAAATGTTTATTTTATTTAGAGAAAATAATAGGGGGCCTCCACTCATTTGTTGCCCCAGGGCCTCCAAATTTCTAAATCCGGCCCTGCGAACAAATTCTATTTAATACATATCTTCCTGAATTTCGGGATAGAAACAAAAAAAAAAACGACATCATAAAAAACTAGGTGAAGAATTTTTTGTAGTGAAATAGAAATAAAAAGGTACTGTAGACTACCATAGGAATCACCTGCATGGAATGGAAAACTACCAATAATTACTTGTAATTTATAAAAAAATATTAAATACAAACACGTTCACGAACTGGTATTGCTTTCCTTAATTTTGTATCATTTTTAAAAATGGTCGGTCCACTTGACTACTTGACAACCGACAAACATTTCTAAATTGTTGCTTTCTTGTGAGATTATATCCCGCACCAAATTGACGTCGACAATCCTCCCAGGAAGATCTTGTTTTTTTACATTTATTTCGCCTTTTGAGAACAATACCAATAACAACCGCTGCCGCAACTTTTCGCGTATATGACATCGTGATGTCTGCTCTCAGCCGATAACTAAAGTGAAGTGGACACGGGTACGAGATTACTATCCGCAAATTTACTCTCAGAAATCTCGCAAACAACTCTCGATAGTAAGATATCAAACATTTCACTCTCAAATGGAAAGCTACTTGAGAGCAACTCTCGAGAGTTTACTAGCGAAGGTACTCTGAAATGGACAGGCACCTTAAGAACAGAACTAGCGAGATGAACTGGGTATTTACATGCATTAGAGTTTAAAAGTGGGAGAGAGCTAACTGCGTTCATACTTTGAGAAGATCAGCAGCACAATTTATTCTTACACAATTGTCACCTTCTTCTTTCCGCACAATGGGACTGTTTATCCCATTTCTCGTCCATACATATTTGTACTCTTTCCTTGTCTTTACAAAGCGTGTCACTCTACCTAGTTGAAGAACTGTTTGCAACATGGTGAATCTGAGCTTTGAAACGTGATGCCACACAACGTTCGAATCTTTACTGCTTCAGGTCGAAGGCGTACCTTAAAGGAAGTAGTGTTCGGTTTACCAACGTAATGGACGATCTCGTGACCACAAACAACTAGCATGGGTAATTGCCAAAAAGTGCTGCTACCGCAAACCGGTCGAATACAAATTATTATACGAAAATTGCATCAGCGCTGAACCCGGGTCGGTGACGGCTGATAGTTTCCCAACTATGTGACTGACTCCGTTTCCTCATCATCAGTTTGAGTTTTTCAAGGCCGTATATGAAGAGCCATGCGATTATTCGGCGGCATGTTCTCAAGGATTTCGATGACCCGGCAATGGTGAATCGATTGAGTTGCTAGTCGAATAGCCTCGATGGTGATAGCTTGCGTAAACGTCTTAACTTCTGCTAGTCTAACGTGCTCTTGGACGGACCGATTGTTAATGTCATCCACAAGCTGCATGACTGCGATGCGCTGTCATCTTTCTGACAGTGTTGCCTACGAAACGTGGCGAAACGATCCGTGAGTGACATGCTTTTCTTGACATTGAAAACTGAGCTACAGTGCTGAAGCCTGCTTATCATAATGGTACGATCAGCGGGATCAAGATAAGATAATACAGCTACACTTTCTCCGCGAAGCAACCTTGCCAATATATGGATGTGCTTTTTGTTTGGAAGTCCACTCATTCGCCTCGTTCGGGAATAAGTTACACGGATCACGGTGTGCTGAATTTGCTTGTGGCGGCGAAGAATTTTGGCTACCTCGTCGGTCTACCCCTTGTGCATCTGCGACGACTACAGTATCGGTTGCTGAGACATTTCCTTTCGGGGTAGTGCTCTGAAATACTTTCTGTATGTCTCTGTTGTTCTTCCTTCAGGTCGGTAATGTTTCCACGTTGCGTTCCATGCTTGTAGTGAGGGAATGCAACTTGGATAGATTTTCTATAAATTTTCAGAAAGTTCCTCCGTCATATCGAATCGATGATCCCACTTCTGACACGAGTGTTGGGTAAATGCCAATAGAGACGGCAATCGTCGAAAGGATGAGTAGAGATATAGCGATTACCAATGAAATAAATCTCCGAGCTTACAAGACACATTTTATTCACTTCAGCGGTCTAAACAGATATGTTTACGAGATAACCATAGAATGAATCTACGAAATTCATCTAGGCTGCTTACATTTATGACAGTCCATTTCATTGTGTCAATCATAATCGCTTCTGAAACCTTAATTCAACCTTATCACTTGCTTATAGCAACGCCCAAGTTAAGTTTTCAAACGAACAAAAGGTTTAAAAAAAAAATACAATTTAATTTTGATACCTTCCTAGTGAAGCGTTTACAACTGAATGAAATAGTCTTAATTCTAACAATGCATATTATATGTTTGCAAAGGTGAGTTCCAATAACTTGGACTTGCGGCGGATGTCATCCAGACGCATAGTTGCGGTAATTGGATCTCACCTGTGCAATCACAATTGTATTTTGAAATATTCCATTGGGTCATTGGGTGGAGGTGATAACGGGTTCTGTGTGCAGGTGGTGTGCGGGGGTCCGTTGGTTTAAGGTTGGGAAATATCTTCGGGTTAATGTCCCACTGGTATATGGTATGATGACCGGAAATAAGGTGGGGTGTTGCGGGGAGACATGTGCCAGGTATTTCAGCGAGTTAGGGGGCGACCGGGTGGTTGGTGGTTATCGTAACTCCCACGGGCAACATATGGAACAGTCCAATTTACACCTACGAGATTCGAATGTAATCCCATGCAATCATAATGTGAAAAGGTGAAGTGTGAGAATTAATTAATTCTGGCTCTAGCCTCGTAGTCATATTTCTTTATCGATTCCCTTAGGGCTTCTTGATCCTATTGTCCAAACGTGACTGGGTGCGAAAAACACTTGAGTTCATTACCCCTGTCTTAATGGATAAACTAAGCACGAATACGTGATTTTCTTCCAAGATACTCGTATCCACAGACCAGATACATGTGACGCGATATCCCCAGCCCATCCCATTAATGCTCCCCTTTTTAGTTAAATATTTATAAGAAAATCTGATTTGCCAATCCCGCAGCTAAGACCGATGAACGCAACACATCGCAACGCCATTATCATGCAAATTAAGGTTTAAATTTCAGGATGGAACGGGCGGATGAGTGGTTGGGGAAAGGCAATTGATTTAATTTTAGGTCATGGTTTCAAAACTGTTACTTGGCAATGCCATTCGGCACAAGGCATGCCTTGGGATTTTGATTAAAAAAGACGTAATTAATTAAAAAGTTAATAAGAGTAATTGGTGATTAGTGTTGGGTAAATGAGGAAGGGAGATTAAGACCAATCTGGTCAGAGAGATATTCCGGGGAAATATTCTTTTTTGCTTTTTATACAAAACTGTTTGTGTGCTTTTTAATTATCGAGATATTTCATGGGTCAGACGCATACAGTAGGTATGTAGCGTTATAGTTCTAACGTCAGGGCATAGAGATCTGAGGGTTATTTGAGAATTTTTTAATGCTACTTACGTCACGAAGCCATGTTAGAGGGAAAAAACAGAAATAAAATATTGTGCGAAGAGACTAAGAGTACGTAATTCCTGGTACCACAAGACCCATGAAAAGCAGCATGGAATACTTAGTTACCTCGAGCTTAACATCAATAAATGACTGCGCTTAGACCTTGTGTAGATGACAATATACCAGCACATTTCACATTAAATTGATGAAATGATAGGATCGCCGATGTTTTGTCAAAAGAAGCCCCTATCATCAGGGAGATGGATGGATATGAGTTGCAATATGAGGGCAGAAAACATTTCTAGACCAAGAATAATATGTAAAAGAATTATCCAGCAAGAGGTGTCATTCTAAATTTCGCATCATTGTTTAACTAATATCATCCACTTTGTGGTTTAGAAAGTAAATTTCGATAAAATACATTAATGATTAAGATTTCGATCAAATTTCTATTTGAGTATATTGCTTGGATCTTGCCTTTATGTACGAAATATAAGATCATTCAAATTCCTCCAAAGTAGTTCTTGCAGGATTCAAATTGAGCAAGGTGAGCTAAAAGCGAAGCTCGCCACAAACTAGCCGTTTCGGCACTAAACGAAACTCAGGAATACCGACCTATCGGATTCAAGCACGTCGCGGTCTCGTCATTTACGTTCGTAGATGTGGAGACGATAAATTTTAATATTGTTTCATATTTCTTTAAAGAAGTCCAAACCTAAATAGCAAATCAACCTATAACGAGTTAGACTCGCTATCCGATTCCATTACAAGAATTGTATCCCTTCTCCTCGCACTGATATCGCTATTGCGGGCGATTTCGATGCACGTAACTCTAACTGGCTTAACACTCAGGCCAGACAACACCCAAAGGAAGAAATGTTGAGACTTTCGCTGAACTTCGCTTAACTTGTTCCTACTCTTATCCTGATAAATATTCCATTGATGTATTGGCTCGTCAGACCACTGTGTCGTATCATCTTGCACTGAGATTCTTCATTCCTCAATGAGTGAGGAGTATCAAATCCAAAGCAAAAGCGAGGTACGACACGAGCTGCAGAGGCTATCGATTAAGGAGAGTTAAGTTCAAAGCAAGCCCCTCTAAAGAAAACTGGAACATGATTGCAACGTATTTGACGTTTCAAATCGTGTCAAAGCATTAAAGCAAAAAAATGCTACAATGTCCCAAGGCAAAAACTTAAAGTAACTGCAGATATACGTAAAGTACATAAAGAAATTTGCTTCATGTCCAATCCCCATGCTCAATTGCAGCTACTTAGATAAAGCCAACTGCTGCAAATTTGGCAACCAGCTCAATGTCCTCAGACTGCACTAGCTCTCTGCCTGACTCGAGAGCATCGAATATTCTAAAGGACAAATGCATGTTGGCACACAGGTTCAAGAACACTTAAGCGTGTTCTTCCACACTGGCAAAATCATAGAGATTGTAGAAGGCAGGTTTCATGTCTTCCTGCTGGGAAAACACTTTCGAGTCGTTACTGACTGCAAGTCAATAGTTGGGCTACAAAATAGAATCAAAATAATCCCATAGATAGCAGGATGGTGGCTCAAGCTCGCCGAGTTTGACTTTACAACCACTCACCAGCTGGGGCGTAAGGCAGGTTATGTGGACTCACTAAGGCGGTCTCTTGTGGAACCGGCCCACGAATTAAAAGAAGCCTCGATGTGTGTCATGAAATTAGCATTAATGATGAAGATTGGCTTACCACAATGCAGATCCGGAGCTTCGAGAGATCGTGAGAATTTCGAAAAACGACAAAGCATCGCCAACAGCCCAGCAGCTGCACAAACAATATGTGCTGAAGGACCCAAGACTTTCTCGAAAGGAGTACGGGGAATATAAATGGGTAGTGCCGAAGTATTTTGCGAAGATGTCATGACGAAGCAGGGCATATAAAACGCTAGAACGACTGAATAAGACATATTGGTTTTCACGAGCTACAAACTACGTGAAGGCGTACATAAAAGCGTGCCACCAATGTGCTTATGCGAAGAGAAGAGGTGGCCATACGGAGGGGAAGCTACATTGTATCCCCTTCCCCACGATTAACGTGCATAATTTAGGGTCTTTTGTCAAAAGATGGGAAAGCGTACAATACGTTTTAGTAATTGTTGACAACTTCACTAAGTACACAATTCTCTTCCTAATTCATTAAGCCAACACTAACCGGGTAATAAAGGCGCTCGAAGAGGTCACAAAATATTTTGAGTGTCCAGTCGCCTAATCTCCGATCATGGCATAGCGTAGACCGCTGCAATCTTTGAAAAGTACTTTCACGACCATGGGGTACAGCATATTTAAACCGCGACACATACATCAAGGGCCAAGTGGAATGGATAAACCGAACCTTGTTGCCTGTGCTGAAGTGTGGGCACGCGGCGGGTGAAGATTGGGCTACCTGTTTACGAAGGGCGCAATGAAGTCTTAACGACCTAGTATTTGCATACACCCCCCGAAGTATGACAAAAGATAAGCATATCCGAAAGAATCAGGTGTTGCAAAAGGAGAACTTTGATGAGAGATATCGAACCGCAACGGCATACAAGGTAAATGATTTCGTTCTAGTAGAAAAAGAAATTGCAGGAACTGGCGAATCGAGAAAACTAGAGCCGATGTATAAGGCCCCATATGTGGTGACGACGGTGTTGCCAAACGATGGTTATCTGATAGGAGACGTGCCCCAGATACAAAGGACCCATAGAAGGTAAGAAGGAGTCGTGAGAAACGATAAATTAAAACGATGGTACGAGCTACCGCGGAGCGGATGAAGACAATGTCGACTCAAGGGCAGCGCGAGGTCGCGATTGAAGCTGTTGCTGTAAGCCGAGCTGGAGGCCGAGCTGCAAGCACACCCTGATCGACGCCAGAGAGCACAGGGCCCGACTGTGCTCCAATTGTTTTGGCTAACAGAAGTGGTACTTCTTTCGAGGCCGACAAGAAGATATCGGAGCTTTTTCCTTTTATCAGTCACAGGCGTCTGAAGGTGTGGTCCACGTAACTATTAATTAGGAATAAAGCGGAATGGAATTATTAAGAGTGTGCGTTTTATTTTCGATACTGTTCCCGGGCACTCAAACCCCAGAGAGGTTTAAAGATAAAGAAAAGAAAATAACAGCCTCCAAACAAGAACACACTCATGACAGGGAAGACAAAGGTGTTTCCTTATAGCGAAATTTCATAATTCAAATTTAAAATTAGGAAAAAAGGCTTTCTTCGCTTTTTTTGTTCCTAATTTTTCAAGGAAACTCCCCATTTTAGAACAGATTAACGTACGGGGTAGGCAAAAATTATATCCCCAGTTCCAAATGCGGTTAAAATAAAGACTTTTGGAGATAGAAAAATGAAACAAATGCCAAAATATTGCAAGAAGTACGCCATTTTTTCGAATATATCAGTTTTGAACAAAACTCCATATAAATAGTCGCCATTTTGACGCTGATATTCTTTCAATCTTTTTTTCAAAGTTATCAATTACTTTTTTGAGTGTAACTCTTTTAATGCCTGCAATTTCTCTCCGGATCGCCGATTTCAATTCCTCTGTGTTGGCAGGCTTGTCTGCAAAAATCTTACTCTTCAGGGAGGCCCATAAAAAAAAATCCGACGGCGTTAAATCGGGACTACGCGGCGGCCAAATGAACTGTGTATTGCGTGAAACCAGTCGATTCTGGAACTTCTGTTGCAACAAATTCAAAACATCCGTAGAAATATGCTATGTATGTGGCGCCATCTTGTTGAAACCATGTGTGCGACAGTCGGACGTGTTTTTTCTCAGTTCGGAAAAAAATATATTTAACGTCATTAGATCGTGTTTACTATTAACCGTAGCGTTCGCTCCATGTTCTTCAAAAAAGGGGGGAACCGATTATCATCTTCGCCGACATTGCGCATCACACAGTAGCCCGGGGGGGATGTAACGGCCTAGCATGAGTCAGCTGAGGGTTTTCGTTGACATAAGATCGCACGTTTTATTTATTTACGTTATCCAAATCTACGTCTTCTTCTTCTATCATGTCTAAAAATGTGTTGCAAAAACTCAACCTGTTTGGCTTATTAGATAGCTTCGGTTCTTGTGTGAGCTGTTTAAATCATTTCGGATTATTCTTCTGAGGGAATTACGGCGACTTTTCAAGGCGATACTTTGCGAACTTCTTCTTAAGAGTACGTTGCGTAGATATCACACTTTCAACATTAGTTAAAAAGCACTCTACCGCGAAAGAACGTTGTTGCCTCGTCCACGACATCTTGACTACTAACCAAGTATTTGTATGTTAAATGGAGTACATTTTGACACTAGAGAGGATTGAAATCGTCTAGCTAACGTAAAGTGTACGATTTTGTCGCGCACTTGAATCAGGTGATATTATTTTGGTCCACCCTGTATATATGTATGTATGAAAAAGTGTACATGCATGTCTAGTAGAAATTGTGTGCACATCAACAGGTCAATCGGTTGAGCACGTTTATGCAAAAACGTCGAAGCGCAAGGCTATTTCACTTTCAGAAAAATTTGGTGTTTCATTTAGTACATATATTGTAGGCAGTGGCAAATGAGATAAAAAAATTTAAGGTTTGCCGAAGCAAGTTCAAACAGAAACCAAAAAAAAAAAAAAAAACTAAGAAAAACGAAATGCGGTGACGTGGATAAAGCAATGTTAAAAATTGTACAGATAAGCAAAAAAAAAAAATTACCAATCTCGTGCTCTATTATCAAATAAAAAGCTTAATATTTTTCTTAATCTTTGGGTCAACATAATTTTAAAGGCAGTACTCGATGGCTAGTTAAATTTAAAACATGGTGACGTAGATGATGATATGTGTCAAAATTGGATTTACTCGTAAAATATGCTTCCGAATTTACTGGACGGATACAGCCCTGAAAATATTTTTAAAGTCGATGAAAAGGGCCTTTTTTAAACGGTTTTCCCCAAAAACCACTGGCTTTAACAAACGAAAAGTACCATGGAGGGAAGAAAAGCAAGTCGAGAGTCACTTAATGGTTGGATCAAATATGGCAGATGATGAAAAATTGAAACTTTAGTAAAAAAATACAAAGCCTCGTTGTTTCAAAGGAATCTAGTCCCTGTAGGTTGAATATTTTAATAAGAAAAATTCTTGGATGACCGATGAACTTTTCCCTAAATTGATTTTTTTTTTGACAACTGTCTCAGATTTATTTAACGGCAATAGAGATCTTGAAACTATGGATCAGGCACGAGAATACAAATTCAATATTTTATATGTCACCACCGATATTTATAAGTTAGTAAGTAAGTTCAATGAATAAAGAGCCACTAATCGAGACAGACGGTCTTTTAATAAACGTTATAGATAGAGAGTTTTCCAAAAAGGACTTGACAACTTTTTTTTTAAATAAAACGCAAACCACTTGAGATATTTCAAAAACTTTATTATCGGCTTGAAGTACAATCAAAACATTTATGATTGGAACTCGACTTCGTTCATATGGCCATCGCGAGCGCGTTTGCAGTGGTCGATTCGTTGGACCCAATTTTCGATGACTCGGCCACACATTTCGGCCGAAACGGCCGCTATTTCGCGTTCAATGTTGGCTCTGAGATCTTCCAACGTCGTCGGCTTGTTGGCATAAACCAAGGACTTAACGTAGCCCCAAAGAAAATAGTCTAGATGCGTTAAATCGCACGAAGGAGGCGGCCAATCGACTGGCCCATTTCTTGAGATAACACTCTCATCAAACTTACTCTTCAATAAATCGATTGTAATGTGTGCTGTGTGGCTTGTGGCACCATCCTGTTGAAACCACATGTCGTCCAAGTCCATAGATGATTTTGCGATGAAATTCATCATCTTCTCCAGAGCCCAATCGGAGAACGTACGTCGCTTCAAATGGTCCATCGGCTTCAATTCTTGAGTCAGCTTGATCTTGTATGGGTGTAAACCAAAATCCTTACGCAAAATACGCCATAATGTGGTCTGAGTAATGCCCAATTCTTGAGAACGCCGTGGAATTGACTGATTTGGATCGTACGGACGCCTGAACAGCAGCGATATTTTCGACACTTCGACCAACCCGTTGTCTCATTGACACGGCAAAATCACACAACGAATATGTAGACTCAAATATTTGCACTAATCTTGTTATTGCCTGTCTACTAGGGCGAGAATTACCACCGGAAATTGGAGTTAACGCTCTTAAAGTTGCGGTCACCGACTCCGAATTGCGGTAGAAAATTTTTATGATTTGCAGACGTTGCTCGTTCGTGTACTTTACCATGATTAAAATGTTAAGTTTACTGAATAAATCGACAATGACCGTTTGATGATTAGTGACAGGGTGCGTTCACAAATTAAATTCAAAGCTGTCAAGTCCCCATTGGAAAACCCTTTATGAGAACTGCATTTGACAATTTAGGAAGTTTTAATGAAACAAGATATTAAACGTCATATGATTCATATTTTCAAGTTTAAAAATTGGAAGACTTTTATAATAGAACAAAACAAAAATGTTGTGCAATTCAACATTAATATGTTTCTAATTCCAAAATAAAGAGATTTACAAGTACACTTGTTGTATTAAAAAAGAAAATAAAATTTTCTATATTATAACTAATTTCGTATAGAACTCATTTATAACGCAGCAATTTTTTTTTGTTCCTTCAATTTCGTTATAAAGGAGTTTGACTGTAGTAACAAATTAATACTTCTAATACCCAATCCTGTTTACTGTCACTTAAGCGACATCTTAATTAACCAACCATTATCCATTAATTGTGATTGTGTCGTTGAAGCCGAAAAACTTTCAATCCTTGGGAGGGGAGCTTTTTTTGTCTCCATTTCAACAAATTGCATTAAAGAATGCCACCGCAATACCCGGCTCGCTAGAAATGCCCATCAGTATATCCTTAAGTCTCTTTTCTAACGTGTAGTTAAATTCAGAGATTTTTTTAGTCGAACAACACGAATATGGAATGATTTTTCCAACCCAACATTCTCCAATATTTCCGAAAACGGGTCGTGCTGTGTGATAAGTAGTACCGTCTTATTGAATCCATATGTCTTCCACATTGAAATTTTTAAATTGGGGCCAAGAAAAATTGGTAAGCCTTTGGCTATGACGGTCAAAATGAGAACCATAAATAGATTTAGATCCTTTCCAATACTTTCACTAACGGCAGCCATATATTCTGGAGAGCATGCATTTCGATGACGGATATGCCCTAAGACTTCTGTAACAGAGTCAGTCTTCTCGTTTTTTTTAACAAACCTACTTTCTGTCATTAGTAGGGACAATGATGTCGACTATAATCTACTTATAATGCGTGAAACAGGCTTACTACGGACTTTCTTCCACTACTTTAAAACGTTCAGCAATTAGTAAACAATCCACTCTGTAATATGGTAAACCTTAAGCTCAACATACATATGTAGTCTCTTATGACACTTAGACTTTAAGGTACTCGTATGTGATTGAAACAGGAATTTAAAATCCAAACCGTGAATTGGATGACGCTGAATTACAGCTAATAATTTTCATTGCAAATTTTTAATATTCGTAGGCAACAACTAGTGGGTGGAAACTAAAAAAGGTATAGATTCCAACTCGTTGCTCATACGGCGAGATTTACTGAAATTGTTGCTACCATAGAGTGGGACTGAAAATCAGGGTGTACCCATTTCAAGACGATCATAGGAATTGGTCATCTCCGCAACTACTATGCATTCCAGTTTACATAAAGATCTAGGTCTTCATATTTATAAGATCTAGTTCATACGAAAATAGAAGCTATGAGTCCACGCACAATACCATGCTTTTGCTGACATATACCTATATACTGGAAGGCTGATTTCTCGACATGGAGACTTCGGTTGGTGCCAAAACTCTTTAGTTTAACTCTTATTGGTGAAAAATATGAATATTTCTTGGCAAAGTGAAGGCAGGTGTTTGACTGAGATTCCATTACTAACCTTCGAGTCTGCGACGTAGAATAAAATAAAATTGTACCCACTTTCATTTAGTTTTTGCATTTTTCTGTTATTCTTGTTGGATAACCTTTTATTTAAAACAGACACCACAAAGGGAAATATTTAACTTCTCCGAAACTTTACTGCACCTTCTACGCTAATTGTCTGATATATTTTCTAAACAAATAAATACTGGCCAACTAACGACAATCGCTGTAGTTGACAATATACCGATCTAGAATCGTTAAATAAAGACATAAAAATTTTGTATTTAAATAAAACACAGAATAAATAAGATATCGAGCTAAGATGTATCCCAGTGGCAAGTTTAATTTAAGTATAAAATCACGTCCACATGTTCACTGCGAAGACTTTTGCCGGATCTCTTCTTTAGAGTCAATTTAGCAACGTTCTTCCATCATATCGCCTGAAGACTCTTCCATGATAATGTTCGCCTAACGATGTTGGTTCTCTGTCATATACCAGCGACTTAACGTAATCTCATAAAAATAAAGCAGTGCCATTGATTCCCATGGGCTAAGTGACAACTTGGGCTGTGTATTTTTAGAGCTTTCCCCTTAATAGATCAATTGTTCGACCAGCATGCCAAAAGTATGGCACCATCTTGTTAAAACCAACCTTCTTTCTAAAGTTACGAATATGGTGATAAATTGTCAGCTTGTCTTGAAGTGCGTATCGTTTCCGTAGTAAAGATCCGCTGGTGATTGATGGCTTATCTTTGTTCAACCTCTATATTTGTAAAGCATTTGATAAAGTTTGGCATCAGGACCTTTGACGAAAAGTGTACGTTCATATTGTCGATAAATCTTTTCATCTATGTATTAGAAATCATTTTGGGTCAGTTCCATTCAAGTTATTTGGAATGCTTTCAAATATGATATTCACCAAATAAATGATGGTGTTCCTCAAGGCTTTATTCTATCGCCGATGTTCTTCTTCATTTTTGCCATAATTATGAACCATCTTGATTGTTCCATGAATTTCGGAAGTTTTTTCGAACTTTTGCAGAGACCGATGGGGCAAGTTTTGGCACTTTTAATGATCAAGAAACTTGATTTTTTGAGTTAATTTTATGTTGTTAAAATAAAGGTAGTTCAATATTTTTACACAAAATTCGTCGCAATGTAGACTTAAAAAATTCCCAATTCCTGCGGTCAGCGTGAGATCAACTGCCCATTTTGAACTGAAACATTTACGGCTGCGATATTCTAGGAACTTCGACCAGTGCGTTGTCTCAGTAACACGGGAAAATTCCATAGCACACCCTGTCTGATGGAACGCTTATGACATCTACCAAGTGGCCACCACCGACTTTAAATTTTGGTAATATTTTTTAATCATTTCCAAACGCTACTCGTTCGTGAACTTCTTCATGATAAAAGCGTAAACGAATAAGAAAAAGAGTTTTAAAGGCTTGTGAAAATTTAGTGTTCCATTAATTTTTGAACGTGCTTCATACATGACAGATAATTCTATCAAGACTCTGTACAAAAAAGATGGTAGCACTGAACATTTAAGACTCTGGTGTATTCTGGCCTCAATATTAATAACAGTCTTTCATTTTGTTTAACCCTGGTCGGGCTCTTTTCTGATACATAAGCTCATTTACCTGATGAATAATAGCCTAAAGAAAAAAAAAATTTCTTCTGCAAATGTAATCAACACACAAATGTATGATCCCATTGAAATAAATTTCAATGCTTCCATTTAAAAGAGAACCATGCTCGTACGAGTTAATGAATCTTTCATCCATCTTCCCATGTGGTGGGTTCCTTGTATTACTTCAGCCGTACATTTATGGTTAAGTCGTGCGATGAAATTGAAGCTGATTTATCAGGGCGTTTAGTGGCTTGTTTGGAGCTTCATAATATGTGAAGTATAATGATGGAAAACCCCAGAGTGCATTGTAGTCATGCTTTGTATGTTAATGGCAAAAAGTTTACGCTGATGGAGGCGGCGGGACTGAGAAAGGAGCCACAAATTTATTTAAGTGCTTGGTTTGAAGCTTTGTATGGCTGGAAAGGAAGCAAGGGATCAACAGAGATTATTGCGCCTGAATAAAGACAGTATGTGTGGAATTAGGAAGAATTAAATTTCGATAAGGAATTATACTTTAAGCGCTTTAATATAAAAAAGAAAACTCACAGAAGCATTGTTCCTCATCAAAAGTTGCTACGACCTATCGTCGTAGACCATCTTTGGAGATTTCCAAGAAACGAGAATTATGGTATTTTTTACAAAGATTTCGTATTTCAATTAATCCGGATAAGCCTCTATCCTAAAAGGAAAATTTAAGTCGAGAGCACCTCAACGAGAGTGTGTGACTGGATAAAGTATTCTGTTCATCTTTAAAACATCCAACAAAGATAACAGTCAACTTGAGAGTCGTCGGGGTTCTCAATAATCCAATTTCCACAGTGAATGTTTTTATGATTGGATACAATTCACTTATTTCGAATCGATAGCAGTTCCTCCTCAATTGTGTCTTAAGGTGAAATGCGATTTCTGTTTCCATATGGCAAGCAAAAGGAAACCTAAAGCTCCAAAGACAAATGTCTTCTCTGAAAACCTACAACTCCTGCACATCGACTCATGCCATGCACTTTTCAGTCAAATATCGAACTGTTCTGACCTTAAGGAGGTCCTTAATAAAAAAGTGCTCGACATTCCTCTTCGTCCTTGTTCCTTCACATAACAGTCTGCTGCACTGTTTATAGTGCTTTTTAATAATTCCAATCGTAATTGCGAAGTCATTCCTTTTGAGAACTGTGGACGAGGTTTCTAGCTTAATTTGATTAACCGAGGAACAGAAGAGATGAGAGTAAGTGTGGGGTGAAGCACGGCCAAATTTCAGGTCGAAAAGTTATCTAGAAAGTTAATCAACTTTGCTGATACGAGGTTACTGGATTTTGCGAAGGAAGCAGCGTATGTGCCCGACAGTTGATTTCACAACAGACGTGTGTATGTAGCTGCCAGGACTTGTAACCTTGATCACCTGCAGTAACCTCCATCTGTCGTCTTCTCTTCATGCGGGACAATTGTTAGGTGTTACTTCAAAGAGACTTTCTAGCGTCTGGGTGATTTCGTCTGGGCTTTCGTCTGGACTGGTGTGGAAATAAATTTTCATCAAATTAAGTAAATTTTTTTTTGGAAAACTCTTTAGTCTTTAATTTTTTTAGTGTGTGATAAGGATCAGTCGATGGGAGTTACGAACGGAACACAATATTGTTCATGTGACCACTACGGCTTCTGTTGCAGGTGATCATCCGAAAATCAATGGAGGCAATTTTAGTTCAGAATCGACATTTGCGGCAATTAATCGCCGTTAAATTGTTGGCCTTTACTCTTCATATGACTCCCCAGAAAATAGTCTAAAAGCGTCAAATCGCCTGAATTTGGAAGTGAAACAACTTCGTCTATAAACGAAATAAGGTGACCATCAGTAAATTCCTGCCCATTTTTCGTCACCAGCGATGACCCTTTTAGAAAATCTGGATAAGCATTCAGGTCATTCAACAACTCTTGAGAACTACTCATGCGACGATTTCTTTGGTCAAAATTTAGTACTTTCGGAGGAAACTTCGCTACACATTTCACGCTCAAAATATCTGAAAAAAAAATCATTGCACGAGCCAACGGATATGCCAATAACCCCAACAACTTCTCTGATAGTGATTCAACGCATCTCCATAACAATTTTCTTTACTTTTCCAAAGTCTTCATCCGTTGTTAACGTGCTGGGGCAACCCGCGCGGGTATCAATATTAATATCTTCTCGGACTTCTGTGAAGAGCTTTCTGCTCGGAATAGATTCGTCAAATACCCCTGCCGGTAAGTAAAATGGAGCACAACATTTTGTACAAATTTTTTGATCCATTGTTTTCAATAGTAAAAAATCTCCAAACACACCGAAATATTTCTTACATTTCTGTCCGTGAAAAACAAACTGAATATCCGAAATGGCTTACAATGTCAAAATATGTTAGGGGACATGAGTACCAATATAAAAAAAAATGGAAACAATGAATTATTAATTAATGTAGATTGTAGGGTAAAACATGGTTTTAACGGCATAGACATTAATGAATTTAAAAAAAAAGTAAATTCTGTTGCCTTTGTAATAATGTAAGTTGATTAAGCAAAAATTGGAATAATTTTTGTATCAACATAAATCAGTTTGTTAATCATTTAAAAATAAAAGTCCTCGAAGAGACTAATATAGAAGAAGAGGAAAAAGATTTTCACAGAATTGACGGTTTGATGGCGGAGTTTTTAAATCGAAATAAGCATAGAGTAGGGAGAATTCTGATGTTCATTCGCAATACCTTAACCGATACTCGTATATCTTTTGAAAACGCATCGTAGAAAAATATAAAAATTCAATTCACAGAGGGAAATATTACTACATTCGCTGTTGGCGTATACAGGCCTCCAGAGGCCACCAACCCTCTACTTTATATTGTAGATTCCCAAATAACAGCCGAGGACCAAATAGACAATGTTACACATATAAGGATATCTAACGCGAATCGGTTAGATCTGAATTCGCGTTCCCCATTTGCACCAAATTCCAGCCGTGAAAGCGGCTTTGGAAGCCGAGAAATGCACCCGACTATAAGCCCTACGGGGCGTATACGTAACATTTTCAAACTTTTTGTACCTACTCCATTGTGGGCTCGGGCAGCTAGGTTACCATGAATGAACTACCCGAGATTTGACTGAATCGGTTAGATCTGAATTCGCGTCAACTGTTTGCATCAAAATGCAGTCGTGAAAGTCGTTCAAAACTTGGACCACTATTATTTATACTGTATACAAATGAATTGTTACGCACCTGCAAACAATCTATTCCTTTTGCTTTTGCTGACTATATTGCACAGTATGCTACAGATCGTTGGAAACTGCGATTGCAATAATGCAAAACGAGTTTAATGTTGCAGTCAGTTGGTGTCACAATAGCGGACTAGTGATCAATGCTTCTGAAACTAAATTAATGCACATTCGACGCCATAAGTTCCCTCCAACATCAAGGTCGATATACTTAAGCAATGACGCATGCAGGAACACCCAAAAACAATTTATCGAGATGGTTGATAGCTATAAGTACCTGGGCGTTATCATTGTTGCCATTTTCTCTGTGAAGGCTTTATATGCCCTGAAACAAGTATATAGGTACTATTCACTAGTGGAGTCTATAGTGCGATACGGTATTCTTGCTTGGGGAAGTGCAGCCACAACTCATATCCGAAAATTGCAAGGGTTATAAAATATAGTGCTAAAGCAAATTAACAGCACTACTTCACGAATCTATGAAGCCAGCTTTAAAGTTCTCAAGGTCGAACTTATTTTCAAGGTCTCGCTAATTTTGAAGTTCTATGATGACAACCGATTTATTCGTCCAATTAACGATGATGCGAACACCCAAGGGACGCTCCAATTTCCCATAAATTTCAACATTTACGGCAGCTGAAATATAGCGTTCCATCAACATTAAATGCGTTGCCCCGGAATTTATTAAACATTGAAAACGTCAAAACCAGAAGGCAAATTATAATTTTTTTTTTCCTTAGATGATTTAAATGTAAATTAATTTAATAAATCAAACAAAATGTGAATTATTTGATGAACTAAATATTTATATAAAATATGCTCACTTTAGATATATTATTCAAATTTGTTAGAGACAAGCGAATGCTTCGCAGAAATTTATATAAACTGCTAGGATATCGTGAAGAATAAAAAAAACTTAATCCAATCTAATCTAATTGAAAAAGGTTGAAGCGGGAGTACCCCTGGGGTCTATATTAGGCCCTCTCTTCTTTATCGTTGATGTAAATGATCAGTGTGGCAAAACTGAATCGAATTGATACAAATACGAAATAATCTAGTTACGGCCTTCGCATCTACTAAGAACACATTAGAATATGATTTCACAGTTTTTTAGTGTCTGAATAAAAATAAGCACAAGGAGACATCTCGTCTTTAGGCAGATGCTCGTGCAGACTTTATTGAGATAATGATCGAAATGACACTTGCAATGATGTAGACTAAATATTCAAATGGGATGACCACATAAGGTACAGCTGAAAGCGAACGTGTACGATACCAGCCAGAAACACTAATTCGTCATCTTCCATACCTGGGACTTATGGGAGATTTGTCCAACAATTAAAGTGATTTTTTTTTTGTTATACTGGTATTCGGTTTGTTTTTTACGCACAGAAATGTAAGATATGGTTCGGTGTGTTTGGCGATTTTTTTACTATTGAAAATAATCGACAAAAAATCTGTACAAAATGTTGTGCTCCAATTTACTTGCTGAGTGTGGCATTTGACGAAACTATTCCGAGCAAAAAGCTCTTCACATACGGTCGAGAGAAAATAATATTGATGCCTCCGCGGGATGGATAAAAATGTTGAAAAAGTGAAGAAAATTGTTATAGAAAATCGTTGAATAACTATCAGAGAAGTTGAGGTTATTGGCATATCCGTTGACTCGTGCAATGAATTTTGTTTCAGATAATTTGGGGATGAAATGTGTTAGCGATTTTCTTCCGAAAGTGCTAAATGACGTGAATGCCTATCCAGATTTGCTAAAAGTGTCATCGCTAGAGACGAAACATAAGTAAGTGGTTATACCGAAACCAGAGCCCTAAGTTCGGTCAAATACTCATAGTTTTTGCGATTTGCCACTTCGCTTGAAGAGCTCAATACTATGACAAAAAGCGCATATTAGTAGTGTTTCAAAGATTGAAAAAGGCCTTGGCGCAAGTATATTATATTAGGGTTGATTAGTTAGAGGAGGACAAAATAGATATTGATAAAAGTTACCTTATTTTTTTAACAAACCTGTTATATTGCACTTTACAAAGAATTTAAATGGTTGATCAATTTAAGCCTCACAGGCAGTAACTGTGATGTCCCAGATTCTTGGCTGTCCGCCATTCTATAGCTAATTGCAACTGAATTTGATCTTTTCCCATTAATCACATTTTTGGAGGGTGGGTTAGTAAATATACAAAATTGCAATATTTGGAGGCGAAAAAATCCACACGAGATTCACGAAAGCCAATACATCCCAACTACGTGGTGTGCCTTATGGGGAAGCCACATCACTAACCTATACTTGATGAATGATGAGGTTGGACATGCACTTATATTTTCCCAAAATTGAATGAAAAGTTTGTGAGCGATTAACTGGAACTATTCGACACGGTGGCAGACGCGATGGCAGACGCGATGGCAGACGCGATGGCAGGCGCGATGGCAGACGCGATGGCAGACGCGATGGCAGACGTGATGGCAGACGCAATGGCAGACGCGATGGCAGACGCGATGGCAGACGCGATGGCAGACGCGATGGCAGACGCGATGGCAGACGCGATGGCAGACGCGATGACAGACGTGATGGCAGATACGATGGCAGACGCGATGACAGACGTGATGGCAGATACGATGGCAGACATGATGGCAGACATGATGGCAGACATGATGGCAGACGTGATGGCAGACGCGATGGCAGACGCGATGGCAAACGCGATGGCAGACGCGATGGCAGACACGATGTCAGACGCGATGGCAGACGCGATGGCAGACACGATGTCAGACGCGATGGCAGACGCAATTTTTTTTTTTTGTTTAGATTAGATTAGACGTTGGACAACCCCAGTACGGGCAGTGTAGACACCAAGACTTGACTTACATATTCAAGACGAAGGAACTACCGTTTCACAAAACCGAAGGCGGAATTGGTATGTTTACTAATGTTGTCGATGTGAAGATGAAAGTTAAATTCTCGGTTACAGAGAGACTAAGTCGACCAAAAAGTTGACAGAAGAAAAAACTTCATTACAGATAATGCAGGTTGTAGGAAGTGAAGGGTTGCTTAGGTTGGACTGGAGGGAGTAGGGAAATTATACGGTTGGTTATTTAAAGCTTAAAAATGAGAGCTCTTGATAACACAATAAATATCAATAATGGTTAAGATACATATCCGTGGGCCGAGGTGACTGCCTTGGGGGACTGCGGAATCGGAATTAATTGGATCCGAAATAGAAGATGTGAAAATAATGTTGTACTGACGGTCTTTAAGGTAGAATAGGTGGGAAAGAAAATTTAAGAAATATAATTTGATAAGAAATTTTGCCGGTCTTGCTGAAGCCTGCAACAACCTCTACTTCTTTGCCATCCCCAAGTACTAACAAGAATTGGGAGACAAACTCAATTAGGTTAGGGGTTGTCGATGAAAAAAGATTGTATTGTATCAACTCAAAGAGTTTGGGAATGCGAAAGGGTTGCGATATGTGGACACTTCATTATTTCGTCCTGTTTTGTAGATTGGGATAATGTTAGCATTTTTCGAAAGCTGCGGAAAGAGTCTCTCTGGTATTTTGAAATAAGACTGTGTGTCTTATGGAGGGAAGGCTATCAGGACCGGACTAGAGTCGTTCTTTAAGTTACGTGTTTTCTAGATGACTTCTGCTGGAACTATATTCGCTGGCGCTAGAGACGTCTGAGGGCAGTATTTCATATAACGAAAATAATCATGATCCGGTTGAAGGGATTAAACGTTGAAAGATCATGGTAGGAAATTTTGAGAAAATTAAAAGTAGAGGTATAGTTATCAGCTTTAAAATTGGTAAAAATGCTTGGGATCGGGGATTACATTTGGTTCAAATATCAGAGGTAGAGAGCGGATAGAGAAGTCCAGCGCTGGACTTAAAGTATACCTACCATGATGTGTTTCTTTATTGCGAACGGTGTGTACGAGTAGTTCAAGGGTGGACATGGGCTGCAGGTTTCTTTTGTTGAATATGGGACAGACAGACATACAGATAGAAGACTAGAAGAATGATTGTTAGATGACCTTACACTGACAAGTTGTCCTAAGCAAGCAGTCGAAAAATAATTGCGAGATATGGTATTTATACTCGTGGAAAAAATCGGACAGAATGAAAGAATACTTGGTATTCCCTTGAAGATATTCCTAGAGAGAAGAAATATAATAAAATACTGAGACCTAGACACTCCACTAAACTTTATGTTAATCTTTTGTTGTTCCTTCATTGTGCTCATCATCCTTGTGATTTTGTTATACGAATTACTTATTCCCTTCAATCACAAGCAACATAAAGCCTTACAATTTGTCTTAGATCATGATGCAGAGAAAGGCATCACTGGCAGAAAGTCATAATTCAAATGACACGTGCAGCTAATGAGCTGGAAAATAAAAATATGCGTTCGAGTATAAGTTATGATGAAGTAATGACATCTGCATTATCCCCACATTATGGCAAGGTAAAACCAAAAACATATTTTACTGTGAAAAAGCTCTCAGTTTCCTATTGTACTTCGAAGAAATTTTGTACTTAATCTATGAATCTTGGTTGAAAGTCGAATGGATTTTGTCAAAATGCCAGTCAATCAGTAATAAAAAAATGTGCACTCAGTTTCACAAGATATCTTCCTCTTGGAGTAAGCTTAACATTTAGACAATAGAGCTGTTATATCAGGTCAAAATATAAATTGAATATACAGAATAAATATTAATTTAATCTATTCAATCTAGTCGGAGGAAGAATTTTAAATGAGTACTGTCTCGGAGCGTCTCAAAGTGGCAATCGAATATAAAAACAAAAAGGAAACGAAAGGTTAAGTAATTCGTTTTATCATCCACCCGCACGTATTCTGCCGAAAATGATTTAAGGATTGTCAAACAATCAACATCCATTGTTGTCCTAGAATGTCACTCAACAAATTTCAAACACTTATCTCAGCTACTTAAGTTCAATGCCAACGGATCAGGACGAAGTTCCATTGGAAACGGGATGTGATTTTGTTACAACAGCTATAAGATGAGACGAGCTGATGAAGAGTAAGATATTGTGATATATTGTAGTTAAAAGCCAAGTGAGTCTTGCGAATCTATCACTTAATTCGAAAAGTCAAGTGGTGAGCTCTACCTCGGCACGAGGTTTCACTTGAAAACTGCGAGTAAATAAAATCTACTAAGTCAATCGTTATCAAATGGCTTTAAGTAGGTTTGTATGTAAAAGTATGGCTATATGCTTATCATGTGGCAACTTTAACTTAAGGATAAGTCTTACGAAACAAAGTGGAATGGAACATGAGAATATCTCCGAAAGCTTTCGAATTTTCGGTAGAACTTTTTACTTTATACAACATTTGTGCTAGCCAATGGCAAAGCATTCGGAGCACGTGTTACGTTAAAGCAACAGGATGTTGCAGCACACCGTCGTTTATTTATATACATATGTACGAATATCTATGTATCTGTACATAGTAAAAAGGAGCTGTTTCGACTTCGATTTAAATGTTATCGTTAATTTCCACCTTAATTTCCGAAGGAGCACTCGCTTACGTCCCTCTCCTCATGTTTTGACGTACACGTTTCTCATTAATCGAGCTTTTCAGCGGCTTGCATGCACTTAACATAGCAGATTCTTTGTAAATCATAGAACTAACAGTTTGTCATAATTGAGGGCAAAGACGACAAGTGCAGCTCGAAATAATTCAATTTCACTGCCGCATGGTCCTCTTCGCTGGCCTCGACAGCCTATTCAGCGAAAATGAATAGAACAAACTCCACATAGCCTGATTGTGGGAAGGTGGTTGGAAGTGATTTGGTTCGTTGGATAGTTGTTGTGAGATCATTTAAAAATGTTTTCGAAGGGAAAACCTGTAGAAATTAAAAACATTTTGAAATAACATGGCAATCTACCCATGTTTGGTTTGTAATTCTAGGGAAGTTGCAATCCTTAACTTGGCATGAAATATTGAGTTATGGTCGTCAATGTAGAACAACGAAGTTATCGGGCTGAGTTGTCAGGAAAAGTTTTGCCGTGGACATTACCAGATTTAAGAATTTAACGCTTTAAGCCAATAGGATTTTGAGATATAAAGAAAACTAAGGACATTTTTTCTGCTTCTATTCGGGGTTCGGTGAAGAGTCAAACTAAAAAGTTTTTTTTAAAAGGATGGTTGGAAGATTTAAGAGTAAATAAAACAAGTTGTGTGTGAGATACCAACTGGTTTTGTTTTTAGTTGAAAAACATTTTACAGCATTTAGTCTGGGAATGTTTACTTTTAGTTTCAGGGGCAGCTGTATTTTAAATTGGCATTTGCGGAAGTGAAAACGCAAAAAGGCTAAAATCTTGTTAACTTGTTTGCTTTGGATTTTTCCTTATACTCTCATGTACGACAGCAACTTTTTCATCGAATCGGAGTCATAGATAATTATTTGTGAAGCAGGTTGACGAGATTTTGTCCACGAATAGTCGAACAATCGGTTCGGCAGGAAGCTGGTCCAACGGAGCTAATTTTCTGTTAATTTTTGTCGTTTCTAAAGCGTATGGAAGGGAAACATAGTTCAGTATAGTTTAAGTTTCTGATCATTTCATATGTTATTTTTCTTTTCTTTTTTATAGGGTTCGCGCAGGTTCAAGAGTGTACGCTCTTATGCAGTTTGTCACACAACCTGGACGAGGTGCAGATGGTTTGTGTCGAAGATGTTCGTTCACTACTCTCCGGGGGTGGTTGTCCCAGGTAGGATTTTTGGAGCGATGCGACTAAATTTGTCGCAATGGTTGCAGTTCACAGTAACTTTTTTGTTTCCATGTTATTATGATGTTATATTAGAAATACCAACACAAAGTATGAATTTTGAAGTGATCTTATACTGCAAGTGTTATGCCTTCGTCAGCATTTTTGAATCATCTCTCATTCACAACTGAATTTGTTGCACAATTTTTCCGTATAGGAATTGTTGTTGGCTGTAGACAGACTTGAACTACAGACCTTCCGCTCAACAGTCGGTGATGATTACCATATAGAATTGAAAGGGAAAAAAAAACTCATGCACAAAAATGATGTTGCTCCTTCGAACGCCAATGAATTGCTTCTCGGCAAAAAGGAAAACGAAACTCAATCACTTATCTCTGTTGGTTTTGTACATTATCAACTGTAGCAGATTTCTTAACTAGTAGTGAATTTTTGTAACTTCTTTACTGTTCGGCCGTCTAGAACTATGATCGTCCCCGAGCTGAACCGGGGCTTAATATGAACGAAGGGTTTTTGGCTATATTTACACTCCTTTGTGTCTCCGATGAGATATCGGTCATTAGGGAGCCAGTAATTTCTTGTTCTTTCTCTGCACAATGCTGTCGTAAAGCAACCAGATCTCCTTCGTGGTAGTGGATACAATTCGTTGTAGTACGATTCGTTGAGATTTTGCAATGCTTTGATGTTGTTGGACGTTTCGTCAACAATACGAAACAAGTTGCGCTCCGTGTTGTTTACTTCAGCCAGCAAGTCTGCAAGCCTGTCCAAATTTTCATTCACGTAAAACAAAGCAATAGAAGGAAGTTCCTTGGTAGAGACATTCTCCACATTATTCATGCCGTACTCAAATCTACAAAATACCTGGTCCCATTCTGACTTGGCATCACTAAACTTGGCGAGCATTGGTCGTAGCGTCCTCTCAACTTGGCCATTGTCCCTTGGAGTGGCAGTGGCGTTTAGACATTGGTGGATATTGGCTTCCTGGAGAAACCGACGAAACTCGCCCGATGTAAATAGTGTACCTCGGTCAGAAATAATTCTTGCCGGCCGGGCCGACTATACCAACGGCGGAATCTGTCGATTTACATGCGAATAGCTTTATTATCTTAGTAAATCTAAACTAAAAAATCGACGACGACTAGTATCTGACGGTTTCTGCGTTTTGTCATCTCCAGGGAGCCGAAGTGGTCCAAGTGAATGGTTGAGAATGGCTCGTTTTGTTTCTCCATGCTACTCAAATATCCTTCCGCCTTCCATGATTTCGGGGAATGAATTTAGCATTTTGAGCAGTTCGAGGTATGCTCAGAAATTTTCGTGGCGAGACTCAAAGTGTTCAATTTCTTCGTGCACATTGTAGCTAACTCTCGCAGCCACCAGATCTTGAGCACAGAATTGAACGAGTTTGGTTGCCGATAGCGTGTGGAAAATGGTATTACTTGTTGGGGAGGCACATATTTCATTAAAACTCAGCCATTATTGATTAAACAAAAGCATTCGATTAGAATCATGACTAAAGTGACACTTATACTGCTACAACTCTTTAAAAATATTTTTTATAAATTCCGGTTACTATCATACTAGGCTACAGGAAAGATATAACTTACGCGGCAACACCAGAAACTTTGTCACTGTTCCAACCAGTCACAAAGCACACTTCTCACGTTTCTTTTGCGTCACCACACCTCGATAATTTATTCTTTACCGGAAAACATAAGGTGTGAGAGAAAGAAATCAGTATTTCTGAAAAATGTTAAAAAATTGCTCTTTTCATTCAACTATAATTTTATTGACTTTTTTTTACTCTGATGTTCTCATTTTTATTCTCTTTGTATAATATATGTCATACATTCCCCATCCATAGTCTATATTTATTGTATGTTAATTGAACTTGTTACTCTCGCCATTTGTCTTTTGTCAATAGATTGTGCATAGTTATTCCTTACTAAGAATTGTATAATCCTTTCAGTTATGTAACTTGGCCGAAAGACGTCGAAGGGCATTTTTTTTTACGAACGAACTGCTTCAGCGACAAGAAATGAAGGGTGTTCTCCATCGTATTGTAACTGGCAAAGAAAAATAGCTTCGTTGCGATAATTCAAAGCAAAAAAATCGGTCATGCATCTACATAACGTTCGCACAAGCAAGGAGCATTACCAGGTATATGCATACGTTTTTTTTTCTGATCGACCTAAGAAAAACGTATTAATTTGACATGTACGCCATTTTGTTCGTCTGAGATTTAAATGAAAACACACAAATTAAGTCCGCCAAAAATTAGCGTCTTTGTTTTATCGTTCAGTGACCATGTCGAGTTTTGTGCTGAAAGAGAACATGGCACGCATTGCTTTTCTTATTTAATAAAAAGAAAAAAGTTGTTGAAAGTCATCGTTTCCTGGTAGAACCATATGGTGAACATGCTCCATCAATTAGAACATGTGAGACATGGTTTCGACAATTTAAAAGTGGTGATTTTAATGTAAAAGACAGTGAGCGATCTGGTAGACCACAAAAATAGGAAGACGAGCAATTGCAGGAATTATTGAATGATGACCCAACTCAAACTCAACGACAATTAGCAGAAGCATTACATGCGTCACAAGAAACAATTAGCAGACGTTTATGGGCAATGGAAAAGATCAATAAGCTCGGTAAATGGGTGCCACATGAGTTGAGTGAACGTCAAATGGAAAATCACAAAGTCACTTGTGAAATGCTGCTTCAATAACATTGTCATTGAATTGTGACAGGTGACGAAAAGTGGATTTATTTTGAAAACCCGAATTTGAAAAAAATCGCGGCTTTCACCTGGCGAAGCTGGCCCTTCAACATCAAGACCAAAACGTTTCGTCAAGAAGACCTGTGCCTGGTGGGGCCGGAGTGGTATTGTGTATAATGAACACTTGAAGACCGGCGAAACCGTTAATACACAACCCTATCATCAACAAAGGATTAATTTAAACCAGTCATTAACCGAAAGACGACCGGAATGGACCAGAAGACATGGAAAAGTAATTTTGTTACACGACAACGCGCCATCTCACACAGTAAAACTAGTGAAAAACACATTGAAATCGTTTTGATAGGACATCCTACAGCACCCGCCGTACTCCCCCGATTTGGCGTCATCTGACTATCACCTCTTCGCATCAATGGGGCACGCTCACTGAGCAGCACTTCAGCGATTTAGACGAAGTTGGAAAATGGCTCGACGAATGGTTTGAGGCGAAAGACAAGCAGTCTTTTTTGGCATAGTATTCATAAATTAGCTGAAATATGGATGAAATGTATAGAAGCCGATGGCCAATATTTTGAATAAAAAACAAATTTATTTCACTAGAAAATTACGTATTTTTTTGTACCAAAAAATCTACCCGGTAAATAGATGCAGTATCGTGATGCAACAGCTATGAATTTATTTCCAAAAAATCCGGACCTGTTCTTCCCATTGCTTCACGCAAACGGCGCATAACCTTGGTAATATGACCTTTCAGGAAGAGCTCATGATAAACCTCGTCCATGTAATCCAAGAAAACCGTGAGCAAATATTTTACTTTTGACAGAACTTGGGGTACTTTTTTCGGGTTGGGCCCCTCTAGTCGCTTCCATTGGAACGATTGTGCTCTATTTTGGCATTACCGCATACCCATGTTTTATCACCTGTGATACCCTTTTCAGCAACTCCGGATTGTAATTTAATCATCTAACAGCTCTTGAAGTGATGCGGTTCTTTTGGTCTAAATTTGACAATTTCGGAACAAACTTCGCTGATACACGTTTCATGCTCAAAATGGTAGCCGACCAAAATGTCAATATTCTTAGCAACCTTTCTAATTGTAATTTGACGAATCTTTATAACAATTTTCTTCACTGGATGTGGCTGGGGCATTCAGGACGGTTATCGTCGTTAGCGCACTTCTGTGAAGAGCTTGTAACACAGATAAACATTTTGTTCGCTCAGAATGGGCTCGTTAAATACCATAAACAACATCGGAAGTACATTAGAGCACTTTTTCATTTTTCATACAAAATTTAATAAAAATTCCTTGATTCAATAGCCAAAAATGCGTAGCACACCAAAACATGTCTAACCTTTATATCTGTGGAAAACAAACTTAATAATGTATAAAACAAAAGTCAAAATATCTTAGCGGACATACCAACATACCAACAAAAAAGAATTGGTAATCGAAATTACTTAACACGCCAAACTCAAAGTCACCTTATTTCTTGAACAAACCATTCTATATACTGTCCCAGTAACATACTGTACGAGTACCACACAAGTAATGATTCCTTTACGCATTGGAAATTGCTGTGATTGAATATGAAAATTTAAGTTTTCCATGGATTTTCCATAAACGAAAAATGAAAGAAGGGAAAAAATAGTCACCTTTCCTTGAGCAGTTTTTATGGTAGCGGAAAATATTCTGTAAGTAGTGAAAAGTTTAATTATCTTTGCTTTTCATCTATTCACGTTCGCAGTTGCTTCCCTTTAAATGAAGACACTTTGCATGTATGTAAGTCGCTTATGATGATAGTTCGCACAAAGCTGATTGAATCGGAAACGGAAAATGAATCACATGAACGCTTTCTTACTAATTATGAAACTGACTTAATTAAAATATACAATAATATACTGCATTGCTATTGTTATATGGAATTCTGAATTCTGTAATTCATGTCAACCTTCTGTAGTAAAACAAATATATTTTGTATACAGCGTGAATTGTTTTAGGGCAACGTATCCTGGAAATTAGTTTTTCTGGGAATCTGACTTGTAAATCGCTCTCCCAAAAATGCAACACCTTCAAGCGAAGATCACTAGTAATATGATAGATTTTCCTAAACATCAAATACCACAACTCACTCCACTAATTGTTTCGACTTGATATCCCGAGGTGTTTCAATACATATGAATATTGCTCCTACGATTCCAGCACGGCTCTTTACCTCGCAAAATATCTTACCTTTGATCTCTACCGGAAGTGACATGACACCACCAATTCGTTGATAATTAAGTAACAAGTTGCTTAGGTATTATAATTAATCTGAACCTCTAATGCCTTTACCAACATCTTGAGGCTTACCCTGATTGTATTAGGGCACACGCACGAATGTTTACATTTCCTTGAAGTCCTTAAAGTTCTGCCAAGTTGAAAAAAATCAATAAATTTAATCTGTCATTTCCACTTTCCTGCTTTTTGCCTCCCCATAATCGTTTTATAACATTTTATACAGTACCGGTGGGCATGTTTCCACCGCACGGCAACATCACAGCCTAATGTGGGATGAACAATTTGCAGGTTTAACGAAAGCATCGTTGACGGAGATCTCCTTGTCAAGTATGAGAAAACACGTACTGTCTTAGAACCGTCAATCGTACCCTTTTCACGACTATCCGACAATCAATCTTTGAGCTCTACTCTGGATGATAACAAAAAATGAAAATTTGTATTCCGCCCTAAGCTGGGAAGCTCTGTTGTATGTAATAAGGCGTTTGTCAGTCATCTAAATTGTAATGTGGAAAACTTTTGTTTTTAGATATTTTTAGAAAGTATTCTCGTATCATAAATTCGCGGATATTGAAATCGATGATGATGATGATGATGATGACACAAAAGCGTCAGCATCAAGTGTTTCTTTTTCAACTCATATTTTGATTTTGACGAGTTGGCAAGACTTGACTGTTGAGAATTTTGGTTGACGATGAGGCAACTCAACCTCCAGGTGGGTTCTTTGGAAGAGAGTGCTGACGTCGATATACTTCTTATCGAAATCAATTGGATTGATTCTATAATGTATTTGAATCACTGGTGATGTTTGCAGATTAAAGGCAGCTTCTAAGAACTAGCTAGACCTAGGACTCTATCCACAACAAGGGTCCTCACTGGATTAGCCCTCGATGTTGTGGGACTTAAAAATAATTTGCCTCCACGCTTCACGAAAAGCAAAGTCGAATATTACAAACTCCTAGTTGAACATACATATACGCTCAGACTCCCAATTATCATCAAAATCATGGCCGAAAAGTTCAGTACGAATTTTGGTAGGGAAGAATCCTTGCGTGTGTTTTTTGGGTAAATAAAGCCTGTATAACACCCCACCTGAAAATTAATTCAGGCTGTTCTTACGTGGTTTAATCTCTAAGTTCATCCACTTAATTAGAAAAGGTTGATATAGTTGCGGCACATGCTCTAGTCTAGTTTAGTCTTGTTTTGCCATCCTTTCCGATTCTTCAGGCTACAACTCCTCCTGATTCCTCGAGATCAGGAACAAGCTTACCAAGAATTTCAAGACGGCTAAGATTACCAATACGGGATCATCCAACAAGAGATGTCATTTTAAGTCAATAGAAAAATTCTATATTGAATCTAAAGTAGAACCTCTGAAGACGGTTACGAAGTACAATTTCAGTCCAACCTTGGCTCTGTCAAAAATCAGTAGCTTCATATTACCGCTGTATTTCGCAAATAACAGGTCTTATTTAATGGGTTGGCAGCACTGGCGTTGACTGTACGTAATAGTCTTATATATCACAATTCATTAGTTAATGCCTTCAGCTCATTCCTCCAAATGTGGTGCAAAGCGATTGCAGATTAATCCCTATAAACGTGCTGAAATGACTGGACACATTTAAGTTTTCAGCCGCACTCTCAACTAGGGTGACGATATTTTTAACTGACCTTACATGACGAACACACGTTGGAGTCTACAGAAGACGCCATCAAATAGCAATACAAACTTAACGAAACGCATAAATCCAACTTCGTAAACCTCATTTGAATATTGACAGTTCAATACTGGTGTGATATTTAAGATGTGAGCACTTGTGTGATAACTCTTGCCTCATGACTTTAGGCTTATTTTTAGCGCTTCTACCTATGTTTCTTAAGCAATGATAACCCTTTTCAGAAATCAAATTTAGCAATTTTGGAACAAAATCGTTGGCACACGTTTTATGCCCAAGATATGTGAAAAAGTTGAATGGCAAGAGCCAACCGATATGGCCATATTCTCAGCAACTTCTCTGATAGTGGAGACGATGATTCTCCATAGTAATTTTGTTCACTACTTAATAGTTTCCATCCGTTCGTGACGTGTTAGGGAGTCGAGGGCGGACATCGCCATTAAAATCTTTCTCAGCTTTCTGTGAAAAGCTTGTTCCACTTCCAAACTTTCTTTTTGCTCAGAGTAAGCTTGCCAAATACTGCAGTCAACATTTTAGCTGTTAAAGTACTACAGATTCTTTGATCTATTTTTTTCAATAGCAAAAAATCATTAAGCACACCGAAACACGTCTAACCCTTACGTCTGTGAAAGCCAAATTAAATATACCAAATGACTGATCAACCAAAAAAAAAATCGAGTGTACTTCTCTCACGAATTACAAAAATTCACCTTATTTTCTGAACGAATCTCGTATATTGAAAACTTGGCTTGCCTAATTTTGCTCTTAGGGGGTTAGAAACAGACTTATTCTATTATTCTAAGGTAATATTCGAATTAAGTCTTATTCACCTGAGTTTAGCTGACCATTTGATCTGAGGTATCTTGTAGTTTGTGCGTTAGACCTATGTAGATTTGCGTCACCCACTGCATAAATTGCCGTGTAAGATTAAGATAGAGTGTTCTTTAGGCTACATCTTTAATATAGAAGTGGTATAATAAGGGCCCAATTACACTTACTTGCGATACTCCGGTTTTAATCAGTGGTAGCAGGTAGAATAGCAGTTGTCGTGTTTTATGCGAGAGTAGCGCGATGTTAAGGAAGATGCCATTAGATGAAAGTATTCAGTAGACCTTCACGGCATGATCAAACAACACACTTTAGTTGTCATAATTTATTTAATTTCCTTTGCTGTTCTTTATCCGTGTTTCAATGAACACTTGCTTCGAAATCCAAGCTGGGAATTCGGAATAGGTTTTTTAATTTTACAATCGGCTTAAGGTTTTTTCTTTTGAACAATTTTGTAATCGAAGGATATAGAAGTATAACTTATATAAAGATATCTCGTGAGGGATGTTATGGGAATTATAATCACATCAGCTATTTCCGAAGGCTTGTTACATATTTGAGGCTTAATTCATAAATTGCAGCAGGTTAATAATCTCTTGTTTTGTAGTTGCTTTAGGACTTTCCATAGTAATCAGGTCAAAACCTGGAACTCTAATGTGTTTTTGGCGGTTTGTCTCATGCTCAGAGGAATCACGTAATTAATATTTTCATTGTGGCTCATCAGAAACAGCATCATTAGGGTTGAAGGTGTTTGCAAAAGTCGTAGTCTTCTCCTCATTGCGATAGCCCGTAACAGGTGGAATTGTCTTGTCGATTACTGTGTACTTTTTGTCATGAATATTCAGCACGTTTCTCACCAAATAATTCTGAGAGAAGGCTTACCGATTTTCCATTCCGGGTTAATTGAATTTGTTGCCAGTTAAGGCGGTGCTTTGATTTGTTTCTTAGGAGCTTCTTTATTTCTTTTAACTAAATACTATCTGTCATTTTTCTCCTTGAGGAAGGAGAACACCTCCTAGACAATTTTTTTTTATAGGGTTCCCGCAAATTCAAGAGTTACTCTCTTATGGTGTTTGTCACACAAAATGGACGGGGTGCAGACGGTTTGTATCGAAGATGTTCATTCATTTTTCTCCGGGGGTGGTTGTCCTAAATAGGATTCGAGAGATTAGTCGCGTTGGTTGTAGTTCACAGTAACTTCTTTTTTGTTTCCATGTCATAGACTCATTTTGAATTAGCTGGATGAAATCATCTGCTGATCTATCGCCTCTATAATATTGGTTTATTGACGAGTTGTCCCAGTAGAGATCAAATTTGTTTGCCCTAAAATTTCTTAACAGTTAATTCATCACATTGGGCTAGAGTAGTTGCAAATTTTCATCCTGTTTTTCCTGCTGTCTCATAAAGTTCACGGTTTATGAATGCGGATTTTGTTAATGCAGGACAAAACTGTTGTTTTTGAACAATGCCCTCAGCGCGAAGAAGCCCGCCTTTCCATCTGCCAGTTTTTATTTATTTCGACTTTTATGTAGTTTTTTCAATACGGTTCCCAAATACTTGAACTCGTAAACTTTTTCAGTTTTTAGATCTTTCACTTTTTTCTCTCATTCTTTTTGAAACCAAGGGGTTCCTTATGTAGATTTGCAATATCCCACTTTGTTGTCCGCTGCTTCCGACACTTTACTACAACCATACTGCTTCTATATCTCTTGTTTCGGCGTTAGCTAGTTAACAGTTTTTGTTTTCGTCTGTTCTTTGCATTCAATCCCCAAATAACTTCTCCAATTATTTCAGCACTTACCTTTATTTTATAGAGCTTTATAACTCTCTTTATCAGCACTACTTAGTCCAGATGCAAAACAAACCTTATAAATGATCCCAAGTCCTTCTTTCAGTTTGTTAACCACAAAAAAAAATCTGATGGCTAACCAAACTCTATCTCCTGCAATGATTAAACTTCCATCATCCTCATACCATCGCAATCTTTTTGCCACCTTTTTCAGTCAATCTTTCATTCATGTCGCCTTCGGTCTTCCTTTGGCTTTGAACCCATCTTATTAAAGTGGATTTCCTCTTACCTCGTAAATCGCCACTACCGCGTTCATTTTAGATCTGCCCTCTCTAGGCTTTTCCTTACTTCCCCCGGTGTCTCCCAGGGCAATCATTTAGGTCCGCTTCTTTTTATCCTTACCATTAACGATATAGAAATGGGTATAAAACATTGCCACATCTCATTATACAACAACGACACTAAGTACTTCAAGATCATTTCCTCAGACCATAACTCTTCCTTTATTCAATTGGACCTCAACAGTGTTTCCACCTGGTGCTCCAAGAACTTCTTCTTCTTCTTCTTTCAGTGGCGCTACAGCCCGGTGTGGGCTTGGGCCTCAACCTCTCAACCTTTTCCATTTGTGTGCGGCATTTGAGTAGGGGACGTCCTCTGTTGCGTTGTCCCAATGGCTCGGATTCAAAGACTCTTCGGGCCGGAGCTGTTTTGTCCATACGCTCTACATGGCCTAGCCATCTTAAGCGTTGTATCCGTAGTCGCTTAACCAGGCACATGCCGCCGTACAGCCCATTTAGTTCGTGATTGAATCTTCTCCTCCAGATGCCATCAACGCAAACAGGACCAAAGATCGAACGCAGAACTTTTCTCTCGAAAAAACCAAGAGTTTCCTCATCCGCTTTCAACAGCGTCCATGCTTCTGCACCATAAAGCAGGACTGGGATGAGTAAGGTATTGTATAAAGTCAACTTGGTCCTTCGAGAGAGGGCTCTATTACTCAATTGCCTCTTGAGCCCAAAGAAACAGCGGTTGGCAAGAGTGATTCTGCGTTTGATCTCGGTACTGATGTTGTTGTCCCTATTTATTGCAGAGTCGAGGTAGACGAAGTCCTTGACTACCTCGAAGTTCATGCTGCCCATTGTGACGCTCTGTCCGACACGTCGATGTTGTGTGTCCTTTCTTGATGACAACATGTACATACTTCGTTTTGCCCTCATTTACCACTAGACCCATTTTAGCCGCCTCCGCTTCAATGCCAGCAAACGCCTCATTGACGGCTCGCTGTGTTCGACCAATCACGTCAATATCATCCGCATAAGCCAGCAGTTGAACGGACTTCTGGAAGATCATGCCTCTGATGGTGATTTGTGAGTTTCGCACGATCTTCTCTAGTATTATGTTGAAGAAGTCACACGACAGCGCGTCGCCTTGTCTAAAACCTTTTAAGGTCTCGGTAAGTTCGTTGCCGACTTTGAGCAGCGAGAGTTCTCCAACGTCATCCTGCACAATCTGACGAGTTTGGTAGGGATGTCAAAACTCGACATGGCTTTGTATAGCTCGTCTCTTTGCACGCTGTCATATGCGGCCTTGAAGTCGACGAATAGGTGGTGAGTGTCGATCTGCATCTCTTGGGTCTTTCCCAGAATCTGCCGCAGTGTGAAGATTTGATTTATTGTGGACTTCCCTGGTCTGAAACCACACTGATCACACACACCTATCAGGTTGTTGACGAACGGTTTCAGACGTTCACACAAAACGGCAGAGAAGATCTTGTAGGCGATGTTAAGGAGACTTATTCCTCTGTAGTTGGTGCAGTCAAAGGGGTCTCCTTTCTTGTGGATCGGGCAAACGACACTGAGATTCCACTCATCGGGCATGCTTTCCTCCGACCATATCTTACAGATGAGCTGGTGCATCCTCCCTACCAGATCATCCCCAGCTGCTTTAAACAGTACCGCGGACAATCCGTCCGCTCCAGCAGCTTTGTTTGACTTAAGTCTCGATATTGCTATCTTGACTTCGTCATAGTCGAGGGGACGGAATTCTTATGTATCGTCGTCCAAATTGAGTGGAAGATTCTGGGTGACAGCGGTATTTAGGTCCCCGTCGCCGTTTAATAGTCTGCAGAAATGATCCTTCTAAATTCTCAGCATCTACTGCGATTCTACTACCAGTTGTCCATTTTCGTCCCGACAGGCTTCAGTCCGAAATTTATATTCACTGGATAATTGTTTTACTTTCTGGTAAAACTTTCGGACTTCATTCCTGCTGTAGCACCTTTTCATCTCTTCGACCGCGCGCTTCTCATGCTCTTTCTTTTTCTTTTTGAGAAGCCGGTTCTCTTCCCTCCTCTTCTGTTCGTAGAGCTCACGAACAGCTCTCGTTGTTCGATGCAGCATTGCGTTGTAGGTGTCTTGCTTGGCTGCATGTACCTGTCTGCACTCGTCATCAAACCATGGGTTTTTCCTGGGTGTTGTTGGAAAACGTAGCACATCAGTGGCAGCTTCCTTGATGGCTTTTTGACAACGTTTCCAGTCTTCTTCTATGGTCAGTGCAGGCGATGTCGAACTTTCGTTTTTGGGAGACTCAGTCGGCAAAGTTCCTAGCGATCGTTTGCGATTGTACCTTTCTGACGTCAAACCGTGGTGTTCTTTCTCGACTCCCTTGTTGTTTTGATATCCGTGTGTTTTGATATACCTTGGCTACAACAAGGTAATGATCCGATTGATTCGTGTCGTAGCTGGGACATTGGTCGTATGTTCTTTCTAGGAGATCATAGAAGTCATCTTTGCTGTTGTCATCTCTGTCTTCAGTCGGAGCGTGGGCCCAAATCAAGCTAATGTTACCGAATTTAACCTTGATGCGGATTGTTATGAGGCGCTCGCTTATGAATTTGAAGCTCAAGACTTTTTGCCTTAGTCTGCTTCGAACAACAAATCCACATCCAAATAGGCGCTGCCTTCCCCCTCTGTAACAATCACCGTAGTAGAGGTCGCAGTTTTTCATCCTCCTTTTGCCCGGCCCATTCCACCGCACTTCCTGGATTGCGGTAATGTCTGCTTTGTAGCAGTCAAGAGCCTCCGCGAGTTCATCAGCTGCACGTGGTCTGTTAAGGGATCTCACATTCCACGTGCAGATCCGAAGTTCATAGTCCTTAATTATACGTTTGCCGGGGTCGTCAACAGTGTATCCATCATTATCCGAGGCTTATGGTTGGTTCGTAGTGAACAATTTTTTTACAGGTACGGCTCAACGGTGCTCCAAGAACTGCCTGGACCTTAACATTTTCAAGTGTCAATCTAGTGATTTCTCCGGCAAATGTATCAAACCTCCTCCCCATCTCTACTTTCTCCATTATCAACCCCTTTCTACCGTTCAGGTGATCCGCGATCTGGGCGTACCAGGACGCGACCAGGAACTCAATTTCCTGACACATATCAGCGATATAATTCTTTAGGCCAATTCTGGAACGATGATCTAAAAAGTTTTCCAATCCCTACCACCTCTCTTCTGTCTACTCACCTCTCATACTCCCTATGGCTCCAATGAACCTATCTCTCGTATGCTGCGGAATGTTAATACAAAAAACGGTTTCGACTTCAACATCAGCACTCCTTGTCTAAAACTCCGTCCAATCGCCCTCTTTCTTAGTCTCTTAGATTGGAGGATAATTAAGTATGTATGTAGCTTGAACTAAGCGCAATTAATGGGGGTTTTTATTTACATCCGGTGGTTGTATCTAATACTACATCCAATATGTTCTGCACCATTTTGTTGCGGATGAAAAGTCCTCTACCAAGATTGTGGGAATCCACACCGATATAAGGGAGAGCATAGTGGTCCTTTAGGGGTGTTCCGTTTGAAAGTCGAACTTCTCGTAAGGCTATGATATCCAATTTATGTTTACTCATTTCGCTGGCCAGTGTTTGAAAGGCTACTGGTCTGTACAAATTTCATACGTTCCATGAGCTTATCTTGCATTTATATTATATAGGCAATATACTAGTTTCATTTTCTTATAAAAAAGACTAAGCAGAGAGAAGAAAGAGGAGAAGAACAGGTAAAGTCCTTGATCTATGATAAGGTTGAAAATTGAGTTTTACAGGCTAAATGCATGCCTATCCGTTTGTGTTCGATGCCATGATCCTTAAAACTTAGACATTATTGTTTGCGATTTATTTTCTCTCAAGGCTATATAATACTTACTTGATGGACTTTCTTAAGGCCTACCTGTTGTCTAGCTATTCTATCGATATTTGGTATTTGGTATATTTGTTTTTTCAGTTAATATAAATATTAACAGTTGACTTGATGAATTTAATTGCCAATTTTATCGTGCTCAATGCCAACTGTCGAAGGCTACACATACCTATGTAAATCATTTTGTTTTGCTTATAAATTGATACACTTCCTATTCATGAGCTAACATTACATTAATAAGTCAGTCTAAAAGCACCAACGTAAGTGTTTCTCTTGGCTTGACTCCTTTACCATGCCACCTTACATCCTTACTTTTTATTATCTTGAAATTCAAAGAATATGAAAGAGATTTTCTTTGTTGATCTATTTCCGATTCTCTTGATAACAATTCGGGAAACATTTGTTGACTCCGTTGCATAATATTATTTTATGCGATACCATAGAAGACAAAAGCCAGTAGGTACCCAGGTACGAGTATTGTGAATATAAAATTGCCACTCATAACACGTTTTATATTCCGCCGCAGATTTACATTTGAGAAACGGCTCGACTACAACACTCCTTGTTCAGCGAAAAAGCGAAACGAAGCAAAGTATCATATCACGGCAGAAATAGAAAGGAAGGCTTTTAATATGTATGAGAAATATAAAAATTGAATCTAATCAATTTTTCAATTTAGAAGCATAAATGCTCGAAGGACATACAATAACATTTTTCTTGGAAAAATAAAACGTTTGTTTACCCTAAAATATTCGCCTCACTTACTCGAATGCATCAACATGTGAGGGTATCGTTACTGATTGTTGTTGTTTGCTATAATTCAAAATACTGTCGAATCTCACACTTTGATAGCTTCCAGCAGAGCTCGGCATCTGACCTTTTGGGATAAGAGTACACTCCCCAGACTGCAGTTGATTACCTACGAATTTAAATCAATCGAAAGGGAAGCCAATAAAAGGGACGATATCACTTTGTCAATAGATTATTTTTATGGCATGCGTAGAAGATATTGCTTCAGAAGGTCATGAAACAGACGAAATTGGGTACGCACATTATGAACGGCGTCTTAGTATTACACACATGAAGAGAAGTCTACCAAAGGAACGAAGATGAAATTTCCGGAATATTTATGAGAAAGCGGAGACGGTCTACTTCGCTTGGAAGCTCTTATAAATGAATTTCTTGAAGTATTAAATACAATCAAAATGCGTCGCTATTAATTATTTCGTGTGAATTGATACCTAGATACTCTCACTCAGACTGTCTATCTGACAAAAGGTCATTTTACTGGAATTTAATCCTTAAGGCCAATACCAGTAAAAGATGAAATTGATGCCTTGATTGTCACTGATGTTGCTGACCCCTCACTTTGGGCACATATAAATATATAAATCACGTAGACAGAATCATAGTAGGGATAGTAATATAATCCTTCAATGATTTTTTTTTCGGTTGAAATTGTCATTGGAACATGAAAAAATCCCTTTAAGTGGACCGAAAAGAATAACTGCTGAAAGCATTTTCCTATTAACCATTCCATTTTCTCTAATATTATTATGAACAACCTTGAAAAAGGTTACCAAGTAAAAGTGATTTACACTGACCTTGTAAAGACTTTTGAATAAAAAATTTTAAACAACTTTGGTCCTCTCTTATGGACAATTCATACTGTACAGTTGATCCTTTTCCCATCTTCTGGTGTTTCTTAAGGTAGTCACCTGTCATTATCGACACTCCTCCTTTTTCCGCAGACCATTTGAAACTCCTTTTTTTGGGGGTTCCGCGCAGGTTCAAGAGTTACGCTCTTATGGTGTTTGCGGGTGCAGATGGTTTGTGTCGAGAATATCCCTTTACTACTCTCCGGGGGTGGTTGTCCTAGATATGATTCGAGAGATTCGACTGATTTTTTTGCGTTGGTTGTAGTTCACAGTAACTTTGTTTTTGTTTCCATATCATTAAGGTGCTATATTGGAAATGCACACACAGAATATGAATTTTGAAGTGATCTTATACTATGAGTGTTATGCCTTCGTCAACATGTTTTTGATCATATCTCATTTATAAGTGGCATTGCTTTTCCCTATAGGAATTGTTCTTGACTATGGATTGGATAGACTCAAATTACAGACTTTCGGCTCCACAGTCCGTGATGATTACCATTGCACCACGGCCACCCCCTGCTGCGCATGAGTTGGTGGTGACTCTCGGGAGGGATCGTCAAATGACGATAAATCTATCTAGGTGAAATTAATGAAACGAGTGTTTTTTTAGAAGTATATAAATTCAATATGAAATAGAACACTTGAAGCTAATGCTAATGTCGTTGGAATTAGTTTTATTTATTAGATAGGATGGGATAGAAGGAAGCTCAATCGTAAAGTCCAATTTTCGACAACTTTATCGAGCAACTGGCGGTGTATCAGCAATAACACGAATATTGACTTCCAAATCAGCCAACGTCTCTGGTTTATCGGCAAAGATCAGTGACTTCACATACCTCCAAAGAAAGTAATCTAAAGGTGTGAGATCACAGGATCGTGGAGGCCAATTCACAGGTCCATAACGCGAAATTATGCGCTCAACAAATGTCAGAAATCACGTTTCTATAGCTCTTTCCACTGACGGTAACATTCTGGCCGGTATCGTCCTTAAAGAAGTATGCCGATGTTTTCACCAGCCAATAAAGCGCACTAAACAGTGAGATTTAATGGTTGCAAGGGCGTTTCGACAAAAGCTCCTGGCTCTACTCCAAATTCGGCCATTTAACCAAAAATGGGCCTCAGCGGAGAATAAAATGTTGCTTTGAAAATGAGGATCAAGCTGATGGGATGGGCACAGCTCCAATTGCTGTGCGCGATGGCGAATCGACTCATTCGGATACTCCTAAAAACTACGCTCCAAAATGGCAATAACTTCTTCTCTTCGCACTGTTTGTCGCCATTGGGGATGGGTATCGTTCACTAGAGTGTACGTGGTGCGAAAACGATTCACCGTGCTCCGAAGAACTTGCTCAGATTGACGATTACTTAGATCCTAAAATGAACGTAGCTCATGATAAGTTTGACGAACCGAACCATGGTTTTTAAAATAAGTTTGCACAATTTGCATTATTCTAACGTTAGTCTACTTATCGTAAAATAGCAAAATGTACTTACTACAAATTCATATATCAATTGTCGAATCGATATTCTGTAGAGATAGTGTTGCCAGTTTAAAAACCAAATCTCTTAGAAAAAAACACTTTTTATCAATCGACAATTGTCTTCCTTTACAAGTAGATCTTCGAAGGTTTAAGTTCAACAATTTGTTTGCGAACGTGAATGTCTCAATGACCATATTTGGTATTTGGAAATTAGACTATAAGCCAGCCTACTGGTGCTCAATCTTTTGCCTCTGAAGATCCAAACGCGAGTTGAGATGCGTTAGAAGTTGAGTCAGAAGGGGAACAACTACATTCGATTGAGACTTGTCAAAATGAACAAGTTGATGTTTGTCCTCATCAAACATAATCGACAAAACGAACTACAAACTTGAGACGAAATAAAGTAGAGCACGTGAAAGCAGAACGTGATACTTGGCCGAGGCGGACATTAATTGGGCCATCAAGCTCTAGTATAATTTTCAGGATAAAGAGATCCTGTACTACTTTACTTTATTCCGGGAGACGATTTGATGTCATTGCTGATTAATAAAGACATCTTCGAGAAGCGGCTGCGCAGGTTCTATATTGTCGGATAGACGTGCGCCGTTAAAGCGACAGACTCATAAAGTCAGACAATATTCTCATGGAAAGAGATGGTCATATCAAACTCACCGATTTCGCACTTTATACAGCTTCTAGGTGATCTCACAAATCAAAGTACTACCAGGATTTCATGGAGCCATGAGCAGATATGTCAGAGAACGGACCCTGGCCCACTACGAGTGTCTGGTCGGTAAACCAAATTACATCTTATGTGCCGGTAGTGTTCATCAGCCGTCAAATGGCTGGGCAGAGAGCCGAGGACGTAAAGGCCATAGATTTCTTAAGACCCGTCGATTTTGCAGATATGCGTAAACAGATCGCACCAAATATTTCACCAAATATTTTCGACTGATTCATCCAATTTGGGTCCAATCGATCGTGGAAAACTACGCTCAGCTAATGAACGGAATTTGAGTGACGATGAATTAGACGATAGTGATAGCTTTTCGAATTAACATTTCAACGGTTGTTTGATGGTAAGTTCAACCCGGATATGACGGATTATCAAGCGACCGCTTATGAAAGAGGCGAAAAGTAGTTTTTTTCTAATTCATCGTGTTTTGAAATCAATTTTCCTTCCCCAATCCTTTCTCTTTCATTTTGTTATTCTATAGATCCTTAACTAATTTCTTGCTAAAGAATCGAAAATAGAATAAATCAATTCGATGTAGGTAAAACCGTTAAAATAGAAGAATGAAACGTGTGAGTGCCATTCGTGATGGAGTGCTGCACCTTGGGAATAAACCTGCGTCATTTAGTCTTCTTTCACATTTCCTTCTGTCTCTTAAATATTGCTATTTATCAGCCACAAGAAGAGGAAGCACATCAGGTCTTTGGGCGATCCGTTAGCTTAGTTAAGGATATGAAGGTGGCAAGCCCCTAAAAGCTCTTCATGTTCTGCCTCTATCGTTGGCAGTATTGCTTTTGCTTTCACTTTTGCAATATATACTCATTTTGTCAGGAGATGTTTGTTAATTTTAACTCATTCAACGTAACACAGTGTACGATCCACAATATGGCATTTGAGAACTCTATTTCAGAGGCGAGGTGTGATCAGCTTGAGAGATACAACAAGAAGAAGAGTTACAAAAGATAGAGTTTTCTACGAGTATATCGTTCTGCGACTGCCGATAGATAATAGATTCTTCACGAAGTCAAAGAAATTGTTGGCTGTCGCTGCAATGAATTATGAATTTCGACACCATCATGGGATCCCCCAATCGAACCCAACTAATGCGCTTCAGCCAAGAATTACAGGAGAAACAGTCACAGTACGAGCAAAGACGCGGCAAAATGAGTATGAGTTTCGACAACACCTATCCACATGTTACTCTTGTTGTTAAAATTTAACTGGAAAGACTGAAATGGGATGTCCTACCTCACCAGCATTCTCTATCCTGATAAATAATATCCCGATTACTATCAGCTATCAGCTCCGATCGATGACCTGCTGAGCAGCACTTCCATTCTTTCGAAGAAGCCTTAGATGGGAGAACAGTATAAGAATGAACTTAGAAGAGGTGGAACAGAGCTGCGAAACATGAAAAGGTTGTCAACGAGACTTTGAACTTCCGATATCCAAATGGCCGATAATATATAACACTAATTGATAATATTCCAAAAGGGTTTTGAGTTTACATCAAGGGAAGATAATTTGGTATTCCAGTTTTGATTCTTGTGATTAGGAGTAAAGAAGTAGGTTAGAGATTGACCTGTTTAGGTATTAAACTTGATGTTTGTAAAACGGCTAACTACATCATTGTCGATTCGGCAACCATTTCTTACATAAATGACTTCAAGTAAATATATTTGGTGGAAGCCTATTTACAAAAGTATTTTATAATTTACAAGTATAATTGACGCCTTTTTTTGTCAAGTAACATTGATGAAAAATCACAACCATACGTATCAATGAACATTGAAAATATTTTTGCGTGAATTCTGTTAAGTCGTTTCAAACATATGTGTCTGCGAGACCGCACAATAATTTATATCTGTTAGCAGACGGAGTTGCTGCAAGTACAAGTATAAAATGAAAAAATCAAAAACTTAGATAAAAGAGTCGTTGCTGAGAAGGAAACTTCAAGGAGATTTTTGTTTTGATTCTGGGCGAAAATTTGCTTTCATACCATTTATTTTGGTTTCAGTAGCTCCGATTGCGGCATTTTTATCAATTCTTAACAGTTTTTCCCGCAATTTATCATACGACCTTAGCTTTAAATTTTTTTTATATATTCCGATGATTTAACTTTCCACAAACACAAATTCTCTCGATATATTTATACTAGGAATTCAATGCAGGTGGGCTGCTTTGAAAAAATTGAGCTGAGCGAACCCTTTTGTCTCACTGTTTAAATTCGATTTACATCACCTGTTTATTGTGCACCTGAACGGTCGCACACTTAGCTAAGGCCGCGTGCTCCCTCCAAACTGTGCATAAAACACTACTGCTTAGTAGACATCGCACCTGATGACCTTTAAATGTTCACATCTTGAAATTGGAAGCAGAGAGATGACGGAGTTCATTGAGAGTCAGTTGAAAAATGAAAAAGAACATAATAGACGCTCGAGACAAAACATAAATGACAAGAAATATAAAATGTATTTAATGTAATATATTTTTATTTATCTTCAATATCGAAATAGACATATTTGGAATCGAATTAATTAGTCAATGTTTGCTAGCCTGCGAAGTCTTGAAAGTTCTTGTTTCTTAATAGCCCAAGATGAATTTTGGTTGATGGATTTCAAAAGGCGGTCGGGTGGAAAGGCAGGGTCTATAAGAAGGCCTTCAATAGTTCTTAAGCGAGATAATGAGACATAAGTGCAAATTCAGATGAACCAATATCGACGACTGCTTGATCGACAGTTATGCCCTGACTTTTGTGGACTGTGATAGCGTAAGCCAATTGTAGAGGGAACTGCTTTCTTTTGCATGATACGCTGCCTTTACGAAAGTTGACTGTTACTGGAACCAAAGGGATCACTCCGTTGTATATAGAAGGGCCTGTGTATTTGTCAAATTTCATTAGAATACAAAGAGGAAAGTTAAACAGTTGGCGCGACTTCAGTTCTAGCCTTAAAAGTCAAATCTTGTGTGATTCCTCCATGGTAACATAGCTGCCCGAGGCCGCAAAGTTAGCAAGTACAAGAAATTTGAAAATTGCGTATCTTCAGGTTTTGGTTGATACACTATATCTTTGACTGTTCCAAGAGATCCAGATCCAATGCGATAACGCATTATCAGAAACACACAAGACAGAATACGTTTAATGAGAGTTGGCTGTTGCTGAACTTTCTGAGCAAGTTGTTGGATATTTTGAACGTTTTGAAGGTCATTCGTCGTGGCTAGTACACCGCTCTGTCTACAAGCGTCGTGGCGTTGCATAGTATTTAGGCAAAAAAACCGGAATCGAGGGTTTTGTGCAAATCGTTGGTCACGGAATCTCATGAGATGTTCACACCACTCTCGAAAAGTTACTTTCAAACCACGACTGAAGTCAAGAAAATCGCATTTACCACTGGGGAAAAGGTGAGGAAAAGCTTGCATAATGTAACCACTCTGACAGAATTCGTTAATGGGATCACTGTTTGCTGTAGGCCAATTTAACGTAGCTTGAACTGCTGCTTCTTGACCTGGTCTAGGAGCAAACGTGACAACATTCTCTTCTATAGTTACAACTTCAGGTTCAATTTTTAGAATTTCTCCATCTTCAATGAACGGTAAATCATTCGCAATATTGCCATCATCAGGTAAACTTGAAATTCGATGTTGGTCAATTACTACATCAGCATGAAAAGGATTGATTCGTTGAAGACATATCAATGCATTCAGAACAACATGTTTTCTAACTCTGAAATCAGTAAAACCATCCATACCATCACGTCTGACGATCACTATACCTAAGTTATCTGGTGCAACAGGAAGTGAAGTTGCGGGTGGAAGTATATCTTGAGCTACATTGATTACGTTTCCAGAGTAATGATACTGTCCATTTGAACCATAGGTGCGAACTTGATGTATTCTCATTACGGGATGTACTCTAGCTATAAACAATTGCCCAACCATGGTCAGTTCTTTGAGTTCTGATGGAACGTCGCCAGGGTACATGTTATTTACAGGTGTGAAACACAAGCATTGCAGATGTAGTTGTCAGTTGTATTCTTGTAGTCTAAGCGGTAGCAATTTGAGCACATGTAGGACGACTTGTTATCCAGATTTCGTTGGAATTCTTGTACAATTCGTGTGTCCTCACTGTTGCCATTAGATTAATTGGAGGACGATTCGTTGTCGTGTCGTCTGGCATTCACTGTTCGTCTCCCAATGTTAGTTCTTTGACGCAACCTTGGCATGATCTAAGCAATTTATAAGTAAAAACATATTCGCTTATAACACAATGTCTTATTTACATACCTCTTTTTAGCTCAATTGATATATTTAGTTTTTTATGGTATTTATCCTTTAGTGTTATTTTTTCCTATGTATTTATTTCTATAGTAAGTCTATCAGAACGATTTTCGTTAATATCTCAGTTGTTATAACTTCAATTTCTAATTACCTTATACGAAAAAGTTGCCCCAATATTTTTGATTATTTTTGGAAAATAAAAAGACGAAACATGTCCGAAAGTTCTGAAAAAATTGAGTTCGAAGCGAGAGGTGCGCAGCGGAAACTGGCAAGGGCTTCGCCGTTTTTAAACAATCCGTAGAATCTTTTTCCCTCCGGGAAATTCGATTTTGCGCGTGACATTTTTCCCATAGATATCAATTGAGAATTAGTTTTTCGGTGACTATTTCCCGATAGTGAGTCTGATCTTAACACGGTGATTATTCCTCAATAATAAGTCGGATTTGAAAAAACAAAACGTACGGACACTCAGCAATGTCCACATGATCACCTTGGTAAGTTTAGTCAAAATCAGTTGAATGGCTCCGGAGGAGTATTTGTAGGAAGAAACGGCTGTCCCGGGTATAAGAGCTTCGCTCGCCTTCGGCTTACTCAGCTCAATAAATTCACTTAAAATGTTCACCCGTGTACATTGTCGAAAATGAGACATCTTGCCCCTACCATAACTATTTCACAAATGAAAACATTAACAAGTAATATATTGTATTATTATTCTTTCAACATCGCGGACTTGTCATTTATGTCCGTATGATGTAGCTAATAAATTTCAACCAAAATATGGCCACAGTTCCAAACCGGAATTTAATTTCATGTGGTTAAAATTCCATATTCTTAAGAATTTCGACTTTCAGCGACCTCGATGCGCCGTCCGACTCCTTTACAAGAATTGTATCTCTGGTTCCACGCACTGAAATCTCTATTGCGGACAATTTCAATGTACACAATTCTAATTGACTTCGACATTCGAGTCAGAAACCATCCGTAGGCAGGTATGTAAAGATCTTTGCTGCGATAAACAATCTAACCCAGCTAGTAAATGAGCCAACACGAATGCCGGGCATTGCAGATCATTCCGCCAACAGCCTGGACTTGTTCCTCACCTCTCATCCTTATAAGTATTCTATCGATATATTTTCACTTCCAGGCTCATCAGACCACTGTGTCGTTTCAGCTAATTTCTCGTTTTCAAACCACACAGTTAGAGAACGAATTTCTAAAAGAACAGTATGGCTCTACGAGAAAGCTAATTGGAGCGGATTCAACAACTTTAGAAATATAACAATGCGATCACGAACATACTTCTGCTGGATATGAGATCCTTCATTCCATATAGAGTGAAGAGTATCAAACCTAAAACAAACGCGTGGTGTGATTCGAGCTGTAAAGAGATTGAGAGAGCTAAGTTTCCGAACTTACATAGCCAGAAAAAACTGTAAATTGTCCCAAGGGCAGCAAAAACGTTTGGTCATTTGTGAAAAACATAAAGAGCTCTGCCTCGCCCTCAATCCCTACGCTCATTTACATTGACATCGTAGCTGTCAGCTCTTGTCACACAACCTCTACGGGGTGCAAATGGTTTGTGTCGAAGATGTTCGTCCACTACTCTCCGGGAGTGGTTGTCCTAGATAGGATTCGAGAGATTCGACAGAATTTACCGCGTTGGTTGTAGTTCACCGTTCACTTTTTTGTTTCCATCTCATTAAGATGTTATATTATAAATGTACACACAGAGTCTGAATTTTGAAGTGATCTTATGCTGCGAGTGTTATGCTTTCGTCAGCATTTTTGATCATCTCTCATTCACAACTGATGCTATTGCACAGTTTTTCTGTGTAGGAATTGTTCTTGGTTATGGACAGACTGCAACTCGGTGATGATTACCATTGTACCACTATCATCCCCATTTTCCAGCTCGTCCCTAAAAATGACGAATCTTCGTCACCCACCTCCTACCGTCCCATAGTATTAACGTCTTTCTAAGGTAATGAAAACGCTGATAAATCGTCAGTTTATGAAATATCTTGAATCGCAGAAACTCCTTAATGACGGTTTTTGCTGCACATCTCACCGAAAAGTGGAACCAATCTTTACACCATTTCGGCGAAAGCAAGATTGTTGCGCTCGATATTTCAAAAGCATTTGACAGAGTTTGGCATCAAGCTCTTTTGTAGAAAATGCGTTCTTATTTTGGACGGTTTCAAGTTTGATATTTACCAAATAAACGTTAGTGTATCCCAGGGCTCTGTTCACCGATATTCTTCCTCATTTTTATAAATGATCTCTTAACTGCTATTTCTAATCCAATACAATCCAACAAATCTGCCTCGCTGATGGCAGAATCGTAATTGAATGCTTCCAAAACACAATGCTGCCTAATGTCACTCAAGCTAACCATCAATAATCAGCCATTATCCTTGAATGGCGCTTGTGTCGATGAAACCGAAAGGCTTTCCATCTTTGGTATGCGTGTTAATAAAATTCTTAAATGAAATGACCAAATATTAGCGTTTAGGTTTTCTCGAGCGATGCAAGAAATATTTCACTCCCTCTCATCTGGCTTCAATTTACAAGGCTTACATCCACCACAAGCTTGGGTACAACGTTCATTTCGGGTCTGGTGCCCCCAAGACTTCTCTGCACCTGCTAGAAAGAATACAAAAGCAAGCGGTAAATCTCATAGGAGACAACAATATAGAGAAATTGATCGACTCACTCGAACATCGACGTAATGTCTCTTCTCTCTCTCTCTCTCTCTCTGTTTTATCGTTATTTTAACAAACAATGTTCAGCTGAGCTAGCCATTGCATTCCTCCCCTTCAAGAATTTTACCGAAATACACGTCTCGCCCGGAGCGCTCATCAGTTCACTCTTAAGCCTGTTTTCGGATGCGCAGTCAAATTTAGTCGTTCGGTCTTTTAATCGAACCACACGAATGTGGAATGGTCAATGGTCATCCCAGCTCAATTTTCCCCACTCATTACAATCCACAAACATTTAAAACCACTGAGCACCGGTACCTCCTTTCCCTATCTCCCTCTATACCTTCGGCCCGTGCTGTCCCTTGACTTTTGACACCAACCCCTGGTGCACGTGTCAATTATATAAAAAAACAATATTTACTAGTATAAAGAAAAAAACCAAATCAGTCTTGGTTTTCATCAATATAGCAAAGTTATTTGACAAGAATATTAAAAGGCGCAAACGAGCAATATTACTTGGATGATGACTCACTCAAGTATTGTAATATTGAAGTAACATTGATCATGTGTTGGGCGCTTTAAGAACATTTAAGTCAATGTCGTCTAATATTTTTTCAGGAGCAGTGACAATGTAGTCAATATTGTCAGTGCATGTATGGCTGCCGTAATGATCTGATTTAAATACAAAATAGTTAAGCACATGTTGTGGACTGTACTTCGCTTTTGTTTATTTGTTAGTATATAACACGATTATCTTCGATTTACGTTTAACAAATAATAATACTATTCTCGTCCTCTTTCCTGTTCTCGAACATTATTTCCATCCTCCTTTACCCTTGTTAACACACGACGAATATTATTTTTCATTGAGATGGAAATTGCACCCATTAGGAACAGACTTGCTAAGGTAGAAACATTAGAGAGGAAAAAATCTTCCGCTAAATGTATGTATGTTTTTTATGCGAAGGAAGATTAACTTAGATTTTCCCTTTCAACTTTATTTTTGATGATCATTGCGACAGCAATTTGGTTAGCACGATTTCGGACTAAATTACTTTTTGCAGTCTTGATATCACGACATTCACAAGGGATGTCGTTTACATATTTGAACCATTCAATTTTATTCCAAAGCTTAAGTCGCTTAATCAAACTCTCTTTTAATCCTCTAACAACTTAATCTCGCCAAATGATTTGATTAATTTCCATTTTGTCTTTGACACTATCATTGGCATCAACAAATATGTTTTTATCTTCCCGTACATGTCCTGATGTCCTGACCCTTCTTCTAAGGGCTTCATAATCAAAATGAAGTCAGTCCGCTATTCAAGCGGAAAAGGTTCAAAACAAATTCAAAAAGGACACTTCCTTTCTTTAGTCCTTTTTTTCCATTTAAATTTATTGCGCAAAAAATACCTTTAAATGGCCTTTGCATAGGCATTTGCCCATTTTCACATATTTAAGAAAGTTTGTAGTAGTCATTAAGTTCAGAGAACTCCTCTAACTCAGTTGAAAATCTCAACATCATTGAGGGCTATCGCGAAGTTCGAATCATTAGTTGTTATTGTAGCAAGAACATTTAAATTCGAGTAAAACGCAGCAGATTTTTTTAATTTGTAGAATGAGAGCTGGAAAACTTTTTTTCACTCTGGTACCATAGGGTGAACTGGAAACTTTTTTTTACCCTGTTGCCGCTCGACCAGCTGTCGGATGAACTTGAGATGTTGGAGTCTTTCCACAGCTGCATCATAAACAAGAGATAAAATAACTTGTATATAATAAACAAAACAAGAATTGTCATCTGAAAAAAATAAAAAACCTCCGAAGGACATACGGGGGTAGTCCGATAAGTACTTAGCCTACAAAAGAAAAACAAAAATTTTGGAGAAATAGCGATTTATTTTTCAATATAGTCTCCTTTTAGCTCGATACACTTGACCCAGCGATGCTCCAACTTCTTTAACCCGTCTGAAAAATACGTTTTCTCGAGGTCCGCAAAGTAGGCCTCCGTGGCGGCGATGACCACCTCATTCGACTAAAGTTTCTGCCCGGCGAATGACTTTTTCAAATTTGGAAACAAAAAGAAGTCGCACGGGGCCAAATCTGGAGAATACGGTGGATGGGGCAGCAGTTCGTAGCCCAATTCGACCAATTTGGCCGTGGCAGGGCGGAGGTGTGAGCCGGTGCGTTATCATGGTGGAAGAGCACTTTTTTCTTCGCCAAGTGGGGCCGTTTTTTCTTCAATTCAGCGTCGAATCGGCCCAATAATTTGGCATAGTACAGCCCTGTGACCGTTTTGCCCTTCTCCAGGTAGTCGATGTGGATCACACCTTGTGAATCAAAGAAAACGGTGGCCATCACCTTTCCGGCTGATGGGACAGTCTTCGCCTTCTTCGGAGCACGTTCGCCGGGTGAAGTCCACTGTTTCGACTGTTCCTTGGTCTCTGGTGTGTACCAGTGGATCCATGTTTCGTCGACTGTCACGAAACGACGCAGACACTCCTTCGGATTGCGCTTAAAGAGCGTCAAACACTGCTCTGAAGTGGTCTCACGGTTTCGCTTGTTGTCCGGAATGAGCAAACGCGGCACCCATCGCGCCGAGAGCTTTCTCATGCCCAGAATGTCATGCAGGATATGACCCACGCGATCTTTTGAAATGCTTACTGTCTATCTATCTCGCGCACCTTCAATCAACGGTCTGCCTATACGAGATCGTGGATTTTTGTCACGTTATCCTCCGTGGTAGCCGTTTTCGGGGCACCTGGACGTGGCTCATCAAAAACCGACGTGCGACCACGTTGAAACTCGTTAAACCAATTTTTGATGGTCGCCATCGAAGGAGAAGAGTCACCGTACGCAGCATCCAAACGCTCTTTGATTTCGCTGCGCGATTTCCCTTCCAGAAACAAGAATCGAATCATCGACCTATATTGCTCTTTTTCCATTTTTCTAAAATCCGCGGATACTCCTGCTTCGAGTCCGATCCGGCTGATTCGACAGTAGCCGTCTACTAGAATGTACTACACGATAGTAAGTTGCTCTTGCGATACTGGCGCCATCTGGCGGTGAGGCTAAGTACTTATCGGACCACCCTCGTAAATGTTAAAATCTACATGGGAGCATCCGACCACGGCGTCATTCAAGAGCTTTCGATGGAGTGACGACAGTAACGACGGGTGTCATGGGGGAGTTGTGCGATGAAAAGCGAGTACAAGTGGCTGAGAGATAGTGGCAGGTTGCCCACCTCTGGTATAGATGGATAGACGGACAAACAGGAAAGCCTTCGCATAAGTCTTTGCAAGGTAAAAGAATAAAATTATTTTTTTTAAATGCATTTTTATTAATTTATACTTAGAACTACCTTACGCTAGACCAAAATGCTTAAAACTAGCTTAATTATCTCAACTATCTTAAAATAACTTACTAACTCCCTGCGGACACTCAAAAAAAAAATTATTTGTCTTCCGACGATTTATATAGAAAATATTTTCAATAAGGGCGGGTAGTTGTTGTAATGGAATAAAACAAGCTGTGTGTAAGGTATTAACGAAATTCTTCTTTTATTTGAAAGGCCATTATGAAAGGAATATTTTTTTTTTATTTCTAAGTTTAAATTACATTGTCCGAAGACTCTAAGTAATTGTTTTACAAGGCATAATTGGATACATACTTCCTTCTACTTTAAGGCGTTAACAAAATTTGCCATCATGAATCAAATTTGCTCATACTTTTATGAGGTATAATAACATAACATGCATAATTATACATATGCATAATATTCATATGGATCGTAGATCTACTGGTCAGTCTTTTTAGTCGTCTTCTCGTGTCAGCTTCTTGGTGAGGTAGATTTGAGATTCTGATTTGGTGATTAATACTATGTTTTTTGATTTAGTCTGTGATAGTGGGTATATTGAGGTGCCGATGTATGTCTTCATTAGAGATATACCAGGGTGCATTGAAAATCGTCCGAAGTATATTTGATTGTAGTCGTTGTATGATATCGATGTTTGATTAAGCGTCTGTTCCCCATATTTGTATGCCATTGGTCCATATTGGTTTTATTATGCTTTTGTAGATCAAAAGTTTGTTTTGTACAGAGAGTTCAGATATGCTTCCTAGAAGCCAGTATAGTTGCCTTAATTTGTTTTTGATTTGATTTCGTTTTCGAATTATGTGTGGTTTCCATGTTAGTTTGTTGTCTATTATTATGCCTAGATATTTCGCTGTGTTGTCAAGAGTATTTTTTTTGTTGCTGGTTGTGATGTCTTGAGGCTTAGAATTCTTTTTTGTCCTGTATGTTACTTGAACTGTTTTTTCTTCATTAATATCTGCACCCCATTTGTAGAACCAGACCACCGTTTTGTCGAGCGTTTGTTTTGTTTGATTTCTAGCAGCTTGTAAGCAAGAGTGTGAGGAAAGAATTACTGTGTCGTCTGCGAATATTGCTAGCATGGTGTCCTGAGTAAGTGGCTTAGGTATGTCTGCAGTAAAGAGTAAATAATGGATAGGAACTAGTACACTACCCTGCGGAACCCCTGCTTCGATTTCACTTAAGTTTGACTGTTCGTCATTATATTGCTCGTAGAAGTGTCGATTTTCCAAGTAACTTTTGATGAGTTAGTAAAGGGTGTCTCAGTAAGAGTGCACTTTTTAAAATTGGAATATTTTTTTTTCATGCAAGTGGCAACTCTGAAATCTGACAGCTGTCACTTCTGTTTATTCCGATTATTAAAAATGGAGCGCTTTTCGAAAGAACAACGCGTTATAATTGTGAAAACTCATTACAAAAATGGGGTAAGTTACGCTGAAACCGCTCGCAAACTTCGCCAAATTTTCAGCCGAGAAAGTGCACCTAATGTGTCAACCATTCGAAGAGTGGTCAAAAAATTTGAAGAAACTGGGTCAATTATGGATAATAAGAATCCTTTGCGTCAACGTACCGGTCGGTCTCTTGAAAACATTGCTGCTGTAAATGAGAGTGTCGCCGAAAACCCGAAAACATCAATTCGACATCGTTCTCAAAAACTGCAAATTTCACGAAGCACTACGCAGCGAATTTTGACTAAAGACCTCCACCTTCATGCGTACAAGATTCAGTTAACTCAGCAGAAGACCACGGAAAGCGCCGGCAATTCGTTCAATGGGTAATGTAGCAAAGTGAAGTCGATGCCAATTTTTCGAAAAAAGTCATTTTCTCCGATGAAGCGCATTTCCATATGAATGGCCACCAAGATCGTGCGATTTAACGCCGTGCGATTTTTTTCTTTGGGGTTTTGTGAAATCTTGGGTTTATGCGAATAAAACCGAAACAATTCCTGTCATCAAAAGTCATCGAAAATTTCATGAAAAGAGTAATGGCCTGTCATCGGAGCCGTGGGGGTCTTTGCCGGATATTCTATTCCATACTTAATCGGAGCATATCTTCTTTACAATACAATAAACATATCACAACTCTGTCATAAAATACTTGCTTTTATTTTAAAATGAAAAAGTGCACTCTTACTGAGACACCCTTTATTAGTCCGGTAGCATTGTCTTGAGTCAGCATTGTCTTGCTTTTGCAATGTCTAAGTAAACTGCTACGCAGTATATTTGCTCATTCAATTCGTTTAGAATTTTGTTAGTCACTCGATGAACCTGTTGATTTTGTCGGAATCCAAATTGGTGGTCAGGGATAAGGTGTTTCTGTTTAAATGGTATGTCAAGCAGGAGCTTTTTGAATATTTTCGAAACAATCGATAGTAGACTAATTGGCCTGTATGATGATGGTCCTGTAGCATCTTTGCCTGGTTTCGGGATTGCTATTATTTTGGAAACTTTCCATACCTTTGGAAACTTTCCATACCTTTGGAAACTTTCCATACCTTTGGAAACTTTCCATACCTTTGGAAAGTAGTCAAGTCTTAGGCAGGCTCCATCCGGCAGTTCTTTCAGTATTTCTCCCGTTATTAGGTCATAACCGGGTGCTTTTTTACATTTTAAATTGTTTTTTATGCAGTGTTTTATTTCGTTGGTTCGTATTTTCTTTATTGCCATTTTCGTAAATATGGAGATATTTCTATCTGGGGGTGGTATATTTCGTCTGTTGAAGCCGCAGGTAAATGTTGTTTTGAAATATTCTGCAAATGTTTTTGCTTTTTCGGTGTCTGTTCTGGCCCAAGTACTATTTATTTTCATCAGAGGTGATTGGTGATTAACTCCTTTCTTCAGCTTCCACAGCGAATAGATTGTTGCTTGAGTTGCTGTGAGGTTTGACAAGAATGTATTGACATGTTGATTATTATGTTTTTTGAGTAGGTCTTTGAGTTCCTTAACCGATTTGTTATAGTTCGCTTTGTCCAATGGTGTTCTGCTACATTGCCAAATTTTTCGTAGTTTTCGTTTTTTTTTTTTTTGTCGAATAATTTTTGGTGTAATAGTTGTTAGGTTTATTGGTTTAATTTCAGCCGTTGACCTAGTTGCTGCTAGCTTTCTTGTGTTATTTAAGTGTATAATAGCGTTTTCAAGGTGTCTTAACCGTTGTGTCAACAGTCAACAAATTATACATAAACATACACCAACAGACCCGAGTGTCCCATACATTTATGTATGTGTATGAATAAGTTTTGCATTTTGTTCCCTTTTTCTATTTCTTGTATTGCAACCGGCTATTTATACATATAGTATAATGTCGATAAAATCCCGGTCGTCAATGTACAGGCAGAAAAATATGACCTAATAAGACCCAGATGCCGATCTTCTCCTTCCGATGGTTGATGCTGGGAAAAAACCTCTATAACTAACAGCTACTATTTGTATTTTAAATCATTCCGTAGGGTAATTTTTTTAAGTACATATAAAAGTATAACAAAAGTCCAGTCAACCATCCTTAAAATAATGTGCAATAGTTTATGACAGGAAAAATACGCAAATATTCGAACTTCCGCATTCATAAATGCACCAAAAAACTACATTTATGACTGTGTCATTAATGCTTTATTTTAGATATTGCAGTTCTTCACACGAGAACAAGGGGTTAGTTAACTAGTGGGATTAGCGATAAGCAGTTATTGAAAGGAATGTTGTGATGTATTGGAAACAGTAGTAAGGAGTATATATATATTTGCAGAGACGAGTAGGGCTGATCATTCATTAATACAAGGACGTCGGAAGGAGTTGGTTTTGTTTCTGCCAATTGTGTCCTAAAATTGTTTGAAGTGTTTTCCCTTGTTACAACATTTGTTACGGCATTTGGATACAAGGACGCTTTTATTTTCCACGCAACGCATTCGAGAAAAAATATTTCGAGGAGCATACATTTTTTTTTAGTTATTTATACATATATTGGAGTACAAATTAATTCGGTCCGTTTTTTTGTGTTCAAACATTTTTTTTTTATTGAAAAAACATAAAAATACATCACTCAAAGTATTGTCCGTCGGAAGCGACTACTTTTTCCCATCTCTCTGGTAATTTTCGAATACCATCTCTAAAAAAATGAGTCCTCTCTGGCATCGATCCACTCATCTGGCCATTCATCGATTGCTTCAAAAGACCCGAACCGGTGACCCCCCAAATCGTTTTGCATCCGACGAAAAAGCCAGTAGTCGGAAGGAGCAAGGTCTGGAGAATACGGCGGGTGGGGTAAGACCTCCCATTTCAGCGTTTCCAGGTAGTTTTTGACCGCTACAGCCACGTGGGGCCGAGCGTTATCATGTTGCAAAATCACCTTGTCGACCTTTCGGTCGTTTCTGTCCGTTTTTCACGCAATGCACGGCTCAAACGCATTAGTTGTAGTCGATAACGTTTCCCATCAATGGTTTCGCCTGCTTTTAGCAGCTCATAGTACACCACACCCGTCTGGCCCCACCATATGCAGTCACTAATCATCTCATGCAGTGAGCAGTCGACTTTGTGCAAGTGAGTGCTATCGGAGCACCATTAGAATACGGGAATTCGAAAACAAATAAGCAAAAGGCGAGTTGGCCTAGTGGAAAAGTACCGGGAATCAAACGCGCGAGTTAGGCGGTTCAACGCCCTTGGGGAAAAAAGATTTTTTTTTCGTTCTTTCTTTCCCCATCTAACAAAGAACAACAAACAAAGAAGGAGAAATTCGAGTGGCGGGGTCGATGGACTCCAATCAAAAAATAATGCCGCAAAGTTCGGTACCATTGTCTGGTCAAGATACAGACCAGACGGTAGCAACAACGAATACGGTGTTTGCGATCCCCGATGACGTAATCAAACGCAAAAGACGACCGAAACTCACAATGAAATTAAAAGCCCGCAAAGCGGCAGATAATGGAACAGCAACTCCCTCGATGACAACAGACGAGGGAGGAGTCAGTAGTGATGACTATGACTCACCCGATACGATTAGCACAGACAAACAGTGCTACGAAATTGTAAAGGGGCAAGAGGAAGAAAACCTTGCTAAAGAAGAAGCCGAGCTTGATCGACTAATCAAGGAGTTGATAGCCAAGCGCAACAAAGTGCGTCAACAAAAACTACATCAACAACAACAACAGCAATTACAGCAGCAACAACAACAACAGCAATTACAGCAGCAACAACAACAACAGCAGTCACAGCAGCTTAAACAACGAAAACAAAAAGAACAACAACAGACAACAATGCCGAAGAAAAGTCAGCAAGACCAACAAAAGCAACAAAAACAACAAACGCAGAAGAACCCACAACAACAACAAAAGCAGCAAGAAAAAGAAACGCAGCAGACAAAGAATAAAAAAGAAAAAATTCCCCCAATTAACGTAAGTGGGTTAGAAATTAAGGATAGTATTAAGTTATGTAAGTTAGTTTGTAAAAACTTCCACTTAAAAAGATTGAGTGAAAATAAGCATGTCATTATTTGTGAATCCCTAGAGGATTACAACAAGGTACGTGCCGCCCTTGGAAAATCACAAACGGAGTATTTTACTTACACTCCCAAAGCACAAAAACCAATTACAGTCCTCCTAAAGGGCATAGATCACGAATTCGGGTCGGAAGAACTGATGAATGAGCTACGCAGACACGAGAACGACGAACTCCAGTTCGTTGGAGTCAAGCCCTTCACCACCGCCAAGGCTAGAAGCGGTGATCAGAAACTACCATTTTTCTTGGTGCAGCTCAGTCCCAACAGCAAAATTGATGGCTTAAGAAAAATACGTTTTCTAAGCCACCTAGCTATCACCTGGGATAAATTAAAAAAAGCAGATCGTGTACTCCAATGTATGCGTTGCCAGAGATTCGGGCATGCCGCTCCTAATTGCAATATGCAGTTCAGGTGTGTAAAATGCGAGAAGGATCACAAACCTGGAGAATGTCCTTTGGGAAGGGAAAAAGTTGAGGACAAATCATTACTTTTCTGTGTACTTTGTAAGAATACGGGGCACCCTGCTAATTTTAGGGGTTGCCCCAAATTTCAAGAACTTAGGAAGAAAGTTCAGGCTCGTAAGCAGCAAATCGAAGAAGATAGACTTCAAAAAAGCCGCTCGTTCGCAAAGATCGTTACACCCAATATATCCTTTGCCCAAATGGCAACAGGATCGGGAAACGCAACGAAACAGCAAGCGGTAAAGGTCCCTACTAAGGCACCTGAAGCCAATGCGGAGTTAACAGCTGTCCTATTGTCCATTAAAGGACAAATGGCTCAACTCCATAAACAACTAAACGAGCAAGCGGCTCGAATTGATCTCATCTATTCGACTCTGTTTGCAGAGTCTGACATGCCAAGAACATGATGAATACGCCAGACGAGTTGAACCTGAAGATCCTTGCCGTGAATGTTAATTCGCTGGTGAGAATCGAGAGAAGAATTACACTGTCTAACTTGTTGGTAAATGAAAATCCAGACTTGCTTTTGGCCAGCGTAACTAAACTGAACCAGAAGCATAACTTGGTATACAAAGATTATCATGTAATAAGAAGAGATCGACCCCAGTCCACGCAAGGGGGTGCCGAGTTCTTTCGGTACAGCACCCCGGCTTCAATTCGGGATAAAGAAGACGCGATCAGACAAAAAAGTTTGTTCTGGTGGTTGCATTCACAATCCACTCATGGAAGTGAAATCAATCCATAGGCGGCACGTATATAATAGCGCCAACAACGACCCTTACCTTAAAAGGGTGCAATTAAAGGGATGAACACATGTCCAATGCGACTTACACACTGGACATGTGTTCATCTCATTAATTATAGTTTAAGAATATTTTAGGCTTAGGTTATTTATTTATTTATCTAGTTAAGGTAGGTTAAGTTTAGAGCTAAGAAATGAATTATAGTATCTAAGTTTTTTTACTAATTTTCTTAGAAATAAGCCATATGTAAGCTAGACGGCAATAAATGAAAATGAAGTCGAAAGACGTTAAAATTAAGATTCAGATAAGCTTAGAGTGCTCGTTAAGAGCCAGTAAGAAAACGAAGTATAATGTTAAATTAGATTTAAGCATTTTGTCTAGTAAGTAATGAATAATGGTATAAAATGCGATTAGAAAGAAAAAAAGAAAGCCCCACCATATGCAGAGCATGACCTTTGAACCGTGGATGTTTTTCTTTGGCGTCGATGTAGACGATGATGAAACAGGTTTACCAGGCTTTGCATAGTATTTTTTCTTCTTGGGGTTATCGTAGTATATCCACTTTTCATCTCCAGTCACGATCCGGTGCAAAAATCCCTTCCTTTGATGTCTTTCAAGGAGCAGTTCCGAGGTGAAAAATCGCCTTTCGACATCTCTCGGTTTCAACTCGTACGGCACCCAATTTCCTTGCTTTTGAATAAATCCAAATTTCTTTAACCGAACGGAATTTGTTTGCTGAGTCACTCCCAACGACTCTGCGAGTTCACTTTGCGTTTGGTACGGATCTTGATCCACTAAAGCCTTCAATTCCTCATCTTCAAACATTTTGGGCTGGCCAAGACCCTCTTTGTCTTCGACGCTAAAATCACCACTTTTGAAGCGTCGAAACCACTCTCTGCATGATTTATCGGTCGGAGCAGATTCACCATAAAGTTCTACAAGCATTCGATGGGCTTCAGCTGCACTTTTCTTCCAATTAAAAAAGAAAATCAAAACTTCCCGCAAATGCTGTTTATTTAAGACAAATCCGGACATTTTCGAAGAGGCAAAAAACAATGTTGTTGTAAGAAACATACGCTGATGCACACTAATTATTGTTGACAGATGTCACACCTTTCCAATGAAGTAGGTAATCGCTTCCAAGATCAGCCATAACTTGCAGGTGGCGCCATCTTTTGAAAACGGACCAAATTAATTTGTACCCCCTATATTTACGTATTCATTTTATATTTATTTCTTTATTTATTTACAGGTTTTTAAAGCAACTACATATTAATAAAAATAAAATAAAATTATAGATTATTATGGCTGATGATCAATGGTTATCTCCCCGGGAATTGCAAGGACTTAGTTTTGAAGACAGAGAACAGTACATAAGCCAAGGATTGGAGGAAATTTTGGCAGCGTAAACAAACTGACAAAGCAGCAGCCAAATCCTCCAGGATAACTATACAATAGGAACCAACGTCACTGTTGATGAACAACCTTACCCTTATCGTAGTGGCACCGAATTCACTCAATATATACCTTCAAAACCGGCCAAGTATGGAATTAAGGTTTGGTGGGTATGTGACGCTATTACATCTTATCCAGTCAAAGGACAAATCTATACTGGTATGGCACCTTCTTCAAGGTGAACGTGTGGTCAAAGATTTGTGTTGTAATCTGTTCCGTGTGACAACTTTTTTACAAGCTATAATTTGGCTTCTACTTTGTTGGTAGACTACAATTTGTCAATATTGGGCACTGTAAACAAAAGACGTAGAATCGTCAATCTTTGGATTCAGCAGCAACATAAGTATGTGTTCATATATTCAAATAAAGAACAAATCGGTTGTGCTTCTTTCCACTTTCCATTATAATATCGAAATTGAAGGTCCTAAAAGAAAGCCAAAAATGATAATCGATTACAACAGAAGCAAAGGAGATGTTGACAATATGGTCAAATGCCTTGCTGAATATACAACTAAGAGAAGAACAAAGAGATGGCCTCTGTCGTTTTTTATAACATTGTGGATGTGGCTGCATTTACAGTAATCGCGCTCTACATCACACTTGAAGACATCTACAAACCGTAGAAGGTTGTTCACACAATTGGCCACGGCAGAAATCCAGCATCGTTCACAAAATGCACAAGTCAATGCACATCAAAGTGATCGATCGTGTAGAAAACGAACTTGGAACTCGGAATGCTTAGAAGGCAGGTTTCAACGAATGTTGAAACATCTCTTGTTTACTTGAGCCCGTTACAAACAAACTCTATTCGTGAATACGTGTGAGCTCATTTCATTTTACCGCAGTTACTCCCGCCACACACACTCTTGGAATTATAACAATGTGCGTGATTGTTTATATAATTTTGACAGAACCTCAGGTTCCCACGTGCTCGCCGCAGCTTGTAGGCAAACGTCCGCGGCCATTTTAAGTGGTACGTCTCATTGGTGGTTTCTGTTTTCAATGTTTATATTGTTTGGAGTGGTTCGGGGTGAATGACAGAGTATGCGGAAAAGTGTTATGTGGGATAAACGATTGGCTGTGACTTGACTTACACAGCATAATTATATTATAGGCAAACTTTTCTTGGTCGTAACAGTTAATCCTGCAATAAAACTCGGGCCCAATGTTTTGATGTACTCGGAATACTGCTGAGGACTTAGTGGATATTTAGGTGGATAATACAGAGCAGATAGAATTAGTGGTCCGCATGCATCCTCTATTTTGAATTGTCGTTGCTTGTTTAATGTCTTCTCTAATTATTATTGCTGATTCTCCATAGGCTCGTCCGCTAGGATGGTTACTATGATTTAAATTGTATTTAGGTATTTTTATAAAGCATTTGGAAAGTGGGTTTCTGAGATTAAAAGGATATCGTTATCAATTATAAATTGTTTTAATTCAGAGGCATTTTACACAAGTTGGTTCAAGCGTACAAAAGTCGAAAATGGTCGAAGTGCGTGAAAAACGTTTTTCACGGAGCACGAATTTTAATAACAAAATCTCATAATTTGCAAAGTATTAATATTATTTTAATAAAATGCCAATGCAAATTAAGGATGTTTGACTTTAAAACAGGTCAGTAGTTATGCGTAAGCTATCTAAGATAGAACATTGAAAAACCAAACAGGATCAATCGAGCTAATAATATACTTGTTTTGAAGACATTTTTTACCATGTTCACATTCATGTAGCTTACCATAAAGCAGGAAGTTCAAGGAATTTCAATCTTTTCACTCTTTAAAGCTCTAGTGATGGAGAAGTTTTGAGGAGCTCCTTAGAAGATCATCAGTGCGTTTTAAATTGAATTGACTAAATTGTATGAAATTTCTTCCAATAGCTTCTAGCCCCTAAGGTAGTACCTTAGCTCAGTGGTTAGTGTCCTGATATCTTGTCACGACTTGGCGGTCAAATCCTGCCCTAGCCAAGATATTAAAATTGTATTTCGCGGTGTTTCCCATCAGCCTGGTGTCTAGCTGGCAGTAGTATCGTGAATCTGTAGCTGTGTACTCAGACACAGCAGATAGTAATTTTTTTTTTTTAATAGCTTTGACAGTTTACTATTCTGATGTTTTAAATTGCAGCGTTGTCATTCTTTGACGATGGTGTTCTGTCCTCACTGGTAATGACCAATCACCATTTCACCAAGGAGCATTGAACCATTCGAAATCGCGTCTAAAGTATTAAAATTTGTTGCGAAAATTCATGAACTTTTTGATCGTTTTTGGGGAAAGTGGCTGGGTTATGATCGAGCAGTCCCTGTATGTCGCTCTCAAGTTGTTGCTGAGTTGTCTTTTTTATGACCTCAGTTTAGCGAGTTTTCCGAAAGACTTTGACCAGATCGCCCAGCTCATCATACGGTCCCTGATTGAGCTCTGGAGCTGCTAAGAATTTATCCAAATTTGGTCCAAAAACACATCTTCAATGATGGAGTACATTCATGGTTGAATGACTTCATAAACGTCGCCAGTGCAACCGGACAAACTGATTGCTTGCTGTTGAGTGCTGATTTTAGGTAGGCGACATCATTAGGCCATACATCTTCGGCTAATTGCGTGTAACACCATGATAAATAAATATAAGTATCACAGTCGCTTAAAGTTTCATTATGGAACCCAAATTTACTATCAAACAACCCAATAAAAGCTTCAGAAGACACACGAATTTACAAACAAAAAAAAACCTTTTTTAAGCTCAAGTTTAATAACCTAGCCTTGACTGACTTTACTGCCAACTAGTTGCCGATAGATATCCTTCTGCTTTAACTGAACTTTAATTATTTCGTGAAAAAAAAAAAAAAAAACAAAAGAAAAAAAGCAAAATTAAGAATTATTTTCGACGAGAACACTTTCTCCTCGTCCCCATTAGAGAGATTAAGCATTGACCTTAAGTCGGCGAGTCGCACTCATTCGTGCCATGCTGTCAGATGAGAAAACTAACATTTCAACTTGCAATTGTTGAATCTGACAAAAGAATACTTTTCTGTTGCTGGATTTTCGGCTAGATCGTTACTTGATTTATTCGAAACACGTTATATTTGACTTTGGTAAATGGGATGAAATGATTGTTTTCTTCTATAATACACACCTTCGTGTGATTGTCCTAAGCTTATTCAAAAGAAGAACTTATTCAAGATTAAAACTTCAAAGACGATGACGACATTTTACTTAGGTGGAATAAAACGTGTTAAACCAGGAAGTCTTCCCCACTCAAGGGCTCAGCACTTATAGAGAAGGTTTAGTTTAATCACATCGTTGTCGGAAAAGTCATAGCGTTGTCCCATCCGCTTAGCCTCTTCAGTATCAAGCTATAGAACAAAAAGACTTAAAATCACAGATCAGTCGCCAATGAAAACAAACTTACTTTTGCTTTGATTGTAGGTCGCTTATTAAGTGAGAAAGCCATCGCAGAGTAGTGCATCACACTCGCGTAATCGTACCGAACTCCCATTCCATTCGAGTGACTTTTGGGGTATTTCCGGAAAGCGGACTTGTACCGCTTTGGGATATTTCCTTGTAAAAGTTGTATGTATCTATCACGGTCGTAACGACTGTGCTCATGTTCGAATCCAACTGCATGCATCAGTTCATGAAGTACAACTCCGCGGCGCATAAGACAAGCTGGCGTCTGAAGATTGACTATCTGTCTTCCACCTTTTCGTCCAACGTATGCCCAACATCCAGTTGGTTTACTGGTTATCGAAACATAATCTTTTTGGTTCGATCTTGGCACGAATTTAATGCAGGTTTTTTGCTTGAATTGGTCGACAGCCCATTGTATGATTCCGAGTTCCTCGTCAGAAAAGTTTCCACGGAGATCATATGGAATGATGGCTTTGCTCCAAAGAGAACGTCTATCGGTCAGGCCATTCCTAGCTTCAGTAGCTTCAGGAGCATTTTGTATGTCTCCGTCATAGTATAATCCCAACTCCTCGGGATTTTGCTGAGAGTCATTATGAAAATTGGCTACGAGCTTTCCAGTAACTGAGGCATCCGATTTATCAGCTGGACCTTCAGTGGGATCTCCAGTAGATTGGCTTGTCGAATGGCTGATCATGGTCAAGAGGAGCAGGATAGAAAGTTGAACTATCATTTTGCCTATAAAAATATTCAAATAAGAAAACAATTTCAAAACCTAATGATTGCAATAAGAACCTTAAAGTGTGTGAGAGCTGTCGTCCAACTAAACAAGCCTAAAGCATGTTTAGGGCATATATGTATTTATTTCTATTGCTGTGTCATTTTAGAAAAGATAAAATTGCACGAACGAGGGGGCAAGAGCTCAAGAGTACAACATTTTATTTTAACTACGAAAACCATTAAAGCTATTCACCTGATGAGATAAGGCCTTTATCTTTATGATGCGTTTAGCTAATGTAGCTCGCAATTTCCAACTTAAGCCGTTTGTCTAACTTTGATGGAACTGTAAAGTATCTATTACGGAAAGAAAAACGCACTTGGTTGCAATATTGATAATTAAATGGCATTTAGTGTTTTATCTTCTCTCCATGGAATAAAATAAAAAATTGTAAATGTTTTCCCGACGTGAATGATTATAGTAATTCGAGTATTTTAGTGTTCACGTTACGAGTATAGCATAGAGGGCAATTGCTACTGATTTTGACTCATGTGTTTTCTTCCTCGACAGGTTTTGAGTTATAAGGGCATAATATTAGAGGAACTATTAGTCCTATTCAACCCAGGCTGATTCTGCAATAATTCATTTAGCATCCGGCAGTATTTTATGTGGTTTACTACCATTCTATTTAAGCAAACTCATGATAGGTCCAAGCTTTTGTGCAGGGTTTGTCAATCGAAATATGACATTTTTTTAATACCAATAACCTTAAAATCTTTTTGTCATCCGTCACCCCCAGAACGTTAGTTCAGCTTTACAATTTAACTATGGTGAAGCTCAGAAATTATTAAAAAATTGTATTTTGAGAACGCTTACTCCACTTTCCAAAATCGGGCGAATTGAGAATATCTCAGTCGACGTTATTAGCCAGTTTATCGTAACAATCTTAGCTTATTCAATCTTACAAAATTAGCTTATTCCCTTCAAAGATCAATATAAGACAGAAACCTCAAAATTTTCTTAATTTTCGTGGAGGCAAGCCCTCCCATTTATTAAGCTTAATTCAAGCTTACTTAATGTAACTTAATAACTAAGGAGAACGGGAGAGGGGGGTGCGATTCTTAGAAACAATGTTTGGGAGAAGCTAAGGCTATTGAGAAGACGGAGTTTTAGGCATGGAGTGCTGAGGTTTAAATCGAAGTTTGTTAAAGATCAATATGAACATCGTTTACTTAGAATTATATGTAAACATCGCCTTTGCTTTGTATTCATTATCAAATATGTTCTCTCAATAAGTTTTCCTGTTTTTTCATATTCCTATTTTCTATTCATTCCAATTTAAACTCTCCAGTAGTGCGGTCCTGAATAAAATATCAATAATAAAATATTTTCTTAGACAAAACCAGATGGTTTATTTCATCAAAGTTAATATTCGAATTAACACTTCGCAGCAAACGGGAAAAAGGAGCATTGGAGCCGTAGGAGGTACGCGGAATAGATAGATAGAAGAGGATTGCGTGAACTACGAGGGTTAGTGTTAAGAGATATGGAGTTATAAAGAGTGATGTAGTCAAAGGTACCTGTTAGAAGTCTTGGATGCTCTCGATTCTAGCCATGTGGGTTTGTTGATAAGGGGCCACACTTGAGATGCGTATTCAAGAAGGGGGCGAACAAAGGTAACACAGAAGGATGGAGTGGAGTAGCGATTGGAGACCCACGCTTCACGAAACCGAGTGCAGAGTTGGCATTAACAATTATATCACATAATATGTCAAGATCGTGGATAGCCTGAACGGTGGAGATGGACTCATTATTGAAGAAGTAGAGACGGGGAGGAGGTTTGATTCGTTTATGTGAAAAAATTAATCATTGGCATTTGGAAAGGTTAAGCTCCAAGCAATTTTTGGAACATCACACAGAAACGCATTGATTAAGGGAAGAATCTTGTTGTGAGGAAATGGTCTTGGTCGTCGGCGTACAGTGGGAGGTGGGAATGTTTGATGACTAACTCAATGTCGTTAATGGTAAGAATGAAAAGAAGTGGACCTAAGTGCCTGCCTTGGGGAACGCCGGAAGAAACCAAGAAAGGGCTAAAAAAAGCAGATCTGAAGCGAACGTTGTAGTAACGTTTTTTTTAAACAAGAAAATATCCACTTCAACGCATTGGGTTCAAAGCCAAGGGAAGATTGTTTGAAGGGTATTTGTTTGTGGGAGATTTTGTCGAAGGCTTTACTGAAACCAGTTGAAAGACGTCGACTTTATTCCCATTCTCTAATGCATGGAATATGACACATCATTCAAATTCCCGCCTCGGCTTCTTACGGTGACACGGATCCCAGTGGTCCAGTTCTCAATGGCTCTTACGCATAGGCTGAATTTGAGCGATGGCCTATGTTATGTTCACCTTAAGGGCATCAGCGGATTGTGGCTTATTTGCATAGACCTGCGATTTTAGGAAACCCTACAAGAAAAAGTTTAGCGGGGTTAAATCACGTGACCTTGCTGGCAAATTCACGTCACCTCTACGAGAGATAAGCACACCCCCAAATCGTATGCAGAACTATACTCCTGTAACTATATGTCATCTAGGTTCATATGGATCAATTTGGGCCACAGTAATTGGCTATCACCATTCTGTAGCGTTAACCATTGACGTTGACCGCCTCACCAATGTTGTTTTCGAAAAAGTACGGACCAATGATGGTGCCGGTCTCACCAAAGGGTAACGAGGATGCATTCTTACCTGATAAATCCCGTGTGGGTTGGTGTCGTCCCATATATTGTAATTCAGCGAACGAACGACGTTGTCTATGGCCATGAACTTTCAGCTCCTGGGTCAATTGGATCTTGTACGGGTGTACACCCAAGTTCCGACAAAAAATTCGCCAAGTTGAAGTCTGCGAAAACCGAGTTCTTGCACAGGGCGAGGAATCGATTGTCTCGAGTTCTCCTGTACCCTTTCACGGACCGCGGCGATGATCTGGGCCGATTTTTCGTTCTTTTGATGTCACTTCAAATTTAGCCACCAATCGTTGAAGAGCCGACTGTGAAGGGCCACTACGTCTACCGTAAAATGGGCGTTACGACCGCAACGTTTGCACTAACCAACGTTTATTTCGATAATAAAATTTTATAATTTGGACATGCTGTTCAATCCTGTAACTTACCGTGGTGATTTGGCATCATTAACTGAATAATAAAAAATTAATTTGACAGATGTCACCGAATCAACATGGCCGCCACAGGCCGCAAAAATGTACCCGCGCCAATTGAAAAGCTTTTATATACTTATGTTCTAACTTATCTTAGGCTAAGAAAATGAACTTAACTATCACGTTTATGCCAATCAAGGGCAATTGCTTCTCGATTTTTATAATTTGACTGTACAGACGCCTATATATGCGTTCATTCGGAAGAAACACATTTAAATTTTTCTGACGATAATTCCATCAATACCATCTCTTTTGGATGGTAGACTTTAAGCTACGAAATTATCCTTTTCAGTCTCTCGCAGAAGTATCGCCCATTACATGATTTTTATCCTTTTATTGTCACGACCATTCGACACCTGTTAGCGAGGTTCGAGTAAACCGTTTTGATAAACTATCGACCAACATACATACGTCAGCCAAATGCAAGGTCTACAAGATCTTCGCTGTCGTGCTTTAAAACTCAAGAAAACCAAAACTCGGCCTTTCTGCGATTTAAACTTTGTAAATTTTGCATCGGAGTGTGAGTCGCTCCCCACATAATACCCAATACCATGTCCTTTCAAATATAAATAAAACAGTATATCTCACCCACAGCCTGTTGTATTCAAAGTGAACAAATCAAGCATTCTTATTGAAAACCACTTTCATTTTCTTTCACTTATTTTATGGTATAACATCGAATCACTTGTCACAGCACTCCAGCATGAATGTTCTTGGGTAATCTAAAAGGAGTGTGATGGGCGGAGTTCACACTGAAATCGTTCAGTCAGCTTGACAGTCAGATTATGTTTACGAGTAATGTTGGTACCTCATTTGTAATAGACACTTCAAGCTTTGAGCGTCGTGGGTATTTTGATTGCGGCTCTCGTGATAGATGAGAAATCGCAATCCCAGTGAGAAAACAAGGAAAAAAGCGAGTGTGAGTTAAATCGTAGACAAAAAATACCCGGATGCGGCGAGGTATGGGGAGCTACCAACACCAACCTCATAAAGACGAAATAAAAAACACTTTGAGAGATGCTATATCGCCGTATGAACGCTTACATTCAATGGTACGGGTTTTTGAATAAATATCTCAGATTTGAAACGAAATAGTATTTCAAACGATTTTCTCGACTTACAAGACGAGAAACATTATTGAAAAAGAAATCTTTTAAAGCTAGACGACGCAGGTTTTAGAAACAGCGTTTTAGAAATGACTTTCTTAACGTGCTTAATCAAAAACAAAGAAAGGAACAAAAGCATTCAGCATTAACTTGTTCCAAGTGCGAAAGACAATTAATTCAATAATAAAGGGCTATCCAATAAGAAGTGTCAATTTGAAATTAGTACCTTTTCATAAATAAATAAAAAACATTCAAATCACCACAATTCAGACTTCACCATAAGAGCAGTCAAAATATCACGGAGATTTTATGCGCCTTCTCACAAGGCTGTAGTGAATTTTAACAGTAGTTTCGGATGTACATAAATCTGTTGCTCGTGTTCGTCCAAGCCACTTTACCTGAGAGTACATCAATCACTTTGCACTAGTTTCTACCGCTCTACATGACTATACGGTGCAGTTGAGAGGGGAATTGAAGCAAACGGAACATGAAAAGACCTAATTTTGGGTATGCTAAATGAAGATTTTTTTTTTCCAAGCGAAATTTTACTGAGTGATGGGACTCCTTTTCATTTGTTGACTTCGTCACCTGAGGATTTGAAAACTCAAGAGAAAAAGTGGAGTAAGATCTCCAACCAAAAAAGCTAACATTTTGCTTCGATATTTGGGACATATGTATTTCTTCCCAAAATTTATTTCTCGAAGTGAAGACTACAATCTACCCCCGACTTGGAGGGCATTTAGCAACAATAATAGCGAATGGCGAATATGGTATTCCACAACCAACCTTAGACTTTATACTTCAAACTTAAATAAAATTATCGCCACCTTTCAACAAATTCTTTCTTTATTTTTTCACTTAAAATGTGACCTATATTTGGATAACGGTGACACCAATAACTTCAAATTCTATAGAAATACGAGCAAGTAGGCGCCTGAGCTACATATAATCAGCGACAATAATTTTATTCTCAGAATCACTCATCCGGTTAAGATTAGGTCGTTAATACTTAATGAGGCAAAAAATGAAATGATCCGTAATAATGAGTGAGTAAGAACGAAGCCGGAATAGCCACTAAATTTAATAGGATCTGATTTAGAAGTTTCGAGGAAATAAATAAAAGAACACCTTTTGCCCAATGTTTCAATAACTTGATAGCAATATTGGAAGTGCATTTGATTCCATATCATATGCGAGAGTGTGTAAAAAATTCAGGGACAAAAATAAATAAAAAAAGGATAATAGAAGTGAATCAGTCAAAATCAAATTGGGTGCCAATCCTGTTGAATTGTAACAGTATGCTGCATAAATAACTAGTAGCAATCAAAATTAAGTAATCACTGTTACTGCTTTATTGGCTCCTTAGAGAACATTTAGTGTTCGCGTTAGATTTAGATTTAGCGTTGCTTTTACAGCGGTATATGAGAATAATGTTTCATATAACTTGTCAACGAACAAGGATTTCGGTTTCAGTTTCAGTGAACCAGTTGAGCATTTGCAAGAAACCGCTAAGATTGAACGACTCCCAGAATTAGTACGTACATACGTAGTACATACACTAGGACCATCTAAATGCCTAAAATGAAAGAGAACGAGGCCTTTCCGAAAATCGTGCAAAGAGGCTGACATACTTGAAGGCACGATGGATGAGGGAAAACTACTGGGGAAAGCAGTTAAGAGGGTTAGGTCGGCGGAGATATCCCTTACCGAAGCCCAGCCAACCCTTTAATTATCGGCCCCCGCCCTTTTCGGCAGCGCAGAAAACGTCGGCGGCTAGTTAATACTCCAATACTTATCCTCTTACTCTCATGAGGATCAATCCCCCAATAAGATAGGCTCTCAAACTGAGTTGGAAGTGTTCAGGGTCCTGTTATAGTCGGCGCTACCGCCGAAAAAGGCGATAGGTTGACAGATCGAGCGCAAAAGACAAAGCAACCCTCAAACTGGCAAGACTGTCGCAGAGCGGCGTCCGAAGCGAGCAGGACCTCGAACCGAAAAAGGTAAGAGCGCTCGCAAGCAAAAGACGGCCGCCAAGGACAGTCAGAGAGAGAATGTGAAGTCTCCTGCTCCGACGTGGTGTAGGGTAATCGAAGTCCCAAGGCAGATGCGGCGGTCTTCAAGGATTAAAACAAAAACCTGAAGACGAAGAAAACCAAAGACTGCTCCTCGAAGTCGGACACTTCACATAACAAGACCATTTCCTCCGGAAAGGTGATCCAAGTGACCGTAAAGTGTGCAGAGAAACAGCTTTCGTACAAAGAGGCGGACATCTCCTATGAAACGGTCACAATAGGAAAATCTATCGAGGATTATCTAGTGGAGCTAGCTTCAGCAACAAGCTTTTGTATTCAGGCTGAGAGGTCTGCATTGATGAATTGCACCTTCGTGGTGAGGTGCTCCTCACAGCAGGCATTTGTCTGGATCAGGAGCATAGTGCCGAGAATTCCCCCTTTGGGAACTACTACTTACCAGTCAGACTACCCGAATTAAAGCGCGACATCTTCTGAATTCCGGAGAAATCTAGAAACAAGCTGGATGTGATGACGCAATTACATATTGGTGCATTTCCAATATAATACCTTATTGACATGGAAACGAAATTGTTACTGTGAACAACCAACGCAAATTCAAATTTGTGACACCATAAGAGCGTAACTCTTGAACCTGCACGAATAATAAAAAAAAAACAAAAAAGTAGTCAAAGGATGGAACGTGCCCTGCAGTCCTAATCTTTGATTTTTACTCAGAATAATCTACAGCATTGCAAGGCTGCTACCGCTCTTCTAAGTAGCAGAATTGCAAGCAGTAGCTCAAATCGTCAAATTGTACCTATTCAAGAACCATGGGTGTGGAATAACGCCACTTTGGTCTCGGTGGTATACGTGATGTTATGATTCTTTAAGATGAACGATTTGAAAGGCCTAGAGTATTTTTTATTTTTTGATATGGAATAGATACTAATGGCCCGTACCACTGGCATGCACGATTCACAGACCCTACCCAGCTGCTTCGAGCTAGCACCTACGTACTAAGCCACGCCCAGCACGCTTCTGCCATTCTCCCCACCGAATTGGCGCTAGCTTTTACTTCGTGGGGCTGGCAAGCAATTCATGCTACTCCTGTGCTTCTAAGTTTTCTCCTGCCTTTACTGCTCTTGTTGGCTCTGCTGCTTTTCTTGCAGCTTCTACTCACCTCAGCTCTGTCTGCACATTCTTTGTTAGTGCGCAGATAATCAGCCAGTATTCCTCCAATTCCACCATTTTCTGGTCCTGGTAGAGCACCCCTCCAATCTGCGAAGCGTCTACGTTCGAAGGTCACGTGCCTCACGTCTTCCTCTTGGTTTGGACAGTCTGGACAAAGAGGAGAAGTATCGTGTCCAAATCGATATATTTACGGTAGGTACCGTGGCCAGAGAGGACCTATGTGAGATGGTAGTTGCAGTTTCCTTGTGTTCGATTTAACCATATATCGTTTGATGGAATCAGGGTATGAGTCCATCTTCCCTTTATGATATTATTCCATCGAGCACGACCTTTCTTCCTCCTTGATTTTCCTTGCCTCCGGCTTCGGTTGGCCTTGACGGTTTTCTCCGATAGATCCTCTTCATCTCCTCGGTGAGAATGTCATTGGGGATCATCCCAGCAATGAGAAATGCGGCTTCATCCGAAATCGTCCGGTAGGAGCTTATTTTCCTTAGGGCACAGAGCCGGTATTACGATCATAGTTTTCGGCAAATTTCCCTCCTCCTAAGCGCTTCTGCCCAGACTGGTGCAGCATACAACATGACTCAGCTCACCAGAGACTAGGGTTTACCTCACTAAAGTGAGCTCATTATCAGCAACGAAACCTGGACAATTCTGTGGACAATATTTGATGGCAGAGAGAGCTACAAAGCGCACGGAGAAATCGAATACTTCGTCGTTGCGTCTGCTTCCGCCAAGGCAGTTACTTAACTCGTAGAGTACTGTGAAGCCAGAAATATAGGACTCATCATCTCTCAGAGGAGACCATGTTTTAAGTTTCACTCTTTCATCGGATCTTATCATCAACAATGATGGCTCGAGACCAACTTTTGTCACGGCGAAACGACAGGGGGTGATTGACCTAAACCTATCAAACAGGTATGTGAAGGTCATCACTAGTTGAAGAGGCTTACCAGATGATACGTTGTCAGACCACGCATATATCGAGTTCCATTTGAATTGTGGGATCTGTCCCTTGCAGCCCAAGCAGAATCCGAAAAAGACGGACTGGGTACGGCTAAGAGAGGAGATTGAGAAATCCAATCAAGCCCATTTTTTCTCTAGACAACGAGGAAAATACAATTAAGAAAGATGCCTGCCTAGTAGTACAATGGACCAGTATATGCGTCTGAGTGCTTCAACAGATAGTAGAGAAAACGAAGACCGGGTCCTTTCGGCACCCCACATTTCCGCTGAATAAAGAGTAAATCACTTGAATGTAAACATAACTACGATCTAAGATTATTAAACGTACAGGGTTCTTAAAATGTCGCGCCTCGAAGTTTATATACTAAATATAACATCTGGGTTTTATTGATCCAAATATGGCTATACCAATTCCATGAGAAATGTCCATCACGAGAGCATCTTCAAGAATTTTTAGAAGCAGTTTCTAGACAGGGCGCACTGGACGTATACGTAATATTTTGTCGTTGTCGGTACCTACTCTCCTGCTGAGGCTGTGAGTGAGATTTCGGTGAAAGAACTACCTTAAAAGTAGCTGAATAGGTTTGGTCTAAATACATGATAACTCACTGTATTATTTTCGAATCAGGAAAGTAGCTATGGATGCTGAGAAAGGTCTGGTATAACTTGTTGCTCTACGTCCCATCAGGATCTTGACGAAAGTTGAAATCTTGATGAAAGTTGAATTTACAATATGGTGAACCATTTACTGGTTAAATCAATTCAAGCATAATAACTCGATTTCCAATTAACGCTTTTGCAATTCTCTTTTCGATACAAATCATGGTGGCCCAATTTAGGTTGAGTTCAAAAAAGAGCATTTTCTTAAGCTCAGTGTGGGAATTTTTTTCTTCAAGCAAAGCAGAATTGCCTCAGTCATCTTATCAATGTCTTATTAATATTAATATTTTTTTCAAGTTTTTTTCTTTTTTTTTGGGTTTCAAATTGAGAATAATGAAGACTCAAAATAAAATCCATTCTAACTTGAATATTTCCAAGGCCTCTTGTTCTGAATTAACCCCGCGGCTAACCGGCGATTTTACAGTTCCCATGAGCTGTTACATATGTTCAGTAAATTACATGCGATTTGTATCTGAAGAAATTCTCAGAGTTTAATATTATCCTCAAGAATGCCATAAACTATTCCAATATCCATTTGTCAAACTGTTTGCTACTATACGCTGACGCTTATGAATCAGGTTTCATGATTAATGAACATCGTCGAACGGAAACCACCCGTTCCCTCAAGTATATAATAACAAATAGCAAACCCTCGTTTCCATTCAAATAATGACAAATTACCACTTCGTCCCTCTCCAGCTGTCCCAAGAAATCATTTTCAGATTACAGAACCCTATGATTCCCCGTCATCCCCAAGCCTCCCTTGTAACTAATCCAGTTCGGTTAAATTCATTTTCGACTACCATGCCGAAGCTCGAGGACAGCAACTTACCAAAATATGGTTAATTGGTCTAATTAAAATATTATTAATTGAAAGCAAAGATGAAAAAGGATCATTCTGCGAAAGGCTTACTGGGCAATGGAAATTGAATCCGCTCTTGGTTAAGGGATAAATTGAATACTTTAATGATTGCAAATTTCGTCTAATGGGTCTTCGACTGGACGGGATAACATCTTGTGTCTACCACGTGCGAAATAACTACAGAAGAATTCTGGTTGATTTGGTCGCATCAAGCTGACTAGTAACCATCGAAACTTTAACTGCCTTTTGTAATGATGTACAATTCAGGTTTTATTCAATGGAACATTGAACCTATACCCGTGTTTGTTGGTCTATCTGCTCTTTATTCAGTTGTTTTAGGAGCTGTTCCACGAAATTAGGTCTTTACGTATACTGGGACGATCTGGAAAATTTTAAAACGTAGTTGAACCGGTCTTTCTGGGAATTGTCGTAATTTATTCGCCAGAATAGATGCGGGGGCGCACGAGTTACTTAAGTGCTTCTCGAATAACTTGACATGAAAAGCTAAACTTGTTCTTGGAATCAGTGTAATTGGATGGAATGTTAACGTAAGCGCCCTTTGAAACTACATATAAGCACGGGGGTGTAGATGCGTGTTATACAGCCTTCTCAGACAACTTTTTCCTTGTGCATATAGGTGGGATTTTACTACTTAAAGTGAGTTACGTCAGCGCTATAAGCTTTTTGTTTTTTTCTTTGTTTTTATAACTGACCCGGTTATATGGGTTATGACTACCCTTAAATCTCAAGAAGTTAAGATATCGCACGGGTCAAAGGTATAAAGGGAGAGAGGGAAAGGAGGTACCGATGAGCTGGGAAGAGCATTCGACATTCAAGTGGTTCGGTTAAAAAACGATTCCTTAAATTTAACTGTGCGTCCAGAGACAGGCTTGACGGTGAACTGATGAGCATTCCGGGCGAGACATGTGTTGCGGTCAAATTCTTAAAGGAAGGATTACAATTGGCTAGCTAATTGAGCATTGTTTGTTAAAATAATAACACAGAGAGAGAGGAGACATTACGTCAATAGTGGAGTGAATCGATCGACTTCGCTATATTTTTGACTCCTATGAGTTCTACTGCTCGCTTTTGTATTCTGCCTAGCAGGCGCAGAGAGGTCTTGGGAGCACCAAACCAGAGACGAGCGTTGTGCTCAAGCTTGGGGCGGATGTAAGCCTTGTAAATTGAAGCCGGATTATATGGCTAAAAATATTTCTTGCATCGTTTGAGGAAGCCTATACATTTCACAGCGTTCTTGGCGACCTCGAATATGTGGTCACTCCAACTAAGAGTTTTATTAACACACATACCAAGGATGGAAAGTTACCCAGTTTCATCGACACAAGCGCCACTCAAGGATAACGGCTTATTAAGAGTTAGCTTGACTGACAGTAGGCAGCATTGTGTTTTGGAAACATAAAATTGCACTTTATTGTTTACACCCCATTAAATGATGCTGTCAAGGTCGGAATTTCTAATCCATTGAAGAAGAGACTCATCGATACCTTACTTACTTACTTAGATGACGCTACAGTTCGGGGTCAACCAAAGCCTCACCAACAAGCCTCTCCAGCCGGCACGATCTTTATCCAGCTGCTTCCAGTGCCGCCCAGTTGGCTGCGCGCGCCACCTTAGATGCGGACGTCCTCTGCTGCGTCAACCCTTAAGACTGGAGTCGAAGACTCTTCAGACATGGCCCAGCCGTCGTAGACGTTGGATTCGTAAATTTGCTGTACAACCCGTACAGTTCTTGGTTGAATTTTCTTCTCCACTCTTCGTTTAAACAAACGGGATCAGATTGTACGCAAACGCGCAAGAGCCTCTTTATCCGCTTTTGATAACGTCTAAGCCTCAGCCACATAGGGGAGGACCGGGATGATTAAGGTTTTGTAGAGGGATACCTTAGTTTTTCGAGAGACGGCTCTACTACTCAATTGCCTCTTGAGCCCAAAGAAGTAGCAGTTGGCAAGAGTTATTCTGCACTTTTATTCTGCGTCGTTGCTGCTTGTCAATATCGAGCCAAGGTAGACGAAGTTCTTGACTACTTCAAAAATATAGCTGCCGAAGGTGACGTTCTGACCAAGACGTCGTTGTTGCGCGTCTTTCTTGATGTCACCCTATATTTGGACTTGTCCCCACTTTAGCCGCTTCTGCTTCAATGCTTGCAAACGCCTCATTGACGTCTTGCCTTGTCCGTCCAATAAAGTCAGATGACATTGACTTAGATTAGGCAAGCAATTGTGTAGACTTGAAGTAGACTGTACCTGTTGTATTGGCCGCAGAGTCCCGCACGATCTTTTCAAGTATGATGTTAAAGAAATCACATGACAATGCGTCAACCTGTCTTAATCCTTTTTTAACATCGAAGCTCTCGGTTAGTTCACATCCGATGTTAATGGAGTAACGAGAATTCTCCATTGTCATCCTGCACAGTCTAACGAGTTTGGCAGGGATGTTAAAACATGACATGGCTCTGTATAGCTCATAATAAACACTGTTATATGCGACTTTTATGGACCGGGCAAACAATGCTGAGATTCCAATTATCGGGCATGCTTTCTTCCGACCATATCTTGCAGATGAGTTCGCGCTTTTTCCTGACCTGCTCATCGCCAGCTGCTTTAAATAGTTCGGCGGGGAGTTGCTTTAAGTTTGATACTCTTCACTCTATGTTGAATGAAGGATCTCATACCCAGCAGAAGTATGTTCGTGATCGCATCCGCAGCGGCATTCACATCACTATCGAGGAATCATAGTGAATCATGGACACCAGATGGAAAAAACATTAAGAACTGATTGAATAAAGGAAGAGTCATGACTGTGTCGTTGGCGTACAGTGACAGGTCGGAATGTTTGATGACAAACTCAATGTCGTTAATGGTAAGAATGAAAAGAAGTGGACCTAAGTGGCTGACTTGGTGAACGCCGGAAGAAGCTAAGAAACGGTTAGAAAAGGCAAATCTAAAACGAACACTGTATTCACGGTTTTCTAAATAAGAAGATATCCACTTCAACGCCAAGGAAAGACAGTTTCAAGAGTATTAGTTTGTAGGAGATTTTGTCGAAGGCTTTACTGAATTGACTTAATTCCCATTCTCTAATGCTGAGAGTGTGAAGGACACGTGTTCGACAAGGCTTGTGGTTGTAGACCTGCGTTTGAATAAGCCATATTGTTTAGAGGAAATTTGAGATTTAGAGTGGAAACTTAGAGGTTCATACAAGTTACTTTTGAAAAGTTTGGGTATTCGTGACAGTTTGGCGATGAGGCGGTAGTTGTTAACATCGCTCTTTAGACCTTTTTCGTGAATAGGAGTTATAAAAGCGGTTCTCCATATTTGGTGAGATAATTCAAGGGATAGGGATGAGTTGAATATTTCTGAGAGCGGGACAAAAAGAATGGAGAAATATCGGGCCGAGGAGTGAACTCATCATTAAGTTGATTCAATCTATTTTCGATGATATGGGGGTCAATAGTCCATGCGAGAAATGGTCCAAGGGGACCATCGTTTCAAGTGTCCGATACAAAAGAGTAATCGGCGAAAGATTGTTTGAAAAAATTGATAAAAAATCTGGCGATCGTTTTGGGGTCATTCGAGGAAAGAGAGTGAGTGGGGTAGCCATAAGATTTCCTTTTGTAGTTTATGAACTGAAAGACGGATTTAAGATCGTTTATATGGTAAGATTTGCTTGCGTTTCGATCAAAAGGCGTTCGTAGAAAGTATTATGAAGCTCGGTAAATTGCAGATAAGTACCAATATAGTTAGAAAAGTCATTGAGTATGAAGGAAGATTGTCCATAGCTTGTTTCTTTTGTTTCTTAGAGAACGGAGCCTGCGACTATATCTGGCTGAGGAGGAAGAGAATTGTTTAGATCGGGAAAAGAGAAATTGTATTAAATATTTCTCTACAGAAAATGGACATGGCGTCATTTATTGTACGGCTGTCAAAATTGAAGAGAACGCTATTGAGATATTCATTGATTAGGTTGAAATTTGCTTTGTGGAGGTCGTAAGACTTAAGCGGGTAAGTGTTCAGTGGTGGAGAGTCGTGAACAAATGAAAGAAGAAGGGGCGGATAGTTGTTGTCAATGGTTGATAAGGAAAGGGGTAAAGTGAAACAGAGGAACTAAGGGAGTCTGTTGTGAAGATCAGGTATAGCTGTTTCCCCCTGTAATTTAAGATGCCACTAACTTGGCTAAGGTTCGAATCAGCTAGGCGAAAATATATTCTTTGGCAGCAGAGGGATTAAGGACAATGTAAAATGAGCCCATTTAAGAATAGGAAGATTGAAATCACCAAAGCGAAGGATTTCATCATGGGGATCCCGTAAATCATTCATGCTATCAATCGCATGAATGGCGAGTTCATAGGATTCAATAGGTTGGGATAGCAATATGTAAAAGCAGACGAGCTTTACGGGGCAGGACAATCATGATTGTAACCAAGTCGAGAATCGGCGAAAAGGATATTGCAATAAGAGTTTAGGTCGGCTATTAAAACGACACGACAAGGGCAGCTATCGGTAAGTCGGTTGAGATCGTCGTCGCGGTAGAAGTTCAAGTTTGATGATTTTGGTTATTTATGCTAGGGATCAAGTTGGTTTTAGTCAGAGTGAAGATTTCGAGTGGTAAAGCATGAGACTGTTGGTAGACTGCTTCGTTTTTTGAGCGAAGACCTCTAACATTCTGATAATAGAAGGTGAGCGGAGGTTTGCATGAGGGGCAGGAAGAGGATGGTATGTAGGTAGCAAGACAGGTAGAAGTCCCTAAGCTAAAGCCTTGGTTCGAAGAAGCCTGTTATGTTCTAAGACGTCAAGCCCTAGAATATACCGAAGAGCTTCCGTACAAAAAACAACAATTGCAAAGGAAAAGGTTTGATAAATTTCATGTATTGTAGAATATGTGGCGAAAAATACGAGAGTAATGTGTGCCGGGTTAAACGCTGCACGAGAAGGATACTCGCCAGATCAGGATTTACACGTAACTATAATGGGGAGCTCGTTTCGGACAACCAACGGAAAACGGTGTTATTCGGAAGTAAAAGAAGCAATTTATCGGCATAAGAATAATAAGGAATTATTAAATTATGCAGGAGGAAAATTAACAGAGTCGTTACATGGGCTCATCACAACTACATATATGGAACAGTCATCATTCCCCTTTTAGAAAAGAGTGACCGGACAGGATACAACCATTATCGCGGGGAATATCACGGCTATCAAGTTGCTGCAAGGTGCTGTCAAATATTATTGTATAATGTCTTCATATTTTTCTGCAGTCACTGTCATTATTATTATTATTACCGGCCACGTTCTGTCCCATCTGTTCCAGGTCCATCCTTATACTGTCCTCCACGGCGCGGCGGGGCCCTCCTTCGGGTTTTAGCATTCATTATTATTTTTACTGTTCGTCCATTGTCCATTTATTCTAAGTAATCTACCCCTCGCCTATTTTTTCATCCTGTTTTCAAAGACCCGAAATCTATTATCCTCCTTCTTAATCCTTAATCCTTCACATTCGTAAAGTGTCACGGGCACTGTTAAGACAGATTCAGAAAGCCGCGTGCGTCGCGTGCGTGTGTGAAGAAACAATGGACTCTTATGGAGCAATCCGAAATGCTACCTTACCCGTTAGATCGTATATGCTTGCCAAATCGTAACGCGATTGTGATGCAATTGGTGGATCCACTCTCTACTACTCTCTATTCTTCGCATTTTCTTCTGTATTATATTTTATGTGAATTTTTTTATAAAATATATTATAATTGAAAATATGGCATTTGATGGAAAATCAATTGATTTTATGAAGGAATATGAGTTTTTATATAGTTAAAAGTGTAAAAGGTACAAAAATCTATACAAAAGTGATCAAGCTTGGTTGAATGGAGGTGAATAGACCGGGTAAGTTGCATAAATTTATGTTTTATAGAGATTTTTAATTCTTTATTACTCTTTACATAGTTGAAGAATACAGGCAAAGATAAAAGAGTTTGCGAGATTGGTATGTTAAGGAAAAGAAAAAGCTGTAATAGGCCTCAATGAGAAAGTGTTTTATCGGCCGGACGATGAGAATTCTTTGACTCTATAGCGTTAAATTAATCATTACGACATTAAAATTAAAACAATTTTTTCCGAGCCAAATTGGCATTTGTGTAGACCGAACAGCTTCCGAGTCACCCATGTTGAATGATAGTAGCGGAACACAAGCAGACGTTTTATCCCTAACGCAGGATATGAATTTTGGATTCCTGGAACCGGTAACAATACCAACAGCTGCAACCAGTAAGGCATATCGTCCTAAATATCCCGATCAGAACTCCCCGTGAACGAATTCTTAGCTATTTTTAAAAACACGAGCCCAACGGTTTCCAACAGTAGAGATGGATAAAAATAATTTGCTTGTAACAATGATTGCTCGGAAAATGAAGGTTAAAAATAAAATTCGACTCCAAAGTAATATTTTAAATAATGTCAACGAGGAAATATTAGCATTTATGCAAATCAGAAGCGTCAAAAAGGTCTCTGATTTTAAAAGCTTCTTGGAAAACTCCCAAACGCATTGATAAATGTTCGATTTAGTTAGATTTTTGGTCAGATATTTTCCTGGATAAGGCCACACCAAATATGGTTTTAACAGTAAGGCGGCATCGTCAACCAAGTAATAGGGTCATATGAAATCTGAATTCGGGAGTGCTGTTGGTGATTGTCCATTTAAATCAGCTGATTGCTTTAGCTTTCGAATGACCCAATGTCCACCGCTATGAATGTGCAGTTTGTATCAGAAGCAGCGAGGGAGTGATGTCCCTTATCAGAGACCAGAATGAGACCTACGTCTTTCGTACGTCTTAAGCCACGACACCCTGAAATTTTAAAATTTTTAATTTTGATTTAACAATTCCAAAACCCGTTACAAACGAACACTATTCGTGAATACGTGTGAGCTCAATTCATTTAACCGCAGTGTATTCCCGCCACACGCACTCTTGGAATTATAACAATGTGTGTGATTGTTGACATAATTTTGACAGATTGTCGGTGGCCGTTTAAAGTGTTAAGTTTCATTCTAGTCCCTTATTCAATAGTTGGAAGCCAGCAGCAACGGATGTTAAAGCGACGGAGGTCGCCATTGGGCAAATTTCCCAAACCCATTGTATAAAATGCCTGAGCTAATTTTAAAACTTAAAACTAACAACAGAACCATAAATAATTCGCAACTTGGCAAAAATGGTTTCCTTAATTTTTTTTCTCAAACTCTGATTTGATCGGCGCTTGAATTTGAAATTAAGGGCGTAAAACCCGTCTGTATTCCTATTTAAGTTTTGCTCTCGAACCCATCGTTGTCCTTTAGAGGCTACACTTTATCTTAATACCTCTTATCACTTGCATATAACCAGTTAACGTGAGTCGTAAAATGTCATTTACTTGGTTCCTATTAATTTTGGTAGAATACAAATAAGTGGAATTATACGCTTACTTTTATAACGGTGAAATGACAATTGAAAATTTTGACAGACCATCTGGAAAACATTTTCTCACATCTGTGGGTGCAATGGTAATCATCACCGACTGTTGATCCGAAGGTCTGTAGTTCAAGTCCCTCCATAGATAAGAACAATTCCTATACGGAAAAACTGTTGTGAATGGGAGATGATCAAAAAGTGCTGACGAAGGCATAATACTCGCAGCATCAGATCACTTCAAAATTCATACTCTTTGTATCGGAAACAAAAGAATAACTATGAACTACAACCAACGCAAATTCTGTCGAATCTCTTAAATCCTATCTAGGACAACCACCGGCCGAGAGTAGTGAACGAACATCCTCGACACAAACCATCTGCAACCCGTCCAGGTAGTGTGACAATCAACATAAGAGCGTACACTCCTGAATTCAAATAAAAATTATAACATTTTTACAAATTTTAATTACAAAATATAAAATTAACTTGTTTGGTGGGAAATAAAACCTTTTGAATTATAGAGTCATGCGGCCTTTTAAAGTTTATATTTATGGATAATTGGTGGTCCGTTTCGTAAAAATACTATTTCCTTTTTAAAAGCTGTCGTATAGTGAAAATCCGTAGGTGAAAGGTAGATTCATAGTCTGCCTATATTTCCTTAGATATATTATTTATGGCTTTCTAGCTCATAACTATTTATAAATTGCCAAATAGAGGACTTTTCTCATGGTTTTCCTTTTGATATCCGTAAAACAAAACCTGTTCCTGCTGAAAAGTATTATAATTGTATCAAATCTTTGTACTACGAGGGTGTCCGATAAGTACTTAGCCTCACCGCCAGATGGCGCCATTATCGCAAGAGCAACTTATTTTCGTGTAGTACATTTTAGTAGACGGCTACTGCCGAAATTTCAGCCGGATTGGTAGTTTCGTTTTGACCGCATGTGGAAGCGGAAGTGTCCGCGGATTTTAGAAAAATGGAAAAAGAGCAATATCGGTCGGTGATTCGGTTCTTGTTTTTGGAAGGGAAGTCGCGCAGCAAAATCAAAGAGCTTTTGGATGCTGTGTACGGTGACTCTTCTCTTTCGATGGCGACCATCAAAAATTGGTTCAACGGGTTTTAACGTGGTCGCACGTCGGTTCTTGATGAGCCACGTCCAGGTGCCCCGAAAACGGGGACCACGGAGGATAACCGCCGATTGAAGGTGCGCGAGATAGCTGAGACAGTAGGCATTTCAATAGATCGTGCGGGTCATATCCTGCATGAAATTTTGGGCATGAGAAAGCTGTCGGCGCGATGGGTGCCGCGTTTGCCCACTCCGGACAACAAGCGCAACCGTGAGACCACTTCAGAGCAGTGTTTGACGCTGTTTAAGTGCAATCCGAAGGAGTTTCTGCGTCGTTTCGTGACAGTCGACTGACGAAACGTGGATCCACTGGTACACACCAGAGACCAAGGAACAGTCGAAACAGTAGACTTCACCTGGCAAACGTGCTCCGAAGAAGGCGAAGACTGTCCCATCGGCCGGAAAGGTGATGGCCACCGTTTTCTGGGATTCACAAGGTGTGATCCACATCGACTATCTGGAGAAGGCCGATTCGCCGCCGAATTGAAGAAAAAACGGCCCCACTTGGCAAAGAAAAAAGTGCTCTTCCACCATGATAACGCACCGGCTCACACCTCCGCCCTCCCCACGGCCAAATTGGTCGAATCGGCCTACGAACTGCTGCCCCATCCACCGAATTCTCCAGATTTGGCCCCGTGCGACTTATTTTGTTTCCAAACTTGAAAAGGTCGAATGAGGAAGTCATCACCTCCACGGAGGCCTACTTTGCAGACCTCGAGAAAACGTATTTTTCAGACGGTTTAAAGAAGTTGGAGCATCGCTGGGTCAAGTGTATCGAGTTAAAAGGAGACTATATTGAAAAATAATTCGCCATTTCTCCAAAATTTTTGTTTTTCTTTTGTAGGCAAAGTACTTATCGGACCACCCTTGTATTTGTAAATCGTGCAATAGCAAGAATTGTATTTTTATATTAAAAGAAATAATAATTCAAAGTAAAAAAAATGGAATATAGCACTAATCCTTCGAAAAGTGGTACAAATTATGCAGCAGAAAATTATTCATATTTTGAAGAAAAAAAAAACTGTTTGGACGCCTCAATTATAGCGTATCACTTTCTGAAGTCCGACGACACATGCAAAAAAACAAAACCATCGTGGTGTATAAAACGTCAATCATTACTAAAGGTTTACTAAATTTTATTGGTTCCCATCTCTTACATGACGCAAATCCGAAAACATACCAACGTCGCCCATACGAAAAACCGTACCCGCTGTGAATGAAAACCCAGCAGAAGTCTCAGGCTTGGTGGTGCGACATCCTTTTCAGAAGCAAATCAATTACACACCCATGAGACATACATAATTATGCAGAATGCGCAGTTTGTATTAAAATAAAGCCATGCAAAAATCTTATAGAGCTGGAAAAGTCGACTCGCGGCACGTGTTCCAGTCACCAGTGAACCACGTTTACGCCCAAGTAAATTCATCAAATTTGTATTTGATGTTGTTTATCTTACCCAGCGGGATACTAACACCAATTTATGTAATACTCGTATGTATGTTTTCCACTGAAACGTTCGCAGGATTCAATATTTGGGATACGCAACAAACTGTAGGTCCCTTTAATCAAGGGAAAACATAAAGCAATTGTTTTCAACAACTTGTATGTAGATGGAGCTTAGGTTCCGTCCGTCAAATGTGTAATAGGAGTACGCTAATACATAAGGTCAAAGAGTAAACAAATCACATTTGACCGAACTTGGATCGCTTCCATTTGGATTAGCGGGCTTCCGTTTCGAGCCGTTTTCCCATGCTTCGTTACACTTTTCAACAAATTTCATCCCACAGTTTCATCAACGTTTTCATCCGTTGTTGACTTGCTGGGGCATTCAACAGCTTTAACCAAGATCGTGTTTTCAGCCTTCTTTGAAGAGCTTATATCACTTTTCGGATCCTTTTCGAGTCTGCCGAACACTGCTCTGGTTACCATGTTCATTCTGTCCTCCCTCAATATTATAAGGTTTAAAGAAATAGACTTGCAATATATGTTATGTATTTTAAATGAACTTGCGCAATAATTTGCTCTCGACTCCTGTGTGCCGTCTAAGCTTCTGTGACGTCTGTAAAAAGTCTGTAACTTTTAGTATTTTAACTTGCAATGCTGGGGCATTATGCCAAGGCTTTTCTGTCTGTCCGTCTGTTCGTCCGTACTCATATATCAAACCAAACTTGCGGAGTAGCTATGAGTCTAAAATTTGGCTGTGTTACATGATTCTAAACTTATAGCGACCGGTTTTAGAACCCAAGCTACTGTGGTTCTTGAGATCCAGGTAAAAAATTTACAAAATTCAAGGTAGAAGAATTTGAAGCTTGGCTCCCGTGGAGCTGAACCCATCTTGTTTTGCATTGTTAAGGAGACTCAACAGCAGTAGACTCTAAACGATCAACTACACTTTTCTTGAACACTTCAACGTGCCATACTTATTCAAGAAAATGGTGTCTTAAAGTCTTGTGCAAGTCTATATTCAACTGAAATGATTTATGAATTATTGTCATAGTATCATCAACTCGAGCTTATTGAAAGATTCGCAACGGTTATTACTATTTTTCCAGAGGATGTAGTCTTCTTTATGCGACATCATTACAGTCCCTTCTGGAGTGTCTTAAGTTAGTCATATCGGTTTTCTGATGCTGATGTTGATTGATTAACGTTCAGCTCTGATCAATGATGAGATGAAATTGTTAAGGCATATGTCCCCTCCCGCCGACTCGTCTACTTCAAATTGATTTAAGCTAGTTTACAAACTCGTATCGTAAAACCTTAAAATTAATTTGAAGCTGTTTTTTTTGCTAATTAATTAATCGTTCATGTACTGCCATTTTGTTTATCATAAGTTCGAAAGACATAGGTTTAGGTGTATGCTTTAAAGTCTCCGCCATAAAATAATTTTAATTGGTAAAAGTTATTAATTAGAGAAAATAATTAAAAGTCATTTATCCTTATCCAGCTGAAAGATATAATAAATATCGAATCTCTGTATGTAAATTGTGTGACAACCACATTGTAATTTTATACGAAATAAAGAATATCTATCTATCTATCTAGAGAAAGTTAATTAAAGGAAAGTAACGATTCCTTTAAAAAATCAAAATGAAGCAAGCCAACTAGTTGTAAAAAAATAATTAATTGTTGATTCTTGACTTAATGGTTCTGCTTCTGTCGAAACATATAAATCTAATATAATAACCAGTCGGTAGTGTACCATTGTGCTAACTCAAAACGAAACCTTTACGAATATATCAGAAGTGATCTTCACGGGACCATATTGTTTCATATACACTCAGAGGGAAGAGCTCCGGTCGCAAAAACCAATATAACTTCCTTTAATGGACAAGGAAATCTTTTGACAAATCAAAGCTGAGTTATAAGTATTATGATTATTGATTAATAATGGCCATTTGGAACTCGCTCAGAACCTCGTTGAACATTCGTCAAGCCTCCCTGCCTGTCATGCTTTGCTGTGCGGCGTTGCTGGCGGTCGTTTACCCTCGGATTTTCCACTCATTATTCTTTTTACCGTTCACTGTCCATTCGTTCTACGTATCCTGCCCATCTTGATCTTCGTAATTTTATAACTCTTATTTAGGGCTAAATAAAATCGTATGAATTCTTCATATTGTAGTGTCCTTTGTTCAGCTGTTTTTCTAATGGAAAAGACCCGGAATCTGTTTTCCTCATTCTTAGTCAGAGACCAAGTTTCACTGGCATTATTGTAGATTTCTTTGACTCCCGAATCCATCCACCTTTCTTAAAGCGTTTATCGACTACAGTCAGGTATATTCCTGCCATTATTAGACAGTCAGCGTCCCCCTTAATTGTTTCCTTATTCCTCTCCCAGAAGACTTAATTCGATATCTTAAATAACAATGTATGTGATTCCATTAAGGGTTATTCCGCTATCATTTTCCTGAAAGGATCTCATTCCAGCACTAAATTAAAGAAAAGTGGTGACATGGCGTATCCTTGTTTTAATCTTCCACGTTTATCGAATGTTTCACGCGTACCATAACTCATCCTCTGTTTTCCTTTTCAATATACTTGTACAAGTTTTACCAACTTTTTCGGGATTCCCAACCTTACAAGGACAGACTACATTTTTCATCAGTTTATAGAATCGTCCACCTTTTTAAATTCTACGAATAGTTGATGAACCGTTTCGTGGAATATCCATTTCTTTTCTAAAAGCTGCCGTATAGTGAAAATCTGGTCGCTCGTCGAGCGATTCCTGAAACGACATGGGTTGTCTCCGATTATTTTCTTTACGTATGATGTCAGTCGGAGAATATTTGACAACACCTCGCAATAACTTGATAGCAGTGGCATTCCCGATAATTGTTGCGTTGTATTTGGTCACTCCTTTATTAAATACACGAGTGATGATCGAGTTTTTCGTTCCTCGGGAATGGCTTTACTATTCGATTGATATTAGGTCGATTCCTGAGGCTTTGTTATTTTTAAGCCGATTGATTGCTTCTTTTACTTCATGGATCGTTGGCAGTTCTACCTAAGTTACTGTTATGTGAATAACATCGTTTTCCACTGCTGCTTGCCCTCCATGTACATTAAGCAGTTTATTAAATTGGGCTGCAACCCTTTCACTGTCCGAAACGAGTTCTCTATTATCTACGATAAATCTTGTTGATTACAACTTTATGCCTTGATTTCTTTCGAGCTGAAAGTCCAGCATTCGTGCCATCTTTTAGGTGGTCCTGGTGGTCTGGATGTTGGTAGTCTTTCCGCCATTGCTAGACCTTGCTAGATATTGTTATGGCATCCTGAGTACGTGGTACTTGCACTCTTTGCGTGTCCTCCTTGTCGACTTTCTGAGGTCCTGACTCCGCAGATCTCTCTTACCTCTTCGTTGCGCATGCGATCTCTATTTTTAATGTACCTCGTTGGGTGGCATTAGGATCGCCTCTCGTCTCGGCTGCATACGTCAACATAGGTCGTACGTAAGCTTTGTGTATTGATACCTTTCCTTCTACGCATTCTTATTCCCCCAAATAACTTGTTTCAAGCAATCAGATATTCGAGCGGCATTCATTGCATTCACTTCGACTTTTGTGATTACATCCTTGGATGATGTTATTTTTGCGCCTAGAAATTCATTACCTGCTCAATGCATTTCCCGTACACTGCCAATTTGCATCTTTATGGTTGTTTGGAATTTTTTTTCGGCCACTGATATTTTCATTATGTATTTGTCCGGTACTTTTTCGAATACGTACAGCGGCGGCGCTTATATTAAAAATATTAATAGTTTCTCTTAATGAAGTCAAAAAGCCGAGAGAAAAAATTTATTTTTTTTACTTTTTAAAGTTTTTTTGGGTCGGTGGTTACTTAAAATTTTTAATTTTATTTTTATTTTATTTTTTTAAATTACTCGCGGACCCTAATTGCGATAGGTAACTACTTAAATTACATTTTCCTTAAATATTATGCAACAACGCATAGGGCTTCTTGTATGTACAAGGTGGCGGCAGATTTATCATCCAATTTTGGTTTTGAATGACTTTTTTACTAAATAAAAAAAAATAACCTTGAGTGATGGAAATCTTTATTTGGACCTTTACAATTTTTTTCTGTTATGTGGAAAAGATGATATCCGTCCATTGGCTACCGCCAGTGTTGATATACATTTGATAAATGTTAGTATTATTGTCGAATATTCTCCTTAAGGGCTGCGAACGCGAACGTCCGAGGCTTGTCGGCGTAAGTCCGCGACTTCAAGTAGCCCCAAAAAAAGAAGTCTGGGATGGTTAAATCTGGCGATCTTGCTGGTCATGCCAAATCGCCAACAGAAGATTACGCGACCAGGAAGCGCTAATTTCACAATATCCATTGCGGCTCGTGCTGTGTGTGTGGTTGCACCGTCTTATTGAAACCAAATGTTCACCAAGCCTCGCTCGTCCAATTCCGGCAGTCAGAAGTAGTTTATCATGGCCCTGTAGCGTTCGCCAGTAACAGTGATCGTATTCTCGATGGCGTCCTCAAAAAAGTACCTCCCAATCACTCCTCCCGAGTGAACGCCGCACCACACAGTGGCTTTGAGAGGATGTAATGGCTCCTCGTGTATCATACGCGGATTTTCAATGCAATTGGTCGCTCATGATGATTTTCGACACAAAATCTTCCTATTCGTTGTTGATTAACGATGGCTTAACAGTTATTCACACGCGACTGACATGACGGTCAGCAGGTATTAATTGATGCACCGTTTGTGCTTTGTAGAGGAACATGTGTAAGTCTTTCACTAAAATTCGCTGTAGGGTCCATCTGATGATGCCCTATTGCGTTGCCCGTCGTCTGGTTGCTGTTTATTCGTTCTCAGGGACATCGGTAGCCACAGCCACGATATTCTAGGACGAACGACCAGTCCGGTGACACCAAGTCCTGCATGATCTCCTATGGTTCCAGTCTGTTCAAGTCGAGTAGCTCAGCGGAATGTTTGCGCAGTTGGTTGGTTGCGCAGACCGATTATTGGTAGAAAAAAAATCGACACAATTATTCCATGCTCTTGCAAAGTATAGCGCTCCATTGCTTATCTATTTGTATACTGCAACTGTCTAGTTCAGTAATGTCAAATATGATTGAGGTACGACGCTATTTGCAAAAATTATAAAATATTCCGATGGGATGATTAATTTTGCGCTACTTAAAAGAGCTGATGGCCTTAAAACGCCTGAACAGATCTTCATAAATATAAGCTAAGAACCATCCCGATCACGTTAGCTTTAAAAAAAAAATCGTCAAAATCGGTCCATTCGTTCAGGAGCTACGATGCCAAAGAGAGCCACACAGACACGTCAAACTTATAACACCCCTCTTTTGGCATCGGGGTTAAAAAAGATAATAATTTAGTTAAACAAGTATGTAAAGCATTTTTTAATAACGACGGGTAGATGTTGAAATGGAATTAAACAAGCTGTTTGTAAGGTATTATTGTAACAAAATACATACTATAAACATAACACTGTTCAAATGCCCGCCTCGGCTTCTTACGGTGGCATGGATCCAAGTGGTCCAATTTTCAAATCGCATGACCTTGATGAGCGATTCACATCACCTCTACGAGAGATGACCTTACCCTCAAATCGTTCATGCAGGCGTCCACCGTGTGACACGTGGTGCCGTCCCTCTGGACCCACATGTGATTTAGGTCCTTAAAGCTCAAGTTGGGCCATAAGAAATTGGTTATCATAGTTCTTTAGCGCTCGCCATTGACGGTGATCAGCTCACAAACGTCGTTTTCGAAAAGGGATGGACGCCGCTGGCCCAAATTCCACACCAAGCTGTAACGAAAATGCATTGTACCTGGTGAGAATCGTGGGGGTTGGCACCCCTCATATACAATACAACCATTCATCCAAATTGAGGTCATCTTACAAACGCTTCGAAGCCCAGTCAACGAACAAACGGTTTTGTCTGTGATCATGAACTTTGAGCTCCTGGGTCAATTGGATCTTGTATTTCGTCAAGTTGAAGTCTACGAAAAGCCGTGTTCTTGTGCATGGCGAGAAATCGACTGCCTCGGGTTCTGCTGTATACTTTCACGGATGGCGGCGATGTTCCTGGCCGATTTTGCGTTTCCTTGGCCACGAAATTTAGCCACCAAACTTTAAAGGGCCGACTGTGAACAACCACCACATCTACCCTAAAATGGACGCAATGTTTGCACTAACGAATACTCATTTTGATAATAAGGTTTCATAATTTTTACCTTGCCATGGTGATTTGGCATTAGTAACTGAATAATAAATAACAGATTTGACAGATTTAACTGAAACAACATAGCCGCCACAGGCCCCGAAAATCTACCAATTGAAAAACTCTTTGTTAAAATATAATGATTTTCAAAAGTCGCCCTTTGATATCACTGGTGAATAATTTCTGAACAATAACTTCATCTTGTGTCATCTTAGACACTTGTGATGAAGTTAGATTTCGATCCATCTGTTTACATCATTTCTGGACTCCATACTTAATCCAAGGGGGGTTGGTATTCCATTGCTCTCTACTTGGTAACTCTAACTCGGGGGGACATCAGACCACTCACTCGGGTTAGTTCCCAGATGTTATCCACCTTTTTAAAAATTTCTAGATGTCCAACAAGGTCTCCTTATTTGTATTTATAGGTTCTCTGTAAGGTTAAGGCTTGTTTGGCAGCCTCAGCTTGTCTGACAGTGTGTAAGTGCCGACTTTAATCTGCACAGTGATTGACAAGAGACTTCTGCGGAGATAGTCTGATTACGAGGCAACAACTCAAAATGGATTATTCACTCATACACTCAGTAACCCATTGAGTGGTGTTTGATTGTTAGGTGTCGGTAGATGGCTTTCGTTAAATTCGCTTGCTAGTTCCCCTGCCGTAAGAGTGGGATTCCTTTGGACGATGAACTTCAGGACCGCATCGTTTCTACTGGCCTTCCCAAGCGAGGTTCATTCCCTAGGTCACAACTGCCATTTTAAGACCTTGCAAGCAAACGCCGACTTGGACTTTTTGGGAACACCCTCTCCATTTGAACTTCCACTCTGGTTTTTCTGGAACAAAAACAATAAAATACACCGGATATGGTCTTTCGACACATCCGTTTCTAAAGTTAAAAATGTTGACAGCGATGCTAATATAATGAAACCTGTAAGCTAAGTGAGCCGTACATTCCAAATACTAATTTCAATAGCAGTTTTAGTATTACATTGTTTCTGTGCATTTTACGGCAATCGGAAAATAACACCGGAAAAAGCGCGCATGTTATAACCAGGTATTTGCATTTGCAAATAAAAATAAATCAATTGATTCAAGGCCTGCAGCCAATATTTCGTAGTCAACACAAGACTTTCATCTACTGTTTGTTAGGATATGATGCGGACTTTCCATGCAACATCATCTTTAGTGATGAAGCTGAAAAGGAAAAAACGTGCACTTTCCGGGGGTTATTTTCGCATTGGATGGATTCGTCAACAAATAGAATTGACGAGGGAGAAGAATTCCAAGAAAAAAATCCTCGAGAAATTGCTGACATCATATTAATCCATCAACGGTTAATAGGAAATAATGACATTTGAACATTTGACCATTGATGTAGCGAACCTGTATTTCGAATTTCGCGTATGGTCGAGAGGACATTCGATTTTTAGTTCACTAAATCAGTCAGTTATTGCCTGCCTCAAGCGAATGTTGTCAATTGTCAAACCTATACCCATCTTTAACGCATTCTCCCTCGATCGGCTTTGCGAGTTTAAATCCCCTGACATTTCTTCTGATGACGTCGCAGCTGAAGAGGTTGTTGCTGAGGTACGAAAAATATAACTTAGTTGATCTTCTCTCTGATTCTTTAAACAATTTGAACTCTCTTTATATTGCTATGTATATATTTGTTGTTCTTAATAAGGTATTTATTTGTTTTTGTTATTTGCTCTTTTTAAACCGTCCCCATTTCAGAGTGTCTATAAATGTGTCTATTCGCCATATAAAACACTAATACAGTTTCTTTGCGTGGAAATTTACAATGATGCTGACAGAATACTTTTAGTGGTTGTCTATTCACCGCCCAATAAATTTAACGAAAACAATATAGCCGAACTAGAAGATATACTCATGGGCTTTAGTTCGAAGTATGATAAGATCCTGGTCGGTGGTGATTTTAATGTTAATTACTTTAAGTGCAATAACACATCTAGTCTTTTTCAATATTTCTGTAATAAAGTAGGACTTTCGCTAGTAAATACTCGTTACCCCACATGCTACCAATCCTGTACTAACCCTTCACTAATAGACCTGTTTTTAACTAATACTGAACCTAATATTTTGTGTTGATCAACTGACACCTACTAGTGAATTTATTCATGACATATTGTTTTGCTCTGTAAAATGTAATGTTAATAAATATAACTGTAATAATACTATTAGTTTTAGGTCATTTAAAAATTTAAATTATTCCAACCTTTTAGAAACCTTCTATAATCTCAACTGGTCTGACTTATATCTAATACCTGATATTAATCAAAAAGTAGACATCTTTAATAGTCTTGTGAATTTTCTATTTGATGTATATGTTCCGATTAAGTCGAAACAAATCAAGTCCAAAAATTGCCCTGGTACTCAAATGAAATTAAAGAACTTATACAAGAAAGACAACTATTTTTTAGAGGTTTCAAGAGGAACCCGACACAGTTCAATAAAAGGCAGTACTGTGTGGCCCGAAATAAAGTCAACTCACTGATTAAGAACTCCAAATGTTCATACGTAAAAAGCCAACTTGACTCTAAAATGGATCCTAAAGTATTGTTGAGAAATTTAGCAAATCTGGGTGTAACAGAGACTAATAAAGCTCAAAATTGTTCCTTGTGCCCAAATGTAGTAAGCAGCTACTTTAAACCTGATTCAGATAGTCCATCTTATGTTGTGCCAGTTGCGAATCCCTCTGTCCTCGACATGTCCAATGGTTTCACCTTTGAGTGTATCACGGAATATGATGTTACTAAAGCAATTATGTCTGTTAAAACAAACACCGCAGGACCTGATGGCATCAATCCAACATTTCTAAAGCTACTTCTTCCTCATTTGCTTCCCTACTTAACGCATATTTTTAACTTTTGCATTTATAGTTGTCAATTTCCAGACCAATGGAAATCTGCAAACATTATTCCGATACCGAAGAAAAATTGCCCTCAAAGTCCATCGGACTTCAGACTTCTTAGCTAAAGCCTTCGAAAAAATACTTGCCCATCAGATACAGCAATATCTTAAAGCAAACAATTTGCTATCGTGCTGGCAATGTGGTTCCCGAGCAAAACACAGCTGTGAATCAGCGGTTATGAAGGTGACAAGTGACCTTAGGTCATCGTTAGATTCGAGGGACATAGGAGTCTTAGTACTACTTGATTTCTCAAAAGCATTTGACTGTATTGATCATTCCATACTGTTATCGAAATTGGAAAAGAAATTCAATTTCTCCCCATCTTCCTTTAGGTTAACACAAACATATCTGTGTAATCGTATCCAAACGGTTATTACAGAAATGGGGATGTCCGATCCATATACTGTCAATATAGATGTTCCATTAATGACTGTATCCGCTTTATCTATAATGTCCCCAGGTATTGTAGTGTGTCTCATTTAACAACTGATGTTTTGGGTCTAAGTTTGGATGTGTTTCTGAGGTATCGTAATATTCTTAAATTGTACAAAATTATTCATCACCTGTGTCCTGATTACTTACATCACATTTTAACATTTGCGCACTCAGCACGCGGCCTCAAACTAATTTTACCTCGATTCACTCATTGCATTGGAGAACATTCCTTTATCGTATCTGCAATTAGTCTGTGGAATGGTCTTCCACACGATCTGCAGACAATAAACTCGATTGCCGAATTCCAAAGAAAACTTTTGATCCACCTCTCTGATAACAGTATCACGACTTAATACATAATTGGTTGTCTTATTATGTTTATATTTACCTATATACATACATGCTTTACATCATATTCTATTCTAGTTTAGGCCTAAGTTTTGTTCTTTGAAAATTATGTTCGATTAATTAAAATTTACACACTTTGTCATTTAAATAATTTATGCTTCTTAAAAGATCTTATTGTCTTGTAGCATTGTGTTATTTATTACACTCAATAAAATACAAATACAAGTGACAGGAAAAAAACAAAAAATTGCAAGTTTCATTGATGGATCAGGAAGTGTCACTTGTTTTTTTTTTTACTTATATCTAATGGAGCCCTTGATTGCCACACACGCTCGACGTAACCGGTTTTAAAAATTGCAACTTTTTTATTCTACGTCGTTACCTCCACTATTTTAAATCGTAATTTTAAATATATTTACATGCGTCTAGGTAATTGAATCCCATAACCCCTGGAACGTACTTCTATTTTTAGCCTCTTATTTTCAATCTAGGAATATGCCCCTTCGACACGTGTTAAGAGGTTGCCCTAGGCTCCTCCAGAAGTAACTTTATGCGAAGAAGCATCTAATTGACACTTAATTTTTATTACTTGGGTTCCTAGGGATACAAACTGCAATTTCAACCAGTCTGGTCAAGTGCTAAAGATTATCATATCAGAAAGTTTGAGGCGAAATTAAATTTGTGTCTAGTAGTCTAACAGCTGCCTGCATATACCTTTGCTCGGCCAGTTGTGAACTTTTCACATTACCAATGCCATTCACAAAATGAAGCATTTTCATCTCATTCATAGAAAGAAATCAATAAGAAAAGAAAACAGAAAACTTCTTCAATAAGATTGAAGTCATCTGAGGACAGGACTATCGCCGACAAAGATTTGATAGATACAGCGACGAACGTCGTAGTTAGAGATTCTAAATGTGGGAGACATTAAACATAAAACGTTTCTATCTGAATTGACTTTATTGAATTTGACATTTCTAGGAAATATTTCACAAGGATTCCGTACAGATGCTCTAGTTCGCACGTCAGTTTTGGGACGATGGTTGATAGTGACATCATACCATGTTGTTTGAAAGTGGGTTTAATCATTTGAATACTTCCTGCCCCTTATTGAATGACAACTTCACAATATATAAGTTGCGCGGGTTGTCACTTTTTTCGTCTTAAGCTGCTCGAAATGTATGGAAGGAGGTGTGGAAATCATCATATAAAGCGTTTTACGTTTTCGTTTGTTATAATGTCAAAGGACAGTCTGGAGGTTGCTTCCATACAAAAGACCGAGAGGGAACTGCTGCGCATAAAGAACAGAATTAGGTGGACCATTGAAAGCAGACATACATATGTTGACGTCTGGGATATCTTAATATAGTTGATTGAGCAAACACCTCTTTTCTTTGTCGAAAAGCATGGACACAGCACCTGTGCTGCATGTGGTGAGGAGGATGACACAGCGGAATATTTCTTCTGTGATTGTCTCGCCTTGGCTGGCATCAGGTGGTGCACCTTTGGGAATGAATATTTAAGCTCCACACCATTCGTTTTTTTTTTTTCATTTTTCTCCAAAAAAAAAAGGGTAATACAATAATTGCGTCAGAGCGCTTCAATAGATAAAAGCTTCAGTGAAAAAAGAAATAGCTACTTGCAGACATATTTTGAATTCATTATCCTTCCTTTTGTCGGCACTTGCTACTGTTTTATTCCATGAGTCCGTAGTTTGTTTGTTAGAAAGCTGTACTGTATAAGTAATGGATGATGATATACTCGGGATCGTAGCAATAGTGGCACGGCTTCAGCAAAATTTGCATATTTTCTGATGTGCGAGTGATACATCATCCAACAACGAGTGTCATATAAATTTCCTGAAATTGTTGAACTGTGACATTCAACTATCACTGCGATGTTAAATGATAAGTAAAAGCTAGAGGGATATTACAAATGGAACGATACGTACACGCATAGTCTGTTGAAATACTGAAAGGAAAGGTTTTGTAGAATTCTCCGTCCTTCTGATTAATTCATGTCCTTCTAATCACTTTTTGCGCAGCTGTAGTATATTAAATCATTAATTTTAATGACCTAAATTGGTTTATGATGTAAAAACTCCAGCCCGGGTTGGCTCCCTTTCGGGAAAACCAGAAGAATAATATTGCATCACATTTTGGTCTACATACAGATTTTAGTCTACACGATTATAAAAAAACAGTTGAAACAAGAACTAAAGACAGCAGACAATGCACAGCGCCGTACTGTCGTTGATCGAGCGCTGAAAATGAAATTTGAAAGAGAAACAGCGATATATTTTCAAACTCGAAACCGTTTCAATGAGAAGATAATGTTAATGAACTATGTTGACAGAATTTTTTTTTTTTGCCTAAAATTAGGGCGTGACGTCATTCCATGCCACAGAGCTAATGAAACAATGCTGTTTCCTTTCCTGGATGTATGATTTGTCGAACTACCTGAACCCCGAAATGATGCAATGCCAATCTATTTTGGGTCTATAGTAAACAATAAGTCCTTATCAAGGCTCCTCCAAGGATTCAAGCATAAGGAAAGGCGAAGACGCAATAATTCAAAGAATCTTAAAAATATCATTAAAAGATCGACTGTGTGAAGGTAGACCCTTTGGAGACCATATGAGAGGTATTGGCACCCTGTTACCAAGCTTGAGTCCTGTATTTTAGACTTTAGTAAGACTATCACAATTTTAAGTCATCCATTAAAATTGGAAAGATACAAGACAATTTTTTTTCTTATACATTTCCCTAGAAAAAAATTTCAAAAAATCCGAATCTAAATTATCCTCTTGGATACAGCGTGATATTCGTTCATCTTTTTTTGGTAATTAATTCTAAAAAGAACACTTTTGCGTGGATATGTTTTGGGCCCATGGAAATTCAACTGGCTTAAGATGAAAGAGCAGTCAATGTAGGATGTCTCGTATAAACAATAATGAAAAATATCTACGACGTATGTGAAGAGGGATAGTATTGAAATCTAATTAAATTATGTTGAATTCTCTAGATCCTCTTAAGGTATTGGTATATGTAGAAGGGGTTCCAAACGACACATCAATATTCAAGAGTTGATCTAACTAGAGCAAAAATGTCGAAAAATTCCTTTTTGTTTCGTTTTATAAGACTCAGCAACAAATTCGCTTTTGTAGCAATGTAGTCGAAATGTGGAGCAAAATTCAATCCTTTATTTGCGTGACTGTTGTCAGATTAACGCCATTCAAGGTGCATGGGAATCGTATGCTTCTATAACAAGAAAACAGAACGCATGGAAATATTTAGATGCAACGAATTTTAGTAACACCAGTAGGATAGGCGAGTGTGATCGTCTTGTAAATGCAGACAATCTGCAATAGATGAAATTTTATTTTGGATCTTTAGATCCTCAGCATATAGCAAGCAATGTGAAGACCTGTACGTTGAAGGGATATCATTAATAAAGAGAAGGAATAGCAATGGACCTAATTGGCTACCTTGTGGGATCCGTGATTGTACGGCAGTACTTTCAGACAAAAAATTATTATTATAATTTTTATTATCTGAGTTTGCTTTGTTAGATTAGATTCAATTCATTTTAAAAGATAAGATCATTTTAGAATCAGAATTTTGTAGTGTACCGTATCAAAGGTTTCGGCAAAGACCGTGTATATAAAGTCGGTTTGAAAGGTTAGAGTTTATATAATTTGCAATAATAGACAAATTTGTGGCAATAAACCTGTCGGATATTAATCCATGCTGAAGGAATGAGATATGCCTGAAAGTATGAAGGAATAATTTTTCGTACACAATTTTTTCGTATACTCAAAATAAATTTTGAGGATGAGTGGTAGCTTAATTTAGTATATATACCAAAATGGTAAACGGAATTCCGAAACATCGAAAGCTTAGATATTTCAAGAGCCAAAGTAAATTCCTTATCCACAAATAGGAGATCAAGTATGCGATTAAAATTATTAGGAACATACATAAATGCATTGAATCAAATTATTAAGGCTACAAAAACTCTATTACAAGTGTTTCAGTTTCCGTTGTAAGATTCATAGGAATAAGGTACTAGTCATCGGAGTTAAATTGCCATTTTAAGCTACCTAAATTGAAATCACCAGCATGCAACACATAGGCAATTGTTACAATGTATTGGGGGTACAAATTAATTCAGCCCGTTTTCAAAAGATGGCGCCAGCTGCAGGTTGTGGCTGATCTTGGAAGCGATTACCTACTTCATTGGAAAGGTGTGACATCTGTCAACAATAATTAGTGTGCATCAGCGTCTGTTTCTGACAGCAACATTGTTTTTTGCCTCTTCGAAAATGTCCGGATTTGTCTTAAATAAACAGCATTTGCAGGAAGTTTTGATTTTCTTTCTTAATTGGAAGAAAAGTGCAGCTGAAGCTCATCGAATGCTTGTAGAAGTTTATGGTAAATCTGCTCCGACCGATAAATCATGCAGAGAGTGGTTTCGACGCTTCAAAAGTGGTGATTTTAGCGTCGAAGAAAAAGAGCGTCTTGGCCAGCCCAAAAAGTTTGAAGATGAGGAATTGGAGGCTTTACTGGATCAAGATCCGTTGGGAGTGACCCAGCAAACAATTTCCGTTCGGTTAAAGAAATTTGGATTTATTCAAAAGCAAGGAAATTAGGTGCCGTACGAGTTGACATCGAGAGATGTCGAAAGTGGATATACTACGATAACCCCAAGAAGAAAAAATACTATGCAAAGCCTCATGAACGCGTTCCATCATCGTCTACATCGACGCCAAAGAAAAACATCCACGGTTCAAAGGTCATGCTCTGCATATGGTGAGACCAGACCAGTGTGGTGTACTATGAGCTGCTAAAACCAGGCGAAACCATTGATGGGAAACGTTATCGACTACAACTAATGCGTTTGAGCCGTGCATTGCGTGAGAAACGGCCAGAATCGACCAAAAGGCATGACAAGGTGATTTTGCAACATGATAACGCTCGGCCCCACGTGGCTGTAGCGGTCAAAAACTACCTGGAAACGCTGAAATGGGAGGTCTTACCCCACCCGCCGTATTCTCCAGACCTTGCTCCTTCCGACTACTGGCTTTTTCGACGGATGCAAAACGATTTGGGGGGTCACCGGTTCGGGTCCTTTGAAGAAATCGAAGAATAACTCAATGATTGGATCGATGCCAGAGAGGACTCATTTTTTAGAGATGGTATTCGAAAATTACCAGAGAGATCGAAAAAAAGTAGTCGCTTCCGACGGACAATACTTTGAGTGATGTATTTTTATGTTTTTTCAATAAAAAAAATGTTTCAACACAAAAAAACGGACCGAATTAATTTGTACTCCCATAATTTATATAGCCCAATCCCAGTTAGAGAAAGGCGGTAATGTATCAGAAAAAAAATCTATTTGAGTGAAATGAAGGGTAGATTTAATTGTAATTAAAACAACCGCCTTTCGCACAATATTGAAGAGTTTGATTTATAATATCGTATGAATCATGACTAAGAGCAAAACGTAGAGAATCAAATTTGGTTCTTAGACCTAACATACTTCGATAATACAAATGCAAACTAGGAATCGCCGCTTCTTCTTAATTTTTTGGGCGACAAATAAACGATTTTATCTGAATACCAAGATGCCACAAATTACCATCATATGCAAAATCATATACGTTAAAAGTTGACAAAAGGCATCACATTCACATCAGCATCCTTTTTTACCCAGCTTTGGCAGCGGAAAGCACTTTCGGGGAGGTTTAATTTTTAGGCAACGAGAGAAATAATGTTTTCTTCGCGAACATTTTTTTTTTTAATCATGAGAGATGCAGAAAGCAAAGTCTTGGAACAGTTTTGAATGTTTTAACAACAGCGACGTCAACGGAAGAACTGAAAATACGTTGGGATTGCCAAATGGAACGATTTGTTTTAGGTTTTATATACTGATCATTGGTACTTTTATTAGTACCTTCATTGATCACACCGGCAACTCCGACACCAACGACAGTAATGGTAACTTAATTCGTTGTCATTGTTAGCACTTATGCCTTGGAAAGACGTTGCTATGCACTAACTTATCCGAGGGGATTATTCTTTGATCACCTCGGGCTGACTTACGTGTGGAAGCGGCACAACTATCGTAGCGAAAACACTGTTTAGATTTGTTCAAGTAGTCAATGTGATTTTTTTTTTCAGTTTAGCACACTTTCCGTGATAGAACTGATCACACTCTGAACACTGAATTTCAGACCAGAGCGATAAATTTTGTTGTTACATATGTACTTAGATTGCACTTCATGGTTTTTGACTAATATGATTTGATTGATTGATTATTGATTTTTGAATTGGCGTTTAACGTGGGCTACGCTAAAGTTTATATGAAAAGAATAATGGGGTGGAAAGGACCTAATAAGCACATAATTAATCATAAAAATGTTGCATTTTTCTACTGATTCCTTATAACACCCCTTCTTGGATGGACCTATACATTATGTCTGTTCATAGACTCATGATATAGAATATTTGAAAAGGTTGTCAACACCGAATGGTTTAAAGACCTGTTCTATAAGCCAATCAGGCTAGGCATGCCAAATCTCCTTCTATACAAGATTTTCGTAGTAACTATGGGAAGTTTGTTGTTAAATGTGGCAACGTTACTTCAAGCAGGACTACTGTTACTGTTTAGCATACCATATGATACTGTTTAGCATTTACACAAGTGATCTTAAAGGAATTCTCAGCCACTCAATGACGTATGAAAATAATTTAGCAGCGTATAGATCAGGTCCAAAAATTAAAGTCATCGATGCAATGCTGCAGTGGGACTTAAATCACATAAAGAGATATTGTGATGATTGTAAAAGCTAAAAATTAACTTCAAATATTTTATATTTTATTTATAATTTGCTTCCATCTCCGCAAACTTTCCTTTATGAAACGAAATTGGCATCAAAACAAGAATGTAAAAATGAGTTGCCTTAGTTTTTTTTTTTCACTACAAATCCCGGAAATTTTTCATTTCTCTCTAATGGAATTATATTGTAGCAAGAAGTGTAAGATGGTTTTTTCCAGTTTTTAATTCATTTTTATTTAAATTTTCTTAGATCTATCTTAACCTAGACAAAAATGTTTAAAATCTAGCTTAACTATCTTAACAATCTAGATATCCTACTGGCCCTAAGCGGACACTCTAAAATAAAGGTAACAACTTAAATCTTTGTCTTTCGACTACTATATCAACTTACAATTAACAATATTATAACTAACTTAAGCTAAGAAAAATATTTTTGTTTTATTAAAAAACTTAGCATATGAACATTTTTAGTACAATATTATATATAAAACTTAAGCCTTCCGTAACCTAACTTATTCTAGCTCAATTAAAAAAATATATATATATATATAAAAGTATATACGTAATATACAGGGTGTCCCACGAGCAGTGTGCCAAAAAGCTAGAGCGTGTAGGTCTGGACAAGACAAAAAAAAAATCGTATGGGAGGAGGGGGGTCTATCCCCCCCCCCCCCCCCCGTATAGCCGGGAAGGGCAATTTTCTAAAAAAATTATTTAATTTGGAAAACAAATTATTAAAAATCAACAGTTACATCCATAATACCGTGATATACTTTTTTGTAAAGCCAGAAACCTCTTCTTTCATCTCGTTTTTAAACAAGGCTGTTTTAAAGAATAGTTTTTGAGAAATTAATTTTCAAACTCAAAATTTTGAAAAAAAAATGTTCGAACTATTATTCTTCAAAATTGTATGTAATTAAGTACTATTTTTTTTTTTCAAAAATTCAACTCTCTTATTAGTTTTAAGTTAAAAACAGAAAACCGGATGCAAAAATGTCTTGTAGTTTTTGAGAAATTAAAAAAAAACACGAACCATTTTTTTCTAAGAAAAACCTTTTTTTTGGTTTTAACGCGGCTGGACTTGTAGGCAAATTAATGTATGAAACATTGACCTCTTTTTTATTATTTTTAAAAAATTCGGAGTTTATTATAACAAATTTTCAATATGATCCCCATTTTTTAGAAGGCAAATATTATATCTCCTTCTAATGGCTGCACATAAGTCTATGTTTGACAAATTTTCCTGCAATTTGACTCCAGCGACTTCAATTTGTTCTTTCAGTTGTTCCAAAGATACTATTTCCACTTCGTAAACATAATTCTTCATGAATCCCCACACATAAAAATCTAGAGTTAGATCTGGTGATCTAGGTGGCCATTCCGTGGGGTCCCTTCTTCCGATCCAACGGTCATTAAAATGATCATCCGGCCAGTTTCTAACCCGTAAGCTGTAGTGTGCTGGTGCTCCATCTTGCTGGTAGATTAAATTATCTGCTATGGCCAAAGGAACGTTGTCCATCAAATCAGGCAAAAGGTCTCGTAGGAACTGCAGGTATGATTCTCCATTAATAACGGAATTCAAAAACAGGGGCCCGATTACAGTTTGTCCAACAATACCAAGCCAAACATTACAGCTAAAGCGGTGTTGTGATTTATTTTGTTTTTTGTTGTGTGGATTGGTGCTACTCCAATGATGCAAATTGTGGAAATTAGTAACCCCATCTCTGGTAAACTGTGCTTCATCCGTCCAGAATATCCTTGCAAAATAGTTTCATGCAGTTTCATCTCGAAGCAGTTCTGATCGACAAAATTCTGCTCTCAAAAACTTGTCGTTTGAGGTGAGTTCCTGAACTGGCCTAAAATGGTACGGCTGTAAGTTTTCGGTATGAAACACTCTCCATACTCTAGATTTGGGCACTCCAAGCATAATAGCTATCCTCCTTGTACTAAGGGAGGGATTACGTCGGACCAAATTCAAAATTCTTTCATCTAAGATTCCTGATCCATCTGTAACTGATCTTTCGCTTCTTCGATGCTCTAGCACTCCGTGCTCTCGCAGACATGGCTGCTACTATCGAGGTTTCCGTTACCGGAGTTCTCTCCAGCCACCAAAAGCGTTTGTGCTGGCCCCGATCTCGGCGTCTAAGATAATAAGGGCCATTATGTACTTAAAAGAAATTGATTTTGAACAAAGCAAACATTCAAATAAAAATTGTAAAAAGTGATTCAATACTTATTCTCCAGAACAATATTATTAACCCGATACGGCCCATAGTTGTTAAAATTGTTGCTGAAAATAATTCATTTACAGGTGGAATATAAATGCTGGTTACTGCCCATCCTTGCTTTAAGAACAACCAGACACGAGCACATCAGATACCTTGATTTCTTGAAATCAAATTATTTCTCAAGTTCATTGACTACAAATAGCGAAGAAGCCCTTAAGCTAACTTTTATTTATTTCTTTTTCGATCGACATCGTCCACTTTTTTTTCCAAATTCCCCAGTTAATTATCAGTCATGTGGAAAAAAAAATGTAATTAACCTCTGCTCAGTCGCACGTGGGAGGACGGTAAACGCATTCGAACACCCTCAGGGCTTGAGAAGTCGTAGGACCAAAGGCAATTTTATTGGAAATTTTATGGCTACTCGAAACGCAGTTGATTGGAGTCAACGCCTTCAGGGAATATCTGGCACCAATTCCTGTCGGGCATATCGTGTTTTTCCTCACCCCCATCGATACGAAATTGAATTGTGGCAATTTGAAATCGCCACGAATCCCGATGAGTACTTATACCGTCCAAACCAAATTTACAACAATATTGCCAATAATGGTGTTTTCAATACGAATTACAAAACAGTTTTTAAATTCTCCCGGGAATACATAATGGTATTAGCCCAGTGGAGTGTGATCCAGACGGGGTGAGTAAGAACTGGAACTTGATGTTGACTTGGGCAATTTGGTGCAAGAAGGGAAACAAGTGGCTCGTGAAATTCGTGTTTGGAATCACATTTTAGTGTTTTTTGGAGAGTGAATTTGCCTATCGAACATTAATTTTAACTGAATCGCCAATTTGTATAAATTTGCCAAACTCGAGAAAAAAACAGCTCCTCTTACGGCGTATACGTAACATGTTTTTTTTTTTTAGAATAGGATACCTAATTACTTACTAATCGAATGAATTTGGATTTTATTGAAAACAATACATAAGAAGTGAGGAAACAGGCTTAGCTGTAAAACAACTAGGGTTCGAAACCATCTTGGAAGGGTTAGCTAATATGATTCCTGGTTGCTGATAGAGCTTTATTAAAACGGGATGTGTTTGATAAATTAGTTATACTTTCCTACGAAATGAGAATGTGAAGGGTGTTTTTTTTAAGTTTTGGGTTTTAAGCTACACTGTTTTTACACATTGTCAATTTAACAGTTGAAAGTTAATTTGTAGTCTGCTTGCCATTTTGCCATAAATAAACAAAATAAAGCGTAGTTCAACCTACAAAATGCTAACCTCACCTGCACGTGGTGTATCCAGCTTTCGACTCGTCAGCTCTGGCGACCGACTAGAGGCGGCAAAACCTACAGCCCGCCTGTAGGAAATGTTGCTGCCAGCGAAGGAAAACTGGCGTCCTTGAAGCACGCATTAAGATCGAGCCCAGTAAGGTCTTAATTATGATATACTGGACAATGATTTGGAATTAGTTTGATTAAGGGCTGACGGATGTAGTATTCTGTTACCTGAGTAAGCAGGAGTGAAATCCTGCCGAAATGGCTTTCAAGTTATGCTACATGCGCCCCCGTCCCGATAACCCCGGCAGGCCTCAAAGTACGTTCGGTGTTTCGTATCCGTTAAGTTGGTGGTGTAGGTGCAGATGTAATATTCCTGCTTAACGCCGATCAGGCTCTGAACACATTGAACACATTACCCCATAAGGGTATGTGTCAACCCTTGCATAGCCTCACTGCTTGCAAAGATAACCATGGGATCATGTGGCGACTACACATCCGGACACCGATAGCGGGTTTGAGTTGGGATGCAACAGCAATGCGTACAACGAAAACAAAAACAACAACAACAATAAACATTACACCAAAAAATCAGAAGGTAAGAAGGGAAATCGCGCAGCGAAATCAAAGAGCGTTTGGATGACGTGTACGGTGACTCTTCTCTTTCGATGGCGACCATCAAAAATTGGTTTAACGAGTTCCAACGTGCTCGCACGTCGGATGAGCCACGTCCAGGTGCCCGAAAACGGCTACCACGTAGGATAACGTGACAAAAATCCACGATTTCGTATAGGCAGACCGCCGATTGAAGGTGCACGAGATAGCTGAGATAGTAGGCATTTCAAAAGATCGCGTGGGTCATATCCTGCATGAAATGTTGAGCATGAGAAAGCTATCGGCGCGATATGTGCCGCGTTTGCTCATTCCGGACAACAAGCGCAACCGTGAGACCACTTCAGAGCAGTATTTGACGCTGTTTAAGCGCAATCCGAAAGAGTTTCTGCGTCGTTTCGTGACAGTCGACGAAGCATGGATCCACTGGTACACACCAGAGACCAAGGAACAGTCGAAACAGTGGACTTCACTCGGCGAACGTGCTTCGAAGAAGGCGAAGACTGTCCCATCGGCCGGAAAGGTGATGGCCACCGTTTTCTGGGATTCACAAAGTGTGATCCACATCGACTACCTGGAGAAGGGCAAAACGGTCACAGAGCTTGGGCCGATTCGACGCCGAATTGAAGAAAAAACGGCCCCACTTGGCGAAGAAAAAAGTACTCTTCCACCATGATAACGCACCGGGTCACACCTCCGTCCTCGCCACCGCCAAATTGGTCGAATTGGGCTACGAACTGCTACCCCATCCACCGTATTCTCCAGATTTGGCCCCGTGCGACTTCTGTTTGTTTCCAAACTTGAAAAAGTCACTCGCCGGGCAGAAATTTCAGTCGAATGAGGAGGTCATAGCCACCACAGAGGCCTACTCTGCAGACCTCGAGAAAACGTACTTTTCAGACGGGTTAAAGAAGTTGGAGCATCGCTGGGTCAAGTCTATCGAGCTAAAAGGAGACTAGATTGAAAAATAAATCGCCATTTCTCCATAATGTTTGTTTTTCTTTTGTAGGCTAAGTACTTATTGGACCACCCTCGTACTATTGAATCGATGGAAAGATAGCTGCACATAACATTTGCGTATTTGTTTTGGAGCGGCGTTGAGCAAATGCTGCACCCATCTTACGCAAACCCTTCGCATCCTCACTTCTTTGTGTAAGATACCTCCACAGCCTCAAGTATCTCACTCTTTTTCATTCGCCTCTCGTCCTTCACATTATCACTCACTTTTTCGATGGTTTCCGCTGTGAATCTGTTTTTTGCCGTCCTTCAGATTGGTCATTTTTGAGGGATGCGCGGCCAAACCACGTTTAAGTTCAGCTGACCACTTTTTAACGGTTGACATCGAAGGAGCAATCACTTCGTTGCGTGTAAACTTTTTTCATCTTCATATATATTTCCTTGGAGGTTAGTACAAAATGGCCACACGATATTTAAGTTCACCCATTTCAACAAAAAGCGCGCAAGGCGCCTACTGCAAAAAGTTCATGTAAACTAACCGCTTGAGAGAACAAGTTGAGACTTTCTATATGAACTAGTGACACATGCACCCAGGCAGGGAACATACATTTTTGGTAATTAGAACGCCATCTCTGTGTCAGACCGAGAACTTTTCCCCTTACCTAAGTATATTGATCTATTTTAAAGCAATAGGAAAAGTCAATATTTTTATTTTTTTTTATTTTAATTTTAATGTTTACATCGGCCCTGCCTATACTACTTTGGTAATTTTTCTCATCACCTTTTCGCATAATTTTTGGCTATGTTTCGTAACAGGTCCGATATTTTATTATGGTTTAACAATCACTGGCAAGGTGGTGACGTAGATCTTATTTTGAAATGTAATGACGTACAATAGCACGATCTCGTGCTTATTTTAAAATGTAATGTACGTGCTCTGAGTATGGGTATTATCAGTTCAACCATGGTGCGTGACTTAATATGACACCTCTTGTTGGATAACCTTTTATAAACCTTTTTTTTTTAAATCGGAGCCAAGTTTTTTTAAAAAAAAATAATTTTCTTAGCTCAACTATTCTCTTTTTAAATTATTTTTAGTCAAGCATTAGGTTGAAAGACAGAGTTTAAGTTGTTCTGTGTATTTTAGAGTGTCGGCATAGGGCCAGTAAGGTATTTTAAGTTTGTTAAATTATTATATATGTTAGTTTGAAACCATTTTTCTCTAGCCTAAGATAGCTCTAATAAAAATGAATTTATTATAAAAAAAGAAAAAGACATTTTTTTTTAAATTTGAAACACTCCTATAGCTTCGAACCAAATCTCTGCTTTTGTTCCGCATCAAATAATTTTTCTGCCCACGATGATAAATAATTAATCTCCAAGGCTTATATCTACCTTTGTCTAAACTAGCAAATCATCACAATTAATATCTGTCAGATTAGTAGCTTCTGTATCTGTATTCGTATTCGTATGATGTATGCGCCGTTTTGTGGTATTATCGACAAGGAGTTGAATAGGCAGATTAATTATCTCTAGATTTTTTGAAACACTAGACCCTATTGAATATTCTATAATATATATTCGAATACATTCAAGGTTGCTGAAACGAAAATACTTCTGTAGGAAACTGCCTTTGTTTCAATAATCATTCAGTTGCAGGAGCGCACCATTTGCCGTCTATAGTAAACCTTCATCATGCCAGGCGTTACTATGAACTTCCACGTTAAGAAAAGGGAATGACGGAAGTTTATTTTTAAAAAGGGAAAAAGGGGAATTTTCTAAAAGCACAAAGGTAATTGACTTTCTTCTATTTCTGTCTTGTATACTCGTACTGTTTCACGGAATTCATTATATGCGAGAGACTCGTGACCTCGGAGCGTCTAAGAGTAGAACTAAATAGATCAGAACCAAGTCATCGTGTGAACTATGGCAGATAAATTAATATTTATTTGTGATAATGAGGGCATCGGGATTGAGGCATCGTTGTTGTTAGCTCATGCCATCGGCGACATGGGATCGAATATCACAAGAGCCAAGTCATCACAAATCGAATTCACATTTCGCGGTACTTCTCTTCAGTGGGGTACCGGCAAAGCCCCAGCTGGTATACATATATAAAGCAACACGAAGGATAGTACGCCACAAGCGTACATGGAGAGTTACATATTTAAGGTTCATTAACATTTTCTTTAACCTTTTGTTTATAAAACAGTAATCCGAACCAAGGGGAGTTGTCATGCACGTGGGAAGCAACGTGATTACTCGCTAAATTCATTTCATCTATTTTTACATGAACACATAACCACTGTGATATCAAGCTTTTCCGTCTTAACGGAATGACTCTTGGAATGACGATTCATTGCCATCGTGTCTATCAACCTGGCGTTTCATATTTTGAAATTTGTAGTAATTGTTGTAGATTTTGGATCTATTTTTTGGCAGGTTTCTACAGAATGAACGAAAAAAGAAATTTAATTGCTGGTTCTGTTTTTATGACAAAAGTAACGAAAAGAAGGATATAAGCAAAAATGTCAGTCTGAATTTTGCTAGTATATGGAATTAGCGGTGCATATTGGTCAGATATACGTGAATGAGAGATGACCAAAAAGTGCTGACGAAGGCATAACACTCGCAGCATAAAATCACTTCGAAAATTCATAATCTGTGTGCGCATTTCCATACAACACCTTAATGACATAAAAACAAAAGAGTTACTGTGAACTAATATACAACCAACGTGAGTTCAGTCGAATATCAAATCCCATCTAGGACAAGCACCCCCGGAGAGTAGTGAACGAACATCTTCGACACAAACCATCTGCACCCCGTTCTGGTTGTGTGACAAACACCATAAAAGCGTACGCTCTTGAACCTGGACGAATTATAAAAGAAAAAAAAACCAAAAAACCTTTTAGTCCAAAATTCTGGGAGTTTACTACTGAACACAACTTATAAGTTTGAAAAGAGAAACAGCCATATTACAAGTAAACACGCAACGAAGTGATTTTCCAGCACAACAACCCTCGGCCATAATAGCAGTAGCCAAGTCGTCAACACGTTTCTGGAAAGACTAAAATGGGACGAACTACCCAGTTATTTTTCAGACATCGTCTCTCCGGACTGGCACCTGTCCCAATCAATAACGTATGCCCTGGCTTAGCAACACTTTCGATTTTCCGATGAAGGGATTCATTAGGTCGATTTATGGATCGCCTCAAAATACATGCCGCTCTTGTAGCTGGTTGAATCCAGCCATGTGTCACGAGTTATCCTCTGTAAAACAAAAAAAAATTACTTGGCCATATAAAATTTATAGTACGCCCGCTGCATTTAAGGGATTCGACCATCATTCATTATTCATCCACGCATTCATCATAATTTGGTATGTGAAGACTTTCACGAGGAAAGGATGACTACGGGTGATCTTCATACGGAGAGAAAAGTTTGTTGTGTGGCGGGCTACATGAGAACAGAACAGATTAAAAATAATGTGAAAAGGAACGTCGAAATGGATGATAGTTAAAGTTTTTTTCTTTTCCAAAATTTTAAATACATTTTAGTCTGGCAAAGCTGGGGTAGGGAAGACTTATGCAAAGGTTTTCCTGTCTGTCCGTCCAAACCAAACTTGAAATTGATTTTCAACTTCCAGACATCACAAGACTGCTGAATTTTTTCGAAGTCACGCTTTTTTTTATTCATAATTCGTGCAGGTTCAAGCGTTACGCTTTTATGGTGTTTGTCACACAATCTGGACGGGATGCAGACGGTTTGTGTCGAAGATGTTCGTTCACTACTCTCCGGGGGCAGTTGTCCTAGAAAGGATTTGAGATATTCGACTGAATTTATGTTGGTTGTAGTTCACAGTAACTCTTTAGTTTCCATGTCATTAAAGTGTTATATTGGAGTGCACGAATAGGGTATGAAGTTTGAAGTGATCTTATGCTGCGAGTGTTATGCCTTCGTCAGCACTTTTTGATCAGCTCTCATTCACAACTGATGTTGTTGCACAGTTTTTCCGTATAGGAATTGTTCTTGACTATGGACGGTCTTGAACTGCAGACCTTCGGCTCAACAGTCGGTGATGATTACCATTGCACCACGACCACCCCCAACGGATTTTTCCCACGCTGCAGGAGAGTAATAATGACGTCGATCGTTCGCCTGACTTGTACGAGATTAATTCGTCTGCATACAGTATAGAATGCTGAAGAGAATCTAGCAGATCGTTAAAAAGGATCGGCGAACCTACCGTGCCCTGTTGCAGTCCATTTTTGATTTCAAATGTTTCGGTAGAAGTCACGTTGGCAGTTTTTACAACCAACTTTCTATCTATTAATATGTCAAAAATCATGTATAGCAGTGGCTTACTTATTCCCCAGCCGACTGAGCTTGTAATAAAGACTTTCTAACCGGATGGTGTCGAAAGCTATTTCCAAGTTAATCAGGAGGCACCTATGCATTGGTTATTGCTTTTATTCCATAGGATATCCGATACGAGTTTCAACGTGGCAATAATGATGTCAGGCCCCGCTCTGAAACCAAATTGGTTATCCGGAATGATTTTATTGTCCTTAAGAGATGTAGACAGGTCTCTATAAAGCAGTATATCGAAGACCTTGTGGATACTCAGAAGGAGACTTATCGACCGAAAACTTGCCGGGTCATAGGTGTCCGTACCGCTTTTGGAGATTGGTTGCACCAACGCAATCTTCGAGTAGTCTGGATAATACGCATTGTTTAGTGCATTGTTGAACAGAATGGTACATCTCTTCAGCTACTGGCGGGAGGTGCTTGAGTACAACATTGGATATACTGTCAACTCCTACTGAATTTTTTTCCTTTTCAATGACTCGACAATGACTCGAAGATCATCTGGAGATCTTCCGTCGAAATGAACAGGGTATTAGTTCTCTCACTGCTGGCATTGCTTGCCAAGAAATTTTCATTGAACCTGGTAAAACCAAGTTTCTCTGATCGCCAAAAAAAGAGCGTTATAATTTGTATCAAGTATACATGTCAATCTAACTTTCGCCAGTAGATAGAGCTAGCGCTTCTCTACAGTAATTCAGACCAGAATCGTCACATCGCAAGCTCAACACCTCCTCATTATACATCTGTGAATGTTCATTGACGCTATACGTACATATTTTATGTTATATGTACATATTTTTGGGTATCGACTTCCGAGACAAACAAAACTTATTTGCTGGAGGTTTGCTTTCGTTTTCAATTCGAATAAATCTATGGATGAGGAGTGTCGAATGAGAATAGAAATTTGAAATTTGAAAAAACGTGTCGCGAAAAGTTTCAATGTAGGAAAAGACGCAAAATTACTCGATCAAAATCCTTGTCAAATACAAAAGAATTTACAAAGTAAGTAAGTAAGTAAGTAAATTTACAAGGTAAGAAAATGTTTTCTATATTTTGTTTAAGAAGTCGTAGCGGCTCTGTGACCATGCTCAATATCGACGGCCAAGACAAACATATATGGATCCAAGCTCATACTGTGTATTTGGGAGGACTAGCTTGGAGTGGTATGTTATGAGTTGTCGCAACCGAGTGAAAATGATGAGTTCGAAAATACGAAAGGATCATCAGAGCCCTGGGAATTCGGTGACGTTATTTCCGGATACCTTTTTTCAACGTCGAATCAGTTAAAATTGAACTTTATTTATTCGATAGCGCTTCACCCATTCCGTGAAACACTTCAAGAGCTCCATCTTCGGCATAACATTTTGCTCATGTTTATTTTTGGTCACAAAAAATCTTACAAGGCTTGACATCATGTATTAACTTGATGCAAGCCTTTAACAAAAAAACCAAAATTACATTATATATGTATGTACATTAGAAAAGAAAGGAAAATGATTAAGAAGAGGGTGAATGGCGGCAGTAGATGAAATTGTCTTAAGACATTTTGGACATTGGCTTATGGTAGCCAAAGTATTTTTTGATAGGGCTTTATGCGAAAGATGGGCATGAACCGAAGGTTAACTGTTATGGGGAATCTTTTGAAGCATTCTTTAATATAATCGTAGGGCTTGGAAGAAAGGTATATCTGTAGGTATATCTAAAGGTATATCTGTAGGCGGTAAAGTATAGGTATCAGCCCAAGGCAGGTCACAAAGGAAAAAAAAAACATACACACAACGGACTCAATGCGCGTTGTATGGATCTCGTAGAAAAAGGATCAGACTTGACTAGCATATACAAGAAAAGGCCTAACGAATGAAGCGCACACGAATTTGGTAATGTAGGAAACGATATGAGTACTTTGAGGAGCTTTGGAGGTGGCATTAATAAGATCAAAATGAAAAGGCCTAAAAATTATATTATACTCACGATTTTATAAACAGGATTTAATCCACAGAAAAACTGGGGGGGGAAACTAAGTTCAGTGAATTTAAAAAGGACAATTTGATGCGAAATTTCGTCGAAGGCCTTGATAAGGTCGGTGGCAATAACGTCGACTTATTGGCAATCTTCGAGTTTGTGAGACAAACTCATTTCGGAAAGAGATGAACTTAAAATTGTTGATAATCTGATGGGAACGCAAGGTGAGTAAGCAGACGTGAACGAGGGAACGAACGTGAACGACTCCGCTTACTTCGATTATTTACCGAATTTCCATTTCTTCCTCGTACAGTCCATCCCCTTTTCATCGAAGATAAACTAAACCAAATTAATGAATAATTCACTCCTGGACCTAATGGTCTCCGTGCCATATTTCTAAAAAAAAAAGTTCCTCAACCCTCTCTCCCTCTCTCAAAAATCATCGGTTTAGCCCTATCTCTTAGGCGAGTTGCCCCAGTTAGTTCCTCTATACACAAGAAAGGTCCGAAGAACAATATTAACAATTATCATTCCATTGCCAAACTCTTACGTATACCCAAACTCTTCCAGAGTATCTTGTACGAAATTTTCGCTCTAGAAATTTCAGATCTAGAACCACAAACCTTGCTTAATTTGTGTCCTTTATCCTATCAGCCTTAGAAAATGGCAAAGTCGACGTAATTTCAATGGATTTCAGTAAAGCTTTTAATAAAATCTCTTACAGACTGATACTCTTTAAACTGTCTTCCCTTGGCTTCGACCCATTTCATTGAAGTTGATATCCTTTTACCTGGAAAATTGCTATTTCAGTGTTCGTTTCAGATCTGTATTTTCTAACCCCTTTTTAAGCCTCCTCCGGCGTCCTTCAAGGCAGCCACTTAGGTCCACTTCTTTTCGTTCTTACCATAAACGATATTGAAATGGTGATTAAACCGTCTCACATCTTACTATGAGTGTATGCCGACGACACCAAGTTCTTCAAGACCATTTCGTCTAGTCATGACTCTTCCCTTATCAAATCTATATTAGATCTATATAAATCAGATCTTGATAGTTTCTCCATCTGGTGTTCCAAAAATTGGTTAAAGCTTAACATTTCTAAATGCCAATCAATCACTTTTTCACGTAAACGAATCAAACCTTCTCTTCGTCTCTACTTCATCAATAATCAACCCACTTCCACCGTGCAGGCTATTCGCGATCTTGGTGACCAGGAGCTAGTCGTACATTTTCGCGCACACTTCCAAGGGATAATCCTTAAAGCGAATTCTCCAACCCTTACGTTACCCGATCTCTTTACATAACCTTTATCTGGCCCATTCCTGAATACGCCTCTTAAGTGTGGTCTCCTTATCAACAAACCCACATTTCTAGAATCGAGAGCATCCAACGTCGGTTCCTACGTTTTGCTCTTCGAGGTCTTCCCTCTCCAGGCACCATTGACTGCGCAACCCTCAACAACTCTGTCTCTATCAACATTAACCCTCGCAATATACAAAATCCCCGTCACTTCTATCTACCAACCCCCCGCACCGCTCATGGCTTCAATGAACACATTTCTCGTATGCTGGGAAGTGATAAGTCGAATATTTACTTCAAGTTCAACCTCAGCACTTCCTCATGACTAAAAATCCGTATTTTTAGTCACGCCCTCCTTTCCCGTTTTTGCTTAGTTATTAGGTTAAGAATAAATTAGATTAAGCTCAATAAAAGGGGGTATTTGCCCCCACGAAATTTAAGCTAATTAAAGTTACCTAGCATACTACCTTCACTCTGAAATCAAGGTGGCTGCTCTAAAACAGTCATCAGAACGCCCCGGGTGTTTGCCAGAACAGCATTTATATGCTTTTGAATATATAGGTACTGGTCAAGCCAGATCCTGCGCAACATACTTCTAATATCCCGATAGACCTTAGACGAAAGCTATCAGATCACTGATGTTAATATTGATCGTGTGATAGTGAGTAGCCAGCCGGCTAAGTTGCCATAAAGATCTAACCATACGGTATAGAAAACTCTTTCCAAATCGATCAGACAGGCACATTGGGTCTTGCATTTGTTCCATTGGATGCCGCACGAATAGTGTCATAGCTCACTCTGATATCAACATTGTTATGATTTTATTGCCCTCAGCCCATTTAGACGGCAGCTTACATATGTATGTATGTAGCTTCGCAAATTTAGAACAACAAAAAAAAATTTCAAAACTTTATTTGGGTCGTGCTCGAGCTATTGGGAAAGTTGAAAAAATGGTTTGCCTTATTTCTGAATGGTAATATTAATTTACAAGATCTGGATGGCCTTCCGGCATTGATAACAACATCCTGCAAGTTCAAACGGAATTTTGCCATTTAAAGAAACTTGGATTCCCTCTCAAGCTCCAATGGGTATAGCATTTGTTGAAGAAACAAAATGAAACTGACCAGGTCTCCATGACCATATCCCTGTTTATCCAAACGAATAGGCGTCTGCTTCCACCATGCGTTCATAAAAGTCATATAATCAGCTTGCTTTACGTTATTTTACGACAAAAAAATAAATACTTTAGTAGTAATCAAACATTTTGAAACACTTTATGATTTTTATTTGTTTTTAAAAAAGTTAAATCACAAGGCCTTACCACTTTATTTTCTGCTACGAAGTGTTCTCGATACGCCTAGGGTGATTCCTCAATTCTGTGACGAAGGTTCAATTTCGAATTTGCCTTTTAAATCAGGTCAATCATGTATCACAAATGATACATGAGCATTTGGGAACAAAGCACACTTATGCTAAGGAAACCCATATGTCGATAGCTTCCAATGTCAACATGTACCTTTGAAAAATCTATTATTTTATTGCTCAATCATTCGATCTGGGTACAAGAAAAAAAGATGAAAGCAAACACCCAGCATAAATCAGAGACAGTTGAAGTGTGCCTAACTCGAACATCTCCAGACCAGAGTCACATTTTTATGCATAGAATTTCTGAGCAGAGCCTCCTTCCATATTCGGTTACCTCTGCTCGTGTATCAATGTCACAACCGACGGCTTGTTCCCCACATTTTCGTACACAACATCCTGTCAGAGCACCCTTTTTTGAATCACTGAAGGTAATTAAATACGATTTACGTGACGGCCAACTTGACATTTTGCAAGATGATTACAACGTTTTTTTGAGTTTCTGGGAAACCATTTTTTCCCATGATCCCTTAGGTGATCGGGATTCGGTAGAGATTGGGTTTTTTTTTCCAAATTGACGATGAAGCCATGTGAAAAGTAAAACATATTGAACAGCAATGTCATTTCAATTATTACCGCAAGTGAAGTTTGAAATATAACTGTATCATTCTATACATTAGGGAGATTGTATCTTTGCCGAATGAACCTTTTATTCATGTCACGAGGCGCACAACACACTTACCATCAGTAATTGGAATGAAATTGCATTGACTCGAACAACGCCACAGCCTGCATCCTTGCCACAGGCAAAGCGTTGTTTTCTTCCACTTTTACCTAAACAAGTATCCGACATGCTAGCAACAAGTTCATTATTGTCATTTTATTTTCACTCTCCTCGTGCGTTTACTAAGCCACTCAAAGACACCAAATTACTTTAGAGGCTAATTAAAATTGATTTTCTACTTTGGAGTGACGGCATGCCATCAGCACAGGTAGTGGCAAGGACAAATGTGTTAGTTTTGCTATCTCCATGAAGCCAATGATGTTTGACTGGGATTGAATGGGGCACGGCTGGTTTCAGTGTACTTAAAGAGGAAATGTCGTTTAATGGTTTGAAGTGAGTTCCAGGAAAGAAGTGCTTGTTATATCCGGACGTTTGGTGGAAGGCTTTCGGAGGATTCTCTGGGATTCACGCAAGGGATGACAAATTGTATTTTATATGGCTTTGTTCTCAGTTTGGTGGGGAAATTCAATCTTTTCAAGTCACCTGGTTGATATCAATCCACAAAGTACTGCGTTATACGTTGCTAAGTATTGCTTTAGATTGCTAAAAGAACCCTTAATGGTTATTAAGTAGACGTTAAGCAGAATTAACTTAGGAATGGCTCTTTCCAGCCCCGACTGGATTGATACCTTATAGTTTTTATATAGGGCCATCCAATTCATGGTCCTAATTCGACATCCCTGTCAATCATAAACGTCAAACCGATATGCCACCCGAAACTTATGCTTAAAGCTTAAGATTTACCATTACAAAATTTTATAACTCGAGACATTGTCTCTGTGGCAGAGGTCTTAGAGCTTTACCATTATCACAATGCAAGCCTTGTCAAATATAGTATGGCTACGGATATTGAAAGTGTTGTAGAGGATCCAAATCAATCAATTTTACGCCATAGCCAAGTGTTGAACGATTTCTGTGCTTTGGCCTCAAATCGAAGGAATTAAGTCTTAGTTTTTTTTAAATTTTAAATAGGTTTTTATTCATTCTTCTTAGAACTCTCTTATCCCAGACAAAAATGTTCGAAACTAGCCTAAGTATCTCAACTTCTTCTTCTTTTCCTTTTTCCGGAGTTGTTATGGTCAGAAGTGTAGGACCATAACCTTCCCATTTAACTGCATTCCTACTGGTCCGCTTGTGGGGTCCGCCGGTTTGACCTCAGAAAGTAGCGGCAGGCTTCCCGGTTTGGGATTACTTCATCGCTGAGGCCAATCAAATGCTGGTGTTTTTGCATTTGTTTGCATCAATTGTTTTTCGGCCTGCCTTTTTTTTTTGTGACACGGGCATGCTCCAAATTTTTTTGTTTGATCTTACCCTTACAACACCGGTGATCTCCAGTCGTGTCAACCCACTGATTTGCATGCACACTTGTGGGGCAGTTTAACGGTGGTATATGTGTCCCTAGGCTCACCTTGGTGTTTTCTAAATTGCCTAGATGTGATTTTTGTTTACCTTTGTTTTAGTCGCCTCTTACGACAAGCAAGGGATATTCTTAACCCGTCCCTGCACGGAAAGCCTAAGTATCTCAACTATCTTTTAAATAAATTTCTGGTCCTATACGAATCCTATAGACCAAGCAACTTAAACCCTCGGCCTTGTGAAAAGATTATAATAATTAAAATACCTGAATATTTAAGCGTCAAATCGCACGATCTAGCCGGCTCACCTTGCCTTGCTGGAACCACATATCGATCAGGTTAAGATCATGCAGGTAAAAAAAAGTTTGAAATCATTAAACTTTTAAAGGCACGGTAACATTGTTACGTTACGATCATATTTGTAAAAATACGGACTAATGATTCCACCGAACCGTAAACCGTTCGCTCATCGGGCAAAATAGGTCTGTTTTTGTTTATTAACGTATCCATTCAACCACAAGTGAGCTTTGTCGCTGAAGACAATTTCTCGATAAAAAGCGGATCTACTTCCAGTTTTTCTAAGGTCCACTCACCCAAAACTCGACACTATGGCGATGATTCGGCTTCAGTGGTTTTACATCAAGATATTTGCCCAAAAACTATATGTCGTCGAATAACACAATCGCACTTGCTGCAATCAGTGACGAATGAACAAGTAACGGCCTATATTAACACTGGATAATACAGCAGAAATATGTTCCTCTACGCATACGTGAGGGTAGAATGATGTCCAATACGGTGAAATTGATGCGAAATGTGGTCACACTGGCTCAGTAGACCTAATATGACCACCATAAAATGGTGGAAATGTGCGAATAACATTTCTCACATATCATGACTTTGATAGTAAGATTCAATTATTTGTAAGCATTTTTTCTGTTTAAGTCTTCTTACAGTCAAATGGCAATCTCAAGTGAGCATATTCAACTTAACGTGTGTAACAAATCATTCGCGAGGTGTCAAAAATAAACATTAGAAAACCAAGCAGCAAAAAAACATACTATACAGTTTTACCGAGCAAACCCTGCTAATCTTCGATCAATCAGTTTGCTTCCGAATGTTAGCAAGGTATTAGAAAGGTAGTAAACAGAGCTCTGTTTAAAGGGGTCGAGGAAAAGAAAATAATATTGGACAGCCGGTTTGGTTGTAAGGCGGGACATGATACTATTCACGCTGCGTCAAAACTGTTTTCAGTGGAATAAGGCAAAAGCTAATGTATGAATCTGTATGGTTAGATGATTACTTTCTGTACATCATTAACATAAAGACTATAGGAAGGAATTTTGTTGTTAAATATGACAACATTATCTCGAGCAGAATCTTTGACATTAAAAAGGGTTTACAACAGACATATAGATGCTTGTCTTATTGGAGCTAAGAAAGCTTTCGTTATGACAAGGAGTCTGTTTCACAGCAATCAGTATGACCGCAGGGTAAAAATCATATGCTACGTGGCCTTAATAAGGCTCAGCATCGCGTATGGTCATCCACTGTGGTTTAATGTAGCACCATCTTACAAAGAAAAGATTTGTGTATTCGAAAGGCAGTGCCTTAGGGTCTGTCTTAAAATATACAGAACGCCAGAGCCCCAGTTCATTAAGCATCACTCTAATAACTTCCTATGACAGAGCAGGCCTAGGCACGATCGACAATTTTCTCCTTAATATGACTCGAAAGCCCATCGCAAGGACAATGACTAACGACAATAACCTGATCTCCCTGGCTTACTAGCCCAATTAAAGATACCACAAGAGCACAATCCGATCGGGCTTTATTTCCCCAGAATCATTTCGCCGTATAGATTCCGAATGGTTCCGATAATTTGCCCTCACCGGGGGCCAGGAAAAAGTAGCTCATCCGCGACGGATATGTGCACATTGCTCATGAACTTATGCGTTATAGTACCGCAACATCGGAATGAGATCTCATAGATGTTACTAAACAGCGCGCCAATTATTTATGGTTGTCAGTTAAAAACGTTGCCCAGAGCGTTGCGTTTCTCCGGTGAGATCCTCCTCACTCCTTAGTTCCTAAGTTAGATTAGTTGGCTCGGGGATCTTTTGGAGGTTGAATGCGTCATCATGCTTAGACGAGCCTGAGAATTGACTAAGGCCTGCTAGGCCCTAGAAAATCAAATGGTGAAAAAATAATATTTTTTTAAGCTGTAAATAAGATTTTCACAGTTTCTACACTTTTAGCTAAATAGGTCTTATATAAATTGAATACTTCTTGTCGCGCGATGGAGCCAATTCTCATACCATTAAACATAGCGTTAAAAAAATATTCAAGAATTCACAACAGTAACTTCAGTTTGAAATTACCGATAAATGGGGTTTCTCTTATAGTGCAAAATACAATAACTTTTTCTTTTTTTTTCTTCTTTCAAATTTATTGTAAGGCTAATCAGGTGTTTATTGCTTGAGCGTACATCATACGAAATTAGTTTGGAGTCGATATCGTAATTTGTTTTGGGGATATACGTGACGAAAAACTGCTCACGACCATACGGATGTACACAGGTGCGCACTGAAATGTCCCTAAGAACGAATGGTACGAATTCTGGGGAGCTTAAAATGTAAAATCGGGCAATTACAAGAACTACTCAATGATTAAAAGTTAAAAATCACCACTTATAACAAATTAGCTTCGACCTGTGTGCGCTATTTAAAATGCGGTCGACCTCATTTCTTAAATAAGCAGGCCGATGCCGTAGAGCCCATTCGATCAATATGGCCATGTTGGCGGCACGGCTATAAGATTTATGTACCAATCTTCTTTTTCATTTATCGTTTACAGAATGAAGCCAACTTTTCCCATAATTTCGGCAATATTTCGCGAATAGCAAGATTCTCTTTTAGTGCATAAGTCATTAGTGGAACATAAATGTGAACTCAGAGACAATAGACTAGTGATGTTAACTCGCGCGATCTCGGCGGCTAATAATTAACTGAACCTAGCACAGCAGCAGTGTCCAATGACACCTCCAGCCCAAAAACTACATGAAACTGCCACTCGTTTGGAGCCAGGCAGGATCAGTTGTTTACCTATCTAGACTCTTAATAAACGAAAGAACGGCTTTTTACGTGGTCTCAATACTTTAATATGTGTAATATTCTTATGCAAAATGAAACCATCTCCATCCGTTTTGAAGAGCTCAGCAGAATGCCTCCCTGCACTAGTGATTTAATGAAGTCTTAACGTTACATACTTTAGCAGAGTTGATTTCGTCAAAGTCAGGGTTCTTGGTGGTATTCGTCCATAGTGAATGGATCATTTTGTATAACAGCGAAATTTATTCAGTTCAATGTTGCTATCAAAAGGGAGTTGCAGACAGATTAAAGGATACACCTTTGACAAGGCTTCTAAGAGTTTTTTTAACACCGTACTATTCGACGCCAAAGATAGGTTGTCTGTCCCCTCATCACTGCGTCCGTGATATCCGTAGCCAACATAGTAAACCCGTAGCAATCACAGTCAATATTACCTGGAGTGTTGGAGGAGTGGACGATTAATTAGTCGGCTGATCATGGGATCCCTTTTTTATTATTGAGATATGCAACTAGGAGGTTTCTGAGTTTATTTTCAGACGTGGTATTATCCAGGCTTTGCCAAACAGTAAGAAGCTGAAGGTCACTTTCTTGTCTGACTTCGGACAGCATATATCCTAGTGTCTTCTTAATCCTTCATAGGAACATGCGCGCAGATTAATCTCGTATTAACCAATACTAAAATTTTTAGTCTAGGTCTGACTCGATTGACGACTTAGACCTGAACAGATATCACCTCTACAATGTCGTCCATTTTGACCTCTTGAGCAGAGAGCGAAAGCAGACGAACACCCAGTTGAATTGTGAAATGGGATAAATACAAATGGACAAGCCTTGCCCCTCATTAGAGTCGTTAAATTATGGCACATGGATCAGCTTTAGTTATAAACTTTTGAAATTAAATGAATACCTCCCTGTTCCGGCAATAAAAAAAAAATTGTAAGACCAATTAAAAAATTCTTATAGCTGTATAGTCACAACTGGTCTTTTCCAGGAACAGGAAGTCATATTATTTAATTACCACAATTCAACTACGACAAGTCGTTATCGAAATGATTGATCTATCCTTATTAACGCCATTGCACAGGAATAAGGAATGAAATAATTAAACAAAGTGGTAGTTGCTTGTCAGAAGTTAGCTGGTAAGTTAAGTTGGTCTTTTCGCACTACGACGATAAAGGATGGATAGCAATTTCCTGACAAATAAATAAGCTCGATTTTTCCTTTTGACGAGGTAATTCATTTGGCACCAGGTGGTTACCACTCGCGAATACTTGTGGAATTTAAATGATTACTCTTAATTAATTGATAAAATGGCAAAATTAATGAATTCGTCATTAATCCTTTAATACCAAGAAAATGAGGGCAATTCAATGCCCAGAGATACAGATAGATATAAACTTCTTAACTGAAGCAACGCAGCCCGACGCGATTCCTTACTTGGGGGGTACTTGCAAACCCATTAATTGTGAATAAAACTTTTCCGTAATCACTGAAGGGAATTTAAATTGAAAGTTAATTTCATTTACGAATTCTTTACATTACACATACCCTTGGAGTGAGAATTAAATTTAAAAAAGGTTCAACTTTGCACCATCAATTACCATATGGAAGATGGAAATCGGCAGGAAAAGCACACGTTACGTTAACAAGCCATTCGAATGATTTTGACGCTTGAATGTTCACATACTATGTTGGCCAAACTCTACGTCAATAGATCCTCTTACCTGCTAGCATGTACCGCTATATTTAGCGCCAGATTGACTTATTCAAAGTAGTCATGGCACCAACAAACATGAAGAGCATATCAACATTAAAGATTCAAGGATATAAAGGGCTTCGAATTGTTAGGAAACTTTCTAAAACACTTTTTCCACAATCGGTCATGAATAAGTAATGGGCATTCGCGATTCACACTGTTCAAGTGGAAATTATGCTAATTTAATTGCGTCACTCGTCGCTTTTATGTTGTCAGTTAAGATTCAAATTGAACCTTTTGTGAATTATTTATTGGTGTTTGAGCTGAATCCAGGCTTTTGGTGGTTAAAAGTAGCGACTCCTACGTTATTAAAGTGATTTACAACTTTTGTTTTCTTAGGGCGGAAGCGTGCGTTGCTAAATTGAAGATCCATTACGGGCTTTAGGACCCCGCGTGCTTGTATTATGTCTATTGCCACTGTAATGTCTATTTAGTAGCGGCCATATGCCGCTGTATTTTAAACGAAAAAGGATACCATTCATCTAGCTTTAAGCACATGTGGCAGAATTTTTTTTTTCTCTCGCATATAAACGTTTGGCTTAAGAATATATGGATAAAGTAATGGCGCATTGGAAAGTACGCACATAAAATTGTACAAGCGATTGGACTTATTATCGTCCTTTAAACACTTTCTTGATGAATCCTTACAGTCGTATGTGTGGATTGTTTACGATCGTTGGTGGTAATTTTTTTCCCCCAAGAGTGAATCCTTCCCTAGTGACAAATTAATGAGGAGTAACGTGTTGATATACACCATGCGTCAAGAACTGCCTTGAAAGGACGTTTTTACTATGAGGACGATAATCGCTCGTTCTGTCTCATATTCTGCGAGCAAATCCTCTTTTAATCTATTGCGCGTCGTAGTCGAGAAAACATGTGCTTTTTATGGCTCCGAATATGATTGTGATTACGTCGGTGATGATTACGATATAAGGGATGTTGTGAATGATCCAATTGCCTCTATCTTAAAGGCTAACTTTAATTTTTTGCTAGAAAATGCTATACTCGTGTTTAAGTAAAGCATTTTCGTTTAATGAGCATACTTTGTGTACCATAATATGCCAAAGAAAGTCTGCAAAATCATGGAAGTTATACAAAATTTATTTCTTGTTTCAAACTTTAAAATATCAATCAAAAAAAAATGAAACAACCTCGTTAAGTAAACTTAAAATATTTATAGTTCACGTATCCTCCCGAAAGACCAAATTTTCGCCAACTTTAACACGAACATTTTTAAATTCCTCTTCGAGGGCTCAAATATTTCGAAATTGTTAGGAAAAGAAAAAGCTTGTGAGAGAGTGAGATATCACCCCACGCTACGAAAGTCAAGACAAGAAGTTTCTTTTCACTGATTTATGAAATCTGTCGTAAATAATTGTTACTGCCAAAGCGCTGAAGGCGATTTTTGTGTGAGGTTGAAATATTCTGCATGAAACATGTTTTATCGATTTTATTTACACTTTGATAAAGCTCTCCAAAAATAAATCATCCTACTAAGTGGCAAAATGTCTTTAAGTATTTTAACATATATGTATGTGCCCGTTCATCGCCCATCATCCAAGAAAGAGGCCCGACTCCATACCATGAGATGGGGCCCTACACCATTAGCCCAACGTCTGCCATCGTTTTCACTCGTGTTTATTTTTGATTCATCACGGCATCTTCCCATCAACTGGTTCATACCAATTCAGGCGCGATTTCGCTCTTTATTAACATTTCTACCTTTCGAGATTTTCTATCACAATTTTTTTTTACCAATCGCCCTTTAACGCCCAAGTTGAAATTGGCGCTTCTTATGTATTCACACTAACTTGCCACTGCTGTATTTTGATATGCTTTTGATTTGAGATAAGTTTGATGCAGTCGTCCTCTCTTGGAATCATTTTGAAGGTGTGATATTTGGGGCAGGAAAGCATTATAAGTATCAAGTCAAGTTTTGAGATTTGAAAACTCAAACCTTTCTTGAGGTTTTGGATATTTGTCGTTACATTTCTCTTCATCTTTGATTGTTTCAATAATTTTTCGTTCTACCTCAAAACAATGCATTAATCATCCTTTTAGTATTCTGTTCGCCAATTCATTCTAAAGTTTTGTATTTTATTGAAGCAACTTACAATTTTATGAAGAATTACAAAATGATTAAAAATATTTGTAACAAAGGCGTGATCCTATTTTATTGTTCAAAATTGCAAGTGCAAAAATGAAACATAACATATGTCATCGAAAATACAATGGCATCATTCTACATTCTCGTTGACGATTTAAACGCCACTCGAAGTGATTGGGGAAGCACCAATCGGTGTCGGTCGGTTCTACGCAACATTGCTCGCAACGGATAGTCTGTCGTATCCCAGGAACAGTTCTTATCTCGATCTCATGTTGATAGACTCCGGACTAAGACTGGCTTAAACGAATGAATGGTCTACTTACTGCCTATAACGACCATTATATACGACAGTGACCACTGCTGACCGTGATCATAGTTAATAACGAGTCCGCGTAGATGGCAAAGTATATTCGAACGCATCCCTACGATTACAGTAGGGCGCGTTGACTACGCTTTGCCTGACGAGAACGCTCACTTCGAGTGCCTCCTTTACACTTTCCAATAAGAACCTGTCATACTATGAGATTGATAAGTACCTTAAACAAATGGACGATATCATTAAACAGACATTGAACAGTATGATACCACACCAACGATACAACAATACAACAAAATTTGTCAAGCATAGATATGTGCAGCCATTAGGAGAAGAAGGAGATATAATCTTTGCCTTCTAAAAAATGGGGATCATATTGAAAATTTATTATAATAAAACTCCGAATTTTTTAAAAATAATAAAAAAGAGGTCAATGTTTCATACATTAATTTGCCTACAAATCCAGCCGCGTTAAAACCAAAAAAAAAGGTTTTTCTTAGAAAAAAATGGTTCGGGGTTTTTTTTAATTTCTCAAAAACTACAAGACATTTTTGCATCCGGTTTTTTGCTTTTAACTAAAAACTAATGAGAGCATTGAATTTTTGAAAAAAAAATACTACTTAATTACATACAATTTTGAAAAAAAATAGTTTGAAATTTTTTTTTTTTATTTTTTTTGCAAAATTTTGAGTTTGAAAATTAATTTCTCAAAAACTATTCCTTAAAGCAGCTTTGCTTAAAAACAGGATGAAAGAAGAGGTTTCTGGCTTTACAAAAAAATATACCACGGTATTGTGGATGTAACGGTTGATTTTTAATATTTTTTTTTCCAAATTAAGTCAGTTTTTTAGAAAATTGCCCCTCCCGGCTAAACGGGGGGGAATAGACCCCCCCCTCCCATACGATTGGTTCGACAACTATCTCAGGCCATGCAAATTTGGAATAAGGGCGGGATAATCCGGGGAGTCAATTCTCCGCCGCCGGGAAACAAATCATACCCTTGGCATTTAAAAGAGCATCAGCTTATGACAAACGCTGGAAGTCTGTGAGATCCTCATTTATACGGGCTACACAATGTAAGAAGAAGAAATATAAATGCTCTAGGAAAGAGTCTTCTAAAACACCAACATTATGTGATAGCCATGAACATCATCATTCGGAAGATAGGCAATTCTACGCAAATGAAGTGTATATATTGGACCAGATCTCGTTCCATTCAACAATAGCAGATAGTGACCAACACAGTACAGACTTATAGCAATCTTTCTGCAAAAAATTCTTTTCATGAAAAGAGGTGGGTTTAACTGAACTGCCTATACAGGGTGTCCCACGAGCAGTGTGCCAAAAAGCTAGAGATTGTGGGTCTGGTCAGGACAAGAAAAAAATCGTACGAGAGGGAGGGTCTATTCCCCCCCGTTTAGCCGGGAAGGGCAATTTTCTAAAAAATTGACTTAATTTGGAAAAAAAATATTAAAAATCAACAGTTACATCCACAATGCCGTGGTATACTTTTTTGTAAAGCCAGAAACTCATTCTTTCATCCTTTTTTTAAACGATGCTATTTTAAAGAACAGTTTTTGAGAAATTAATTTTCAAACTCAAAATTTTGAAAAAAAAAAATGAAAAAAAAAATTGGAACTATTTTTTTTCAAAATTGTATGCAATTAAGTACTAATTTTTTTCAAAAATTCAATTCTCTTATTAGTTTTTAGTTAAAAACAGAAAGCCGGATGCAAAAATGTCTTTTGAGAAATTAAAAATAAAAACCGAACCACATTTTTCTAAGAAAAACCTTTTTTTTGGTTTTAACGCGGCTGGATTTGTAGGCAAATTAATGTATGAAACATTGACCTCTTTTTTATTATTTTTAAAAAATTCGGAGTTTTATTATATTAAATTTTCAATATGATCCCCATTTTTTAGAAGGCAAAGATTATATCTCCTTCTAATGGCTGCACATAAGTCTATGCTTGACAAATTTTCCTACAATTTGACTCCAGCGACTTCAATCCGTTCTTTCCGTTGTTCAAAGATACTATTTCCACTTCGTAAACATAATTCTTCATGAATCACCACAAATAAAAATCTAGAGGAGTTAAATCTGGTGATCTAGGTGGCTATTCCGTGGGGCCCCTCCTTCCGATCCAACGGTCACTAAAATTATCATTCAGCAAGTTTCTAACCCGTAAGCTGTAGTCCTTGCTGGTAGATTAAATTATCTGCTATGGCCAAAGGAACGTTGTCCATCAAATCGGGCAAAAGGTCTCGTAGGAACTGCAGGTATGATTCTCCATTAATAACGGCATTCAAAAACCGGGGCCCGATTACAGTTTGTCCAACAATACCAAGCCAAACATTACGGCTAAAGCGGTGTTGTGATTTATTTTGTTTTTTGTTGTGTGGATTGGTGCTACTACAATGATGCAAATTGTGGAAGTTAGTAACCCCATCTCTGGTAAACTGTGCTTCATCCGTCCAGAATATCCTTGCAAAATAGTTTCGTTCAGTTTCATCTCGAAGCAGTAATGATCGACAAAATTCTGCTCTCAAAAACTTGTCGTTTGAGGTGAGTTCCTGAACTGGCCTAAAATGGTACGGGTGTAAGTTTTCGGTATGAAGCACAAGGGGGGAATAGTCCCCCCCTCCCATACGATTTTTTTCTTGCCTTGACCAGACCTACACGTTCTAGCTTTTTGGCACACTACTCGTGGGACACCCTGTATAAAGGGTTTTTCGGCAAGAGGTGTTATTTTAACCTTGGCGCCAGTATTGAGCTGTCCACATTCAACTATCATACCAATGACTTTTGATAAATAAAAACTAGCAAGATATCAATAAAGGATCGATTTATTCTTATAGAACGTTCTAAAATAGTGAAAATTTACTACAAAAATGTTGAAAATATGGTTATGCTTTTAGTCTTGATTGTAACTCAGAATGTGATTAACAAACTGTCGCTACTAAAATCTCAAAGAAAAAGTATTTAACAACCTTTCAATCCTCCATGAGTGATAGCTTAAGACCTGATAGGGTTATTGAGCTAATATATTAATATTTTTCCAGATGCGACCGTTTCGATTATTTTCTTTCCACAGGACAACGCAAAATGCCGTACAGCTGGAGTAACAATAGCTCCATTGAGTTTCAAATGTCTTGTACGTGTGAGTTTTTTAAATGGAAACTTCTAATGTCTAGTCACTTAGATATCACCGGAAGGAAGTTGTCACGGCCAGGAAACCCAAAGCTGGTCTGCACTAAAACACAACCCAAGAATACCCTCAAGTTGTCCTCTAATACAATATTGAAAATACCATGCGGAGTCTGTCACAATTGGTTTAAGGCCCATCGGCTTAAAAATAAAAACAATATTTTTTTGAATTAAAAATAGGTTTCTGTTATATTTATCAACAAAGCAACCCAATTAAGAAAAGATGTCCTCAACCTTCCTAATGAAGCTGGGAACTGATCCCGCGGAAATGTAGGAGACACGTCTACTCTGAGAAAGGAAGGCTTTCTGGAGTGGCAGAGGGCAAAAGATCAACATAGTATGTCTTCTGCGGTCTCATCATCCTCAAGACAGAGTCAGGTGATATCTCAGAGTATTTTAAAATCGCCTTTCCGAATGTAAAGACGATTTTAGCGAGTATGTATGTTTAAGCGTTGAATAGTTTACTTCGATTAAAAATAATTGTTCGCAACTACCTGAAAATGAGTTGATAATTTAGAAATATATTTTAGACGAGCTCTTTCGGGCTAAAAGGTCAGCTATTTCACTGCCACTGACTCACTTGTGTCAGGTTGCTAACGTTTTTGAGCACGGGAAGTTAATGAAGAATGAAGAAGAAATCTGTTTGCGCTGTGTGTATACGTATATGAAGGTGGTCCAATCAGTGCCTCTTGCGCCGCTGGTGTACAAGTAGTAGTGGACGTAGTAGGTTGGTGAGAACAGTTTTCTGTTCAGTCTTTATCAACCACTGTATGAGGCATAGGTGATGGTAGGCCTTATATCGTGCTGTTTTAACTGAAGAAGACTCAGGTTGGACTTTAACTGCTGTTTCAGGACCTCCTATTTATCGATTTTGTTATTATACTTTTTTATTCATTTTTGAGTTCCAGTTGAGTTAAGGATGAAGATAAATTCCTATATATTTAACTCAATTTAACTTCATCCATTGTGAACAGTGTGCCTAGGCAGGTGTATACTTTTCTTTTCCTAATTAGTCTTAGTAGCGTTAATAGATAAATCCTCTGTGACGATTATTTACAGCTTAGTTTGCATGTCCCACAGTTGTTTGTGACTAACATCGGCTAGTGTGGAGGGTGTCGATGATAATTAACCACAGAAGTGCTGAAAAGATTTCGGCTTTGTGACAAACGTTCGTGACAAATGTTTGGGTAAAAATAATAATAACAGCTAAGATAAAATATAAGGTAGATCTTAAAAGAGCACTTTCGGATGTAATAAGTCCGTATTTTGTCCAGACTAGACCAGGGTGAAATGCTGGACTTTATAATGGAAAAGGAAATCAAAATTCAATCAACAGTTCCAATCAGCAGTCAGATGTTGATTCAAGCATAATTTGCTGTCTGGTGTTTGCGTCTTGATTCCTCTGCTCAAACCGTCTAAAATCGGTAGTTTTTGCCTCTAAATTCGTTATTAACTAGTGTTCTAAATTTCTCAAGTCATTGTGCCTCTCCTAGTGTACTTTAAAATTAAAGAAATAAAAAACAAATAAACTCTCCGTATTAAAAATCGCGAAAAGTGTCTCCCACCCAAAATGTCTCCACCACCTAGCCGTACAAGCTCCCGCTTGAGGGGAAACATCAAAACGGATTCCCCCAACTCTTTGTCACCATCGTGTTCGTTCTCTACATCTACAAGCCAACGCAAAGAAGAGGACGACAGTATATGGGAGAAACTGGATCAGCTACTACGTAAACAAAGTGAGTCCATCATAAGTCGAATAGCTGATACAGAGATCAAAATATCGGAAAAACTTGATAAACAAATTAATGATTTGAAAAACGCCGTGGGCCAAATAAACAATAAAATTGCTCACCTCGAATCATCACTCCTTTCGTCTAACTCAGATATCAGTTCCTTGAAATTGGAAGTCTCTGGTATACAGTCATCATTGACCCACCTCAACAATAAAAACAATGTATGCAAAGCACTTCTCACTGATCAGGCATCGGAGCTAGCCGATTTGAAAAACAATTATATCACTACCACTAACGAATTGACGGCGGTTAAAAAATCACTTCAAGTGCAAGAGAATCGCACGGTGGCATGCGATGCTATACTACTCGGAGTCCCACACTCGGCAGATGAAAATTTTACAACAATTTTTAACTCCCTTTGCAACTCGATTAAAATAACACCACCTAATTTAAAGGGCATCTATCGCATCCGACCGAAAAAAGTTTCTAAAGACACCGGCATCATCATCAAATTCAATACCCCATACGTACGTAACTCTGTGCTAAAAGCGATCGCGCACTTCCGCAAAGATAGTAAACAAGAACTTTGTTTACAACACATCGGTATGAACTCCACCTCCACCATACATCTACGCGAATGCTTAACACAACAAAATCAACAAATTTTGCATACCGCATTAAAATTAAAAAAAAGTAAACACCTCGCCTCTGTCTTCACTCTCCGTGGAATGGTTTATGTTAAACGTCGATTGGTCGAAACTGCTGAAATTGTCGAATGTATGGAGGTTCTTGAGAGCATTGCCAGCTCTAACTTATAATTTATAATCTTTAATTTTTCATTAATTTATTTTTCTTTCTTTTTTTTTTCTCAAACCTCTTAAACAGTGTATTGTATATAAATATTGTTGTGTTTTTTATTCTTCTTTTTTCCGATATACCAATATGCAAAGCTTAAAAACTATGATTAAAATACTAACAGGCCGATGTCAAGGTCTTCGTGTCTGCCATATAAATGCACAAAGTCTTACCAAAAATTGATGAGTTCCGTGATCTGTTTGAAAAATCAGGAGTCGATATAATATGCATCTCGGAGACCTGGTTTGGGGATAGCCTCAATAATGAAATCTGTCATCTCAGCGGGTACAACGCCTTTCGTCGTGATAGGTCAGGGCGTATTGGCGGAGGAGTTGCTATGTATATTAGAGAGGGTATAAGCTGCAGAGTACGACATCTATCGCCGGATGGATGTGAAATGGAGTATATGTTTATGGAACTGGTCAATGCTGACACTAGCATTTTAGTTGGTGCTGCCTACAGACCACATAGAAATACAAGCTTGCTTCCATTTATCACTGCGGTGGAAGAAATCTGCCTAACTTGTCCTAACATCATTTTATGCGGTGACTTAAACAGCAGCCTTCTTAATGATAACTACTTAATAGATGAAATGGGCTCGTTAAACTTGTTTTCTGTCAATACTGCTGCTCCTACCCACTTCTCTGACCACTCATCCTCCTTGCTAGACCTTTTTCTAGTTAGTGATAGAAGCAATGTGCTGTTGTACGATCAGTTACATGCACCAGCTTTCTCAAGGCACGACCTAATATACCTCACTTTTGATTTTCATATAGCAACCTCTGCAAAAACATATAGCTACAGGGATTTCAAAAACATAGATTACAATGCTCTTGAGGGACAGGCTAGAAATGTTAGTTGGAGCACTGTTTACTACCTTCCATCGCCTGATGAACAAGTTGACTTCCTAAATACAAATATTGAACAGCTATATAATAGGCATGTTCCCCTAAAAATAAAAAGGCCATCGAACAGCACTACCCCCTGGTTCACTAATCGTATCCGCCAACTTATATTACAGCGTGACTTTGCATACAGCCGTTGGAAACGTTTTCGTCTGGAAGATCATCGACGTACTTACTGCTCGCTCCGTAACAAAGTTGTGTCTGAGATACGAGCTGCCAAATCTCACATTTTTTCTAGGCGATTTAATGCTTCTTTGGGCGGTAAGCTTTTGTGGAGAAACCTACGTAATGCTGGCATTGATAAATCTAAGAATCATAATTTAGAGGGAATTGATCCGGATACACTTAATAATAGATCAGCATTTGTAAACAATAATAATCTCCACCGTTCTCCACAAAACCCTTCTACCCCAGCTTGTTATCCCAATTTCAACTTTTCAGGTATTAATAGTGCCGACGTACTTGAAAGCATAGTATCAAATCAAATGCTGTGGGCTTAGATGAAATGCATCCATCTTTTCTAAAAATTGTGCTTCCGGTAACCTTGCCCTATATAACTCACATCTTTAACACAATTTTAACAAAGGGGATATTTCCGGCGCAATGGAAATTGGCCAAAATAATACCTATTCCCAAGTCTACCAGAGGTGACGAGTTCCGACCAATCTCCATTCTGTCTTTCCTGTCGAAAGTATTTGAGAAAATTATGCAAAAGCAGATTGGTGAGTATATAAAAACATATAACATTCTATCTTCCAAGCAATCAGGTTTTAGACAGAAACATAGCTGTATCACAGCTGTTATAGGTATTTCTGAAGAAATACGGTATGCCCTGGATGAAGGAAGTATTTCATTCTTAGTTCTCCTAGATTTCTCCAAAGCGTTCGACACAGTCGATCATGGTATTCTGTGTCAAAAGTTGCATCGGCTCTACAACTTCTTGAGTCACGCTGTCAAGCTAATATCCTCCTACCTAGATAACAGAAAACAGGCTGTAAAAATAAAAGATGTTATTTCGGACTTTCTCCCCAACATCCGCGGCGTGCCGCAGGGTTCCATTTTAGGTCCCCTGCTCTTCTCCCTCTATATTAACGAACTTCCGAACTTTATAAAGAATTGCTCCATATACATGTATGCTGATGATGTACAGCTTATTTTTAGCTGTCCCTTAGGTCTAATAGAACATGCTGCAAATTACATTAATAATGATCTCGCAGACATAGCACAATGGTCAGCTCGAAATGGTATTTTGTTAAACTCTAAAAAATCAAAGTGCATTGTGATCTCTAAAACACCCTTGGACCTATCCTACTTTCCTCCAATCATCATGAACAATGCCAATATCGAATACGTTGATTCTTTAAAAAACCTGGGTATTATGTTTAACTGAAGTTTAACCTGGGACAACCACGTTAATCTAGCCGTAGGGAGAACGTACGGTGTACTCCGTACACTGTGGGCCTCTCGATCTTTTACCCCCATTAAAACAAGGACCTTACTCGCTAAAACACTGGCCCTACCTATACTTACATACGGTTGTAGCTATATCTCTAAGAGGAAACTCAATGTCGCCTTTAATAGTATAGTACGTTATGTCTTTGGATTGCGGCGTTATGACCGAGTCTCTCAGTACACCAAGCACCTGCTGAACATGACTTTTGAAAATTTCCTCCAATTTCGCACCTTATGTCTTCTTTCGGATGTTCTACTTACACATCAACCTTCCTATCTATATGAACGAATCCGTATATCCTCTTCAAACAGATCCGGACAATTAATTTATCCACGCCATACTTGTCTGACATCTGAGCGTCAATTTTTTATAAATTCCATTCGCTTATGGAATAACTTGCCTCGCAGTATAAGAAGAATAGACAACACTACAAGTTTTAAAAAGAAACTAAAAACACACTTATGCTTGAATTCTCAAACATTGAATTCTTAAATATTGGTTCCGATTTTTGTAAAACTGTAAAAATTGTTAAAATTGTATGAACTATTTAAAGCTATTACTATTTAAAAGATATTATATCTTACAGTGTAGCAAATCGTTACGTTGAAATAAAAACATAAAAACAAAACATAATTAAATGATGCCACCACTCAGATCGCTATTGATAATGGAGATAATTATGCCCACAAAAGAGTGTATTTTAACTGATAAAGATACCATAAATGGAAAGATATTTATAATTAATCGACGTAACGATGATAAAAAAAAGGAAAACGTAGAAGCAGTTAGTAATTCTTATGCTGGGTACTTTCTTTCATTACACAACCTCCTTTGTTGAAAATTACTTTGTCAACAAAATGCATTATTCCTGTTATCCCTTGGCGTGGAATTCAATTTTCGAAATCAACACAATAGGGTCCCTATTTACCAAAATAAAAGGCCTCTTTGCATAATAACCGCATTTACAAACGACTTTTCCTTTTCGCCCCGGCATGTTTGAAAAGGGTTTCACATCCTTCCCATGAATTCATTTTATACCCTTTTTTAATCAAATATTTGAATAAACCTTGCTCGAGAATGAATCCCAAAATAAAATTAGAAAGGCTTCCCTCACAAATTAAAGTACTTTTTATTCATTTTCGTTCACTTTCTTTTCTTTCAATAGAACCATGATTAATTAATGTACCTTTTAGTCAAGAATACATGGACTCTCCTTCTGATAATTGCTAAAAATCTTCTCCGCAACACTTACGAGTACTTCCATTTCGAAAAATCAACAACGAGTTTGTCCTTGAAAAAGGAAAACCCTTCGAGCTGCTTGATTCTAACATCTTCGGGGACACAGAATGAACAAAAGTCTTTGTTAAACACTTTATTATCTATTTTCTCTTAATAAACAAGAACTCTCGTCTTCCTTGTATAATATGTACACAACGTTCTAAGATCGTTGTTACGACTAGACCTTGTCGTTTCGCCAAGTTACAGCAACAAGGGTGAGAAGAAGCAGTAACAGGCTCTGATGGACACTTATTTCGGTCGCCGCACATAAGATGTTCTCGAACTGTCTGCAATTGCTGAAGTGCTTCTCCTCGGATAGCATCCTGGCGGTTTCTCGGGCGAATTTTGCTGAATTCTTGTAGCACTTGTAGCGGGCGCTGTTGTATATACAGTTCTCGTAAGCGTGACGGGAGCTTGAAAGAAATTTTTAAAAGAAAGTTCTTGAAAGTGTAGTGGATAAGCGGATTTATAAATATATAAAAAAGGTAAGACGAAATTTATAAGAGGACAAAAGGATGCCTTCAAATTAAAATTAATACTGAAATCCGGTCAAAACATATAAAAATGACATAGGATCCGAAAGGTTATTATGTAATCAGGCTCACAAAATGTTGATCTCTCTTTTTAATAATATAGGACTTGAGGACAAGGAAAAGCATATAGAAATCATGACAAAGAGAATTGCGTTAGTTTTATTGCCAAATAGATTTCCGGCATAGTGATCAATCTGACGCTCTAATTTTCGGTCACGAAACACGAGGACACTTACCAACAGAATTGCATAAACTTGCTCGTTATATTCCTCGAAGGGGTGTTTCCATGCAGTTCGTCAGTCAAAATCTGTTGAAAATCTTTCGTGCATCGCTTCCATTCCTCTTGGATATGTGAAAAACATTCTTTATGTCGTAAGTAGTCTATGCAAAAAGAAGATTAAAAGCATTTTAAACAAAAAATGATTTTAAACATTTTTAAATCTTTTCTTACTCACCCGCTTGGAACTTATGGTCGTCACAAAATTTGGTCAAAAATTTCCTCGCACCTGCTACGTTGTTTTGAAAAATCTTAATCTTTTCCTGCGAGAGACAACGGCCCGTATAGCGGTCAAAACATCTCATGCCTCGCTTGAAAACCCTGTAATGGACGCATGGACATTAAACTCATTTGGTCTTTAGTAACTTAAAGTAGTTAAGGAAGTTAAGGAGGATATCTATATTCCGTCGCTCGAGTGTCGCTCTTGGCCACCAATTTACGATATAATTGACAGCCATTTCAGCCATTATATGGAGGTAATCGTAGGCGATGAACTCTTGAGTAAGTGACAGATTAAAAGAATTAATCAATTTTCGTGACAGATGAATCGTAAACAGATTTACGATATCAACCTCACAAAACGACAATCCATCAATTATACAGCGACAAGAATGGGGGCGATTTGTTTGGAATGAAATGGAGCATTTAATCTTTCGACAGTTTCCGATAAGAAAAAAAGAGATAAATTGCAATTTGATTATTTCTCCTCATTTGAAAAATGTTACTCTGATATAAGGGTATCATTACAAGACACATTGCGGAAAGGGAGAGAATAGTTTGTCGTTTTACATACGCCACATAAGAAAGGTGGGCTATTCTCTAAAAACTAAGTACCGGCAAGCAATTTGGTACTTGGGTAGCTGAATTTAAACGTACCCGCACATGCCTCCAACTATCCTATCCTAGCGAAACTGATAGCTCTCTTAGGTCGTGTTTCAACTTGGTATACATCCCTTAAATTTGGGGAGAAGTAACCCTTGTCCTAATCCCCAAGATTGGAAAACTGCCTAACATCTTTGCTAATAAGAACAGTGGAAAAATTTATCGAGCTTCTTACTCGTATTAGTGGTATACTAGGGATCGAATACCACTGCAACCAAATCAATATGCATACTATGTACATAGAAAGAACGATCTACTCAGAACGCACTGTATCACTTGGCAGCGCATGTGTAAAATAGTTTCACACGCAAGAAGATCGCAATTTGTGCTTTCCGATATTGAGGGGGCTTTTGATAATACTGGTTACTAGACAGATCAGTATGCACGGGCTTAACTCCGCTATCTCGACTTTCAACTTTAATTTAGAGACTGGCATAAGGGTTATAATCATTAATCTCTCAGACCATAAAGCAGCGTTCAAAGCATTGAGCTGGTATAGCATGAACTCAAAATCCGTTAAGGAGTGCCACGGTGCTCTACAGGACCTAGCCAAAAGAACCAGATCAAACACTCGTGGGTACCAGGGCACAAGAACATTTCAGGCAAATCGCCGACCAACTCGCTGGAAAAGATTACAGCGAAAGGTGCATCGGTGCCGAATCTGCGGAACCTCCAAGTCAAAGAGTATTTTTCTCTTAGACAAGTGGGACAATCGAAACACCTGCACTTTTGGAACAGCGTTCAAGAACTACGACAATCATAATACAAAGATTTATGCGGCCCCTGAACAAACACTCTTTTAGTATTCTTAAATATAATAGGGGCGATATCAGACGACTGGTCAGCTACCTTTCGGAACACTTTAGTCTGAGATATTATCTCAACAAAATTAACCTCTCGTCTGAAAACGAGTATGGACTCTGCCTTCAGGACGAGGAAACTGCAGAGCACATACTACGTATGTGAGTGTGCTGCCCTCTACCAAGTTAGAAGCGTATCCTCCTCAGACATATTAGGTTGCACTCATGCTATATGTTAAAAAAAAAACGCAGTATCGTCGATGAAAGTTGTAATATTATATTAGGGAAATAAAGTTTGAAAAAGAAGTTGTGCCAATGTCTCCTGCTTTATGGTGCGATCAAGTTGGCTTGTTTTGTACTTAAATATTTTGAATTGTATTTGTGACGTTGACAAAATAATCATTTAAAAGGCTAGTCTCTTAGTAAGACAAAATTAAAAGTTTACTGTTTTTATTTAAAATTATCAAACAATCTGGTTAAAAGTTATGAGTATTTTTAATTGAATGCATCGTGTAAAAAATCGCATGAGGAAGGGAACAGGTAATGAGTTAACTGGCGAGCCTCTTGCCTCGCCAGGAGATTTAGAAATTTTGAAGAGCTAACCAATCCCTTTATTTTATAATTTTTTTTTTTAAATTTATAAGTTAATGGTGTTAAAAAAATATCAAATGTAGTGACGGATGAGCCGTCAACATCTAGCAGACGTATAACGCAATTTGCTATTACACCTTCGTCTCTTCAGCACATTTTGCTGAAAGACTTGAAGACGTTCCCTTTCAAGGTACTGCCTGTAGACCTTCTATCACGTCTGTACTACGGTCACTCACTTCTAAGCCCTAAGGACAAATGGACGATTGTACTTCTGGGACATTCACGAAGAGGCACTTCATCTACTCAAAGTCCCTGCTTGATGCACTATTTACCCCCCAAGTGTCATTAAGCCTTTATTTTTTGGGTAGATCGTACATTTTGAAGAATGAGTTTCCCTACTGCCCAATATCACGAATTAGCGATATGCGCTAGCCGGCACTCAATTTGATGCGCCAGACTTATTTCTGTAAAGTTTTTTAATTAAGAACAAGTCACTCTCAAATGGGCGAGGTTTTCGCTGAAAATTTAAGAATGCAGTAAAAAGAGCACAAAAGATTGGAGACCAAATGGTTATCACCAATGGCGGTGCTCACTTGGTTCAATGTCCAAATACACATTTTAAAAAAACACGAAAATATGTCGTTTCATTTGCTATATCATATGTGCATATATTCAAACATTGTGACAGTTAAACGTGACTCATTGCTTTGCTTGAAAAGGAAATTACACTATAGTTAATCATATATGTACTCCGAGTATAACTGATAGAAAGGACAATAGCAACTCTAATAGGAAAAGCGAATAATTCTTTATGGGCATAGCTTGTCAATACGACGGTATAAAAACAAATAATAATGTCCAATAAAAGCACTAGGCAGCAAATCTATTAGGTGTAGTTTGATCGACGTATGGAAATAGACAACGACGTGCTTGCTCCAAATTTAGTGACTTTTGCTTCAGTCTTTCTTTGAACTTTTTTTTTTTTGGTTTGAACTCCTGTTGTCTCCTAAATGTCCGCCGTCTTTAATTTCTCTCCTGTAGGATACTAAGTCTTTAGGCTTTATTAAAAGGCATTCACCACATCGACATAAAAATACAAAAAATCCCCTGTTTTAACGAAAACGGAATACGTACGAATAGTGAGACCTCCATATGACACCAGTGATACGTAAGTTCGTAAGTGATATATATTTTTTGAAATATAAACAAATATTTAATCGATGAGTGCCTAATGACGGAGAATCTCAGGATATTGATGATGAAATGCCTGTGGGATCTTAGTCAAATGAAACGCCACTTTTTAATTTACATCTATACTACACTTTATTAACACTATGTGTCTTCGCTCCTTGAGGTCAGTTGGATGACTGCCCCTAGAGTACCACACCTAAATCTTTTAGAGCGAGCAAGCATAAATTATTAGTGGTGGTGGTGTGTGTGTACTCGCGGTTTCGTCCCGATCGTGTCGTCCGTTGTTCGTTCATGCCGTCTCTGTCGTCGTGTGTTCCCACATTCGGACCTCCTGACAGTTTCTTCGGCTCGAAGAATCCGGACCATGGTTTCATTAGGTCAACAACAGCATTGGTGGTGCGAGGTCCCTCGTGGTCGCCTATCTTTTGAACTTCGTATCGATCATTCTTACAGACCCTCACTACTTTGTATGGGCCAAGAAACTCGGGTTTCAACTTTAAGCCTGGTCCTAATTAGGTGCGACGTATAGCGACTAAATGGCATCTTTCTCTTCTTATTGTAATAAAGACGGTTCTCGCGCTGAATCTCGGCGATATTATTTTTGGCTTCGTCTCTCAATCGTCTTCTTTCGTCGTCGTGTTCCTCGATTTTATCTTGATGGAGCAAACCTTGAAAATCTGGCATATTAGTAACCCTCATCTCTATTCCTGTCAATATTCTAAATGGTGATACTTTTGTACTTCTGGTCGGTGAATTATTAATTAACTGTTGGGCGCGGTCAACATGTTTGAACCATTGTGTTGGATCCTCCAAATTCATTTTAGTTAATAACGAAATCAGCATACGGTTGACGTGTTCCACTTGACCATTCCCACGAGGCACACCAGTAGCAATCAGTGAGTGCATTATCCTTTCTTCTTGACAATATTCTGCAAATGCGTTTGAGGTGAATGCAGCTCCTCTATCGGAAATAATTCTTAGCCGATTTCCAAATACAGCAGCTTGTCCCTTCAGGCGATTAATCACCTCCTCACTGCCGGTGCTTTTCGTCGGGTACAGCCACACAAACTTAGAGAAGGCGTCCACTACAACAGGAATGTGATTATACTTCTTTTTAGTTTCCTCCATTGGTCCAATGTGATCCACATGGTAGGTCTGGAGTGGCCGATCAGACTTGTCTATTTGCGAGAGAAACGCTTCCTGTTTTACCAATTTCCTTTCCGACATAATACAACTTATGCAGTTTATGATCATCTTTGTCACCTTCGATCTTAATTGGGAGATGAAGTACTTCTTCTCGATCATCTCTTCCGTTTTCTTAACTGAAAAATGACCTTCTTTAGGCGCCAGTCCTAGAATCTCTGCTTCCATAGCTGATGGTATAACTATCAATTCTTTTGCTGCGTCCTTGAACAAGACACCATTTTTTACATAATAGTCTTCGTAATCGGTCTGTTCTAACAACTTTAAGATCAGCATTCGTGTTTCTCTAATTCGATGGCTCATCGTATCCAAAATTAACATTGCAACTCTACTTAGTGCATCGACATGTCTCTTCTTACTTCCTGCACGGTGTTCAATCTCGTAGTTAAAGTCTTGCAAAAACAATGCCCATCTGGTGTGGAAGTGGAACCTCTTTCTTTTTCATTGTCAATGCAAATGCGTTGCAATCCGTCACTATCTTTACCTTCTTATCCACCACGTATATTCGCCACTTCTTTAGAGCTTCGATGATAGCAACAACTTCTAACTCATGCGAATGGTAGCGTTCTTCTGCGGGTGTCGTCTTCCTGCTCATAAATTGCACCAGGTGGAACATCCGGTCATCGTTATCTCTTTGAAGCAGTACTGCTCCATAATCGCATTTGCTAGCATCTGCGTTTATTTCTGTTAAAGCTAACGGGTCGAACATTTTGAGTACTGGTGACCTTGTCAACGCATCTTTAAGCAACTCAAAAGCAACCACTTCCTTATCATTCATCCGAAACTCGCCATTTTTTCGGAGCATATCGCTCAATGGTTTGGCTACCATGGCGGAATTTTCAACAAATCTTCGGAAATAAGAAGTAAGACCCAGGAATCTTTGTAGCGTCTTCTTATCATGTGGCACAGGGAATTCCCTAACTGCTCTTGTTTTCTCCCCTGATGGTGTGATAGTTCCACGCTCGATCTTATATCCGAGGAAATCGATCTTTCTTTTCAAAAATTGGCTCTTCGACCAATTAATTTTGAGACCGTTCTCGCTCGCTACCTTCAAGACTTTCCTCAGTTTTCCGATCGCTTCCTCTGCATCTTTGGCTGGGATCACTAAGTCGTCTACGCACACCTTTACCACGTCGTCGTTAATCAACTTCCTGAAAACGGCTGATATAAACTTCGTAAAAATCGCTGGTGAATTGCAGATTCCGAACGTCACCTTCAAAAACTCGTATTGTCCGCTGTAGTAATGAAAGATGTGTACCTTCTCGAACTCTTCTCTATTGGTACGAGAAAAAATCCATTGGTTAAATCGAGCGTCGTGAAAACTTGGCCTGCTTGCAACTAGTCCAAAATGTCGTCCATTAGTGGCATCGGAAAATGATCTTTCATGATTTGGGCGTTGATTCGCCTGAAATCGCAACACAATCTCTTGGACCCATTCTTTTTATTAACGAGGACTACTGGGGATGTAAATTCTGATGTGATTGGTTGAATGATTCCTTCTTGTAGCCATGTCGACACTTGCTGTTCCACGAACTCCTTATCTGCTGGCGACATCCTCCGTATATCGGGGTTTCCTCTTTTAGCGTTATCTTCATTTCCACTGGTGACGTAGCATTCTTCTTGGGTTCATATTCATTTACGATTGATCTTATTGTCGCTGCATGAGCAGATGACAAATGGTCAATGTCGATTTCGACTGGCATCTTTTCTCCCAATGTATCTACGAAACAGCATATCTCAGTGAATTCCTTTCTCAGCTCATTCATTCGTAAAGGAGCCCTTTCATTTTGTTTTCGTGGTGAGTTGATTTCTTTCTTCGTTGTGCAAGTCGCTTCCTCTTGTATGATCTCTGCCTTGTCCTTAGGGGAACACGGTTTTGATGTCAACAAGTTTGCTTCCCTTCACCTTGACGTTTAATCCCTTGTTGCTCAAAGCGAACTCCTTCTGCGTCTATGATGACCGTAGCTTTCTGGATTAAGTATTGTCCTATGATCATTTCTCTTGCACAACATGAAACCTAGCTTCCAGGGTAACCTTATCAATTTTAATTTTCTCATCGAAGAATCCATGTGTACTGACTTCGTTACCACCCAAGCAAGTTAACTTTATGGGGGATCCACCAATGTTCGCTCTATTTAGTAGCATCAGGAGGTCTTGTCTGCATAAGGAAAGGTCGCATCCCGTGTCGATAAGGGCTGTGACCTCCTTGCCCTGAATTACGACTTCTTTTAGCATATTAGGTTTTTGCCACGCCATATTTGCTCTGTGGTGCGTCTTCGTGTCTAGTGACTCCGCTGATTTTTTCAAAGGTTCTTTACATTTGCATTCGAATGCCCGGTGTCCAGTCTCATTACACTTGAAGCATTTGTAGTCCCTAACTGGACATGAGCCAGCTAAATGCGTCATTGCTCCACATTTAAAACAGTGTCTTTCCTTTTCCTTCTTAAAGGTCGTGTTGTGTTGAGCAACGGTCGAATTCGTTGGTTTAAAACCTTCCACACTTGTCTGTTGTTTCATCTTTTCGTACGTTCTGATTTTTATTTTAAGTTCTTCTATCGTACGAGCTTCGTATAGAACAATTTTGTTGACCTTTTCCTCGTCCATGCTTAGCGGCTTGGTTATTTCGATCAGCTTGTACAAATATTCCCTCAAGGTCTCTCCGTTTTGTTTAAGTCGGCTACGTAGTTGGCGATGAATTTCCGGGCGGCGTCCTGATCCTTTGAATTTGTCTTTCAATTATTTGTCTTTGTCAACCAATATTTTATTGATCCGGGACGAGGGTCTTGGTGAATCCCGGTTGAGCCCCCAAAAAATTTGTGGGATCTTAGTCAAATGAAACGCCACTTTTTAATTTATATCTATACTACACTTTATTAACACAATGCGTCTTCGCTCCTTGAGGTCAGAAGAATTAAATGCTTAATATTTTCTAAAGGCCAAGCCTTTTCATAATCTGCATCTGCCTAACGTGTAACTTAACAGGAAAGTCATTCTCTTAGCTACCTCGGGGATATTTTCAGCTGAGTTTGCCGATCGAACATGAATTGGAGTCTTTATATCACTAACCCGTCCAAGACATTCTGATTTACCACTTAAAGTCACTATATCTGTGCGAGGTACCATATTTGTTGATAGTTTTCGCTATTTTAACGTGTTGTGCAGATCACGTTGTGCGTATCACCAGGATACCAATCGAAATTTCACCTTGGCATTTGAATAAAAAGAAACCGCAAAACATAAAGCTTTTTTAAGGCCAATAATGTAAGCAGCACGTGCACATTACTTTCAAACACAAGCCTTACATCTTTATGATCCTTAAATCAAAGCAAATCTCCAGTAAATCTATATCAATGTCCTAATGTCCTTGCCGAATTGATGAAAAGAAAAAAGGAAAACTCACGCCGAAGAATAAACCACTAAGCCCTGGCCTGAAAGAAGTATAATCTTACAAAACATAAATTCGTTTTAGGATGTACTCGTATTAAGTAGAAATATATGTTCGGAGAGTGGTCACGTTTGAGGTCAAATAAAGAGAGGAACATGAAAAAATCAAAGGCCATAGAGCTGGGCTTAAGTAGCTGTGTACATCTGGAATGCTCCCCTCTGATACAGTATGTGTGCTTCCCTGGGGTTGGGGTATTATTTTTACCTTGTTTAAGAAAAAAAATATTTTATTAAAGCGACAGACTAGGCTGCTAAAGCATCGACATTATTTATCCTTTAATACGAATAAATTATTGATGTCGTCCTTATAAATATATTGTCCCTCTGCAGAGAACTCCGACATAAATAATCACGAAAATGTATTTCGGCTACTACTCGTATTGTTCGTATTCATTGATTTAAATATGAAAAACTTATTCTTGCGTCCTTGCTTTAAACCTTACGTAGAAGGAAGTTTACTAAGGTTACGAGAATTCGGCAGAAATCCTAGTATGAATATGCTTCCCGCACTCAATAAAGTTTGTTGAAAAGAGGATTTATTTCAAAGTTTAAAGTATTGACTCGACGACTATTCAGCCCATGAGGCATCTAAATCACCGAAAAGTTATGACTGGATTTTATTGTCAGCTATCCTTGGTTATATGAACATTGCGAGAGCTTGCTTCGTTCAGGAAAAATCACTTTCACTATACATTGTCATTTCTATCATATGGAAAACACTGCCGTAATGGATTTTATGATCCTGCAATACGAACTGTTGCTTACTTCAACAACCAAGTGTCTAGGAGATGCCCGACACATATTTTAGAACACGTTCTCGCGTTTTATGAGCCATCACGTCAACGCTCTCTTATACAGCAGGTGCTCTCAGGCATTTCATAGCTTTTAGTGCCCGCGCAATTGATTATTATTTTCATCCCATTATCCCGCAAATTGCTTTTGAAAACATCCCACACACACATTTGCCAAGGATGCTAATCAACTGTAGAGCTCATTAAATGGAAAGAGTTTTAAATGTATGTACTTGCAATACAATTAAGACGAATGGTGCAGCAATATACCTGTCTAGTTAATTACGCTCTCAACATTCCACGGCTGTTAGGAATACTTCCGACGTTAATGGGCAAAGGGAAGGATTTATTCTTCGCATTTGAACTTGTGGAAGGATACTTTACCTCGTTTATGTCTTAGAAGCTGTGTTTATTAATATTTCGCTGAAAATGGTAATTTTCTGATTTTCTGGAAAGGATTTGTCTGCTCGGGGGATTACCGTTTATACCTATGAAGTGATTCGTTTTGAAGTTGGTTTTTGGTAAAGTAAGGATTCAAGGATTGAATTATCTACTTGCCAACGGGTTATGCTACTTATCAGCACGTGGGCTAACATTGACTTTATGCGGAATCGGTGTTTTGAAGTGGGCGCCGTCTTAATATTAATGTCAATCGTAAACGAAAGATGTCTTCCCTTCGAAGAATCTTGAAGCATTCATTTCGTTGGCAAGTTTCGAATGAAACCTTTGAAGTCCCTAAAGCTTAATTATACTCGTATGGCTTAAGGCCACTAAAGTATGGTACACCTGTGTTAGTACATTTTTATATGGGAGACTGCAAGTGTAGGCTTCTGTAGGTCTTCTTCTCTGAAAAGTCCCATTTGCTGACAATATTTTTAACGAACTCTCCAGACCCGTGTATAGTCGTCGAATTCAGGTCCTGAATACAGATTCCGACTGATAGCGTCTGGATGGGCATACCCCGGGTCAGGGCTCTAATTCTCAAGTCATAGACATATTAACCTTCGTATTATCAATATACGAGTGTACTCATCAATCCACTCGCTAAGCGCAAGCTTTAATTGACGTGACACACACTACACTTCGCTATAAGAATGTAACTTATTTTGACTTGAAAAAGCTCCTCGGCTCTCGCCTTTCTGAACCGGCATCAAACTGTCCCGATCACTTGAGTAAAAAATAATTCGCACAAAATATATTGTAAGTAAATGAGAGAAGCTTGGCTCTGGCTCTTCTGTCCGTCTGGCAATACACTGGACCAATATTTGCGTCTAAGTGCTCCAACAGATAGGAGAAACTACCAAAAGAAAAAAATATATATATTTTCCCGCACAGGGCAACGTCACCCTTAAGGTCGGTTCACACTGACTTTCCGTGACGATTTTTCACGAAAGTCACTTTCGGCAAATACATAGAAGTAAAAGGGTTTTCAACAAAATCGGGTAGATGTTGAAATGGAATAAAACAAGCTGTGTTTGAGGTATTAACAAATTCTTTTTTTTTATTCGACAGGCCCATGTATGCCATTATGTATAAAATATGTGGTCCAATATTCAATGAATCTTCCGCATAGATCCGGCTGGATTTTAGAGATGATCTGTGTTATATTCATCTTCATCGATTGTGGTTCATTCATATAGACCTGCGACTTCAGGAAACCCCATAAAAAAAAGTCTAGTGGGGTTGAATCGGGTGACGTTGGAGGCCAATTCACGTCACTTCTGTAAGAGATAACCTTACCCTCAAATCGTTCATGCCGAATGAACATAGCGCCGTCCGGCTGAGACCACGTGTCGTCTAAGTTCATATGGCTCAATTTGGGCATAAGAAATTGGTTATCGGCGTTCCGTAGCTCTCTCCATTGACGGTGACCGGCTGAGCAACGTCGTTTTCGAAAAAGTTCGGACCAATGACACCGCCGGCCTAAAATCCACACCAAACCGTTACTCTTTGAGGATGCATTATTAGTAAAACTCATGTGGGTTGCTGGCAATTTTGTTGTTAAGACAGCCATTTACGAGTTTGGTCCGATAAGTACTTAGCCTACAAAAGAAAAACAAAAACTTTGGAGAAATAGCGATTTATTTTTCAATATAGTCTCCTTTTAGCTCGATACACTTGACCCAGCGATGCTCCAACTTCTTTAACCGGTCTAAAAAATACGTTTTCTCGAGGTCTGCAAAGTAGGCCTCCGTGGCGGTGATGACCTCCTCATCCGACTTTTTCAAGTTTGGAAACAAAAAGAAGTCGCACGGGGCCAAATCTGGAGAATTCGGTGGATGGGGCAGCAGTTCGTAGCCCAATTCGACCAATTTGTCCGTGGCGAGGGCGGACGTGTGAGCCGGTGCGTTATCATGGTGGAAGAGCACTTTTTTCTTCGCCAAGTGGGCCGTTTTTTCTTCAATTCGGCGTCGAACCGGCTCAATAATTTGGCATAGTACAGCCCTGTGACCGTTTTGCCCTTCTCCAGGTAGTCGATGTGGATCACACCTTGTGAATCCCCGAAAACGGTGGCCATCACTTTTCCGGCCGATTGGTTAGTCTTCGCCTTCTTCGGAGCACGTTCGCCAAGTGAAGTCCACTGTTTCGACTGTTCCTTGGTCTCTGGTGTGTACCAGTGGATCCATGCTTCGTCGACTGTCACGAAACGACGCAGAAACACCTTCGGATTGCGCTTAAACAGCGTCAAACACTGCTCTGAAGTGTTCTCACGGTTGCGCTTGTTGTCCGGAGTGAGCAAACGCGGCACCCATCGCGCCGACAGCTTTCTCATGCCCATAATTTCATGCAGGATATATCCCACGCGATCTTTTGAAATGCCTACTGTCTCAGCTTTCTCGCACACCTTCAATCGGCGGTCTGCCAATACGAGATCGTGGATTTTGGCACGTTATCCTCCTGGACGTGGCTCATCAAAAATCGACGTGCGACCAGTTTGAAACTCGTTAAGCCAATTTTTGATGATCGCCATCGAAGGAGAAGAGTTACCGTACACAGCACCCAAACGCTCTTTGATTTCGCTGCGCGATTTCCTTTCCAAAAACAAGAATCGGATCACCGACCGATATTGCTCTTTTTCCATTTTTCTAAAATCCGCGGACACTCCCGCTACCACACGCGGTCAAAACAATACTACGAGTCCGATCCGGCTAGACAGTAGCCGTCTACTAGAATGTACTACACGATAGTAAGTTGCTCTTGCGATACTGGCGCCATCTGGCGGTGAGGCTAAGTACTTATCGGACCACCCTCGTATATAAAAATGTGCCTCGTTGCTAAAGATGATTTTTCGGCCAAAATTCCAAATACTTCGAAACCTAGTCAGCCAAAAAACGGCGTTGTCCGTAGTCACGGACTTTTCGCTTCTGGGTCAGATTCCGCTATGTGTTTAACGTGGACACCTGCCTTGTTGGCTTAATTCCACGGTGGGCCTTCCCACAGGGGGTTGGTTTTTGGGACGACAACCAACGTCCTTATTTGTTACAAGTACCATTTCGAAGCCATGTGTAGGACCATGACTTCCCTCTTGGTGAGGGGCGAGGCCTACCTAAACCTCATACCGATCTAAGGGTCTCGGCGCCCTGTTGCAAGCAACTCAGCTTATATTTCTGTTGCAAGCAACTTCCCGCATGTTGGGATAACCACATCCCTGACGATACTCCCACAAGGAGGCCAAAAGGGGGGACAAAATTCGCCAAGTTCCACGGACCGCGGATGTTATTCTTCTTTTCTTCATAGATGGCGTTACAGCGTCGATAATCTTCTTAAAGGTAAGTGTACTACGGAGGGTTTTGCCGGTACACAGCTGAGGTGAGAAGCCGCGAAATAATCATTCGATGGCGTTGGTGTTATCAGGACTCGAACTCGCTCATCTTGCATCAGAGACCGACACACTACCCACCCCGCCACGGCGTTCGGTTTTGTTATGTTGGTACACATGTTGAACTTGCCATCCATTTTTGATATTCAGTCAGATAGACACAAAGCTTTGAGAGATCTTGGTGTGCTTGAAGAAAATGGTTTTGAAAAAAAATGGATCAAAAAATTTTACAAAATTTTGTGTAAAAAATAAAATTAAGTGCTCCGATATACTCCGAATGTTGACCGCAGCATTTGACGAGTATATTCTGAGCAAAAAAAACCTTTAAGCTCTTCACAGAAGGCCGAGAAGTTATCAATGACGATGTCCGCTATGGAAGTTCTAGCACGCCACTTAAGGGTGAAGACGTCGAATCATTATCAGAGAAGTGACTGGTAACGTTGATTTATGGGTATGCTCATAACATGTCATTTTTGTCAGATATTTTGGGCATGCAACATGTGGCAGCAAAGTTTGCTCCCATATTCCTACATTCTGACCAAAAGAACCATTGCATTAGCATTGTTCTATATCTGTTGAATGACGTAAATGACCATCAAAATTTACTGAAACGGGTCATCACTGGTGACAAAATATGGGTATATGGTCATGAAATCGAAACCGAAGCCCAATCATCCCGTTGAAAGCGTCCATAAGAGCCAAGACCGAAAAAAGCACGCCAAGTTCGGTCAAATATGAAAGTTTTGCTCACTGTTTTCTTCGATTACAATAATGTGGTTTTGCCTCGCAACAATGCACCTACTCACCGATCGTTGCTTGTGCGTAATTTTTTGGTCAAAAACCAAAACCGTAATCATGTCTTCACCAGACATGGGTGGTAGTGGTGCAATGGTAATCATCACCGACTGATAAGCGGAGGTCTGTAGTTCAAGTCTGACCATAGCCAAGAAAAAATTCCTATACGGAAAAAAACCCATGCAACAACACCAGTTGTGAATGAGAGATGATCAAAAAATGCTGACGAAGGCATAACACTCGCAGTATAAGATCACTTCAAAATTCATACTCTGCGTGTGCATTTCCAATATAAGATCTTAATGGCATGGAATAAAGTTACTGTAAAACTACAAACAACGCGACAAATTCAGTCGAATCTCTCGAATCCCAAGACAACCACCCCCGGAGAGTAGTGAACGAACATCTTCGACACAAACCATCTGCACCCCGTCCAGGTTGTGTGACAAACATCAAAAGAGCGTAACTCTTGAACCTGCGCGAATTATAAAAAAAAAAAAAAAAAAAAAAAACTTGGCCGCCTGTGACTTGTTTCTCTTCCCAAAACCGAAAAGTCTCACGAAAGGGCGGAGATTTGGAAGAACTCAAGGCTATACCTAAAAGCACAGATCAGAAATACTTCGACGATTGCAAAAAGCACTGGCGCAAGTGTAATTAAGGTGAAGTTAAGATATATTTTCATCACCTTGTTTCGGTAGTTTTTTTTTTTTTTATAAAAAGGAAACAGTCAAATGGTTTTAAGTACAGTGGTATTTAGAGTTTTTTTTTTTTGTTTTCTTGCATTGCATTTAATTATTTATCCAAGTTTAGCATAACATAGTTATCCACTTGTCTACTGAGCCTGAGAGGCTTGTCCGCTAAATATTATACTTAAAAAATTTCAATTTTGCTTACAAGGTCAAGGAGAAAAACTGCTGTCGGCAACTTCAAAGATCTGTCGTCGAAGTGCACTTTGTCACTACAAAAACCAATTCTCGGATAAGCTATTCTCTGATGTGGTCCCCGAATATAGGTACATCAACTTCGGTTTAAAAGAATGCATAGTCTATTTTCGTAACAACATTCAACAGCTCTATCAAATCCAATTAAACCGAATGACTTAACCATCTGCAAATACCCAAAAGGTTCTGTTTAAAGAACAAAGATTGAACGATATTGGCTCCAGTTTTGAACCCTGTGGTATTTCAAAAGAAATGAGTGTATCACCTTTACCCAAAGAGATCTCTCACACAGGCTGTTTTGCAGCCAGTTAGCTAAGATACGTTATCAATTCAGCGCTTTAATTGATTTTGTATGGTTGAACAACCAAATAAAGGGTTTTCTTCAGGTTTGGTTTTTTAAATCAACTAAAACTGTTTTTACATGTTGGAAATTTATCATTTGAAAGTTGGTTTACGGTCAGTACGTTTCGCAATTTTACAGAAAAAAAAATAATGTGCACTCCATTTTACGGTCGACATAATCGTCCATCTGAGCAAGTTATACGGAACACGATGAATCGTTTTCGCACCACGTACTCTTACATTCTATCCATTAGAACGCATACGCATCCCCAAAAATGACAAACAGTGCGAAAAGAAGAAGTTATTGTCGTTGTGGAGCGCAGTGTTCATGAGAATTCGAATGAGTCGATTCGCCATCGTGCACGGCAATTGGGACTATGCCCATCCATTTTATGGAAAGATCTTGCATTAGAAGCAACCGACTGTTGAGCCGAAGATCTGTAGTTCAAGACCTTCCTATACAGAAAAATTTTGCAACAAGATCAGTTGTGAATGAGAGATGATCAAAAAGTGCTGACGAAGGCATAACACTCGCAGTATATGATCATTCAATTCATACTTTGTGTGTGCATTTCCAATATAACATCTTAATGGCAAGGAAACAAAAAACAAAAAGTTACTGTGAACTACAAGCAACGCGACAAATTCAGTCAAATCTCTCAAAAAATCATATCTAGGACAACCACCCCCGGAGAGTAGTGAACGAACATCTTCGACACAAACCATCTGCACCCCGTCCAGGTTGTGTGACAAACACCATAAGGACGTACACTCTTGAACCTGCACGAATTATAAAAAAAACAACGATCCAGCTTGTGCAAGAGTTGAAACTGCGTGACCATTATTCGCGTCATAGGTTCGATGAATAGATCGAAAATATGATTGTTTTCCGTGATGAAATTTTGTTCTCCGTTGAAGCCCATTCTTGGATAAATGGATATGTAAACAAGCAAAATTGCAGAATATGAAGTAGAGAGACCCCAGAAGTTTTTGGCTAGAGGGCCTTTCAACTCACTGTTTAGTATGCTTTATGGGCTGGTGGAATCATCGGCTCATATTTCTTTAAGGACGAAGCCGGCCAGAATGTTACCGTCAACGGAGAGTGATATAGAAACATGATTTCTACCTTCTTCATTTATCAGCTGAATGGCATTGACGTGACTGAGGTTTGGTTTCAATAAGATGGCGCAACATTCCACACACCGCGCGACACCATCAATTTATTGCGGGAATCATTTGCAATTTCGCGTACTGGACCTGTGAACTGGCCTACACAATCCTGTGATCGCACACCTTTAGATTACTTTCTTTGGGGTATGTGAAGTCACTAGTCTATGTCGATAAACCAGAGACGTTGGACAATTTGGAAGTCAACATTCACCGTGTTATTGCCGATGTATGGTCCCAGTTGTTCGATAAAGTTATTAATAATTGGACTTCACCAGTATGCTCAAAGTTATATTTAAGCACTAATGGCATACAATTTTCTCTTAAATGGAGCTAATAATATAGACATTAACATTTGCCTTAAGTACATTGTTTTATATTGAATTTGTATACCTTTAAGAAAAACACTATTTACCTTACGGAAATTAATTAATAAAACCTGGTTCTTTTTATTCAAATTCCAATTAATGACATCGACAAACGAAATTGAAAATCTATGTTATTCAAAGTATTGTCCATCGCTGCCTCTGCCAGAAAGACGCCTCGTCTTTAGATTCAATCCACTAATCAAACATCACGCATCGATCGGAACAAGTAATAATCTGAAGAAGCAATGTCTGGTAAATGCACCAGGTTGGGTATGACCCCCCATTTGAGCCTTTCCAACTATGTTTTGATCGGCAATGGCGTGCTGTAGTAACCTTGTCGCCACTATCGGAGTATTCCAATCGTTTTCTCTTTTGTGTTCGGCTCAAGCGTATTAATTGTATTCAGTAGACTTCTGAAGTGATAGTTTCTTTTATTATAATTGTCTCATACTAGTCCACACTCTTCTGATACCAACAAATACAGAACAGGGTCCATGAATATTTGGTTTCACCATGGATTCAATCTACATCGCCAGTTACAATTCAAAGCAAAAATCACATGCCTTATTCTCCTGGTTACGATAGCAATCTCTGTAATCTGTTCTGATGACATACTATCATATCATACCAGGCTGAGAGGAATACACGCCCGCAGGCCAAGCATGCACTTTAGTTTTGTGTTGAAGTGCATTAGGCAGAGAGACGTAGATTGTATAAACATTGTTACCGCCATAAAACAACCGAGGTGGTGCAGAACTACCCACAATAATGGCATCAGCGTACTCGCAAACTAGATAGAGACAATCTCATCAAATATAAATAAACATCCAGTTGTACATGACACAAGGGCTTTGCAACAGTTATCCCCACAAAAACGTTGACAATGTCGTCAGAACTTTGTTGGACTTCTCTCATTGTCTATCTGGCGTGGAAACAATCTATTGGAATTTTCAACTTCCCCCTCCAAAATGATTTAGTGATGGTTTGCTGCAGAGTGCTCGTGGGCTGGTATGGCGTTCCCACAACCATTTGTGTTTCGGATCATTGTTCTGATAGATTTAGAAATTGTTTTCTATTCGAAAATGTCTTGTGCTTCCTTTCAAATTATACTTACAAATGCTTAAACACATTTCTTAATTCTCAATAAACTCCAAACATCCGGAGCTTTTGTGGTTTATGGCGCCGCACATCATGAGTCATTGGCTCCCATGCTTTACTATACAAAAACGATGTTTTTATTTTATACGATTCATTAGCTTTTCTTAATTTTTTTTCGGAAATTTTATTCCATCAACAAACATAAGTGATTTATCTTTACGATCTAGTTCAAACCTTGACCTCATTATTCGGGGGTACTGAAAAATAAGCACTGTAAGAAATAAAGAAAAGAATAAGCAATTTATGAGAACTTTTTTTTTTCAAAATGCAATATTTTGGCGCAAAGTCCATGTAGATTGTAAATTTTTCTTAGTGAAAAACAATTTTAATCTGTAATGTATGCATCATTATTTTACAAAAATCTTTTTCACAGAAGTCCTTACTTTCCAAAGAAACAAAATGTAGTTTTGCAGCGACTGAAATAAATGTTTATAAAAAAATGCAATATCGGCGGAATACGGTGGATGAGGCAAAACATCCTACCCTAACTCCAATCATTTTGAAGACTCTGCAGACCTGTGCCAACTAGACAAACATTCAAACATGCCAAACCAGACAAACTACAGACTGGAACCACAGAAGACCATACAGGGCGTGGCCGCTAGCGGACTATCGTGGCTGTGGCTGCTGATGTTGCTGAGAACGAAGAACCATCAACCAGACGACGGGCCACGCAATTGGGCATCACCAGATGGACCCTACAGCGAATTTGAGTGTAAGACTTACACATGTTCCCGTACAAAGAGCAAATAGTGCATCAGTTAATACCTGCTGACCGTCAGTGTGAATTACCGTCAAGCCATCCTTAATATCAACAACGAAGAGGACGATTTTGTGTCGAAAATCATCATGAGCGACGAAGCGCATTTTCACGTTTCTGAGACACTGAAAATCCGCGTGTGATACACGAAGAGCCATTACATCCACTCAAAGACACTGTGTGGTGCGGCGTTCACGCGGGAGGAGTAATTTGGCCGTATTTTTTTGAGGACGCCATCGGGAATACGGTCAGTGTTACTGACGAACGCTACGGGACCATGATGAACGTTTTCTCACTACCGAAATTGGATGAGCAGAGCTTGGTGAACATGTGGTTTCAACAAGACGGTGCAACCGCACACACAGCACGACCCACAATGGATATTGTGAGGGAGGCATTCCGTTTTAGCGATTTGGCATGGCCATCATTGCCCGATTTAAGCATCTCAGACTTCTTTCTTGGGGCTACTTGAAGTCACGAGCTTATGTCAACAAGCCTCAGACAGTCGCAGCCCTTAAAGAGAATATACGACAGGAATGCGAACAGTTATTACCGGAAATCTTGCGGAAAGTCATGGAAAAGGCGATGAAACGGCAACAAATGTGAATCAGCACTGTAAAAAAATATTTTTTTTTAGTTAGTGCAAAAGTAATTCACAAATAAAACTGGAGAATAATTTTGCGCCACCTTTTTTAAGCAAATGATTAAACCAACCATACTTTATGGCACTGCTGTATAGTGGCAAGAATGTGAACAAAACAGCGCAATGAATAAGCTCAATAAAATACAAAAGGTAGCGTGTATCTGCACAACTGCAGCAATAATAACGATTCCGACTGCAGGGATAAAAGCAATTCTAAACATCCCACAATTACATACTGCCCTAGGCCCAGGCTGAAACTGCAAAACAAGCCTTGTAACGAGCTTTCTGGGCCGGGGTATACTCACCGGGCCAGGATCTGTCACATAAATTTTTATTTGTGACACCGGCAGACGTACTAGCGGCCTGCGCGCTACGCTGTCCTTTGGGGTTGGGACCCGTTCGGGACACGTAGGCGCGCTTTGTCACCTCTCAACTGTCGCGTTGACAGTATCTGGCCGATCCCCTCGTGGGTGAGAACCTACGTCTGGGTATCGGCAGAGACCTCTCGGTCGAGGTCCTAGTTTGGGTCGACGTGTGCCCTTGGGTACGGCTGTGCCGCCCGGTCCAACCCCTTCGGGTTAAAACCCAAGTCAGGGAACTGACCCTACGGCACTTACCTCGGGAGTAGACTCCGACAGGTCTTAGTCGGTCTCTTTTGGGTTAAAACCCGAGTCGGAGAGCCGATTTTCGCCCTATTAGTCTCTACTCACCACTTTATCCGTCAAACAATCGCCCCAACTAACTTCGCACGTTCGTCCCCTTTCTCGATGACGAGGCCGAAATTATTACCCCGATTATTATCGTAATAATAAAAAATAATTTCTTTCTGTGAATTTTATTATTCTTAGTGTCTAATTATAATAACGTTTTATCCTACGTATGTTTATGTGTTGTGGTGTCACCTGAGTGTCACACTGTGTTGACGTACCTCTTTATCTTCTTATGACTTGGCCTTCTCCTTTTGACACTTTGTCTTCCCTTTGTTGTCTTGGTCACTCGTTGATACTAGGCTGAATGTCACTCTTACTCACAGACTGATTGTCACTTCTATTCGCAGACTGATTGATCCTTCTGCCGATTGTTTCGGCCTTTTATAGGGCCAGGCTGGGCAATGATGTGAACGGTGCCTTTCCAGTCATCGTTGACATTTCCTCTGTTTACGGGATCTGTCAACGATAACTGTAGCCGTTGCCGTTGTCTTTAGTGTCGTTGACCTCGGTGGTCTCAGGCAAAATGCCAAAAATGGATGATTTCGTGCGTTTTATGTTTATTCTAAGTTATTTTGTGTGGAATTTATATACTTCGTGTTCGTGGCTGGATGGAGGGTAAATAAACAAACATACATATGTGAAGGGGAATTTTGAATTTATTTGTTTTCTTCATTTTAGGTAAATTGCCCTTTACAGCCTTAACAAGAATCTGATGTCCCCTGACTAGAATTTTAAAATATATGTGCAACGAAGTACTCTTACTCATACCAAGCAGAGAAGTATGGAACAACAACCCCTCTTCGATGAATGATGGATCCCAGAAATTATGGTCGAAATCTGGAAACAAGGCTGGTGTGATAGAACCAAGATGCAGCCTACACATTCCCCTTTGCAATGAGTCAACAATATTTCGGGCTGAGATATTTGCAATCAATGAAGCTTTCTCTGCTTTAAAATGTTTGGACTTAGATATTGCTCTAAATGCTATTCTAGTTTATCCTGAACTCATAGATTGCGTTCTGAACATGCTTTGAACGAAAAACGTAAAATGAGTTTGTAGCACTGAAGTGTCTGAGCGGAGAAAGAAACACCAAACCCATTTAGACAACTCTGGCTCTGCCCTGAACTAGACAAGAGAAACGACTGTTGAAAATGTTTCCTATTCTGGTCAGTCAGTTGCCACTGATCTCCACCAAACAACAGCTTTAATCGATTCCGAATGGCAAATAAGAGTTTGGGAGATTGGAACGAGGTTAAACATTGGCAAGTCAATGATCTCCGTGGTCTCCGAGCAAACTTCAAAGATTCCTCCAGCTTTCCCAAGGCCTACTGACCGAAAACTCGATGCTTTGACAGCTCGTTCGATTCTAGTTCTTACACGACCTGAATATTGTAAGGGTTGTTAGGTTTCATAAAATCTTCCACGTTGTCAATTTACACATTCCCAATTACTGCGGACGTCTATGGAGGGATAAATCACGGTCTTAATTAACACTGGCAGTAATATTTTGCCCGATGTTCGATAGCGTAAAATTGGTGCGAAATTTGGTTCATCGGACTTGAATTGCCTGCATAGTAGGTCGATTATGACGACCGTAAAATGGTCGAAGTGCACGAAAAGCATTTACCACAGAGCACGAATTTTGTTAATTAGATCGTAAAGCTAAGCATATTTGAAACATATCATCAATCACGCGTCGCCTGTCAAAAATAGAACACTGTAAAACCGAACAGCAGAAAAATTGCCTTACACTTCATTTGCAATTTTTATCCTACTTTTTGTTCATTTATTTCCATCATCTAACATTCGATGGACCTAATAAGTAAAGGGTTTGCCAATGGGGACTTGTCAGCTTTGAATTTAATTTGTGAACGCACCCTTTCACTAAACATCGAACTGTCATTGTCAATTTATTCAGTAAACTCAACATTTTTATCATGGTAAAGTATACGAACGAGCAACGTCTGCAAATTATAAAAATTTTCTACCGAAATTCGGAGTCGGTGACCGCAACTTTAAGAGCGTTAACTCCAATTTTCGGTCATAATTCTCGCCCTAGTCGACAGGCAATAACAAGCTTAGTGCAAAAATTTGAGTCTACATATTCGTTGTGTGATGTTGCCGTGTCAGTGAGATAACGGGTTGGTCGAAGTGTCGAAAATATCGCTGCCGTTCAGGCGTCCGTAGCAAACGATCCAAATCAGTCAATTCCACGGCGTTCTCAAGAAATGGGCATCGCTCAGACCACATTATGGCGTATTTTGCGTTGGTTTACACCCATACAAGATCAAGCTGACTCAAAAATTTAAGCCGATGGACCATTTGAAGCGACGTACGTTCTCCGATTGGGCTCTGGAGAAGATGAGCCAAGATGATGAATTTCATCGCAAAATCATCTTCAGTGACGAAGCTCATTTTTGGCTCCATGGGTTCGTCAATAAGCAAAATATGCGTTATTGGTCGGGTGAAAATCCACATGTGCTTCATGAATCACCACTTTATCCACAAAAAATAACTGTTTGGTGTGGTTTGCATGCCGGCGGCGTTATTGGGCCATATTTTTTCGTCGACGATAACGATCGTCACGTTACTGTGAATGACCAGCGTTATCGCGCCATGATTACCGATTATTTTTGGCCCGAATTGGAAGATATGGACTTGGACGACATGTGGTTTCAACAGGATGGTGCCACAAGCCACACAGCACACGTTACAATCGATTTATTGAAGAGTAAGTTTTATGAGCGTGTTATCTCAAAAAATGGGCCAGTCGATTGGCCGCTTTTGGAAAACCCTATGCCTATATCATAGATCTAAATGCTAAATACGGTGAAAAACGATTCCGTTTGATGATGTCGAAGTGAACACACCTGGATTTTCAATCACACTCTTAACCATGGCGACGATATTTTCAGCCGAACTTACAGGAGGAACACGAGGTGAACCAAGTCCGATACGTTCAAATTTATCGTATAACTCACTATAACTTCCCTAGAATGCCTACGTTAATTACAGAAAAATAGTCCACATTTTCACTATTGCGCCTCCTAAATTTTACCTGGGAAAATTCATCGAAGTTGAATTTCGATTAGTAAACACGTTCCCGAAATATTAATTGACACCTTTTGTTGAATGCCTGTGTTTTGCTCGCGACTTTAAACAAGGCACTTGATTGCTACATTATTTTATCCTCATCTATAAACAACATGTAAGACTCACAATGTATATAAATAAATTGGAAGCTATGACGCAAATGACTTTTGAATCTATTATCTTAACTGATAAAAGACGAAGAGACATCAACCCTTCGGTCCAGATGGTCCAGATGTCAATTCTAAAACAATTTAAAGGCCAGTGCCCTTTATACAGAAACCAGAGAATTCCAATATTTTCTTGTAAGACTTAAATGTACGAGTATGAAAGAGAAATGGAGAAGGAATCTTCCAAGTATTTTAACAATGAAAAGCGCAATATCATTGTCTTGAGTATTAAGTGTTCTCGTGACTCCACTTGTTCCACTTGTTTTGAAAGGAATTACATCGGATCAAGCCAGGGCTTAAATCTGACGATACCAACGTCCTTTAAGGGTTCTGCTTCTCTTCACTCTTTGGTGTTGGCAATTTAAGTATATTATGCACCTAAAAAAGTTCAATAAATTTCGCAAGGATTAAAACTTAATAACCTTGGGGTTATCCACTCAAGCTGGCGAACGGAAATAACTTGCATAAGCGCATCCAATCTTTCTTGAGTAAAATATTCGATATCGTAAATAAAAGACATTATTTTAAAGCTCACGAGAGGCAAAACGTGACAATTTCGTAAGCCCAAGAAAAAACTTGTACAACTCATTTAAATTCACTTGTCGAAGAGTTGTGTTTTTCAAATAGAAGTTATTCGAAGGCCACACTACACTCTTCAATATATAACTAAAATATAGCAAAAAATAGATTTAACGAGGCTAAGTGATAGTGAGCGTCTGGGTAAAATCGAAACCCCACAAACTAAAAGGGAGTTTGTGGCATGGCTAAGAAAGGCCAACATATCAGAAATGCAAATCGTAGAAAAAGTAAAAGGAGCGATTTGAATATGCAAAGGAAAATATCAAGAAGCCATCAGAGTTAACGAACCATGACGTACAGTACAACAGAAATTCAAGTAGAACTGCCAGTCATCGAAGAAGCAAAAGGAGATTCAAAAATAGCAAGACCGCTTAAGTGTAGCTTCAGAAGGAACCGCTCGACGGGTGAATAGATTCTCACTAAAGGACATATTCTAGAAGAGAAATTCGAATTTCATAAAACGGACCACCAACTATTTGTAGAATCTCTAAGCTACTAATCCGAAAAAAGTTGGTGACTCTAATAAGAATAAGGTAAGAAAGGAAAGCAAATAAGGAATTAAAGTAAGAAACGTCTCATCTGAATCATTCGAGATAAGTGGAGGATTAAAACTAGGAGACGTCTTGCCACCACTTCTTTTCAATTTGGACTAGAATGCGTAAAGAGAACCCGTCAGAAAAAAATGAGGGGAATAACCATTAATGGTATCACATCCCCTCTAGCTTTCGCCAACGACTTAGACATTCCGGAGTATAGTGAAGAAAGAGTTAAAAGAAAAGCAGAAATTCTAATAATGGCAGGAAAGGCAGAAGGTTTATAAGTAAATGAAAAGAGAAGGGTTCGGGTTGTGGTTCTGTTATGGTACGGTGTGCGATTGTGGTGTAGGAAGTTTAGAATTTATTCAAGAAACAATAAGTAAATGTTGGTTGGTTACATCTGCAATGAAGTGCGTAGGAACCTTTATCAGAAATCCGTTTATTTTAATGCAGACTAGAAAAGTCATTTTTTTTGTGAATGGCATAATTTTATTCTTTTTTTTTTTTGGCTTAAACTAAGAGGGTAAATGACGTGTGCGCCGAAACCCCATATGCTTTACACCATGTAAAGGATGTTTTTTTTTTTAGAGGTATACAAATTCAATATAATATAAAGTACTTGAAGCTAATGTTAATGTCTATTTTATTAACTGTGTTTAATAGACAAATGTATGCCATTGGTGTTTAAATATGATTTCGGGCATAAACATGACACGGCTAGTTCGAATGAAGCACAATCGTCGAGCTTTATCGAGCAACTTTTTCACTCAGGCACTCAGGCACTCAGACGTCTATTGTACTACCATACTAGCATCTTTTTTTTATTGTATTTTCCTCGTTGTCCGGAGAAAAGTGAGGAGGAGCTTCAGTGATGTCGATGTGATGTTAAGAGATTCGGCACACTCCACATCGGCCCGAAGAGTTATATGTCCGGGTATGTGCTTACTTATTAAACTAGAACTAAGCTGCATGTTTTTACCTGTTTTGCAAAATTGCTAAGCTTGTGAACAAACCAATTGATTTTGTTTACAAGCCAAGCTTATCAGCAAGAGAAGGTACAGTGCCATTATATATTCCAGCTGCCGTTGTACATACCCGAGACACAACCGAAACCCAAGCCTAGTTAAGAACGGTGTTGAGTCGTCACTTATGTTTTTTTACGTTAACGTCAGTTCTAAGATTAAGGTTAAAGTTAGCCTTAAGTGACCCATTGTAGTGGACAGATGAGAAAATAATTGAAATAAAAGAAGTGAATTTGTGTATAACTATTTCACCATGCACGAAGAGAAAGTGCTCTGGCGCGTCATCCTCCTCGCAACATGCAGCAGAGGTAGACGTCTCACTGATGCCAAGCACATAGAGATGCTTAGCAAAAGTGTAATGCCTTCAGCGATCATTTCTCTTTAAGCGCTTAGTCTGATGTATCCTGGATATTCCCTCCATCTACGACTGTGTGCATTAAAGACCCAATCGTTGATGTCGGATTTGACCGTGAAAGCAGATAGACTTAAGGCGGGCTCAGGTCCTGAGACCTGAGACACACTTCTCTGCAGAGTGGCATGTTGTGCCATCTTATTGAAACCAAATCTCTGTCACATTAATACCATCCAACTGAGGAACGAAGAAATCAGAAATCATGTTTCTACAGCACTCTACATTCACGATAACATTCTGACCGGCATCGTCCTGGGCCGAGGATTCTATCAGCCCATAAAGCACACCACACAGTGAGTTTTAATGGTTGTAAGAGCATCTCGACAAAGTATTCTGGGTATACCCCAATCCATAATCGGCAATTTTGCTTGTTTACATATCCATTTAACCAAAAATGGGCCTCACCAGAGAACAAAATTTTCCGTTGAAAATGCGGATCAAGCTGAATCATGTTTTCGTCCCATTCACCGAGCCTACAACGCGTATAATGGTCACGCGGTTTCAACTCTCGTACAGGCTGGATCTTATAAGCTTTTAGGCTAGATCTTTCCATAAAATCTTCCACAAAGTGGATGGGCATAGCTCCAGTTGCTGTGCACAATGGCAAATCGATTCATTCGGATTCTCCTCAACCTTGCCCTCCACAACATCAATAACTTTTTCTCTTCGACATATTATCCACTAGAATGTATGTGGTGCGAAAACGAATCAACGATGCAAGTTCCGAATAACTTGCTCAGATGAACGATTATGTCGACCGTAAAATGGATATAGTGCACGATAAGTTTGGCGAACCGAACCATGGTTTTCAAAAGGAGTTTGCACAATTCGCATGCATTGCTCTGGTGTTAGTCGCAAAATAGCAAAACGTATTAACTATAAATCAACTTTCAGCTGCCAAAGTAACAGTCTGTAGAATAATAGATGCAAGTATAGAAACCAAAGCTCTAAAAAAAACACCCTTAATAATATACGAGTAGTCTCGGTCAATCCGTACACTGGAAAGGAAACTTGGATTTCAAATTATCCTATATCACTAGAACCCGTAGAAACTTGAATAAGGACAATTGGTCCATATCTATAAAATTAATTGTCAAAGAAAAAGGTACTTTCTTCTGACTTTGGTTCCTTCCACTCCACGTCACTGCACAAGAATAAGCAAATTGACACTGAAACAAGGAAACCTAAGATAATCAATTTCTGTAATAACACAAAGGGAGGCGCTGACACTTTTGATCAACTAATTTCCTGTTCCCAAGAAATATACGCCGGAAACCTCTTAGATATTTTCAAGGTATGCTTGACCAGGCAGGCATTTAGTCAATGGTTTTGTATACTCCCGGAAATAATTCTAAGAACAGCAAATATGGCGAATTCATACATGCGGGAAGCATTCAAAAAATTTTTCAAAACAAGTTTCCTATGTCCAAGGGCAAACGACAAGAAATTTAAAAATTAACCTGCCAAACACATATTTTCTCCGAGCATTACGCAGAAATTTGTAAAAATTGCGAGCACATAGCCAAAAAGCAAATGTGAAAACGTGCGGATGCCATTTTTTTTTTGTTGTTTTATGCAGAAATAAAATTTCTTTTTAATACTGACTTAAGGCATCAAGCATACTTTCCACTCTATTGACCATGAGAAGAATTGATTTTTTTTGTCTTTCGGGAGGGCTGTTTATGGTCCGTCTCTATACCTCCCTATACCCCCAGTTTTCTTTCTCAATATGGGAATGAATGTGCCTTTTTGTTTTGTTCCGGTAAGCTAAAATACATGGACTCCTATATATTACGAATAAAAGCAATAAATGTCATCTGATTATGTCCTTATTCTTACACAGTGACATCTTAAAGTTCTATGAGATGTTCAATAACCTCGCATACGATTACGTAATAAAAAAAATGTTTAGCTTTTGAAAATTGCACATTTAATAAAATAATTTGCATTCAGCTGTGAAAAAAAAACTGGGTCTAGCACATTTTTCTTCTTCTTCGTCTATCAAGCTTATCTCTGTTAGAGATAATGGCTGTGCTACGTTAAAAATAACTTCCAATCCACACCAAAACCCAGATCGCAACATCATCTGGCAACATCATCTGGCAATATCATCTGGCAATATCATCTGGCAACATCATCTGGCAACATCATCTGGCAACATCATCTGGCAACATCATCTGGCAACATCATCTGGCAACATCATCTGGCAACATAATCTGGCAACATCATGTGGCAACATCATCTGGCAACATCATCTGGCAACATCATCTGGCAACATCATCTGGCAACATCATCTGGCAACATCATCTGGCAACATCATCTGGCAACATCATCTGGCAACATCATCTGGCAACATCATCTGGCAACATCATCTGGCAACATCATCTGGCAACATCATCTGGCAACATCATCTGGCAACATCATCTGGCAACATCATCTGGCAACATTATCTGGCAACAACATCTGGCAACATCATCTGGCAACATCATCTGGCAACATTATCTGGCAACATCATCTGGCAACATCATCTGGCAACATCATCTGGCAACATCATCTGGCAACATCATCTGGCAACATCTTCTGGCAACATTATCTGGCAACATCATCTGGCAACATCATCTGGCAACATCATCTGGCAACATCATCTGGCAACATTATCTGGCAACATTATCTGGCAACAACATCTGGCAACATCATCTGGCAACATCATCTGGCAACATTATCTGGCAACATCATCTGGCAACATCATCTGGCAACATCATCTGGCAACATCATCTGGCAACATCATCTGGCAACATCATCTGGCAACATCTTCTGGCAACATTATCTGGCAGCATCATCTGGCAACATCATCTGGCAGCATCATCTGGCAACATCATCATGGACTCACATTGTTAAGAGAAAGAGGTGTTATGAATAAAACCGGGTTAAGCATTGAGCTTGACTTCATTGTATGAAGAATTGTATTTTTTTTTTAATTGTTAAATAAATGAGAAGACACTTTGCTGACCGGACTTGGATGATTGAAATAGTCTTAAAAATGTCGATCGAAGCCTTCTGCATAGTAGGAATCGAACTGTGGGTGTACTTCTTTAATTTGAGTTTAAGAAACAGCCAGGTGTCGCGCATTGCTACGAGTTGATCAGGCGGCTGGTCGAGCGTTGTGCCGTCTTTTGACCAAAAGCTCGTCTACAATTAGGGTTTTGTACGACGGCGCATTGTAATGCAAATAAAACCAACTGTCAACTCCGGTCAGACACGATGAATCTGACCGTGTGGATAATCAATAATTGTCTGTAATCGAAGAAAACAGTGGGCATCGTCCTGATCGAACACTTCTGCATCCGTACACTTATCTCTTTTGGCTCATCTAGTGCTTTCCATGTGGCACTTTTCTTTTGGCATGTTGTTCGTATTGAAAACACCACGTTTCATCGCTAGTTTACAATATATGACATGAATGCAGGGTTTTTTTTTCTCCTCCCTTAGAGAGTGTGGGAAAAAACGCGATCAATTCTTCCTCTTTCTAAAATCTTCAGTAAGGATGTAACGACCAAATCCTTAGGACTGCCAGTCATCTGTTAAATAGGTTTCGCGGAAACACAATAGTCAGGGCGCAGAATTTTCCTTAAGGTTCTCGGCTTCGAGAGGGTTCGTCGCCTTCAAGGTCTTTACGACCATCACGATTTGAATGTTTCTTAAGCATTTTTGCCCAACTTAAAACAAAACGTATTGGACATTTGGTTATAATGTTATTAATAATGAAAGAACGATGGGAACGCTACGAAATTCAGTATGAAGATAAATGAAAGATCGGTATGCTAAATTTAATAAATGAATCCGAAAATGGTGTTATAATTGGTTTAAATCAACAATCAATTTTAAGTCTCATCTGAAATACGACAGGCTGTGTATATGCTCGTAAAAAAGTACTGTCAGTTTACACGATGAAAACTTAAATGAAAAATAATTATCACTCTTTATTTCATTATACCTAATATTTATTTAAAACTATAATATTATAATAAGAATTCTTTATTTCATAGTAAAAATACAATGTGAAAGTTCAACAATCAAATAATTAGGGAAGTTCGAAAAATTCAATTACTTCAGCAAAATAAATAATAAATAATGTTTATGTACATGTTTCACTATGAAATAGATAGGGACATAAAAGACAAGTGGCGAAGGTTCCGTCAATTTATATTAAGGAATTCAATTAATATGCTGATGGGAAGTCAAAAACGTCAAAAAACAGAAAATTTGTACAAGTATTCGTAAATAAGGAGCAAGAGTACAGATAACATTAAATAAATCAAAATAAAAAAAATGCGATGGTTAACAAAATTAAATTAAACTATTGCACCTATAATACAATGGTCATATTGAAAAAGCCAAGATCTAATATTTCTTAAAAATACTGATTTCACTCTCTCGCATCTGAGACCTTCCGATAAGCTATTAAGTAACCGGGGCGCAGTGACGTAGTAGAAGTGAGAAAAGTGTGATTTTTTAATTGTGAGTACTATAACGTAATTCCTACTATTGACACGTAAGTTATAGTTTTCATGGAATCTGACTGCATAATATCCAGACTTGTCAAAAAATATGTCTAAAACCTTGAAAAAATATAAGTGCCTTAGTGGAAGAATTCTTAGATTCCTGAACAACTCAAAACTAGGAGTTCTCCGGCCAAACTTACAGATGATTCGAATCGCATGTTTTTGTTTAACAAGTAAGGCGTCTACTTTATTAAAATATGTACCACCCCAAAATGATATTCCATACTGCAGTTTGGATTTAAACAAACCGTTGTATACTAACTTTAAGATTGGCGTATTACAGTAAAGACTGAGGTGATAAAGTTGTCTTACAACTTTGTTCAGATATTTCTTCAAGTATGTGATGTGGCCTTTCCAATTTAGCTTAATATCTAAACAATTACCGAGGTACTTGAAGCTAGTAACACGTTCAATATTGAAGCAACCATCTGAGCAATTTTAATTTACATCAAATGATTGGACATTATAGAAAGGAAAGTTAAAACTTTAATTATTATTAAATAACATGAATTTAGTTTTTTTATTAATTTTTAATCTATGCAATTTGAACCATTTCCGCAATAAATCCAAGTCATTGTTCATGTCAGTATATATGTACATACATTGAAGTAACTATTATTTGAATAGCACAAAGCTTGTCATCAGCAAATGATGTTATTTTACCTTTGAATGATTGCAGGAATAATGAATTTACAAATATAAGAAATAAGATAAGACCTAGAACGGAACCCTGTGGGACACATAAATTAATATTACTAACATTGACCTTTTGCCTACGATTTTTAAAATAAGACATGAACCAATCATGTACAAAGCCTCTGAAACCAGCATTGTACAACTTCTTTACTGGCAATGGGTGAACAACCATGTCGAATGCCTTTGTTAGATCCATGAATAAAGTAGCAGGGACTAAACTAGTGTGATTTGAGTGTAGATTTCGCATAACTTTAACAAAGCATCCTCTATTGATCTACCGTTGCGGAAACCGAACTGTAAGTCACTAAAATACATCATCGTACCTATTTAAAAAGGACAACATTCTAGACTTAATACGCTTTTCAAAAATCTTTAAAAACTTGAAGCTATCGGAATATTTAGCATTTTGAAAGCTTGTGTTATTTAGCTCAAGGACAATTTCGAAATTAAATTATTTCCATGGACTTTTTGAGAAGATTGAAAAGTACAGAAATTACATAACTTTTTTTGGCTTTTATGTTATATAATTTTTCTTTTGGTTATTGAACAATCAGCTAATCTTAATAAGTACAATATAGCGAGCATTACCCAGAATGCACCGTAAGGAGGTGGAATATATTTAGAAAATGGTTAACATAGGCGCGGAACAGATGACCGAACATACCCTAAGCGGAAAAACGAAGATGTGTTAGCGGGTTATCGAGATTGGCCCCCGAAAAGGGGGTTTAAGCCTTTCAAGCCATGACCTCAAAGTAAGAGCAAGTGAATATCCAAACAAAAAGATATGTAAAAAATAGGTTTGATAATTTTCCATTTCCTTAAAACTAAGATTAGATATTGATAGGAATACTATAAGCTTGAAGTTAATATTCGCAAAAGCTATTCATAGTACTTTATTTAAAAACAAAATTATAGAACGGACTTCTGGCTTTAAGGCATACAATTTTATTGCAACTATTGCCGTTGTTTTTCAACCTTTCTTTTTTTTCAACTTAAACAAATTGTTCTTAGAAACCTGACCGTGCCCATAAACGGGGTAGAAAGCCCCCCTCACCTATTCAAGCTTTAAAATTAAATTACGTTATAATACCTTGCTGACCATAAATCGAACCAATGATAATTATTTACCATAAATTCTGAGCCGTCCAAATCAGTGCAGAAGTTTACACAAAATATAAGAATTCGAAATTTTATTTAAAGGCATAAGCTAGCTCGTAAGGTGTATAACCTTTTAAGTTATGAAGCATGAAAGTGTGTTAAAAACAAAGACAAAAACAGAAAAACCGAATGACTCTAGGTGCCCCTAAATTATCCTAAAGAGATGGGTTAAAAGACTGCCTGAGTCCCCCTTGAATTTCTGAGACCATGAGATCTTCTTATGTTAACTGGAAGTGAGTTCCCTAGCCTTAAAGCTTAAATGAAAAACACCCTCAAACTAAAATTATGTAGAATCAATGCTCCACTTCTCTCAGATATAGCGAACCGAAAATTCTGGGAAAGGTATGCACTATTTGAGTTTGAAAAGGAAAGTTGGTATTCTAAATTTAATGAAGATTTGAAAGTCTATACCAAGCAGGAATGATGAAATGTGATCCCATCGCCCCAATTTGTACGAGGGGCGATCAAAAAGTAATGATTAACAGGTATTATTGCAGGGCCTAATTACGTGAAATTTATTGTTTTCACTCACGTATACCCTCACTAGTAGCGAGCAAAAAAATCATATAAATAGTTCACCTTTTCTGGAAGATACATTCATTCAAACACGAGCAGTCGAAGAGATCACATCAAAATGGAGAAAAATGAAGTAAGAGCCGTCATTAAGTACCTCTGCCTGAAGGAAATGTCTACGAAAGAAATTCACGCTGACTTACTGGAAACATTGGGGGACTCTTCTCCTCCATATTCCACAGTAGCAAGGTGGAGTAAGGAGTTCAAATTGGGCAGAACGTCGACTGAAGACGAACATCGTTCCGGGCGTCCATCCACATTCCGCACCGAGGATAATATCAAACAAATCGAAGACATCGTGCTACGTAGATGACCGACGAGTGACCATCCAACATTTAGTTAAGATCACAGGGCTCTCATTTGGAAGCATTCAAAGTATCCTGACAGATGATTTGAACATGAAAAAGGTCTCCGCAAGATGGGTCCCAAGAATGTTGACCGACGAACAAAAAGAGAAGCGACATTTCAAGAGCGAATCTTGAAAAATATCAAAAAGATCCGGCGGCTTTTTGCACTCGTTTTGTAACGATGGACGAAACCTGGGTACACCACTTCGATCCCGAGACTAAACAACAGTCTCTGGCCTGGAAAAGACCTTCTTCACCGACCCCTAAGAAGTTCAAGGTTTCAAGCTCGGCAGGCAAGATTATGGCGTCTGTTTTTTGGGATGCCGAGGGAATTATCATGTAGATTATTTGGAGAAGATACCTAGTATTACAGGCTCCTACTATGCAAAGCAAATAAGAAAGTTGAGGGAAGCCATTAAGGGACAAAGGTGGGGCAAACTGTGTGCGAAGGTGTTGTTTCACCAAGGCAACGCACCCTCTCACAAAACTCAAAATGCGTTGGATGCCATACGGGAAGCGGGCTTCGAATTGGTTGAGCACCCTCCGTATTCTCCAGACCTAGCCCCCAGCGACTTCTATCTCTTTCCTCGACTCAAGGAACATCTCAGAGGCCAGAAATTTGCCGATGACAGTGAAGTGATGGCTGCCGTGCAAGCGTTTTTCGAGGAGCAAGATAAAGATTTTTTTTTTTTAATGGAATACAAGCTTTAGAGAAGAGATGGACTAAATGTATAAACTTATTAGGAGATTATGTAGAAAAGTAAATTTAATTTGAAAGAATAAATGTTGTATTATACATTGATTATCATTACTTATTGATTGCCCCTCGTATATGAAGCACTGTTAAAACCCTTTGTGGGACGGTGGTACAAATATGTACCTATGTACGAGTACGAGGGTGGTCCGATAAGTACTTAGCCTCACCGCAAGATGGCGCCTTACTTACTATCGTGTAGTACACTCTAGTAGATGGCTACTGTCGAAATTTCAGCCGGATCAGCCGCGTGTTTAAGCGGGAGTGTCCGCGGATTTTAGAAATATGGAAATAGAGCAATATCGGTCAGTAATTCGATTCTTGTTTTTGGAAGGGAAATCGCCCAACGAAATCAAAGGGCGTTTGGATTCTGTGTACGGTGACTCTTCTCCTTCGATGGCGACCATCAAAAATTGGTTTAACGAGTTTCAACGTGGTCGCACGTCGGTGATGAGCCACGTCCAGGTGCCCCGAAAACGGCTACCACGGAGGATAACGTGACAAAAATCCACGATCTCGTATTGGCAGACCGCCGATTTAAGGTGCGCGTGGGTCATATCATGCATGAAATTTTGGGCATGAGAAAGCTGTCGGCGCGATGGGTGCCGCGTTTGCTCACTCCGGACAACAGGCGCAACCGTGAGACCACTTCAGAGCAGTGTTTGACGCTGTTTAAGCGCAATCCGAAGGAGTTTCTGCATCGTTTCGTGACAGTCGACGAAACATGGATCCACTGGTACACACCAGAGACCAAGGAACAGTCGAAACAGTGGACTTCACCCGGCGAATGTGCTCCGAAGAAGGCGAAGACTGTCCCATCGGTCCCAACGGTGATGGCCACCGTTTTCTAAAATTCACAAGGTGTGATCCGCATCGACCACCTGGAGAAGGGCAAAACGGTCACAGGGCTGTACTATGCCAAATTATTGGGCCGATTCGACGCCGAATTGAAGAAAAAACGGCCCCACTTGGCGAAGAAAAAATTGCTCTTCCACCATGATAACGCATCGGCTCACATCTCCGCCCTCGCCACGGCCAAATCGGTCGAATTGGGCACTGCCCCGTCCCCGTGCCCATGCGACTTATTTTTGTTTCCAAACTTGAAAAAGTCACTCGCCGAACAGAAATTTCAGTCGAATAAGGAGGTTATCGCCGCCACGGTGGCCTTCTTTGCAGACCTCGAGAAAAGGTATTTTTTAGACGGGTTAAAGAAGTTGGAGTATCGCTGGGTCAAGTGTATCGAGCTAAAAGGAGACTATATTGAAAATATAGCCTTTTCTCCAAAATTTTTGTTTTACTTTTGTAGGCTAAGTACTTATCGGACCATCCTCATATGTGCCACTTTTTTCATATTTCTAATACATTTATTCATTTCATATGTGAATAAGACTTTTTGGACTCTTGGCTAGCTAGGTTATTCAAATTTAATTTGCAAAAAAATATCTATTACGAAATTAGTCGCTAAAGCAGGAAGTAGTGGCTTTTGGCATTTTGTAGATATAACTGTAGTGAATTCTTATACTATATATAGACAGCTATCATTGAAAAGCTATCGTTTATCAATAATTGACTATTTAGTAGGGTTATCAAATCGCAAGGAAATCGCATGGAAAATTTTATTAGTCTAAAAAATAATTTAAAAGACTTCAAAAAGTTATAAAAAATTAAAAAAAAAATACAAGAAATAAAAAAATATGCAAAAACTTAAAGAAAAATATGGAACTACTCCTCCCCACGTTATTGTCGTTAGTTCCGGGTTATGCTAAGAGGGAGAATCGAAATGGCGGTGGATCTTTTTTCAAACTTATACAATTATGCTGCAAAAAATATGTTTACTGTCTCCAAAAACTCTAATGTAAAGGATTTTTAATAAGTCTAGCGCTTTTTGTACATTTTTATTGGATCCACCATTCGGAACTCTGAAAATCTGACCTCAGATTCGTAAACATCAACCCCATAAAGCTGAGTAAACACTTCACTTTAAATAAAGATTCTATAAAAAAATTGTGCCCATCTGAGGGTTAAAGGCAGTCCTCAGCTTATATGAACTGTGGCTATCGAGATCGTTAGCCCCAACCGGGGAAGAAATCTCCCTGGATCCTATTTATATGAAAATTAAAATTTCGGTTAATTTTCTCTCCGAACAAGGTTTGTTAAAATATAAGAATGATTTCGAGAAATTGATTTATTCGCCTACATTAACGACATCCCTATCAAAACAGTCCAATACGCGGTCCAATATTCAATGACTTTTCGGTATAGATTTCGCTGAATTTGAGCGATGGCCTGTGTTATGTTCACCTTAAAGGCATCGGTGATTGTGGTTTATAATCACACAAGAAAAAGTCTAGCGGGGTCAAATTGCATGACTTTGATGGCCGATTCATGTGGCTCCAGAAATAATCTTACCCTCAAATCGTTCATACTGTATGGCAAGTAGCGCCGTCCTGCTGGAACCACATGTTGTCTAGGTCCGTATGGTTCAATTTGGACCACAGGAAATTGGTTATCGTCGTTCTGTAGTGCCCGTCATTGACGGTGACTGCCTCACAAATGTCGCTTTCGAAAAAATTATGGACCAATGACGCCGCCGCCTGCGTACATGCGACAACAGCGTTGTCTATGGTCATGGACTTTGAGCTCCTGGGTCAGTTGGATCTTGTACGGGTGTGAGCACAAGTTCCGATTTAAAATTCGGCAAATTAGAGTCTGAGAGAGGCCGAGTTCTTGTGCGAGGAATCGGCTGCCTTTGTTCTCGGCCGATCTTGCGTTCCTTTGGCGTACGATTACCGATTGATTGATTACCGAACCGATCATTTGAAATTTGGCCACCAAACGTCGACTGTGAAGACCACCAAGTCTACCGTAAAGAGGGCGCAATACCCGCACATTTGCACTAAAGAAGACTCATTTTGATAATAAAGTTTTATCATTGAACAGCACGATCGTGTAACTTGACATCGTGATTTGGCATTAGTAATCGAATAATAAACAACAGATTTGGCAGATTTTGAGACGGCCAATTGAAAAACCCTTAACGTTCGGTGATTGAACTCTGGAAACTGATCCAAATACCTAACTTCCTCAGTGATGCATAATACATTTTCGTTGAACGGCTTTATAAATCACAGAAACCCACAGTAGTTTTAAGAGTTTCTACTGCATCCGCAGAAACTTAGTGGTGTAGAATTTGGGCAGCCGTCGTCATTAGGGCATGCATCTTAAGAAACGAGAGTAACCGGACGGTGACTCTCAATGTCGAGCGCTATTGGGCTATGATATTGATAATTCATGGATCTGGATAACAAGTGGTTTCAGGAAGACATCGTAACTACATGCTATACATTGGGTATTATATTAAAGTTGTTCCGAAAAAAGTTACCAGAACGCATTATAGCCAAAAGATACAACATGGAATGGTTGCCAGATCATGGAATTTAACGCCTTAAACTTTTTTCTCTGGGCTTGTTCGAATCAATAGAACACGACAAGAATAACTGACCAACTGAAGAACAGCATCATTGAAACCATTTGTGGGTCATTTAACAGGTATTCAACAAGGGTTTCTGTTATATCCCACACACAATGCTTTAACTCCATTTAAAAGTTAAAGCTTAATGAAAACCCTTTATGCATAACGCAGAATAAAACATAATTTTTTCATCACTTTAGTTGTTTAGCAAAGGTGAGTAACTTTTAACAAAGCTGCATCAAGGACAATAGTTTTCAATCACTTTTTGAATAATTCCAAATCAAAGACCCTTCTAAATTCCATAGTTTTGTGAGGTTTTAAGAACCAAAAAAAGACAAAAATAGCAATTACCAAACTCTCGTTTCGGTACTTTTTCAGGGAAAAAATTATAATAACACTCTGTTCTCTCTATGGAACGTAATACGCTGATCAGAGCCGATATCATTGCATAGGATGCATCAAAGAGACCAAAAACTAACTAGCAACACTGTTTTTATAACAGAAATTATTTTCAAGTTCAGAAACGTAACATTGAGCAAAAGTTACCAAAGGTTGTATACCTCTGTACGAGTATTTAGGACGAATTCCCCCTTTTAAACTCAAACAAAAAAAGGCAGCTCTAAGCCCTTATTTCCACTTTGAAATAGAGCAAAAGTAAAAAAGTAAAATTCAACAAAAGAAGGTATTTGACCGTATTTATCTCGAAATCCCAAAGAAAACTTGGTCGCAAGAGCAGATGTCCTTCACGAAAATCTTGACTTTTTGTCCTTAAATCATCACAGATTACCTTGAAATATTGAAATGTAAATATCTCAACTCAAGCACTATGATAAAATCATGGATTCAGGTTGAACACGAAATTGCGAGGAGACTCCAATTAGCCGCGCCACTTCCTTCCACCACCAAACACAATATCCCAAAGACTCTGATATCAATCACAATCATATCTTACGTGCACTTGGAAACAATCTCCTCCTCGTTGACAGCAATTTTCGTTGTAAGCAGGAATTCCATTAAATGAGGCGGTAAATCCTTAAAGCACATATCGACCATTTTTTCCGTCTCACCGCAATTAACCGGCGGCGGTAAAGTCAAGGTATAGCCATTATATAGCGTTGTGGATACATTCAATTCCAACTGGGATACGGCACAGGGCATCAGGATGCAAAGCAAACAGACAAATGTGGCACAAATCAAACGAAACCGAGGCGCCATCTTACGAAACCCAACCGTTTAAAGATACAACTAAGAAATAATATAAAATACAGGGTCCCGACGAAATGCAGTGTAGACGCCCGATTCTAATATTTATTCTAGACTAGTACTGAATCGAAGAGCAATCCACGAATGACTGTTATCAAGACGGGAATGCAAGGACTTATATACGGTTTCCTTATCAGCAGGAATAGCAGGAATGAAACAGAAAAGCTCTATTGTAGTTCGAATTTTCGAATATCCTTTACAAATACTCATCTGCAAATAGATGAGATACGCACAGAAACCACCAATGAGACGTACCACTTAAAATGGCCGCCGACGTTTGCCTTCAAGCTCGGGCAAGCACGTGGGAACCTCAAGTGCTGTCAAAATTTTGTAAACAATCACGCACATTGTTATAATTTCAAGAGTGTGTGTGGCGGGAGTACACTGCGGTAAAATGAAATGAGCTCACACGTATTCATGAATAGAGTTTGTTTGTAACGGGTTTTGTCGCTGCGAACCTGAACTTCTTTCAAAATTTCAGGGTGTCAAGGGGAAAGATGTACGAAAGACACACGTCTCATTCTGGTTTCTGGATACGCACGAGCGCTGTTGGCCTCGGAGCACGTGTTCGGGCTGCGGCTATCCAACAGGATATGAGTAAGGGTAGTTCGTCTAATTGGGTCGATCGAACCGTTAATGCTTATGAATATAAATAGAAAAGGAAATGCATTGGACCTACATCCAAATGGTGAAGTGTGAACGATATTCAGATTAGGATTTAAGGATGTGTTTGCACGCCCTTCACACATGTTTCTCAAATTGGCTTGTTGAGAAGTTGAATCCTTCTAGGGTAAGAATTGAATTACGGATCAGCTTTAGTTAATAATAAAGCCCTTAAAATAAGCTCATACATAAGCATATACTCGTATAGTTAATTCGCGATTTACAATGAAGTTAAAGAGCCTTTACATGGAATCATTTTTGGATTGTGTTTTTTATTTAGTTTAAACATAGTTAGAGGCTCCAATGCTAGACGAATAATTCAGGGCTAGGCGGGACAGTCTTTGCTTCATTGTTCTTATCAGGAGATGCGATCACTCTGCGAGAACTCAGCTCTGGAATCAAACCTAGATAGATAGATATTTATTTCGTATGTAAAATTTACAATGGTTTGCTACCGCACATTTTACAACACAGGGATTTGATAATTAGGTTATACATATTTTTCTACTGAAAATGTTTGATATTTTGAATAAAGGAAAAAACGAAAAGACAAAATAACAATATGCTTTAGAAGTAAAATACGACAAAAACCTTCTATACAAAAAAAAAAAAAAAAAAACAAATAATAAATAAAATAAATGAAAATAATTAATAAAATAAATAAATAATAATATAAGTTTAAATAAATAAATAGGTACTTAAGTACATAAATAAATAAACTAATTAGACGAAAAGTAACAAAAATATAAATAAACTTAACATCGTAAACAAGCAAGAATATAAGTAAATAAATAACAGCGGAAGTAAAACAATTTAATTATCACATATTTCTTTTACTAGGGGGTTGTCAGCAAAACTACATCGTTCTACAAATCTAGTTTTAAGTTTTTCAATCCTTTCATGGATCAGTTCAACATTCACTTTTTTGTGCAGATTAAGCATCATTTTTAAAACCTTATTTTGACATACTTGCAATTTCTTTATATGGCACTGTGCACAATCACCCCAGACTTGGCAACCATATAGAAGAATCGCTTGAAAAATCACTTTGTAGATTATTATTTTGTTATATATATTGATAGTGAGGATTTTCTACAGATAAAAGGATACAACATTTTTATGGCAAGTCCTATTTTCTTAATCGTTCTATTTATGTGGTCCTTAAAAATCAGTTTTGGTCCTTAAAAATCTGGATGCTCACTTCATTAAATTGTAATTGAGCTTTATCTTCCACTTTGAATAATATGCCTTTAATACTTGCATCACATTTTTAAGGTCGCTCTCAATGTTTGAAGCGAACGTATGCGATGAAAATATTGCAGTATCATCCGTAAAAATAGCTGCATCACAGTTGGGTAATACAGGGGAATCCGGAGTAGAAATATTATATAAGATTGGACCAATTACAGAATATTGGGGGACACCACTATTGTACGTTATTATGTTGGAAACACCACAATTAACATAAACTTTAAAACGACGATTAGATAAAAAGCTTCTAACTATTTCACAGATATGGAACGGGAAATTAAAGTTAATAATTTTGTGTATAAGACCGTTATGCCAAACAGTATCGAAGGCCTTTTCGATGTCCAGCAGCACCATTCCTGTTGATTTTCCTACAGAGCGATTTGCTTTTACATGGTTGCATATTCTAAGTAACTGATGAGATGTATTGTGGTATTGTCCAAAGCCAAATTGTTCATTGGGATAGATGTTGTTATCGCAGATATGTCAAAGCATTTGTTTCTTAAGGGCTTTCTCTAATATTTTACTGAGGCCACTGAGCAAACTTATTGGCCTATAACTTTCAGGGCTATCAGGTGGCTTACCAATTTTAAAAACCGGTACAATTTTGGCTAACTTCCAAGCATCAGGAAAATACCCTATTTTTAGGCAGGCATTGACAATATATGTAAGATATTTTATTGCTAGCTTTGGTAATTGTTTTATATATATGTTTCGAATGCAATCAAAACCATTTGCTTTTCTAATACTTAAATCGTCAACGATGTACTGTATATCCCTGTCAGTGACTAGATTTGCTCGAGGTCTTTGCTGAGCTCTATTCGAAGAATATGTTTCTACTGTTGTGTTAATAATATTTTCTGTTTCCCTATCACCTAAATTTCTTGCAACATTTTGGCTGCTTGCAAAATTCATGGCCAGTACATTTGCTTTATCTGAAAAATAGATGTTTGCAGAATCCTTTAAATATTGCAACTGTCGTTTCCTATTATTAACTACCTTCACAATATTCCAAAATGGTTTTGCGTTCTTTTGGAGGTTGCTTAATTTCTTATTCCACTATTTATTGCGATTAAGTCATATATTTTGCGATATGAGTTTATTTAATTTTAATACCTCATATTTATAAAAGGGATCTCGATATCGCTGCCACCTTTTCCTATAAAGGTTTCTTATCTTTATAAGTTCCAAAATATGAGGAGGAATTTTAATGGAAGCGACTCTTTCAATTTTCTTTGGAATGCTGTTTTCGGCTGCGTTCAATATGGTTGACGAGAAATGATTCAATATAGTAGGTATAGATATTTACTTTACTGGATATACTTTCTACTTCGACTGCAGAATATTGCAACATAGTATTAACTTCCGACCGGAAACGAGGCCAATTTGCCCTGTTCAAATCTTAAAGGTAATGCCGTTGTTTTTCTCCTGACTAGCGAAGTTTACATAGAACAGGTATATGATCAGAATTAAGGTCATTTACAACTTCTGGTTGGGTTATAAGGCCAATAGCATTAGTACCGAACAAATCGAGGACAGATGGTTGACCACGAGCACTAGGAGGAAAAAATGTAGGACTGGGCGGAAACATTACACATATTGGCAAAATTGTACAAAGACTTGAAAGTATATTGCGCCAAGAATAAGCTCTCACGCAACCCCATTCTCTATGTCTACAGTTAAAATCGCCCCCAACAAGCACATCTCCGTTCACGCTGAATATTCTGCGAAAATCATTTTTTACAACAATCCTTTTTTCGTTGGAGACACGCCCGCCAGGGAAATATACACAAAACACCTTAATCGTCTGGCGATTTCTTAATGTTAGTTCAATACCTATGTTTTCAACATAGGTGTATTGTGTATTGGGAGACTTCAATATTGGTGATGTTACTTGGAAGATTGTGGATGGTGATAAGAATTTAATCCTCTTCAATGTAAACCATGAATGGGAACAGTTGATCATCGACGGTCTTCAATCTCTCAACTTGTTTCAGATAAACAATGTTCGGAACAGTTTGAACAGAATTTTAGATTTAATATTCTTAAATAACGAAATTAATTTTAACATTTCAGAGGCTTTAGACCTTATTGATTCCAATAAAATCCACCATAAAGCCTTATTATTGGAATTCAAGTTTTTTAATTACTCTAACCAAAGTAATAATGTAAGTTATGTTGACGCGTTAGTTTATAAATTTGCTAAAACCAATTTCGTTGCACTTACGGAATATATAAACAGCTTTGATTGGGATGCACTACTGAACACCTCCAATTTAAAAGGTAATTACGATGTATTTGTGGGAAAAAATTAATTCTGGTCTTGAGTTATTTGTACCCAAAACGCGTCAAAATAACCGCTACAGAATTACGTGGTCGAATAACAGATTGATAAATTTACGAAATGTAAAAAGAAAAGCACTCGGCTTATATTTTAAATAAAACGAACTCTAACCGCGAACTTTTTTTAAGATTCAGAAAGAAATTTGAGTTCTTGAATAGATTTTTATATAGGCAGTACATCTTGTCAGTAGGGTCATCGGTAAAGAATAATGGTAAATCATTTTGGAATTACATTAACACAAAAAGAAATACCTCAGGCTTGCCTAGGGTGATGGAATTTGATAATGCAATTTCAACAGATTTGAATGGAACTTGTGAGTTATTTGCCAACTTCTTCGAGTCGGTTTATAATGATTCTCGAGTCCAGTCAACGACGAACCATTATTCTAATATTACTGAATCGTTGGATATTGGTGTGTTGCAACTTTCGAATGAAGACGTAATAAACGCGTTAAAGAAACTGGAATTAAACTGTAGTCCAGGTCCTGATGGAATCTTTAAGAGCGGTTTTAGACAAAAAGTTGAAAACTTTCGGCCTATATCTAAGCTTTCTGCAATCCCAAAATTGTTTGAAAGCATTGTTAAGGATAAGCTTTTTTTCGCTGTTAAAGAAATTATTTCCAGTAACCAGCATGGCTCTGTTCGCGGTAGGTCATGTACTACAAATTTAGCTTTATTAACAAATTATATTTTTGATAGTTTTGAAAATCATTTACAAGTAGATATACTCTACACTGACTTTACGAAAGCTTTTGATAGAGTACATCACGCTTTACTATTGGCTAAACTACAATCGCTGGGTTTCCACTCTTCTATGCCGATGTGGCTTTCAAATTATTTATGTAATAGAAAGCAATTGGTAAAGATTAATAGTTTTACATCTCGTGTAATAGAAGTAACTTCCGGCGTTCCCCAGGGTAGTGATCTCGGCCCGTTGTTGTTTATTTTATTCTTAAATGATGTTCACGAAATATTTGATTTCTGTGAAGTTTTAACATTCGCGGACGGCTTAAAACTGTTTGCACGCATCAATAATATTACAGACTGTACGCGTTTTCAACTAGATATTTATAAACTGTCGGAATGGTGTAAGCATAATGCATTACAACTTAATATTTCTAAATGTAAGATATTTACAGCGCACGGTATTGTAGCGCACCGTATTGTTTCTGCTCCTTCGTCTTCACGAAGTTAAGGATCTAGGGGTCATATTTGACACTAAACTAAATTTTAATTTACATTATGATTACGTCATATCTAAATCCAACTCCTTGTTAGGATTTCCCAAAAGGAATAGCAAAGACTTCCAAGATGTTTATAGTCTTAAGACTTTATTCACCTCGTTGGTCAGACCTTATTTAGAATATTCTTCTCTTATATTATATAATATTATTCTCTTGGGATTCGCCATATAATGCTCAAGAGCTTAGGTTAGAAAGAGCTCAAAAGAATTTCACGAGATATGCTATTCGCAAATTAAACATGTTTGACGAACTTCCTCCTTATGACGTAAGATGTAAGTTAATTGGCCTGCAAACCTTAAGTTTTAGGCGGAAGGCATCTTCAGTCATGTTTATTCGCGACATAATTAATTATCATATTATTTCACCAGAATTAGTTTTTCTTATAAACATATGTGCTCCCCAAAAATCTCTTCGGGTGAGAAATGTGCTTTACGATAGAAGGCATAGAACAAATTATGGTTGCAATGAGCCAATTACTAGGTGCATAAAAACATTCAATGAGCTTTGCAACGAAATTGATTTCAGCTTAACTCGGTTGGAATTTAAAAATTGTGTTCTTTCATTGATTTTAAATTAATAATATTGTTTGTCTGAGTAGTCTATGAGATGCAAAATCGGTAGATGATCCTTAGTCGCGCAACAAATATCTGTTGAGTAAGGCGATACTGAGAGTATACACTAGAGAACGTAGTGTTCTGTGTACTCTGTGATGGACACAAGAAACAAAAAACATATCTCATTCTTATCACAGGTAAAAATGAATGCTGAATTGATCGCTTTATTAGAATAGCAACACCACCGCCGCGCCTGTCATAGTTTCAGTCACTAAAGCAATGTCAACATGATTACTATTTAGGAAATAGATGAACTCTATAATTTTGCTACGTACCCCCCTAGCATTCCAAGTTATAATTTTTAGATTTCTATCTACCATATTACTTGACATTAGAATATACAAACTCAATTGCTAAATGCGCGATAGCGTTAAATTGCTCAATTCTTGTTTTACAAAGAGATAATTTGGTTATCATTTCCATACACAAGGAATTCATTTTCTGAGGCGTAAACAGTTTATTATGAGTGTCGCCGGCGATGTTGACAGGTTTGTTGCTTGGAAGGTCGCCTAGAATGTTGTCGAGATGTTGCTGGTACAGCCGTTGAGCGCATCTGTATATGTAGCTCGCACAAGAATTCGGTGCTCGTACATCGGTCCGAAGTTCATTCCTAATGGGAATTTGGTTGCGGCGTTGAGGTAATGCTGGGAAATCAGTCAGAGACGAAAAAGTTACTTGAGCTTTTAAGCTTTCTTGACTGTTCCTTCAATTCCAAGTACTTCTGCTTACGCATGAGGCACCGCATGACGGATAGTGCTGTAGCAAATCGTATGTATTCGTTACTGAGTAACGGGTATTCGAATTTGTACCAGGTAACGAAACGTTACTCCCAAGTAAATGTCGTTGCTAGCACGACTTCGTTACTTCTGTATTTGCGTATGTTATGAAGTAGCATTATCGATACGCACACCATTCGGTATTCGTTCCCTGCCTTCTTTTAGTTCTTTATCCTACTTTTGGTTTGTATCTGTCCCGTTGTTCCTTGTTAGTATACATAACTACAATGTATTTTGGGTATCATGGTATCTAGTATATCGTCGTCAATCGGTATCTATCATTCAAACTGCCTGACCTGACTTGTTCTACATTATACTGTTTTTTGTGCATCTGATGTAAATGTTTTTTATTAAATTAAAATCTTTTATCTTAAAACTCGAGTTTGGGGGTTGGTTATTGGTATTTTTTCTATGATCATAATCTTGTTGCATAACATACATAAGTACATATTGTATGTACATATGTATATGAATGTGTGCTTTATTTTTTGGTGCGAGGGTACGAGATGTAAAACAGAAAATGTTTGTTGTTTTTGTTTGAGTTATTTGTTTCTGGTTTGGTATCCTTTTTTCTACTTAGTTACATTTTATTGTGACGTGAGTCGTCAATACAGTCAGTTGGAAACACTAATGTGTTAAAAAGATATGTGTTTAAAAGTTTAAAAGTTAAATTTGCATAATGGAGCGAAAAAGAAGTAAATTATGGAATTTTTTTAGTATTATACCAGACGATCGGGAAAAAGCTAAGTGTGATTTGTGCCTTTCATGTTATTCCATTAAGGGAGGCTCGGTAACAAATTTAAAAGAACATTTAATGACAAGACATCGAACGTCATATTTAAATGAATTCAACCCCTCCGTGTCAGTTCCAGTTGTTCATCCTCCCTCAATGCCTTCGACAAGTCAACAATTGTGCAAGGATATCCAGGAAGTTCCAGGCAACGATCGTAATTTTGTAGCGTTAATTCCAACAGTAAAAAAACAAACTGATATTTCAATGTTTGCAAGAAAACGTTTGAATGTTGGACGTAAGAAAAAAAATTACTGATCTTATTTTAAAAATGATTATTAAAGATTTGCAACCCTTTTCTATGGTGGAGGATTCTGGGTTTAAGGACTTAATAAATTACTTGGAACCAAATTTCAAAATGCCAACTAGGTATCTTCTAGGTACAACTTTGCTTGATGCGCAATATTTAGAAATTAAACTTACACTATATCTTAGGAGACTCGTGGGAACTAAGCTCAGTCTTGCTATGTTGCTTTGAGTCCTGGGAAATCAATAATAAAATTTTTGTGTGCGTCACAGTCAATGCAGCAAACATGAAAATTGTAAGATTGGCTGGGTGGGATCCTTTTGCTGGTATCGCAGAGCTGGACTAGGCGTCATTCAAAATCTAATAAAGAAAATAAAATCAATTGTCGAACATTTCCACAGCAGTTCTGTGGCCACAAAAAAACTTTTTTTAATGTAGGAGCAACTTAAACCTAACGAGAAGCCATTAAAGCTAAAAATGGATGTAGTTACTCGCTGGAACAGACGAGGAATGGGCCATGCTTCCAAGTATCATTAAAATTTTGAAACCATTTAAAGCGCTTACTGAGGAACTGTCGTCTCAAACTTAAGTTTCAATTTCGAAAGTTTTAGGCGGAACCAACAGCATTCTACGTATTTTGAATAATTTAAGTTCAAATCCTATGAGTGCTAGATGCTAGAAATCTGCTAGATGTACTTATTTTAGATTTAAATGGTCGCTTTGGAAACATCTCGCGCCACTCAGTCTTATCGAAGGCAGCTCTTCTAGACCCCAAATTTAAAAAACAATCTTTTGTTCATGAATCGTGCTACACTAATGTTAAGCAATCACTGCAAGTTGAACTTGAAAGAATGCCAAGTACGTAGGAAACCTCAGCAAGTCTGGAAGATGAAACATATGCTCCTTTAATGGAGTATGAAAATGAAGAAGTTGGTATTTGGCAGGAACACGACAAAAACATAGTAACAACTGTTGCTGCAAGTATCCTAACGATTCAGCAGTATATGGAGGAGAAGGATGTACCGAGAAAAGAGAACCCGTTAAAATGGTGGAATGCTCGAAAACTAATGTATCCCGAACTTTCTGAATTAGCTAAAGAATATTTATCAGTGATGGCTACATCAGTGCCATCAGAACGCATATTCTCAAAGTCCGGACAAATTTTAAATGAAAAGCGTTCGGCCTTAAAACCAAAAAGAATGGAAAAAATACTTTTCTTGAATGCAAACCAAAAGTATACATATATCTTAGATTAAATATAAAGTGACAAAATAAGGAATTCTTAGGTTAACTAATTTAATATTTACTTTTTTTAACAATCAAACTTACACATCAATGAAGATATATGAATACGTGTATTTATTTAGTTTTTGTTTTTTATTAATTTGTGATATTTTTTAAACATATTTGTTTACACTGAGGCAATTGAATCGGCTATATTTTTTCCTTTGTTTTTGAGTTCCTTTTTTTTTTATTAACTTCTAAGGTTTTTTAAATTTAAATTCTTAATTCTAAATTTTAAGTTTAATTTCTGAAGTTTTTTTATTTATTTAGTGAAATTAATTGGATTTAATTTTGTTTTTTCATGGAGTTTTTTTCCTTTTTAAATTTTTTTCCTTTTCAAATGAATAAGAAAAAAATTAATTTTTTTCATTAAAAAAATCTAAAAATTGAAACGATTTGTTTTTGTTTTTTGCTTCGAGTTGATTATTCAATATTCTTCCGCTTATAACCGCTTTACAATCTTATTCACAGGAAACAATTCAGTCCATTTTCATCCCTTTCCAATTTCTACCAATAAATAAATAAATCCATCCGAAAAAGTAGATTTCTGAGTAAAAGTAATTTTTACTAGCTGTTGGCTCATTTTAGAGTTAATAAAAAAGAGGTTTCTATGAAATTTAATACAACATGCCATCCTGTCTGCAGGGAAATGTGTTAAATGTTAATGTTAGAGTTAAATGCAATATTCCTATGTGAGCCTCAAAAAACAAAAAAATACTGGTTAAAACTGGTTATACATACAAGTATTCAACTGGACGTTACTTTTACAGCTCTAATGAGGGATCAATCGATTTGTGACAGCCTCTGCAGCAGAAACCATCAATGAGACGTACCACTTAAAATGGCCGCCGACGTTTGCCTACCAGCTCGGGCGAGCACGTGGGAACCTCAAGTGCTGTCAAAATTTTGTAAACAATCACGCACATTGTTATACATAATTCCATGAGTGTGTGTGGCGGGAGTACACTGCGGTAAAATGAAATGAGCTCACACGTATTCACGGATAGAAGCTCGTTTGTTACGGGTTTGGTCGCTACGAACCTGAACTTCTTTCAAAATTTCAGGGTGTCACGGGGGAAGACGTACGAAAGATGCACGTCTCATTCTGGTTTCTGCTCTGCAGTTGGCACACTTGGACGGGTCTGCCTTACTGCAATCAGCAGTCTTAGGCTAAGGCCACGCAAGCTGCAAAAAGCTGAGCGGCAAAAAGCTGAGTGGCAAAAAAAATTTAAAACACATGAAATCGTATGGCTGTGGCCACACAGTATCTGAGCGGCAAGCGGCGGTTTTGAGCGGCAGAGCGGCGTCGCTCAGCTTTCAATTGTGTTCTATTATGTTAGTGTATTGTTGAGCGGCAAAAAGCTATCATGTCCACACAGATTAATATTGAAAGTTTAATTTCCGAAGTGCAAAGCCGTCCTGCATTATGGCAGGATAGGATTAAGGAATTTAAAAACAAAAATATTACGGACAAACTGTGGAGTGAAGTGGGAGAAAAATGCAATTGTTCAGGTGGGTTTCATTCTATTTATTTTACTGTTATTTTTATTCAATTTACATATATTAATCTTGGTTTAATGTCGGAAATCCCATAAGTATTTTGTGAGCTCTGTTCTGATATTCAATGCTGTTTGACTGCTTCTATTGAAACGTGTACTTAATTCTTGGCTAACTGTAGTTTCAACAGTTTCGTCATTGTTCAGTTGCATTGTATTCTGGATGTAATCAAGATCACTATCGCCATCTCGCTCTCGTACGAAATTGTGTAATATGCAGGCACATTTAATTAAATTTATCGCAGTGCTCGGTTTTGTTTCGATATTTTTTTGCAGAAATCGCCATTTTGGGATGGATAAAATTCCAATTGCGCATTCAATGCATTTCCTTGCCGTTGAAAGTCGGGTATTGAAATGTTCTGTCTGCTTATTTAAATTTCTGCGTGGGTATGGTCTTAACAGATATGTTTTAAGTGGGTAAGCTTCGTCACCAATTAAAAAATTTGGAAGAATTAAATCTGATCCAGGCAACGCTTGTGAAAGAAGGACGTTAAATTTGTCAGCTTCGAGTAGTTTAAATAAAGTTGAGCCAGCAAAAGTTCCACCATCACTTTCTTTTCCCCTAGCGCCCACCTCAATAGTTATACATTTTTTGTCAGCATCGGCCACCGCTTGCAGTACGATCGAAAAGTAATGCAAGTAATTAAAATAGTGTGAGCCGGTATTTGTGGGACACTTAATTTGGCAGTGTTTTCCATCAATGCTACCAAAGCAGTTGGGCCATTTCCAACGCCTATAATAGCCATCTATTACTTTTTTAAGGTATTCGGGAGTTGGTTTTGGCATATATTCCTCGACAAGTTCTTCCCATATGACGACACATGTTTCTGAGATAATATTGCTGACTGTGCTTCTGCCCATACGAAAAGCGAAAGCTAGATCACGAAATCAATGTCCTGTAGCAAGGAACCTATAAATATTAAAATTTATATGTAAATAAAGAACAAAACTTTAATTTTTATATTTTTATACAGCTTCAATAGCGAAAGGTAAATGGAAGAATTTGAAGGACTCCTACAGAAAGAAGCTTCAAAAATTACCACCCACTAAATCGGGTGCCGAAGCAGTTTGTCTTAATATAAAATGGCCATTTTTTGAAATGATGTCATTTATAAAAGACACGATTGCTTTCGATCCCACTCAAGGCAATTTACTGGAGCCGGAGAATTACGAATTTGCTCATATTGTTGACGACTTATTAAGCGAGGAAACTTATTTTACTGATAGTCCAGCGGCCGGCACTCCTTGCTCAACCACTAATTCAGCTAGCTTCTTCACAAGCAAGAACCGAAAACGACCAAATATAGCGGACGTGGGCGAACAATTGCTTAACATAGAGAGAGAACGTCTCGATTTGTTAAAAGAAGACATAAATAGGACGAATGACAATGCAGACATGCAATTTTTCCTAAGCTTACTACCATTTATGGAAAAATTTAATGAAATTGAAAAACTCGAGCTTAGAGGAGAGTTTCAAAAAATTATCTTAAGCAAATTAAAAGCAAAAGAGCAATAAATCAAATATGTATATGTAAATGTGTTTTTTTTTTAACATACCTTAATGTTAAAACAAGCCTCTGTTCTGCAGAAATCGGTTTCCTTTCTTTTGTAATTCTAGAACGAACTTTGTCCAACAGCAAATCAAATGATTGTACATATTGACATACGTAGGTATTGCCTGAATCGGTCTTCGTGTTGTCGCAGATTATTATATAAATGATGAAATTCGCCATAACCGGATCTTTTTCTGTTTATTGGATGAACACCAAATCTTCTTTTTTTTAAACTTAAGATCATTCTGTAAATGTTATAAAATGTAATATGTAAATAAAGAAAGTCGTTTCTTGTAAAATATTGCGGCGACAGCACTCGTTAACGACATTTTCAGAACTAATCGCTAAGAATTGCCGCTCAGTGAGTTGCCGCTCAAAAAATTGCCGCTCAGTAAATAGCCACTTGCCGCTTAAGTTTGTCGCTCAGCTTTTTGCCGCTTGCCGCTCAGTGCGTGGCCTTAGCCTTATGCGGATCAGTTTTATGCAATATGTTTTAACGTGACAATTACGTTCCCCGAGACCAAATAATTGACAGTTGTGACACTGTGTGGGCTTTCCTTTAAATTTCTTGTGGTAATTTCAATTAATTTGGGTATGAAATATCGATCGACATCCCTTTTTCAGATCAGCCAAAACAGATCCAATTTCAAATGACACGATCTATTAATTTTTTTTATGTCAACACATTTTAAATTAAGTTTTAGTAGTTCATTTTTAAGTAACTATATCCATTTCCCCTAATCCGTAAAGAATTGTTTTAAACACACTAGCACTCTTCAGGTCGTGTGAAAAAAATTTACAGTTTTCCTGCTTTAATTTGCAGATAGCAGCATTATATGAACCAATGTATACACACACAATCTTAATACCAATGGAAATTTTTTTTATAAAGTAATCCTTAATATTTAAAGATCTAAATAAATAATGAACGTATTCACTATTTCGTTGCAATGGTTTTATTTGGGGATTATGAACTTTTTTAGAAGCCACTGCAGGCGCAATCATATCATCCATATCATCACTGTTACTATCACGATGACACTGTAATGGACTCCAGTAATTTGTTCTGAAGTCCTTTTTTACACCTTGCGTTTTCATGATACCACGAAACTGTTTACCCGAGGACAAACTCTTGTCCTCGACTACGGGCGATCTGTTAAGTTTCGCAATTTTGTCTATTTTGTTTTTTTTTACCATTTATTACTATAGCACTTTTGTATAAGTCAGCGAGAACACAACTTGCGTAGGCGAAAAGCTCCGGTTGACTCATCATCAAACCTAGAATTGTGAGTATTTGGTGCTTTTGCCAGGCACATGACAGTCTGGCAATAGATAGCTCTACTTAGTTATTATCGACCATTTCCGATGAGGGTTCACTAAATCACAGTTCGCCTCACAATTCTATTCCTATCGGCTCGTCATTATAATGTTTGATCCACTTTTAGTGTCCTATATTTGAAATACTGTATATTTGGCATATGTCAATAATTTAGCTTATTCTCTTCGATAAATAAAATGTTTTCTTCTTTCATTTTTAATACGTATACTATTTTTTTACTTGAGTTCACCCCATAAAAGAAGTTCATACCTTTATAATCTTGACACAATCTCCACCCAAATTTTACTCTTTCTGAAAGTTCACTCTTTATCAGTACGAATCTAGAACGCCTAGGCAATGGCGCAAAGTTTTTTTTTCATCATCCAACATCCTCAATCCGTCATTAAAGGCACAGCGATAGCGTCGGTGTCATTCAATGGACGACAACAGAGATGGAAAGTTCGCGAGTTCTCTTAATCAAGTCGTATTTTCATCACATCCAATCGCGATAGTTATTGTTATTGATACTGTTATACTCTATAAGACGTCGCCGACAATAAGGATATTACGTTATAATACAGCGGCTAATACGAGTGAAACTGGAGGCTGGAATCGATGATGCATTTCACCTCCATAGATTAGAATGTAGGCTTTTCTTTGGGCTCCTTTTACGTAAGGAATCGCTCCTACTTGATCCCCTTTTTACTTAGGTAGCACGACAGACTGAAGTAAATTAACCAGCTGAACACAGCTGCCTGTCTGCAGCACCTTAGATTTTGTCGTGCTTTGCTAGTCATTCCTCGGGGTTAAGGTCAAATGGTCTTCGAACCGGAGCAGTGGTGTCTATTCGCTCAATATAACCCCGCTATCTGGCACGTGGACGCCTAACTAAGTCGATGTAGCTGTACAGACCATGGAGTTCTTGGTTTTGTTTTCTTCTCACTCTCCATTGGATGCAGATTTTTTTTCTCGAAATTGCAAAGGACCTTCGAAAAAATTAAAGCTTCTGCGCCATGAACAAGGAATAAGATGATCGAGGTATTTTGGAGAACTACTTTGGTTTATGTATTTTAGCGAGTGTTCTATTTTATTTCGGAATGGTCTCTTGAGCCTTCAAAGTTATAGCTGCCAATACGTCGGTGTAGCAAGCTGTTCTTTGATGGCAACACATATTTATTATACAGAGTCATCCAATTTGTCGTTTATATTTAAAATCCCCGTTTTAATTCAAATCATTGAACTTAACTTCCCCTACGACCCGGTACTACCCCCGCCACCGAAGGTGGTTTCTGAACTCGTAGAGTACTTTGAAGTCAGAACGATTGGACTCATCATCTGTTGCGATACTAACGCTCAAAATACTGTTTGGGGCAGCAGCAAATGCAACCGGAGAGGAGACCATCTTTAAATTTCACTCTTTCGTCTGACTTTATCATCAACAATGTTGGCTTTCAACCAATCTTGGTGACTGCGAGACGACATGTCTAATAGGCATGTGAAGGCCATCACTAATTGAAGAGTCTTACCAGATGCTACGTTGTCAGACCACAGATATATCGAATTCCAATTGAATTGTGGGATCTCCTCCTCGCAGCCCAAGCGGAATCCGAGAACGACGGACTGGGTACGGTTCAGAAAAGTGCTTGAGAAATCCACTCAAGCCCTACCAAAACTCAGAACGAAGCAATTGGTGAAGGATGCCATTCATAACCTGAGTAGCGCCATCACCAACTATTCTGAACTTGTACATATGTATGTACAGTGAAAAAACCTCCCAGCAGGAAGTTGGTTCCCTGGTGGAACGCTAAGCTCCAATGTCTTCGCAGAGAAGTCAGAAGTCTACTGATTAGATCGCTTAAATCGAAATCGGAAAATGACCACGTATGGATTGAAGTAAAAGAAAAATGAGAAGCTTATTCGTAAATCGAAGAATAATTCCTACGCGACCAGCAAGTTGGTTACTATCCTCAAACGAGGAAAATCGACAAAGCTGAATGTACTCAGGAAATCTGATGGTACCTTCTCCGAGTCTAAAGCAGAAACTCTTAGTTTACTGTTTCAGACCCATTTCCCGGGAAATCAGACTGTCATCGGCTTTTTGCACACTCCCTCATTGGAAACTGCGACTGAAACGATGAAAACAACTCGGCGTAGCTGGTATGTTGCGTCAATAGTGGCAACTACTGAGGCCATTGAATTTGCTGTGGCATCTTTTGATATCTTCAAGTCGCCGGACACTGATGGAGCACACCCTGTTATGCTGCAAAAAGGTATTAGGCAGCTGCTTCCTACTCTGAAAAGAATTTTCACTGCTCGCCTGGCACTTGCCTACATACCTATTCCTTGGCGCGCGGTGAAAGTGATCTTTATTCCCAAAATAGGGAAAGAAGATCACTCACTTGCCAAGAGTTTTAGATCAATCAGTCTAACATCCTTCTTGCTGAAAAGCATAGGAAGATTAGTAGAGTTGCACGTGCGCAAAGTTGCCCTTCGAACGCATCCTCTCTCGGACATGCAACATGCTTATCAGCGCGGAAAATCCTGCGAGACTGCGCTTGTGTACATGACACTGATACAATAAAAAAATGTGTCTGCTTGGTAGAACAATGGAGCCAAGTATTTGCGGCTGTGTGCTCCAAACAATAGCAGAAGCCTCCAACAAAAAAAAAAAACCTCACACTACCAATCATCCAATTACTTTTTCTATTTTCCACGCGCACTATTTTCAGCCATACGGCAATACTGCTATACACACCACAAGTGTTATATTCGTTACAACTGTGCTATTTTCACATGGGTTCGAATCTGTGTGTAGTAATTTATCGCAAATCCAAACCGGAGTAGTTAAGCCACTTAATATAACAGTTTCTGTGTATTTACCATAGATTTTGCTAGATTTGCACCTCAAAATGTGATGCCATCGCTTTACGATAGGAACATTTTCTTTTTAACCGAAGTTCAATTCTTGACATTGAAATTTTCAAATCTTGAAAAAGATTTCAACATTTCAAAATGTTTGATTTCGACGTGGAAGGCAAGGGGCTTAATCCATGTCAAGCACAAGAAAAAGTGAAAAATAATTGGCCGTAACCCAACAAGGCATTTCCCATTGATTGAAAGCCTTGGTAATTGTTAAAAAGTAAGGAAATCGTCTGCCATAAGTGTTGGAATCGAGAGACATCGATCAACTTTTTTTATACCAACGAACTGCTACTCCAGAGGCAAGATAGGAAGAGTTTTCTGCATCGTATTTTGACTGGAGATGAAATGAAGAAATTGATCCATTATCACATAGAAAGGAAAACAAGTCGTGAGAAAGCTGCTGCGTATTCGATGAGACCACTTCAACGAATTGAGTTTTGTAACTAGAAGGCATCATCAGAAACATCACGGCCATACTACGATGATCTGCAGAGCTCGCCCATTTGCTGCTCAGGTCATTACAACCCACCTGGAAACACAGAAATAAAACATCCGAAAGTACAAGGTGGCGTAAAATTATTTAAAAGATGTTATAATTTTTACAAACGACATCGTACGTCAAGCATATTTAATATTTGTGAACTAGCCAGCTGCAGTATACAAACAAATAAACAATGGAAAACTATACCCTGCAAGAGCGTGGAATAATTGTGTCGGTAATTTTTTTCACCTATAATCGGTCGGTGGTGTTAATGCAGCGTCAATTTCGACTACTAGACTCAGGCTCGAACACGCTGGAAGCACAGGAGACCATGCAGGGCATGGCCGCCACCGTACTGGTCGGACGAGAATATGGTGGCTGTGGTGACCGATGTCGCTGAGAACGAAGAAACATCAACCAGACGACGAGTCACGCAATTGGGCATCACCAGACGGACCCTTCAACGACTTTTAGTGCAAGACTTACACATGTTCCCATACAAACAGTGCAAAGTGTAAACAGTGCATCAGTTAATGCCTGCTGACCGTCAGTCGCGTGTGAATTACTGTCAAGCCATACTTAATCTCAACAACAATGAGGACGATTTTGTGTCGAAAATCATCATGAGCGACGAAGCGCATTTCCACTTAAGCGGTTACGTCAATAAGCAAAATCTTCGTTTCTCGGACACTGAAAATCTACGTGTGATGCACGAAGAGTCGTTACATCAATTCAAAGCCGCCTGGTGTTCAGGCGGGACGAGTGATTGTATATTTTTTTGAGGACGCCATCGGCAATACGGTCACTGTTACTGGCGAACGCTTCAAGGCCATGATAAATGACTTTTTATTGCCGGAATTGGATGGGTGGAGCTTGATGAACATGTGGTTTCAGCAAGACGGTGCAACTAGACACACAGCACGAGCCACAATGGATATTGTGAAGAAAGCGTATCTTGGTCGGATATTCTCCCGTTTTGGCGATGTGGCAATACCAGCAAGGTCGGCCGATTTAAATATCCCAGTATTCTTTCTTTGGGGCTCCTTGAAGTCGTGGGTCAGAGAAGCCAAGAAGCCTCAGGTAATCGCAATCCTTAAGTATAATATTCATCAGGCATGCGAACAGTTATCACCGGAAATCTTGCGGAAAGTCATGAAAAATGCGATAAAACGGGTACAAATGTGCATCAACACTGGCGGCAGCCACTTAACGCATATCAGCTTTTAAACTTAACAGAAAAAATTGTAAAGGTCCAAATAATGACTTCCATCACTCAAATTAGTTTTTTTTTATTTACTGAAAAAGTAATTCAAAAATAAAATTGGATAATATTATGACCAAAATGTCGGTAACTTTCTGAAAAAAATCGGCAACACATAGAATTATTGTTGTGACTGACGGTAAGTATCCTTTGTCGCGATTGGTCTCGACGCTTCAAAAATAATGATTTTGATGTCGAAGATAAAGAATGCTCTAGCGAATCGAGCCATTACTTCACGAAGACTCATGTCAGACGCTTGCTGAATTTGCAAATGCATTTCAATTATATAGACAACGGTTTGATGTGTTTGAAAGAGTTAGTAATGATTTAGAAGGAAGGACATTGGGCGTTTCTTCACGTATGAACTGCTGACTCAGCGGCTGAAAGGCAAATCGGATAGTGACTGCTATACGAACAGAGATACCATCATTTTGCTACATGACAACAATCGGACATATGTGGCAAAATCGATGGAAACCTTTCATCAGACATTCCCCCTTCCGACTATTCCGAGTCTCAAAAATTCTTGGATAGCCCCATAAGCCGTATTGTTTTTTTCGACGTAAAATTCATATACTTGCAGAACGATGTGTGAAAGCAGGAGAGCAGTACTTTGAGTGACATAATTTTTATGACTTACTTTAAAAAATACATAACATAATAAATGTTGATTTTTTTGCTAATTGGTTTTTCATTGTTCTATTTTTGAAGGCTCACGCATGATTCGTAACAAAAGGCAAAATTATGCAAGCTCACTTGGCATTGCCATTTTATTGTAAAACTTATAATCCGACTTATAATCCGACTTATAATGCGTACAAATTATTGAATTTTATTATCAAAATTCATGCTCTGTGAAAAAAGTCTTTCACGCACTTCGACTATTTTGCAATCATCATAATCGACCTCCTAAGCAAGCAATTCGAGAAATAGCAATCAAATTTCGCACCAATTTCACGCTATTGAACATCAAGCTTCATTGGCTTGTATCTTTTCACAGACAACCATGAGAACAACGTTACCGTCAGTTGCCACCGCTATCGTTGAATGAATTGAGAAATGCGTTCGGTGAGCAATTTGTCTCTCTTTTGAACCGGCGAATTGGCCGGCTAGATCGTAAATTTTGACGACAGGTTTTAGCGTTGGAAGTAAGACATTACATGAATTATAAGCGCGATATCGCACAAGATGCTCGTAGAAATTACTCAAAATTTGACTCTCTGTATGAATCATTTAAAACAAAGTTGTGGCCACCATTTAATGATAAAATAATTACTAGAGAATAAATGGCATACATTGATTTATCAACTCAAATAAGAACTTTATACACTTTTGTAATTTTCCTGTGCCTTTTTCGTGAAAGTTAAAAACCAAACGCCTAAAAAATAACATATTATATTCACGAATTTTAATTTTCCAAGCTCAATAAAAAAAAAATCCAAAAATAATTATCAATAAAAAAGGGCCTCTCTGATCGCAGTATTTTCTCGCAGAAGTAGTTATAGTCATCTTGGTTGATAAGCTTGTTTTTTCATGATAAGAATTCATACAAAAGACAACCTCCCCAATCAATCAAAATACCCAAAACCAAAAATCGGAGCTGTTTCTTCAACAGTGTCAAAGAAAGGTTGTAATTTTTACAGGGAATTTCATTCAAAGAAAATGTATGTGTGGCTACGACTTTGTGGGTTACTTGGCTAATATATTTTGTTATCATTAATGGCAAACATTTTTGAGCCAAATTAAATAATAGAAAAATATTTTGTTACTTAATAAAATTGAAAGCTCTTACTGGATAACCAACAGCACCATAGCCATAAACTTTAATGGGATCTAGGCCTCTTCGTAGTTCAATGTAATTAGGTGATCGATGAACTTCGATGAATGATGACTATTTTAAGATGACTCCAACTAATCCGCTTCTTATAACCAGGATAGCCAATGGTGAGATTAAAAAATCTGCCGCCACACCTTTTAAATACTCGAACATCAATACTGCAAGGACCTCACAAAGTTGAGTTTAATTTTAAAGAAACACAAAACATATTTCTGGCTTAATTAATTTAATATCTAATATGCGCGTGTGCGTATATATTTTTTCGTCTATAAAATTTGTACTTAATTTCAACCTTATTTCTAAAACATCCTTAATCCTAAAATACAAAAGTAAACTTAGGGTAAATACTAATTTTAAGGTTGCATATTTGCTAAAATCCAGTCAATGAACGATGCCACTTTGGTGTAGACGCCGGGGAAGTTTGAAACGCCACATGCCCGTGGGCCAAAGGATACCAACCCCAGTAAGGTATATCTGAAGCTCTTATCTCTCGTCCCGTCGTCCATCAAAGGACCACCACTGTCACCTGAAGCACAAATTACTAGTATATTATGACACAGATCATGTATAACCCACCTTGACAAGCGTCCATGTTCTCCCGTCCCTGTACGCAAATCTGGGAGTCCTGAATGAAGATCGGCGTCCACGAATTGGCACTGAACTGCGCGTATGTGAGAGCGCATTGTGTTCGATTCACAATCGGCAATCGAACGTATTGCAAACTCGGCTTCCCTCTGCTCGTTATCGTCACCTCTAGCGGATTAGTTGTACCTGTTTTCAATTAAAAAACATAAATAAAAATAAAAAAAAACATTCGTTTTCAGTCAAGTCAGAATTTCGTTTATTTTATTTCAAATTGGAAAAACAAAAATTCTCACCAGCAATATTTGAACTCCATCCGGCTACAATAGCCAAACGGTCAGTTAGCTCCTCATCCAACAGAGCCAGATTATTGAAAGGCAAACAAATCGGCGTAAGGGGAACTACGAAACCCAAAGCGAAAAAACGAAAAAAGGAAGGAAAATAAAAAGTAAGTCAAGTTCGTTAATTTCTGTAGGCAGCATGTGTATTACAACCCGATCCATCCGGCTTGAAGATTCGAATTAATGCTATGTCATTGGCATATTTCGGTGAGTCATAGTTGGGATGAGCAATGATCCTTTCGATGGCATAGTCTTGTCGTATCTGACAGAGAATTGGATTTGCTTCACAGTCGTGTCGTCTCCTTCCGCGTACTTCCCCGATGCGAACGTGAGAACTAGTTATAAATGATATTGGAACGAATTAAGGTTATTGGACTGCTGCTTGCTGGTTTCACTTGATGGAATACTCACAGCTCTAGGTCGTCGACTAAATTCGTCACGCAGTGCGCGGCGGTGATGACGTATCGTTCACTTATCACCGATCCAGCACATCTGTAACTCAGTCTATTGGATGCTGAAATACAAAAAAAGCGATAATAGTTAGCGAAGTTCCTTGTAGTGTGGTAGTTCACTAGCTGAAAACTCCCTTAAAACGTCTATGACGAATCCGGGAATGGGTTATGGTTGACAAATAGTTTATTTAATATTTTTTTATGCATTCAAGACCTCCTCGTAATCGCTTTAAGATTAAAAATAGCACAAAACTTAAGACAAACGCCGTGACGGGTTTTTAAAACGTTAGAGGCCGAAGGCTATCGGAATGAGATAATAACAAAGCTTGCAAATTGATTTGTAGATTTTCGACCAAAAAATTGTTTTGTTTTAATTAAAAACATAAATCAATCGACAATCAATTTAACGCTAGCTAATTTCCGGTTAGAATCGAACAGGATCATATCGTACCCAAGGGCTATATACTGCTATTAACCAACAGACACACTGCAGACCACACGTATTGACTTCCTATCTATTCGTTCTCTGGTGGACAAAGGTATATTTTTATAGACAGTAATTATGGCTTCGAAAGGTAAAAAACTCGTATCCATTTTCGTAAAATACCTAAAGTTTAGAATGGAGCTTTGGTCTCAGCCCTGTACTGTAGACTGTACTCAAGACGAAAATGGGCGATTGGTAAAAGGTTTATTTCGTACTATTCGTGCTTTTTTCGGTCAAGATAATCGCCTTACTGAGTTCAGAATCCTTGTTTAAAAGAAACTATTTCGGCATCGTGTTAAGGTCTACATCAACTCACTCGGACAGCGGGCAGTATTATAAAACTAGCAGCCACCTTTATTCGCCGCCAAAGTCAACAATTGGGACTTACTTATGCTACCTTAGAGTGAATTTTAAAGATTGATCCAAATTAACAGCAGAATAGAAGCTTCTACCCCATCTACAACATCGCCAATTCAATTAAATGGACGTTGGTTCGCCAAGACAATTTGTCATCAAATTATATCTTTTCGGATGACACACGATTTTTTAATGCGAGGCTTGTTCAAAAAATAAGGGGACTTTTTTTGTTTTTCTCGATAAGCATTTATTCTGCCCACTTCAAAGTAATTCCCTTCAAATATAATAAACTTGCGCAGGTTCCAGTCCTCGAAGCACTTCTGACATGTGCTTTTTGATACAGCCTCTAGCTCTTTCAGCAGAATGGTCTTTATTTCCTCTACCGTGGCAAATCTTTGACTTTTCATCGATTTTTTGAATTTTGGAAAGACAAAATGTCGCAGGAAGCCAAGTTCGTTGAGTACGGTGACTCAGACATGACAACGGTATTGTTTTAGGCCAAAAACTGTGCAAAAAGGTTAGCAATTCAATGACCATAATTTATATCCCACAAATCCGGACGTTTCCTTCGTATTTTTTCACCCAAACGGCGGATAGCTTAGAGGTAATATTCCTTATTGACCGTACAACCTTCCTCCAAGAGATCATAACGAGACATTGTACGTATAAATACTTTCACATTTTACCGAACTGGGGATGCTTGGACTTGGCTCTTCACGTCATTCAATAGGTTATAAGCGATGCTCATGCGACGGTTCTTCTGTTCAAAATTTAACCATTTCGAATCAAATCCCGCTGATATACGTTTCATGTCCAAAATATCTGAAGAAATGTGCGATATACTAGGCAACGTCTCTGATAGTGACCCGACGATTCCCTATAACAATTTTCTTCACTGCTTCGATGTTTTCATCCGTTGTTGAGGTGTTGGACACCCCAGGGAGAGTATCGTCCTTAACATCTTCTCGGCCGTCTGTTAAGAGCTTGTACAACTTATTGATCGTCAAATGCAACAGCCTACACTCCAAGTACATTGGGGAATTATTTTTCCACAAAATTTTAGCAAACAATTGCCAAACACAAAAACACGCTTAACTTTTATACCTGTAAAAATCAGACAAGATACCCAAAATGGCTGACAATATCAACATATGTTAATAGACATGTATACCAACATAATAAAAACCATTCGAAAATCGAATGTACAATACTTAGCTCGCGAAATTCAAAAAGTCTCCTTATTTTTTGAACAAACCTTGTCCTGATCTGAGGAGCAGAAAACCCACACGATATTTACAAAAGAACATCCCAAAAAGTCTCTGTGGTAGCCCGTACCATCATTAGCCCGTACTTTTTCGAAAATGAGGCTCTGAAGGCAGTCACAATGAATAGAGAGCATTATCGCAACATGTTAGTTTCAATAAGATGGTACTACCGCTCATACAAGCCCCCAAATTATCAATTTAATGCATATGTAATTCGAAGATCGCATTGATTCGGTTTGAGGAAAAGTTGATTGGCATCTGAGGTGATGTGAATGGATAATGCCAATAACCCAACAGTATTCAGGACTTCGGACATAGCATGGAAGCTGAAATTGCGGCTATTGACTATTAATTTTTTATAAAGTCATCGATTATTTTGAGCTTCCCTGCAACAGAAGCCTAGGTCATATGAACGGTTGTATTCCAGTCACAGTTGCCATTCTCTGTGACTTCCATTAATCAATAATGATCAACACACAAGAAGTATTTGATTTAATAAAACTTCCACAGAAGCTGTTGGCTCACCCTATATTACATTCGGCAATATTAGATCTATAATGGAGTACATCGCTTTGATAATTCATGACTCACTTTAGAACTAACTGAAGGAAATATTTCGCATAGTTGATTTGTGAACTAGATAACTACAGTTTACAAACAGACAAGCAATGATGCGCTATACTCCGCAAGACCGTGGAATAATTGTGTTGATTTTTTTGACCAATAATCGGTCGGTGGCGTTAGCGCAGCCTGAATTTCGACGTCGATGTCGATTTCCTAATCGTGTCGCGTCAACTATGCAAACATTCCGGCTATTCAACTCGAACAGACTGGAACCACAGGAGACCATGAGGGGCATGGCCGTCACCGGAGAGGCCGTTCAGCCGAATGTCGCGACTGTGGCTGCTGATGTCACTGAGAACGAAGAAACATCAACCAGACGACGGGCCACACAATGGTGCATCACCATAAGGATCCTACAGCGAATTTTAGTGAAAAATTTACACATTTTCCCCGTAAAAAAAAGATTTCCATGACTCAATTTTTTTTTTAGTTAGTAAAAAAAGTAATTCAAAAACAAAATTGGATGATTAATTTTGCGCCACCTTGTATAACCAAGCATAACGATCCAGTAATAGAATGCACCTAGAAAATATATAAGAGGTACATTTCCCAACATAATGTGAATAAGACCACAAGATTAGAAAACGAGTTTCGTGTCTTACAAATGGCCACGGCACATGTTTGGGACTCTCTCAAATCTTAATGTCAAAAAACCTAAACCTTGAACTCGTCTGACTAGACTAGGTATCAACTTTCACCGACACCTCTTCTATTAGTATTTTCTTTGGATCATTCTTGATAACCATTGAATAAACACAACTTACAACGAAGTTAAGTTTTTTTTTAAAGGCCTGGTCGAAGATGTAGACGTCAAAAAGGCAAGCAAAAATCCAAACATTTTTAACAACTTCAATGCATTAACCTTCAGATCCTGTTATGGGACTTGAATATCAGGCACTATTTTTTAATGCATTAATGTCCGAGTAGCGAAAAGCATTGCTAGACCCTGCATCGCCATAGCCAAGATTCGATGTCGAGTAAAACCAATTATGCAATTTGGATAAAATGAAACAGAAGAAATAGTCCCCCGATTAGACGAGGCAAAGGAATTTTTCTACACCTTCTATCTTAAAACAGATTTTAGAGAGAATATCACCCTTATACGAGGTCTGTCAAATAAGTTCCCGGACAACATTTTTTGCGCGCTGTGTGGTAACACTGACGTGGTACCGAGTTACGTTCCATATTCCTACATCTGTCTATGTAGTTGTTGCATACGAAGTTTCAAGTGGATAGGTTGCGTTCTCGAATTTTAGTGAATTATTTATCGAAGTGAGTAAAGTGAGGCATGCCGAAATGGAAATCGATGAAAAAATTGAACAACGAGTCGTGATTAAATTTCTTCGATTGCCGAGGGTTGATACTCTTGGAGTGGATGCCGACAGGTTCGACAATAACTGGGGAGGCCTATAAGGAGACAATGAGGCGGTAACGAGAGCGGATACGTAAGAAAAGACCCGATTTGTGGAAAGAGAACTCCTGGATTCTTCACCACGACAACGCACCAGCACATCGGTCATTCACTGTGAGCAATTTTTTGGCACGAAATCGTACAACTGTGCTCGAACACCCACCCTATTCCCCAGATCTCGCACCCTGCGACTTTTTCTTATTCGACAAGATCAAGGATTCCATGAGAGGGACCCATTTGGGCAGTGCAGAGGACATAAAAAGCGAATCGGCGCGGCTGTTAAAGGCAATTCCAGAAGCCGAGTGGGCCAGGTGTTTCGAGAGCTGGAAAAATCGAATGAGCCGGTGCATTGCTGCACAAGGGGACTACTTTGAAAGGGATCGTTGTTATAGAGCCTATTTTGTAAAATAAAAATTTTTATAGCGGTTGTCCGGGAACTTATTTGACATACCTCGTATCATGGGCAGTGAATTGAAGAAACGGAAATAGAGAAGACACAGATGAGCATTGCTCATAAAAACTTGTAAGCCATACTAAGAAAGAAGACCTGAACTTCCACATTCGAGTGATTCGATTAAAGAAGTCTCCGAAATTTACAGTATTATTGTGGATTACATGCAAGACGAGTACTGCGAGAAAAAAAAATTGAAGAGAAGAAATAAAACTGGCCCGTTTGTCAAAATATTTTTTTCTATAGAAATAAGAATAAACCAAAGAGAGGAAGGAAACATTCTGCAATATTCCAACGAATCAATCTATCTTGTAATTTTGGCTTGTCTTGTTAGTCTTATTGTGCAGTCTTAAATTTTGGGTGTACAAGCCCTGCTGAGGCAAAAATCTGCTTCATATTTCCCATTTGGTGAGAGAAAAATATTTCTTGCATTTAAGGTTCTCACTAAAGAAGCTTACTCGGGATGGAAAGGGTGGAAGGATATTTTTACTGCATTTAATGATGCGGAATTTATTAGCAACGACATACGCTGGCTTTCAAGTTCCACTACAGGGTCGTGAGTCAAAGAACCCAGAAATCAGGAAGTACTGTCGTCACCAAATGAAATTTTTTTTGAAAGTTACTTTCAAGACAAGAGATCACTTATGAAAATGTGAAAGAGTATTGGAGGCAATACGAAGCCCTGAGGAACACCGGCGTTCATTTGGTGAATATCAAACTTGAATCAGTCTTATACAATTTGTGTTGAGCAATTCTAAGCCATTGAGAAGGAGATGTGTCAATTCCACGTATGCTAAGCAATGTAAAGTGCTTTCGAAATTTCAAGGACAACACTTCTGCTTTAAACCAGTTCAATGAGCGAATGGTAAGATATTTTTGAAATTCTGTATTCAAAGACACATCATTATTGGGCGATGAATCATTAAGCTTATCTAGGATTTTGTCTACTTTGCTTCCACAATCGCAAGATGCAACGATATCAGAATGAACTTGAAGTAATAACATTATTCTGCCCACCTGGGATCTGCCAAGCCACGGAAGTTGTATTTTGTAGTGATTCTTCTTATAGAGATATTGACAAGGCCCCGCTCGACTTTTCTTTGTCAAAGAAGACAAGTACGGATATATACCGCCATTGGCTTGTCCGTGACTACGCAAAAAATTCAAGGGTAGAATACTTACAAGTTATTCTACTCGTACAAGAAAATTACTAAAAAAATGCATTTCTGAAATGCCTGTGAGCAGATTTCTACAGAAGTGATAGGTTCGAATCCCACAATAACCGAAACATTGAAATGATATTTTGCGATGTTTTTTTTCCCGGTCATCCTTATACCTTAACAAGTTCTATAATATAGGTCAAGCAAGGACTGGTATCAAATCCGCGCTCTAGTTCTAATTGAACCTAAGTTTAACCTTAAAAGCGAATAATCTTAGATCTTTATGCATGAATGTGAGAATTCCCTTACGCTAGTGCGGCTAATGCGGCTTGATTTAAATCGATACAGATCGAGTTGACGTTCTCGGACTCAGTCTCTATATTATTCACTAGAGAAACAGGAGAACAACTTACATCATTAACTAGCACGACAACATCTAGAACTCTTTCACAAGCTTGTGAACAGCGAGAGCGTTTGTCGCACTTTTTTTCCACCGAAGTTTCTTTTCAAATTTCGAACAATTCGAAAATAAGTTGTTAGTTCCATTAGGTTGAACGAATAGCTAGCTCCGGTATGGAATGACCACATTTAGATTGGAGCACAAAAGCAGAAGGAAATCTTATCACCTATGCACTGCAGCACAGAGCTAGAAATAGTGCACTCCTTCGCTCAGACCATTCATTTAGATCATACGGTCACATGTCCATCCTGAAACAACTTTCTGAGCTGGATATGCGTACCACAGTTTCGGACGCATAGCTTGGGCAAGCGGCGATCCCAGATGGTGCACAGATGGCTCCAAGATGGCGCTGGCGATGGGATCTTTGTACCAAATCGGAAAATTTGGAAGGCTCTGGAAATGAGTACTAGTATCTTCTAGGCCGACTTGACTAAGAAAGTAGAGGAACTTCTCGTCTAATCGGCCAGCAAGCACAATAGATCTACATTGGTGGCAGTAATTTTGGATATGAGTTATAAAACAGGCATCAAACCATCAAATAGCCAAGAAAACTACTACCCGGTCCTCAGCTAACCTAAGTTGGTTTTGCGATACAAGATTATTTTTATTTCTTCGATGAGGGCCAAGAAAAGACAAAGAAATTCGACATGAAGCTGAAAGCTGAAATAGGATTTTAGGAGATTAAAATAGAAATGTTGCCACATCCAAAACTGGCTGATTCTGCTATAAGTGCCCTGCTTGCAATAAGAAAGAAATAAACTAACCGAGCATCTGAGAGTTATCCTAGATCGTTAGCTACTTAGTCAAAACACGTCGAGTTAAAAACGACTAAAATATTTTTGGCTGTCTGTCAATATAAGTGCGCTTTTGGCAACACTCGGTGCATATCAGCCGGAAAGGGTATCTGAATCTACATGGTAAATAGAAGGACCTATCATCTCATGTGCATTATTTGTTTGATGGACCAGGTCACCGTGCAAGCCCATTATAATCTTTCTTGCCAAGATGCAAAGAATAATATGTCTTGGCTTAACAGGGGCACACCTGGCTCTGCCCTGGATGCCATGTAATCTGAAAGCCATATCTTGTCTCAAAAGAGGAGACTTTTAGTACACGCGGATTATCGTAGGACCATGAAAATGCAATCTGTCTCTGGCCATCCAGTTGCACTGCAATTACATAATCAGCTTCCCGTCAGGACTGGCTCCGGCGCAATACTGAAACCGGGAAAACATATTTTTGTGAAGCACGAAAACATTCAATTTGCATTTTTCATTATGGAAGTAAGGGTATGTATTTCTAACTGAGATGTTCGAAGTCCAACTTATTATACTCATGCCGCGAAAGCCAAGGCACACTCAAAGCCGTACTTAACCTAGTCACAACTTCCAAAATTGTGCGTGAATTCACACTCTCTCTATAAAAAGCCAGAAGGCTAAGTCTTATTCCAAGTCATGCCAAAAACCTTCTTTAGTAACATTATTCTATCAACTTATTCATAATCTAATTCATTTCAAATTGAATGTGCAAGTGACCTAGAAAGCGGTTATTCTGCAATTCTTCTATAAATCAATTTGCCACTTTCACAACACTACCCCTCCACAAACGTCTAAACGAAAAACCAATCAATCGCATTGTATAACGCGCTCAGCTCATCTCGAAATCGGAACAAAGCCAAATGTGGAGCAAGCAGCTCCAGTATACCTACCTAGCTAAATCCCTCACACAATTCAGCTATAAATTAATTTTTCTTTTTTCTTTCTTGCAGAGTAAAACATTTTTAAAACTGCAGGCAACAACTAAATCGTGATGCCAGAGTGTACACCATGCATGCCACGCTGTCGCTCAGCTACATCAAATACCTCGCTCAAAGCAAGTTCGTCCAAGGCATCTACATGTCGGCCCACACCCAAACACTCGTCATTCACGTTAAAAGACGTCTCAAGCCACTTTGAAGGGCTGTGTCATATGAATGATACGACAAAGTTGACGTTGCAGAACGCGCTGTTATTTGTGATGAGCGTGCTAATGATACGCAAGATGAAATATGTACTTGACAGTTTGAATGCCGTGTAAACGAAGCCATTAAAAAAAATTGATTTTTAACCGATTGACTACTTACTTTTGTTGCGATAGCCAACTCGTGCAATCCATGGGAACTGCCCCGGACCGCTGTTGCGACCTCCGACGATACGTGTGTTCACCGAGACGCCGCAATATCCGGAATTAGGAAACTCTTGATTGCTGTCTACACCTTCGTTAGGGCTGGTCACGGAATGCTCTGTGGTGGTCGAGGGTCTAGTGCTCTCCGAATGTGCGAATTTAAATCCACTTGGCGGCGGATAGCCATAAATGGCATCGAAGCTATTGTACTCACTAGGGTCATAAGGTTTCGCATGTTTATGCTTGGAGCTGAGGTCGACATCGTCCTCCAAGCCGTCGAAGAAGACCGGCGGGCAGTTTTTTTTAGTGTGCGGGTCTTCAAAGTCCACAAGATTAACCTCGTAGCTGTCAAGCCCTTCGAAGTTGTAATTAATCTTACGAGCGATTTTCTTCGCGTTTTTCTTTGGGTAGTTGTGCTGATGGCGGTTATTGAAAAGTTTGTCTGTATCCCACACCCATGGCTGGTCTTCGACGATTTCGATGGAGTAGGCTTCGTCAGATGAGTTGGGTTGGGTGGGACAACAGACCAGTGGCTGGCCATCGACAAAGCCGCAGGTGGATTTTCGGATTTTTTCAAACAGGTAAGTTCTGTCGGAGTTAGAAGCCTTTACCGCCAGGCCTACCATATTCTTGCAGTCTTTGAATTTAACGCACTTGCAGTCACGTTTGAAGTAATAGTTGGCGTCGGGATTTGATTTATCCAAATTTGATGAGCCAAAGTCAGGAATAGCTGATAGAGCTGGAAAGACAAAAAATAAATAAAAGCTGAATAAAGTTATTGATGAAAACTATTTAGAGAAGAATAGGGGTAAACCATGGATATACATATATAATCTAGCCTTAAATATAAAATTTGTCATAGGCTTGTTCGAAACTTGATGAAAGTCGGCATCACGTGGAGAAGGGAACAGTGATTACGTGAGAGGATTCCTTATAATGGGAGATGACTGAAGAATAAGCTCCAACAAGGAAGCCTTAACAGGCTTTTGATCTAAAGGCGCAATTATTTTGTAGATTAATTAATTGTAAACGTCACGATTGAATTATTTGAATTTCTTATATAGGACAGAACATTAGTGGCGTTGGATTTAGGGCGCAACAACTGCATTGGCAAGAAAGATATTAGAGAGTTTTGCATGAAAAAATATTTTATCCAAGGTTTAGAGCGAACTTTTCTGTTAGCTTTAAAAAATATGCTGATTGTCATCGGATCGCTAAGGTTGTACAAAGTAGCCCAACTTGTATCACCACATTGGAAGATGCTATAACTTTTGAAAACAGCGGCACCTTTTAGTGGTATTTTGATAGTTGTGAAGTAATCTCCGCTGAATATAGGTCAACAACCCTCAAACCGCTTATCTTCCTGAGGTCATAAAATACTCGTAACAATATATTCGTCAGTTATTCCAGGGCACACTTCTCAACCGTTCCATTTCAACTGCCAAAGGTTATAGCTGCTCGCCTAAAAGAGCCTGCAACTATACATGACAGAAGACCTCGTAATGGTATTTCCGTCGAGAATATCGTTATTGTGGCTAAAGATGTCGCGGATGAGTCGTCAACGTCGACCAAATGACGTGCCACGCAGTTATTTATTATACTTTCGTTTCTTCACCGCATTTTGGTGCTTTTTAATACTATGACTTCTATTCAACAAGATCAAGAAAGGAAAAATGTTCCCGCGTCGATGTTTGACAATCGAATGAACTAAACGTTCACCGACCGCCCTGAAGTTGTCTGCGATAGTCGATCATCCAGTTCAAAATCCAGTATAATATTGCGTCACAGTCAGTCAAACCAAATACTAATAGCTTATAGCAGAAGACAGCCCATCTGTTTCTTCCTGCAGATTTTCAGTCATAATTCATCATAAGCCCTCAGGCTCATTTCCGTTCTAAATGTATAGGTTCACAAACAAAATGCACACTTCTGGGACATTGATAATCTATCTAATCTTAAGATGATTAAATCCAGGCAGAGCCTCTGCTCGGTGCGTCATTTACGTGTTAGATGTCATTGGTCCTCATTACGGCATGGATGTCACGTGGGTAAAACAGTTATAAGTGAGCCATACAGAACCATGGAAATGTTTTTTTTTTGCCGCGAGTTGATGAATTGGGACTGAAGAACATGTGGAGCAGATGGTGGTGGATACAACTTCTTACACTTGCTACAAAAAGTTATGAAGAGTGTTTTTTAGAAGTTTGATTTTTAAACTGACAAGACTGTTTCTACAGATTGTCAATTAAACAGTTAAAAGTTAATCGTCCATCTGAGCAAGTTATTCGGAACACAATGAATCGTTTCCACACCACGTACACTCTAGTGGATAATTTGCACCCCCAAAGACGACAAACAATACGAAGACAAGAAGTTATTGCCATTGTGGGCGCAGTATTGAGGAAAATTGCCAAATTTGGAGTGGAGAAAACCCAAAAGCTCTCATCGAGACGTCCTTACAACCATTAAACGTCACCGTTTGATGTGTTTTATGAGCTGGTGGAATCATCGGCCAACATTTCTTCAAGGATGATGCCGGCCAGAATGTTACCGTCAATGGAGAGCACTACAGAAACATGATTACTGAGTTAATCGTTCCACAGTTGAATGGCATTGACGTGACAGAGCTTTGGTTTCAACAATATAGCGCATCATGCCACACGGTGCGCGACACCATAAATTTATTGCGGGAAACATTTGCTAAACGCATAATTTCGCGTAATGTACCTGTGAAATGGCATCCACGATCCTATGATTTGGACTTCACGATTGCGCCTCATTCGAGCTAGCAATGGCACACGCATGGCCAACGTCATATTTAAACACTAATGGCATAAAATTATCTATTAAATAAAGCTAATATTATAGACACAAATAATAGTTTTAGGTTCTTTATTTGATATTAAATTTGTATATTTCTAAAAAAAACACCCTTTATCATTTTTTTTTCTCAAGAACGTAGTACGAAATATTGAAGGAACACACTCACAACAGGGAGACTTGGCAAAGGGTTGTTAACGAGACTCTGAAACTCAGAGTTCCAAATGACCAGTAATAATAATAATTCTATTCCCAGCCCCATTTTCGAAGAAAAATGGTCCAATGATGCCGCCACTCCACAATAGGCACCAAATTGTCACTCTATGTAGGGACAAAAACATGCGCTTTCCATCTTAGCCGCCGAGATGAAAATGCGCCTCGTCAGAAAAGATGATTTTTCGGCCAAAATCGTTGGCCAATTCAAGCTGCTCTAAGGCCCAAATTGAGAAGCGATAACGAAGCGCGCCTTCAATTGCTGAGTTAATTGGACCTTGTAGGCGAATAATCCGAGATTTTTGTGCAGAATTCTCCTCAGGCTAGTGCGTGAAATGTTAAACTGTTGAGATTGATGGCGAGTTGATGTTCGTCAATTAAGTCTCATACTCTCGTGCTCATACATTCTCATTTGTGCGTACTGTACGACAACGGGGACCATGAGTGTTGTCCCCTACCATACCAGTTTCACGAACTTTTTGCACAAACTTGCGTACAGCAGTCGCGGTGGGTGTTTATTTTCAGCCAAAACTCATTTTAAAAATACACACTGTGTGGGCTATACAGCACTCACTTTGGAAATAAGTTTTCAATATTTCTCAACGTTGTTCAAGCGTAAAGCGACGCATTCCGGTCTGCGGAGGTATGATAATGACTTTCTGTCAAAATTTCGAGAGGGAAACAGCTGTCAGTGTCAAAAAAACCTATGATTAAAAAAAAAAAAAATTAAAAAATGGCCCACCCTGTAGATGGAGCTATTGATTCCAAACAGAAACGAAAAGGAATAAACATTCCTCATAATCGAGGAGGTGTATGCAGGTGAATTCACTGATATTCCTGCCGTTTTGGGGTGCACGTGGTGTTTTGTCATCGTTATTATCGAATACGTACGATTCGATGTGCAGAAACACAGTGAGGGAACTTCTATCGTAGAATTGGCAACGTCATTTTGATCAACTACGGTGCTACTTACTACTTTATTTGCTTCAATATTGTTGATAATTGCACCCGTCGTTGCAGGTCGTTGATGCAATATTTTTGTAACGTCTTTATATACTGAACGAATGAGTTCTACTACCGCCAATTTTCAACAACTTGGCAGAAAATCTTGGGCCATAGAAGGGATCGTTTAAGTAAAGCATTTAACTCGTCGGCTATGGTACCACAAAAAAAAACTGTGATTTTACCCATAACCCGTCGGTTTCCGCAATGTTATTTTCTGACAGCTGATATTTCTCCCATAACTCAAGTGGATTCGAGAGTCCACCGAATACCATCATACTCGTAAGAGCGAACAAATGTCTCATGCGACTGGGTCTGTTTTTCGACGTTGGTGTGCTCGTTTGCCCCAGTTATGATCACAGTCAAGTACGAGTAGATGACATGTCTTGCATTGAGCGTGAAACGTGGAAATTACGTCACCGACTATCTTTTAAAACACAGCGGTTGTCCAGATAAAGGCATCAAATTAACTCAAGAACGGAAGCCTATTGATCATTTCAAGCGCCAAAACTTCTCCGATTTGGCATTGTTTGAAGAAAATCGTAAATTTCGGGGGAATTTTGCCAGTACCCCGCCGAGGAGAGAAGCCGCGAAATGAATATTCGAGATCCAAACTCGCTCATCACGCGTCGGCGGCCGACACAGTACCCACTGCACCACGGCGCCCCCAATTACCGCGTCAAATTACCGACAAATTAATTTTGTCCATAATTAATTAGACTTGATATACTCGTAAGTTAAATAATTGATCTATTCAAACGATAGTTCCTAATCGTGTGATCTCGAGAAATGGTCATCGTCGAATATCACATTGTTCATCTGTTTTAACGCCGTTGGATTTCTTTTTACTGTTTTGGATTTTTATGCCAACAAACCGACAGAGTTAGAGGAGCTCAATAACAATAGTGACCGTGAAATTGATAATATTTTCTCCTATATGAGTGATGAGTAATTGGCTCTAAAGAATCGATCTCTACAAACGTGCTCGCGGTGATCATATGAGCGAGACACGATTTCTCATAAAAACTTAACATGCGTACTATAGGTGGAATCAATTTCAAGCTGATATTTTCATTGTCCTATGTTTTACTTAAGTACAAAATTGTTTTGTCCTTACTGAAAAATTCCGTGTACAGCCTCTTATCACAAACTCTTATATCCAGCTCTCATTCAATGCATTAACCTGATAAACAGCATCTCAATAATTTTCCTAAAAACTTCATTTAGCTATTTCAAATTAAATAATCATTGAATCGCGACTTTAAATTTTGTTAATAATATTCGTATGCGAGAGTTGACTGACTGACTAGTATGACTGACCTTTTGAGTATGAAATATGTCGCCTCACCACTATTTTCGGTAAATCTGAATTCTATCTAAAACAGGTCGCTGAAAACACGAGATTCTGAACTTCAAGGGACCGAAAAACCCCCGAAAAAAAATGTCAAGGCCGCATGAATAATATTTAGCGAAAATATCCCCCGAAAATGGTTAGATTTTCAAAGATCAATTCATGAGTTTTGCACCACGATTATGCACTCTTGTACAGGCCATTCTTGTATTGTGCAAGAATTGTAGTGTTTTGCTGCCCAAAAAAGCACATCTCAAAGAACGCGGAAAAACGATTCCAAGTGAGGACGACCGTATCAAATTTCTCCTAAGTCAAGGATCTTTGAAAAGAGCTGTGGCAATTGAGTACGAATTAGGAGCAGACATTCAACTCAGACAGGAAAAGACGACTGAAGATGAAGAGGTGAAAGGCCAACAAAGAGACAAAATTAATTCAAGAAATCGCACCTAAATTCGGAATGCACACTTGATGGGAAGAAGGGGCGTAGAATTCTGTGGTTTTATGAAGTAGTGAGGAGTTGGTTGCCACGGCATGAATGCATTTCTAAGGTTACCCATTACATTACATTTGTTTTTCTTAGCTCGATATTTAAGCCAAAAAATCAAAAATCAATGCAACCACAATGAATTTGCAGACTTTCTTTGGTATGTCACACAAACACAGCTGAAGATTCTATTCCACTGTCCATAACTGCATATTTCTAGTTCTAAGTTGTTTTTTTGCTGTACATCTTATCTCAATTTTTCATGCTAAGAAGAACGGAAGCAATGTGCTCATACGTAAATATGGTATGCCCAGTCACCGTTAAGGAGCTTTGGCCGCGAATGGAAGATTACCCAAGTAAGTCTGGTAACGTCTGCCTCATAACTCACACCTCGCCTACTATACATTTTAACGAAAGTGAATCACCCGCCAGACCGGTAACCACTCACGGTCATAATCTTATTCATTGTCACCACACACTGCGGAAGAAGTGTTGCTTCGGGATTTGTGTGACTTTGCCGACCGGCTATGGCACACGGAACAATAACAATCGGTTCTTGTCATCAAATGAAGCTTGAGGTAAAACCAGATCACCAGTTAAGCTCGGTTCTTTATTTATTTTTTGTTTAACTTTCTAAAACTATGCGAAACGGAAGTTAATACGATTAAGTTCGTTCGTCTGGTGGACGTACATTGTTCATACAGCACGACCTTGGCCTAAAGAATTTCAGAAAATCGTGCGCCTCCGTTCCGGGAAAAAGTCGATCTTTTCTGATGAAGGAATTAGTCGGTAGGTTTATGTTAGAAGCTTATTTTAACGACTGCTTTTAATTGGTAATAAACTTTGGAAAATCATTGGAGGGTGTGGTGGAAGGAATACTATTCTAGGAGTTCTTAGTCGAGTCGTTTATATGATTTATATTGGCAATCAATTTGAACGCTTTATTTATATTTAGACAATTAGAGTGGGACAGTTAGAGGCAGTTAACAGTGATTCTATGGATAGAAGCAGAGTTGAATAAAATTTATTGCTGAGATACAGCAATGCGATAGTCTACTATATAACTCGTTTTTAAATTTATGTAGATCTCTAGGCAAAGGTAATTTTAATCATTCAGTACACACATTGAGTTTAGACCATAATAAAGAATGGTCGGCAAGCCTGGGAGCAGTCCTACAAAGACTTGATTGCATAAAATTAAGCATCAATGCTCATGTCGATATTTATTTTCGAAAGATATGCTGCTATTTTAATAGGTATGTGGGTTATCGAATCAAGATCAAACTTATATTAAATGAGACAAGGACAAACAGAAAAAGCACTCATAATAGCAATTAACAGAAAGCCAATCTCAGATACAAAAGCAGGTATAGATTAGATTATTATAAAAATATCACAATTTGCGGAAAAAAATGTTGCATTTCTCTCCTAATATAAAATGACACCTTTTACTAGATGACCTTTTATATAGGAAAAGCTAGATGGCAATGAGCCACTTTTTTTTTAAAAAGAGATTCAAATGATCATAGTAAAGGCATCAACTAAAATGTGCCTTCCACCTAGATTCGTTTCATTCACCTCGTGGTTAATTGTTTCTCTCAAATAAACTAAAGTTAACAGAAGAAGTCAGAAGATTCGTCAACCTAGCCGCTTGGCTGACCAACAATACGCCTATCAAATTCGAAAAAAAAACTCATGAGGCTAGAGTGGCTTTATCCCTTATATAATCTGAAGTCCTAACTCATATTTTATTTTTGAAGATCTCTCTAAAATGATCAATCGGAATAGCTTCTCGAAAAGGTAGGAAGGTAAAAGCCTGTCCAAATAGCCATTCGAAATTGGAGGAGAGAAGCTCCGGTTTTGCAGTCGTGGCCAAGAGAGCTTTCCATTTCTTAAACTAAAGGTTTGATTTAATTTTTATTAATTTTCAATTAATTTAATTTTCGTGGGGGCAAACACCCCCATTTATTGAGCTTGATTCAAGCTAACATTCATCTTACTTAATCTAACCTAATCTTACTTAGAAACTAAGAAGAACGGAGCAGGGAACCGGAATTAAGAAAACGGGTTTTTGAGCAAGGAGTGCTGAGATTGAAATTGAAGTAAGGATTCGAATTAACACTTCCCGGCATACGAGAAATGGGCTCATTGGAGCCGTGGCAGTACGGGAGGTGGATAGTTAGAAAATATGGGGATTTCATATATTGCGAGGGTTAGTGTTGATAGGGACAGGGTTGTAGAGGGTCGCGCAGTCAATGGTACCTGAAAGGAGGCGATGGATGAAAAGAATGTCAGATACAGTTCTTCTTTCTTCCAACGTGTTCATGTTGGTTAGTTTAAGACGGTCTTGGTAGGGTGGTAAGAACAAAGAATTGTTCCAAGGGAGACTTCGAAGTGCAAAACGTAGGAACCGTCGTTGAATGCTTCCGATTCTCGAAATGTGGTTTGCTAGTAAGTTAATCTATGCCCAGGCCTATGCGGATGATGTTGCTGTTCTCTCTGTCGGCTCATGTTTAGCGGCTGTGCAGGCGGCGCTAGATGTGATCGAAGACTGGTGCACGAATCTTAAGATTGATGTCGTTCTCTTCACGAGAAGGAGGAAAAATACTGGCATTACTCAGCTGGTGCTAAAAGGCATTGCCATCCCGATATCCAAGGAAGCTAAGTACCTGGGAATCGTCCTAGATAGCAAGCATCTTTGGTTAAAGCATGTTGAGTCCAAAACCACCAAAGCGTTGTCAGCTTTTTGGCAATGCAAAGATGCCTTTGGCAAAACATGGGGCTTATCGCCGAAAAAGGTCCTTTGGATCTATACGGCAATGATAAGACCGATAATCTCATATGCATCGGTTGTTTGGTGAAACAGGCTAACATGCCTGCGCTGTGGCTTCTCTCACCAAACTCTAGGGAGCGGTCTGTCTCAGCTGCACGGGGGCTTTTCCCAGCACACCGGGAGCTGCCCTAGATGCTATGATGAATCTTCAACCCCTTAACATATATATTAGAGGGTGCGCACTGAAAGCCATGACTCGCCTAAAGAGAAAAGGTCTTTGGTAAACCCGCATTGGAGTGTAAGTGCTCTTGCGCGAAAAATATCCTACGACCCCTATCTCATGAATATGCCTTCTGACGCAATGATACCTGCCATCCTACTGCGCTGTAATTTCACAGTCACATTTCCATGGCGTCAGGACTGGCTTTGGCCAGACACTGAACCTGGAATGGTCTGTCTTCGCATTTTCACAGATGGCTCCAGGACTGGCCAGGGATCCGGCGCTAGAGTTTTCTTTGAGCGCGAAAATATCCAACTGCACTTCTCGTTAGGAAAATATGCGTCCGTCTTTCAATCCGAGATTTACGCAATCCTAATGGCAATGCATTATGTTGTGAAACACAGGTGGAAGGGAAAAAGCATATGCGTCTGCAGCGACAGCCAAGCTGCACTCAAAGCTGTGTCCAACCCTTTAACCAGCTCGAAATTAGTGCATGAAGTCAAGACCTTTTTGAACAAAGTGAGAAGACTAAATTCACTTAGGCTTGTATGGGCCCGAGGTCACTCTGGCATCCCAGGAAACGAGATCTCCGATGAACTCGCTAGAAAGGGCTCAGAGGAGAGTTTCTCAGGACCTGAACCCGCCTTAGGTCTACTTGCTTCCAAGGTAAAATCTGACATCAATGACTGGATCTTTAATGCACACAGTCGTAGATGGAGGGAATATCCAAGATGCAGGATGACTAAGCGCTTACGCCCTAATGTCTGCAAGAAGTCCGCAACATTTTTCTTATCCTTAAGGAGATGTGATTGCAGGAGTCTTATGGGCGTCATTAAGGGACAGCCTTCGCTCGCGCACGGTGGCGCACCCTTGGGGCCGACGTGGTGGGTGCTGAATCTCTTAGCTCTACATCACTGAAGTCCCTCCTCACTCTTCTCCGGACAAGGGAGTGAGTAGACAAAGTGTCTGTCTGGTAGTACAATACAATGGATCAGTATTTGTGTCTGAGTGCTCCAACAGATAGTAGAAGCCTCCAACAAAAAAACAAAAAACAAAAAAGGGGACCACACTTGAGAGGCGTATTCAAGAAGGGGCCGGACAAAGGTTATGTAAAGAGATTGGGTGACGTAGGGGTTGGACAATGCTTTAGACTATCGCTTCACGAAAATTTAGCTCCTGGTCAGATAATATTGCGGATAACCCGAACGGTGGAGATGGGCTGATTATTGCAGAAGTAGAGACGAAGAGGAGGTTTGATTCGTTTACGTGAAAAAGTGGTTGATTGGCATTTGGAAATGTTAAGCTCCAACCAATTTTTGGAGCACCAGGTGGAAAAGCTATCAAGATCTGATGATGGGTGATGACTGGAGGAAATGGTTTTGAAGAACTTGGCGTATAGTGAAATGTGGGATTGTTTAATCATCATTTCAATATCGTTTATGGTAAGAACGAAAAGAAGTGGACCTAAGTGGCAGCCTTGGGGGACGCCGGAGGAAGTTCAGACAGGGTTAGAAAAGGCAGATCCGAAACGAACACTATAATAGCGATTTCCCAAGTATGGAGATATCCACTTCAAAGAAAAATGGGATTAAAGCCAATGGAAGACAATTTGAAGACTATTAATCGGTGGGAGATTTTATCATAAGCTTTGCTGAAATCAGTTGAAATAACGTCCACTTCCTTACCGATCTCTACGGCCGGGAAGGTAAAGGACGCGAATTCAACAAGGTTTGTGGAAATCGTGTTTTCTAGGAGAGATTAAAGACTCGTAGCGAAAACTTAGAATTTCGTACAACATACTTTCTAAGAGATTGGGTATGTGTGGACGATAATCGTTACTATTTCCGGACCTTTCTTGTGTATAAAGAAGTTTTCTATAACTGGGGGAATGAGTTAGAGATAGGTATAAGCAGAGAGATTTTTTAGAAACAGGGTAAGGAGACCATCAGGTTCAGGAATGATTTCCTCATTAAGTTGGTTTAATTTGTTTTCGATGACACAGGGATCGACTCTACGAGGGAGAAATGGTCCAAGGGGAAAATTCGGTAAATAATGGAAGTAAGCGGTGTCCGGAGCAAAGCAGTCGACGGCGAAAGATTGTTTAAAAATGGTTTTAAAAAAATTGGCGATAATGTTGGGGTCATTTCAGGTTTGATCATTGAAGGAGAGTGAGGTAGGGTAGCCATCAGATTTTCTTTTACAGTTAACAAATTTAAAGAAAGACTTAGGATCACATATAGGTTTGGCCTGCGTTTCAGCTAAATAGCGTTGATAGAGAAGGTTGTGAAGGGCAATAAAGCGGAGATAGCTGTCCATGTAGTTGGAAAAGTCATTAAGGGATTGAGGACGAAGGAAGATTTTCCACTGCTTATTTCTTTTGTTTCGGAACGGGCGATCCACCATGGATCCCATTAATGTTAAAGGTGTTTGACAGCGTGTATCCAGAAATTTGGTCCGTTTTGTTGTTGCCAAAAATATATTTATTTCAAGGCAAATTGAATGAACCCATTGATCAAAGCATTGTCCATCCTTTATTAATGCTTTTTCCCACCATCTCGAAAACATGTTTCGTCTTTGAGGCGATCCAACTTTCAAGCCAATTTCCGATTTCTAAATCAGTGATCTGCCAAATGTTGCTTGTGTCGGAAACACTAGCAATCAAAAGAGACAATGTCGGAAGTATACTGCGGGTGCAATGTTTGCAATATTAGGCCTAGCGTTGTCGTGTAAAAAATAACTTTGTTATATCTATGTTCCGAATCCGAATTCGCATGCACAGCTCAAAGGAGTCAGTTGTAGTCTATATCGATCGTTCGTAATGGATTTGCCGGGTTGTAGCAGCTCATTTGCCTTAATGATGATGTTGAAATCGTTGAAAGTGATTCACCATGCTTAGCATATCGTATATATTTAGCATTATCGTAGAATTCTAATTTCTCATCCACATTCATTACCTGATGTAAAAAACCCTTTCTTTTTTGCTTTGTGAAAAATCGCCTTTCAATATATCTCGGTTCCGTTTCTTGAGTTGCTCAGAGTCACTCCCATGGATTTTAATCCACAGAAACTTCTTACTGAGTTAACTATTCCCAATGAATCTGCAAGCTTCCAGATTTCCTAATCGACACAAAACTTAAACTTAAAACATATTCAATACAATAAAAAACAAAGTTTTTTTATGAAACTCAAAGTGATTTAAACCGAATGTTATTGACGGATGTCTAACGTCTCTGAAACCACGGAAATCAGCTTTTACTACATTTTGAACGAAGACTGCGGAAACTAAAGCTGTTCATTTTTAAAACAAGCTGTGATATACTTATTACTGAGGGTTTCTTAAAATATTTCCCTTAAATCAAAGGTGAAAAAACAAAGAAAGCTGAAGAATGTGGTCAAAAAAGGTTTGATTTGTAAAAAATAATTTTATTCATTCGTCCTCTAGCTGTTACGTAAATGAAATAACCGGAGACTTCAGAGACAGTTTGGTTTCAGGAGCAACCACTCGAAGAGTGACCGGGTTTTTACTATACGATAGCTTCTAAAAAAGAATCTAGAGTTCGCAAATTTTAGAAAGGTAGTCAAGCCGATCGATAATGCATTATGTACTTGATACAAGAATGCCTAAAGGGAAACAAAAGACGAGTTAAAGTAGAGAACGCCTTATCTGACACCTTATACTTGAAGGATTAAAACAAGGAGATCCCTCGTCACCACTTTTTTTAATTTGGTACGGGAATATGTAATGAGATGCCTTTATAAACATGAGAGCTTACGGTGATGATCTAGACCTTCTGATAATGGCAAGAAAGGAAGTCTATTTCGAAATACTATATATGAGGACAAAACCTAATATATCCGCCTTGAATCACTCACGGTTGCGCACCTGATTGTAAGCGCTTTGAACAAGTGGAGGAGTTAAAATATCTGGGAACCGTATTGACTGGCAAAAACTATATACATATGTAAATATCAAAATAAGTAAGAGGCATTTGTAAAACCATAATAATGCGGGTGACACTTTACGGATGTGAAACTTGAAGAAGGAAAATCGATTGCAGGTCTTTGAAAATAAGACCTTAAGCTGAATATATGGTGGAAAACTGGACGGAATAGACGAATGAAGAAAACTACACAATCAAGAACCCGATGAACTTTATTCAGCCCCAAGCATTGTCCGAATAATAAAATCGCGAAGACTAAGATGGGCAGATGGACGTAGAGCGAATGGATAGTGGAAGACCCGAACGAAAAGACTAAGAGGAAGGCTGCACCGTAAATGGGAATACAATTTAAGATTTTTGTTCAAAAAATAAAGTGACTTTTTAATTTTCTCGAAAAATATTTATTTATGCATCAACATCTATTTTGTCCCCTTCAAAGTAAGCCTCTTCAGATGTAAAATATCTGGTCAACCTCTTTTGGCAAATCTTCATCCTTCATGAGTCTTTTCAATTTGGAGGAAATGCTGGCCAAAAACTGGTGCAAGATGCAAGAGACATGATTTTTCCTGAGCGATGCTCATGCGATGGTCAAAATTTAGCAATTTACAAACTTCACGGACACACGTTTCTTGTTCAAAATATTTGAAAAAAATTCATGACTTGAGCAAATATGCCAATATTTCGCTGATGGTGATCTGACGATACTCAATAACACTTTCCTTCACCGCTTCTATTTTTTTATCCGTTATTGACGTGCGAAACACCTCACGGCGGACGTTGTCATTAACATCTTCTCTGCCTTCAATGAAGAGCTTGTACCACTTATAAAAGTTTTTTTTGCTCAAATTGGACTCACGAAATGCTACAGTCACAGGATTTTTTTCACACAAAATTAAATACAGACTCCTTGATCCCTTTTCTTCCTATAGCAAAAATTCGCCAAGCACACAAAAACACCTCCAACCTTTAAATCTGTGAATAACAAACTACTGTTAATATCAAGCTTGGCTGATAATTTTAACATATGTTAGAGGATAAGTAATAACATAACAAAAAATAATTCGAAAATCGAACGTACTTAGTTTCTCCTCCGCTCTTCGGGCGCCTTGTCGGGACGGAGGAGCTTAAGAGGTCAATGACCTCGAACTAAGACCCGGAGAACTGAGTTTTGATGGATGGATGGAAAAATTCAAACCTTAATTTGTAAACAAACATAATAGAATAGAACAGCAAAACATGGAAGAAACACACTCATGACAGGGAGGCTTGGCGAAGGTTTGTCAGCAAAGCTCGGAACTTTGGATTTCCAAATGATCGGCAATAATGATAATTGCCCAATCAGGTGTATAAATGGTAATCCGCCGTATTCCAGTAGATGGCGTTAGTGATGCATGCTGCTCAGAAATATCTGATTAGAAAAGTCATAATCTATGCTTGGCCCTCTCTCATTAATACTCAACAAGGCTTCTTCCATCCTTTAAACCTTGAAAATGGTTTTCTTCTACAAATCAATTGGGTAACATACTATGTAGTAGAAGCCGAGAGATATTTAACAACGTTTTTCCACAAGCTAACTGGTGTTTCAGCGTAAGAAGAGAATGGTTTACTGCATCGTATTATGACTGACGATTACGAAATTCCAAACCGCAGTTATACATCAACATCGACGGCAAAGCCCAACATCCATGGATCGAAACTCATGCTCTGTGCGTAATGGAACTAGCTCGTTGTGTAATATTATGAGTTATAGCAACCGCGTGAAAACATCATAAAAAACCCGCCATTGAACACAACCAAGCTCCATTGAAGGAAAAACGGTCACAAACGAACTAGGACACGCCAAAGTGATCTTGCATGACGAAAACGCCACGTGTTACTCTGATAATATTATAATGGAACGTCTTACCGATTTTCTAATTTTCGACAGACACCTGGAACTTGATTTTTGGGATACAATTTTTTTTTTATCTTTTGTCTCTCTTGAGGCTGGGTCTATTTTTTTTTAGCCAATTACCCTACGAACAAGTAATTCAAAGTGAGCAGGTGCATAATCGAGGTGCAAAAGTCAGGAATTGCTTCGTCATAAGCCCTACTAGGACTACTTCACACAAGCAACGCAGAGTAGTCCTCATTAGTCATTTGATCTTGTAGCAAGAATGCATGCTACATTATGCTTCTAAATTCGAAAAAAAAACTCATTGGGCATGACCTTCACATCGGGTACACTTCTTCTTGGTTTTTGTTTCGATCTTGGCGATCTACAAAGCTAGACCCATTGAACCTAGCTTTCAGCGTCACATCTACAAACCCATGTTTCATGACTTGCTTTTCAGTTGTTGTACATCTTTGACTTCGGGTAACCAACTTTGATTTTGATTAAAATTTAATAGTCTTGGAACAAATTTAGCTACCATCCAAGCTCATGGCTTGGCGGGTGTAAAAATATTTATATACATAAGTGTTAGCTTAGTTTCAAGCCTGCCGACAGACTGGAAGCAATAACTGATTGATTTACAGGAAGCATACCTCGAGCAATTCTCTGTCATCGAACTGCTTCATTTGGGAGGTGTTCAGCTTATCAATCAAATGGTTGTTACAGATCCTATTAAAATGCTTTCAGGACGCGTTGATTTTTCTTTACTTCCAGGCTATACATGTATGGTTTCCACTTGTTAGCCAAGGAGCAAGGAAGTTTATTCGAAGAAGGTGATAATTGAAGTGACTTTGGAAAATATAGTTAGTCTGAGTAAAATATCGACCTTGCGCAAATGGCTTTTAGAAAGTATATTCTTTCCCGAGCAAGATACGCCTACATAATACGTTTCATGGTCATTATTATATCAGTCATTTCATCACTGCTGCAGCCTTTGCTGACGGCATATTGATGTTGTGGTGTAGTTGTGGGCATGTACAGGGTCATTCAATTCATGGTTCAGATATCTTATTCCTGTTTCAAATACTCGTAATACGTCAGGCCAATCTATCATCAGTGGCTATACATGTTTAGCCTAATGTTTACCATTTTATAACATGAGTCATTAGGTAATCGCTAAACGTGTTAAAATTATGAAAACTAAATATTGTACAAAAATAGAAATTTTGTTGTAGATATGTTTTGTGCTTTGCGCGCAGATTATGGTCGACGTAACCGTCCATCTGAGTGTACTATAGGCAAGATTAAAAAAAAGTTGGAAGGACTGGCTCTGGTCTGAAATCTTAAGACCATAATCGAAAAGCACGCTCTATGGAAAATATGACTGTCACTTAGGTCCAAGCTCTATAGCCAAATGTCAGCAATTTTTCAGTCTTCTACCAAAGCTGGGGTAGGAAAGACTTATGCAAAAGTTTTGCTATCTGTCTGTCCGTCTTTCTGTCCTTACACATATATTAAACCAAACTTGCCGAGTAGCTATGAGTCTGAAGCTTGGCTAGCTTGGAAGCTTGTTATAGAGTAGATGATTCTAAGCTCATAGCGACAGTGGTTCCTGAGATCCAGGTAAAAGTTTGCTAAATTCAAGGTAAAAGACATGGAACTGTAGCTTGACTCCCAGCGAGCTGATCCCATCTTTCTGCTAATAAGTATTGGAGAAGGCAAATAAATTATAAGACGTTTTATATGTAGTATAAATAAAGCTACATTTAAACATTTTCATCTAGCTCCTTAGCGCATTAAAATAAAATTGGGTTACGAAAAAACAAAGACGACGCAGCAAATGTCAATCAACTTGGCACGCTTAACTGGAAGCAGCTAGCTGATTATCGTGCTGGATGGAGTGACTTGTTTTTTTTTTGTGTCGAAAAGTATTCGAAAAATACCTTGTAAGAATCGTGACCTGCAAGAACTCCCGTGGAAGATGTCTAAATGATATTATATTCCATTTATTTAAACAATATACAAAAATAAAAATGTGATCCAAATCTAAATTACAAATTCGTTTTGCTTAAATTTACATGCCAGGATTTAATACAAATCCATGAAGCCCAAAAGGAAAAATACCATTTGAGTTCAAACAAATCAAGCTAGCAGCTTGTTAGTTTCGTCATTTTAAGTCACATAAACATTAGTTGGAAGTGACGAAACCCATATTCCGGTCTGTTTCTTAATTATTTTCAAAAAGTAGTTCATCAACGAATAATGAACTAAATAAAAATGATTGATGGCTACAAGCGACTTACATATTATCTACGGTAAAAAAAAAGATATCCATATTTTGGAATGGAGTTAAGTTCAAAAAAGGTGTTGAATTCCAAGAAGAGAGTCATTCCCCGTTGAAACAAGTTATCAATTAAGACCATTGCGTAGATGCACAATTTATCATCTTGGCTGCCTACTTAAGAGGGCGTCGCTATTCGGGGAAAAGATTAGGCACAGCGCATTCATCATTAAATTGAAAAACAGTTTTAATGGACATATATCAATACTGATTAGCAATCTTCATAGATGTTGAAAACGTATTCCCTTCGCACCTCTATATCTCCCCCATTATGTAGCAAAAACAAAAAGCAAATTAAGGTTAAAGTACTCTCAAATGAGGTTAAACGCTTAATTGTGTTGAAATAAGTTCGCTTATAGTGGATATTTCTCATCCGTCACATTTAATGGATTTCGTATTACATTTTAGCTGTGCTTTTGCATATTGAGCCATTTAATACTATTGTTTCCTAGCATGAAAAGACGGATTAAACTGCGCACACTGTTAAAAGCTGTTTATATTTACGGACTCTCCTCTTAGAATTTCAAAAAATTAGAGCCCGATGCAATGACCCAGTAATGACAGATTTGCTTATTAGCTTTCCGATTTAGATGAAAGTGGGCCTCGTCACTTCAGAAAATACAAATCACTGTAGGGAATCTTGTCAAAAATGATTCATAAACATTTTAAGCCATATGTCTTTCTACAAATTTTTCAGAACAATCAACTTAGGAAGACCCAAAGCGGTTGCTCTTTTCCTGATTGAAGTTCGATCAGGCTTTGCACCAACCTCCTAATGGTCTCAGTATTCCCCGACATTCTAGTGAGCTCTGGCGTATGTGGATTCCGAGCTGACAAATTTTATGGAGCCATTTAATTGACGTTCAATTGCCCTGTTTATTAATGTGGAGAAAACGTGCAGGGACGGGTTAAGAATATCCCTGCAGCGATACCTCTCGCTTGTCGTAAAAGGCGATTAAAACAAAGGTAAACAAAAATCACATCTAGGCAATTTAGAAAACACCAAAGTGAGCCTAGGGACACATATACCACCATTAAACTGCCCCACAAGTGTACATGCAAATCAGTGGGTTGACACGACTGGAGATCACCGGTATTGTAAAAGTAAGATCAAACAAAAAAAAAAAAATCTGGAGCATGCCCGTGTCACAAAAACAAAAAAAAAAGGCAGGCCGAAAAACAATTGGTGCAAACAAATGCAAAAACACCAGCATTTGATTGGCCTCAGCGATGAAGTAATCCCAAACCGGGAAGCCTGCCGCTACTTTCTGAGGTCAAACCGGCGGACCCCACAAGCGGACAAGTAGGAATGCAATTAAGTGGGAAGATTATGGTCCTACACTTCTGACCATAACGACGCCGGAAAAAAGGTAAAGAAGAAGATTAATGTGGAGAAAACTGCGGATGTGCACTAACGTCAGGACTCTTAACAAGCGCTTCGGTAGCGAACGCACGATGCTCTCTTGGCCACTTTAGCATTACTATTATTATTATTATTATTACTATTTGGAATTCGAAAGTTCCGAGCCTCTTTGACTACCCTCGATAGATCACCCTCTCATGAATGTGTTACTTCCATGTCCAACTGTTCTGTTCTCTTCTATAAGAATGAACTTATATTGACGCGGCTTTTCTGACGGCCTTTTTTCCTCACTTTTTCCACTCATTACTCTTTTAACTACTTGTCCACTGTCCATTCGTTCTACGTACCCTACCCATCTTAATCTTCACAATTTCATTACTCGGAGCTAAATAAAGTTTCTCGAGTTCTTGATTGTGCAATTTTCTCCATTCGCTGTTTCTAAGTTCTGTTTTCCACCACAAATTCTTGAAAGATCCGAGATCTATTTTCCTCGTCACTGTGGCTCTTTAAATGGAAAATCCATACTCAAAATGATTCAAATGACACTGACATCGGACCACCTCTCTTATAGCTGTTATAGCTGTCTATCTCCAAACACCTTGCACAATTAAGAGATTCAATTTCGTATCAGAGAATAAGGCTTTTTAACAGAAAGCAATACGCATTTGCTCGAAACAGCGGCAATGCTGCAATTCGCTCGCGCAAGAATTCGTTCTTATTAAAAAGGAATTGATCCTTCACTTAGCTCTAAAGAAACTTAGAGGAATTTCAAAGCAGACGGTATAATTGTAAATCTAGGTTTACAGGCATAAGACATTTTTCCATTCTCTCTCCACGTATTTTATTTTAAGTAACATTTTTTTCAGCTCTGTTCAGACTTTTTCTTTTGATTATGTTGAAGTAGCCAATTTTCTGAGTCTCATACCTTCTGTTGAATGATAAATTATTGGTTTAGATGACATTTTGTCCATTTTTAAAGCCTACTCTGCCTTGGTGTTAAGATTCAAGTTGCATATTTCCAATGCTTGTGTTCATCCTAGTCACTGCATTACACTTTTCTACATATTATCAGAAAATGTTATCTAAACAGGTTATCTAATCATGAACAGCATGATGTCTTAATGACATGCTGCGAATCAGTCATTCTGAAGACAACATTGAATCTTCGTTTTGCGCTTGATGCTGGCAAGTTCGGGTTAACGCTCCTTACTCAACTTTGCTAGGCAAACTTAAAAACAAGTCTGATTTTTCTCTTATGGCCTTAAGTTGTAAAAAATAGGGCACAGATCGTAGAAAATTAACACTTTCTGTTGTTAATTCCGAGGTGCCACAGGTTTAAGTTTCGGGGTCCATATTTTTTTCCAATATTTATTAAGGACCTTATCGAATAATTAAACAAGTTATTGCACCCAAATTTAATGAAGAGCGTTTGTTCAAATAGGCTGTCAGCTGGATAATATAGTAGGATAAAGCAGCAAAACTAGTGCAACCCGGTCAAATTTTAACCTGAGAGATGATATATAAACATCCAGCAAGGGGAGTCAAATTTCACACTGTTGTTGAATTGTCAGCAGAAAACTATAACTTTTGATAACTTTTGACAAGCACAAAACGGTGAAAATATCGAGGAAACATTTTCTAAACTTAGTATTGATTTTGATCATCACCTGTTTCTAGCATAGCAACAATGAATTTAATTTAAAAGTCTTGGGCAAGTTATTGATGTGAAGACTACAATTCGTGCTCGCCCGATAAAGTCAGTTGTAAAAATCGCCAAATCCCTTTTATAGTCCAACTGACACGATGATTGAAGCCAGCAGACTGCGCACAACGTCGTACTTCCATTAGCTGAGTGTTGGAGATGAATAATCAAAATAATAATTCTGAAATAGACGAATAAGCTCTCAATCTACAACGAGTTGCGGTTTGCAGTTTCTGGAGAGCGATGTCGTTGAGCCATATTCTTTCCAAAATGATGCTGTTACAACGTTTCAGTAAATGAATTACGTAGGGAACGATGTTGACGTGGACGATAGTTATTTGCAACAGGATGGCACCAAATGCCATATAACTGCTGATACAACGGCTCTGTTGCAACTATCGCCCAACGCAGTTCTTATCTGATTACGGCCACTCATATTTCCCAGAGTTCCAAAACTAGGAGAAGGACGCTTCAAGAAATGGCGAGGTACTCTATCGAATCCAGCTTAACTAATTAAATGAAAATATAGAAATGGAAGAGTACTGGACAATTATCTGCCCTCTAGTAAGAAATGTGCGCGCTGAACAGCGGAGAGCTAAGACTTCAAGGAGAGCAGCAGAAGCGGCAAAAAAATTAGAGACATGAATTGTTTATTTCTTGCCAGCCGAGCCCCATGAAGCAATAGCCAACGGTGGCTCTGCTGGCAGAGTAGCTGAAGAGTATAGAGTGTGAGGGGCAAGTAGGGTTGTGAATCGTTCATGCCAGCGAGGCGGATGGACATTCGATTTCTCAAAATTGGCTGCCGAGATCCTGTGATTTAACAACTTTAAACCTTTTCCTTTGGGACCATGTTAAAAAGTCGACGACAACCCTCTACCAGTGAGCTACTAATTACAAAATACAGCCCGAATTATTCCAAAAACTGATGTAAAATTTCATCACACGAATGACTATTTAAAATGGAAGCCGAGGCGGATGTTCGGCAGGTATTGGACGAGGTTAGTTAAAAAAATAAGGTGACTTTTTGGATTTCACGGGTCAAGTACATTCAATCTTCGATTTTTTTTTTTTATGTTGGTACACATGTTCCCTAAACTATTATATATCGAGATGATGACTTTAGATGTTTAGTGTTTTTTTTTTCACCAGAGATAGACATGCTTTGGTATGCTTGGCAGTTTTTCGCAATTAAAAAAAAAATATTTCGAGGATTGGAAAAAACACTGGCGCAAGTGTGTTATATCTGAAGGATATTACTTAAAAAGACACAAAACAGATATTGAATAATAAATGAATATCTCCCGAGAAAAATAAGAAGTCACCTTATTTCTTGAACAAACCCCGTTTTCCCCTACTGACCTCAAAATTCTTAGTTTAAGCTGGAATAAAAATACCACCACTCAAAAACAAGGAATACTTCGATTCATTTTTTATTGAAATAAAATGACGCCTCACGTTGGATAACCCTATATTTTGGGACGTCACGGACACAGGACCATTTTGCTATAAAAGGTGTACGAGGCCTCCCTAGGACTTATTTTATCATGTTTTTTTAATCAAGCAAATTAATCAACACCGAATACTTTGAAACGAATTCTTTAAAAACCATGGTTCATGGCTCTCACTTATAACAAACTACTTCGAAGAGGTCACTTTTTCTTGCTCGGCTTTCACTTAAATAACTTTTCAGGCATTTTTAGTATTGAAATCTCTCAGAGATTAAAAGTATTGAAAAAGTGAATCAAAAATTCAAAACACCAAAAATAATTCGAAAATCACAGTCTTTGAAAGCCCGGTCTTTCGGGTTCCTCCCATCAATTTGATGTTAAATCAAATTTAATGGTTGTCCTTCACTTTTTTCAATTAAACAAAAAACAAAAACAAAAAAAAACTTAATTTCAAAGTGATTAATCACATTATTTTTACATTAAATTGGGTCAAAAAAATATAGAGGTCTAGTAAAAAGAATTTAAATTTCATTTGAACTCACAATAAAACGACAAAAGAAACACAATGATCAGAACTCTCGTATCCATTTCCATCTTATTCGCTTTTTCACACAACTTTTTTTTAAATAAAATAAAATTCAAATTCGAAACCAACAGCTCAGGAATGTCAAACTAAAAGTCACAAAATCTAAGGCGCGCGTAAACTGCATTCGGCAATCATTCGAGTCGGACCGGAACGAAGTTAACCACTTTGTAGTCTGTGGCAGACTGAACCGACACTCGTTACCGAACACTGATTAAAGTCTTAAGCAAAATCTTCGATGATTTTTTTTCTCCTTTTTCATTATTCGCTGCAATCCATAACCTCGATTCCACAAACCAAACCAAACACTGCCATGCGCACAGTCAGTAGACTCATGATTTTCGCAACATTGTGGCAGCATTATTCACCAAGCCACAACACGATCATACCATGCATCTCTCAACATGACTCGCGATCACTGAACAACGACAGTCGCACTCATATGTAGCAACGATAAAGACGGACTGGAACAACGGACTGCTGAGCGGGATTTTCTTTTTCCTATTGTTGGCGGTGGTTTCGAAGCGGACCAGTTCACTGACGTGCATCTAATTATTATGATAACAATTTTGATTAAACGGTCCATGTATGAGTCATAATTGAGAATTCCAAGCACCCGGTCGTATGTGGAACTTTTATCAAAAATGTTATCATAGTCGGGCGACAAGTTTTTATTTTTATGTGACATCTCAAAGTTATATTAGATGACTACCTGGAAACTTCAGCTTTTTGCTATTGTCTATCGAGAAAACCACACACCGCATCAGCGCAAATCGATTTGACCCTGCTCGTGAGGTAAATGAACCCAGTAATAGGATACACGCCAATTATAACGATCTGATGCCACTGAGGATCTAAAAGTAATCAACACATTGGCGAGGTGATAGCAGCGTGGTTGAGGCTCGTGCAGGCGTTCGACGGGTGCCGAGCATGGTTTTAAGTGTGGATAATCGTTCTGATATAATTTCACTATTAGTCTCGAGGGTAATTATCATGAGGAAACATTTATTTTCGTTGATTAATTGCACAACTCTGAGGCATATGACTAGATGCCATATATTCATTGACAAGATCCAATGGTATACAGGAGATCAATGATGGAATTTACATAAATAAAAATGTTGGTGACGTCTAATGAGGAAAGACGAACCATAGGCTCGAAGGTGAAGCTACAACGCTCCGGGTACTATCGGCATTTTATTAATTTTTACAAGCTAATGAAGCATTTTTGTTTTATTTTTAATGGGCTGATCAACGAGCAATAGGTAGCTGTTAGAAATAGTAATGACATTGAATGTCAGAGATAAAAAATGAAATTTAAGATATTTGGAAAACAATTTGCTAAAAATCCGGTTCTTTGCCTAAGTAGGTTTTAGTCTAAACAGAAGGTAAAAACGTACAATAGAAAAACAAACATCGGTATGATTTAATATGACGCAATATACTTACGTTGATTACGGTTTAAAATCATTACATAAGTAATACTTAAAATGTATGTCAACACATACAACTATTGACGATAGAGAAGCACTGTTAAAAGACAAGGTTACACCGAAAGGCCTTCAGCTTCTCTACAAAATTTGCCTAGATAACGACAATTGACTTGAAACATCTCTTATGAAGAGGCAATTACATTCACAATCGTGATCTGAAATTAGGATACAAGCACTCTGTGTGATCAATTTATTATTTTGCATACTCAAGCCTTTCGCGTCTTCTACCAAAAACAATTAATTTTTTTTTCGAATTTCATAAGATATCTGGCTTCTATAGGGTATTCATAAATGAAATGAAATATTTCCTCAAATATTTTATAAAGGGTTCAAAAAACCAACTTGAAGTAGACAAATTGAAATATAATGGACTTAGTCCACTAATACCAAAAAAGCGTCATTGTTATTGGAAAAGTTCAACAATCATCAGCCATCGGTCATTAGCTTCTGTGGTTTTAGGTTGAAGAACTGAGTCAAGCGGTTTGTCTTGAGGTCGACTTAATCCCATTGTGCAGGTTCTTTAGAAACCGGGAAAATAGATAGACACAAGGGGCTATTTGTAGACTATACAATAAGGCTATTAATCAAAATTTCACAACTTCTGACGAGTCATCAAAGATGCGTTTGGTCAGGCGTAGTCCCGATTCAAAACAACGACTTTGCTTGATATAATGTCTGGAGTTGTCCGAAACGTAAGTAAAATTTCGAACTAATACATCAACCATTTGAAAGTACCTGTGGTTGACGATTTTCTTCCAGATCTCTTCCCTCATGATGCTCATGCTCTTTAGCGGTTTAAGCTGTCGACACTTCATTGGCTTTTAATGTGGTTGTATAAAGTGCCATCCAACAAGAGGTGTCATTTTAAATATTTCGCCACTATTCAACTCTGAACAACTAACTATCATTTCGATGTCTTTCAACAAGCAAAAAATAGTATAAACATGCTACAAGCTCGGTGGATATACTGTGGAATATTTTCGTAAAACTCATTCTGCTCTTAGTTATCATCAAACTCCTTTTCGCACAGCTAACATATGTATAATGATCTGAACCGATGCAAATGAACATCCCAGACAAGCTATCTTCTTCTTTTCCTTTTTATCCCGGCATCGTTATGGTCAGAAGTGTAGGACCATAACCTTCCCACTTAACTGCATTCCTACTGGTCCGCTTGTGGGGTCCGCCCACATCCCCGACAAGCTATGATGTAAAAAATGTAACTCATCTGGCAAAGTCAGCTGCGAATATTGTCGACATACCATGGCCAAAGATTTGACTGAAAACAAAAACGATCACAGGAAGTGGCCTTATTCACAACCGATCTTCACCGGATTTCTCAATGTGATTGAATCAATTGCGATACTTCAGCAGGAATGGCGTTGGTCATTGAATGAAGACTTCAGTCATCCACCGGTATCGTGGATCTAGACACCATTCGGTTTCTTCCTTGGTACCTTGGTTAGGCCAATGCTTCACAGGCACTTTCGGAAAAAACATCTTACATCAAAATATTTGGCAAACGTTGCAATTCTTTACTAGCCTTAAACTCGTTCTTTGGATTTAAATAAAAATCTTTTTTTTTGACGAAAACGTTGCGTTTTGCTGTCGAATTAAAATGACACCACTTATTGGATACGTCAATACTCATATGCTTCGGTGATCAAATTGATAGGTGGCCCTTCCATTTAAGCCTTGCGGGTATATCGATTCGGAAAAATATTTTGTTGGTAGGAATGACAGTACTAGGTTCATTTTATAATTATTAGGACTAAGTTTAAGTAAATTTAGTGATTTTTGAAATATCTGAATGCAAGGAAGTTGTGTAAAATCTTGTGGCGAATTGAAATTTTTGCTTGAAAAACGTTGAGAATATTGCAGAAGACAAAGAGATGTTAACAAGTGGTAGAATCACTTCCAAAAAGCCAGAGAAAGTAATGAAAAAAAAGTAAAAAAAAAATATAGACTCAAAAATTATCGATGAATCAATAAAGACTTGGGTGATATTGTCGTTTGGTTCAATTATGAAGGAGGATTGCGGGCCTCGTGTGGTTCCAAAAACATATAACTTCTATGAAGTGGTCATGAAACCCATCATAACTGAAGACAAGGCTTGGATTTAGCTAAGTGTGACTTCTGGCTATTCAATAAACTAAAACGAATCCTCTAGTGACAACATTGCGATCCCATAAAATAGATCAAGTGAACTGAACATCATTTCGAAAATCCAGTTTAACAACTGTTGTCGAGAACTGAAAAAAATGTTGACAAAGACTATTTTGTCGAAAGTTTATTACTTGAAGGAGAGGGAAATAGATTTGAAGGAATAAATATATATTGTAAAATTTATAAACAGGGTTACTTTCCCATTTCATCACAGTATTTTGAAATCAAAATTTCGCCAATCTAACCTGGATCAGCCCACATCTATCTAAATAGAGGAATGCTTCTGGCGGCACAAAGCCATTAAGGCGCACTCTCTCGTGATATAAATCGTTGGGGTAGTAAGCCCCGAAGATCAGGCTATTGACCGAAGTCATTGCTCTCGCAACGTGGCTTCGAATCAGTTTGATCAAAAAATTATCTATCCGTACAATCCTGGCCCTATTGTATAGGACCTCGTTCGGGTAAAATTTCGTGTACTCAGATTCGGGTGTCCTATGTAGCCCCAGACACGTACTGAGACATTGTCTCTCAAACACCCGAATCCTTTCCATTAAGCTGGCTCTCACATTGAACCAGACGGGACATCCATAGGCAACCATGGGCCTGATTAAGGCCATGTAGCAGATTACCTTCACCCTAGAATCAAGTTGACTGCTATGAAACAGCCACCTTGTCAGAGCGAAAGCGCCCCGGGCCCAGCATCTACATGTTTGTCAAAATATAGATACTGATCCAGCACGATCCCAAGATATCTGACCACACTTTGTCTCGCCAGTGGACGCCCGTCCGGTCCTAAAATTAAGAACCTGTGCCAGTTTTTTCTAGTGTCCCGAGAGGCCCTAGACAAAGGCGTTCTGAACAATATAGATTCTGATTTCTGGAAGTTGATTTTCAACTTCCAGTCATCACAATACTGCTGAATTTTTTCGAAGTCACGCTGCAGAAGAATAACAATAACGTCGATCGTTGGACCTGATCTGTACGCGATTAGGTCGTCTGCGTACGCTATTGAATGGTGAAGAGAAACTAGCAGATCGCTTAGGTAAATGCTGAAAAGGATCGGCGAATTTACCGTACCCTGTCGCAGTCCATTTTTGATTTCAAATGTTTGGGTAGAAGTCACGTTTGCAATTTTCACTACGAACTTTCTACCTGTTAACATGTCAAAAATCATATATAGCAGTGGTTTACTTATGCCCAGCCGACTGAGCTTGTAATAAAGACCTTCTAACCATACGGTGTCGAAGGCTTTTTCTAAGTCAATCAGACAGGCACCCGTGCATTGGTTCTTGCATTTATTCCATTGGACATCCGACACAAGCTTCGACGCGGTATGAATAGTGTCATGCCCCGCTCTGAAACCGAATTGGTTATCCGGGATGATTTTATTGTCCTCAACCCATTTAGACAGGGCCCTATGGATCACCTTCTCGAAAACCTTGCTGATACTCGGAAGGAGACTTATTGACCGGAGATTTTCCGGGTTAGAAGTGTCTTTACCCCTCTTGGGAATTGGTTGCACCACCGCTGTCTTCCAGTGCACTGGATAATATGCATTATTCAGTGCATTGTTGAACAGGATGGTGTACCTCTCTACAGCCACTGGCGGAAGGTGCCTAAGCACAACATTGGATATACCGTCGACTGCCGCGGATTTTTTCTAACTCAATGACTCGAAGATCATCTGAAGATCCTCCGTCAATATGAACAGGGGGGGTTCAAACTCAAGCCAGACCAGGATGTACGAGGTTTGTTCAAGAAATAAAATAACTTTTAAATTTTCTCGAAAAGTGTATTAATTCAGTTACTTTGCTTCGTTCAAAGTAATCCCTTTTCCAATCCCTTGCGTACTTTTTTTATGATGATTGGGCTTTGGTTTCGACGATAGAGCCTTATAAGTTTCGTTACAAGTAATAGCCTTTTTTAGCAACTTAGCGAAGATTAAGTCTAGCAGGACACATAGAACGAATGGACAGTGGACAAACAGTTAAAAGAATAATGAGTGGAAAACCTAAAGGAAAAGGGCTGCCAGGAAGGCCGCGCCATAGATGGAAGGAGAATACGAGTATAAGGATGGACCCAGAAGAGGCGGAAGAGAACAGTTAAACATAGAAGGAACACCTTCATGACAAGGACACTTGGCGAGGGACTTTCAACGATGATCTAAGCTCCGAATTCCAAAAGCCCGTTGAAATCAATAATAATAGAATTTTGCTTAAGAATAGTGATGTGGTTAAAGAATAGGAAAGCTAGCTGAGGATAGTGTTGCGTTACTCATACAAGATGCACAACAAACGTCCCATACATCACTACAAAAATGTCCCAACACCTCAAAAAAATTATTTAATTACGATGGGACATGTGACAAGATGTACCTCAAGTGAGGTGGGACAATGTACTACTTCACTTTCCCAAATGAGTACCTCATACAAACTCAATAAAAATGCGTGTCCTACCCAACACTGAGGATGCTATTCCCATAGTTAGTAGCTGTAGCGAGAAATTAACTACAATAAATCGAAGATGACTCTTTTTATTGACATGACTAAAATTGTTAACATAGTCGATCTGTTCCGTTCTTCCTTGAAATTCAGAGAATAGAAGGTAAGAAGGTTAAAGTCCGTCCATAACCGCGTTTAAATCAATTCTTGGAGATAGACTGCTTGTTAAGCAAATTGCTTTGAGATTGGATCAGTGTAAAACCAAAAAATATCTCGGAGTACCAATCGATTGCATTTGCTCCAAAAAGTTGTAAGAACAATTTATTTTGGCATGGCCCACTTTAAGCTATAAAATAGAATTATAAGTTGGACTGGTTCTAATACCAGCACTCTCAAACCATTTTTCTTATCCCAAAAGCTTGTAATCCTAATGATCTGTATTAAAACTTGCGTCACTCAGACTTCTGGCCTCGCTATTTTTTATTCTTTTTAAAGACCCTTTTACATTTTCAAAGAGCCAGGAGACAATATACCTCGGTAAACGGACCTTTGGCTCTCAAACATTTCGCTAATTTCTACACCGTAATAGTTCCTACTATTTTCAATAAGCTACCATTTTTTTAAAGCCCATGTTAAATGTTCACTCACTCCACTAATTTTTCCATAAATTATCACATTTCCAACGATCGTGCTTAATTCTAAAGATCAAACTTGCATTGCTATAAGTGCATGAAAGTTTCAAATTAAATAACGGACAAATAAATCAGACCAAAGGTCATATTAACCTGTCGACGCACTTACGGTAAAACCTGGGGATTGAAATCTAAGGTAATCCCCGTTTATACCGCGATAATATCACCTATGCGTCTGCCGTGGACAAAAGATTATCAAAAAACCACAATAGTTCAACTTAAACGCCTTCAGAGATTACCATGTCTCGGCATTACAGGCGCCATGCAACTTGCCAACAGCAGCCCAAGGGGCACTGATCGGAATTACTCCACTGTACCTTTTTATTAAAAAGGTTGCAATACGTAGTGCTGGATATGATTACAACGATTTCGGACGCATTACCACACACGTTGACTTTTGACGAGAGATTTGAGATACTGATCAAAACCGCACAGCTTAGGAAAACGGCGATCCCTTGCTGGTACACAGATGGCTCCAAGATGGATTCCGGTGTTCGCGCTGGCAATTTTGGACCAAATCGAAAAATATCGAAGAAACTGGGAGTCCTAATGTCTTCCAACCCGAACTATACGCCGACCTGACGTGCGTTAAACTAAATTTAGAGACTGGCATAAGAGGTATAACCATCAATATACTCTCAGACAGCCACGCACCGCCCAAAGCGTTGGCCTCGTATGTACCGAACTCAAAATCCATTAGGGAATGCCACGATGCCCTACAGGACCTCGTCAAAAGAAATAAGGTCAACTTCTGGTGGGTGCTAAGGCACAAAGGCATAAAGGGCTACATAATCGCCGACCAACTTACCAGAAAAAGTTCCAACGAAAGGTATGAGTACATAAGTTTGTAAACGCCGTACCATTGGGGAAAAAATCGCAACACCTACACTTCTGGAACAGCGTTTAAGGACTCCGACAATCGAAAAGGTTTATACGGCCCCAGAACATACACTCTTTTAATATTCTTAGAAATAATAGAGTCGATATAAGAAGACTGATGAGCTACCTTTTGGGACACTGCAGTCTGAGATATCATCTTTACAAAATTAACCTCTCGTCCGAAACCGAGTGTTGACTCTTTCTAGAGGACGGGAAAACTGCAGAGCACATACTATGTGAGTGTGATCTCCTCTGCCATCTTAGGAAACGTATCCTTCTCAGAGAAATCATGACATCCTCAACTCTATTAGGACGGTAGAGAAAACTTCTCGACTAATTGGCTAGCAGGCACAATAGATCTACACTGGTCGCAGTGCCCCATGCTATTTGTTAGCACTGGTCCCTTATTATTATATTATTTTCTTTAAAAGAAAACCTTTAAAGAAAAGCGTTCACCATTAGTGCTGACAAATGATTATTGACTTATTGATGCCGCGAATAACTTAAACAAAGCGGATATGAAAGTCAAATTTGAAACCATTTTTCGGACAACTGGGGCCATTCGTCAACTATAACAAAGCCAATGCTGGCTTCCAAGTGATCCATCATCTCTGCGACTTTACATTTCTCAACAGACAACAACCTTTTAGGTCGATTCACTAGAAACTATATGCTTACCCAGTGTTGAAATGTTGTACAATGCGTAGTCTTATTAATTCAATGAGCAATCGTTTTCAAGAAATGTAGATGATGATTTACACTATCTGCTCATAAAGCACACTAAACGTTAACTCTTGTGAATGAACCACGTTTTTGGGAAAAAAAATTATGTCGATCTATTTCAACTCTGCACTATTGCTTAGTTATAACTTGATTAGACGAACACAACAAGAATCAATGTAGACCTTTGGCGCATTAAGGCAAAAGCGTTAAATTGAGTTTGAGGATTAATAGCGGCAACACCGACATCTCTAGCTGACCAACAGGAACAACACAAGCGCTGAGATCACACACAGAATAACTCGTGTCAAGTGCAGCTTCTTTGGAGTCAAGAAGAAATTTAGAAATCGAGCTCTCTCTCGAAAAACCGTCCCGCTTCCCTCCTACGACACAGCAGCTTGGACATTATAGGAAAAGGATGAAGTGACATTAGGCAGATGATTATCTATTAATCTCTGCAGTCTCTGATCCTTTAATGTTAACAAAGATTAAAGAACAAGGTACAATCGGGAGCTGTACGAAAGGTACCTGTGAAAAACAGGTGGAAATGGGCTTCAACCGATTGGGCGCGAGGCACATAAAGGTTCATCTAAATAAGTAGTATTAACGTCTTAATTGTACCTTCTGAATTCTCTGACTCACTCACTCATTGTGTAATTTGGTTTGTGCCTTCATAATCATCAAGAAACAAAATTTTACGTTGAAAATGGGGTGCAGACCAATCGCGTTATCGGCCAAGTCACCTAACCTCATGATAGTCTTGAGGGCTTCAAGTTTTGCACGAAATTTCCCGAACCACACTCAATTGCCGTATTTTTGTATGATTATGATTATTTGAATTACATACATACAAGCTAAGCGAACTTTGCAAGCATTGTTCCAGCATATCAATCTTATCCCCTCCATGGTATAATTCGCAGGCTCCGTTCTTTGAGAAACAAACAGAACAAGCTCTGGACAACTTTTCTTCGTACTCAATTCCCAAATGATTTCTCGAACTATTTCGGTACTTACCTGCATTTTGTAGAGCTTTATAAATCGCTCTATCAACACTACTTAGTTGAGATGCAAACCAACCTTATAAATAATCCCAAGTCCTTCTTTCAATTCGTTATTCATAAAAGAAAATCTGATGGCTACCCAAACTCACTCTGCTTCAATAATGAAACTTCCAATGATCCTTATTAGATCGCCAAACTTTTTGCCACATTTTTCAATCAATCTTTTACCCATGATTCCTTTGCACCCGATCATACCTTCTTCTTCTTTTCCTTTTTATCCCGGCGTCGTTATGGTCAGAAGTGTAGGACCATAACCTTCCCACTTAACTGCATTCCTACTGGTCCGCTTGTGGGGTCCGCCGGTTTGACCTCAGAAAGTAGCGGCAGGCTTCCCGGTTTGGGATTACTTCATCGCTGAGGCCAATCAAATGCTGGTGTTTTTGCATTTGTTTGCACCAATTGTTTTTCGGCCTGCCTTTTTTGCGTGTTGAAATTGGAATGTTGATTGATAACGCCTTTTGGACGGGGTTCAAAGGATCTCTCCTTTGAACATGGCAATACCAACTGAGTCGGTCGCGCTCTATATTTCTTGTGATGGTTTCTTTTACGTGGAGGCTTCCTCGGATCTTTGAACTTCTAATTCTGTCACGCTTTGTTACTCCCGCTGTCATGCGAAGCATCTTCATCTCAGTTGCCGTTAATTTGCTCTCATACTTTTTGTGCATTGTCCAGCATTGTGAACCGTATGTGAGCGCCGGACGTACAACTGAAGTGTAGAGCCTTCCTTTCAGCTTAGGGGGCATTTTTCGATCACAGAAGATGGCGGAGTTTTCCCGCCACTTCATCCACCCTACGCTTACGCGATGTTTGATGTCGTCATCACAAGTTGCTTCTCTATTAATCATAGATCCCAGATATTTAAACTTTTCACACTTGGGAAGCACTCTTCCATTCAAGTAAATGTCTGGAATAGGCTGATGAGGGTCAGAGAACGGGCAGCACAGATACTCTGTCTTCTTTGAACTAATACGATACCCGTGTCCCTCAAAAATGTCCACCCACACATCAAGTGCTCGTTGTAGGGACGCCTGATCATCACTTATAATGGCCCCATCGTCAGCAAAGAATAGCTGGTGCACATTGGGGTCCGTCACTTTTCCTTCAAGCAAGCAATCAAGGACTGCTATAAAAAGCAGTGGGCTGAGGACGCTCCCTTGGTGTACACCGACTTTGATTGCGAACTCTTCGGTGACTTCTGCGGTGCATCTTACTCTTGTCGTTGCTCTCTCGTACATGTCCATAATCACTCGCACGTAGGTTTCTGGAACTCCTTTTTGTCTTAGCGCTACCCATAAAAGATCTCTTGGTTGCCGGTCAAAGGCCTTCTCGAAATCAACCAACACCATATGCAAGTCCTTTGAAGAATCACGATGCTTTTCCATCATGATCCTTATACTTTGGATTGCACCTGTTGTTGATTTACCCGAGACAAACCCGCACTGGTCATCAGATAGTCGTATTATTTTCCGCAGTCGGCTATCTAATACCCGTTCAACGATCTTCATGGTGTGCGACATCAGCTTGACAGAACGGTAGTTATCACAATTTCGCGTATCACCCTTTCCTTTGTGCAATGGAAGAAGATAGCTTTCCCTCCATTGATTAGGCATAGTGTCGCCTCTCATAAGTTTGGAGATAAGAACCATGAGCCATCTAGACCCGATGTCTCCCATCTTTTTCCAGAACTCAGAGGGTATCCCGTCCGGCCCAACAGCTTTTCTTTTCTTGGAGTTTTTAACCGCGTACCGAACTTCTTCGACTGTGATGTCGGATATTTCGGCATGATTCGGGACGGCTCTTGGAAAGTACACTCGGGGAAACTGTTCGTTCAGAAGTTCCTCGCAATACTGTCGCCATCTGTGGAGAATTTTTTCGTCTTCCACAAGGAGTTGGCCTTCAGCATTGTTAATAAACTTTGGGAAACGAATCTCCTGAGCATTTCTTCTTCTCTGGGCGGCTATCTTAAAGATATTTGCTCCTTTGTTCAAATTGTTTTGTCGAAGCTCCTGGGTAGCCTGGTTCCTGTCAGACGCGGAAGACGATATTTCTTCCAACTCCTGATAGAGGCCTTCCATGCTTTTCGCTTTGAATTCGGCGCATTTTTTCTTCGCGATACCTTTACAACATCTATATACCTTTTCACGGCGAGCTTTTTCCTCTCTATTAGTAGAAGAGCACTTTGACCAAGCTTGGAAAGCCATTTTCTTTTCCTGTATCACTGCTTTGGCTTCGTCTGTCCACCACCAGGTTTCTTTTGCGTGTTGGCAGGGGCCTTTAGATGTTCCGAGCAGTGATTTGGCTTTCTCCAGGCCAGATTGTTGTAGGGAATCCCACATGTCTTGTGCTCTGCACTCCTCATTACCGACCTCATCGATAATGGAAGAGAGGTAGTTTTCCATGATGGTAATAAAAGCTTCGCCTTTTCCTTTATCCAGCTTATACCACTTGATTCTCTCAGACACCTTCGTTTGCTGCCTTGACTTCTTTCTCGCATCCATAAAAAATTCAGTCAGGAGGAGACGGTGTTGAGGGGCGATCGCGTCTCCCAGGATCACTTTGCAATCTTTAGCTCGTGGCTTCATGAAACTGGATACCAAATGATAGTCTATTTGAGTTTCATTTCCGCCGCTGCTGTAAGTGATCAGGTGCCGGCTTTGTTTGACGAACATGGTATTTAGCACTATAAGACCGTACGACTTGCACATGTTTAGGATATCTTCACCTGAAGAGTTCCTGGTGCCGTATCCCAGCCCTCCGTGGTAGCCTTCATAGTCTTCGCTTGTCTTCCCGACATGTCCGTTTAAATCTCCCCCAACAAACAAAAGCTCTTCCTTTGGGATGATTTTGACAAGGTTGTGGAAATCTAGCCAGAATGCATCTTTTTCTTTTTGTTCGCATCCTACTTGCGGGGCATATGCGCTTACGATGTTCCACACCTCACCATGCATCACCAATTTGAGAGCCATCAAACGGTCACTGGACTTTGAAATGGTTAAGACGTTGCCAAGTAACTCTGCCGCAAGGATGATGGCGATTCCGTTTTTTCCTTGTTCCAATCCATAGTAAAACATCTTGTAGGCTTTTGTTTTAACGTCCAAGAAACGTGCCCGATTACCGGTGTTTCGCCATTTCGTCTCTTGTACGCACAGGATGTCTACTCGCCTTCTAACCATCATTTCTTCAAGCTCATAGCTGCGCCCACTCATGCATCCAACGTTCCAACTCGCGACTCTTAAATGTGGCTTACGCCGTTGCATTACTTTGCTATCCCCCGGAAATCCTATAGCTCTGACCCGAGCATTGCTGCTCGTCCCAGGATCACGACCATTAGTAGTGCCTGGCGGGGTAGTGCTTTTCCTTTTAGCGTTCTTTTCCATAATGCTACGGTTTGACCGTTTTCATTCTTCTCTTCCTTTTTGACACGGGCATGCTCCAGATTTTTTATTTATTTTTTTTATTGATCTTACTCTTACAACACCGGTGATCTCCAGTCGTGTCAACCCACTGATTTGCATGCACACTTGTGGGGCAGTTTAATGGTGGTATATGTGTCCCTAGGCTCACCTTGGTGTTTTCTAAATTGCCTAGATGTGAGTTTTGTTTACCTTTGTTTAGTCGCCTTTTACGACAAGCGATAGGTATCGCTGCAGGGATATTCTTTACCCGTCCCTGCACGAGTAGCACCCGATCATACCTATTTGAACTATTTACCAAATTTCTCCTTTGGACCATTTCTCCCTCGTAGTGTCGACCCCGTTATCATCGAAGAAAGATTAAAGCAACTTAACGATGAATTCACCCCTGGCCCCGACGGCCTTCCAGCTATATTTTTAAAAAAATGTTTCTCCTCCCTTTCTCTACCTCTCTCAAAAATCTTCAGCCTATCCCTTTCCCAAGGTGAATTTCCTCGGATATGGAAAACCTCTTTTATAACACCTATACACAAAAAGGGTCCGAAGAATGACATTAACAACTACCGTCCCATTGCCAAACTGTCTCACATACCCAAAATTTTCGAAAGTATTTTGTATGATAATTTAAGTTTTCAATGCAAGTCTTTAATCTCCCCCAGACAGCACGGCTTCCTTAAAGGCAGGTGTAGACCTTATTGAATTCGTTTCCTTCAACCTTTCAGCCTTCGATAAAATTTCACACAGATTAATACTCTTCAAACTGTCTTCTCTTGGCTTTGAGCCCATCTTATTAAAGTGGATTTCCTCTTACCTGGAAAATCGCAACTACAGCGTTCGCTTTAGATCTGCCCTCTCTAACCCCTTCCTTGCTTCCTCCGGTGTCCCCCAAGGCAGTCATTTGGGCCCGCTTCTTTTTAGCCTCACCATTAACGATATTGAAATGGTTATCAAACATTACCACATCTCTCTATATGCCGACGATGCGAAACTCTTTAAGATCATTTCCTCAGAACATGACTTTTCCCTTATTCAATCGGACCTCAACAGCTTTTCCACCTGGTGATCCAAGAACTGCCTCGACCTTAACATTTCAAAGTGTCAATCTATTACTTTCTCCCGCAAACGTAACAAACCTCCTCCCCGCCTCTACTTTCTCCACAATCAACCCCTTTCCACCGTTCAGGTGATCCGTGATCTTGGTGTATTATGCGACCAGGAACTCAATTTCCTTGCACATATCAGCGATACAATTCTTAAGGCCAATTCTGCACTCGGATTCGTGTAACGATGGTCTAAAGAATTTTCCAATCCCTACGTCACTCGGTCTCTTTACATAACCTTTGTTCGCCCTATTCTCGCATACGCGTCTCAAGTGTGGTCTCCTTACTATCATTCACACATTTCCAGAATTGAGAGTGTCCAACGTCGTTTTCTCCGTTTTGCTCTTCGCGGCTTACCCTGGGACAATCCTCTAATCCTACCTCCCTATCAAGACCGCCTAAAACTTATAAATTGGAGCTCGCTGGAAGAACGAAGAAGGATATCCGACATCCTTTTTATCCACCGACTCCTTTCAGGTACGATCGACTGCGCGTCCCTTTATAACTCTATCTTTTTTAACACTAACCCTCGTAATACACGGTATCCACGTCTCTTCTATGTACCCACCTCTCGTACCTCCTATGGCTCCAATGAACCTATCTCCCGTATGCTGCGGAATGTTAATGCGAAAAACTGTTTCGACCTTAACATCAGCACTCCTTCTCTAAAACTCCGTCTCAATCGCCATCTTTCTTAAGTTTAATTAAGTATGTAGCTTGAATTAAGCACAATAAAATAGGGGTACAGCCCCCACCAAAATCAAAATTATCAAATGTTACCTACATCCTAAGTTAACTGTCGCTGAATATGTGTTGCTGATTCGGAAACCAAGTCTCTAAAAACAATTATTTTACATGTATCCAGACCTAACACTGCTGTAAAAATATTGGAAGACAAAAATTCGGATGAATTGTAAGCCTGAAGCCAGCTACAATTCAAAAATGAGAAATGGCAATGTCAAACGGCATGTCGTGGTTAGGCTTATATCCGTCTTAATCGAAAAAATTGGCTTAAACCCCAAGACGGCTACAGATTGGCATAATATAGTATTGGAATAGATAGTTATCTCTTTGTTACCTATCCAAAAAGATCTGGTTGGACACATCATGCGCTCCTTCTGACTACATAAACTAAGTCATCTTATGTTCAAAAAGAGAAATTGCAAGTTCATCTGATAAACTGATAGATGTACAGAAAGCGACACTATGTCACTAAGTCAGAGCGGCGACGTTACACGTGAGTATTATTCCAGCACAAATTTGCATTTGAATGAAAATAAAAATCTTGTTCGAAATACGTAGTTGATTCTGGGTACTGCACTCAAAAATCGTCTACTTATCACCATATTACTCATCATCACGTAATTTGTTGTTTTTTTATTTCAGTAGAATAAACTGATTCAACAGCGGGAAACTCTTTCTGCTTATCTGCACTCCTTAGCAATGGCATTGAAAGGTATACTCCAGCTTCCGGTTGGCGCTTCGAATGTGATTCCCGAAAAACAATTTTCTCTGTGACTCTTGTTTCAAACCGATTTGTGGAAAGTCACAAATTGCATTCTCATTAACAAACTTTTTTTCACACGCAAGCCGCGATTGTTACTTGAGTTTGATGACAGTTCTCTTAAGTTTAATAAACCACAGAAGCGAGTAGTCACAGGCGTCAACGTCCATGCTTTCAGGCGTGAAATAGCTTTTGTGAATGAAGCTTTATGTTACGAGTGCATAGCATTTTTTTTTTGTGGTGTAAAGTGGTTATGACGTTAATTATTCGAGATCGACGAAACAGACTTAACCCGTACTTGGGGTCAAAGTCTCTGAATAGTCGGCTGGGCAGTTTTGGTATGGGTGTTTAGTCATTTGGTTTAGTCACGTGGAAGTCCATCCTTATCTACTACAACGGGAAACATATTTATAGACCACATTCAGCAACTTACTTCTCGCACGTACACGTGTAGAGGGTGAGCCAAGAGCTAATGTTCTCGTTAAAACACACCTTTCTGGAAATCAATGTTGACTAGTATTGTATTAATGAATATAGTTCGTTCTGTAACATTTATCAATGAAACGTAATATTTTTCTAGACGGAAGCTAAGTGCCTCACTTTCAAGTGGTGGCGGCTGTTATGGAAACTGGCAGACGAAGTCGACCTTTTACACGGAGGGGCGTATACGTAACCTTTTTTCGTTTCTTATACCTTTTCCATAACTGACTCTGTGAATGGAATTTCTGTGAAGAGCCACGACTTCTATTGCAGGCCATTATCTGAAGCTCCATGAATTTTTGAAGAAGAAGTCGGTCAATGGCTGCAGTTTTAGTTTGGACGCTATGTTTATGGGCATAGACCTTAAGACACAACCATAATAGACTTAAATAGGCTTACGTGACTTAACTGAGCCTAATGGGATCATACTCAGTTCCTTTGAATTTTCGTTAACTTAAGCGAGCTCACGGAAGGTCTCAATGAAAAGAAACGCTCGATGTTTAATATAAGCCATTTGACAGTTCATTAATTCCGATTAAGTTCATTATGAGTAACTTGTCTCTTCATTAAAACTTAAGTATGATGTTCGATCGATTTTGACATCAGGACAAGCCCACTTAAGTCTATTATAGTTAAACTTTTACTCTTCAAATAACCCCATGAAAATAAGTCTAAAAGTGTCAAATCGCATGTCTTCAGAGGGCAATCGACCTCGTCCCTAACCGCAATACCGTGATTCCATCATTAAATTGCGTACGCAATATATTAATTGTTCGAAGAGTTATGTGAACGATAACGCAATCATTTAGAAATGAGGGGTTGTCCAAGCCAAGATCATTCAATTTTGAAAATTTTTAAAATAGTCATTCTACCTACCTAGTCCCTGTTACTACACTGATGTGTAAATTAATAGGGATACTCCTACGCCAATATTTCCAAAGCATCCAATCTCGGTTGGAATTGAGCGAAACGAAAAAAACCAATGGGATTTTAAGCTTTACTGTTTATTTTATGTTTGCAACTGGACAAAATCACAATGGCGCAATATACAAGGGTGGTCCGATAAGCACTTAGCCTCACCGCCAGATGGCGCCAGTATCGCAAGAGCAACTTACTATCGTGTAGTATTCTAGTAGACGGCTACTGTCTAGCCGGATTGGACTCGTAGTATTGTTTTGACCGCGTGTGGAAGCGGGAGTGTTCGCGGATTTTAGAAAAATGGACAAAGAGCAATATCGGTCGGTAATTCGATTCTTGTTTTTGGAAGGGAAATCGCGCAGCGAAATCAAAGAGCGTTTGGATGCTGTGTACGGTGACTCTTTTCCTTCGATGGCGACCGTTTAACGAGATGGTTTAACGAGTTTCAACGTGGTCGCAAGTCGGCTTTTGATGAGCCACGTCCAGGTGCCCCGAAAACGGCTACCACGGAGGATAACGTGACAAAAATCCACGATCTCGTATTGGAAGACCGCCGATTGAAGGTGCGCGAGATAGCTGAGACAATAGGCATTTCAAAAGATCGCGTGGGTCATATCCTTCATGAAATTTTGGGCTGTCGGCGCAATGTAAGAAAGCTGTCGGCGCGATGAAAAAAAGCTGTCGGCGCGATGAGTGCCGCGTTTGCTCATCCGGACAACAAGCGCAACCGTGAGACCACTTCAGAGCCGTGTTTGACGCTGTTTAAGAGCAATCCGAAGGAGTTTCTGCGTCGTTTCGTGACAGTCGACATAACATGGATCCACTGGTACACAGCAGAGACCAAGGAACAGTCGAAACAGTGGATGACCTCCTCATTCGACTAAAATGTCTGCCCGGCAAGTGACTTTCAAGTTTGGAAACAAAAAGAAGTCGCACGGAGCCAAATCTGGAAAATACGGTGGATGGGGCAGCAGTTCGTAGCCCAACTAACCAATTCGGCCGTGGCGAGGGCGGAGGTATGAGCCGGTACGTTATCTAACGGAAGAGCACTTTTTTCTTCGTCAAGTGGTTTTTTTTACAAGTTATGTTTTTGATGGCTTCTCATTTCGTTTTGTAGATAGTCCTACTTTTTTTCCTTTCCGGTACCTTCTACTTCTTGAATACCAACAACGGATTTTCTTAAAGCCCACTCTGTGTCTTATAAGCTTTTCTTATTTTTGTAGGTAGTCTTCCTCTTTTTCTTTTCCGGTACTACTTCTTGAGCTTCAGCTACAGTTTTTCTCAAAGCCCACTCCCTGTCTCTATGGATTTTTCACGGAGGCTTTGATGTTACAATTTTTGTGAAGTCTGGACGGTAAATGCTTCTTAATCTATTGTATTCACAAATTGAGGATTCCTGCGCTTTAATATTTTCAAAGTCGATATTAATTAGATGTAAGCCGCCCAGACTTGTAACTCTCGAAAGTACCACGTAAACTTGACCGGATGTGAATACTGCAGAACCTATATCCATCAGCGCATTATTTAGACTTAGGCCCTGACTTTTGTGTATAGTTATAGCATAGGCTATACATATAGGAAACTGTTCGCGATGAACATAAGCTCTATTAATAATTTCAAATTTAGTTTTGACCGGACCAAGCTCGTAAACCTGTTCTTTATCAAATGTAATGTATATTTTCTTAATTATTTTTGTATTTTCCGGATCAACCTTTACTCTTTGCACTCTACCTATAGAACCATTAACTAAACCAAGACTCACGTCAATATTTCGCCTTAACATGACTTTTACTCCTATTTTTATAATTATGTTCTCTTCCAGGCCCGCAGTCATAGAACCACAGATTCGGCATACTGAGGGAACCTTGTTAGTTTCAGCAGTTGAGAGTTCTTCAAAAGGTGACTTTTCTCTTACCGGCGGAAGCTGTAAGAGATCCCCGAAAACTACAAGATGTTTTTTTCCAAACCACCCATCCTGATCGTCGCTTGTGTCAAATATCTCAGACCATCGTAAATCACTTCTTTCAAATCTGATCTCAGAACTTGGAGCACTTCGTCAGAAAGTGGCTTGTACTTCGGTGTTTGCTTGTGTTCCACAGGCAGCTGCAACAGTCTGTGTATAGTCAATCCATTCACATTGAATGCAGCTATGCCTGTTGGAGCACTAACTGCCACTTTTTTGTTTAAATACGTCTTAACCCAAACTTTCAGAGTTTTTATTAAAAAGTTCTTTCCAGTGCCAACAGTTCCCCTCACAAAACGGCGTTATTGATCGAGCGGAGCGTAGCGGAGCGAGAGCAATCACCCACTTTTTGGCCTAGCGCGTGCATGTACGGGGAATATAGTGGTCCGAAGACGATTTCGGACTAATCTTGTACGCACTAAATGTAGATATCGGCTATAACCACACATGTGTGCAGCATGTCATTCGATAGATCTAGGTCTGTAGATGAGCCATAAATTATCAAATGAAATTGTTTGATTGAAAAATAGTGAGAAATAACGTCGATAAAGATGGTCCATGTTTCGGATCCGATTACATTTTCAGTCTTCTTCAAAACGCGTAATTGTATTCTCCACTCAAGAAATTGAAGTCACAAAGAAGAGAGCAATAGATCCACTCACTGGCTTAATTATTCCTTCGTTTCACGCTATTGTCGCATTGGTGGATAAAATGAATGGCAAATACAAGTTGATGCAATATGATCCCCATGCGCCGGGTATTCGAGAGCAATGGGGCGTGAGGAATTTCACTGTGGAATTGGCAAAGGCATTGAAAGCTGATCGGATCATCACACTATTAAGAGGTACCCAAGAAGAATCCATAGATTGCATGCAACGAGCTTTCAATTTCGTCAGAAAAGCCTATAAGGCAAAAGTTGCGAAAGATGTGGTCAAAGCTTCAGAACAACACGTTTCTCGAAAATATGATCTTAAATCTAAACGTCCTTGCAAGTAGACAATTAATTTGATGTATCACACTTAGCTATATGTATTTACTTGAGAGTATTGGTTATGATTGTAATTTGATAAAACAACAAATTTGCTCGCTCGATCAAAAATTTTCAGTAGCGAAGTTAAGCCCGCGCATACTGATCTGCCTAGTTATCAGTTGTGTCAATTTTATTTGTGATCATATCGAAGACTCTTTTTTGATCGGCATTAAGTTTTGCGATCATACTTTGAAGATCAGTCTGCTCGTCTTCTACCAGATTGATTCTCTGAAAGTCATCCATTGCATTTGCAGCTTCCACAGCTTCAAAGTCTAAAGGGTTTTCAGGACCATCGTCATCATCAACAATTTCCCTTTTTTCGTTTATCTCAGCAACTTTAGATTCTATCATTTCAAATGCTTTTTTGTATCTTATATCTTGACTCTATCAAGCTACTTGAACTATTGTAATGTACGGCACTCCCTGCTGCACTCTAATTTTTTTTAAATTAATAACTTACTTAAGCCATTATTTTTCTATAGAATCAGATTTATATAAAGATTATTTAAATTTTTATACCCATACTGACTGATACAATTTGCGTAAGTTAAATAAAACGTGGTTTATGTGTATACCTGCGATATCGCAATAAGACCCAAAGATTGCCTGGAAGAAAGTGGTCGCCTTTCTGTGACGGACGGGAAGCGTGGAAGCCGCGGCGCAGGCAAGCCACCTCCGGCGGCCCCGGTTATGATTATAAGTGTTCTTTCTTTCATGGCAATTTCGGGCAATGTAGTCTACTTTGTCGGATTTTGGTACAACTTCATAAGACATGTCCCATTATTGCTTTTTCATTCCGTTGATTGACCATTTTACAAATTACCTTTGAACATTATATAAGTACCTATCTATTATACACCTATTATTCTTTTATATTATACATATACAGGTACACGGATTCATTCACTGCAAATGTAACTTTGTAATCCTATGTACTAGAAAACCCGTGGCCGGACACCGAACATACAATTTGTTTTAAAATTGATTTAATTATAAGTTCATCAAATGGTTATTAAATATACAGAAAATAAAATTAAAAATTTTAAGTAACCCCTGACAAAACAAAAACTCCAAAAAGTAAAAAAATAATTTTTTTTCTCTCGGCCTTTTGACTTCATTAATAGAACCTACTAATATTTTTAAGATGACTTCGCCGCGTCGGGGGACCGCTAAGTGAAGAAGGGTAATTAGTTATATCTACATACATAGGTGTAATGAAAAAACAAGAAAAACTTGTAGCTTCAAATTGTACGTATGAACTTATAATACCGGGTCCGCCATCTAACGTTTTTTTTTTTCAAGTAGTACTTATTTCGTGAATGGTAACACTTAGCTCATGTCTGATTTGACAGATAATTAGTTTTATCCTTCCGCTGAACGAATATGGTTGTGTATATGCATTTTCGCTTCGCTAAGTAGGCCTGCGATCGACTTACAGAAGATGCCGATTTTGCCAAAAAAATCATCTTTTCAGATGAAGCTCATTTTGATCTTGGCGGGTATGTAAACAAGCAAAATTGTCGCATTTGGGGCACAGAAAACCCGCACGCATACATTGAATAGCCGGTGTACCCAAAACGAGCCACTGTTTGGTGCGGATTTTGGTCCAGAGGCATAATTGGGCCATTTTTCTTCGAAAATGAGCAAGGAGTGGCCGTTACAGTCAATGGCGATCGTTATCGGGCCATGTTGAACGAATTTTTGTTCACAAAAATTGAAGAGGAGGATATTGGCAACATTTGGTTTCAACAGGAAGGCGCTACGTGCCGCACAGCCGAAGCTACACTCGATGTTTTGCGCCCTGTTTTTGAAGATCGCATTATCAGCCGCAGAGCTGATGTCGTTTGGCCACCTCGGAGCTGCGATTTGACACCGTTGGACTATTATTTGTGGGGTGCCGTCAAAGATAAGTGTTACGCCGACAAGCCAGAGACAATTGACGCTTTAAAGGACAATATTCGTGAAGCCATTGGTGAAATACAGCTGCATACAATCGATAATGTGCTTAAAAATTGGACCGATCGTGTAGGCTACTGCATGGCCAGCCGAGGCAGCCATTTGAATGAAATTATTTTCCATTATTAACCGGAAGGATTGTACTTTCAAATAAAAAAAGAAATTTGAGAAAATATTCAGTAGTTTTTTTTATAGCATTTTCAAAAAAAAAAAAAATTATTTGGCGGACCCTTTAGTTTTGTACATCAATCTATCTTCCTACAGTGTTTCGATATTGTACCACATCTGTATGAGGCGTTCGCTTGAGAGCCGCGTGCGTTGAGTGATTTGTGGATACGGGGGCGGAGCGTGAAAGAATGTGGCATCCCGAATGGGCAGACACATAAGGGCAGACAGATAAGGGCAGACACCTAAGGGCAGACACATAAGGGCAGACATCCTTGTCGGTTGTGTCTACTTCACGATTTTTTCAGATTAAATTATTAACACTGAACACTAATTAAAAGATTAGATATGGTTGTTTCGGTACTTACTTACGTTGTTTCTGGTCAAGACAAGAAAAAAATCGTAGGGGGGGGGGGATCTATTTCCTCCTCGTTTAGCCTGGAGGGGTAATTTTCTACAAAAATTGACTTAATTTGGAAAAAAAATTATTAAAAATCAACAGTTACATCCACAATGCCGTGATATACTTTTTTGTAAAGCTAGAAACCTCTTCTTTCATCTTGTTTTTAACCGAAGCTGTTTTAGGACGTAATGTGTTGATGAGTTAACATCCAATTTGGAAATGGTTTTTTTATTAAAAATGCGATGCCTTTTATTTACATTTGGGTTGCAAATATTTTGTTTTTCAATAAAGAAAAATTGCGGTTTTATTGTCTTAAAGTCCAAGCGGATAGAACCCATAGTCGGCGGGCGGACCCAGACGAAATTGGCAGGTCAGTTTTCAGCCGTTATCAATGAAAAAAAAAAGGATTTTTCAGGGTTATTCCAATACTATGTCACTTTATTGTATCCTCATAAAACTCCGAATTTTTTAAAAATAATAAAAAAGAGGTCAATGTTTCATACATTAATTTGCCTACAAGTCCAGCCGCGTTAAAACAAAAAAAAAAAAGGCTTTTCTTAGAAAAAAGTGGTTTGGGTTTTTTTTTTAATTTCTCAAAAACTACAAGACATTTTTGCATCCGGTTTTCTGTTTTTAACTAAAAACTAATAAGAGAATTGAATTTTAGAAAAAAAAATAGTACTTAATTACATACAATTTTGAAAAAAAAATAGTTCGAAATTTTTTTTTTAAATTTTTTTTTTTTTCAAAATTTTGAGTTTGAAAATTAATTTCTCAAAAACTGTTCCTTAAAACAGCTTCGTTTAAAAACAAGATGAAAGAAGAGATTTTTGGCTTTACAAAAAAGTATATCACGGCATTGTGGATGTAACTGTTGATTTTTAATAATTTTTTTTTTCCAAATTAAATAATTTTTTTTAGAAAATTGCCCCTCCCGGCTAAACGGGGAGGAATAGACCCCACCGTCCCATACGATTTTTTTCTTGTCTTGACCAGACCTACACGCTCTAGCTTTTTGGCACACTGCTCGTGGGACACTCGGTATACATATACACTATCCTAATAATAATAATATTTGGTGTATCTGGAAAACTGGACCGAAATTGCAAAATATTTTAGTTTTTCCTTGATTTATACACTAAACACTAATTGTATTCTAAATTTGAAGCTTCTATGTCTGCTGGAAGTCCCTTAGAGTTTTGATGATCGGTCAGTGAGTGAGTGACAAAATTAAGAAACTTTGACTAGTTATAATTCTTAAACTACTAATTCAAATTGAATGAAATTTGAAATATACCGTGTATATACGATGCCTGCTTGGTTACTGAAAATTCAGGCTTCTAGTTTTATCCACAACGAAGTTATAGGGGGTCGAAAATGGCCTGAACTGTTTCGAGAAAAGGTTGGTACGGCCGTGCCGCTTTTTTGCTCGACTTGGCGGGCGCACGGCAGATTATTATAGAGAATCGTCGAATCATTATCTGAGGTGTGGCTGAGGATATTGGCATATCGTTCACCGTGAGTTCCTGCAGGACGGTCGTATGGTTACAAGGAATATAACTTTGTGTCGATGCGTTTATGTGAAGTAATAGGAAGAATTAAAAACACCGAGATTTGCCACGAATGGGGAGATAAGGAGAAAGGATACATAATTTTGGCTGGGACCGCGGATTTTAGCTATCGACATTTGGTCACTGTAAAATACTACTTTTTAATACCCTTAACCAAAACTTAGAAAAACTATAAATATTGGTTGGACTTATCATTTCGCCCAGTGTAGTACCCTGGGCTCTTGCGATCCCACCCGCACATCAGCAGTGCCGAGTTTATGTGATGTTCATAATTAGGCCCCCTTTCTCTTACTTTTGGCTTCCTATTCTGACGAGCAAGGTATGGTACCCAATTAAAGAGTTTTGACACGAAGCTAAGGCTTTTGGTATGACCCAACGCAGCTGTATGATGAATTCCAAGCCTTGAAATTGTTGTGAGATTCTGGAGGAGCATACTCGTATTCGGCGCACCCCACAGAGGTACTTTATTAGCTTATTGCAAGCCTTAACAAAAAAAAAAAAAAAACGATTAAGGAGAGGATGAAGGGTTGTTGTATAGGGCAATTCTAAGACTGGACTTTTTGATGTGAAGATCGAAAAAATGTATGTTAGCTTGCGTAGCTAACATTCCGAACATTGGTTCGGGATAGCCATAATTTGTGCGATGCGTCTTTATACGGAAAAGGGGCATGGACCGAAGGCTACGGGGGTTGGTGTTAAGGGGAATCATGTGCAATAATGTGATGCTGTCAATGCTACCGCTGAGAAGGTCGTGAATAAAATGAATATCTGCAACATCGCGTCGTTCTTTAAGGGGTTGGAGGTTGATTAGTTTTAGGCGATCCGCATAAGGTGGTAAATCAAGGGGGTCAGCCCAGGTAAGGCCACGATGTATTGAATGACCTCAATACGCATAGTATGGGATACATAAGAGGGGGACCAGACTTGACTAGCATATTCGAGAAGTGGGCTAACGAAGGTAATGTATAATGATTTCGTAACGTAAGGATTCGAGAATTCTTTCGACCAACGTTTCACGAAACCGAAGGCAGAGTTGGCCCGTTTGATGATGTTGTCGATCTGGAGGCGAAAGTTCGGTTCACAATCAACCAAGAAGTTGACAGGGGAAACGGTTTCATTAAGAATGATGTAGGTTCTGAGGGGTGAGGAAGAGTGCTTGCGGGATAAGTGATGGTTTAGCATTTACTGACATTGAGGTCAAGATCGTTTTTTTTTACACCAACTAGTGAACATGTTAAGGTCAATAGAAGATATGTGTTTGAATATTTTCATATCATCGGCATATATGGAGAGCTGAGAGTTCAGAATAACGCTGTCAATTAATGGTTAGAATAAATATCAATGGGCCGAGATAGCTACCTTGTGGGACACCGGAGGTAAGATTAAGTGGATCAGAGATAGAAGATCTGAAAATAACATTATATTGACGATCTTCTAGATAAGATTTGATCCATGAGATAAAACTAGGAGGGAAACCGAGGGCAGTAAGCTTGACGAGAATAATTTGGTGAGACATTTTGTCAAAGGCCTTGCTGGAGTCAGTGGCAATAATGTTTACTTCTTTGCCGGGAATTGAAACAGTACGTATTTTCGGAGGGAAGAATAGTGAATTGGGTCTCAAATGAAAGAGTTACCGATAGAGGTGGATGAAGGGGGTCTAAAGTAGAGAGAAAATGGTTGCTCGGGGTAACAACGCAGTTTACGGCATCAGATGAGAAAATCAGGTCGAGTTGTCTGTCCATGTTATTGGTGATGTTACTGAGTTGCAGAAGGCAGGAGTCAGAGAAATGATCTGTGAAACGGATGTCTTTGCCTGAGAAGGGGTTAGCGGAGATATAGTGGGTCTCATCACCGGATTGAACCTATTTCAGGCGTGGGAGATTGAAATCGCCACAGATGACGATAATGTCATTGGGTTCGGCGAGATCAAATATAGAGTAGACTAAATCAACGGCAAGTTGGTAGCAATGTGTGTATTGTGGGGGTCTTAAGTAACAGCAGGCAATATAAAGCCTATGTTTAGGGAGACTTATCGAGGCACTAGTGAAGTTAAAGTCAGCGGAATTCGACGATTTGAAGGGCAAAGGAAGGAAGCGGCTGTGGACCATCCAGATCGGCAGAATTGTCGTGTCCATCGGCTCGAAATGGAATGAATTCTGAAGTAGTAAATATATCGTAGGTAGGTTTGGGGAATTAAGGAGTACTGCAAAGGTTTTGGTGCCCAATCCTCTGACGTTTTGGTAGTACAAGGATATGTTTTTATTAGAAATATTCGATGGGTGGGGAGTGCTATTTAGGTTAGGATTTGAAATATTTTTTGAAATTAAAGCGGGTACTTTGCAAGTGTACGATGAGCTTTGAACTGACATTTTTTTTTTATAATTCGTGCAGGTTCAAGAGTGTACGCTCTTATGGTGTTTGTCAAACAACCTGGACGGGGTGCAGATGGTTTGTGTCGAAAATGTTCGTTCACTACTCTCCGGGGGTGGTTGTCCTAGATAGGATTTGAGAGATTCGACTGAATTTGCGTTGGGCGTAGTTCACAGTAATTGGAAATGCACACATAGAGTATGAATTTTGAGCTGACATGGACGGCGAAAGTGGAGAGGTTGTTATTTACATCAATGGGGGAGATATTAAGGCTTTCGTAAAACCGGATAAAAGTCTTTATTAACGCGTGGGGTTCTGTTGGTCTTTGGTCTTCTTGATGAATTGAAACTAGTACGTTGGTTTTAGTTTTGCTGTCGATACAAATGGAGTCAGGTTTGTAGGCCAAATAGAAACGTACATTTTCGTAGATTCGTCTGTCTCTTAAACGTAACATAACATAACTGTCTTCGGCGTTAAGCTCGCCGAGATATTTGGTGAGTTTGGCTTTAGGAGGAAGCAGTGGATTTAAGAAAGAGGCGGAGGGGCTGAAGCTGAGGAGGTAGAGGAAGTTGGGTTCAGAGCGTGAGCGTGTAAAAAGTTTGAATGCTGTTTATACGTGCGGCTATTACGGGAAGCTTGGGGGTTGGAATTGAGTGTTGAATTAACAAGATTCGGTGAGAGTGAATTGCAGTATGCCAATCCGCCTACTCAAATCGGTTTCATTAACACTACATCATATGCTAATGCACTGAAGTGCACGTGTTTGGAAGCGAAAGATTGTTTTAAACAACAAATCCAATGTTTATATTAAAAAACACTTTATTCAGAGTAAATATATAAAAAATTCCTTTTTCACTTAACTAACTTATCAAGTCTTTTTCTTTTTATTTCAAAAATTTCAAATTTTTTCTTAAACAATTTGAGATGAGATGCAAGGTAATCTCGTTTTAAACATACAAGTTTCCATAAAGATATGAATTTGATTTTATTTTCTTTATTTTAACTGATATTTGAGTAGAAAAATAATTTTTAGCAACTAGTTGTGCCCTCCCCCTATAACAAAAAAAACAAAAAATTATAAAAAAAATAACTTACAACGGCTCTAAGGATACGAATCGCAAAAAGCCGACATACTCCTGTGCGTGTATAAATATATTTCTCATTTCTAGAATGTATTCGAGTTTGTTTCATTTGAGCTTTAAATATATAAATTAATCCAAGGGAATGTAGAATGCTCGAGACGCGCCACCTGTGCCTTAAGGAATGCATACGATAGGTTTCTCTAGTTTGGCACTGAGCTATGATTGGCTAAAAAAGACGTAGAAGGATGTGGTTTGATTTGTTTTAAGGCGTAATGATGCAGTTAGGCAACTGGAGGAACTTCTTCGTTTGTAACAAGTTGCGGCGCAATAATTTCGGCTGCTTCGACTTCGTTGTTACTGACAGCTTCAACGGGTTCATCAGCTTCCACAGCCGACGTTGAGCCATTCGTTGTAGCCTCAGTACCCGTGAGAGATTTCAGTTCTTCGATGATTTTTTCGGCAATTTTCGGGTCGATTTCCATGATTTTCTGCTTTAACTGAATTTTCATTTCCTCCGGCCATTTGGGTGCCCATTCTTTGAACAGCTTAATCTGCAATAGGAAACGAGTGATTAGTGATGGAATAGAAATCGATAGAGAAAACTGAAAGAAATCGACCGAGAAAAGCACGATCGCGAAGTCAAGCAACAACCTGCCGTTCGATGTTCCAGTTAATTGATCCATATTGGAACTAGATCTATTCGTGTCACTTACAAACCCGCCACACAAGCAATCGTCCGACACAGTTTCCATCATCTTTCAAACACAAGGTAACAAAATTGCCACCAATTTCTTGATCGCACTTACCCTGCATTGAAACAAACTCATCGGCTTATCCATAACATCAGCATTAGCCATTCCGCTTACAACCCCGTTTACATACACGCCATCCGTCTCGCGGGTCAGGTAATCGAGGAGAATTGGCACAAAGTCATCGCGTTGCAACTCGCTCCATTCATTGAACCATTGAATAATATAACGGAGCTCACTATCAGGAGTTAAGTTATTCATCGACATGTTGCAATTTGGTTTCTTTTTTTCCCCCCAGAAAGTTCAACGTTTTCAAATTTGTCTTGCAATTTACGAAAGATTTAGATTTATGGATGCAAAGGCGAAACTAATTTGTAAATTACACTTCGTTGCAGCTTCGGTCGTTGTGCTTTTAATGCTTAAAATGCACTTTATGTTGCATCTTTGACGAGAAATTTATTACCAAGTGCCAAGTAGTTTATTTCAGAAGAAAAACAAGAAATTTGTTGTCCCCCTGCCTTTCACTGATTTCGAATGACGCAAGTGACATTTGAGTTTGAATTCGAAACCAGGGATGGCGGTTGCTGGCTGTAGAGTGTATTCAGAGAAAGTTTGTGAATTTTTATGCAAAATCTGAGAGGTGGGCCCGCGACCAACTTCCGTACAGGATCATAGACCTTGTTAGGCTGTTGCCAAGGATTGTGGCGAGATTTAGATGCTTTTGAACTAGTCAGGGGTCAGACGCTGGCTATATTGCTAGCCCACAAATATAAAATTAATTTTGGATTTTTTTTTTTTGAAAATGGGAGACATCATGAGGACATTCTCTGTTCGCTTGAGTTGAGTAGGAAGGACGGAATAATTCATCTAGCTATCCATTTTTATCTCTTCAATTCTCTGAGATTATTTGAGGTCACGAGTGAGAATACTGTTTCTATTGCAGAAACGGCAGTTGATCTTTCAATTCCCCGTCATATACAAGCAATTGGCATTTTTGCGACTCAATTTACCTTTATGTCCAATTGATACAAAAATTAAAGCCTGGAGATCACCAACCTCGTCTTACAATCGCTGATTGGGCTCAGAAGCATTTCGAATTGGATCCAATTTTTTTCCAAACTTAAGTTATGATGTGGATTTCGGGTAGATAGTTCCCAGAGGTTCCCAAAACGCGTTATCTCCGGAAGAAACAATGTGGAATAGCGGGCCAAAACTGGGCAATTTAACGCCTTTGGGCTTAGTTTCTGGTGCCAATGAACCAAAACCAATTGACCAAATGGCGAAGAATATCATTCAAACCACTGGCGGGATCCAGCCCGACTAGTGGAGCAGAATAATAAAAAACTCAAACTCTCGGATCGAGTCCTGTAAACGAAGCCCCGAAGTCCCTTTGATTTATATCATTTTTAATTGTGGTCAATTCACAACCAACCAAATTGATTACATTGTGATCGTGGCCCACACTTCTTCAGCATTCTGGATGTTCGAACCTTCCGAGGAGCCAATATAAATTCAAATCATGTTTGGACGCGGTGTTCACTGAATCAACGAAGTCAAGTAAGAGCACCCTTGTTGATCTGGAGGAACATATCAGGCTCATTTAAGACCCCAGGCAACCTGCTCAAATAACAGACCAACAATGGAGACTCCACTTGTAGTGGAGTCACGATCAATGCCGGGCACACGCAACACTTTTGCAGACCATATAACAGCGATGTCAGGCAGAATGAACCATTCACAATGGACGAAGACGAAGAAGAATTTCGTCAACCAGATTTAGACGAGCTTAAGAGAGCAAAGTCGAAGCTGCAGTCTAATAAAGTAGCTAGGCTGCCTGCTCAACATCTTATAGCAACTGGGTATGAGTTGGTTGAAAACATGCTCCAACTTATCTGTAAGAAATAGTCGGAGGACAGCATGTCTCATGAATGGAATCACAACACCGTTTGTCTAATCCATAAGAAGCGGCATCCTTATAACTGGTCCAAGTGTAAGGTATCGCATATAAGATCTTCTTTGCCGAGCTGCCTGAATCCTTCGTAAACAAACAAGGTTCAGATCAAAAAAATCTAGGATATAGGGTAAATGAAGGCAAAACCAAATATTTCCTGTCATCAAAGAAAGACGCGAAACACTAACGTTTTGATCAGAGCGTTAACTTTGGCAGCTATTACTTACAAGTAGCAACACCATCGCTGATATAAAATAACGCTTGCCAATCGCTGCTACTAAGGGCTGAAGAGACAATTGGGAAGTATATAGGTATGTATTGCTGTCTCGGAAAAACAAGATTGTTCTTGACATCCCTTGGTCATCTACGGCACAGAGCATCGGACTCTTGGCCGATTCGAAAGACAAATTCTGCGGGCCATCTTTGGTCTCGTTCTATTTGTCAAGAGAGGAGGAGAAGATCAAATCAAGAATTAGACGGATTGTGCTGCGACACTGCCTTAGTCAAGCGTCTACTGGGCATGTAGTGCGAATGGACTTCACTGTTTCGGCCCGAAGAGTGTTCGATTCTAATCCCGAAGGACGACGCAGCGTGAAGTGACCGTATGAAGGGTAGTGTCCAATGGTGGAGCAGAACATTAGCCATCTGGGTGTGTGGCTTAGGAAGCAACTGACTCAAGATCGTCCAAAGGCTTGTTGGTTGTAACCTCAGTCGACAGTCGAGTAATAGAGCTCCTTAATGGTTACCACACTAAAAAAAGTTTCAAGTTCAAAAACCGTGCAAGCATAAGGAATCGGATTTAAACAAATTACTCGTGGATCCATATTTCGTCGACTGTCACGAAACGACGCAGAAACTCCTTCGGATTACGTTTAAACAGCGTCAAACACTGCTCTGAAACGGTCTCACGGTTGCGCTTGTTGTCCGGAGTGAGTAAACGACGCACCCATCGCGCCGACAGCTTTCTCATGCCCAAAATTCCATGCAGGATATGACCCACGCGATCATTTGAAATGCCTACTGTCTCAGCTATCTCGCGCACCTTCAGTCGGCGGTCTACCAATACGAGATCGTGGATTTTTGTCACGTTATCTTCCGTGGTCGCCGTTTTCGGGACAACTGGACGTGGCTCATCAAAAATCGACGTGCGACCACGTTGAAACTCGTTAAACCAATTTTTGTCGCCATCGAAGGAGAAGAGTCACCGTACACAGCATCTCAACGCTCTTTGATTTCGCTGCGCGATTTCCCTTCCAAAAACAAGAATCGATTTACCGACCGATATTGCTCTTTTCCATTTTTCTAAAATCCGCGGACACTCCCGCTTCCACACGCGGTCAAAACAAAACTACGAATCCAATCCGGCTGACAGTAGCCGTCTACTAGAATGTACTACACGATAGTAAGTTGCTCTTGCGATATTGGCGCCATCTGTACTAATCGGACCACCCTCGTACCACTACCTTTTTGTCATCTTCAAAGCAGCTTTTCTGTAGGGGCGCACTATACAAAGACGTGTCGTAGGTTAACAACCCTGCCGAATGCATCAGACGAGATCTTTAATATACATAAAAAAAATGCAAGCAGGGTTACATCAATCTTGAAAAGATCCAACTGAATTCCCTGACAAATACAAATATGGTCGGCCAGTATTTCCAGTCCGCATAATTCCTTGCGTGTGCACAGCGAAACATTGATTGAACGAAACGCCTGACCTGTGAGAAGTCCGGACAAACTAGGGGAGCCTCTGGGAGCTTCCGTATGATGGCCTCGTATTCTCCTTGTTGGTTCTTTCTCCACTTCCAATGCTCTCTTTTATTCAAGAGATTTGTTAGGGGCTGACCAGTTCTGCAAAGTATGTGAACTGTCTCACTCGTCGCACATTGGGGGACCTCTCTGACTACTGCCACCTTATCTGGGTCCGTATATATTTCCTCGTGGCTCGCAACATGTCCCAGGTATTTAAAGTCTTGTTTGCAGAGTTCACATTTCTCCTTATTCATTTTCAGGTTTGCCGTTCTTAGGCTCCGAAACATCTCTGGCAAGTACAGCTTGTATTCCTCCAGTGTCTTCCCAGTCGCGATAATGGCATCAAAGTATGCGAACGCATATGGTTTTATCTCAAAACCTGGCCTAGTGTACGCTGGAATGTGGCCGGAGCTGAATGCAGGCCAAATGGCCACTGGTGGAGGCCTTCCTGGTATCATGAATGCGGTGTATTTCCTGAGAATAGAGATTTGTCGGTAGTCTTAAATTCGAGGCTGCTGATGTACTTTACCTCTCTCAACCGCTCTAAAATGTGCTGGATCTTTGCTGATGAGTATGCTGCAGGTAATGAACGCAGATTAACCATTGACTAGTCCTTCTTCTTCGCAAGTACTAATGGTGCACTGTAGGGGCTGGCTGAAGGCTTGGTGCAGCCCTTTTCCAGGAGTTCGCCGATCTTTTTGTTGATGATCTCTTGCATTGCCGGCTTCTTCGGGCGATATCGTTGTTTTATCGGCCGGGGTTGGTCGTGGTGCAATGGTAATCATCACCGACTGTTGAGCCAAAGGTCTGTAGTTCAAGTCCGTCCATAGTCAATAACAATTCCTATACGGAAAAACAGTGCAACAGCATCAGTTGCGAATAAGAGATGATCAAAAAGGTGCTGACGAAGGCATAACACTCGCAGTGTATGATCACTTCAAAATTCATATTTTGTGTGTGCTTTTCCAATGTAACATCTCACTGAAATGGAAACAAAAAAGTTCCTGAGAACTACAACCAACGCGACAAATTCAGTCGAATCTCTCAAGAAATCCTATCTAGGACAACCACCCCCGGAAAGTAGTGAAAGAGCAAGCATATTCGGCACCCATCTGCGCCCCGTCCAGGTTGTGTGACAAACACCATAAGAGCGTACACTCTTGAACCTGCACGAATTAAATATTTTTATTTAATATTATTAAATAAAAAAGTCGGCCGATCGCCTTCATATCGATCTTGTGGGATGTTTAATGTTCCGTGGATCTTATCGAATCTTCGCATCCTGTCTCCTAGGAATGTTTTTATGGCTTTGTGTCATCCTTCTCAGTCCGCCTTCTGTTGTGTTTCTTCTCTGCGTCCGTTACAAGCTGCAGTTTTGACTCCTGAGTAGTGCAGTTTTGCATTCGGTTAGCTGCGCCCTAGAATTCGATGAGTCGTTCCCTAGAATGTCCTGGTGCTTCGGTGCCGTGTATTTTTTCGTTGACTTAGTCGTCTCGTACTTTCTGTGAATTTTTCCCCTGGGTCCCCGTTGTATGTCACTATAGTGATCGCCCTGTAGTTTTATGAATGGTGCACCCTTGCGATCGGAGGGTTATTCGACTCACCGAAATCTGTTGACGTTTTTAGGAAAGAAGCAAGGTTTTAAAAGGAAGTGGCGAAGGAGATACAGGGACGAACTATAGGGACTATATGGCCAAATCAGCTCTTTCAGATGAGTCCAAAGTCTGAATTGCTTGTGCTATTTAGAATGAATAAAAACCACTTCTCCGACCCGAAAAGTCTTCGATTTCAAGCCCGATAGACAACGGCCACATGGAAATAGATATCAACTGATTGAGTATGTGGCACTGGAGGCAGCTGGATAAATATCGTGGCGGCTGTTGGTTCAGGTACAGGTTCTAACTATAACGCTACCTCAAAAAGGTCACGCCCTCTCATCAAATAATGCTGACCGTGTTCACTTGATTTACCATCAAGTGAATTATACTTTCATAGGAGAGCGTTACATCGATGTTAAGGTCAATCAGAGGCTCGACACTCTCAAGGCAATATAGATCTATAGACTACTGAAATATGATTTTGTACATTAACTAGACTATTTTGAACAAAATGAATGAGTTTTCCTTTATTTTCGGCTTTTGTAGAAGACCTCATGCCATAGAATATCCCGAATCCGTCGAGTATTAATAGAGTTTTTGAACATTCATACCGGGCCCGTATCGATCATTTGGCTTTCTAAAATCTTAACAGAGGGAAAAACGGAAGAGTAGTCCCCTTTAGACAGTTTAAAGGAACTGAGCTTCTACGTTTAGCCTTAAGATAGTGTAAAATTTTTTTTTCTAAAAAAAAAAAATACGCTGCATTCTACACACTATATTTTACGATTTTTTCTATGTATTTATAAGCTTTTCCAAGAGAACGTATATGGAGTAGAGTAATTTTTTCTGTGTTCACATAGCTGCTGTTTACCTATTCTGATATGACTTTCCACGACTTTCTTTTAGTGCACTATAAAAATACAAAAAAAAACAGCCTAGCCGAAAAATATGATTGAATTTGAGGTGCTACTTCATGCGTTTTATCCGGATGAAATTCGAAGAGATCCTCAACAACTGCATAGACAGCCGCCTCGCCCTGAACGCGTCCATTGCGCAATGATGACATTTCGAAATGAAATACATCAGCTGCTATCCCCAACTTTATAAGACGCTGTCACATGTTTACCCTTCACACACGTGCGTAAAACATCATCGACTGCAAGTGTATTGTTTTACCCACTACAGCACCAGGAGGAGCACGGTGTCAGACTTCCCACCCGCCGTCAAACTCTTCCCAAACACCATTTTCATAGTTGGTTTATCGTTCTCGGTTCTTTTTATCGTTGCATAGTGATTTCTTTTCCTGCGGACACGGTTTTCTTTTGTTTTCTGTTTCACCCAAACAATATCATTCACACAGTTTTATCATTTTCAACGCACTATTATTAAACTGGCCTAACCAAGAACCCCGTGCGAACAAGGTTCTTCTTTTTTTTTTTGTTTTTCTTTTGATTTGCCGTGCAGAAAATGTCGTCCGCCATACAACAGCTACCGCAACAATTGCAAAATAACAACGAGGAGAAAAAACCGATTCTCGACGAGCAATTGGCATTAGCCGAAGAGTTCAAGAATCAAGGAAATGAATTCCTGAAAAGTGAGTATCGTGTGCTTTGTCTGTAGGTACATAGATTAGATCGACGGATTGAGCGACGAGCGTTGATATAATTGGTTGCAACATAACCTCAAACGGTCGACGATCTGATGTGCCAGGACATTGGGATTGAGGATTTTCTGCTTTTCTTTTTTTGTGTGTGTCCTTTTCCATCTATCGCTTTGGCTTTTTTCCTGGCATACGTGTGTCTTGTATTTTTTTTTTTTGTGTTTTGCTTTGGCGATGAATTGGTACTTGATTTCGTTGGTCGTCAGTCGCACGGAGGAGGTTCTGTAAGGTGTGTGTCCCACGCAAGTTGTCGTCAGGTGCACGCTAGGCGGCAGGGTGCGACGGAGTTTGTTTTCTATGAATGCACATATCCTTAACATGTGGGTGAATGAATGAGCCCATTGTAAAGGTCTATTTTTGTTTGCTTCCCATGTTTGGCATTTCCTTTTTGCCCCCGAGATGGCAATTTAAAGAGGACGACTCGATATCTGGAGGAGAGTTTTATCGGTTATTATTAGACTTGGTACGGAGGGTTATGGCAGTAATGGGCAAGTGTTGGCTTTCTTTTGTGTGATTTTACTTGTCAAATAAAATGTTTTAATTCATGCACACGACCTGGGTGATTCACAACTCGTTGCCTGGCCGACGTGTAATTTGCATTTATTCAGTTTTTGTTTGCGTCTACAACACTGTCATCACGGCTATCTCTCATCTCTATGCAGTTTCTCTCGGGGTTAGTCATAAAAAAAACAAAACAAGTTCACGTGAAGTCGGCCCTTAGTCTGACGGCACTCGAGGCAGGCTGATACTCAGTGGCAGAATTCATGAACTTATTAGGAATGGAAAAATGTTTATCCAATACCAACTGTCTTTACTGCATGTTAGCTCTCCAGTGCTGTTCCCACGCATGTCCGCTTCCATAGCTGTCCCCAGTACTACAAGCCGACTGGGTCGAAGTCTCTTCCACTAACCTTAATGTAATCTTGGCCCTTAAATATGTCCACTCGCTTAACAGAGTCTAGTCTAGAGGCCAACCACGCATAAAATCAACTTTTTCGCTTCCTCGTAAGAATGAAGCTGCTGCTCTGAAACCTGTTCTTCATCGATCGAAATAAGTAGTAGTCACAAGGGGCCAAGTCTTGTGAATACGTCCGAAGGGCAGAACGTTCTAGTTAATATTTTCCAAATAGTTTTTTACTTTGCAACATGTAGACCGACGTTGGCATGATGGGTAATAACTGATGCGTGCACATTCTGTCCGTTTTGGCTCCAATGTTCTATTCAATTTTATCAATTGTAAACGGTAGCGACCCCCGTTAATCTTTTGCCAGGTTTTAATAGTTCATAGTTCGTTCTGGCACCACCAAATGAACGACATTACCTTTCCTCCGTGGATATTACGTACTGGTTGCAATGTTGACGGCTGGCCTGCTCATGTCTTTTTACGCTTAGAATTGTCGAAATGGGCTGACTTCTCAGTCTCTGCTCTGTCGGAAACGACGTGCAGAGATTGGTTTGGACGATTCAAAAATAATGATTTTGATTGCGATTGTGACTTGCGATGCAAAGCGGATACTGCTCGATAACCCTGAGTGTAAAAGAACGTGGCGTAAGCCCCGTCATGCATCACCTCTGGCGGTAAAGAAGTATATCCTCGATACGATGGTTCTTCTCTGTATTAAGCGGGATCAGTGTGTAGCTTATTATGAGCTAGTCCAACCGAACGAAACCATCATGGGAGATCGCTATCGACTGTGATTGATGCGTTTGAGCCGAGCATTGAAGGAAAAACAGCCACTATACGAGCAGAGATACTACAAGACGGTTTTGCTACTAGACAACGCTCAGTTACAGGTGGCAAAATCGACGAGTACCTACTTGGAGACGCTTAAATGGGATGCCGTACCCAACCCGCCGTATTCACTAGACTTTGCTTTTTCCGATTATCACTTTTTCCCTTCAATAAGCGGATCTATTCTTGGGTAGCCTCAAAAGACGTAAAAAGAGTAGCTGCTAGCGATGGGATATGCTTTGAGCGACATGCCTTAATGACTTACTTTAAACTCCTTCAAAACCGCGAGAACTTATTCAATTTCCCTCAAAGTTTAACATTTTCAAGTTAACAAACGAAAAAAGTTGTTTTTCACCAGCAAAATCGTTCACCTTGGACAGGAACAGGTGATAGTCGCTTAGTGCCAGGTCCGGATTGTAAGGTGGATGAATAAGAGTCTCAAAACCAAAAAAAAACTCTGACGAGTCGATGTCGTGGCTTGGCCATTATTTGCGAATCGCTTGAAATTGTAAATTATCGACGTTTCATCGCCATCCTTTCCTTTTTTTTTTGCGATTCAGCACAGATTTTGCAGATCGAAGTTTGGCCCAACAGCTTCTTGTTGTATCCAGTCTCATTCAAATGGTTCCAAACAATATTCAGCTCCTAGAAAATCGAAACAGTCTTTCATGTTGATCAGACTCGATGATTTCCATGATTTTATACATTTTCATCAATCGTTCTTCCAAAGGGTGGCACATCTTTGATATTGGAATTTCTGCAACGGAATCGACGGAACTAAAACCGCGCTTGGTTGGCTGTTACAGTGTCAATGCCATAAACACTATTAATTTCCAGCCGCCAGGCTTGCTTCTTTCTATTACATATGGTGCGTACTTTCTCTTTGCCGGTGTCTGCCTTTGACGCGCGTCGAAACAAAGCTAAGTACCATTCGCAAAACTGTCAGAGAAGAGAAGTTAAGTATGAAACGTCATCTTTCTAAAGCCATTCAGTGTACATCAGGAAAGACATATACAAGGCTAGATACAGGTTACTAAAGCCGTCTCTCGGGAAATAATTGATTTCTTTTTACTACACCTGATAAAACAAACGTTTTGAAATACAATTTCGAAGAGTTGGTCGTTACGGAATTCGAACCCCGCGCCATCAGTGCTAGAAACCATTGAGTCTTCTTCTTCTTACATGGCGCTGCAGTCCGATATGAACCTGGGCATCAACCAACAAGCATTTTCAGCTGGCACAATCTATTACCAGTTGTTTCCAGTGCCGCACTCCCACTTGGTTAAGGTCCTCTTCCATCTGTGTGCGCCACCTTAGATTCGGTCGGCCTCTGCTGCTTCGTCCCTCAGGATTGGATTCGAAGACTCTTCGGGCCGGAGCTGTGCTATCGGAGACAACGTACTAGGCCGATGTCGCTGTACAGCGCGTACAGTTCGTCGTTGTATCTTCTCCTCCACTCTCCGTTTATATAAACCGGACCATAGATTGAACGCAGAATTTTCCTCTGGAAGCGACCAAGGGCATCTTCATCCGTTTTCGTTAATGTTTAGGCCTCTGCGTCGTAAAGGAGGACCGGGATGATCAGTGATTTATATAGTGCTACCTTGGTTTTTCGAGAGAGGGCTCTACTTCTCAATTGCCTCTTGAGCAGCGGAAGCAATTCTGCGTTTGATCTCAGCGTGTGTTGTTGTCGCTGGTTACTAGTGACCCAAGGTAGACGAAGTCCTTGACCACTTCAAGTTTGAAGCCGTCTATTTTGACGTTTGCCGAAAGACTCAATTTAGTTGTTTCTGTTTTAATGCTTTTGAACACGTTTCGCTGTGCTCGCCCAATTACGGCAATATCATCCGCCTACGCAAGCAATTGCGTAGACTTGAAATAGATCATACCCCTTGTGTTGGCCAGTGTCTCGTATGATCTTTTCAAGCACGATTTTTAAGAAGTTACATGACAGTCCGTCACTTTGCATATTGGCAAATTGGCTACCGACCTTATTGGAGTATCGAGAATTCTCCATTTCGGGCGAATTTGGCTAGGATGTTAAAACTAGACATGACTCGGTATAGCGGCTTTAAAATGGATAAAAGGATGGCGTGTGTCGATTTGGAATTCTTGGGTCTTGGGTCTCCGAGATCGGCCGCAGTGTGAAAATTTGGTCTATTGTGGATTTAAGTGTCTTGAAACCACACTGATAGGAACCTATGAGATTATCCTCAAAGGCATTCACACAGTACGGCAGAGAAGAACTTGTACGCGATGTTGAGGAGACTTATTCCTCTATACGAGTAGCAAACGATGCTGAGATTGAGAACCATTGAGTCACTGTGCCTTATTTAGTCCGTTTAAAAGGGAACAAAATCATTATAATTGAGGTTTTGAAGAATTCCACAAGACTTAGATGCCGCAAAAGCAAACAAAGAGTTGCAGTCAAATGGAATATGGGGGGCAAGCAGCGTTGTTAAATAATGCTATGCACACAGCAGAATAAGAATAATTGAATTATTAGGAGTGCAACTAAACAAAAAACGGTTACAAATGAATCATTGCCCATTCCTAGTGATAACTTTTTTCCCATCTTTCTGACAGAGATCGCATACCACCACGGTAGAAGTGTTCGTCTTTTGAGCCTATCCACGAATCAACCATTTTGAAATGTCTTCATATGAATAGAACTGTTGATCAGCAAGAACATGTGCCATCGAACGGAACAAGTGATAATCGGACGGCGCAATATCTGGGGAATATGGCGGGTGGGGTAGGACTCCCATTTGAGCGTTTCTAAGGTTTTAACTGGTTTGGCAACGTGATGCCGAGCGTTGTCATGCTGTAGAATCACTTTTTCGTGCCTCTGCTCGTTTGTTCGATACCGTTTCCCAGAGATGGTTTCGTTTGGTTTCAACAGCTCATAACAAATAACACCGCCCTGATCCCACCAAACACACAGCATAACCTTCGCAGCGCGAATATTCGGCCGAACCGACCACGTAGGAACAGGACCGGGCTGTCCCCATGATTTTTTTCTCTTCGGGTTGGTGAATCCATTTTTCATCACCCGTAACAATGCGATGAAGAAAACCCTTCCTTTTTCGCCGCTGGAGCAGTACTTCACAGGCGAAAAAAACCACGCTCAACTGCTCTTGGCTTCAATCATAAGGAATTCAAGCTCCTTGCTTTTGAATCATTCCCAACGCATGCAATCGCTTGGAAATAGCTTGGCTTACTGAAGCAAGCTCTTTTTGCGTTTGGCATAGATCCTCATCGAGCAATGCCTCCAATTCAGCGTCTTCGAAGGTTTTTGGCCTTCCTTCACGCGAACGGTCGTCAACACCGAAATCACCGTCTTTGAAGCGACGGAACCAATTACGGCTAATAAAATCGCGAAGAATTGGGTGGGTAGGACACGTAGAATTATTGGACAGTAGCCGAACAGTTAAAAGAATAACAAGTGGAAATCCCGAGGGAAAAAGACCGCCAGAAGGCCGCGTCTTAGATTTTATAATATAAGGATGAACCCAGAAGAGCAGAAAGGCGAAACATGAAAGGAACTCACTCATGACACGGAGGTCTGACGAAAGGTTGTCAAAGAAGATCTTAACTTCCGCGTTCCAAATGACCGTCAATTGGCAACCTTAACAAGGTATGCTCAAAAATGGCGGACATTTTGTGATTCCGCGGTTATATTAGTTGATTAGATTCGTCGAAACCAAGTTTTAATCGTTTCTGTCGAATCGGCAAAACCAAAAGGAAAAAGTTCGACAACAACGGATGGATTTGAAAGTCTTGCTTACTGTGTTTGAAATTACGACACCAGTTATGTACGTGAAGCAATCAAATGAAAATACTCGGATTTTTGCACCGCGATAATGCACACTCAAACGGCTCAATCTCCCTACGACCACATATGGCTCCGACAATTCTTATCTATTTTCTTTATACAGTTCTTAGTTTTGTAAGCATAGATGAGATTGCAAGCGTATCGTTGGGAGAGCTCAGTGCTAACACAAGACTCGAGTTCCAGCAATGTTCTGATGGTTGGAAAGGCTTTAACGGAAATAACTAATCGAATAACATTCTTATAATCGAATAAATACAATATTTTCCTCGTAAGCTCGTTGTTAAGCCTTAGCCTCTTCTTTGGTCTATTTCTATTCCTATTCTATTCGGTGGTGGTCGTGGTGCAATGGTAATCATCACCGACTGTTGAACCGAAGATCTGTAGTTCAAATCTGTCCTTAGTCAAGAACAATTCCTATACGGAAAAACTGTGCAACAAAATCAATTGTCAATGAGAAATGATTAAAAAAGTGCTGACGAAGGCAGAACACTCGCAGTATAAGATCACTTCAAAATTCATACTCTGTGTGTGCATTTCCAATATAACACCTTAATGACATGGAAACAAAAACAAAAAAAAATTACTGTGAACTACAACCAACGCAACAAAGTAAGTCGAATCTCTCGAATCCTATCTAGGACAACCACCCCCGGAGAGTAGTGAACGAACATCTTCGACACAAACCATCTCCACCCCGTACGATCGATGCATTTACATATAATGTGGGCCAATTGAGATGAGGAAATACTTCTTCACTGCTTTATTCTTTACCATCTCGTCCAACTAGCAAAATCTATTGCTGTAGGCGGAGACGCTATACTATTCCAAAAATTGATTCAAAATTAAAAAAGTTTCTGAGAATCTCTACAATGTGGTTCAGAGGACGATGTTATGGCTTTTCAGCAGTATCCACGAAACCATGTTGCATACTCTTCTGGTAATGCTTCTCGGAATTCGCCACTCGGAGTCGGCACTAAACCGTAGATCACCATTGGGATTGAATGCATGACACACAACATAGGTGATTGAGAGAAGCTTCGGCTCTGGTCCTCGTCGGGCTATATTGCTAGCTACTGCTATGTATATACATTTCCATCCGTTTTATCCTTCCGTACAGACCTTATAAATAACTATTTTCAATTTCAGCTAAGGAGTTCTCAAAAGCAATTGAAATGTACACCAAAGCCATAGAAATAAACCCTAACAGCGCCGTCTACTACGCCAATCGCAGTTTAGCCCATTTGCGTCAGGAGAGTTTCGGATTTGCCCTGCAAGATGGAATTTCCGCAGTCAAATCAGATCCCGCCTATCTAAAAGGCTACTATCGGCGAGCCGCTGCTCAGATGTCTTTAGGAAAATTCAAGCAAGCTTTACTAGACTTTGAATATGTAAGTATTGAAATGCAGATTAATTCCACAGCGCTAATAGAAGTTACCCTCGATAGGTATCCAAATGCAGACCAAACGACAAGGATGCAAAACTAAAGTTTACCGAATGCAGTAAAATAGTAAAAATTCGCGCCTTCGAGCGTGCCATAGCCGTGGACAAGCCAGAGAAATCACTCGCCGAGATATATCAAGATATGGAGAACATAAGTATGACAAACCGGTAGCTATGGGACGATTTTAGAATTTAACCGAGCCATCCCTCTCCCTTCATTAGCAATTGAGGACGATTACCAAGGCCCGGCATTGGAAGATGGCAAAGTTACACTTAAATTCATGGAAGACCTAATGGAGCACTATAAACAGCAGAAGAAACTCCATCGGAAGTTCGCTTATAAGGTATATTCGATCTGAAGCAAAACGCCACAAACAACTCATGTTTATCTCTTCGATTAGATACTTTGCGACATTGATGCATATCTGCGCAGTCAGCCATCCCTGGTGGATATTAGCGTGCCAGATGAGTCCAAATTTACAATTTGCGGCGATATTCACGGTCAGTTTTATGATCTGATGAATATTTTCCGAATCAATGGTTTACCATCACCGACTAATCCGTATCTGTTCAATGGCGATTTCGTCGACAGAGGGTCCTTCTCTGTCGAATGTATTTTCACATTGTTCGGATTCAAACTACTGTATCCCGATCACTTCTTCCTGTCAAGAGGTAAGTCATTGCGCGCTTAATATTGCTTGATTGTGTTTATGTATGCGATTCGTCATGCGACGGGTCGGCGTTTGGTGTTTGGATTGGGAGCTTGTGACATGTTCGTTAATCGACGGGTAAACATTTTAGATGCGGCGGATTGGAGAGACTTTGTGATCAATTGTCTGATATAGTACTTTGCGTAATCGATTAGTAGACGCTGCTTTTTACTATCTTATCAATGGATTTTGTCATAATTATAGACTTACACATTCATGTAGCCTGAAAAGGGGTGGAAGAAGCATAATTGTAAGCGGGTTTTATGGCTTTATCACATGCTGCTCTTCGAATTGCTCGATTTGGACCCCGAGATAAGTGACAGGTGATATTGTGGTGCTTTTATATTAATTTTTTTCTTCTGGCTAAGACTATTTATAGTCATTGGTTGACTAATACACTTGGCACCTTGTTCATTCGCCTCTAGGTAGGTCAGTGTTTTGCGTTATATAGATAAACTGCGATATTCTGACGTGATATTGTGCACTAAATATATAATCAGAGTCAGGGCTACCTATTACGACGTCCGAACCAGAGTGTCGAGGCTACGCATTCATCATTGCTATCTGCGGGCTTACAAGAGTGATTTGTCCCATACGACTTAGCTAATCAATTTCGTTTCTAAGGTATCACTCCTGTTCTTGTTGGATGATATTTGTCGATATCGTAGTTGCATGCATTAAGCGTAGCTTTGTGGTACGGGAGAATATCTTCCAAATCCATGAGACTTCTATTTAAGTGGCGATACAGTGGGGGGAGATGGACCAACCAAAATTCCTCTTCAGCTAGCCGTCTCCAGTGTCGCATGCCCAGTTGGTTGGGGCACCTCGATGAGTATTTTTAACGTGGCGCTACACAACCGGATCCGTTTTCCCGGGATCCCGAATTCAGCCATCGCATCAAACAATTCTTTACGATGAATACTGTGGCTTTGAAATCGATAAAGAGATGGTGTGTATCGATTTAAAACTCCTTGTATAGTCGATTTGCCGGTCCGAAAATCGCACTGGTAGCTTCCGATGCCGATTAGTGCGCTGCCTTTCTTGAAGCCTCCTGCAAAGCCTTTGGCTTTCTTATAAAAGGCTCGAATTTTGTGCTTATCGCTAAACTCCTCGATATCCTTGAGCTTGGAGACCGCGATGTTTCTTTTGAGTCTTAGTTGCCCCCTGTAGATTCTGGCAACCTCCGGTGTGCTCAGGCGTCCAATATATGGGTTGGTGCAGCTTTCTGACATTGGACAGTCAAGCTCTGAATTTTGCTGCTACGAGGTAATGCTCAGAGTCGCACACCAGGATGTTTGACGAGTGTCTTGCGTCAATGAGCGTATGGTCGGGTTGGTTGGCGGTTCGACCATCCGGAGATCGCCTGATTGTTGTGTGGATTCGCTGACGAGGGAATCTTGTGCTACTTATCACCGCATTACGAGCTGTCGCAAAGTCCGTGAGTCGGAAGCCGTTATCTGTTGTTGTATCGTGTAGGCTGTGCTTTCCGATCACTCCCCCTTACTGATTTTGGCGTTAAAGTCCCCGAGTACGATTTTAACATCGTACTCCGGACAAGCTCCTTAGGGGTTGTCCATGAGGTCATAGAAGTCCTCTTTGATGGGGTTTTCAGCCTCTTCGGTAGGGGCGTGTGGACATATGAGGCTGATTTAAAATCTGCCTTTGATGCGGATCACAGATAGGTTTAAAGTTGATGACCTTCGACCTTAACCGCTTTCCCACGACAAAGCCGCATCCCAATATGTGCAATCTTTTGTGACAGCTGTAATAAATGTCGCAGTCTTTTTTCCTCATCATATCGTTCCCTATCCAGCGTATTTCCTGGACCGCAGTAATATCCGCCATGTACTGCGTGAGGATTCTTTCCAGTTTATGAGCAGCTCCAAGGGTATACAGAGTTCTGACCTTCTGACATTCCAGGAGACTCGCAAATCGTTTTCCTTTTTCGTGCAGTGTTGTCGTCGTGTTTCCGCCCGTTGATTCGAGGAGTTTAGCTCATTCAAACTTGGTTTTTATTACGTGGGCGCACTGTTGGTCCGCCGCATAACCGCCAGTCTGGTCGGAGTTTTGTAGCTGCATACATTTGTTCACCTTTGTTTTTTTTTAATTCGTGCAGGTTCAAGAGTTTACGTTCTTATAGTGTTTGTCATACAAACTGGATGGTGTACAGATGGTTTGTGTCGAAGATATCCGTTCACTTCTCTCCGAGGGTGGTTGTCCTAGATATGATTCGAAAGATTCGACTGAATTTGCGTTGGTTGTAGTTCACAGTAACTCTTTTGTTTCCACGTCATTAAGGTGTTATATTGGAAATGCGCACAATATGAACTTTGAGGTGATCTTATGCTGCGAGTGTTAGGCCTTCGTCAGCACTTTTGATGATCTCTCATTCACAACTGATGTTGTTGCATAGTTTTTCCGTTTAGGAATTGTTCTTGACTGTGGACGGACTTGAACTACAGACCTTCGGCTCAACAGTCGGTGATGATGACTATTGCCCCACGATCACCTCCGAACGGTTGTAGAGGAGGCTATCGAGAGGGCGCCTCGGGGAGGCTGTATGACCACTTGACCCGGACATTGAAACAGGGATCGTTGCTGGCATCTCACCAGGTTGAGAGCAATCAACAACTTTACCCTGTATGTCCGAGCCCATGCCCTCCCAAACGGTGAAGATCACGAACGAAAATTATTAAAAATGAGTACCGAAACTGCCAGTCGATATTCGCAGCTTTGACAGCGTTTACTTCGATTTTCGATCGTAATAACCGTCTAAACAGACAGACCACTTGCTATAAATGGATGAATTTGACACATTCTCTATTGAATGTTTCTGAAAACGATGCCTAGGCCGAAGTACCGAAAATATCGCTTCTTTTAAAAAACTTTAATCGAAAAATCATCTTCAGTCACAGAAGGTGATCACGTGGATTTCATGATCGCCATCATTATACCACATGATCGTCATGTTTGGGCAAATGTAGTTTGCTGTTGTGCCATGTTGGAAGACTGTTTTAATAAACACATTTGGTGAAATTGACATGGTTCCAACTAGATGGCGCCACATGCCACACAAGTGTTTATTTAAGGAATAGTTCGGTAAAAGTCGTGAGCAACGGGCCAGTCGAATAGTCACCTTGTTAATGCCCTGCGATTTATTTTTATGGGATTCCGTTAGGTGGTGGTTTTATAATATTAAGCCAATTACTTAGAGGAGCTCGGTATAATATCGAACGCGGATTTGCCAACATTCCGGCCGATATGTATGAAAGAGTGGTTGAAAATTGGCTCTAACCAATCGATCGCATCAAACGTAATCGCTATGGCTATATGAATGAGATTGGACTTCATCGTTAAATTTGACTTATGTACTGCATGTGTGAAATAAATTTCAGCCCGATATTTCGATTGGTCGGTGTTGTATTTAAATGCGAAATTGTTATGTCTCTATTCACCTGCTGAAAAGAGCGATTCTACGTTCGATTTCTGCACTGATAACGTTGGTGTATGTTACCGCAGAGCCAAGATGAACGTAGTCCTTGACTATCTGAAAGTTATATCAGCGAATACGTAAATCATGGCCAAGACGTTGGTGGTGTGAGTCCCTCATGTAGCTGTAGGTCCTGGCCCGTCCTGTCTAGGATCTACGGTCCTACGAATATTTGGTCGAAGTGGACTCCGCAGGTCTGAAACAACAGTATTATGCCTGATCAGTTTATTCGCAAACAAATTCAGGCCCCCGTATTTAACGCCAAATGATGTTCTTATGATTCAGTCGTAATGATAACTTTCTTTTGACCATATCCTATAGACGAGGTAGTGCATGCTTCCCGCCAGATCATATCCAACTGATTTGAAGAGCTCAATAGACAGTCAGGAGAACGATAAAATATTCGGGAGTCATTCCTGCGAACCAGCTTGTCAACTCTTTTATCACGCGCAACTCGTATTTTTCCTTTTTCTTTCTAAGAAGATTATACAAGTCGGCGCAAAATTAATCGCCCTATCGGAAGATGTTATAATTTTTTGCCAATGGCGTACAACAGTTAATCATATTTCACATTTGTGATATAGACACCTGCAGTTTGTATAAACAAACAAGCAATGGAACGCTATTCTCCGCAAGAGCGTGGAATAATTTGTCGATTTTTTTGACCAATAATCGATCGGTGAATTTCGACGTCAATTTCCTAATGGCACCAAAAAGCTCTAGCGCAGAAGGCTCAAATAAATTTTCCAGAACCCGAAGGTAAACTTCTGCAGTGACTTTCGATTCTAGGAAGACCATTCTACCTTTTCATCTCCAGAGAAGCATCCCCAGACCATCCACCTTCAGTTTTGGGGTCCATCCGTAAGATGCATTCAGAGTTCAGACTTTTATTTGGGTCTCTTCGCGCAAGAATCCTCCAATTTCCAACATGCAGCTTATACTTTAATTCGTCGGGAAAACTAACATTGTTAGTCCAGAACAATCGTTTTTCTCTCTCTGACTCTTTTTGGAAAATCCGGCTCCAGTACTGGTTTGAGTTCTCTAAGTCCAGCTTTCACGAGCCTTTTCCTCATTGAACTTGACGAAATTATTTTTTCAGTAGCTCACAGATCGCTTTTAAGATCCCCCGAAGTCTTAAACCGATGCCGACGGCTGTACAGCACCAAAAACAAATCTTCTAGTGGGATCGTTTTTTTTTGGCCTCCCTGAGCCCTTATTTCTGCTGCCAGTCCCGGTCTCACGATATTTTTTTTAAATTCCATACCACAGTTTGTTGAGCAACATTTAGTCTTCTAGAAATTTCACGTGTTGTCAAATTGAGACGTGGCAGACACAAAATATTAGCTTTGCACCCCCAACTGATTTTTCCCATAAATAAACAAAACCGCATAACTAAAAAAGACAAAGCCGCAGACAAATGAGCGCTATCGTGTTTTATTGTAGCAGTCGTCGTAGTAGAGGTCGCAGTTCTTCGCCCGCTTTTTGTCCGGCCCATTCTATCCCACTTGCTAAATGGTAGTGATATCTATCGACCGCTATATGCTAGTCTAGTGGCTGTCCCTGAGTTTGTTATTTTTTTTTCGCTGACTTTTGCTGCCTTAATAAGTCCTAACTTTCGTTTTGTAGCGCAGTGGACTCGTCATTCGCCTTCTGCCAAAGCAAGCTTCTAAATGGCACGACGAGGAGGTAATTAGACTTACTAAATTTTGGTTTTTTTTCGCTTATTAATGCGGCAGCATCCCACGAACCTACGAAGCCTTTGTTAGCCTTTACCATCCAAAGCAAAACGGTGTACCGTGCTAAACAACCCCTAATCTCCATTCTTCCATAAAACTTCATAAAACCTATCTTTACTTACAGGCAATCATGAGAGTATCAACATGAATCAAATGTATGGATTTACTGGTGAAGTCATGACCAAGTACACCAGTACCATGGCAGACATATTCACTCAAGTATTCAACTGGTTGCCACTATGTCATTGTATAAATAATAAAATCCTCGTCATGCATGGTGGATTGTTCTCTAGTGACGATGTGACGCTGGATGATATACGTAAGATCGAGCGTAATTGTCAACCACCGGAGGAGGGCATTATGTGCGAATTATTATGGTCCGATCCTCAACCATGGGCTGGTCGTGGGCCGTCCAAGAGGGGTGTAGGCATCCAATTCGGTCCAGATGTTACAGAGGAGTTCTGTAAGAGGAATAATCTGGAATATATAATCAGAAGTCATGAGGTTAAGGACATGGGCTATGAGGAGACGCATGATGGAAAATGCATTACCGTGTTTTCGGCTCCTAATTATTGGTAAGTTGTAAACTTGTTTTTGCTTTTTATTTAGCCCTTAATGCTTTCATTTTGTAAATATAGTGACACAATGGGAAACATGGGAGCGTTTATCACAATCAAGGGCAACGATTTGAAACCGAAATTCGAATCGTTTGAGTCTGTGGTAAGTTTTATGTTTGGAATAAGTACTTTACAGTGGGAATAGGGTGTTTGCACAATTGGTTCCTGGGTAAAGGTTATTTTTTAATTATCAATCACACCCTGTATAGCCAGAGAGTACAATAAAAAAGGTCTTAACGAGAGGCAGGATACCAGGCGATACAAATCTGTCAGATAACGAAAAAGTAGCCTGGTACTTCCTGATATGTCCGGTGCCGATAATCAAGACACTGGCTCACTACTAGAATTTACCGTCCATGAATCGCTAGATCGATTGCAATCGTCACAGAACTATTGATGGTCACGCAACTACTTTGCCAATATGGTAGTCTTTCGAGGAGAAGACTTGGGGTTTTATCCATACACTTTCTTTTTTTTAATTTGATTTTGCTGGAGCACTGGTGCATTGTTTCGGCAGATATTTGTAAACTTTTTGCAGTCGATTCTTGTTGGTGATAATGAGTCGTGTACGCTTCGCTGGAACTCACCTAGGACTGTTGCGCCATCTGCATCGTAAAGCTCCAATTGTTGACGGAAAAACTGCCCAAGTTTGTAGGCAGTCTTGAAGCGGGTTCAGGTCCTGAGAAATTCCCTTCCCCGACCCATCGAAAATTTCACTGTGCGGGTTTCTGGAAATTCAGTGATATTAGTCTTCTGACTTTGTTTACGAGAATCTTGAAATCACGTATTATTTGGAAATAGTAGGATAGCTTTGAGTTTACTATTTAGAATTAACCCCTGATATTTGGTGGAAATGGGCTAGGCCACCTGTTTCTCCTTCTCGTAAAGATAAAAACTTCCGTTTTAAGAGGAGCCCATTTTTCGTTGATCACTCGTTCAAAAATGTTGCCTGAATTATGGGCGAGATAACGGCAACAAAAACCGCATAGCTCTACGCATACTCTGCAAAACATTTAAAGCAGATAGCCAGCCACTGGGCACCATAACAGCTTAACCGGATACCACCTTGTGGGTAGCTCTTTACTCCAGACGTGACACATAACAGGTCAAGGTTTGCATTAGCAGCTTCCACACTATCATTGCTCAGATCCACAATACCAATGTTTTAAATATTTCAACGTGTCTAGCAAAACTACACCTGTTACCAAAAATTGCATAGTCACAGGTCCTTTTTATATTGGCCAGCCCAAACTCTTTCCCGGCGAATGCTCGTCCGTGCACATAATTGAGAATATAATGTTGTGACATGATCCTATTTAACTTTTTGATTGTCGAAGACTTTCCTCAACCGTTGGAGCATCAATTCGTTTCGATAAAATTATAGGGGGAAGTTAAATTTCAAACCATAGGGAGAATTGGGTTTCACTTTGGGCGTTGAGTGGCTAGGATGCCTCACTCGCCTTATGTACAGAGTGCGCCATCTCATATGGGTCGATGTAAACTTCGAATAACTTCAACAATTGTCAACCGATTTTCATATGTCATAGCATTTTGGGTACATCAATTCGGGACAATTTTAACCATGAATCCCTTCACACCAAAAGAACGCGCGGAAATAGTTTCAGTGTTCATTAAAAATGAACGTTCGATTGTGCTAACTCAACGTGCGTATCGTGCGAAATATCGTGATCGTGTTGCGCCCAAAAAAGATACAATTCGTCGTTGGGCTTCGAATTTATTTTCAATTTGGTTCTGTGGCAAGCCCCCGTGAGCAACCTAGGCCAAGTCCACGGCGTTCAAACTCATATAGTCAGTCTATGAAGGCCAGTGTTAAAAAAGACCCAAGTTTGTCATATCAGCGCCGTTCGCAGCAGTTAGGCATCAGTGGGACCACTAAGCGGAGAATTTTAAAGGACTATCTTCACTTATTTCCATACAAAATGCAGATAACTCAAAGAATTTCGCCACAAGATGAGCCACGGCGCTTGGCATACGCACAAAATGTCGTTGCAATTATTAATGCTGAGTTCTGGCAGCAAATTTTGATGACCGATGAATCACATTTTACGCTCTCTGGCTCAGTTAATAAACAAAATTGTCGCTTCTGGGGCACCGAAAATCCTCACATTATTAACGAAGAGCCGCTATATGATCAAAAAGTGACTGTTTGGGCTGGTGTATGCGCTAAGATCATCATTGGACCATATCCAGGTGTCAGATTCACGCAACTTTAATTGACGATCGACCATAACCATTTTGTGAACTTTTATGTTTTCCGAAACAACTGGCCATTTTGGGCGATCAGGACATCCAGCATCGTTGGTGTTTATACGATGTTTAAACTCATCAAATCTCTTCTTGATTATTTCCAAATAAAACGTATCAATCCATAGCTTTGCTTCAACGGTATTTTTCTCCCATAAAAAGGAAAGTTAAGCCACTGTAACTAGTGAACTAAACTTCAGATTGTCACAGAATTTTGATTTGTATCGTTTGAAGGTTGGTACTTCCTGAAAGTCGCCATAGTGGCGCCATCTACATATATGTCATCCTACACCCTGATTGAGTAATGTTTAAAATAACGTTTTAGAATTGGTAAATGGTTTTTGAGGGTTCAATTTATGGTCAATCAATATTGTCGTCCCAAGTGAACCATATTTCTCAAGCAATTATACAACTAATCGAACTCATATGGGTGTTAAAAAGTATACACCTATCCAACAAGAGGTGTCATTTTAAATCAATGGGAAAACGGAACATTTTTACGAAAAGTGGTAATATTTCAAATGTAATGTAAACTAAAAATTCTGGGGGTATAAATTAATTCAGTCCGTTTTCAAAAGATGGCGCCACCTGCAAGTTGTGGCTGATCTTGGAAGCGATTACCTACTTCAGTGGAAAGGTGTGACATCTGTCAACAATAATTAGTGTGCATCAGCGTCTGTTTCTGACAACAACATTGTTTTTTGCCTCTTCGAAAATGTCCGGATTTGTCTTAAATAAACAGCATTTGCGGGAAGTTTTGATTTTCTTTTTTAATTGGAAGAAAAGTGCAGCTGAAGCCCATCGAATGCTTGTAGAAGTTTATGGTGAATCTGCTTCGACCGATAAATCATGCAGAGAGTGGTTTCGACGCTTCAAAAGGGGTGATTTTAGCGTCGAAGACAAAGAGCGTTTTGGCCAGCCCAAAAAGTTTGAAGATGAGGAATTGGAGGCTTTACTGGATCAAGATCCGTGCCAAACGCAAAGTGAACTCGCAGAGTCGTTGGGAGTGACTCAGCAAACAATTTCCGATCGGTTAAAGAAATTTGGATTTATTCAAAAGCAAAGAAATTGGGTGCCGTACGTGTTGAAACCGAGAGATGTCGAAAGGCGATTTTTCACCTCGGAACTGCTTCTTGAAAGACATCAAAGGAAGGGATTTTTGCACCGGATCGTGACTGGAGATGAAAAGTGGATAACCCACGATAACCCCAAGAAGAAAAAATACTATGCAAAGTATTGGTGAACCCGTTCCATCATCGTCTACATCGACGCCAAAGAACATCCACGGTTCAAAGGTCATGCTCTGCATATGGTGGGACGAGACGCGTGTGGTGTACTATGAGCTGCTAAAACTAGGCGAAACCATTGATGGGAATCGTTATCGACTACAACTAATGCGTTTGAGCCGTGCATGGCGTGAAAAACGGCCAGAAACGACCGAAAGGCACGACAAGGTGATTTTGCAACATGATAACGCTCGGCCCCACGTGGCTGTAGCGGTCAAAAACTACCTGGAAACGCTGAAATGGGAGGTCTTACCCCACCCGTCGTATTCTCCAGACCTTGCTCCTTCCGACTACTGGCTTTTTCGACGCATGCAAAACGATTTGGGGGGTCACCGGTTCGGGTCTTTTGAAGAAAAGATCGATGCCAGAGAGGACTAATTTTTTAGAGATGGTATTCGAAAATTACCAAAAAGATGGGAAAAAGTAGTCGCTTCCGACGGACAATACTTTGAGTTTTTTTCAATAAAAAAAAATTTTTTTGATCTCAAAAAAACGGACCGAATTAATTGGTACTCCCAATAATAATTTTAAAGAATTGCCCATCGGCATCCATAACTTTTTGCCATCTCTTTGGTAACTCAAGGATACCAGATATCTTGCCAAAGAGAAAAAAAAAACTGTTCGTCAAGAAGGAATGAACCCAATTTTTTATGCCTGTTGAAGTGAACAGTAGTCCTGAAAGAGCATTCTGTATTGATCGAAATAATTAACAATCAGAACAAGCCAGGTCTAGTGGATAAGGCGGGTGCGATAAGACTTCCTATCCACAGTTTAGTAAATTGTTTTTAACCAATGTACCAACATGAGGACGGGCATTGTCATGACGAAAAATTGCGAACTCATGTCTAGACAATTATTCTACCATTTTCCCCTCAAATACTCTTTTCCAATGAATTAGTGTTGATGGTATACATTTACAGTTCGTAAATTCTGGTTCTACCAACAACCTACCAAAGAAGAAGATGCTTCGCACGACGAATACTCGGCTTCGGAGTCGACGTGCCAGTTGGGTCGGGCTTCACATAAAATTTTCTGAGCTTAAGCCCGCCATAATGGATACATTTTCATCTCCAGTTACCACTTGATGCGGAAGTCACTGTTTTTGTGGCGTGCAAGAAGCATTTCTGATATTCAGCGCTTTAACTCATATGGCGCCCAGTTTACTTGTTTTTGTATGAATTTCAATACTTTTAGGTGCTTGGAAATTGCTTGAAATCTTCTTCTTCTTCGAACTTTTCGCTTGGCCAGCCAGTTTTATGTCTTCGTTGTCATAATTACCTGAAAGAAGCTTCGTTCGAGGGTAAAGTGAAAAGTTCTCGACTGCGATTTTCAGTCAAAAAATGATTTTATCTTTCTACATAATCTCCCTTGACTTCAACACATTTGGTCCAGCGTTTTTACAACGGTATACCTTCCAGGAAGGAGAAGAAATATTCATCTAGGGCCTTCTCAACTTCCTCATTTTATGCGGAGTGATTGGGGATCGCCAATGCACCATTATGTTTGTAATCCATTAACAGGATCATTTTTGCATCGCAGATGCGATCGACTTCGTTTTCTTTGGCTTCCACCCATTTGTTGCACTGCTGTTGCGTTTTTGACGTGTAATGATCGACGTGTTTCATCCATTTTGGAAAATCGTCACGCAAAGTCGGATTCTTATTAAATCGGTCCAAAAATTGCTGCCGAAATCATTTACACATTTTTCGCATCTCTAATTCTTTGTGTAAGATGTTTCGCACCCTTTTTCCGATATCTCCACAGCCTCAGCTACCTCACGCACCTGTATTCGCCTATCGTCCAACGCGATATCATGCAATTTCGATGGTTCCCGATGTAGTTGCGGTTTTTGGCCGTCACTCTGGTCATTTTCAAGGGATGTGCGACCACGTTCAGCTGCCCACCTTTTAACGGTTGACATCAAAGGTGCAGAGTACCTATAACATTTTGCCGATTACGGATGAATTTCCTTAGGAGTTGATTCACCCAAAATGTAGAATTGAGCAACCCTACGATATTCAAGTTTATCCATTTTAATGAAAAACACGCAAGGCGTCTACTACGAAAAATCGTCTAAACTACAATACTTGAGAGAACAAGTTGAAAATTGTCATACCTTATCCTCGTAGATTAGGTACTCAGGAATGAGCGCCAACACAATCACCGACGGCGCATTGTACGTATTCTACTGGCTCTAGCTCTTGTCAATTGGATCTTATTTAAGCCAAGATTTTTATACAAAGTGTCCATGGGGGTCCAGTCACCTCCTCAGCTAATCTTGCTGAATAGACACGAGTGGAAATGTTCATATCACTGTACGAGACATAAAAAATGTCGATTAAATTCACTATTGCTATTCATGCAGTTGCTTGATGATGGCGAGAAGCAGTATGAGCTTTACGGAACATTGTCCTCCGTTTTCACCACTTTTTTATTACTTCAGTACGTTGTATGTGTATGTATCTATCCACATTCTAGTTTTTCCTCATTCAAAGTTATCGCAACGATAGTTGTCTTCAGAATAACGCGAAATTAATAATGACACCTCTTGTTGGGTGGCCCTTTACTAAGTGCATTCGATGGTTAAAGTAGTCAGACTGTTGTTCGGCTATTATTTAATGTTGTAGTAGCTTTTTATATACATACATAGAATTCAAAATCTGAACCAGTAACGCAAATATTTATGAAAACTCTTCTCTCTCATTACAGCCTCATCCCGATGTTAAACCAATGGCTTATGCAAATAGTTTAATGAATTTACTAGCGTAGTCATATTTATGCTGATACAAAACCTAATTCATTTAAATAATATTAAAATAAAAAACGAAAAAAGAAAAACAACAACAAATAAAACGCAAAAGAGTTATAATAAAAAAACCAATCAAGCAATCAACAAATAGAGTATTCAGCTTCGAAAAACAAAAACAATAAACTAAATTAAGCAACATTTACCCAAAAATATGGTAAATTGAACAAAGCAAAGAAAAACTGAATGAAAAACAAACACAAACACCACGCAAATGTTAATAATCATCGAATGGATGGCAGCCCACAACACCACCTCTAAACCAAACCAATTGGCACTTCGATTTAAGTCCCATTCCCTACTTGCACATTATGCACGTTTTTCTCCTTCTCCCCGAAATTCAATTTATCCTTTTTATTTACCCGCCCCTGAGCCCTTCTCATTGCATCCGACCTTTCGGTTCTCCCATAATCTACCTACTCCCCCCCCCCCCCCACCACCCTCTAATCGCTGATGTGTACAAATTGTTAGATTCGAGTTAAGTTATGTGTAAAACAAAAACACAACAGAAAAACGAAAAAAAAAGAAAAGAAATACAAACAAACAACACAATCCCAAAGATTTTGTTAGCGGAGCAATTTTAATTTTAATTTAATTTTTGTTTTCGTTTTTTTTTTATACAAGTATGTCATTGAAGAAATTGAATGCATACCGTGTGCATAACTATTTACTACAATAATTACCGCTGTCGATTCCTGGTTTGCTAAATCGCTGGTTTCGTGTTGATCAATGGCCGGTGCGCTTATAATAAGTAAAATAATATTAACATAAAAAAACAAAACCTAAAACAAAACGAATGAAAAAAAAATTGTTTTTAACATTTATTAGTTTTTTTTTTTTTTAATTTGAATATAAATAAAATAGATGAACATAAAACGAAAAATAAAATCGAAAGAAAACAGTTGGACAACACTGTAAGAGAAACGTTTTCGGATTCTTGTCGATCCTATATTTGCTAGGACAATTAAATAAAAAAGGTAACAAATGTAATAAAAGGGACAACAAAGAAAAAAATCTTGACACATAGAAGAAAACGATAGTGAGTGGATAGTTTTAATAAAGCAAACAAAAAGGAACATTTAAATATACGATGCGTTGTTTTATTTATTTTTATTTGATTGTTAGCTTTTGTAAGGTGGTCAAAAATCCTCTTTTAGTCCTCGTGGGCGCCGCTGGAAATGACTAATCATCGGTTAGTGTAAGTTAAGGTCTTACTCGTAGGCATCAATCATGCACAGTGGACCATTAAGGGATCATCTCAGTGTGACCCTCCGAAGAATCCCTAATTTTCGTGATTTTTTTTCACATGGTTGGAATAAACTAATCGTCCTGGTTTTTTTTTAATAAATAAAGATGTTCAGGATAAATACAAAATGATTTTTTTTATGTTAATTTATTTAGTGTACAGTAGTTTAAATAATTGTTGAAAAGTATCGTAAAAAAAGGTCATATATGGTGGCCATGATTGCGACCTCAATTTTGATCTGAAACAAAAAGTTCAAAAAGATTATTAATCTGTAGGAAAGTCGCTATCTCCCTATGGAGGTTTTCTTTTTTTTGAAATTTGACGATATGGCGGCGGTTTGAACAAAACGTATAGAATTTGACCTTTTTTTCGACAGTTTTTCATAAAAAAAAGCTTCCATAGGTCGATAGTGAATGACGTGAAAAATGTTCTCCCAAAATTTGAAATGAAAAGCTTGAAAATTCTGCCTTTGAGAGTGGCCACCGTTTTGAAAAACACCGTTCGGAGAAAAACGCGTTCAAAGTTTGGAGTTCGAAAATTTTGGAGCCTTTACTGTCCTTTCTGATTTTTTTCTTAGGCTAAGGCCACGCACTGAGCGGCAAGCGGCAGAGCGGCAAAAAGCTGAGCGACAAACTTAAGCGGCAAGAGGCTACTTACTGAGCGGCAATTTTCTAAGCGGCAATTCTTAGCGATTAGTTCTGCAAATGTCGTTAATGAGTGCTGTTCGCCGCAATATTTTACAAGAAAGTCGTTTTAACATTTACAGAGTTATCTCAAGCTTAAAAAAAGAAGATTTGGAGTTCATCCAATAAACCGAAAAAGATCAGGTTATGGCGAATTTCACCATTTGTATAATAATCTTCGACAACACGAAGACCGATTCAGACAATACCTACGTATGTCAATACAATCATTTGATTTGCTGTTAATATTTCTTAAATTTGCCATTATTCCTTCTTGCCGCTCAGCACTACCCTAAAATAATAGAACAGAATTGAAAGCTGAGCGACGCCGCTCTGCCGCTCAAAAACGTCGCTTGCCGCTCAGAGACTGTGTGGCCACAGCCATACGATTTCATGTGTTTTAAATTTTTTTTGCCGCTTGCCGCTCAGTGCGTGGCCTTAGCCTTAGGCGTGTTTTTCGTAGGTCTATCCATGGTGGATGTCGAAAACGAACTGAAATGATTGGCCAGTTTATTTTACGAAGTTATAGGACCTAAGTACCCTAGAAAGGTACAGGCGCAGAAAAAGAACAAAAGGAATAATGGTATGGCGGGACGACCGACGCGACAGATGTCCGGCTCCGTTCCCTTTCTACGAAAAACGATGTAGCGACCAAAATAACTGGAATTTCGATTAAAAATTTTTTTTTGAAAATTTCACACTGAGATGACCCCTTAAGAAAGAGGTAGCAACAGATAGCTAACTCCCTGGTGGTGTGAGCGAAAGAACTGTGCCGAGGGATGGAAGGCTGGGGTTAAACCAGCCCTAACGAGCTCCTTTGGGTGCTTTGGCAAGGCCCATAGTATGCATGCCTTACCGCAGTAGAGCCGGCAATGCTGTGGTGGACCTTTTTTGCACCGGCTTACTCGTGGGTTAAAAATAGAAATAATAGAAATAAACAAAAACCCTCGAGGGCCCCCAAATTCCCAGAAGGCAGAACAAAAACGCTTCCCAGTCAACGACATCGGCAAAAAAAGGGCAAGGACAATTGGCATGAGAAGGACGCCGCCTCGTACCAATGGGCGTCAGAAACAATAGACGAGCGGAAGTCGACCTAGAAAGGGACCTTCCGCATCTGTTACCACAGCCAAAAGAAGTGGGTGGACAACAAAAAGGCCTCTATCTCACGATGAAAGCCCAACAACCTCAAAGAGGCATTGGAGCACCGCTACGGCGCCCACTCTCAATGAGGTGGTGAAGGATCATCAAACTGTGTTGATCGTATATCGGAGCTATGAGAAGGGCCACATCACTCATGACCACTGGAAATTTTTTTTCCAGGCCCACAATACGACAATTATCTTTACTTAGATACCCCTCCATCCAAAAATGTGGTTAATCAGAAAAATCCCATGACACTCGCATTCCAATCCGCTCGAACGACTCTCGAGTTGCAGTATTAGATCATGGCTTTAAAATCACTGTAATATCCCTCTACAATATGACAACCCAACCATTCGCGGCGTTCAGATTTGACCCATTGACTAGACCTACTAAACTCATTTTTTCAAATTCATAAGCTGACTAAAAACCACCAAACTCCTGGTTTGACTGCATATCGTAACTAATGCTGAAAAAATCATACAAAACTTCAAACGAACATGTAACAACTGGGATAAAGGAATCATTCCACAAGAGTGAAAGACAGCTGGCATTGCTACGAGCCGGCCTCTAACAGTGCTTCTCACCGCTTATTGTTGTCCATGTTGCCCAATGATCCAGAATTTCCTCAAGTTCTCACTGGTATCTCTTGAGGCCTTATACAACAGAGTCCTCTACGGTATGGTTTCCGAATTTTTGAAGTAAATTTAAAAAAAAAGAAAAAAAAATGCCGCTCCCTGTTGTAAGCCATTTTCAATATGGAAGATCCTGTTCGAAGTAACATGGTCACATTTAAAAAGAAACTTCTTGCCAAAAGTCATTACATACATTTATTTGGCATGCTTAAAGTGGTGATCCTTTTCAAAATCGACCAGACATCCGTACCTACATTGTTTTTTGTATCATTCCACTGAATATCGGAACCTAGTTGTATGCCTCGCTTTAAATCAAAACAGTTAATCAGGGTTTGGCTTACTACTTTTTGAAAAACCTTGCTAAGATTCGGAAGCAAACTGATTGATTGGAGATTAGCATGTTTTGTTCAAAGGATGATTTTTTTTCCGTTTAATATCAAAATTAGTGCTCTGCCTTACTGAGAAAACAATCCAAGCCAAGTTATTTGACATCTGAATATTGCTGCTGTATCCGCCAGTGTTAATGAAAACCATGATTAACCTATTCTTCGCCATTCGTAGCAATTGGGATTGCGTTACTCGACTACGTGGTAGATTTAACGCAAGGATCTTAACCTGAGACATTACAAAATAGAATTCGTGCAAGAACTGAAGCCGAGCGGTGAGCCAAATTATCGAAAAACTGTCTTTAGCGACGAAGCTCACTTCTAATTGAATTGGTAAATTAAAAAAGTAAACTGCCGCATTTGGTCTAATGAGCTAAAAAGAGTGAGAGCAATGTGCGCCCCCTATCGTTCAATTATTTTGATTTTTTTTTAATCCAAAATGCACGAGCTGAACCTGATCAACATGTGGTTCCACCAAGACGGCGTTATACGAGGGTGGTCCGATAGTACTTAGCCTCACCGCCAGATGGCGCCAGTATCGCAGGAGCAACTTACTATCGTGTAGTACATTCTAGTAGACGGCTACTGTCAGCCGGATTGGATTCGTAGTTTTGTTTTGACCGCGTGTGGAGCGGGAGTTTCCGCGGATTTTAGAAAAATGGAAAAAGAGCAATATCGGTCGGTAAATCGATTCTTGTTTTTGGAAGGGACATCGCGCAGCGAAATCAAAGAGCGTTTGGATGCTGTGTACGGTGACTCTTCTCCTTCGATAGCGACCATCCAAAATTGGTTTAACGAGTTTCAACGTGGTCGCACGTCGGTGATGAGCCACGTCCAGGTGCCCCGAAAACGGCTACCACGGAGGATAACGTGACAAAAATCCACGATCTCGTATTGGTAGACCGATGATTGAAGGTGCGCGAAATAGCTGAGACAATAGGCATTTCAAAAGATCGCGTGGGTCATATCCTGCATGAAATTTTGAGCATGAGAAAGCTGTCGGCGCGACAGGTGCCGCGTTTGCTCACTCCGCACAACACGACGAAACATGAATCCACATGAAACAACAGTCGAAACAGAACAGTCGCAACAGTGGACTTCACCCGGCGAACGTGCTCCGAAGAAGGCGAAGACTGTCCCATCGGCCGCAAAGGTGATGGCCACCGTTTTCTGGGATTCACAAGGTGTGATCCACATCGACTACCTGCAGAGGGGCAAAACGGTCACAGGGCTGTTCTATGCTAAATTATTGGGCCGATTCGACGCTGAATTGAAGAAAAAACGGCCCCACTTGGCGAAGAAAAAAGTGCTCTTCCACCATGATAACGCATCGGCTCACACCTCCGCCCTCGCCATGGCCAAATTGGTCGAATCGGCCTACGAACTGCTGCCGCATCCACCGTATTCTCCAGATTTGGTCCAAACTTGAAAAAGTCACTCGCCGGACAGAAATTTCAGCCGAATGAGGAGGTCATCGCCGCCATGGAGGTCTACTTTGCAGACCTCAAGAAAACGTATTTTTCAGACGGGTTAAAGAAGTTGGAGCATCGCTGGGTCAAGTGTATCGAGCTAAAAGGAGACTATATTGAAAAAGAAATCGTCATTTTTCCAAAAATTTTGTATTTTTTTTGTAGGCTAAGTACTTATCGGACCACCCTCGTATGGAAATTGCAGAGCAGATACTATGCGAGTGTGCTGTCCTCTGGGGGGATCAGCTCAGCTCCTACGAGGGACATACTCAGCTCCCAATTAAAAAAAAAAAAAAAAAACAAAATAGTTTGTCGATGTTATTAGCTTCGGTTAGGACTGGCCAAGAGAATAGGGAGCCATGAGGATAAGAAGAACAACGGCTGTATACATCCATAGGGTCAGCTTAGGGCTGAAAGTTTTGCTGCAGGCGTAGAGAACGTTACACTGACTATCTTTACCCGGGTTTCTATATTGGATTTCCAGTTAAGCCTTGGATCCAGGATAACGGCTAGATATTTAGCTCTGGAGGAAAGAGTCAAATAGTTTAGCCGTGGAAGTTTAAATGGCGGTATTTCGGTCTTCGTAATAAAAAGCAGCAGCTCAGTTTTTATTTGGTTTATGGTTAGGCTACAGCCTGTAGCGAAAGCCCGCTCTGTGATTTCACTAATAACAGAAGGGATCATCTCTGATACTAAAGTTACAACATCGTCCACATACGCTACCTCTTTTGTTCCCTTTCTGCCCAGCTCAACTAGGATACCGTTGATGACAAACAGCCATAAAGCAGATGAGATAACTCCACCGTGGTGAGTACCTCCATTGACGGATTTAGTAAGGAGCCTTAATGTGATTGTATGAGTCTGATTTCACACATGGAGACTATCCATTTACGAATGAAACCTTCTGCTCCAATGGCCATTAGGGATTCAATAGATTTGCTGAAAACGTTATTTGAAGGCACCTTCGATATCTATAAAAGTCGACAAGGTGTATAGTTTAAAGTCGATAGATCTCTCCACAGTTCGCACGACCTCGAGCAACGCCGTCTCTGTGGATTTACCCTTGAGATAGGCATGTTGATAGTTTGAAAGGCGGTTTGTTCTTAAAAGCTTGCGAATTGGCAGACCGAGCAATCGCTCCAGCGTTTTTAAGAGAAAAGACAATAGACTCTAGGCTCTTGACAGATAAATATTTTTTTATAAGCCTTTCTTATGATTCTTATTGTTGATCGAGCGTAGCGGAGCGAGAGCAATCACCCACTTTTTGGCCTAGCGCGTGCATGTACGGGGAATATAGTGGTCCGAAAACGATTTCGGACTAATCTTGTACGCACTAAATGTAGATATCGGCTATAACCACACATGTGTGCAGCATGTCATTCGATAGATCTAGGTCTGTAGATGAGCCATAAATTATCAAATGAAATTGTTTGATTGAAAAATAGTGAGAAATAACGAAGTAAAGTTTAGAAAAGTGCCATGCGGAGCGAGAGCAAGGTTGATAAAACAACAAATTTGCTCGCTCGATCAAAAATTTTCAGTTGCGGAGTTAAGCCCGCGCATACTGATCTGCCTAGTATCATGTTCTTATCTGCATATTCTTTTATTAGGCGCCTTCGGTATCAGTTCAAGGGGTTCGCACTAACCAAGGCTCTATATAACCAAGGCAAAGCCATTAATACGTGCCTAGATGTGAGTGTTTTAGTGATTTTCCCGTATCCCGGTGGTATTGGCTACTCCATCATGCATAGAAGATGCTAGTTGCTTGATATTACCCGAGATCGAAAACGGTCTCTTAGGGGTGGTGGTGTTGTCTCACCTGCATACATTTTCTCCTCTGTGGGCTTGTCGATATCACTCCATCTCCTGCTCTTTATTTCGTTTAAGCCATTAGTGGGTGTCAAGTATTATGACAATCAAATCTTCAATATATATTTTTGTTTCACCTGCGAAGAAAATGCATTTATGCATATCCGGAACTGAAGATCTTAGCGTTCTCGGATTATGTGGGACTCAGCCGTCTGGAGTTACTCCTTTCAGCCACTACGCACTAAAAGAACCGCAGTGTTGTATCCTCGCTTCATAGCGAGTGTCGGCTCTATTTCTTGCTGCCATGTAAGGTGGTAGGGCGCAAGTTACCCTGAATTGTATTTCGCTCTCAGCAGCTCATCCTATACCAAGTCTCGGCCATTGCCCAGTCTGCGTCATCTTATTCCACCTAGACCAATTTATGTGGTTTCCATGGAGCACTCTTAGCATAATAGACCCTAAGAGTTTCCTTGTTAGCCCCATGGCCAAAAGGAAGTGAGTGGATTTTGAGGCCCACAATTTCCCCCCCAAGAGAGGGTACATGTCGAGGAACGGATGTCAGATGGTCGGACTGGATGTGATATCGGAATTATCGGCATAGTATTTAATGATATCTGTCTATGACGCAGACTTTGCCATCCCGAACCACAACAAGGTCGGGTTTCCTGTTGCGTGAGAAACTGTGGCTCATGCTCAACTGTCCGAATGAGAGCACTTTGAATACCGCATCGTGTCTCAAAATACGGCCACCATGCGCCCGGAAGCAGTTCTGGATAATGTGCCCCGCAGCCTCGGTTATCTGATACCCGGCATGACAAAAGAACATTCTGATCTGCTCGTCGGATCACTCGAGATGTTCGGGTTCGTAAGGGGTGACAGTTGTTACGGACGTGGTGGTATTAGACATAGTCCCATCCGGAAATGTATATGCCACCGTATACCCAAGAGCTTGAGAAATTCGCTTTTCCCCATTCAGGAAGTTCGTGGCCATCAACGGTATTGTACAGGGATTGGGCCCATCATCTTTCCACTTCCTCGGTGTTGTTGAGGGAGACATCTTTGGACTTGGTGAGCGCTCGGTCTGCCCACAGAATCCGCTGCTGGCCCCAAAAGGATTCGCAGGCGGCTCTCACTGAAGGAGAAGTGGAGTTCCTCAGTGCTTAGAGCCTGCCACGCAGGGGACGAAGGTTTCAAAAGAAGGAAGACCCAAACCTCCGTTGTTGGTCGTCGCATGGAATAAGCTCTTGGAGTACGTGTAGCAATCGAAACCATTTGTGCAATGCTGCTTGAATTTGCAGGTCCAATGCTTTGAGTTTCCCCGGATTTGTACCGGCGAAGACGAGCTTATGATACAGGCGGGGCATCAGGTAGTGTTTTGCAATAAGAAGCCTTTGTTGCGGTTTCAAAGAGGCTTTGGTGATGTTATCTAGTTCAACAGCGAATGAACCGCCAGCTTTTTTTCGTCCTATTGGCCTGAAGTCAACTCCAAGATATCTCCATTCCTTTGACGCGGTCAGTTGACTAACAACTGCGTTGTTAAGGAGACGGAATCGAGGAGTGTTGAGGACTTTAATTTTCTTGTCCCTGCCTGACGGGACGACGGATAAAGCGGTACACATAGCAGCGTTGAAGCCTAAGCTTCTAAGCCTCTACCTCTGCAGTGCGGAAAAGTTTCTGGCTCAGTGCTGGAAATAAGCAGGGCGTTGATACGCGAACCGTTCAATTCGTACCCTATATCATCCGATAGGGCACGAGTGACTTCATCCAAGACGATGCAAAACACAAAAGTGGACAGAGGGTGAGAGACTTTGATGAGTTCTGATGTACATCATTTACTTCGAGAACTGTTGAGAGTTGGTGAGGTAGTTGACTAGCCCAGTTGGAATATGGCACTAATTGCCCTATGGCTGATGCTGTCGTATGCCTTCGCGCAGTAAATGGAAACAACATGGAGCTCCCTCGACTTGCGCTTGGCGTCATCTACCAAGGAGGGTAGGATAGCAATATTTTCCGTGCATCCATCATCTAAGCATCTTTGGTGGACGTCGATAAAGCTGGAAGCATGAAGGTGTGCCGCCAGGATTTTATGGAGGTGGCGGACAGCCACAGACGATATACTAATGGGCCTAAAATTAGATGGTGTAACACTAGTGCCTTTTTTGGGAATGAAGATGGTTATTCCGTTCAACATCTCCTCAGGGAAGCATCCTGTCTTCAAAGTCAAGTTGAAGAACAGTGCTTGGATCTCCTGAGGGACTCGTCTCCATCGTCTGATGGTAATGCGGTACCAGAGATTTTCAAGATCAAGGCTAGGTCGATTCACTGTGGTCGTAGTATATGGCGTGGATTCGGACGCAAAGATGGGTCCCCAGAAGTCGACCATATGGTTAAGATCTGGAATTTGCGACTCATTTTTGCCTACACTACGCTGGAACAAATTTTGCATTCTGGCATATTCTCTTCTTCACCGTTTCCATCGGCGGCTGAAGTTCGCCCGAAACCATGATGCGAGTGAGGCGGACATATCGTCACCTTCGAGACATCTTTCGACAATCTCTGTTAGTATACTGGTGTCAAATCGCTCACTTTCGCGTGCTAAAGGTATTAAATCCCTAATCGCTGCTGCGAATAGGTCGGTTTCGAGCGGAACTGGTTGAATAGCAGGAGGGTCAGGTCTTTCGGGGCGCAAGGGTTGTTCGTAAGCTACTTCGAGGTGTTCTTGGGTGTTTATATGTTGTTAAACCACCACCATTCGGTACAACAGCCGCCTCCCCACGCGCCCCTTGAGCGACCCAATCATTGAATAATACAAAAGTAAAAGTGAAAAGTAAGTCAATTCGTAGTTTTTGCTCTCTCCTTGTGTTTTTAGTCATTTATATTTTTCGAAACTATTGTTTTTCTATTTTTATTACAGCCATATATTTCTCGCCCCTTATTACAAACATTAAATTATCTGTCCCGTATATTTTTTAAACCATATGTATAAATGCATTTGGAGAAATTATTGTATCTATATTTGGGTCTAGCAAAAAAGCAAGTAATAACCTTACCCGACGATTGTAAGTGTAATTTTGGTCGTTTTACGCATTGGCCGATTCACTTGGGACGCTGGGCTTGTTATTGTTTTTTGATTCCATTTTTTTAAGCACGTACGAAGGCCTGTAAGTGGATACAAAAATTAGAGTCGGCACCATCGCAAGACGAGGACGAGAAAAAGTTACAATTGCATGCGTTGAAATTATTGTTGCTTACATTGGAGAGAAAGCTTTTATCAGGGCCGTTCGAGGATCCACCGGATGAGAAGAATTTCACCGAATACGACTGGAGTGGTTTAGAATTGTTGGATTTTTCGAATATGGTTGTAAAGAAGGAAAATGATACATGTGGAAGTCCGAATACATCGTATGGTGTATCGGGAAATCGCCGAGAATTGGTAACATATCAGGATGATCCGACGTTGGGTCAGCGTTGTTACTATGCATGCTCGAGCGAACCAATTGAAAGATGGGACAATCTGCAAGGCGGTGCAATACCGAGTAAAGCAATTTCTATTTGGCAGGAACATGGCGAATGGGACGTGCTAAACCAGGGAGAGTAAGTATAATCTGCTATTGCAGGCGGAAGACGATATTATCCTTTTTCTTGATCCATTTAAAACGTCAATTGTTACCATGTTCCTAACACAGATCACGTTCATCCGTGGACGTACCTCGTTCCGGGGAAGTGGGCGAAGCCTCGGAATTCGGTTTTAATTTTCGCTGTGATCGATCGAATTATAGCAATCAGGCGACGCCGCCTCCTTGCCCACCAGCCCCGTCGCCACCCAGATGTGAAATGATGCCGGACAGACCAGGTAATACATACGTGTTGATAATTATTCTTTATAAAAACATAATTTCATATATAGCAACACCACCAAGATTTGGAGGAGCTGGGGCTGCTCAGACTTACGGTCCCGAGCAATTTGGCCTCACGCAACAAGAAGCGTTCCGTTCACCACGTGGTGTATTCGAAAATCAAGAATGTAATGCCTCCAAATAGGTCTCATATTTTCCCTATTTTTTAATTTGAGTTTTGGTTTTGTTCTCTAGTCGATCAATATCCGTCGCCAGTGCAACAGGCGCCGCCTCCACAACAACAAATTTGTCCGAGATCGGCAGGACCTCGTCTATCCGATGAAGTTCGCGATTCCTTAGAAACCGCCATGGCTTTTAAGCCACCATGCTTTGATGATCATGATGCATTCAAGCAACGAATGTGCAGTCGTATACAGGAGATTCGCGACAAAATGAACCAACCTCCGGTTCAAATTGAACCCGAAATTGAAATGGAACCCGACAATTATCAATATGAACCGCTAACATTAGACGAACCATGTGATGAATTTAACGATGCACAGGTAGAAGACGATATGCAACAGCTTGGAATCTTATCGGCAGGCGAAATGGATGATGAAGACATGTTCGGCCAAGAGCATGTGCTTGATCCAACGACAATATTTAAACGACCAGACGAAGACCTCTTAACGCGAAATATGGTAAAAATTGAGACAAGCGAAATGATTGGCGATACGGAAAGAGAAGTAACTGAGGAGCTCTTGGAACAGGAAGAAGTTAATGTGACACCAAGACCTAAGTTCGACGAAAATCTATTGGACGTAAGTGAACCATCGTTTAGGTCTCCTCCTCCTGGTTTTTCCCCGATTCGGAGGGAAGAAAGGCAGCTAATGGCACCACGTCGTCTACCCACGGACTACACCGATCTACCATGTGAAGATCTCGATGAAATGTCGCAGCCATCTTTCCTTATGGAGAGTCCTAAAACACCGTCACCTCGGCGTCGCAGAGCTCCACCAAGTCCCGTTGGACAAATTGCAACTCCTGGCACGCCCAGAATATGCCCTGGCAGGCGATCGGGAAGTCCAGGACGGAGGCCAATGGGTGGGGTATGCCCCAGAAGGCGATCGGCACCGCCTGCCATGCAGGCAGTATGCCCTATGAGGCGACCACCAAGTCCGAAAAGACCGGCCACTCCAGAACGTCGATCTCCAGGCCCATGTGAACCTGAATTCCTTCAAGGATTCGAAGCAACACCGCCTATGAGGCCATTACCTCTCGTAGATGAGTGGGAAAATCTAAGTGATATTTGTGAACCAGAATTCGCACCAGAATTTCCGCCTTCGCCTCCAATGAGGCCAATGGCTCAAGTAGATGTCGAAGAAAGGCTCAGTGATGTCTGTGAACCAGATTTTGGCCCGGAGTTCGAACCAACGCCGCCCAGATCTCCCGCAAGACAAAGAACACCTACTGGGAGGTCACCCGCGCAGAGGACACCTGATCGTAGGACACCCCCACCTTGCTCACCTCAAATGGAAGTCGAAGAACGGCTCAGCGATATTTGCGCTCCAGAGTTTGAATCTCCTCCTGGAGGTTTTTCACCATTGCGCCGTGAAGAAAGGCATCTAATGGCACCACGCCGTCTACCCGTGGACTACACCGATCTGCCATGTGAAGACCTCGATGAAATGTCGCAGCCATCTTTTCTTATGGAGAGTCCAAAAACACCACCTCCACGTCCTAGAGCTCCACCAAGTCCCGTTGGACAAATTGCAACTCCTGGTACGCCCAGAATATGCCCTGGCAGGCGATCGGGAAGTCCAGGACGGAGGCCAATGGGTGGGGTATGCCCCAGAAGGCGATCGGCACCGGCTGCCATGCAAGCTGTATGCCCTATGAGGCGACCACCAAGTCCGAAAAGACCCGCCACTCCAGAACGTCGATCACCAGGTCCTTGCGAGCCTGAATTCCCTCCAGGATTCCAACCAACACCGCCTATGAGGCCATTACCTCTCGTAGATGAGTGGGAAAATATAAGTGATATTGGCGAACCAGACTTTGCGCCAGATTTTCCACCGTCGCCTCCAATGGCGCCAATGCCTGAAGAAGATGCTGGCGCAGGGCCTTGTGATGTTTACCCATCACAGCAAGCTCCTGAGTATCAACCGACGCCCCCGAGATCATCCCCTGCAAGGCAAAGAACTCCTGAACGAGTACCATCTGCACGAAGGACACCAGAACGTAGGACACCCCCACCTTGCTCACCTCAAATGGAAGTCGAAGAACGGCTCAGCGATATTTGTGCTCCAGAGTTTGAATCTCCTCCTGGAGGTTTCTCACCATTGCGCCGTGAAGAAAGGCATCTAATGGCACCACGTCGTCTACCCACGGACTACACCGATCTGCCATGTGAAGATCTCGATGAAATGTCGCAGCCATCTTTCCTTATGGAGAGTCCTCGATCACCGTCACCTCGACGCCCCAGAACTCCATCAAGTCCCGCTGGAAGATTTGCCACTCCCGGGACACCGAAAATATGCCCTGGCAGGCGATCGGCAAGTCCAGGTGGGCGGCCAAGAAGTGGGGTATGTCCCGCCAGGCGATCGGCACCACCTGCAATGCAAGGAGTATGCCCTATGAGGCGACCACCTAGTCCAAAAGGGCCGGCCACTCCAGAACGTCGGTCTCCTGCGGCAGCTCCTTGCGAGCCTGACTTCCCCCCAGGATTCCAACCAACACCGCCTATGAGGCCATTACCTTTTGTAGATGAGTGGGAAAATCTAAGTGATATTTGTGAACCAGAATTCGCGCCAGAATTTCCGCCTTCGCCTCCAATGAGGCCAATGGCTCAAGTAGATGTCGAAGAAAGGCTTAGTGATGTCTGTGAACCAGATTTTGGCCCGGAGTTCGAACCAACGCCGCCCAGATCTCCCGCAAGACAAAGAACACCTATTGGGAGGTCACCCGCGCAGAGGACACCTCAAATGGAAGTCGAAGAACGGCTCAGCGATATTTGTGCTCCAGAGTTTGAATCTCCTCCTGGAGGTTTCTCACCATTGCGCCGTGAAGAAAGGCATCTAATGGCACCACGTCGTCTACCCACGGACTACACCGATCTGCCATGTGAAGACCTCGATGAAATGTCGCAGCCATCTTTCCTTATGGAGAGTCCTAAAACACCACCTCCACGTCCTAGAGCTCCACCAAGTCCCGTTGGACAAATTGCAACTCCTGGTACGCCCAGAATATGCCCTGGCAGAAGATCGGGAAGTCCAGGACAGAGGCCAATGGGTGGGGTATGCCCCAGAAGGCGATCGGCACCGGCTGCCATGCAAGCTGTATGCCCTATGAGGCGACCACCAAGTCCGAAAAGACCGGCCACTCCAGAACGTCGATCACCAGGTCCTTGCGAGCCTGAATTCCCTCCAGGATTCCAACCAACACCGCCTATGAGGCCATTACCTCTCGTAGATGAGTGGGAAAATATAAGTGATATTGGCGAACCAGACTTTGCGCCAGATTTTCCACCGTCGCCACCAATGGCGCCAAGGCCTGAAGAAGATGCTGGCGCAGGTCCTTGTGATGTCTGTCCACAAGAGCAAGCTCCTGAGTTTCAACGAACGCCCCCGAGATCTCCTGCAAGGCAAAGAACTCCTGAACGAATGCCATCTGCCCGAAGAACACCAGAACGTAGGACACCCCCACCTTGCTCACCTCAAATGGAAGTCGAAGAACGGCTCAGCGACATTTGCGCACCAGAGTTTGAATCTCCTCCTGGAGGTTTTTCACCACTGCGACGTGAAGAACGGTATTTACCGCCACCACGACGCCTACCCACGGACTACTCAGATCTGCCATGTGAAGATCTCGATGAAATGTCGCAGCCATCTTTCCTTATGGAGAGTCCTCGAACACCGTCACCTCGACGAGCCAGAACTCCATCAGGTCCTGATGTCAGATTTGCAACTCCTGGAACGCCAAAAATATGCCCTGGCAGGCGAACGGCAAGTCCAGCTAGGAGGCCAAGGAGTGGGGTATGTCCCAGAAGGCAATCGGCACCGGGTGCCATACAGGGAGGATGGCAACAACCATGTCCAAGAACACCGCCAGCTCCTTGTGAGCCTGACTACCCCCCAGGATTCCAACCAACACCGCCAATGAGGCCATTACCTTTTGTAGATGAGTGGGAAAATCTAAGTGATATTTGCGAACCAGAATTCGCCCCAGAATTTCCGCCTTCGCCTCCAATGAGGCCAATGGCTCAAGTAGATGTCGAAGAAAGGCTCAGTGATGTCTGTGAACCAGATTTTGGCCCGGAGTTCGAACCAACGCCGCCCAGATCTCCCGCAAGACAAAGAACACCTACTGGGGGATCACCCGCGCAGAGGACACCTGATCGTAGAACACCCCCACCTTGCTCACCTCAAATGGAAGTCGAAGAACGGCTCAGCGATATTTGCGCTCCAGAGTTTGAGTCTCCTCCTGGGGGTTTCTCACCATTGCGTCGTGAAGAAAGGCATCTAATGGCACCACGCCGTCTACCCGTGGACTACACCGATCTGCCATGTGAAGACCTCGATGAAATGTCGCAGCCATCTTTCCTTATGGAGAGTCCTAAAACACCACCTCCACGTCCTAGAGCTCCACCAAGTCCCGTTGGACAAATTGCAACTCCTGGTACGCCCAGAATATGCCCTGGTAGGCGATCGGGAAGTCCAGGGCGGCAAATGGGTGGGGTATGTCCAAGAAGGCGATCGGCACCAGCTGCCATGCAAGCAGTATGCCCTATGAGGCGACCACCAAGTCCAAAAAGACCGCCTACTCCAGAACGTCGATCACCAGCACCTTGTGAACCTGAATTTCCTCCAGGATTCCAACCAACACCGCCCATGAGGCCATTACCTCTAGTAGCTGAATGGGAAAATATTAGTGACGTTTGCACACCCGATTTTGCAGCGTCACCTCCTATGGTAGAAATGGATGTTGCTCAGATGATGAGCGAGTTTGAGGAGCCCAACTATGGCGAACAATTTAATCTAAACTTTGAACCAGAATATCCTCTTAGCTTTGCTCCAATGCCTCCTCCGTGTTATGAAGAAACTCCACGAGCAGCTAGAGCTAGAGATATGCCGCCTCCTTGTAGACAATTACCAATGGTTGATGTTGATGAAAACTTAGACGATATTGGGGAAATAGATTTCGCGCCAGAGTTCGAAGATTCTCCTATAAGAACTCCAGAACTACGACCCATGCCTCAAGTGGATATTGAAGAAAGGCTTAGTGATATTTGCGAGCCAGAGTTCGCACCATCCTTTGGAGAAGACGAACTAGTCGATCAAGAAGAAGTTGTAAGGACACCACCTAGATCACCACGGGATCAGGGACCGCAACGAGTGGCCTATCCCCAACAAGACGTTTGTCCAGCTGATAGGTCCGGCGATTTTCGAAAAGCATTTGCAGACATGCCTTATTATGCACCATTTGAGAAACAAATTGCGCCAGATCCCAGCCCTATTCCCCGAAAGGCATTCCAGTCCAGACTTAGAAAACCTGGTACGTTCGGGCAGGCACTTGGAGCTGGTGTATGTAGAATGCAAGGCAGTGCAGCACCATCTAAAATTAGGCCACCATGCCCCCGTACTCCAGGTGCTGGCCTTCAAGCTGCTCCTCAGGCTCAGCCTTGCCCACAGCTTCAAACAGCACCTGGCGCTCAAGCAAGATCGCGTCTACAGTATCCACCTTCACGATTATCTCAAATATGTCCTCCCTCGCAATATCAAGGTCAGCCACAGTCAAGAATACAGTTTCGACCACAAGCACAACCTCAAGCCGCTCCACAACAGCAACGTCCGCCCAGCCCATGCCCCCAACCAAGCCCTCAACAGCAGCGTCAACCGAGTCCTTGTCCTCAGCCTTGCCCCCAACCAAGTCCTCAACAGCAACGTCAGCCGAGTCCTTGTCCTCATGTTAGCCCGCAGCAGCAACGCCAACCTAGTCCTTGTCCTCATGTCAGCCCACAGCAGCAACGCCAACCTAGTCCATGTCCTCATGTCAGCCCACAGCAGCAACGCCAACCTAGTCCTTGTCCTCAAAGAAGCCCGCAGCAGCAACGCCAGCCTAGTCCTTGTCCTCATGTCAGTCCACAGCAGCAACGCCAACCTAGTCCTTGTCCTCATGTAAGCCCACAGCAGCAACGTCAACCTAGTCCTTGTCCTCATGTAAGCCCGCAGCAGCAACGCCAACCTAGCCCTTGCCCTCATGTTAGCCCGCAGCAGCAACGCCAACCCAGCCCTTGCCCCCAACACCGACAACCCAGCCCGTGCCCCCAACCGAGCCCTCAGCCGCAGCGTCAACCAAGCCCTTGTCCTCAACCTTGCCCCCAGCCAAGTCCTCAACAGCAACGTCAGCCGAGTCCTTGTCCTCATGTTAGCCCGCCGCAGCAACGCCAACCTAGTCCTTGTCCTCATGTCAGCCCACAGCAGCAACGCCAACCTAGTCCATGTCCTCAGGTCAGCCCGCAGCAGCAACGCCAACCTAGCCCTTGTCCTCAACCTTGCCCACAACCGAGCCCACAACAGCAAAGACAACCTAGCCCTTGTCCTCAAGAGCAACGTCAACCCAGCCCTTGCGCTCGACCAAGCCCTCAACAGCAACGCCCTCCAAGTCCTGGCCCACCACCATGTCCCGCACCATGTCCCGCACCAGGTTCGTCTAGATTGGTTTGCCCCCCGTCTAGACTACAACCACCGGGGCGGCTTTCATTGCCAGCTTCCAGGATACCACCACTACAAATGGGAGGTGGTCAGCCATCTAGATTACCACCCTGTCCAGCCGCAACACCACAATCCCGAATACCGCCACCGGGTTCAGTGCCGCGGATGGCAACTGGATCAATGTCAAGACTGCCAGTATGTCCAGGAACACAATCTAGACTACAACCGCCCACGTCTAGATTACAAGCACCATGTCCAGCATCGCAGTCCAGACTACAACCGCCGCAGTCCAGATTACAACAACCATGCCCCGCTCCACAAATGGCATCTGGATCAACTTCACGACTTCCACCATGTCCAGTGTCGAGAATACCACCATTGCAAATGGGAGGTGCACCATCGAGGATAGGGCCACCGACAACAACACCTGGTCGATCAAGCAGGATACCGCCTCCACCAACATCAACTGGTCCATCATCGCGAATACCACTTCCACCTCCTTCCACTTGTCCAGCATCTCGCCCGGCCCCAACTACAACACCAGGATCACGACTTCGACCGCCAACTCAACGTAGTCAATTGCCACAACCAACCGCGTCATACACTGGAATGCCGACGGCACGCTCTCAAAGCAGCATACAATGTCCCCCAAGTGCTTCGCAAATGAATGTACAGGGTCAGGATCGTCTTCTAAAAAAATCGACCGTTAAGTTCCAGCTTACCAAATCCACGTTTACCAAAGACAAGGGAGGCAGACCCAAGTAGTCCGCAAAATCTTCTGTGAAAACCTTTTGCTTTGTATACTGTTTTGTTTACATGTACGCCTTGCGATGACCGTTAGGTCATGAAAAAAAAAACATTGTATATATAATCAGCGGCTTTAATGTATTGCACTTTAACGGAATTGTGTAAACAGATTTCCTGTTTGGTTAAGATTCTTCAATGAAAGACAGACGTAAGCGTAACTTGGGTAAGATTTATTACTTTAAGGGAATCAATATGTTTAACATTCGGGAGGGGGGTAAGAGCAAATTCGGTGGCTGAAGACGGTACTTGAGGTTGTATCCTAGTCAGTACTGATCGAATCAGAGAGGCCATTGATTCATTCAAACTTTATAAAGCCAGCAAAGTCTATGTCTTTCCGGCATATTTTCCGAAAAGCTCTGGACCCCACCATTTATCAAATTTGAAGAGAACTGCCTCAAACCCCTCGTTCTATCATTCGTTCCTTAAGTCAGTAGAAAAACATTTTGAGGGCAAATGTGTAGCGAAAACATGCAAACTTCCTGAGCTAAATACGTTAACGCCCTGGTAACTGAACCACAAACATATATTTTTGACAAAAAGCATTGAAATCGTTTTGGCTAGACATTCCCTAAAGGTTTTAGATGGTTCGAGAATGCTATAAGGTGTTGACACTGCTATTTTAAACTTAAACTCCCAGTATGAGTTATACACTAGGCTAAATCAACAGCTGAGACATCGAAGTATGAGCTGGAAAGGGACTCTATAAAAACGGTACATAGGTGCCGAATCACCCCGTGATTTTGACCTAAATCGGATCATTCTAACTATGTTACATTAAGCCTTCAATTTCATGCACAAATAATGGATTTCTTTTTTTTTGTTTTTTTTTTTGTTGGATGATTCTTCTATCTGTTGGACAACTAGGCGTTTCACAGATGCCAAGCACGTAGATATGCTCATGCTAGAGCTGGACTCCCAACCAGAGCTGGAGCCATCTGTAAAAGTACGAAGATGATCCTTTCCAGGTTCAGTATTTGCCGAGAGGATATATCCATGCGACAGGGGGGGTATGATATTTGGGCAAGTATGTATACTCTCACTCCAGTGCGACTTGTACCATAAATCATTACTTTTGAGGCGAGACATGGCTTTCAGTGTGTATCCTCTGATAAACATATCAAGGGGTGAAAGATTCATCTTAACATCTAGAGCAACGCCTAGCGTGCTGGGGAAAGCCCCCGTACGGTTGAGACAAACAGCTCTTTGAAGTTTAGCGAAGGAGGCCATGACGTGTTTGCGTCTTATCCTGTCCCACCACATAACCGATGCACATAAGATTATCGGTTTTATCATTGCCTTGTAGATCCAGAAGACCCTTTTTCGGCGATAAGCCCCATGTTTTACCAAAAACACCTTTGCATTGCTAAAATGCTGACAGTGCTCTGGTGGTTTTCGACTCAACATGCTTTGACCAGAGAAGCTTGCTATTTAAGATGACTCTTAGGTACTTAGTTTTCTCAGATATCGGTGTCTTTTAACACTAGCTGAGTCATGCCAATATTTTTCCTCCTTCTCGTGAAGAGAACGTCTGTGTTTTGAGACAGACAGCCGCCAACCATGAGACGACAGAGAGAACGGCTACATTATCCGCATAGGCCTGGGCATAGATTCCAGAGGCATTGAGAGCATCAAGCAGAGAGTCACACCATGTACCATAGCAGAGGAGACAAGACGCCACCTTGCGGGCAGTCCCTATTTATGTCGGATTGACACTTGTTCAAGGCCTGCATCTGCGCGTAATGTCCTGTGCACAAGCATTGCTTTGATCCACCAGCCTAGGGCTTCATTCAAATTCTCCCTCACTGTCGACAAGAATGTCTAGCACGTATCCTTTCCTTTCGAGTGCGTATTCAATTCACTCAACTAAGTTTTAAAGCGCAGGATTTTTCGCACTGATAGGCATCTCCAAAAGAGGATAATTTCAAATGTCAACTTTGCGCACGTCCAACTCGTGTGATGTGTAATCCAGCACAAAATTAAAGAGAAGTGGTTACTAGGTGTTTCCATTAAGGTTTACCACCTTTCATCACCTCTTCTAGATTTCCACTTATACAATGACATGATATGAAACATGGCCGTATCATAATGTGGCGTACGAGCGCTCGGGCTTTTGACGGCTGAGTAGGAACGGTAAATTCATATGGAGTAACACAGAATGCGACATCAGGCGTTGTCTCGGCATATATCGTAAATATCGTAGGCACGATTTTTTATAGGGTTTGTGCATGCTCAAGAGTGTACGCTCTTATGGTGTTTGTCACACAACCTGACAACCCGGACGGGGTGCAGGTGCAGATGATTTGTGTCGAAGATGTTCGTCCACTACTCTCCGGGGGTGGTTGTCCTAGATAGGATTTGAGAGATTCGACTGAATTTGTGGTGGTTGTAGTTCACAGTAACTCTTTGGTTTCCATGTCATTATATACAAGGTATTATATTGGAAATGCACAATATATATCAGAGTATGAATTTGGAAGGTTGTATAGATTATTTGTAAAAAAGAAAAAAAAAATGTGCTGAATGTGTGAATGGGTTGCTTGAGTAGGCTTGGTTGCATTCTGACATATTGCCGGTCTATGAACCGCCGAGAGCCTGAATCCACATTTCATTATAGAAATTCGTATGTCGCGCGTTCGACATATGTTTATTGCAAGTCGGTACAGCGCCTGTCAAAAGCCCGAGCGCTCGAACGCCACATTGTAATAAGCCCATGAAGATGGACGGCTTCATTGAATTCCCAATTCTTTTCTAAATGCTGTCGAATAGTAAAAATGTAGTCATTCGTAGAACAGTTTCTTCCGATACATTAGTAGTTTTTTGGTCTTTGTTCTTCTGGTTGTTTCTATTGCAATTATTGGGCTACGTGATAACTATATACAACCTCATATTATTGACTTTTCGACTTTTTAGTAACCCTTTTTAGTTTCAGCAGCTCATGCGGTTCTTTTGGTCAAAATTTTGTTATTTCGGAACAACTTCGCTGACACACATTTTAGCCCAAAATATCTGAAAAAGTTTCATGGCATGAGCCAACCGATACCCAATATCCTCCAATATACCCAATATACGCTTTAACGTTTTCATCCTATGCTGACCCCCTGGGGCGTACAAGGCGGGGATCGTCATTAAAATTTTCTCTGTCTTCTGTGAGGAGTTTATGCGACTTATCGACATATTTCTTTTCCTCAAAGTAAAATTGCCAAATGCGACAGTCAACATTTCAAGTACAAAATGTTAATACAGATTCGTTGATCTATTTTTACACGCCAACCTTTATATCTGTGAAAAACGGACTACTCATACAGAATGGCTGACAAGGCCTACATAGTTGACATGGTGAGATAATAAAAAAAAAAACTAAAAAATTTAAACTTTGAAATTTAGCTCGTAAAAATTCAAAAGTCACCTTATTTTGTGAACAAACATATATCCTCATCTGGCCTGGTATCCTTTTCGTTCAGCGTTTATCCCTACATACATTGTGTGCTTTTCGTCGACCATTCCTACTGAATGTTAGCAAACTTTTTCCTTCGCCAGCGTCGTTTTTTATCCCGAAGGAGATGGCTGAGTTCCTTACATAAGGTGTGATATCTTCTATACGTGATCTCTTCGCTATTTTCGAGGTCTTGAAGTCTGGGAACAACACGGCCTAGCTTCATCGTATTATACACATTCTATGAATTTCGATTCAACTTTTAAAAATTGGCGATGATTAAGATGTGATCATGTGGTAAATGCATTAGTTAATAAAAACATAAGTTAAAAGGATTCCTTCTAGAGAATCTTAAAAAAGCCGACCTACGACTAAAACACATTTTCGTAATATTTTATTCCATGTGCTGCTAACTTTAAACTGAACTCTACAATTCCGACTTTTTCTTTATCCTATAGTACTTCTCATTCGTCGATTGTGCGTGAAAGGGTAGTTGTAAGGTCAAGGGGTTAGAGGGTTGTCCGAGTGACCGCTACGCTCAATAAATTTTAAATCAACTTTCTCTCTCTAAAATGAATTCAATTTTCACTTTTTTATGTAAATCCTTTTTAGAGTAATACCATGGACCGTTTAGCATCATTTTTAAAAGCTTGTTTTAGGGAATTTGCAATTTGGATATCTGACCGCTTTCCCTGCAATCCATATAGGATTATCGCTTGAAATATAACTTTGTTTACAATATTATTATTTTATTGTCAAGTGACATTTCTGACTTTCTGACTATAAGGATATAAAAGTTCCGTGCTTGTGCTGATTTTGTTAGTTGTTTGTATGACATGCTGTTTAAAAGTTAGTCTGGGATCAGTAGATCGTCTTAAAAAGACATTTTGGACCTTTTCGCTATTCGAATTTAATTTGATTGATTTGATGAATCGACAAACATAATAAAAGAACGATGTGGTGGGAAACTTTGGACTAATTTAGACTAATAATGTGAAAAATTAAAGCGAAGTAACTTAAAGCCACCAGCAGATGAGCACGGACAACTTGTAGTAGACGACGGCGAGAGTCACTAATCATCTCTTGCAGTGAGTAGTCGACTTTGTGCAAGTGAGTGCTATCGGAGCACTATTAGAATACGGGAATTCGAAAACGAAAAAGCAAAAGGCGAGTTGGCCTAGTGGAAGAGTGCCGGGAATCAAACGCGCGAGTTAGGCGGTTCAACGCCCCTTGGGGAAAAAAGATTTTTTTCGTTCTTTCTTTCCCCATCTAACAAAGAACAACAAACAAAGAAGGAGAAATTTGAGTGACGGGGTCGATGGACTCCAATCAAAAAATAATGCCGCAAAGTTCGGTACCATTGTCTGGTCAAGAAACAGACCAGACGGTAGCAACAACGAATACGGTGTTTGCGATCCCAGATGACGTAACCAAACGCAAAAGACGACCGAAACTCACAATGAAATTTAAAAGCCCGCAAAGCGGCAGATAATGGAACAGCAACTCCCGCGATGACAACAGACGAGGGAGGAGTCAGTAGTGATGACTATGACTCACCCGATACGATTAGCACAGACAAATAGTGCTACGAAATCGTAAAGGGGTAAGAGGAAGAAAACCTTGGTAAAGAAGAAGCCGAGCTTGATCGACTAATCAAGGAGTTGATAGCCAAGCGCAACAAAGTGCGACAACAAAAACTACATCAACAACAACAACAACAACAGCAATTACAGCAGCAAAAACAACAACAGCAATTACAGCAGCAACAAAAACAACATCAATTACAGCAGCAACAACAACAACAGCAGTCACAGCAGCTTAAACAACGAAAACAAACAGAACAACAACAAACAACAATGCCGAAGAAAAGTCAGCAAGACCAACAAAAGCAGCAACAACAACAAACGCAGAAGAACCCACAACAACAACAAAAGCAGCAAGAAAAAGAAACGCAGCAGACAAAGAATAAAAAAGAAAAAATTCCCCCAATAAACGTAAGTGGGTTAGAAATTAAGATAGTAAGTTAGTTTGTAAAAACTTCCACTTAAAAAGATTGAGTGAAAATAAGCATGTCATTATTTGTGAATCCCTAGAGGATTACAACAAGGTACGTGCCGCCCTTGGAAAATCACAAACGGAGTATTTTACTTACACTCCCAAAGCAGAAAAACCAATTACAGTCCTCCTAAAGGGCATAGATCACGAATTCGCGTCGGAAGAACTGATGAATGAGCTACGCAGACACCAGAACGACGAACTCCAGTTCGTTGGAGTCAAGCCCTTCACCACCGCCAAGGCTAGAAGCGGTGATCAGAAACTACCATTTTTCTTGGTGCAGCTCAGTTCCAACAGCAAAATTGATGGCTTAAGAAAAATACGTTTTCTAAGCCACCTAGCTATCACCTGGGATAAATTAAAAAAAGCAGATCGTGTACTCCAATGTATGCGTTGCCAGAGATTCGGGCATGCCGCTCCTAATTGCAATATGCAGTTCAGGTGTGTAAAATGCGAGAAGGATCACAAACCTGGAGAATGTCCTTTGGGAAGGGAAAAAGTTGAGGATAAATCATTACTTTTCTGTGTACTTTGTAAGAATACGGGGCACCCTGCTAATTTTAGGGGTTGCCCCAAATTTCAAGAACTTAGGAAGAAAGTTCAGGCTCGTAAGCAGCAAATCGAAGAAGATAGACTTCAAAAAAGCCGCTCGTTCGCAAAGATCGTTACACCCAATATATCCTTTGCCCAAATGGCAACAGGATCGGGAAACGCAACGAAACAGCAAACGGTAAAGGTCCCAACTAAGGCACCTGAAGCCAATGCGGAGTTAACAGCTGTCCTATTGTCCATTAAAGGACAAATGGCTCAACTCAATAAACAACTAAACGAGCAAGCGGCTCGAATTGATCTCATCTATTCGACTCTGTTTGCAGAGTCTGACATGCCAAGAACATGATGAATACGCCAGACGAGTTGAACCTGAAGATCCTTGCCGTGAATGTTAATTCGCTGGTGAGAATCGAGAGAAGAATTACACTGTCTAACTTGTTGGTAAATGAAAATCCAGACTTGCTTTTGGCCAGCGAAACTAAATTGAACCAGAAGCATAACTTGGTATACAAAGATTATCATGTAATAAGAAGAGATCGACCCCAGTCCACGCAAGGGGGTGGGGTCGCTCTCCTAATAAAGAAAGGGCTGCGTCATAAAATCATATACAGCGGAATAGGGCGTAGGTTCCAGGTGCTAGAAGCGTGTATTGTGTGCATACCCCAATTCGAATTCGAAGACGGTTGTACGTAGTCTCTCTCTATGCACCGGCAGCCCCTCAATCTATCCAATTTATTAGCGAGCTTGAATCTCTTTTCCGTCAACTACAGCTACAAGGAGGAGCAAATTATTACTTTTTGGCCGGGGATATTTATGCAAAACATGCAGCGTGGGGAAATACATTCTCAAATACTAGAGGTAATCATCTGTTTAACTGGCTAGGTCAAAATACGATTGAGTACCGACTCGATCTACTTGCGACGGAGACCCCTTCATTTCCCAGAGGAGAATCTTTTCTGGACTTAGCCCTTATCGACACGAGAATCACTCTCCGTGACGCGACGCCCCATCTGCACGTTTGATTTTCAAAGAGCACACTGGTTACGTTTCTCAAGATCTTTAAAGCGTGAAATACTTCGTCAAGAAATTGACCCACCAACGAACAGAAACATGACCAATGAAGAGATAGACAACTACCTACTCCAATTTGAGAACGCTATCAAACGAACAATGGATCATAGCATCCCTAAAGCTCAACCTCCGTACGATTTAACCACAAAATGCTCTAACCCTACAATTAGAGCTTTACAAAAACATAAAAGTATGCTATTGTCCAGACTAAAACAACTTTACCGACAATTCACTGACAGACGAGACCCGGAGATAAGAACACTGAAGTCGATGATCAAAAATCTTCAACAATTAATCAAAGAAAATTACAGAATATCTATTAGTTTGCATTGGAACAAAAAAATTCGGGCTATAAAACCCAGTGGCCAGAATATGTTCCAGCAAATAAATCAACTATTTAGAAGAAAAGATCATAACGATATTCCTTGTTTGCGAATCCTCCAGACAGACCAGGGACGACAGACACTAATCGGTGCAGGGTTGAATCCAGAAGAAATGTACTCAGACGAAGACGTTTTTGTAATTGAGGATCCACAAGAGAAAGCTGATATAATAGGTTCATACTTCCAAAGAGTGTACATGGTGAATGACTCCGTTCATCCGAACCTCGATCTGGAAAATGAAGCACGGTTAAATCATATACACCTTCTTAATGAAATTGGTGTCTGGCGATCTGAGAATAGTGGTTTCACCACATTCAATGATGAAAACCCAGCAAATGGAAATATCGCCAGCGAACGATCAATCCACCTGTTCGTGGAAAGAGATGATCTCATGTGTATCCTTGATTCAATGAAAAACAAAAAATCGTCGGGCATTGATGGGATTCCTAGCATAGTATTACGGCATATGCCCGAGGTAGCAGTCGATATATTAGTGACGCTTTTTAACAATATGCTGAATAATGCACATTATCCAGCACATTGGAAAATGGCGGTAGTCCACCCTATTCCCAAAAAGGGGAAGAATAAGAGCAACCCAGCAAATCTTCGGTCAATAAGTTTACTTCCGAATATTCGAATATTAGCAAGGTTTTTGAGAAGATAATCAAGAAAGCGTTACTAAAATGGGTTGAGCATAATAAGGTTCTTCCGGAAAACCAGTTTGGTTTTAGGGCGGGACATGACACTATTCATGCTGCGTCGAAACTGGTGTCCGACATCCAATGGAACAAAAGCAAAAACCAATGCACAGGGGCCTGTCTGGTTGACTTTGAGAAGGCCTTCGACACCGTGTGGCTAGATGGACTTTTCTTAAAATTAGCCAGGCTGAATATGAACAAACCGCTGTTATATATGATATATGACATGTTAATAGACAAGAAGTTCGTTGTAAAATATAGCAACGTTACTTCAAGCAGGACTTACCAAATCAAAAACGGTTTACAACAAGGGGCAGTAAATTCTCCTCTGCTTTTTAACATTTACACAAGTGATCTAGTTGGTTCTCTTAGTCATGCTTTGGCGTATGCAGATGATCTAGTGGCATAGGGATCGGGTAAAAAAATTGAAATCATCAATTCGCTCTTGCAATATGACTTCGATAAAATTAAAAGATACTGTGATGATTGGAAATTAAAAATCAATTTTCAAAAATCAGAAACAATCCTTTTCAGAACACCATTGAGCAGGGCCTCTAGGGATACTAGGCGAAACTGGCGCAAATTGACCATCATTGGACAACAAGGGCAGCCATTGGCGACACGAAATGTAGTAAGATATCTTGGAATTTGGCTTGATCAATATTTATATTTCAATAGACACATAGATGTTGTTCTTGACAAAGCCAAGAAGGCTTTTGCTCTTACGAGAAGATTGTTTCAACAATGTCTTCGATGTTGCCTGGGCTTATATCGAACACCAGACTCACAGTATGTCAAATACTATCCTAACAAGGTTTTGTACGATAAGGCTGGGTTGATTAGAATTGATAACTATCTTATTAAATTGACTCGGGGTCATATTGCAAGAGGAATTATGAGCGATAACAGCCTGATCTTTGGGGCTTATTACCCCAACCAGTTATACCACGAGAAGACAAAACTGTCTGGCTTTATTCCACCCGAAGCATTTATCTATTTAGATACTAAGGGCTACATACAGGATGATAATGGTATCCCTCTGATATACCACTTCCGACGCCATGCGAGGGACAGGCGACTCTTATACGACCCGGATGTCGTCGCTCGGTCTTAGTTCTTTCGGTACAGCACCCCGGCTTCAATTCGGGATAAAGAAGACGCGATCAGACAAAAAAGTTTGTTCTGGTGATTGCATTCACAATCCACTCATGGAAGTGAAATCAATCCATAGGCGGCACGTATATAATAGCGCCAACAACGACCCTTACCTTAAAAGGGTGCAATTAAAGGGATGAACACATGTCCGATGCGACTTACACATTGGGCATGTGTTCATCTCATTAATTATAGTTTAAGAATATTTTAGGCTTAGGTTAAGTTTATTTATTTATCTAGTTAAGGTAGGTTAAGTTTAGAGTTAAGAAATGAATTATAGTATCTAAGTTTTTTACTCATTTTCTTAGAAATAAGCCATATGTAAGCTAGACGGCAATAAATGAAAATGAAGTCGAAAGACGTTAAAATTAAGATTTAGATTAGCTTAGAGTGCTCTTTAAGAGCCAGTAAGAATATGAATTTTAATGTTAAATTAGATTTAAGCATTTTGTCTAGTAAGTAAGAATACGAATAATATAATAAAATGCGATTAGAAAGAAAGAAAGTAGACGACGGCGAGGTTAAGATGGCGATATCGAAACATATGTCTTATAAAGCTGCCGAAACGGACGGACTTCCTGCTGAACTATTTTAAGCAGCTGGTTAGGAACAAGCACCAACTCATATACAAGATGTGGTAGAAAGAAAACATGCAGATAAATGGAATCTCAGCATCGTCCACAGCACCCGGTCCAGCACCCGGTCCACAAGAAAGAAGATCCCTATACGTTCTCGCCCGTACTGTGTGAATGACTGAAATTATTCAACATGGACAACATGGTAGATTGTTATCAGTGAAGTTACAGGCCAGGAAAATTCACCATAGACCAAATATTCACACTGCAAAAGATCGTAGAGAAAACCCACGAATTTCAAGGCGATGCAAACCACATTTTTGTTGACTTTAAAGCCGCATAAGACCGTGTCTATAGAGACGAGGTATATCGGTATAAAGCCATATCATGTTTTCACACCCATCATCAGGCTGTGCAGGATGACAATGGAGAGTTCTTGCGGCTCCATTAAGGTCGGTAATGAACTTACCGAAACTTTCGATGTTAAAATAGGATTTAGACAGACTGATAGCATCATATGTGCTTGAAAACATCGTACGGGTCTCAGAGGCACGATCTGCTTCAAGTCTTCACAATTGCTTGCTTACGCAGATTACATTGACATTACTGGATGGATTAAGCGAGGCGTCAATGAAGCGTTCGAAAGTACTGAAGCAGAAGCGGCTAAATTGGGTCTTTCGGTAAACGGCGCTATGCTCTCATCCAGAAAAACCGCACACACCGACGTCTTGGCTAGAATATCAAAATAGACGACTACAAATTTGAAGTGGTCAAGGACTTCGTCTACCTTGGCTCATTAGTGACCGGTGGCAACAACACCAGCGCTGAGATCAAACGCAGAATAACTCTTGCCAACAGCTGCTTCCTTGGGCTCAAGAAACAATTGAGAAGTAGAGTCCTTCCTCGACGCAATTTATTATATATGAAGAATAAATAAAAACCGGTCTTCCTCTATGGCGCTGAGCCTTGGACATTATCAAAAGTGGATCAAGAGGCTCTTGGGCGTTTCAAGATAATTATTCTGAGTGGTATCTTTGGTCCCGTTTATGTAAACGGAGAGTAGACAAGAAGATTTAACCAAGGACTGGGTTTTACAGAGATATCGGCCTAGCTAGACGTCTACGGATCTAACGCCTAAGATGGCTGGGCCATGTAGAGCGAATGGACATCACCGCTCCGGCCCGAAGAGTCTTCGACTCCAGTCCCGAGGGACGACGCAGCAGTGGACGTCCGCATCAAAGGTGGCGTGCACAGATGGAAAGGGACCATCTGGGCGTGCGGCACTGGAAGCAGCTGGTCCAAGATCGCACCGGCTGGAGAGGCTTGTTGAGGCCCTGGTTTACCCCGAACTGTAGCGCAATTTAAGTAAGTAAGAATCTTGAAGACGAGACTCGTATGCAAAAAGAGTTAAAGGATTAACCATTTGAGCATGATTTTTTTATATGTTTACATATTCTCTGGATACAGGTAAAGCCATCCATATGTTCGACTCGGATAATGTTGTTAATCTTCATTTTCTCCTAACATGTGGGTAGCTTTCAATTTTTTCAGATGATTCCGCGGTTTGTAAATTGGAATTACTTTAGCTTGTTTTCATGTATCAGGAAAATATTTTATTTTCAAGCAAGCATTTGTCATATTAATGATAAATTTGATACCAGCATCGGGTACTTCTTTCAGATCTTTTTCGCACTAAGAATGGCCTAGAAAGTGTGAAGAAAATTTCTACACCTGCCTAAAAAAGCAACAAATAAAATTTTCTTTACAAATATATGTATATACAGGGTGTCCCACGAGCAGTGTGCCAAAAAGTGGAAATAGTATCTTTAGAACAACTGAAAGAACGGATTGAAGTCGCTGGAGTCAAATTGTAGGAAAATTTGTCAAGCATAGACTTATGTGCAGCCATTAGAAGGAGATATAATCTTTGCCTTCTAAAAAATGGGGATCAGATTGAAAATTTATTATAATAAAACTCCGAATTTTTTAAAAATAATAAAAAAGAGGTCAATGTTTCATACATTTATTTGCCTACAAGTCCAGCCGCGTTAAAACAAAAAAAAAGGTTTTTCTTAGAAAAAAGTGGTTCGGGTTTTTTTTTTAATTTCTCAAAAACTACAAGACATTTCTGCATCCGGTTTTCTGTTTTTAACCAAAAACTAATAATAGAATTGATTTTTTGGAAAAAAAATAGTACTTAATTACATACAATATTTAAAAAAAATAGTTCGACATATTTTTTTTTAATTTTTTTTTCAAAATTTCGAGTTTGAAAATTAATTTCTCAAAAACTATTCCTTAAAACAGCTTCGTTTAAAAACAAGATGAAAGAAGAGGTTTCTGGCTTTACAAAAAAGTATATCACGGCATTGTGAATGTAACTGTTGATTTTTAATAATTTTTTTTTTCCAAATTAAGTCAATTTTTTAGAAAATTGCCCCTCCCGGCTAAACGAGGAGGAATAGACCCCCCCTCCCATACGATTTTTTTCTTGTCTTGACCAGACCTACACGATCTAGCTTTTTGGCACACTGCTCGTGGGATACCCTGTATATATGTACATATATGTACAGATGTACATTGTTCTCTCACCGTATAATTGACAAAAATAAAACAAATAAACACAAAATTAAACGCAAAACAACAACAAACACAAAAGGAGAAACATCCATTGACATATTGAAAAATTGCCTGAAACCATTAGGTCAAAGACAGGAAAGACGAACGGCTACGGCTGCCGTCACAGTTGACAGACCGAAAGGCGCCGTTCACATCGCCCCTCGGCCTAGCCCTATACGAGGCCGAGACATTTGTCAGAAGGTCAAGGAGTGACAACCAAGGAGTGACAGCAAGAAGTAGTCGCAGACAACAACCAAGAAGGAGTAGCAGATGAAAAGGAGAAGAACAAAGACCATAGAACAAAGGAAGACAAACAGATCAAACAAGTCCGGCCGAAGCTATATATATTAAGGCGGAACCATAACAACAACTACCACACGAATAAGGTAAGAAGTGTTCGTAAGAGTAAAGACGCAGTGTTGACGGTAAGATGGCATCACATTGCGCAAAGTTAAATAAAATATTTTTTTATAAAAGGGCATCACTTTCGACTACGTCGCCTACAGTGAGGGACGAGTGTGCGGTCGACATTAGTTGAGGCTATCGCTCAGCGAGTAAAACGGTGAGTGGGGATTAATAGGACGAAATCGATTCTCTTACTCGGGTTTTAACCCACACGAGATTGATCAACTCCTATTAGTATCTACTCCCGAGGCAAATACCGTAGGGTCAGTTCCCCGATTTGGGTTTTAGCCCGGAACGACCTGACCGAACGTTATAGCCGCGCTTAAGGGCACAAGCGAACAACAGCTACAGCCTCGACTCGGGTTTTTACCCAGACAGGCTCGGCATCACACTACTCCTGGCAACTCATCATCAGTCGGCATCCGTACTCGGGTTCGCAAACAGGGTGCTGTCAACGCGACAGCTACAAGGTGACAAAGGCGCCACTACGTCCGAGTGTCCCGAAGGTCTCAACCCAGAGGGACAGCGTAGTGCGCCAACTACACTAGCGCGTCTGTCGGTGTCACAAATAAATTTATGTGACAGATCCTGGCCTGGCGAGTATACCCCGGTCCAGAAAGCTTGTTACAAAAGAAGTCCGATTTGAGTCCATCCGGAAATTGCTTGACTCGTCTAAAGGCTAAAATAATGTGCAAAAACAAAGCGAAGAGTAATTTAAAACAGCAATTCAGAAAGCCCAAGAATATGACATAAAGAGAGATTACTGTCTTATTTTAACAATTTTAACAGCCTAAAGCCCCGGCCCATAGAATCCGTTGATCCACCACTCCGTTGATTTCAACTGAGTGCAAACGTGTTGGCGGATAGAGCAGGCAGGCATCGACCCATAGAATCCGTCAATCCGTTGACAATTGTCGATGACATTTATTAATTGATGGAGTGCGTTCATCTGAGTTATAAAAAGGATGGCACGGATGGCCTTTGATCGCCTCAATCAGTACTTCCTCGAACATTTGATAACATTTTCTTCCGAGAATAATGTTCACTTTTCGCAAACGACCCTCACCAAGCAAATCGTACTTTCAATGTCAACCGAATTTGAAGTTTCTCTCAGTACGAGAGAGTTCCTAAGCATTCTCTCAATGCATCCACCAATGAACGTGCTTACTCTCAATTCGTGCATGCGTGAACCTCAGAATGTAAATGTGAAAGCTCCAATATGTGAATGTATGAACTGTCAACGGAGCCAAAAGTAGAAAATAGCTCTACTTTGTCCGTTGAAGTTCATACATCCGTCGGCTATGGGCCACCTCCCATAAGAATGTGTATATTCTACTTTGCACTCAGTTGAAGTCAACGGAGTGACGGATCAACGGATTCTATAGGCCGGGGCCTTAAGAATTCAAGCTCTCATCATGTTCCGCGGCGGTCAGACATAATTTCGTCATCCTCCATATACATACATCCGGGACAAAATCTGAAGTAAAAAAATGCTTTGTTGAATTTCAATCAAATTTACCTTGAATTGAGTAGGTTCTATGATCATCTGGGTATGAGATAGCTCTCTGCGGGCAGCTGTGAAAGCTGAGACATGCTCTCGACACTCCCACACTACGGGGTGTGGTACGTAACATTTTTCAATTCTTATTACTCCTTAGTTAACTCAGTTCAAGAGGTTTCTAAGTTGATTACATCTGAATATGTGATAACTCACTGTATTACTTTTATACTCTGTGTGTGCATTTCCAATATAACACCTTAATGGCATGAAAACAAAAAGTTATTGTGAACTACAACCCACGCGGCAAATTCAGTCGAATCTCTCGAATCCTATCTAGGACAACCACCCCCGGAGATTAGTGAATAAACATCTTCGACGCAAACCGTCTACACCCCATCCAAACCCATAAGATCATACACTCTTGAACCTGCGCAAACCCTATAAAAAACAAAATAAGAAATTGTCGTGAAAGTAGCTGTGGCAGCTGAGACATGCTCCCGACAATCCACACTACGGGGCGTGTTCGTAACATTTTTAGGAACCTCATGAATGTAACTGACAAGATTAGATCTTAACATGCGACAAGAAATTGGGTGTCGCATATAGGTAAACCATTTAGGTTGAAACCGATAAGGGTAAGCCCTATGCTCTTTCTCAAGTTCCCGAATGAAATAAGATTGCAGCGAGATCTCTGAAACGATTTTCCTTAACCAGAAATTATTGGAGCATAGTCTCCAACTCAAGCTGGACAAGGGAAATAGAGCATTTCACATGTCTAGAAGTATAAAGAAGTAGGAGTAGGCCCTAAAGTCGTGGTGCACTGTATACATAATATTTACATCAATACTTTTCCGCCAACTCTCCCTAAAGTCTGTCCACCGAAACGTACCCAGACTTACCCGTATATGTATGGTAATAGTGAATGAATTTTAGTCGTCTGAGTCCAATCAATACTTGTCGTTCAAGTAATTTATTCCCTTAATCCTTTTTTACCTGCATCTGACGACAATCACAAATAAGTTCTCTTCAAAAATGAATAATGATCTCAACCGGAAATGAAAATGCCAGCGTAATTAATCGATACCAATACACAGATGCGCATGGTTATCGTTCATCGTCTGCATCCGGTTATCTTCTCCAGGATACCATCCTCCAGAATAAAAACAAAAAACACAAATGTCAATAATTTCCAATTAAAAAGAATTTATGAAGCCTCTTGTATTGTAATCGCAATGCAATCATAACTGCTGCTGCCTCCTGTCACCTTCTCCATGGTCCTTTCCTCATACATGCATATCGCACAGTATAGGTCCTCTCCAGGTTAATCTTCATTATTTATTGTATATTCCTTGTACGTTTACATCGCGCAATATCGAATCCAGGAAGTAGAGATATCGCATCCAAAAGGAAGGATGTTAATTAAAAGTTCCATATACACACGTGGATCATGTCCACATGTAATCTGTTTTCCTATTGCATCTGGGATTCTTCGTTACAACTCAACGTAAACCGTCCCTTACAGACAGTCTTCGATACCGATATTCGATGGCGATATTGAATCCCTGCATATAGGCTACATTTTAAAGCCGATGATACGTTTTCTATTGTAATATAATTAGGTTTTCATAAATTTACCACAACACTTGACTTAGCGATTTAATTATTTGACAGCCATCCGAAAAGGTCCTGTAATTTTGCATGGAGTTCCTGCTGCTCGTGTTGCTCAAGTGGTTAATGGGCTTTTCAGCTTGATTTCATTTGAATTTATGACCAAACCACCGCATCCTACACAAAAGAGAAAATGGAATGTGTGGGGTGGCGAGTGGCGATCTATTGCCCGGAACGGAAGAAGTAAAGTCCTTTGACAGGTGGAGGCTCGGTCTACCTTCGTCGCTGGGTGGCAACAACACGAAAATGAAAGTAAATTTTAATCTTCTCGGGAACACCATAGGAATACATGAACTACCGCTGCTCCCTGTGTATGTAATGCAAGCCTGGACAGACATACATACATACTCGTATGTACATACTCCGTGTCTGACTAGTTCTGAGGGGCCGAGTATCGATTGCTCTTTTATCTCCGACAATGAAGTAATTAAAACTTGTGAAATTTAAGGCGATTGTACGATAGGTTGGAGCGAAGCGTATATGGAATTTAATATATTCGGCTTCGGTTGAAAACAGGACTCTTGTTTATTTTTTATTTCCTTTGTTTCCTGGATTTTTTCTTGAAGTTTCTTCTTAACTAAAAAGATTTATTTTCATATTTTACATGTCGATAAAATAAATGAAATAAGACTTTATCTCTGGAGATAAAAATAGACCTATTCGACCTATCAGTCGGACAAAGAAGGTCGATCTAATGAAAAATAAACATTTCACCAACCTATTATTTAACTTTGCTCTTTAACGGCTTCCTTGGTTATCATCGCACTCACACGCAGTAAAGCCCATATCCACAGAAGATTCATCATAGAGAAGGTATCCCTTATCTTGTTATATCCGAAACACCCAGCTAAAGTTATTGAAATTATTTATTATTTTATTTTATTATTTATTTATTTAAATTCCTTATATAAATTCCGCAATAATTCACAATTTGGAATAACATAACAATTGACATAAAAGCTATGAAATATAAGAAAATTCAAATGGCATTCTATATTTTTTATACATAAGTAATAAAAATAGAGTCGAGTGCCACATCAATGTTTAAAATTAGACAAGATAAATTTGATGCATTTGGGTGGGGTGACCCTTGAGATACAAATTTCAAAAATTATGAGATATGCATTACTTCATTAGAGTATATTTATAAGCTTCAAGCATTTTCTCTTGTAGAAGGTGGCGCAAAATTAATCACCCTATCGGAAGATGATATAATTTTTGCAAATAGCGTCGTACGTCAATCATTTGTGAATTAGACAGCTGCAGTATACAAACAAATGACCATTGTTGCGCTATACTCCGCGAGAGCGTGGAATAACTGTGTCGATTTTTTTACCAAAAAATGGTCGGTGGTGTTAGCGCAGCGTGAATTTCCACCTCGGTTTTCAAGTCGTTTCGCGGCAACTGGGCAAACATTCCGCCGCTTAGCTACTCGACGCGAATAGACTGTAAGCACAAGAAACCATGCAGGGCGTGGTCGCTACCGGACTGGTCGTTCGGCTGAGAATATCGCGGCTGTGGCTGCCGATGTCACTGAGATACGCAATGGGGCATCACCAGATGGACCCTACAGCGAATTATAGTGAAAGACTTGCACATGTTTTTGTACAAAGTGCAAACACTGCATCAGTAAATGCCTGCCGACCGTCAGTCGCATGTGAATTACTGTCAAGCCATCTGTAATCTCAACAACGAAGGAGAAGATTTTGTCTCGAAAATTCACATGAGCGACGAGGCGCATTTCCACTTTTCAATAAGTCAATAAGCAAAATCTTCGTTTCTAGGGCATTGAAAATCCGCGTATGATGCACGAAGAGCCATTACATCCACTCAAAGCTACTGTGTGGTGCGGCGTTCACGCGGGAGAAGTGATTGGGCCGTATTTTTTTGAGGACGCCATTGGCACCACGGTCACAGTCACTGGCGAACGCTACAGGGCCATGATAACCACTTCACTTCAATAACCACTGTTTACTTCTCATTGGGTAAACATGTGGTTTCAAGAAGACGGCATAACCGCACACACAGCTCGAACCAAAATGGATATTGTGAAAGTAGCGTTTTCTGGTCGCGTAAACTCTCGTTTGGCGAACTGGAAATCTTGCGGTAATTCATGGAAAATGCGATGTGTAGAAATGTGTATGTATCAACACTGGCTGCGGCCCCTTGACGGATATCATCTTTTCCATTTAGCAAAAAAAAAAACGTAAGGGTCCAAATAGAGATTTCTATCACTCAAATTATTTACTTTTATTTACTAAAAAAGTAATTGAAATACAAAATTAGATGATTAATTTTGCGCCACTATAATACTTTCATATAATTCTGTATAAGACTTTTAATTTGGGCTTTAAAAATGCCAATTTTTGTGCTAGAAAAACGCCATTTGCGGGAGGCTACTTTTCGTTTTCCATCTTAAGAAAAGAGCAACAAAGACTCACCAAATGCTCGTCGATGCTTATGCTACGAACATGCCAAGAATGGTTTCAGCGCTTTAAATTAGTTGATATCGACGTCCACGACAGGGACCGTTCAGATCAGCCAAAAAGGTTTGAAGACGAAAAACTTCAAGCTCTTTTGAATGAAGACGTCGCCCAAACACAAGAACAATTAGTTGCTTCGCTTAATGTCACTCGAAAGGCTGTTTCTCTTCGTTTGCACGCTTGACGGGATGGAAAGATTCTAGAGGAAATCATTTTTGCACCGTATCATCACCGGAGATGAGAAATGGATTTACTTCAACAATTCAAAGAGAAAAAGATCATGGGTGACCCCGGGGGAGCTGACAACTTCGACGGCAAAGCGAGATATCCACGCTTCTTTCCTGTTATTGTGCAATTGAAGGGACCATTACGGCATTCTGTACTATGAACTTCTCCAACCTGACGAAATAGTCACTGCCAGGCGCTACGAACAACAGCCAGTGTAATTGCGCAGAAAAATAGCAATAAAGAGACCAAAATGGGCGCCCCAACACGACAAAATCATACTACTTCATGACAACGCAAGGCCTCATGTCACTAAATCAGTTACTAAAGACGCTCTAAAGAATTTCAAATGGGAAAACTTACTACACCCGGCATACTCTCCAGACATCGCCCCGTCGGATTATAACTTTTACCGGTAAATGGCTTACGATCAAGCCAGGCTTGATAAATCATTTGCCTCGAAACTGTCAAAGTTTTATTACAATGGAATCCATAAATTGCCCCATTTATGGGAAAATGTTGTAACCAACGATGGAAATTATTTTTAATACAGGTTTTATAAAGAATTGTTGTCTATAGCAGTTGCAAACACGAAAATGGGAGAATTAACTTGCGCACTTAGTAAAACCACAACAATGCCACTGATACTTTAGAAATGTGAAACTTGGTCTCTGACAAATAAGGAGGAAAATAGATTACGAGTCTCTAAAAAGAGGATCTTAAGAAGAATCTGTGGTGGAAAACAGGACGGAGAAACAGGTGAATGGAAAAAGTTCACAACGAAGAGCTCGAGGAACTCTATTCAGTATGTCCAAGTAATAAAATGGCGAAGACTAACCTAGCAGGACATGTAGCACGAATGGATAGTGGACAAAGAGTCAAACGAATAATAACGAGTGGAAAGTCTAAAAAAAAAACACCACCAGGAAGGTCGCTATGTAGATTGGAGGATAATATGAGGATGGACCAAGAGTGGAAGGATCAGAAAAGCGAAATATGGAAAGAAATTTCTCAAAGAAATCATCTAATGCTCTATTGCGATTTGAAGGTCCCTAAATTACTATAAAATAGCTTATTCCAGTAAAATTACAGTATGGGATTATTTGTTAGGAGGGAATTTACTATAGGAACATTAGACGTTTATTATTTAGAGAGAAGCTGTAGTCACCAATGTGCACACCGAAAATAAAAAGACGTTCAAGATTTGACCTTACATATGTATGTCATCGACTTTATTTTACAGACTCAGACACAAATTTCAAATGTACTGCTTTTTAACCCCCGACGCAAAAAGAGGGCTGTTATAAGTTTGACGTGTCTGTTTGTCTGTGGCATCGTAGCTCCTGAACGAATGGACCGATTTTGATTTTTTTTTTGTTTGAAAGCTACCGTGATCGAGATGGTTCTTAGCTACAATTTATGAAGATCTGTTCAGGCTTTTCAAGATTATTACTACTTTTTGTTAGCTGTAGTAGGTATCTTAGACTCTTAGTAGAGTTGGATAGTTCAGGACATGTATAGTTCCAGGAACTACATACATATACATATCCTCAGTCGGAAACATTTCCGATCGTTCCTCAAACTAAACGATAACATGTCCATAGTTCCATTCAACCTAGAAATTCATCAACAGCATAGTGTTGGGTAGGACAAGCATTTTTATTGAGTTTGTATGAGGTACTCATTTGGGGGAGTAAAGTTGTACATTGTCCCACCTCATTTGAGGTAAAGGATGTTTCTTATAGAGGTATAGGACTTTGAAATGGAATAAAACAAAGATGATTTCTTTAAATTGACATGAAATTGACTTTATTCGAAAGATAATCTTCTGGCATTATAATTTAAATATAATTTCTGGCATATGAGCCTGATTCAAACGAAATCTAATCTGGAGATCCAATTTTCAATGATTTTTTCCAAAATTTGTGTCCGTATATCGGCAATAACGGGGCGAATGTTGTCCTCCAAGTGGTCAATCGTTTCGGATTTATCGGCGTAGACTAGCGACTTCATATATCCTCAGAGAAAATAGTCAAGCGGCGTTAAATCGCAGGATCTTGGAGGCCAATTCACGGGTCCGTAACGTGAAATTATGCGGTTACCAAACGTTTCCTTCAATAAATCAATTGTGGCACGAGCTGTGTGACATGTTGCGCCGTCTTGTTGAAACCTCAGCTCCTGCACATCATGGTTGTTCAATTGATGAACGGAGAAGTCAGTAATCATCGCTCTATAGCGGTCACCATTGACTGTAACGTTCTGGCCAGCATCGTTTATAAAGAAGTACGGACCAGCCCATAAAGCACACCAAAAAGTCAGTTTTTGTGGATGTAACGGTGCCTCAACATACACTTGAGAATTATCATCACTCCAAATACGACAGTTTTGTTTATTGACGTATCCATTCAATCAAAAGTGAGTTTCATCGCTAAACAAAATTCGCTTATGAAAATTGGGATCAACGGCAATCTTGTTTTGGGCAGTCATATCCCAGAAATTATATTTAAATTATAATGTCAGAAGATTATCTTTCGAATAAAGTCAATTTCATGTCAATTTAAAAAAATCATCTTTGTTTTATTCCATGTCAAAGTTCTATACCTCTATAAAATACACCCTTTACATCTTGTCACATGTCCCATTGATAGCTTGCAATATGTACTAATGCAAAAGTCGTGAGGTGCCTCTGACTATGACAAGAATTGAAGTGGTACAAATTATTTTTTTGAGGTGTTGGGATATTTTTGTACTGGTGTATGGGACATGAGGATGTGAGGTGCTCTGCCTATGACAAGAATTGAAGTGGGAAAAATATTTTTTTTGAGGTATTGGGATATTTTTGTACTGGTGTATGGGACATGAGGATGTGAGGTGCTCTGACTATGATAAGAATTGAAGTGGGAAAAATATTCTTTTTTGAGGGGTTGGGATATTTTTGTACTGGTGTATGGGACATGAGGACGTGAGGTGCCTCTGACTATGACAAGAATTGAAGTGGGACAAATAATTTTTTTGAGGTGTTGCGACATTTTTGTAGTGATGTATGGGACGTTTGTAGTGCATCTTGTATGAGTAACCCAACACTACAACAGCAGCGTTCATATTATACAACCCAACCGAACGTCCGAACGACGCAGTCGTACGACTATGTTGTAGAACAACGTAATCACAGACAAAACGAAAAGAAAGATAAATGCAATCGAACGTATTGTATCGAATCGAATGTATTATACTACGTAGTTGACAACCAAAAACAAAATGTGAATAAATATCGTATACATTGATATAGCGATAAGCTCGAACAGTTTATGCACACTCACAGACTGGAACTGGAATAGCAGAAGAGTGGTCAAACAAAAATGTCCGCAATCATACTCGTACAGGCAATTCGTTCCGTGTTTCGTGAACGAATTAGGTATGAAGGATCGGATATGGATCTCTCTTATCATACTAATAGTTCCGATAGTTCCAACAGTTCCGATGTAGTTCCGAGGAGATAGTTCCAGGAACTACATAGTTCCGACTGGGAAAGAAAACGTTCCATGTTCGTTCCGGGGTTGGAACTATTTTGCGCAACTCTAGATCTTAAGCTAACCATAATAGACAGGAGCAAGCAGAAGTAAGCAGAGGGGAATGGGCCTACACACACGGGAGTAATTTTATCAGGAGTAAAACTGGTGTAATGCTCTGCTCTAAGCTTGCACGGAATGAATTAATCCAACTGAAAAAAATGTATATGTGAACCTCGTTTCATTGTGTTAGTGTTTTCTCGTCTTTCTGACATTTCATTTGACAGAGATATTTCGCAAAAGACGTCTCCTCTCCATTTGGTTTATAGAGTGTTCACTGCTTGAAGGGCAAATTACGATTGAGACGCAACACGAGACAAAAAACGTGCCGACTCGAAAAGTAAAGAGTTGTGTATGTATTAGTTTTGCGCTCTCTTCAACCACTCGATACGCGGTTGAAGATTTTACTCCGTTTCATACTTCACACTTCAGCTCCCTCTCCTATAAACTCAATTTTCAGCCGGTTGGATTACTCCCGTGTATGCAGGCCCAATGTCTTCTTACATGCAAAGTATATGATATGCCCACAATGGGCCTGCACACACGGGAGTAATCCAACCGGCTGAAAATTGAGTTTATGGGAGAGGGAGCTGAAGTGTGAAGTATGAAACGGAGTAAAATCTTCAATCTAGCCACGAGCTAAAGATTGCAAAGTGATCCTGGGAGACTCGATCGCCCCTCAACACCGTCTCCTCCTGACTGAATTTTTTATGGATGCGAGAAAGAAGTCAAAGCAGCAAACGAAGGTGTCTGAGAGAATCAAGTGGTATAAGCTGGATAAAGGAAAAGGCGAAGCTTTTATTACCATCATGGAAAACTACCTCTCTTCCATTATCGATGAGGTCGGTAATGAGGAGTGCAGAGCACAAGACAAGTGGGATTCCCTACAACAATCTGGCCTGGAGAAAGCCAAATCACTGCTCGGAACATCTAAAGGCCCCTGCCAACACGCAAAAGAAACCTGGTGGTGGACAGACGAAGCCAAGGCAGTGATACAGGAAAAGAAAATGGCTTTCCAAGCTTGGTCAAAGTGCTCTTCTACTAATAGAGAGGAAAAAGCTCGCCGTGAAAAGGTATATAGATGTTGCAAAGGTATCGCGAAGAAAAAATACGCCGAATTCAAAGCGAAAAGCATGGAAGGCCTCTATCAGCAGTTGGAAGAAATATCGTCTTCCGCGTCTGACAGGAACCAGGCTACCCAGGAGCTTCGACAAAACAATTTGAACAAAGGAGCAAATATCTTTAAGATAGCCGCCCAGAGAAGAAGAAATGCTCAGGAGATTCGTTTCCCAAAGTTTATTAACAATGCTGAAGGCCAACTCCTTATGGAAGACGAAAAAATTCTCCACAGATGGCGACAGTATTGCGAAGAACTTCTGAACGAACAGTTTCCCCGAGTGTACTTTCCAAGAGCCGCCCCGAATCATGCCGAAATATCCGACATCACAGTCGAAGAAGTTCGGTACGCGGTTAAAGACTCCAAGAAAAGAAAAGCTGTTGGGCCGGACGGGATACCCTCTGAGTTCTGGAAAAAGATGGGAGACATCGGGTCTAGATGGCTCATGGTTCTTATCTCCAAACTTATGAGAGGCGACACTATGCCTAATCAATGGAGGGAAAGCTATCTTCTTCCATTGCACAAAGGAAAGGGTGATACGCGAAATTGTGATAACTACCGTTCTGTCAAGCTGATGTCGCACACCATGAAGATCGTTGAACGGGTATTAGATAGCCGACTGCAGAAAATAATACGACTATCTGATGACCAGTGCGGGTTTGTCTCGGGTAAATCAACAACAGATGCAATCCAAAGTATAAGGATCATGATGGAAAAGCATCGTGATTCTTCAAAGGACTTGCATATGGTGTTGGTTGATTTCGAGAAGGCCTTTGACCGGCAACCAAGAGATCTTTTATGGGTAGCGCTAAGACAAAAAGGAGTTCCAGAAACCTACGTGCGAGTGATTATGGACATGTACGAGAGAGCAACGACAAGAGTAAGATGCACCGCAGGAGTCACCGAAGAGTTCGCAATCAAAGTCGGTGTACACCAAGGGAGCGTCCTCAGCCCACTGCTTTTTATAGCAGTCCTTGATTGCTTGCTTGAAGGAAAAGTGACGGACCCCAATGTGCACCAGCTATTCTTTGCTGACGATGGGGCCATTATAAGTGATGATCAGGCGTCCCTACAACGAGCACTTGATGTGTGGGTGGACATTTTTGAGGGACACGGGTATCCTATTAGTTCAAAGAAGACAGAGTATCTGTGCTGCCCGTTCTCTGACCCTCATCAGCCTATTCCAGACATTTACTTGAATGGAAGAGTGCTTCCCAAGTGTGAAAAGTTTAAATATCTGGGATCTATGATTAATAGAGAAGCAACTTGTGATGACGACATCAAACATCGCGTAAGCGTAGGGTGGATGAAGTAGCGGGAAAACTCCGCCATCTTCTGTGATCGAAAAATGCCCCCTAAGCTGAAAGGAAGGCTCTACACTTCAGTTGTACGTCCGGCGCTCACATACGGTTCACAATGCTGGACAATGCACAAAAAGTATGAGAGCAAATTAACGGCAACTGAGATGAAGATGCTTCGCATGACAGCGGGAGTAACAAAGCGTGACAGAATTAGAAGTTCAAAGATCCGAGGAAGCCTCCACGTAAAAGAAACCATCACAAGAAATATAGAGCGCGACCGACTCAGTTGGTATTGCCATGTTCAAAGGAGAGATCCTTTGAACCCCGTCCAAAAGGCGTTATCAATCAACATTCCAATTTCAACACGCAAAAAAGGCAGGCCGAAAAACAATTGGTGCAAACAAATGCAAAAACACCAGCATTTGATTGGCCTCAGCGATGAAGTAATCCCAAACCGGGAAGCCTGCCGCTACTTTCTGAGGTCAAACCGGCGGACCCCACAAGCGGACCAGTAGGAATGCAGTTAAGTGGGAAGGTTATGGTCCTACACTTCTGACCATAACGACGCCGGGATAAAAAGGAAAAGAAGAAGAAGACATTTGAGGTTAGGAAAGATAAAAAAGATAAAATAAATATGGAATACGAGCTTGTTAACAAGTTGATTTCACTTGTGTAGGACAATAAGTGTCTCTATGATAAAATTAAGCAGACGACGGACAATACGATACCTCGCCAAACACCCTACGATACCTCGAACATATACCGCAACGCGACAATCGACGCACTGCACAGACAAAAAAGTAGACTCCTAACAAGACTCAAACTCTTGTACAGGCGGTTTACCGACAGACAAAACTCGGAGGTCAGGACACTGAAGTCACTGATTAAAAATATACAACTGTTAATCAAGGAAAATTACAGAATTTCTGTAAGTTTGTATTGGAACAACAGAATTCGTGCTGTAAATTCCAACAGCGCGAGTATGTTCCCGCAAATAAATAAAATATTTCGGAGAAACAATCAGAATGACATTCAGGATCTGAAGCTTTCGAGAACGTCAGACAATGAGCAGTTAGCATCGATCCAGAGAGCGCCGTCTTGGGTGATGATTTCTTCGTGATCGAAGATCCTCAGGAGAAGGTGGCGATAGTAGGAGCTGTCTTCCAGGAAGTATACAAGGTGAATGATAGTATTCGCCCGAACCACGATCTGGAGAACAGAGTCCTGCTTCATCACTCTTACCTTAGAAATGATTTCGATCATTGGCGATCAGAGAACCTTTGCTTTACCAGGTTCAATGACGATTTCATGGCGAATAATGCCGTCACCAATGGAGGGGCGAATACCCTGTTAATTTCGACGGGGGATCTACCACTTTACCTCCTCTCTAAAGGTTTTAGCATATGAATTCATTTGAGCTGACCTATCAATTATATTAGCCTCCATTGTAATCAATAGTTGCTTTATAGTAGAAACACAATGTGGCGTTCACGCGGTCGCGCATTTGGCAGGCTTTGCACCGACTTACGATAATTTCTGTCAAAACGCACGACCTTACAATTTGTAACACACAATGTAGCTTCAAGTCGGTCGCGTGCTGAGTGTTCAGGAATATGACATAGTTATGTTCTGTTTCCTCAAAATTCTCAAATATGATTTCATTGCCGAAAGAAGAGTAGAAATGTGTTCCTTAGTTGATATGATTCATTTAGGAAACATAAATATTAGAAATATATGTGCAAATAAAGGTTTATAAATAAAAAATAAAATAAAGTATTTACTTTTGTTGAATCTTTGGTAATTAGTTTGTGTTTTAAAAGCATTAACAAACAACCAAAATTTTTACATATTAAATTCGAACTACTTTGAGTACCAACACATCATAGTAGATGACCTTTTTGCCAAAATCAAACAAGTCTAAAAATACGAAATATTAAAACAGCTGTAATCTGTCAAAACGCGCGACAATGTAGAGACTAGCTCTACTTCGATGTTGAGTTCGAGTTTACGATATTTACGATAAAAAGCCGATCAAACGCTTATAGTGGAAACACAATCTGGCTTTGCCGCGTGCCGACTTTTGACAGGCTTTGCACTGCTTTTCACCGACTTACGATCTCTTACGATAAAATGTGTCAAAACGCCGGCAACCCGCAATTTGCAATCACAATGTGGCTTTGACAAAGGAGCGCGTATAGAACTTAGGAATATGACAACACTAAGTTCGGTTTCGTCAAAATCTTTACGTATGATTTCAGTGCAGAAAGAAGTGTAGACTGGTGTTATTATTATTTATATGATTTAATTGAAACATAAAAAATCAGCTCAAATAAAGGTCTACGAATATGAAAAAAGAAAAGAATTTATTACTCTAACCTCCATCATGATTAGTTTGTATCGAAAAGTCCAATAATAAGCTATGGAAATATATGCATATTGAAACGAACAGCTCGGAGCACAATACGTTACTCGCTTTTGCTAAAATCAAACAAGTCAAAGACAATTCATCTGTCAAACGCACATCTGAGTAGAGAGTAGCTCTACTCTGGCGCTTTGCTTAACTTTACGATATTTACGATATGAGGTCGAGCAAAAGCCTGAGGTAACATTGTAGGAAGCTCCATAAGATTTCGTTGTTTCTACTCATGCTGTCAAAGTCGGCACGCGGCAAAGCCAGATTGTGTTTCCACTATTAAGGTCGTATTATGTGTATCCCCATAAGATACCATTGTTTCTAGTCAATCTGTCAACGCGCGACCGCGCGAACGCCACATTGTGTTTCTACTATTAGTTTTTGTTGACAATCGTTATAGTTTTGGTCTTGGTATTGAGACTCTAGGTGGTTTGGAGCTTTGGAGGTGGTTAAATCTATGGTGCTCGTCTATTGGAAATAGGTTCTAAAACCATATGTGCTTAATGGATTTCGACGAAATGTACTTCTTTCGGTAGACTTCGTTTAGTGTGCCTACAATATGAGTCTTTTGTTGTAAGAAAGACTGCGCTAATAGCTGGTATAAAACTTGTCTATGTAAATTAGAAGCCCCTGACAGTAGATTTTCAGTATAAGTCCCTAGTGCCCAAGTATATCCATCAATGGTATATAGTTTGAAAAGTTTCATTCCATATCGACGAGTTTTAATTAGAATACACTACCTAAATGCAAGAGGGTCTCTCAAAGGTATAAGGGGTTCCATCCGTAACAAAATCTTCCCCGCGGTAAAACAGATTTTTGAAATTGATCTGAGGAAAGTTTTTAATTTTTTTCGAAGTCAATTATTTTGATTTGTCGTTTTATTATTTTTAAAATGTAATATAAAGAGAAAGGCGAGAGAAAACGATTCCTTGATATAACTGACTTAGGTAGCACCATCTTGTAAAGATCTTTAGTTTCCCAATAGCCCTCCATACGTCTAAGAAGTATCAAACCCACCCAAATCATCAATCTAAAAAGATTTTATATTTCTTCAGAATATTTTTGAATCCATAGGTCCACGACCATGGCTGGATTTATATTTAACTAAACTTGGAAAACGTTTGGTTTCAGCAACAATAAACGTCAGTTGTTGCTGTCAACAATACGGGACTAAATTTCATTCTCACTGTAGACCAACAATATCGAAAATTTTGTGCCTATCCAAGTAATCTTCCTAGCATCATCCATTGTTATTCTCAACGTTATCTGAGAAATTATGCTGATCACTTTGTTCTTCTTCTACGAGCATGTCCTTAAAAATATCTGATGTGTTCTCCCCTTCATCAGACGAAATTTTAAGATGCCATGATAGTCGAATTTTCAGAATGAAAGTCCAAGTCCAGATCAGACGTCATCTCATCAGAAGTAGTTAGAAAAAATGTTCTTCGGGTAATGGCCATGGCCACTGACAAAATGGCAGGTTTCTAACTTCTTGCCATAACTATCATATTGGGAAATCCGTTCCAGGATCCTCTGTTTACATGCTTCTTTGCATAAAAAATTGTTTTATTCAAAAAAATACAATGAACTTAAACCTTACAAATAAAATACCCAAATACAACAAAATATCTTATAGCTATAAGTACTGGCTCTATGAGGCCAATGCTCTGCCATCAGATAAAACTATACCCCACTCGCATACCTCGTTTACTCGGTTTCTCATTCACTTTTTTCAGACTATGTTGAGACCAAAGCCGATCGCATAAACTTAAGGCACGATTACGCGAATTTCTTTCGTGTTCCTTCTAAAAATAAATATTTAAATTAGTCCTCCACGATATCTCTTGCAAATCCTGGATATTTCTTTAAGACTAAACTGACGTATTTATCAAAGTCCAACCCACGTCTTTGACAACATAATCTCTAGATTCTAATGGCTCCGTCAACTCGATGAACAAAACCATTTCGGAGGCTCCCAAACAACGTAAAGGCTTTATGAACTTGCAAAATCACAAATCCTCCGACATTATCTTATCCGAATGCTTAACCGTCAAAGATACGAATACAGACAGCTCCAATGCGCGTGCAATTCCAAATCCGAGCGCAAAAAAAAAAACAAAACTCCATTTGTCGAATGTGCCGAATAAGATTGATTACACATTAATTAAGATAATCATCACGTCAGTCTTTGGTATCCTTGAAGGGAAATCCTTTGTTAAACACAAAAACTGGCAGAAACAAATGATAGCGTCACGATGGATTAATCCTTTGGTTCTATGACGGAGATTTGCCGAATAAGAAAAGGTCCTCGACGAGGGGGTGAAAAAAAGAAACACAACAAAACATTCCTCGTTAATGTCCTTTTTCTTCCCTTTCCCGGTTGTCAGAATGTATGTTAAGAGTAAACACAGCCGACCATTCGAGCAGATCATTTCGAATTCAATTTCATCTGTTTAGCTTAATACCTTTGAAATCAAATTGTCTGAAAAGGATTAGAATGAATATTTCATAACAAATATGTACGAATACCTACAAATGCGAGGATACGGAAATGGTATCTCACACACACTTCACACTCAGGCTAAGCGGCGGATCCAGAAGACCATCTGAGGATATTGAAGTGTTTTCTGTTTATTTCAATGGCTTTTAGTGTTTCTGTTTTTTAATGTTGTCTTCCTGTTTGGGAATTCTGGGATGGTTAACATGTGTATCGCGATGTAATGGACGGGATGTTAAGAAATGAAGAAATTTGTAACATTAATGTTAAATGGGTTTTCCCTTCCTTAATGGGGTACAGTGGGGTGCAAAAATGTTGTTTCTTAATTTAATATTTTAATTTTTTTTTTTGTTTCGAATAACCATACATACTTCAGTCTTATGCATAGCTTAGGGAGTGAAGGGGGGCCATGTACTCGAATCAACCTTTGAGCCTTACACCAAAATATTTTAGAGACCTTTGTTGGTAGTCGCTAATTAAATCCCTAGTTTAACGAGGAATGCACTAAAAATGTTACAGGAACATAGTTTCCAATCCTGTTCGTCCTCAGAATTTCGGCGGAATACATTTATGGGTAATTGGGGTAAGCACGTACATATGGTTCTCAATTTAAAGCCACGCTGCAAGAGAATACAATGACCTCATGTTGCCAATAGGCACAACGAACTTTCTAACTTAACGAACTTAACTCGTTTGGACAGAGTTCTATAGATCACCTTTATGAAGGCTTTGCTAATACTTGGAAGTTGACTTATTAATCCGAAATTTGCCGGATTGGGGTAATCCTTATCCCTATTGGGAATGGGTTGTACCATCGTTGTCTTCCAATGTACTGGATAATATGCATTATTTAGTGCATTGTTGATCAGCCACTGGAGGGAGATCCCTGAGCACAACATTGAATATACAGTCGGTTCTCGCGGTTTCTTTTCTCATCAGTGACTCGGAAATCATCTGGAGATCCCTCAAAATTAATAGGGTGTTAGCCCCTTCATTGGTGATGGCATTATTTGCCATTCAATTCTCTGATCGCCAATGATCGATATAATTTTAAAAGTAAAATTCATCATTTTTACGCAGGGCTCTGTTTTCCAGGTCATGGCTTGGGCGAAATCTAACTGCTCCAACGTCGGTACCTCCTCTCCTGGCGATCCTCGATCACGGAGAAATCATCATCCAAGACGGCGCTTGAGATCCTTGAGCTTGAGATCCTGAATTCTGATTGTTTTTCCAAAATATTTTATTTATTTAAGGTAACATATTCACGCTGTTGGATTTTATAATTTTGCTGTTTCAGTGTCCTGACTTCCGAGTTTTGTCTGCCGCTAAGCCGCCTGTACAAGAGTTTGAGCCTTGACAGGACCCTACTTTTCTCTTTGTGCAGTGAGTCGATTGTCGCCTATCGGTCCATGTTTGTGGTATCGTACTGTTCATAGTCTATTTGATTTTGCTATTCATTTACTTAAGGTATCTGTCAATCTCGTCGTTTGACAAGCTCCTATTGGACGGTGGGAGGGAAGCACTCGAAGTGAGCGCTCTTCTTCAGGCAATTGGTAAAGTGTGATCAACGTGCTCTACTCTAATCGTAGAGGTACGTTTTATACTGTAATGATCGTGATCATCTCTCTTCAATGTTGCCAATCCGGTAAGCAGGGGAAATTTTAGTGACAATGGGAAAACTGCCGTACACACCGTGGTTCAGCTTAGCCCTGTGAAAGACGAGACAATTGATTGTGAGTCATCAAGCGACAAGCACTGACAGTGTACCAAAACAAATAGACAGAGTACAACTAGTCAACAACGACGATCTAATTTCAGAGGTAAGCAAACCGCTTGTTGTACTATCAAAATGGGGTTTCGCGACGCAAGGATGCATTGATGCAAGGCACGCGCAAACGTCGACTTTGACCATCACCTGGTAGTAGCACGACTCAGAGCTCGACTCTTCAATGTCAGAAAGCTGCAATAATCAACACAATGAAGGCTAGACTCTGGGCGACTGCAGCACCGGAAATAGCGAGAGACTACTGAGAGCGGATAGACGAAAGACTCTCCTATGTACCTCAAGCCCACACAAGTGCTAAAAACATTGCGCCGCCGCACTGGCATCCAGGAAGTAGCTGAAACTACCCAAGTCCATCAGCCACCCCTGACCCGTGGCCGATGGCGAATGTGCTGGAAGGAAGCGAGCATAGAATGAACCATATCAGGAAAACCAGAGCAGTGCGGGAAGAGTTCAGAGCCAGAAGAAGGGAAGAAAAGAAGCTACGGCGAAAATGAAAAGAGCCTTCGCCGCCTTCCAGCTCAAGGACATCGAGAGGCCCGGGATAGACACAAGGTTGGAGCCTTCTACAAAAAAGCCAAAGCCCGCGTCCGGCTTAAATATGGGCGCTCACACTTTTCGAAATTGTGAAGGTAACCTTGTCACCGACTCGCAGCAAATGTTCAATATGTTTGAGCAACACTTTTAACAGTTGCTAAAGCGGGCATGACCAAGAGAGAGTGATAGTGCCAGAAGAAAACCTAGCGTCAGTCGAAGAACTAGTCTTCTCACCCAGCTTAGAAGAAGTCATCTTAGTAGAAATCAAACAAAGCTACTGGCCAAGATAGTCTTCAGGCTGAGCTCTTTAAAACGGTGATGTTCTAGTAGATCATTATCAGATCTTATTTCAAATTTGGGTGGATGAAAGCATGCCCGACGACTGGCATACCAGCTCTAATTGCCCTCAAAAAAAGGCGATCCTATGTCAACTACCGACGCATAACCTTGCTCAATGTCGCCTATAAGATACTATCCAGTGTACTATGTGAATATCCTAAGTCGTTTTGCACCACACTAATAGCCACGTACCAGAGTGGATTCCAGCCTGGCAAATTGTCTATAGACCAGATTTTCACATTACGCCAGGTTCTGGAAAAAACCAACGAGTTCTAAGTCGATACCCTACCCACCATCTTTTTATCGCTCTACAGGACGATGGCCGACTTCAGAATCCCGAGAAAATTGATTCAGATGTGTGGCGCCACACTGGACAATTTAGTCCTTGAAAGGATAGTGAGGCAGGCAGATGTCAACACGCAAGGCATTATCTTCTTCAAGAGCGTCCAACTACAGGGATACGCGGACAACATTGACACCATTGCAAGCTCCCAGCGCGACGTAATAGAGGCGTTCACGACAATTGAAGAAAAGGCAGGCCTTGTTGGTTTCAAAGTAAATGAGAATAAAACAAAATATGTGCTGTCGACTACGAACTGCCCCGTCGAACACTGCCTTAGGCAGAACATAACCATAGACAGATATAATTTTGAGACAGCTAAGGAGTTTGTCTATCTTGTGAAAAATATTAACTCCACAAAATTCAACTTAGTGTCAAAACTAGGGTCAAAATTCCTAACAAGAAATTACAAGTCCAAAATTACTCTTTACAGAACACTGATCTTGCCAGCAAGCAACAAAGCAGAGATGATTTTGGGCTTCTTGGAAAGAAAAATTCTGCGTCTGTAAGAAAGACGAATGGAGGAGAAGGCACAACCGCGAGCTGTATAATGATGTGGACTTAGCCCGGAAGGCAAAAATCCGTCGACTACATTGGCTTGGCCTGGCTGAGCGCATGGACGACCGCGCTTCAGCAAAGAGGGTGTTCGAATCCCAGCCACCTGGTTCGAGGAGGCAAGGGAGACTTGGTCTCCGGTGTTGAGACCAGTGTGGTCACCTCGGTGACTTTTCACTGGACAGAAATCCTCATCAGAAGCTTTAGATTATTGGCTTTTGAGTCAATTCTCGAAGCAAATAAATTGTTAAACTCTCGTCTTCGGCTGAAAACAGAAAATAAAATTAGCTTGTGCTGTATATTCCATTTTCTTTTTTAAATTAATAAAATGAATTTAAAACGCGCTATTTTTCTCATTTTCCAAATCGTAATTTCATTTCTCACACATACTGTACTCATTACTAAACAAAACCCGCTAAATTGTATTTATATTACCGAACCCTCATCTATTGGCTTTCATCGTCCTGCATCGGGTGTCCTTACCCTCTCCACCTATCATCAGCTTCCACTTCAACACCTTTCCTACAAGGACCAGGAAGCGAGTAAACTCGCATTTTTAACATTATAACACTACCGTCCTCCCACATCGTTGCTTACCACGCGTTCGACATTATTGCTTCTTTAAGGCTATTCGAATGTGAGCAACACTAAAGGACAACACAGTGAAAACAACAGCTACAAACAAAAATTCCGCTCTCATGTTTATTAAATCGTAAATTTACAATAATTCCGCTTCGAAGTGCTGTGAAGAATTTTAATGTTATATAAGAATCTGAAGGAGAATCACCTTCCTCGAAGGGTTGCTTATAACGTAGTTTGTAGCTCAGGTTGTAGACTGCATGGGACCGTCACCGGAATCAAGGCTGAAGTGACTGTGGGGAAAATGGGGTCGACGAAGGGTCTAAAGTGATTCGAAAAGGAGAAAAAAAAGAAGAAAAACACCGTCTAGCTAATATGAAAGGAGGAGTCAGGTGTTGGGAGAGAGACTGGGCGGTCACACGAGGGATTAAGGGTTAAATGGAAACTTATGGGTATTTGATGTGTTTACGAGAGTTGAAGACAAAGTGGAAGATAAACTTTAAATGTTTATTTCTCGATACACACATAAACATGTGCAACTTTACATAACTCATACTCGTATCTATAAGTTTGAAGAAGTTTTGAGTACGCAATGTATTTTTAGGGGTTTTATTGTTTTGCAACTCATGTACACACAATCTTTCAGTAAGTGGGGTGGGATGCGTGGGGAGAAGGACAATTTGTCCATAAGCACGAGAATAGAAGAAGGGCGAATTCAAGGAACTTGAAATTCCTTTCAGTACTCTCTGTATTCTAACCCTAACACTTGAAGGCATCATTCGAGAACTAAACTCGAACATGATAAGAAACCATTCACAAGTGCTTTAAAGGAGGTTGGTTCTTTCACACATGGTGAAGGCAGCAGAAGATTTCCTGTGAGGTGGTGAGGTAATCAATTGGCTAACCATCGTTTCAGGCGACTTAAATTTTTCTACAGAGTCATCCAGTTTGTGGTGTAGATTTGACATTTCTGTTTCCATCACATACGCTTAACCGAACTGTCATCCAAAACCAAACATATTTAGCATAAGGTTTGTCATTTCGTGATATGGATCGCTTATTTCCGACACATTTGCGTTTGCATCTATACCCTCATAAAATTTAATCACTGAGAATTGAAACCAGGCGACCAAGAAATACGTGGAAAATACTCGGACGCTGATTGGGTGCTTCAACATCAGCGTTTGGATGATCAGGCGAAGTGAAAAGCCAAATGCTTTCACAAAAGTCCACAAAAGTAAATACTTCTTCGAGGTCTTTGGTCCCAAATTGAAGATATGGACAGTGGATGGCATGGGTCCAACGACCCGTTTAGGCTTTATTGCAAGAACATTTATTTCACGTTGTGATGATGTGAACTGCCCCTCAAGATCGTGCGAATTGAAGCCTTTGGACTTTTTTAGTTAGGCTTCATAAAATCGTACTTTTGTACATAATCTGCAGACACTTGACTCTTCGAAAACGAATATTAGCTAGGTTATGGCCGAGTATATGTGTCGAAAACTTAAGTCACATGGAGGACATTAAAATAATGTTATATTTTATTTACAATGACAAGATCTGTTTAATATACTGAAATAAAAATTTAATTGAAATTTAAGTTATAAATGCATTTTGTTTAAATTTACTTTAGGAACCACAAACTGGATCAACCTATATAAATTATTAAAGCTCTCTAATTTTTGGTTACGTCCAAATATTTTCTATAGGTTTTCTACACCATTATATAATTCCGAGAATTCTATAGAGATTTAAGGCTGTTTTTGCTAACAACGTTGTACAGCATTGGGCTTTTACCACCCTTCTATGCGTGCAGTAGCGTAAATCATCACATCGTATTCATTTAAAATCCATGGGCGTGGAATAAAGCTCTATGTGGTCTAGGTGGTATATATGATGTTACGATTCTTTATGACGAGTGATCCGAAAGGCCTTGGGTCTGCCTCATCATATCAAACACATAGAGTAAGCCAGAGTAAGCTACAAGGCGCACGGAGAAATTGAACACTTCGTCGTGGCATCTGCTTACTTCCCCTACGACTCGGTACTACCACAGCCACCAAAGGCAGTTTCTGAAATCGTAAAGTACTGTCAAGTCAGAAAGACTGGTCTCATAAGTTTTTGCGATACTAATGCTCAAAACACTGCTTGGGGCATTGTCTGAGAGGAAACGCTCTTTTAAACTACACTCTTTCGTCTGACCTTCTCATCAACAATGTTGCTTCTCAACCAACTTTTGACAGGGAAAGACAGACTGGGTGCTGTTTAGAGAGGACTTTGAGAAATTCGATCAAGCTCTGCTTAAACTCAGAACAAAGCAATTGGTTGAGGATGCCGTTCACAATCGTCACTTACCTCACCAATTGTTTAGAACTCTCATGTCCTGTCAAAAAACCTCCTTGCAAGAAATTGGTTCCCTTGTGGAACATTAAGCTTCAATGTCTTCGAAGGTAAGCCAGAAGTCTTCTGAATAGATCGCTAAGATCAAATTCGAAAGATGACTGAAATAAGTATCCATGGAAGCAGAAGGAATGTAAGAAGCTTATTCGTAAATCAAAGACTGATTTTTATAAAGAACCTCAAGCGAGGAAAATCAACAAAGTTGGATGTACTCAGAAAATCTGATGGTACCTTTACTGAGTCTAAGGCGGAAACTCTAAGTTTACTGCTTCAGACCCATATCACAGGAAATCAGACTGTCATCGGCTCGTTGCACACTCTTTCCATGGTAACTGCGACTGCAACGATGAAAACAACTCGGTATATTGCGTCACGCGAGTTATGGAATAAAAACACAACCGTAGTGTTTTGGTTCGGTCTTAAGACTGTCTTTATTTTATTATTATTTGACAATGAAATTTCTTATGACCTAATTAAAAATACTTAGTAGCTAGCTCAGCACAGAAGGTTCATTACTTCGATTACGAAATTTGGACGACGGAAATTACGGCCGAAAGAGAATGAAAATATGCCAAAGCGCATCGAACTTAATTTTGTCGATCAAGCAATAAACCTTTTGTGCGGAAGTAGCGAGCTCCGGGGTTCGGTCAATGCCTTTGAATGCATTGTAGGCATTGACGTAACACTTCCCCCCCTAGCTGTGAGATACTCCTGGATCTCACTATATACTTACATATTAGTTATTATTTTCTTATGTTTTAAAAAAAAATATTTTTTTTGTTCTTATATTCTATTTTATTCCATAGCTTTCTTTAATCTTATTGATAGAACAAATATGTACGTCGTTAGGAATGATTCCATTTTCCTTAATCTCATTAACACTAGTATTTAACTGTAATTTTAATCTAGTTAGCCTTTGGCGTATTATTTTTATTACTACAATAGTGACAATCAATATAAGAATGGTTACACTTACGAAGCTATAATTTAAACTTTTGTGGAAATTTAATTCATCGATGGCTTTAATATTACTTTCTTGTTTCAGAACTATGTCGTCAAATGTCAGTATTTTTTCAATAGGGAGCGTTTGGTTTTTATTTGGAATAACAAAACTATCTTTATATTCGAATACAGTATTGGAAAATTGTATATTATTAAATGAGATTGTGCAATTGTTAAAGGAAAACAAATAATTTCCATTGAGTGCAAAATTTCTTTCGTCACAATTGCTTTGAAACCGTTTGTTTTTCATGTTTTTTAAAATTAATGTTGTGCTATCTATTTCTATTATTTGCTCTAAAGCATTTGTATTAAGGGGACAATTTTGTTGAAAAATGCAGTTTTTACTCTTTTTTAATTCCTTTAAGGATTTATTTTCCTCGAATGTATAGGCATGTATAATGTATATTTCAACTATAATTTCGAAATCAGAAACTATCTCAATGTTGTTCTTGTTCGGCATGGGCATTAAAATTTTTTTATTAGTGATCGTAAAATTGGCTGGTAGCTTAATGGCAAAAATTATTTTATTATTATTAAAAGTAGCGACACCTGTTCGAATATTTGAGAGTTTCCCAAAATCAATATTGTGGGTTACGATTTCTTCACAACTTAGCAGGTTAGGATGTAGAGCACCTAATCTTGCTGAAGCTATATTTTGTTGTAAGATTTCAACCTTTTCCTTGAGAGCCCCAAGCTTAAACATTTGTTCGATGAAAAAGGTTTCAGCGTGAAGCCTTGCAGAGAGACCTTCGATTTGGTTAAACTTTTCTAAAATTCTTTGTCTATCTGTTTCGATTGTCTGTTTCAATTTTGAAATGCTCTCGTTATAATTTTCATTTATTTTAATCTGTTGGTTTACGGTTCTTATGATCTCATGGTTATTTTCATCTGTAACCGAAAAATGTTTTTCTATATTTTGTTTATCCTCATCGTCGAGTGTTCCAAAAATCCATTTGAAGACGCTGCCTAGGAAATTAAAGGGACTCCTTTTATACCTATGTGGGATTATGGTTAAAACTTTACCCTTAATATTTTCTACTTCTCCTACTAACAAGTTTTTTCGGTCCTTGTCTATGTCAATATGGTCTAGAATTTTAGTGAATTGTTTGAGTGTATCTAGTATTTCGTCAGGGTCTATTATATGTAAAATTATGTCATAGTTACAAACTATTTCTACTTTACCAATATTTATCTCTGAGTATCCGAGGTGCGAATCGATTTTTTCAATTTGCAAGGTTTGGAGTGACATGGGTATCAGAGCCAGTAGTAACAGATGAGGAAGTACCACCTGTAAATTTAAAGGGACGTTTAATATTTGACTCGTGAACGTTGCTCAAAGGGTATTTTCTAAACTTCGGTTGTTCCTTATGTCTAACACTTGTATAATTCTTTATGAACCCTTCTTGGCGAACTTCATTATATTCTTCTCGAGACCTGTTCCTAGTGGTAATGACCTTTCTTTTGTAATTATTTAACCTATCGCTTATTATATTCTTATCAATTCTATTATTTTGAACTTCAAGAGGTGTGGTCTGGATAGAAGAGTGAAAAGAACGGTTGTAAAGTTCTACGGCTTTAAACATTTGTTCTTTAATTGGTATCTTATTCTCTAAATTCAAAACACGTATTCGCTCCGTTAGTGTGTTATTAAGTCGTTCGACGTCGCCGTTTCCGGTGTGGCTGTTTGGTTTTACAAAATGAATCTCTATGTTTTCTTCTTTAAAGAAGTTCTTCAAATTGACATTGTTGAACTCGTTATCGCAAACTACTTTTGTCATTTTTCCTTTGATGGAAATGTATTGGCGTATTTTTTCAATTAAAGTCCTACTGTTTCTATCTTCAAGGTAAAAGCTGACCGCATGTTTAGAAAACTTATCTATGAAATTTAGGAATGAATGCTTAGAATTAACATAAGTATCTATATGAATTATTTGGTTAAGATCAGTAGGTGTTTCGCTTAACTGGAATTTCTTTTTAATAGGGTTTCTGTCGTATTTTGCAGCTGTACAAATGTCACAATTATTTATTACTTTGTTGATTAAAATCTTAAGTTTTGGATAAAAGATTTTGTGCTTCATACCTTCATAGTTAGCGATTATACCAGAATGTCCAGATTCTACTTTGTGGTAGAGAGAAATTTGTTTAATAGCTTCATCCTCATTAGTTAGATCTTTTGCGAAGTGGCAACATTTAACGAATCTTATACCAGAATTAGCTGGGAATATCTCTAGCAATTTTCGCTGTGCTTGATTGAACATAAAACTATTTAATTGTGAATAAATTCCAACTTTTCCCTTACTGACATGCCTTCGGACGATATCAGCAATATTGCTTGGTATGTCATTCTTTTCAATAAATATCCTTTTGTTGTTGAATAGATTTGTAGATTCTCTTTCCTTTGTTTCACATAGTATCAATTGTGTTTTGAATCGATTCACTATTGTGTCTAGTATAGGGATCTGGTCGTATGTATTTGTTTCCAACAGGTTAATTTCGTTAGTACTCGCATCAATTCTGCTAAGAAAATCAGCCAATTTATTTTCTTTGCCTCTTACATAATCGATTTTAGCTTTGTATTCTCCTAACTGTACAAGCCAACGTTGGAGTCGTGGATTTAAATCTCTTCCTATATTCTTTGTATGTAACCAGCGTATTGGTTGATGGTCAGTACACAAATCGAATTCTTTCCCAAAGAGATATGGCCTGAAGTATTTAACTCCCCAAACTATTGCAAGCAGTTCCTTTTCGATCGTGGAATAATGCTTTTCGTGATCGTTAAGAGTACGAGAAGCAAACGAAACTGGGTGTCCATCTTGCATTAAGGCGGCACCCAATGCAAAATTGCTTGCATCAGTTACTAATTTGAAGCGTTTTTTAAAATCGGGATATTTTAATATTGGGTAGTCAGTAATAACGTCTTTTAGTTTCTCAAATGCGGAAATATAATTGGGATCATTAACGTTTACTTTAGAATTTTTTTTCAAGTATTTCACCATTGGGTATGCGATTTTGGCATAATCTTTGATGAATTTCCTATAGTAACCAGTTAACCCGAGAAAAGATTTAATTTGTTTTTGGGTTTTTGGAAGCTTAAGGTTTCGGATGACGACAATTTTGTCAGGGTTAGGCTTTACCCCTTCTGAAGTAAGTATGTGCCCCAAATATTCCGTTTCTTTAGCCAAGAAATTGCATTTGTTAATCTGAATTTTGAGTCCCGCTTTCTTAAGTGTTTCAAAAAAATTTCTAATATTAGTTAAGTGTTCTTGGAGTGATGTGCTAAAAATGAGTATATCATCTAAATACACAACACAAATCCGGTTAATATACTCTCTAAGAATAGAATTCATTAACCTTTGAAACGTTGAGGGTGCATTTTTTAAGCCGAATGGCATCCTCACGTATTCAAAATGGCCAAATGGTGTCGAAAATGCAGTCTTCTTTCTGTCCTTAGGCCTGACTAAAATTTGGTGAAAGCCTTTAGCTAAGTCAAGAGTAGAAAAATAATGCGATTTACCCAATTTGTCCAATATCGCGTCAATATTAGGTACTGGAAATTTGTCGCTTACTGTAACTTCATTTAACTTCCTATAGTCGATAACAATCCTCCATTTTTTATTTCCATTTTTGTCAGTCTTCTTTGGGACAACCCATAGCGGACTATTGTAGGGAGAGTTGCTTTCCGTTATAATGCCCTGCTGTAGCATCTCGTTTATTTGGTGCTGTATTTCTGTTTCGTGTACTCTTGGATACCGATATATTTTAGAATATATTGGATTACTTGTTGTAGTAATAATCTCATGAGTAATTTCGTGAGTGAATGTTAAGTTATCGCCTTCTTTATAAAAGAGATTCTTATATTCGCTAAGTAGTTTCTTAATTCCAATCTTTTCTTCTCCATTAAGGTGATCGACATTAACGTGATCTAACAAAGGATCTATAGGTTCTAGAGAGCAAACACTATTGGGGTCAATGGGATAATTATTTGTAATAAATTCGAATTGTTTTCCTTTAATTTCAACACATTTCTGATTCAAATAAATATTGCTTTGATATGGGACAAGAATGTTTAGACCTAAAATTGCGTCATACTCCTTACTATTTATATTGAAAACGTTCCAATTTATAGTACCCGAACTTCCAAATTCGGAAGGGGCAGGAGTTTTAATTCTTGCGGTAATTACAGTTCGACCATTAAGAGTTAAATAGTGCTTAGGTTTGGGTAATGTTTCCTGCTTGTAGTTACGTAATATATTTGGCTTTATTATGCTAGTTGTTGATCCTGTGTCAATTAAACATTTTATGGTTTGGTTTCCTAATGTTACTCTGACTATCGGTAGGTCTTGTTTTGAGGCGGTATTTGAAAATTTTCATTGGATTCCCTTGGTTTGTTAGTACTATGGGGTGGTTGATCTAAGTTAAAATAGTTGCATTGGTTTGCATTTGAAAATTGATTTCGAATAGAGGGACTGGCTCCCGAAAATCTTTGGTTGGGGTTTCCATAGTGAGTGTGAAAGTTATCTTGTAGTGAATGTCGTTGTGCACCTTCATTTGACATGTTCTTACTAGGAATATTATTACCTGATCGAGTTGAATTATAATTCCAATTACAAGGAAAAGATTTATTTTGCTGTATTATATTTCTACTGTTAATTTTTTTGTGCCTTATATCTATTGTTCTCTCGTCATCTAATAACTTTAATTTTGAGTATTTATTATAAATATCTATCATACTATGATCTAGTTCAATATGTAATCTAATAATGCCATCTATTTTCTCTAAGAGAATCTCTTTGAGATCTCTTTCTATACGACTAGGATTATATAAAGCTGGCTTTAGTTCATCATAGTCGTAAATTTCGTTTAACTCAAGATTGGCATTATTAAATATATTAAAAAGTTCTCTTAAATTACTAACCTTAACATATCGCAAATAATTGAAGACTTCCGAGTAGGTCCTCGTTGGTCGGAAATGTTGTCGCAATTGGTCCTTCACCGCTGTCCAGGTAGCATGATGTCCCAGTAGTCGAATGCACACTGCAGCTTTCCCTGATATTTTCTCAGTTGTAACTATATTTACAGCATAATTGTAGTGCTCGTCATTATTGCCACATAACTGTAGTGTTGCCTCCACAGATTTGAAGAAGGATGCAAGACTGTAATCATCCATTCCATTGTAGGGCTTAAGTTGCCGGAACTGATTCAGGACTTTATCTGGGCTCATCCCGAACTGGCAGTGGTAACTTGCTGGACGGGGGTCTGACTGCTGCATCCTTTCTTCCTGTGCCTGGATTATCGCCGTGAGGGTTGATATCTGCGCCCTCAGTGCTTCCTCTGTTGTCGGTGTTGAGCTGGTTGCCATTGTTTAAATGTTCTTTGTTTTTGTTTTTTTTTTTTTTTTTTTGTTTTTTTTTATAAGCGCTTATGATTCGTTTTTCACTTTTCCGTCACTTCACTTCTAGCCAACTTATTTTTGTTATATATTCTTCGCGATTCGAACTTAGATATCTTTTGATAACAAGTTAACCGACTGCGCCAGTTATGGAATAAAAACACAACCGTAGTGTTTTGGTTCGGTCTTAAGACTGTCTTTATTTTATTATTATTTGACAATGAAATTTCTTATGACCTAATTAAAAATACTTAGTAGCTAGCTCAGCACAGAAGGTTCATTACTTCGATTACGAAATTTGGACGACGGAAATTACGGCCGAAAGAGAATGAAAATATGCCAAAGCGCATCGAACTTAATTTTGTCGATCAAGCAATAAACCTTTTGTGCGGAAGTAGCGAGCTCCGGGGTTCGGTCAATGCCTTTGAATGCATTGTAGGCATTGACGTAACACGCGTGGCAACGACTGAGACCATTGCTGTGGCATCTTTCGATGACTTCAAGTCGCCGGGTACTGTTATTCTGCAAAAAGCTATAAGACAGCTGCTTCCTAGTCTGAAAAGAATTTTTACTACCAGCTTGGCACTTGCCTATATATACGAGTACCTATTCCTTGGCGCGAGGTGAAAGTGTTTTCACTCGCCAAAAGTTTTAGGCCAAGTCTAACATCCTACTTGCTGAAAAGCTTGGTGAGACTGGTAGAGTTGCATGTGTCGAATGCATCCTCTATCGGAGATGCAACATGCTTATTAGCGCGGATAATTTTGCCAGACTGTGCTTCAAAACCTATTTGGAAGAATTAAATGCGCATTCGAAAGGAAAGAGTACGTGCTGGACATGTGTAAATCTGATAGACGGTATGGCGTAGATAAAGCGCTGGTTGTATGAATCGAAGCAAAGCTTCTGCACAGGACATTGATCGCTGACGAAAACCTCGAACAATGTGTCAAATCTGACGTAAACAGGGACTGCCCCACAGGTGACGTCTTATCCGCGCTGTTATGGTGTATGATGGTCGACTCTGTGCTTGATGCTCTCAATGCGTCTGGATTCTATGCCCAGGCCTATGCGGATGGTATTGCCTCTCTGTCGGCTCATTCTTAGCGGCTGCCAGTCTCAAAGCACAGGCGGCGCTAAATGCGATCGATGACTGATGCACGAGTATTGGGCTGTCGGTTAATCCACTTAAGACTGATGTCGTTCTCTTCACGAGAAGGAAGAAAAATATTGGCATGACTGGTGCTGGTGCGAAAAGACACTGATATCTGAGGAAACTAAGAACCTAGGACTCATCTTAGATAGCAAGCTTCTTTGGTCAAAGCTTGTTGAGTCAAAAACTACCAAGCGCTGTCGGCTTTTTGGCAATGCAAACGTGCTTTTGGCAAAACATGAGGCTTATCGCTGAAAAAGGGTCCTCTGGATCTACACTGCAATGATAAAACCTCATATGCATCGGCTGTCTGGTAGAACAGGTTAACACGCAAACACGACGTATCCTCTTTCATCAATTTTCAAAGAGAGGTTTGTCTCAGCTGCACAGGGGCTTTCCCCAGCACACCGGGAGCTGCTCTTGATGCTGTAATGAATCTTCCACCCCTTAACATACATATATATTGGAAGATGCTCACTGAAAGCCACGAGAGAAATGGTCTTTGGTACAACTCGCATTGGAGTGGCAGTGTACTCAAGACATTTTTGACAAAGTCGGAAATGAGATCTCCGATGAACTCGCTAGATGAGCTCAGAGGATAGTTTCCGCGGACCTGAACCCGCTTTAGGTCTACCTGATCCCACGATCAAATCTTACATCAACAATTGGGTATTTAATGCACACAGTCGTAGATGGATGGAATATCCAGGATGCAGGATAACTAAGCGCGTAAGCCCTGATGTCTGAAAAAAATCTGCAAAATGTTTCTTACCCTTAAAGAAAATTGATTGCTGAAGACTTGCGGGCGTCATTATAGGCCACTACACTTTTGCCAATAATCTCTACCTGCTTGGCATCAGTAAGACGCCTACCTGTGCTGCATGTTGCGAGGAGGATGACACAGCAGAACACTTACTTTGCGACCGTCCCGTCTTCGTTTGCTCAAGGTTGCGCACCCTTGGGGCCGACGTGGTGTGTGCTGAACATTTTAGCTCTACATCACTGAAAATTCAGGGAGACTGGATCAATTACTGATCTTAAACACTCTGGCTGTCATGTCACAAGTCGTTTAGCAGAAAACATCGAAGCAGTTCGCGAGATAATTGCTGACCGTCCAGGAACATCAAATCGGCACCGTAGTCAAGAATTGGACATTTCGAGAAGATCTCTACATCGAATTCTCACGTAAGACTTGAAAACGCTCACAAAGTTCAATTGACTACTGACCATGCAGCGTGAAGAGAGTTCGAGGAAGGGATTTTGGAACAACAAGTGGATACTGATTTTTCCAACAAACTCTTCTACAGTGATGAAGCTCATTTTTATTTTAATGGTTCGGTAGGTAATAGTAAAATAAGGCCGCATTTGGGGTTTAGAAAACCCACGAGAAATTGTTGAGAAACAAATGCATCCATAACGCGTGACTGTTTGGTGATTTTGGGCTGGAGGCATTATCGGACCATTCTTCTTCGAAAATACGGCTGGTCAGGTAGTAACAATTTATGATGTTCTTTATTGTGACATGATAACCCAGTTTTTAGTGCCTAAATTAAAAGATATGGATGTGACATGCCATACAGCCAGCAAAAAGGTTCAATTAGTGAATGAGTCAGTTCCTAATCGTGTAATGGGCCGTTTTTGCAATCAGAATTGGCCATCCAGATCTTGCGGTTTAATTCCATTAGACTATTTTCTTATCGGTTTTTTGAAGTCAAAGGTCTAAAAGAGGAAATTGGGACCGGCATTAATGAAATTTAGCCACATTTACGCGAAGCACTCATAGATCAATAAAAGAGTACATACTTGCCAGCAAATCCGTGGCGACCGATGTGATATTCCATACATTACCCCAATTTGTATACTCTATAAATCAATAATAAATGTAAGCTTTCTAATTAAAACTTATGGAACACCCATTACATTCCTTCTTTTAGTAAATTAAGGCTGCATTCGGCTTACAGTTAAAGGCGGTCAAGTTTAAAAATAATTCCATAAATTCTCCTGTTATCTGTGAAAAGATGAAAGAAGCCGTCGACAAGACATTAAAAAAATTCAACGCCACGTAATGCCCTTTGTTATCCACTAACGAGAAAACCTCCCGCCAACCAAGTTGACAACAACAGAAATGCTCTTAATGGCATTTGTAAGTTTATTTCAGATAATTCCCATCTTGCTGGAATCCAATTCAAGCATCATCACTCTCGAGGCGTCTCCTCGAAAACCGAATATCTTCCTGTAATTTCATCAGAAAATAACTTTCCTTCCCCTTCGAATAGATGGATAGCAAGGATCTTACGAGTATGTGCTCTATACCTCTTTCAAATCCAACGACGGCAATGCGTCCTTACGATGAAAAACCATAACCGAGAGTCAAAGATGCTAAGCGCACGCCACGATTGTGGTTCTTGTCACTCTGTTCGCTCTTCTGCAATGTGTTTTCGTTCGGCTTTTAACCCAATTTAGTCCTTCTAAGCCCAGTCACATCTAGCTTTAAAGTTGATTACGAAACTTTGCATAATGTGGTATGCGTCAACAACGACGCTTTGTCTCGAGTGAATTAATTATGTATTAACGAAATGGTACGAGTACGAGTATCTCAAGAATATTTACACGGCGTTAATTGAAAGTGTGCGGCTAAGAAGATTAAGTTGACATTGAAGAGAAAACAAGCGGTTAAGCGGGTCGGATAAATGAAATGAACAACAAATATCGATTGTGTCGACGTAAGTCGTGTATGTCTGTGCCGTGCGTTATAAAAAAGATCAGTAAGGCGATAGGGTCGGATAAGAATATCGTTAGGTTTGTGGCATCGATAACAACGATATTTTTGAAGTACCATTTAAGTGTGGGCCTCTGACGCCCGATGAAATCTTTCGGATCGCGATAACACCAACGCCATCGAATATTTGTTTCATAGCTTTTCTCCTCAACTCTTTGGGGACTTAGGGCGTTATCTCGTTCGATTCCCTGTTACGGGTTACAACTTTTTCAGTCTGACTGTTCTTTTTTTTCTGTTGGAAGCTTTCGCATGCAGTGGCTTTCCGTATTGTATTCTGTCACCTGGATGTTGTATTTTTTTAAAAGTTCAATAATAGTGTCATCAACCTTTAAGGATTGATACAAGGTGCCCTCAAAGATCGATTATACGCAAAATAATGACCAAGCTATTACGAGAATACCCGAATCATAGAAATTGTATAACAAAAGTAATTGGGTAGTCGAAATGTCAGATTAATCGGAAGACTTAATATCTTCAATGACCATTACAATATCGTTAATGGTAAGAATAAAAAGAAATTGAACCAAATGGGAACCTTGCGGAACACCAAGGAAAACTAAGGAAGTGTTAGAAAATATATTGCAAATATATTCTGTTATAGTTATTCTACATGTAAGACGATATTCACATCATTAATTTGGGTTCAACGCCAAGGGTAGACCATTTGAAAAGCATTATACCTGTCTGTGGAAAATGTTGTTAAAGGCCTTACTGAAATCGGTTGAAATAGCGACGAATTCTTTGCCATCCACGAATATTCAACCCGTTGACCTACATTTGAGAAAGCCATGTCGTCTAGGAGAGATTAGAGATTTGAAGAGAAAACGTTCATGCAGAACCCTTTCGAAAAGTTTCGACATAAGTGATAGTTGGGTAATGAGACAATTGTTAACATCGCTCTTCGAACCCTTTTTGTGTCTTATGCAAGTGGTTTTCCATTGTGGTTTTTCTTCTGAGGGAGGGGGAGAATTTTTCAGGGCCAATGAATGAATTTATCATTTTGTTGATTTAATTTATTTCCAATAATAAAGGGGTCGAGAATACCAAGGAGAAATGATCCAAACGAGGAATTTGCTACGTAGATGGAGTAAGCAGAATCAGGAACAAAGGAACCGTCAAGGAAAGAGTTTTTGAAAAGGATGACGGAAAATTTGTTGATAATGGGATTGAGGTGTCGTCATTGAATGAGAGATTTCCTTTTATAGTTGACAAACTGAAAGAGGGACGGGATCCTTTGTAAAGGCCGAGTTGTAAAAATCTGTAAAGTGCAGATGAACACCGAGATAGCCGGAAAATTGCCCATAATTTGTTTCTTTTGTTTTAGGCCAGTGACCAGAGCCTGTGTTTCTACCAGGATGGAGAACCAGTTGAAATTTTTTGTCGACAGTGGCGGTCGTAAAGAGAGATAGAATTAAATATTTTTCTATAGAATATGGATATGGAAAATCCGTAGGAAAAAGACCAGAAGACCGCGGCATAGATGAGAGGACAATATAGGAATGGACCTAGAGGAGTTGGAACAGAACAGTGAACCATGGAAGGAACACGAATACAAGATCTGATTCTATAACAATGATCTTGTCTGCTTTACTTGAAAAGCTTGAAAAACAAGGCAGGACAACCCAACTTATTTTCGAAAGAATAGGTCCCTTTTAACATAAGAATAACGAAACTTCTTAAAATACAAACTTGGAACGCCAATGGGCTTCCATCAAAACTTTCTGATAATACTTCCAAATCAGCAAAGTATCGATATGTGCTTGGTCTAGGAAACCCACCTGACATTGCAATCGCGTGTTCAACTAAAGGGATATCCCGATGCCACCCTTCGGGAAGGGCACGTTGATGATCATCGCTGTTTATCAGCGATTGTATCGAACACTTTCCGGAAATAAAGAGAGAGCTCGAGACAATGCAATTCTGCACATTCGAAAAGAATAAAGTCATCAGCCATATTAATTCCCTTGGTACCAATTTTCTCATTGGTGGCGACCTTATAGGGTCGCTTTGGGGTTCAAGATGTATTTCAAAGAGAGGCAAAATGCTTTACCAAACTTCTATGGAATGCGATTGCAACTTTTATTCCACTCGAAGCCGACGGATTTCGAAAAAATACCTGATCTTACCGATTTTTTTATTGCTGAGGGTATTTCTGATAGCTACATCAAAGTCGAAGAAAGCTTTGATCTTTCCTCAGACCATTCAGCCATTATGTTAACAATGAGTGATACTCTTATAAAAAAGCCTGACCCATCTAGGCTCACTAATAAAATAACAAACTAGGAAGGTTTTAAGGATGAGTTTAAAGAAGGTATTCAACTGAGAGTACCATCAAGAGCACCTTATGAACTAGAGATCGAAGTCGACCGATTCGTCGAAGTCATACAGTACTCAGCGTGGAATAACACTTCCTACCAAAAAAGAGTGCCGCCAAATTGTTCAGCAAATTATCCACCAATAAGAGATCTTGAGCATCGCAGCATTGCACTGTGTTTAATATGGAATTTAAAAACTAAGGGCTAGGCTCATATTTAGAAATCTTGACGGCGGGAAGCGAATCAAATTACTCACAGCTGTCAAAGGTCTCTAAAAAGCCTCTAAAAAAGGGAGATAAAGAAAAGGCGGAAGTCTTTATTGAAACTTTTATGCCATCGATAGGTCAACGGCTTGTAGAATTTGTTTGTCAGACGGACGAAACACCGGAATATATGTATAATAACACGATTCACGTTCGCTGAACTAAAGGCGAATCGAATTAAGACAAATAAGGCTCTTGGCTATGATCTAATTACTGCAGAAGTTCGCAAGGTTCTACCACTAAGGCTTTCATAAAACGCCTGTTTCTTTTTAATGCCGAAATTATAATAGTTCCAAAGCCGAGTACAGCATTAACGGACAAGAAATTTAAAATTTGTTTCAATGAATTTTACTCAATCACTTAAAACCGATTATTGAAAAAAAAGCATCTCTTACCACATCAATAGCTTGATTTCAGAAGCAAACACTCAACTATTGACCAAGTACATCGAATAACTGAGGTAATAGACAGACTAATATGTTCGAGTGTATTCCTTGACGTCCCTCAAGCCTTCGACAAAGTGTGGCACGAAGGCGTGGTGTTTAAGCTGAGTCAAATCTTACAAGAGAACTTAACAAATATTTCAAATACTTACATATCTTGCAAATAGACTATTTTGGGTTTAATACAGACGTGTGTATTCCGACTATAAAGTAATTTTGGCTGGCGTTCCTCAGGGAAGTATACTCGGCCCATTTCTGTATTTAATTTATACTCGCGATATACCGCAAACGCAAGATTCTGTCGCAGCCACGTTCGCGGGCGATACAGCTATTCATGCAACTGGTAAATTGGTTGAAAAATGAATTATGAAACTGCAACAGCTTGGCAAACGGCGCTTAACGACATAAAATCTGTCCTTATTAATTTTACATACAGAAAAGCGAATAGGCTTTCCAGAATTCTATTCGCGAATATCTTGATTTTGATTTTGATTTTGGTATGATGAGTACAAAGAAATGTACTGGTTACTAGAAAAGTGTTCCCAACTCGGTATTGAAAACAAGGTGCTTCTATATTAGCAAGTTTGGACTTAGGGTATATAACTCTGGGGTTGTACCAAGAAAAGTAATTCTAATGTCATTCAGACGTTTCAAAATAAGGTACTACGAGCTGCGTCAATGCACCGTGCTAAATTAGAAACGAAGATATCCTCCGGGATATGAGTATCGTATCGTGAAAAATGAAAAAAAAAATTCCAGGGAAATATAAATGTCGACTTGAGGATCACGTAAATAACTCTACTTTCCATTTACTTGACAAAAGGTATTACACCGACTTCAAAGGACAAAACCTCTTGACTTAAAAATAGTGGAAATTGCAGTAACCTTCGTTGCAATAGTGCCTGCCAAGAGCGAATACATCGAAAACGGAATATTGCTAGAAATGTGGAATGACTAGTTTCGAAGTAGGTGTTTTTAATAAGTAGAAATCTCCCAATACTATTAGCATGCGCTTACATGTAATAGTATCCTCATAGTATCTTTTGAAGATCTTCACCTACCCTCGTACGACAGGAAAGCTTGGCGAAGGGTTGTCAATGAGATTCTGAACTTTCAAGTTTTAAATGGCCAGTAATAAAAATATGGATATAGCTTCATTTAAGGCTAGGTCATCATAATTGAAGGAGGCTCTATTGATAGGTGCATTGATTAGACGAACGTTTGTTTAATGGAAATTGTAAGAAGTTATGACGTTAGTTGGGCTGTAATGGAGAATCGCGATAGAATGAGAGAAAAAGAGGAGGATGGTGTTTATTGATGGTAAGTAGGGGAAGAGGACAAAGTGATACAGAAGAATTATAGGACCCAGTCGTAATAATTAAGTCCTGTTTCCGATCCGGCAACGACTAAGGCCAGTCGGGCGAACTAGAAAGAGAGATTTTTTCGCAGTAGTGGGACTAGAGGCAATATAAGACGATTGATTGTCTGATGGAATTCATTTAAGATGAGGACTAGAAGTAATCGAAAAGGAGGATATTCTCATGGGGATCCCGTAAATCAGGTAAATGGTCAATTGCATTAATGGTGAGTTCAGAGGGTACAATCGGTTCTTACTTTCAAATTAAGTGACTTCGAAGGTGGTACAATTTGCAAGGGCCTATAAGTAGAAGAATAAAAATGGAGTATTAATCCTCCAAGGGCTATTTCGAAAAATTTGCTTGATAACAGTATGGCTCACTGCAATCTATTGCACACATAAAAAGCAGCATTTTATTGGCATAAGAACACCTATAGTTTAAATACTTGCTCCGTACAGATCAGCGTTAGAAAAACATGTAACAGGTTGATCGTCCATCGGCAGCGGAGCTAATTTGGAAATAGTCCTATTTATTATCGATGATTTCAAATATCGTCTCCAGCAGGGTTTTGAGCCCTCGTGCATATTGAGGAAGGCATGCTGGTGTATGCTGAGAATGAAATACCACTGATATGTGTCTTTTAGCAAGACAATGACCTGAAGCATACTAGCCAACTTGCTAACATTGGTTTCTTTCGAACAGGGTGAGTGTTAGAAGTTTGTTCAAAAAATAGGGTGACTTTTTATTTTTCTAGAAAAAATATTTATTTATTCATCAATTTCTGTTTTCTTCCCTTCAAAGTAATTTCCCCCGGACTTAATATACTCGTGCTTGTGATTTTTTCAATCCTCGAAGAACTTCTAATATGCGCCTTTTAGTATAGACCTGACTTCTTCAAGCGATGCGTTCTTTATTCCCTCAATAGTGGCAAATCTTCGTCTTTTCATGGGTCTTTTTCAGTTTTGGGAAGCGCAGGGAGCCAAGTCCAGTACATACGGTGACTGCGGTATATTTGCGATATAGTCTTAGGTTAAAAAACCTTATGCACAAGCAATGAAGAGTGAGTAGCTGCATTACCGCCGTGAACCAGCCATAGTTTTTTTTCCCACAAACCCGGACGTTTTCCTTGCAATGCTTCACGCAAATGGCACATTATGTAAAGATAATATTCTCAAAAATTCATTTTGAACCACGCCATTGTAATTGAAGAAAACAGTGAATAAACTTTTACATTTGACCGAACTTGGTGTGGTTTTTTCGGTCTTGGCTCTTCTCGTCGCTTCCATTGGAATAATTGAGCTTTTGTTTTGCTATATACCATATACCCATGTGTTGCACCAGTAATGACCCTTTTCAGCAAATCTGAACCGTCACGTCATTTAACAGCTCCTGAGCGATGCTCGTGTGATAGTTCCTTTGATCAAAATTGAACAATTCCGGAACGAACTTCGCTGACACACGTTTCATGCCCAAAAGTATGCCTATATGCCACCCGATATGCCTATATCCTCAGCAACATCTCTGATAATTGTTCGATGATTCTCCATAACAATTTTCTTCTTCAAAAGTAGACGTGCCAAAAGTCACAAAGGATCTCTCCTTTGAACATGGCAATACCAACTGAGTCGGTCGCGCTCTATCTTTCTTGTGATGGTTTCTTTTACGTGGAGGTTTCCTCGGATCTTTGAACTTCTAATTCTGTCACGCTTTGTTACTCCCGCTGTCATGCGAAGCATCTTCATCTCAGCTGCCGTTAATTTGCTCTAATACTTTTTGTGCATTGTCCAGCATTGTGAACCGTATGTGAGCACCGGACGTACAACTGAAGTGTAGAGCCTTCCTTTCAGCTTAGGGGGCATTTTTCGACCACAGAAAATGGCGGAGTTTTCCCGCCACTTCATCCACCCTACGCTTACGTGATGTTTGATGTCGTCATCACAAGTTGCTTCTCTATTAATCATAGATCCCAGATATTTAAACTTTTCACACTTGGGAAGCACTCTTCCATTCAAGTAAATGTCTGGAATAGGCTGATGAGGGTCAGAGAACGGGCAGAAAAGATACTCTGTCTTCTTTGAACTAATACGATACCCGTGTCCCTCAAAAATGTCCACCCACACATCAAGTGCTCGTTGTAGGGACACCTGATCATCACTTATAATGGCTCCATCGTCAGCAAAGAATAGCTGGTGCACATTGGGGTCCGTCACTTTTCCTTCAAGCAAGCAATCAAGGACTGCTATAAAGAGCATTGGGCTGAGGACGCTCTCTTGGTGTACACCGACTTTGATTGCGAACTCTTCGGTGACTCCTGCGGTGCATCTTACTCTTGTCGTTGTACATGTCCATGATCACTCGCACGTAGGTTTCTGGAACTCCTTTTTGTCTTAGCGCTACCCATAAAAGATCTCTTGGTTGGCGGTCAAAGGCCTTCTCGAAGTCAACCAACACCATATGCAAGTCCTTTGACGAACCACGATGAGTTTTCCATCATGACCCTTATACTTTGGATTGCATCTGTTGTTGATTTACCCGAGACAAACCCGCACTGGTCATCAGATAGTCGTATTATTTTCCGCAGTCGGCTAACTAATACCCGTTCAACGATCTTCATGGTGTGCGACATCAGCTTGACAGAACGGTAGTTATCACAATTTCGCGTATCACCCTTTTCTTTGTGCAAAGGAAGAAGATAGCTTTCCCTCCATTGATTAGGCATAGTGTCGCCTCTCATAAGTTTGGAGATAAGAACCATGAGCCATCTAGACCCGATGTCTCCCATATTTTTTCAAAACTCTGAGGGTATCCCTCCGGCCCAACAGCTTTTCTTTTCTTGGAGTTTTTAACCGCGTACCGAACTTCTTCGACTGTGATGTCGGATATTTCGGCATGATTCGGGGCGGCTCTTGGAAAGTACACTCGGGGAAACTGTTCGTTCAGAAGTTCCTCGCAATACTGTCGCCATCTGTGGAGAAATTTTTCGTCTTCCACAAGAAGTTGGCCTTCAGCATTGTTAATAAACTTTGTGAAACGAATCTCCTGAGCATTTCTTCTTCTCTGGGCGGCTATCTTAAAGATATTTGCTCCTTTGTTCAAATTACTGGACTGTCTATTCCTACAAAGAGAAAAAGGGCTTCACTCTAGTTGTGGGATTGGACAACTGCTCTGTCGAGACCCTGAAATTCGCGTACGACTCACGTCCCTACTTCGGCCTTGGTAGGTTTTTATTCCATTTTGATGTCAAGTAGTCGAAGGATGGAACGTGCCCCGCAGTCTAAATCTATGATTTTCACTCAGATTAATCTACATCATTGCAAGGCTGCTACCGCTCTTCTCAGTAGCAGAATTGCATGCAGTAGTACAAATCATCACATTGTATCCATTCAAGAACTATGGGTGTAGAATAAACGCTTGTGTGGTCTTGGTGGTATATGTGATGCTACGATCCTTTATGATGAGCGATCCGAAAAGCCTAGGGTCTGCCTCATAATATCGAACACGCAATCGGCAACTAAACTTGGTCAATTCTGTGGTCAAGATCTGGTGGCTGCGAAAGTTAGCTACAAAGCGCACGGGGAAATTGAACACCTTGTCATGGCTTACTTCCCTTGCCACTCGGTACTGCCCCCGCCACCTAACGCGGTTTCTGAACTCGTAGAGTACTGTGAAACCAGAAGGATTGGACTCATCATCTGTTGTGATGCTAGCGCTCTAAATATTGTTTGGGGCAGCAGCAAATGCAACCGGAGGGTGGACCATCTTTTAAACTTCACTCTTTCGTCTGACCTTACCATCAACAATGTTGGCTCTCAACCAACCTATTGACGGTGAGACGACAAGAAGTGATTGACCTAACCCTGCCTAATAGGCATGTGAAGGCCATCACTAACTGGAGAGTCTTACCAGATGTTACGCTGTCAGACCATAGATATATCGAATTCGAATTGAAGTGTGGGATCTCCCTCTCGCAAGCCAAGCGGAATCCGAGAAAGACGGACTGGGTGCAATTCAGGGAGGAGCTTGAAAAATCCACTCAAGCCCTGGGTAAACTCAAAACAAAGCAATTGGTGGAGGATGCCGTTCATAATCTGAGCAGCGGCATCATCAACTGTTTCGATCTCGCATGTTATGTCAAAAAACAGCAGGAAGCCGGTTCCCTGGTGGAACGCTGAGCTCCAATGTCTTCGCAGGGAAGCCAGAAGTCTCCTGAATAGATCGCTTAAATCGAACTTGGAAGATGACTGGAATAAATATCGATCGAAGCAGAAGGAATATAAGAAGCTTATTCGTAAATCGAAGAATGATTCCTATAAGTCCTATAATCCCTGAGCGCGACCAGCAAGTTGGTTAACGCTCTCAAACAAGGAAAACCGACAAAGCTGGATGTACTCAGAAAGTCTGATGATACCTTCACCGGGTCGAAAGCAGAAACTCTGTTGCAGACCCATTTCCCGGGACATCAGACTGTCATCGGCTCGTGGCACACTCCCTCATTGGAAACTGCGACTGAAACGATGAAAATAACTCGGCGTAGCTGGTATGTTGCGTCGCGCGTGGCAACTACTCAGGCCATTGAATTTGCTGTGGCATCTGCGTGGCATTTACTTGAACTTCATCAGCTATCTATTTTTAGCTCCGGCTTAAAATTGTTATAGGATGTCAGATTTGAGGTAGTTCACAGAAAAACCCACCATTTTATGTGGGTAACGTTGCTACATTTTATTACTTCCAAACATTGGTTTACTCTGCACATGCCATATGCTGCTTCAAAGTCGACCATAAAGTTGATGTGTGTCGCTTTTAAGTCTTCCACAAAATCTTTCGTAATGTGAATGTATGGTTAATGATGAATTTAACCATTCTGAAATCACAGCTATGGTCCTGACTATAAAATCTCTTCCTAGGTTATTTCTGATTTTTTTAAATCTTTTGCTTTTCTCTTTTTCTACTTGAAGAGCTCATGAGCTTCCATTATGGGCTTGGAGTGTATCACAACTTATGTTTCGCTGCATAAACTTGCTTGTGTAGGGGGTAGTGCATCGTGATACCCTTGATGTTTCACAGTCCCAACGGAACTGTGAAATTCGCTTTAAGCTTGAGACAAAATTGCGATTTGTAAATTATAAAATTGCTTTACTGCTGTCGTCTCTTTCTCGTCGTCATCAAGATGACACTGGATTTTTTATGAGGATGTTCGCTGGCTACCCTAGTACAGTAACTTTAGTTAAGGTAATAGACTCTGAAGCTCACTTCATGAAAACGAAAATAGTAAAAATAAATCAGATCTTATCGTTTTTAAAACTTTTGCCACCATGTATCGATGAACTTATTCATTGATCCCAGACTAAGTCCTCCCGCTCACTCAGTCGCTTTCTTTCTTTAGTGAAGCTTTAGTTTTAGTTGGGCTGATTTGAAAATCAGTAAACATCCCAAGACCCTACCTCATAATCGTTCCCCAAATTGACTATACAATACCATCAGATACTATAATGTCCGACATAGCTACACAGCTACAAGACACTCATCAAATATCTACGGGTGCACGTCCTCAACTTTTTCTCGATTTATTTATATTTCAAACTTTTCAATCGACTGGAAAAGACGAGCATCTCAAACAGGGCCAATAAAATTTAAGAAAATATTTTCACATCTGTGCGTTCCGTGTTTATTTGTATGGAAGGTGAATCTATTTTCGATGCTATGGAACGGATAGCACATAGATACATAGGCAGAAGCTCTGCTTTGCCCATCCTCAGTGCAATTACATGAGAAATGAAGACGATGCCAGGACGAGTGCTGAGAATAACAACACAACTCAGAACAATTGGCGTTTATTCGAGTAAAGAAGCAGAAGCAAGGATCCCATGTACTATCCGGGCGCTCAGTCCTTGCACTTATTTCAATTACAAGTATATTGACAGACTGACATGGAAAGGTTCGTTGCCTTTACTTCTCATTTTGTTGGTGAGGACAAATGAAGCAAATGACAACAACGAAAATTGATAGAGGCCGAAGAGTAAGGTAACTATGTTGATGGAAGAATTCAACTTCAGTTATTTACCTGGGCAGATTGTGGAAGGACTTAAGTTTGTTATTTAAAGGACTAAGGATCAATTGAATGGAATTCTTTGGAAGACAATTTGTTGCCGAGTGTTGGACTGAAGACAGAAAATTGACTTTGACATTATTAGGGTTGCATTTGGGTCAGGTTATAAGTCTTTAAGTGGGTCATTAAGCACTAAAGGATGAGTGCAAGTGGGCTTGTTCCTGATGCGTATGTGGGACTTTTCGCTCAGCAGTCCTTCTCGGTCTCTTTGTTTGTGACGCATTATTAAACTGGGAAATTTAAATTGAACATGCCTCTTGCATGCTGCAAGTACATAAAGCCTAATATGGTTATTCGTTACGGTGGAGAAGCTCTTAAAACCTTGGTACTTACATGATGCCGATTACGACAAGGATAGGTGATTTGCTGGAATTCCCCATTGCCTTTGTGTTGTATGATAAAAGCGATAATCAATAAAAATCTTATGAGCACTGCTTGAAAAAAATATAAAGTAATGAAAACAAGTGAAAAGGCCTTAACTAATGTGTGGTCCAATTTAATTTTCTAATATTGGTCACAATAGAAGTGAGACACCTCTGGAAGAGAGCAGATACCTTGAACATCAGGTAGTAGCTCGACATGACACATTTACAAGGTCGTTCGCTTAACTATTATTTGATGTACCAAGGCTTTTCATTTGAACAACAGAATCATAATTTGGAAACGAACTGGATATCGACGTTTACGGAAACATTATGGCCAATTCAATAGGTCAACTGGGCGACCTATACCTTTATAGTACAATTGGAGACAGTTTAAGTCGTGTTGACAAATTAGGACGTATTTCCAATCCATGAACATATGTTTCTTAAGTACTTCAAAGGAGATACGTCTTTATCTCCTCCTTTAAAAATAACTGGGTTAGGATTCAGATAAATGGGGGTACATTGGTGAAACACCTTGGGAGGCCTCTCTCCAAAACAACAAAACTACGAAACTGTAAACCAACTCTTATCAACTACAACTTTTAAGTCCGACTGAGTGTCCTAAAGGAAACTTTAAATTCCTTCCCGAATCTCCTGGTGATAAAACCAAGAACCTAAGTCTGTAAACCTCCAGGAAAATATGGTTGAAATTCCCTGCTGTATGCTAAAGATCTTTGGTGTTATAGATAGATTTTGGTAGATAGAAACAGATGTTGATGCATGGTGCATGAACTAAAAATTCGTCAAGGAATGCTATGATGGTCTGCAAAGCCTAGCCAAGAAAAATAAGATAAAATTTCGGAGAGTGGAATTTCCAAACCAAAACTTTAAGGAGAGCCTTTAAACAAGCTCTCAAAAATATCCAAACCTTGAATAAAGACGAGGAGACTTGTGAACTATCTTTCATCAAGGAATCACGGAAGCTTACACTCCTCAGAACAATTTTGCCTTCTGAGGCCATTTCCTGCACGATAAATAGTTAGCTGCAATAGAGAGATCCGTCTAATTTGCTTATCAGCACCATAGAGTTGCAGAGCCCTCTCCTTATTAGCGTAGCCTAAGCATCATACGAGTATGTGCAAGGTTGCGCAAAATTAGTCATCCAATTTTGTTTTTTAATTACTTTTTTACTAAATAAACAATAAAAAGATTTTGAATGATGAAAATCTTTACACGGACCTTTACAATTTTTTCTAGTAACTGCAAAATGGTATCCTTCAAGTGACTGAAACCAGTACTGATAAACATTTGTACCCGTTTTATCGGATTTTCCATGACTTTCCGCAAGATTTCCGGTGATAACTGTTCGCAGTCCTCTCGAATATTCTCCTTAAGTGCTGCGATTGTCTGAAACTTGTTAGCATAACCCCGCAATTTCAAGTAGTCCCAAAGAAAGAACTCTGGGATGGTTAAATCGGGCGATCTTGTTGGTCAACCCAATTCGCCAAAACGGAGGATTATGCGACCAGGAAACGCTTCCTTCAGAATATCCATTGTAGCTCGTGCTGTGTGTGCGATTGCACCGTCTTGTTGAAACCACATATTCACCAAGCCCTGCTCATCCAATTCCGGCAATAAGAAGTCGTTTATAATGGCCCTGTAGCCAGTAACAGTGACCGTATTTCTGATGGCGTCCTCAAAAAATTGGCCCCAATCACTCTTACCGCGTGAGCGCCGCCACAGTGGCTTTGAGTGGATGTAAAGGCTCTCCGTACATCACACGCGAATTTTCAGTACCCCAGAGACGGACATTTTGCCATTGACCATTGAGTGGAAATGCGCCTCGTCGCTCATGATGATTTTCAACACCTTGTATTTAATAAATGTAGAACAATATGAGGTGTAGAAATGGGAATCCCCCTTTATACAATAGATGGAGCTAGCTAGCTGGTCACGAATGCCACATCAAAAACGTCACATGATAAGAATAGGCATCTGACAACAACTTTTCCGGCTCTCATTAGTGAAAAAAGTGTCGTGAATGGTTTCATATGTTTAAAAGGATCTCTTACATGTGAACCGCAATTAGAACTTGCAGATTAATTGGCCATAGCTCAACAAGCAATTTCCCATCGTTTGAAGGTCTTGGATCAAAAGCACGGAAATTCTGTGCCGTGAGACGTCGAAAGGCGCTTTAGTCACGAGTTAACGAGCTAATAGTGGCAAGGGAGAAAGGTTCGTGGTCATAGATCAACATTGTTGGCCAACCCAAACACCCATGAATCGAGGCACAAGCTGGTGGGACCATTTCGGCGTGGTATATTGGGAGTTGTTGTAATTTGGTGAGAGCATCGCAGGAACCCACCACCAAGTACAACTAATGTTTTTGACCCAAGCATTGATACATTCATGGCCGCATGTTGTTGAGGTTGTTAAAACCTGACTGGAAACACAGAAATAGAACGTCCTAACCCATAAGTCGTATTCTTCAGACTTCGCCTCTTCCAGCGGCCGCCTTCCAATCGATGACGCATGAAGTGGTTAAGCTGCACATCTGATCTTTCGAAGAAGCCTCGAAGGACGTGCACTTTATCAAAAGTCGAATCTGAAATCTGCCAGAATAGTCATGGACAATAAAACGGCAGATTACCATTGGTACACCTGATGCTACTGTCGACACCGAATAGTCGCCGTTTGCGACTAAGACTGTCCCATGTCCCTCTTTAACGCATTTTGCATAAGAACTTGCTTCTACATTCGCATTAAATTGAGTTGAGACATTCTCCGATGAGGTAGATTACCGACTCCATAAATATGTTAATAAACAAAATTGGGTGCCTCATGTCCAAAAAGAAACTGTATGGTGCGCATTTTGATAAGGTGGTGTAATTGGTAATAGCTTTTTTGAATTCTTTAATCAACAGACAACATCAACATTTGGTGACCAAATGTGTCCACAATCAGTAGAATTGTGCGCAAATTTCAGCAAAACGGGTCTGTAGGAAATGGGAAAACACCTGTCCATGCATCGCCCAGTTCGTTCTGCGGAAAACATTGCTGTTGTTCACGATAGTGTGGCAGAAGAGCCGTCAACCTCGACTCGTCGTCGTGCCCAACAATTTAACATCTCACGAACATCGCTGTAGCGAATTTTGAATAAAGATTTGAATTTACACGCTTACAAGGTTCAATTGACCCAAGAGCTGAAGCCTACTGATCTGACTGAACAGACAGACTCCGCTATGTGTTTAACGTGGACACCTGCCTTGTCGGTTTAATTCCACGGCGGGCCTTCTCGCAAGGGGTTGATGTTTGTGCGACAACCAACGCCCTTCTATTGCAACTAAGTACCAGATTTGAAGCCATCCGTAGGGGCATGGCTTCCCTCTTGGTATGAGGCGAAGCCTTACTAAAACCTCTTACCGATCTTAAGGGGCTCGGCACCCTTCGAACAACTGAGTAAAATTACTGTTGTTCGTTATAGCATTCAAATTCCCGCGATTTGGGATAACCACAGCCCCCCCGATACTCCCACAAGGGGGCCTACCGCAAGACAGGCCAGGACTGTCATTTCGATATCTGACATTACTGTCATTTATCAGTCTGGCATTATTGTCCCGGAGGCACCTGTCTCCCGTGGTTCCAGAATTAGGCTTCTGGTCAAGCCGTTACTCCCAGCAGGGTTAGCCTACACCCAACTGAGAGCCTTAAATTTGCTAAATAGCCGAATAGCAAAAAGCCAACAGCTAAATAGCAAACTGTTTGCCTTCGTAATCGATTATCTGTCACAGCATAACCAATTAGTTATCGGCATTTCGCATTAAGATTAGCTAAATAGCTATATAGCTAATAATAGCCATACAGCTAAAAAGCTATGTAGGCTCCGCCACATAGCCTTTTAATCTAGCCCCCCGGGTATATGAATCGCATATTGAGGATGCGACCCGTTATTACCCAGAGGGTGGAATTGAACAGACAGAAGTGAATGGTGACTTTACAAAGGAAATCATCTTCAGCGACGAGGAACACTTTCACCTCAGTGGATTCGTTGACAAGCGGAATTGTCGCATTTGGGCAAATGAGAGTCGACGAGTGATTGTTGAAAAGCCGATGCATCCACAAAGAGTGACTGTTTGGTGCGGTTTATGGGCTGGTGGCGTCATCGGGCCGTACTTCTTCGAAAATGAGGTCGGCCTAGCAGTTACCGTGAATGGTGTTCGCTATCGGGAGATGATAACGGACTTCTTGTGGCCAGAAATTGAGGATATGGACCTGGACGATATGTGCTTTCAACAAGATGGTGCTACTTGCCACACAGCCAACGAAACAATGGCTCTTTTGCGCGAAAAATCAATGGCCGTGTTATCTCACGTCGTGGCGATGTTAATTGGCCGCCACGATCATGCGATTTGACACCGTTGGATTTCTTTCTTTGGGGATATTTAAAAGAAAAAGTGTACGACAATAAGCCAAGAATAATTCAAGAGCTAAAGGATGAGATTATTCGGCACATTGACGACATTGAACCTCAATTATGTCTCAGAGTCATTGAAAATATGGACCATCGGATAGAGGTATGCCACCGAAGTCGTGGCGAGCATTTCGCCGATATCTTGTTTCACACATAATTGTCATAGATCCTTCTATCATAATAAAAAATATTAAGATAATTCTCTGAAAACTTTTTGTTTTATTTACAATTATTATCGTACGTTTTCGTTGGACCACCCTTTAAAAGAAGCAGAAGGTTTGGAGGCGACTAAATGCAGAACTGTTCATATTGAAGACTAATAATATATGTGGGATTTATTTCAAAAAACTTTATAATATTATTTAATTGATGGCAACGATCTATATGTAATCCGCGCGTCCTACTACTTGCAGTGCTTGATTGCTACTGTGCTGCTACTCTACTCTACTCTACTCTACGACTCTACTCTACGGGAACGGTTCTGGCTGCATGTTCGTGTGCGTGCATGTGGTCTCATCGTGTCGTCTGCCAGTGGTGTGATCGTCTGCTGTTGTTTGTCCCGTACGTCTGTTACGTTCGTATCGTAGGGTGTCTCATCCTTTGTTTGGATTAATCCTACATATATTTTTGAAAAAGTAATGAATTTTTCCATTTCATGAGTTTTTCTTGTATAAAAGTTAGGAAAATCGAACAGGATCATCCCTTATCACAATGTTTTTTTAGGTTTGTTCATAAAATAAGGTGACTTAATTTTTTTTTTTAAATATTTGTTAATTCATCAATATCTTTTATAGTAATCTCGCTTGGAAAATCGCCAACGCCTTTTCCAATCTTCGAAGCACTTCCAATGCTTTTTGCTATAGCCTTCCAGCGATGTGGTCCTTATCTCCTTATCAGTATTGTGATGAGAAAAAAATACACGCAGGGGGCCAATTGTGGTGAATACGGTGGCTGAGACATGATTACGATTTTGTCCAAGAATTATGCGCCAGCAACAGCAATTATGCGTCAGCAACAATGAACTGGTTCATTACCGCGATGAAACAGTTATGCATATTTTTGCCCATAAATTCGGATGCAAACAGCGCATAACTTCATATCTATTGAATTAGGAATCAGTTCATTTACTTTCAAGTTAAACCTCAATGCAATGAAAACCTATAACCTTCTTCAAACAATAAAGAATCTGACTGTTTGGAAGCATTTGAAAGATTAATTCATGTTTTTTGAGAACAAAAACTGCTCCCTGATGATCCAGAAGTATAGGACAGTTCAATGATGTTCTTGTAAAGCCTTTTAAAGCTCCTTTTCCATTCTGTCTTTTCTTTTTCATCATATGTTTGAACAATGTAGGCTGGATCGAAACTTTCGCATTTCGTCCATTTTAGGTATGGATCCTAACCAGCAGATATAAGGCTAAATTCAAAATTAAAAATTAAAAATATGGGCTCTGTCATCACAAACTGTATCGCTTGCGCAGGCTACTAAGCTATACAAATTCACTTTGTTTAACCTCCAACAATGAACTAATTATCTTGCGAGTCTTTGCTGAGGTGATTACCTTCTCACATTTCTCCAATCTTTTCAAATTGGATGCTTCAATTCTTAAAGATCAGTAAATGTACATACATAAGTCTATAAAAGGTATGCAGGTTTAGCCTTGATGGCCACAGACAATCAATTGAAATTCAGATTAGGAGTGCCCTACTAGGACAAAGTCAGGCAAGAAGAGATATTATTTTATATCAATAGTACATCTAATCTATAGCAGAAGCTTTGTGGCAAGTAATGGGATACAGTTTCTCTAAGTCAACAATCAGCATCATTTTCAAAATATATGGTCCAATGTCAGTTCAAAAGTCCCACGAAATTCTCATTCCAAAACTGGAGTGACTTTAAATTTTTCTCGAAAAATATTTATTTATGCATCAATATTTATTTGGTCCCCTTCAGAGTAATCTCCCTCAAATATAAAACACTTGCGCCAGCCCTCTTTCCATTTCTCGAAGCACTTCAGATATACGCTTTTCAGTATAGCTTTGAGCTTTCCCTGCGATACGTTTTTAACCTCCTCAGTCTTTTCTCCATGGTCTTTCAATTTTAGGAAGGGGAAAAAACCTAAGAGAACCAAATCCAGTGAACAGGGTTGCTGAAGCCTGACTATAGTATCGTTTTGGACCAAAAAATAAAAGGCAACGAAGAGTGACCAGATGATCTATTGTCATGCATTCGCCATGCATTTTCTCCTCAAAAATTCAAATGTTTTTTTCCAGGCAATTTTCCGTCAAGATTACATGATAAACCACGCCAAAACTTTGACATTTGACTAAACTTGCTGTTAACATTGGAATGGACGGGCTTTGGTTTCGATATCACAACCATAAACGCCTGTTTCGTCACCAGTAATGACCCTTTTCAGATAATCTCGATCATTATTAATGTCCTTCAATAGTTTCTAAGCGAGCCCATGCGACGGTGCTCTTGGTCAAAATTTAGTAATTTCGGAACAAACTGCGCTAACGTACTGAAAAATTTCACAGCCTGAGCTAACCTATATGCCAATATCCTCAGCAACTTCTTTGATATCAACTACTCCAGGATGGACGTCGTCATTAACATCTTCTCAGTCTATTCTATATGGAATCTGAAACCCTTCTCATGAACTACTCTCCGTTCAGTCTTCGGTTCCACTTACTTATAAAGAGGCACAAACTCTATCAAACTCATGTTAAAGTGTCATATGATTGCACCGAAGTCGTATTTAATTTATAAAATTTTGGCAGTCAAAGCTAATTAGAATTGAGTTAAAAGCACATTTTGAAATTAAGTCTAAGTCTTTATGACTAACACGTTATGCAGGATTTTTAAAATACTCTAAGAATGTAGAACAAGACCTATGTTTTCTAGATATGCACCTTATTCGTTTAAAACAATTCTTTTAGCTAGGCCAGCCTAAAGTAAGTCCCCCCTTAAAGCTCATATGTATAAGCGCTGTACTTGTAGAATTAATTAGATCTGCGTCACTCAAGGCGAACATTTTTTATATCCTGACAGAGTCAAGTAATAGCAACAATAATAATTCGAGCCTAACGTGCAGAACTTAATTATCTATTTTCGGCGAAAGTACTGCTCACCGGCCGTGTCGTTTTCCATACCTCGCCACCTCTCTACATTCTTACCTTCCAAAGGCATTTCTTATTCTATTTTTGTGTTTCTTTTTTTTTTTTTTTCTAATGTTTCCACAGGGAGGCACGTGCAATCTCGTCGACCATTTCGCTGTTCACTTAAGCATAGTCACCCAAGTTCCGGGACGGTGACGTTAGCTTCCATTCAGACCAATCCATTCGAGTACTTTTCGTAGATCCAAATGAAATGGTGGCCGGTAACGATTACAACGACGACTGTGTACAAGCGGCGACGAGGATGTCGGACGTTGGACGTCGAGCGACACCGGTGATTTATTACCGACCCCAAAACAATTTCAATTTCACAATCCCTATCATGTTCGGTTCCACTACGAAGGCAGGCGCTCGTGGATTTAATTAAGGCATATCCTTTCTATTCCACACCAAAAGTTGAATGCTGCTGGGCCACTTGTCGAAACAATATCAATGGAAGGATTCTGTCCAATTGCAGTTTTTCTTTATATTTTTTCGACTTACTTTTAGTTTTATTTTCATTTTTATTGTTTTTTTTTTTTCTGTCCGTTTTGGTTCGAATAATTTGCCATCGAACAAGCTTCCTGATGGCATAGCCAACAACCAACAGCACCGCAGGACGATTGTGTGTACATATTTGGGAGGAACATGAACATTTTCCGAAGTGCTAACTGAATATTCAGAACAGCAAGGTTCATTAAAATTAAGTGGACGTTTGGACGGCGTGCAAGGGAGGATAATCATCGTTAGCCTGTTGTCCTTCAGCTTGGTTCGATAATGGTATTAGGCGGAAGGCTGTGTAGTTATGACTTCAACTGGTGTTTTTAGTTCACGCCTGGGAGGAATGTTAAAGTTGTACAAATGAATTGAGCAAAGTTTTTTTTTTGTTTTCGAATCTCTTCGACTTTCGCATCAAACGAATTGAACTTTGTGAACTGATGAGGGGAGGTTAGAAAATGAACGGAAATGTGGTGATTTTTAGGTAATGTTAATTACATCCTCTGTTTACACGATAATTCTTTAATACATTCAGTCTTCTTGGATATTAATTCTTGGTAAGCCTATGAATGAAGCTAACATGTATTTTTCCGTTTCAAAATTATCTCTCGTAAGCAAGCCCCAAGACCTAACACAAGGGGTAGTTGCCGCCATTCGGTCAAGGGAGTAGATTTTGAAGCTGAACTATGCTGAAATTTGAAGAGAAATATCAAAACGGAAGGTTTGTACTGAAGCTGTGTTCAAATAGGAATCTTGCTTAAAAAAACAGGTTGTAGAGTGTGACTGGTCTATCTGAACTTACAACGTACAATAGCCTTTATCAAGGTCATTCTTTCATATTTTCAACTATAAAAGAAAATCTTATGACCTCCTCACCAACCTCTCTCTCCTTCAGTGAGCACTTCCTGAGTACTAATCTAACTAAACCAACACTGATCCCAACACTATCGCAAACTTTTTTATTTACTGAAGTCCTTCTTTGCCCCTTTTCACCCTCATACTGCCTTGATGTGAATCAAGTAAATAAGGAGTCTATTAGTGGGCCCGATGGTCATTCTGCCATATTTCTAAAAAAAACCTTCCTCTACCTCCCTATCCCTATCCTTATGAAGATTTCCCCAAACATGGAAAACCCCTGATTTCCATAGGCAAGACAGGCCCGAGAAGCTAGTTTAACAATAATCGTCTCATTGCGGTTTTATAAGAAAACTTAAGTTTTTCTCTGCAAATCTCTAATCCTGCCTGGACAAGATGACTTTATCAATCTTTGTTGCAGTAAGACTTGGAATCAGAGCAAATCATTCCGGACATAAGGCAGACAACCTGGATTGTAAGCATTCGAGGAATACTCGTAGTCCATAAGATTAAACCAAGATGCAATATGTGCAAAGGACAAGGACTAAGCCAGTTATGCCGTTGATGAGTCTTCTTTCTCGAGCGCGTTTGAGTTTCGAATTTGGGCCTTTTACACACGTCGGAGTTGATTGTTTAGCCCCTTTGCTTGTCAATTTGGAAGAGGTATGGGATGATCTTTTCGTGTCTAACCTTTTGAGCTGCTAAATGACTTAGGTATACTCTCAGTATCGCTTTACTCAACAGATATCAGTAGCGCGACTAACGATCATCTACCGATTTTGCATCTCATAGATTACTCAGACAAACAATATTACTAATTTCAAATCAATGAAAGAACACAATTTTTAAATTCAAATCGAGTTAAGCTGAAATCTATTTCGTTGCAAAGCTCATTGAATGTTTTTATGCACCTAGTAATTGGCTCATTGCAACCATAATTTGTTCTATGCCTTCTGTCGTACAGCACATTTCTCACCCGAAGAGATCTTTGGGGAGCATATATGTTTATAAGAAAAACTAATTCTCGTGAAGTAATATGATAATTAATTATGTCGCGAATAAACATGACTGAAGATGCCTTCCGCCTAAAACTCAAGGTTTGCAAGCCAATTAACTTACATCTTACGCCATAAGGATGAAGTTCGTGAAACATGTTTAATTTGCGAATAGCATATCTTGTGAAATTCTTTTGAACACTTTCTAATCTAAACTCTTGAGCATTATATCGCATATCGGTGTTAGCTTTAAATGGCTTGACAAATTTCATCAATCTGCCTACTAGGCCTGCATCAGGTACTTGTTTAGACCATATTCATATATGGACGTTTTCGAAAAGTCACTTCTTTGGAGCTTGAGTATTGTGTTTTTGATTTTCTGATTACTGACCATTCCATGACTGGCGTTATATTTAACATAAAATTTAAAAACAATAGCCAAACTCAGAAATGTTTTCAAAGCAAGCCAAAAATAAACTTTACAAGGCTTCGAAATAGTTTGTGTTTTGAGTCCTGGAACAATGTTCTTAACTGTAGTGACGTTTCGAATGCATATTCTAATTTACAGTTCTCTGACCACAAAAAAATCTATACATAAACTTAAGCCTTGGCTATCTAATTATTTATTAAATAAGTAACAACAAAAAATAAACTTAGAGTAAAGTGCAAAAAGTACCCTAGTAATGTTTTTCTCAAAATGAAATATAAAAAGATATGTGCTGATTTGAAAAAGGAAATACCAATTTCCCGTGACTCTTATTACGGTGCTCAATTTTATACAACTGGAGGTAACCTTAAGAAAGAGTGGAAAGTTGTAAACACAATTCTCCACAAAAAATCATCCTCTCAAAAACTTATTGTTCTACGGACTAGTAATAAGGAAATAACAAATAAACAAGAAATCACTGACGCTATTAATAGACATTTTTCAAGTATTGGACTTAAATTACATAAAGGACTAACTCAGAATCTGCGCTCTCAATGTTCTGTTATTGGTGATGCAAACTATGTGCAATGTAGAAGTTTTGTTTTTGACCCTATAACTCCTTTAGAGATTTTAAGTACGATTGCTAGTTTGAATAACTCAAATTCATGTGGTGTCGATGGTATTTCTAATGTTGTGCTTAAAAAAGATGCATTCTGGCTAGATTTCCACAACCTTGTCAAAATCATCCCAAAGGAAGAGCTTTTGTTTGTTGGGGGAGATTTAAACGGACATGTCGGGAAGACAAGCGAAGACTATGAAGGCTACCACGGAGGGCTGGGATACGGCACCAGGAACTCTTCAGGTGAAGATATCCTAAACATGTGCAAGTCGTACGGTCTTATAGTGCTAAATACCATGTTCGTCAAACAAAGCCGGCACCTGATCACTTATAGCAGCGGCGGAAATGAAACTCAAATAGACTATCATTTGGTATCCAGTTTCATGAAGCCACGAGCTAAAGATTGCAAAGTGATCCTGGGAGACGCGATCGCCCCTCAACACCGTCTCCTCCTGACTGATTTTTTTATGGATACGAGAAAGAAGTCAAAGCAGCAAACGAAGGTGTCTGAGAGAATCAAGTGGTATAAGCTGGATAAAGGAAAAGGCGAAGCTTTTATTACCATCATGGAAAACTACCTCTCTTCCATTATCGATGAGGTCGGTAATGAGGAGTGCAGAGCACAAGACAAGTGGGATTCCCTACAACAATCTGGCCTGGAGAAAGCCAAATCACTGCTCGCAACATCTAAAGGCCCCTGCCAACACGCAAAAGAAACCTGGTGGTGGACAGACGAAGCCAAAGCTGTGATACACGAAAAGAAAATGGCTTTCCAAGCTTGGTCAAAGTGCTCTTCTACTAATAGAGAGGAAAAAGCTCGCCGTGAAAAGGTATATAGATGTTGCAAAGGTATCGCGAAGAAAAAATGCGCCGAATTCAAAGCGAATAGCATGGAAGGCCTCTATCAGGAGTTGGAAGAATTATCGTCTTCCGCGTCTGACAGGAACCAGGCTACCCAGGAGCTTCGACAAAACAATTTGAACAAAAGAGCAAATATCTTTAAGATAGCCGCCCAGAGAAGAAGAAATGCTCAGGAGATTCGTTTCCCAAAGTTTATTAACAATGCTGAAGGCCAACTCCTTGTGGAAGACGAAAAAATTCTCCACAGATGGCGACAGTATTGCGAGGAACTTCTGAACGAACAGTTTCCCCGAATGTACTTTCCAAGAGCCGCCCCGAATCATGCCGAAATATCCGACATCACAGTCGAAGAAGTTCGGTACGCGGTTAAAAACTCCAAGAAAAGAAAAGCTGTTGGGCCGGACGGGATACCCTCTGAGTTCTGGAAAAAGATGGGAGACATCGGGTCTAGATGGCTCATGGTTCTTATCTCCAAACTTATGAGAGGCGACACTATGCCTAATCAATGAAGGGAAAGCTATCTTCTTCCATTGCACAAAGGAAAGGGTGATACGCGAAATTGTGATAACTACCGTTCTGTCAAGCTGATGTCGCACACCATGAAGATCGTTGAACGGGTATTAGATAGCCGACTGCGGAAAATAATACGACTATCTGATGACCAGTGCGGGTTTGTCTCGGGTAAATCAACAACAGATGCAATCCAAAGTATAAGGATCATGATGGAAAAGCATCGTGATTCGTCGAAGGACTTGCATATGGTGTTGGTTGATTTCGAGAAGGCCTTTGACCGGCAACCAAGAGATCTTTTATGGGTAGCGCTAAGACAAAAAGGAGTTCCAGAAATCTACGTGCGAGTGATTATGGACATGTACGAGAGAGCAACGACAAGAGTAAGATGCACCGCAGGAGTCACCGAAGAGTTCGCAATCAAAGTCGATGTACACCGAGGGAGCGTCCTCAGCCCACTGCTCTTTATAGCAGTCCTTGATTGCTTGCTTGAAGGAAAAGTGACGGACCCCAATGTGCACCAGCTATTCTTTGCTGACGATGGGGCCATTATAAGTGATGATCAGGCGTCCCTACAACGAGCACTTGATGTGTGGGTGGACATTTTCGAGGGACACGGGTATCGTATTAGTTCAAAGAAGACAGAGTATCTGTGCTGCCCGTTCTCTGACCCTCATCAGCCTATTCCAGACATTTACTTGAATGGAAGAGTGCTTCCCAAGTGTGAAAAGTTTAAATATCTGGGATCTATGATTAATAGAGAAGCATCTTGTGATGACGACATCAAACATCGCGTAAGCGTAGGGTGGATGAAGTGGCGGGAAAACTCCGCCATCTTCTGTGATCGAAAAATGCCCCCTAAGTTGAAAGGAAGGCTCTACACTTCAGTTGTACGTCCGGCGCTCACATACGGTTCACAATGCTGGACAATGCACAAAAAGTATGAGAGCAAATTAACGGCAACTGAGATGAAGATGCTTCGCATGACAGCGGGAGTAACAAAGCGTGACAGAATTAGAAGTTCAAAGATCCGAGGAAGCCTCCACGTAAAAGAAACCATCACAAGAAATATAGAGCGCGACCGACTCAGTTGGTATTGCCATGTTCAAAGGAGAGATCCTTTGAACCCCGTCCAAAAGGCGTTATCAATCAACATTCCAATTTCAACACGCAAAAAAGGCAAGCCGAAAAACAATTGGTGTAAACAAATGCAAAAACACCAGCATTTGATTGGCCTCAGCGATGAAGTAATCCCAAACCGGGAAGCCTGCCGCTACTTTCTGAGGTCAAACCGGCGGACCCCACAAGCGGACCAGTAGGAATGCAGTTAAGTGGGAAGGTTATGGTCCTACACTTCTGACCATAACGACGCCGGGATAAAAAGGAAAAGAAGAAGAAGTGTTTTTTCTGGTATTTTTCCTGACGGTCTAAAGTGTGCAGAAGTTATTCCATTGTTTAAAAAAGGCTCCCGAACTGAAATAGGAAATTATAGACCAATTTCTCTTCTGCCAAGCATAAGCAAAGTTTTTGAAAAACTTATAAAAATTAGATTAGTAAACTTTTTAGACAAGGTGAGGTTCTTTCATTCTACTCAATTTGGATTCCAAAAGGGCAAATCATCTGAGGACACACTTTGAGAGTTTTGCTCTCAAATAATGTACAACCTGGACAAAAAAATGTACAGCAGCGCTATTCATACATATAACCAAAGCCTTGGCATGTTTGACCATACAATTTTGTTAACAAAACTAGAAAACGCAAGTGTGCGTGGTTTCATGTTCGAATGGTTTAGTTCATATCTGAACAATAGATCACAAAGGGTAAGGTTGGATGGGATGAGAAGTGATGTGCAATTAATCACGCTCGGGGTACCACAAGGTTCAGTCCTGGGTCCCATTCTTTTTTTAATATATATCAACTCACTGTTTCAGCTCAATCTAAAGGGAATATCTACTGCATTCGCTGATGATGTTGGGTTATCGTATGGAACCAACAATCCCTTATTGCTGACATAAATTGTGATGTACATACTCTAAGACAATGGTTTGCTGAACACAAACTTGTAATAAGCCCTAAGACTAAATTAATGTTCTTTGATTTATCTTCGTCCGTTAGTCTAAAACCGGATGTATATTTTCATGCACCGAATTGTAAAAAAATTAAATTATATCAAGTAAATGTACAACCACTGTGTACGGTCAATCATTTTGTACTAGTGAAAAGTGTAGTGATGATTGTTTTTTGATTGAGAATGTAGACGAATTTATGTACCTGGGACTCTTACTTGACTTTAATATGAAATTTTCATCTCACGCTACGGCATTGAAGAAATACTTTATCTCCACACTTAGGCATTTCAACTACCTTCGTAATATACTACTACTTCAACTAAGCTCCTAACCACAATTTATTATGGACTATTTAATTCAAAGCTTCAATACGGTATAAATTGCTGGGGAGGAGGCTATCAGAACAAAGTTCAGCCATTACTAGTCCTGCAAAAGAATGTTGTCCGGAAAATTTGTCGCAAACCTAGTAGGCATCCTAGTTTTCCTTTGTTTTGTCAATTGGGTATTCTTCCTGTTCGTCACTTATATTGTTTCAAGGTACTAAAAGCATTCTTTATGAAGTCTGGTAACCGAAATTTTCGAATAATCTCAAACCATAACCTGCGTAATAACTCGGTTAATTTACTTCAAGTGCCAAATTATCGAACCACCGCATATAGACATTTTTATTCAATTGTATGTAATCGTTTATTTAATGTCCTCCCGGAAGAAATCAGACGTGTTCACATGTCCAAATGTTTTTTAAAGCGCGTAAAAAACTGGTTGTTCTCTCAAGATTATTATAGTCTAGACTCTCTTGCTTCTAATGTTTTGATCTAACTGTTGTTGAAACCTTGACGTTAGTACAATGATTCCAAAATTTTTGAATCTTATATGAAGTAATAATTAACTGATATTATGTTAAATGAATTTAATTGCTGAAAATTGTCTTTCTATTTTTGTTTAATCACCCCACCCCATCTTATTGTATTCTTCCTTTTGAAGTGGCATTCAACACTATTTGAACTCCCTTTGTATAAAATATCGAATGCCACCAGATTTTTCTCTTCTTTTACTTTGTAATTCTTAACTTTACAATTTTTTATATGGATTTGTATTTTTATATTATATTTGTAAGTATATTAAGAGAAATAAATAGAATAAATAGAAAAAATAGAAAAAAAAAATTATATGGCGAATCCCAAATAATCGAAGAATATTCTAAATAAGGTCTGACCAACGAGGTGAATAAAGTCGTAAGACTATAAACATCTTGAAAGTCTTTGCTAACATCCTAACAAGGAGTTAGATTTAGATATGGCGTAATCATAATGTAAATTGAAATTTAGTTTAGTGTCAAATATGACCCCTAGTTACTTAACTTCGTCAAGACAAAGGAGCAGAAAATCGTTCGTAAAATAATTATATAAGATCGGCGCTACAATACGATGCGCTGTAAATATCTTACATTTAGAAATACATATTAAGTTGTAATGCATTATGCTTACACCATTGCGACAGTTTATAAATATCTAGTTGAAAACGGATACAGTCTGTAATATTATTGATGCGTGCAAACAGTTTTAAGTCGTTAAGACTTCGCAGAAGTTAAATATTTCGTGAACATCATTTAAGAACAAAATAAACAACAACGGGCCAAGATGACTACCCTGGGGAACGCCGGAAGATACTTCTCTTACACGAGATGTAAAATTATTAATTTTTACCAATTGCTTTCTATTACATAAATAATTTGAAAACCACATCAGCATAGAAGAGTGGAAACCCAGCGATTGTAGTTTAGCCAATAGTAAAGTGTGATGTACTCTATCAAAAGCTTTCGTAAAGTCAGTGTAGAGTATATCTACTTGTAAATGGTTTTCAAAACTATCAAAAATATAATTTTTTAATAAAGCTAAATTTGTAGAACATGACCTACCGAGAACAAAGCCATGCTGGTTACTGGAAATCATTTCTTTAACAGCGAAAATTTAATTTATTTCATCCTTAACAATGCCTTCAAACAATTTTGGGATTGCAGAAAGCTTAGATATAGGCCGATAGTTTTCAACTTTTTGTCTAAAACCGCTCTTAAATATATGTAGGTGTAATAAATGAATATTTCCATTCACTGAGGAATTTTCCGGTGATAAGTTATTGATTAGAGATAATTTTAAGTGGATAAAAGATGGAAGATAAACACTTTTTTAATATTATCGCAGGGATTTCATCAGGACCTGGACTAAAGTTTAATTCCAGTACCTTTAACGCGTTTATTACATCTTCATTCGAAAGTTGCAACACACCAATATCCAACGATTCAGTAATATTAGAGTATTGTTCGTTGTTGATTGGATTCGAAAATTATTATAAACCGACTCGAAGCAGTTGGCAAATAACTCACAAGTTCCATTCAAATCTGTTGAAATTGCATTATCAAATTCCATCACCCTAGGCAAGCCTGAGGTATTTCGTATTGTGTTAATGTAAATTCAAAATGATTGACCATTATTCTTTACCGATGACTCTACTGACAAGATGTAAAATCTATTCAAGAACTCATATTCCTTTCTGAATCTTAAATCACGGTTGGAGTTCGTTTTATTTAAAATACAAGCCGAGTATGCTTTTCTTTTTACATTTCGTAAATTTACTAATCTCTTATTCGACCACGGAATTCTGTAGCGGTTAGTTTGACGCGTTTTAGGTACAAATAACTCAAGACCAGAATAAATTTTTTCCCATAAATACATCGTAATTACCTTTTAAATTGGAGGTGTTCAGTTGCGCATCCCAATCAAAGCTGTTTGTTTTTGCGTAAGTGCACATTATTTATAAGCTAACGCGTCAACATAACTTACATTATTACTTTGGTTAGAGTAATTAAAAAATTCGATTCCAATAATAAGGCTTTATGGTGGATTTTATTGGAATCAATAAGGTCTAAAGCTTCTGAAATGTTAAAATTAATTTCGTTATTTAAGAATATTAAATCTAAAATTCCTTCCATAGTGTTCCGAACATTGTTTATCTGAAATACTATAAGTTGAGAGATTGAAGACCGTCGATGATCAATTGTTCCCATTCATGGTTTACATTGAAGGGGATTAAATTCTTATCACCATCCACAATCTTCCAAGTAACATCACCAATATTGAAGTCTCCCAATACACAGGGTAGTTGAGAGGCTCCAAGACGAGCAACGACACTACTAATGTTATCAATAGGGCTAGGATTTTCATGCACTTAAAAACCCTAAATATGCGCTTACAAAATGCTCTTAAAAATGGGAAATATGCACTTTAAATATGCATTTAAATCACCTATAACGACGTGGTTTACAACGACCAGTCGCTTTTAACGACCAATTTTTCCCCACATAGTTGGTTTCTGCACAAGTAATCTTTCTATTTTTGAAAATTCGGATAAAACGACCGTTGGCCAGTTAAACTGCACGACTGTAGTTAAATTTTGCATTTTTATAATGAAAAACAAAAAAACATGGTATCCAGTTTTTAAAAATATTCAGTCTTTTTATTTTAAGAACTAAAAAGCAATAATGTTAATTAAATAGATAAAAATGTTAACGAAAGATTTATTTATTTTATTTATAAAGATCTTCATTTGAAAAATTAAGCAACAGAAGTAGCATTATTTTAACATTTAATTTAGGTTTTCAAAATGAACAACGATATATGAATTTTAATGTTGCGTGTACATTTCTACGGTTTGGCTTTTTTTTAATTTTGAGCTAATTTGAAAATATGCACAAAAATGCATTTATGATTAAAAATATGCAAGAATATGCAAAATAAACATTTATAGTAAAATATGCAAAAATATGCACTAACGATTGGATGCCAATTTAAAGGAAAATTCATGAATCGGAAAGATAACTTGTCCTATTGCTTCTAATGTGTCTCAAAAAAAATGCAAATGCATCGAAATCCTAGCCCTAGTTATCAATGTGCTTTTGATACACACCGGTAACTGTGTTTGGCGGAATGTAGGAGACAAAAATCAACAACTGATAACGAACGTCCTCAGCAAAATCAATACACACACAAATCTGTTCAACATCAATTGTTCGATGCTCTAGTGCGATCTCCCGGCTGAGAAATCGAGATGAGACAGCTATTAACCACTTAACAGTCGGATTTTTGAGAAAAAAGGTGTAAAAAAATTGTCACGTTTTTTTATATTTTTACTTAACTACATTTATCAATAGAATTAATTAATTAAATGTGCTCAAAAGTAGTTTTAGTATGATATATTTTGAAACATTCAATACACAACCATACATCACAATCCGGACAGTAGTCTCTTGTCTCCTTTCGAATTCTTTTGCCGCTCGCACTTTTTCGCGTGCAACATACTTTGCATTGTCGAGTAGGTCTATCTTTGTTTGCAGTAGGTGGTATTACCTCTAAAAAATGTCTACCAATCAAACGCAGTGATGACGATGATCCTGATGGACGTCCAGAAGTTTGTTGAGATTTACAATATTTTTCAACAATTTGTTGCACGAGATCTAATCTAAATTGTAAATGAGTTGTAGATCCTCTCTGGTTTCCATATAAAACAAAGCATTCCATATTGACTGATCGAGAAGGCGTTGAAACATTTTATAATAATATTTCTTCCCTCGCTTTTCGATGACAGGGTAGTTAGTTAGGTGTTGATCAACTCTATCAACACCACCCATGGAATTATTATAATCATTTATAACTTTAGGAATTTTTTTAGCGTTACGTGCTCGTTCAATTTCTATCATTTGGGGGTTATGAATTGTTGACAACAAGGCGACGTCTTTCTTTTCTTTCCACTTCATAACACAGATTTTTCCTCTTTGGTATGCCATTATTTCTCACTTTTTTATTTTTTTCTTTTGTAAATCTTTTGGCACATCTTTTCTATTCAATCTCAATGTTCCGATCACGTCGGTTTTGTGTTGCAAAAGAATATCTGCAAGTGTCGGTGAAGTATAAAAATTGTCTGTAGTAAGACAGTATCCCGAATTCAAAATTGGCTTCACCAAAGCCATGACAATTTGTATTCCCATTCCATGTTCTTTATAACCATTATCCAGTATTGTTCCCTTCCCTGCGTATATTATAAAAGACCAAATATACCCAGATTTTGATTCACAGGGCATATATGATTTGATGCCGAACCTGGCTCCTTTTAGAGGGATATACTGAATCCAACCAATCCAATCCAAAGAGCATAAGACTCTCGTCTATTGTCACGTCTCTCTCAGGTGTAATCGCAGAAGAAAACTTTTTATTTAGGTGTTCAATGATTGGCCATAACTTATTTAGCTTGGGATTTGAGTGCGTTTCGGGATTATACGTTGAATTGTCATTGAAATGTATTCAACGCTTCAATAAGGCAAAACGTCTGTATGACATAATTTTTGCGAAAAATGGTGTTTCAATCATATCTTTTTAGACCAGTACCATTCGATTATAGGCTTATTTATAATACCTTGCAGAATTTGTAGAGCAAGAAACACCATGATTTCGTCATTATCTGTCTGTTTCCACTCCTTCAAACGTGAAAATCTTTTCAAAATTCCACTATTACATTGAGCTGCATATCGGTTAGTCTCAGTGGTAATCAAGTCTAAGATTTCTGTATTCCAAAAAAATTCAAAATAACGTAATATTGTCCCCTCACCATCATTATCAAATTCCAGATTTACACTAGGTGTATTATCGAAAGGGAACCTTGGCAGAGGAGGTGGTAAATTGTCCATATCTATCTCACAAAATTCTCTGAATAGAGGTGCATTTTCATTCTCTAATTCAGAATCATCTTCCGATAATTCTGATAAATCACTTTCACTTTCTGATTCAATATCAATATTTCCTCATCACTTTCAGAATCACACTCAAACATTTTGGTAACCTAATAAGGAATATAAAATGAAACTGACTATCAAAATAAATATACACAACATATATTACCTGTAACTGCCAAAAACGTAATCAAATTATAACAAGCTGTAGCACAAATAAATGTTAGACGACACGTACGAAAAGCAACGGCGATCTGTAAAGGACTAAATACCCTTGTAAATTGAGCGAGCGTATTTATTTGGAAAATGGATTACAACGCTCTTATAGATAAATATTAGATCCAAGGACTATATTACATCAATAAATCAATAAATTACAATTTGTTTTCGTGAGCAAGCGCGCACAGGCAATGCCATAAATCGCCACGATCACCGGATGTCCGCAATTATCTCCTTATTGGTGGCATTGCCCATATGTCTCGAATTCTCAGCATTATATTACACACACACACACATATACATATACATATGTATATAACTGTTTTGCCCGCGAGACTCGGGTTCGTCAGTGTACGGGAAAATGTCATGCCCGAGTGCTGTTCGGGCAAAACTGTCAAGTGGTTAAAACTCCCCCTCCCCGCTCCCCAATAGATCTACATCGATCTTTCCGGTACAACACATATGATTTGTTAAAGATTTCTGTTGAAAAGATGTGTGGGTGTAACCATGTCTCAGTTAAAACAATAATATCATATTGATGCTCAGAGAGAGTAACAAAAATCTCTTTAAGTTTACTTCTCATTCCACCAATATTCTGATAATAGACGGAATAAACGGAGGTGTTTTGCTGAAGCAGCTGATCAATGTTTATGTTTTGATTACTGCGGCGGGCAAAGCAACTTGGTTTTTTTGAAAAAAAATTTTTACGCGAATTCCCGATGGCCAATTGGAGGGCAATAAAGCGCGCGTGTAAATTTGCTCAAGTCAGTGGTTGATTTAACCAATTTAAAACATTTCACCTTCTCAAGCGGTATATCCAATTCGGATGACACGTAATTACATATTGCGTCTACCGTAGTGTCAACACAAAATACAGCAACATGCAAATCTACTTGGGGCGAAGCAACGAGATTAGGAGCCGATTGGTCGTTACCTATTATCGGCTTTATTTTTTTCGCGCGTTTTTTATGTTTTTTAGGTTTTTTACGCGAAACCTTATTCCAAGTGACGTTGTCACCGTTGGTATTTTCTGTTTTATCCGTCGCACTTTCACACTCTACCGTTAAAGGTGTATTAGTATTAGTTTCCATTGGCGTATTATTAATTTGCAATTTCCGATCGAATCAAATTTAGTTCATTCGTTAGCGAACTAAGTTTAGATAAAAGCCCTAATAGTGGCATACCATTGCAGATCTTACACTTAAAGCATATTCCTTCAGATGATTTTATGAGTTGGAGGGCAGCTTCGGACAGGTTCACACAATGAATGTGAAATTGCCTGCAGCACAATCCTCCGCAACTAACAAAATTACCGGATAAAATTCCCGAATTGCAAGAACCACAAAAATCAACCATAATTAGATTTAGATTTTAAGATGCAAAAATTAATTTAAACGAATTTAAACAAGTGAAGAGGATGTGAAAAAAAAGGAAGTCGCCCTAAACGATGGTGTAGCGAAGATCGAGGGATCCTGTGGCGTCTTACTCAGGGTTATTCTCCGTTAACGGGTGATGCTTGGGAGCGTCTTATATAATCCATCAAAATCACTATCAGCTTTATTCTTAAAGGAGCTATCCCGCGTGAAGAAGTACTTCGTAATGCCCTCATCGAAGCTCAGAGCCAAATTAATCGCCGCCTTTTCACTCAGTTGATCCAGAAGACCCTAAAACCAAAACTCTATACTATTTGGAGACGAGGATAGAGACACCATTGCCCCTGGTGTGTTTTCTTATAAGTTTAGTTTTAGTTAGGTTTTGTATAAGCGGAATAAATTTTTTTGCCATCAAAAACGAGTTAAGCTTCTTAACTATGAAAGTATGTGTCGAACAAAGCTGATGTGGATTTAATATCTTAGATTCGAACTCTAGATTTTCCCCAAATCATGTGACACGAGAAGCATTTGATAACAAGACTTTTTTTTTGTTAAAAAGGTTTTTTCAATAAGGGTGGGTAGAAGTTGAAATGGAATAGAGCAAGCTGTGTATGAGGTATTATCAAATTTCCTATTGTATTTGAAATGCCCACGTTTGCCTTTGCGTAAGGAATATGACAACTCTTAAATGGCTGACCTGGCTTTCCTGCTGGCCTGCGTCATATTCAACATAAGGGCATCGGTCAATTGTAGTTTATTCGAACAGACCTACGACTTTAGGAAACCCCACAAGAAAAAGTCTAGCGGGGCTATATCACATGACCTCGGCGGCCAATCTACGTTATCTCTGCGAGAGATAACCTTACCGTCAAATCGTGTATACAGAATGTCAATAGCGTGACTTCACTGTTCAATTTGGGCCATGATAAATTGGTATAACGGTCCAAATTAAAAAAAGCAAAGCGTACTTCTTCACGACGAAGGAACTATTCAAAACAACTCTGTTGCCCTCAATGTCACAATCCATGTATATAAAATTGTAATAATACCAGCGACACTTTGCTGATGTGAAACTTGGTCTCCGATAAAGAAACAGGACAATAGATTTCGTGTCTACGAGAACAAGATCGGAGGGTCTATGGTGGAAAACAGGACAAAGAAAATGGTAACGAGCATGGCCCTTACTCTGTATTGCTATTCAAATTTCAAAATTATGAGAAAATGATTTGCGATTCTACTTCTAATCGGTAGTCTGTAAGAAAATAGAATCGAATGCTCATAAATCCTTGTTAATTTCGAAATTTCGAAATTCCAAAAAAAAGTCAAACTGACGTCTTAAATTAATTAAAGAAATACAGTTTGTCAAGAAAGTGTTACACATCTGAATGAGTTCGAAGAAAAACCTTTTTTTTTATGCTTCGGGTCGTTTTCCTAGTAGAACTTGAAGGTTGGTTTTCTGCCTACCTCCCCATCATCAAGAACAAAACCATTGGCACTTTTGAGCAAATGGCCCCATAAAATGTTTAAATGCTTTTTAGCGTCCATATTATTTCCAATAGAAACCAAGTCGCCAACACCCTTGCTGGATATACACCCTCATACCATCTGACAAATTAAGAGAAAAAGAAGTGCAAAAAGCATTTTTATGACAAATGCGGTCTTCCCGGCCTAATTGGTGTATTGTAGTATATGGAACTCATATCGAAATTATTAGACCATCGAGAAGTGAACACATTTTTTCCAACGGAAAACCAAAACATAGTATAAATGCTATGCTGGATCAATCAATAGAGAAATGGAAAACCCGAGAGAACAGACCGTGCCATAAATAGGAGGAATTTAAAGATTGACGAACCTAGAAGAAATTGGAAAGAACAGCAATACGTGGCAGGAACAGTCTCATGACAGGGAGGATTGGAGAAGGGTTGTTAACAAGGCTTTAACTACCAAGATGCAGTCTAACGACAGGTTATCAAAAGATCAGACTTTTTTAACTCGAGCGCTTAAAACATTACGGTTAGCAGGGTTGGGAAGGTTAATTCAAACGAACCACAAACAACAAGGATTTTTTATAGCTATGCTCGAAAGGCTGACTGTCATTAAGCAAGTTTTCAATGGATAGATGGTGAACTGTTTGAGGTAGAATATATTTTTTTAAAAACTTTAGATAAGTATGGCACAATGGTTTTTTCTTTTTATTATTGACGCGTGCACAAGGGGTTATGACAAGCCTTAAATATCAAGACACAGCGCGCGCTGAAGGTATAGAGGGAGAGGGAAAGGAGGTACCAGTGCACATTAAATGCTTGGAAATTGTAATTAAAAATTGAGCTGGGAAGAGCTTTCCACATTCTTCGTACGGTTTGGCTAATAAACGAGTCCCAAAATCTGACTGAGCGTCGAAAACAGGCTTGAGGGTGAATTGATGGGGACGTTCTTAAAGGGGACGAATGCAATTGGCTACCTCATTTGAGCCTTGTTGTGTCTCCTATGAGTTTTATCGCTCGCTTTTGTATTCTATCTGTCATGTGCAGAGGTTTCGGGAGCGTTGTACTCAAGCTTGGGACAGATGTAGTCCTTGTAAATTGAAGCCAGATCAGAGAGGGTGAATTATTTTCGTTTTGAGGAAATCTAGACATTTCGCAGCGTTCTTGGCGACCTCGAATATGTGGTCATTTCAACTAAGAGTAAGATAGAAAGTCTTTCGGTCTAGTCGACACTAGCGCTATTGGTTCCCTTGAATGACAATAGACAGCATTGTGTTTTGAAAACATTGAACCACGCTCTTTACGCAATAAAAGAAACAAACATTGGCGCGCCTACCTCATTTCCTCCTCTGCATCTGACTTTTCTAATTACATGCAGTCACTCTACGACCGATACCTGAACCGAATGCAAACCTCCCTTATCTCTGACCCCAAGTGTTTCTTCCACTTCATTTACACAAAAAGAAAAACCGATAACTAATTTTCCTAATAATTCTTCCAACGAACCCGAAATAATCACCAACTTCTTTGCCCATTTTTTAGCCAATCATTCACTGACCAAGATCTTCAACCCGATCACGACAATTTTCGATAGTTGAAAGACTGCCCCCAGGCGTCTCTTGTCTCAGTGAACATAAGTCTTGACCTAATCGCGGAAAAAAATCGCAACCTAAAGGACGACTACTCTCCGGGTCCCGACTGTCTGCCTGCCATAGTTTTTAAAAAGTGCGCGAACCATTTTTTTACCCCTATCTCTATCTCTCAAGGACACTTTCCTCAGCTGTGGACATATGCTTATATCATTCCAGTCCACAAAAAAAGAACTAAAAATGATGTGTCCAACTATCGTCCCATTGTCAAGCTCTCATGAATACCCAAACTTTTCGAGAGTATCGTCTATAATGCACTATTCTTTCACTGAAAAACCATATTTTCTCCTAACCTACGACCACTAATCTAGTCGAGTTTGTTTCACAATCATTGTGTGCACTCGAAGTCGGCAAGAAGTAGACGTTGTTGCCACTAAGGCCTTTCACAAAATGTCTCACCAAATTATTCTTCTCAAGCTCACTGCCCTCGGTTTCCCTCCCGGTTTTATCTCATGGATCAAATCTTATCTTGAAGATCGTCAATATATCTCTTATTCAATTAATGCTAACTCCGGTGACCCACAAGGTATTCATCTCGGCCCATTGATATTTATTGTAACCATTAATGATGTTGATAGCGTTATTCTGAACTCTCAGCTCTCCATATATGCCGATGGTATGAAATTATTTAAACACATATCTTCCCCTAGTGACTTGTGCTCTCTTCAATCTGACCTTAACAGGTTCACTACTTGTTGTCAAAAACACCATCTCGAACCATCACTTACTCCCACAAGCGCTCTTCTTCACCATCCAGAACCTACATTATTCGTAATGAAACCGTTCCCCCTGTCAACTTCTTGGTTGATCTAGGGGTCATTTGTGACCGTAAACTTAACTTTCGCCTCCATATCGAGAACATTATCAAACGTGCCAACTCTGCCCTCGGTTTCGTGAAACGTTGGTCCAAAGAATTCTCGAAATCATTACTTTCGTTAGGTCCCTTCTCGAATATGCTAGCCAAGTTTGGTCCCCCTCTTACGAATCCCACACTACACGTATTGAAGTCATTCAACGTAGGTTTATCCGTTTTGCTCTTCGTGGCCTTCCCTGGGCTGACCCCGTTAATTTCCCCCTTATACGGATTGGAAAAAAAAAAACTTGAATTGAACGGTTCGAAAGGTAATTTCTAATCCATAGAAGCAGAGGTTTATCCATGCCATAAGTACTCATTTACGACAAAAGGGTCTGATGCCAAACTCTTTCAAATGTTTTTGAAATATCAAGCGCAACGATCTTGCTTTCGCCTAATTTGTGCAAAGATTGGTTCCACTTTTCGGTGAGCTATACCATCAGCTCACCAGTTTGACTATTATTGGCCAAAATTGAGTTTTAGGATGCGTAATTTCTATTGGAGAAAATCTGAAAGGTGACGAAAAATTATTTCTTCCAGTTACTTTTTGAACAGATTCCTTGGTGCCTAGGAAGAAAAACCGTGAAATACTAATTATTCTTAGGTACTTTTAATCATTTCTGGGTATTTTCCGAACCCACAAAATTCGAAAATTAGAGCTCCGAATGCGATCCTTCAACGGCCTGATAGAATAATAAAAACGAAAATTGAAAAATTGAAAGGTGAGTCAATTCGCAATTTTTGCTCTCTCCTTGTGTTTTTAGTCATTTTTATTTTTCGAAACTATTGTTTCTCTATTTATCTACAGCCATATATTTCTCACCCTTTCTCACACACACATTAAATTATCAAATTATCTGTCCGGTATATTTTTAAAAACCACATGCATAAATGCATTGGGAGAAATTATTGTTTCTTTATTTGGGTCTGGCAAGAAAACAAGCACTAACCTTACCTGACGACTGTAAGTGTGACTTTCGTCCTTTTTCGCTTTGACTTAATTACATTCCTCGTTTGTTTGTTTTTCTAGTACGTAGTAGAGCCTGTGGGTGGATAAGCAAAATCGAGGCGGCACCATCGGACGACGAGGAAGCGCAAAAGTTACAACTGCACGCGTTGAAATTGTTATTGCTTTCATTGGAGAGAAACTGTTTGGCTGGACCGTTCGATGATGCCCCGAATGAAAAATCCTTTCCCGAGTATGATTGGGGTGGTTACGAAATGTTGGAATTTTCGACTGTGATCCTACAGACGGAACAAGTTGCATATCCAAATACGTCGTACAGTGTAACAGGAAATCGTCGAGTTTTGTTAACATATCAGGATGGTCCTAAGACGGCACAACACTGTTATTTTGCAATCTCCGATGAACCTGTTGATAAATGGGACAATTTGAATAACAGTGCAATACCGGATAAGACACTATCTGATTGGCAGGAACGTGGCGAATGGGATTTGCTAGACCAAGTGGAGTAAGTAGATCAATAATAATTAAAAAGTCAAAATATCATTTTGCTTAATAACTATTTTGGTTTATTTTTAAATAGTTCTCAGTCAATGAGGGAGGATGCCCAGTCGGGAGAAGGTGGCGAAGGGGGCGAAGGGGGCGAAGAGGGCGAAGAGGGCGAAGGTTCGGATGTAAATGTTCAGGATGATCACCCACCTACTGCCCCATCAAAATCGGAAGGCCCTATCACAGAAGCCGCGAGAAGTCCTGTCCCGAAAACCATTGCGAGTTCTACTCCCCTGCCCATGACGAGTCTGCAAGCCATGAGTGGTTTTGGCGCACAATCCATGACATGTCCTGCCCTACGAGCCATGAGGAGTCCTAGCCCACTATCCATGACTTGTCCTGCTCTACAAGCTATGAAGGGTCCTAGCCCACAATCCATGACAAGTCCACCAGCCATGAGTATTCCTGGCCCACAATCCATGACATGTCCTGCCCCACAAGCCATGAGCGGTCGTGGCTTACAATCCATGACAAGTCCTACCTCACAAGCCATGAGTATTCCTGGCCCACAATCCATGACATATCCTGCCCCACAAGCCATGAGCGGTCGTGGCTTACAATCCATGACAAGTCCTACCTCACAAGCCATGAGTATTCCTGGCCAACAATCCATGACATGTCCTGCCCCACAAGCCACGAGCGGTCCTACCTCACAATCCATGACGAGTCCACAAGCCAAGAGTGGTTCTGGCGCACAATCCATGACATGTCCTGCCCCACGAGCCATGAGGAGTCCTAGCCCCCAATATATGACAAGTCCTACCTCACAATCCATGACGAGTCCACAAGCCATGAGTGGTTCTGGCGCACAATCCATGACATGTCCTGCCCCACGAGCCATGAGGAGTCCTAGCCCCCAATATATGACAAGTCCTACCTCACAATCCATGACGAGTCCACAAGCCATGAGTGGTTCTGGCGCACAATCCATGACATGTCCTGCCCCACGAGCCATGAGGAGTCCTAGCCCCCAATATATGACAAGTCCTACCTCACAATCCATGAGTGGTTCTGGCGCACAATCCATGACATGTCCTGCCCCACGAGCCAAGAGTGATCCAGGCCCACAAACCATGACGAATCAACAAGCCATGAGTGGTCCTGGCGTACAATCCATGACATGTCCTGCCCCACGAGCCGTGAGGAGTCCTAGTCCACAATCTATGACAAGTCCTTCCCCAAAAGCCATGAATGGTCCTGGCCCACAACCCATGACGAGTCCACAAGCCATGAGTGGTCCTGGCGCACAATCCATGACATGTCCTGCCCCACGAGCCATGAGGAGTCCTAGTCCACAATCTATGACAAGTCCTTCCCCAAAAGTCATGAGTGGTCCTGGCCCACAACCCATGACGAGTCCACAAGCCATGAGTGGTCCTGGCGCACAATCCATGACATGTCCTGCCCCACGAGCCATGAGGGGTCCTAGCCCACAATCCATGACGTCACAAGCCATGAGTGGTCCTGGCGCACAATCCATGACATGTCCTGCCGCACGAGCCATGAATAGTCCTAGCCCACAAGCCATGACGTGTCCTGCCCCACAAATCAAGAGGGAGCCTGGACAACAAACTATGACTTGCCCGGCTCCACAAACCATGTGGCCTTCAGCCGCAAAAACTAAGATGCCCTACAAATTTGAAACGGATCAGGAGCCATCAGGTAAAATACGAACTTTACCAAATTTCCTTTATTAGAAAATATTTTCGTATCTAGCGGCTTCGCGAAAATTTAAAGTCGAGCCCTATTCTGATTACGGTCCCGAGGAATATGGCCCCATTAAAGAGGAAATGTTCCATTCACCATGTGGACGCAACGTTAAAGAATGTAAGCATCCCAGATCAATTCCACGTGATTTGACTTTTGTTTTTTAGACGATCAATATGAATCACCACCGCAACGGATATCGCCACTACAGTGTCCGAGGCTGAAGCGACCTCAGGTATCCGATGAAGTACAAGATGCTATGGAACTTCAGGCACCATGCTTCGATGTTCGTGATGCTTCTATGCAACGAATGGGCACTCGTATGCCGGAGAATGACGACAGAATGTACCAATGCAGGAATCAAGTCGAATCCGAAGTCGATTCAGTACCCGAGACTGATGTTCCGACGGAGGAAGACGATATGCAACAGCCAAGAATCGCATCGGCCGGGAAAGATAATGATGCAAATATGGAAATGTTCAAGTTACCCGGCGAAAGTATATTGAAACGGGATATGGTAAGACTGGAGACAACCGAAGAGTTTACTGCGGAAGGAAGAGTGGTGACTGAGGAGCTGTTGGAAGAAAAAGAAATGAATGTGATTCCAAGATTTAAACTAAACGACAAGTCCATACCATCACTGATGTCTCCCCCTAGCTGTAACAGGCCAGCACTATCATGGCGTAACGGGAAATCTGCTGCGCAGAGTGTATGCCATGGCAGACGATCACTAAGTGAGGGTCGACAAACGATACAAACAAGAAGTATCCTGCGACCCGAATGCCGCACTCAACCGATGGCAAATGCCAGCAAAAGGCTGAAAAGTATTTGTGACATGGGATTTGCAAGTTCCGACACGCAAAGAGGATACAATGAGGAGGAATTGGTAAGCGCAGTGGAGAAGTTAAGAAAAGCGGCAAAAAAGGCATGCCGTGGAAGACAATCAGCACCACGGGATATGCATGGAATTGGTCCTACAGATGGAACACCCGAAGGCGAAGTCAATGGACTTGAATGCCGATTTGGGTATCAACAAGACGAACTTGGATTTCCGCCCGTAATGGATGCTTACGAATCAGAATTTGATCCAGAGTTTGAGCAAACACCGTTCAGATCAGAGTCACAGCCGGCCTTTCTAATGGATGATATTCAAACGGATTCGGCGTCAAATGCAAGTCCTGCATGCTCCGGAAGGCAACTGCCTTCTGACCAAGATGATTCATCGGCTAACCAGCCAGCAGCAAGCGCAGACGATATCTACGAGCCGGAGTACGCTCAGCAATATGAATGTCCGGCGAAGCCAAAATCTCTTAAATATGGAGTAGCGGAATATAGCTCATCTAAACGCAGAACACCTCATTTGGAAACCGAGGAAAGGCTTAACGCCGTATGTACAGAGTTTCAACCTTCTTCTAACGACTATACACCGATCCCACGTGGTGCAAAGCCCCTGCAACCACCACGGCGGCTACTCCCAGAATATGCCGATATGCCATCTGAAGATCTGGATGAGGTATCGGAACCATCTTCTCTCATGGAATGTTCTTAAATATTAACACTCATTGCATGAAGCAATATGAAAAGTGAACGTTTTGTGCAACGATATTGGTCGTGCTAAAGCCTCACTGGTTGCAAATATTTGGCCAAAATCGGTACTTTAATGATGCTCCAGCCTCTATATTAGTCAGACGTGGTTCCGTGTGAAGTTATCTGTTCCAAAAAAAAAAAAAAAGAAAAACCTTTAAGGACCGTCCTTCGGAAAGCTTAGATGAGATAGAAATGCTATCCTTATATCGACTTTCAGAGTTGTATAAGCTCAAAGTATCTAATGAAGACTACTTTGAAAGGATCACATTGATGAAGACGGATAAATAAAATGGTTAAAAAAAAATGTAATTCCCGTGTTTTATTGAACACACCCCAGGTGTGCACGTAAGAAGTGAGATTAGTAGTACTTCTTCTTGACTGATTATATAAAGCCTCATCCTCATTCTCATAGAATTTGACATTTTTTTCTGCTCTGTGGGACACTTGAACCTTCCTGATGTATCATAAGGTTCTGGTAGGAGAAGCCTTGCGAGGCTTCTTAATTTTCCTCTATATTAATGAAGCGTGTGACCCAGAGAAGCGTAATTCTGATAATGTTGCTAGCCATTTAATTTCCTACTTGTTCCAGGTCTTGATGACGGTTCGACTATCACTGCTGTAACCCTATTTTTAGTGCAGACTAAAGTGAAAAGCATGTGCAGATTCTTGTCTATATTTGAGCATTTTTGAATTCGCCTACACTATAAGCTTAACTAAAAACTTATTGGTAAAAAAGGTGCGAATGACAATCGTATAAATCCATCAGAATCAACTACTGTTGAACCCCATTTTTTACCGAAGGTTTGGCTGTAGGCATAAAAAATATATTCGAGGTTTCTAAAGGGCTCCTATTTGTTAGGCTTCAAGCTAGCTTTATGTCTACAACGACACCCGAGTTTTTGGAACTATAGGAAAGGGAAAAGGGATAATTGTTCAGCCCTTGAAGTCTAAATGCCATTTTTTTTCGGTTTTCTTTGGATTTACGCTCAGGCCCCAAACTTACCCTTGAAGTAGGTCTAGTACGAGTTCCAAAGGGAATTAGTTCACACTCGAGTGTCTTAAGTCAAAAATATGATATACTGATTGGGAGGAAATGCTAGGCTGATTAGTGACCTCCTTTTCTCACCACGCGAGCCTTCCTTCAAGTCTCAGGATGTAACTGCGGAGTAGTCACTTTCGGGAATTGCCAGCTTTACCATCTTTTTCAGTACCACCGTCTACACGCCTTAATAACTTATTGGGGTAAAATTGAAACGAGCTTTCTATTATAGGGTCACTCGGCAAGAGATGTAATTCTAAATGATACAATACAAGCAAATTTTTTGCACTATGAGTAGGTCGAGAAGTTACCTGTAGAAACTGAGAGACCATGTCGACACCTAGCACCACGGGGCGCGTAACATTTTCGATTTTTTGGTGCCAGCTCCTTCACTGACCCTGTGAACGTGGTTTCCATGAAGGACCCACTGAAAATTTAAGTGAAACGTTTAGGCCGAATAAAAACCAATTTTTTGTGCTATGACGAGGTCGAGAAGTTAGCTGTAGAAACTGAAAGACCTTGCCGATACCTAGCACCACGGGGCGTGTGCGTAACATTTTCGAATTTTTGGTGCCAGATCCTTTTCTGACCCTGTGAACGAGGTTTCCCTGAAGGACCCACTGAAAATTTAACTGAAACGTTTAGGCCTTAATGCAAACCAACTTTCTACAATATGAGGATGTCGAGAAGTTAACTGTAGAAGCTGAGGAACACTGTCGACAAGTCGCACTATGGTGCGTATACGTAGCTTATTGCTATTTTTGTATACGTACGTGACGTGGAGTTAGTTCAGTCAGCGATACTTGGAGATTGTATGGCACCAGTTTTGATGAGAAATGCGAATCTTTAGAATATGTAACTTGATGACAATAGTTTTCATAATTTTTTCAACCCTTTTCCCAGTATACTACACAGGTTTCAACATAAAGGTTTTAATGTTTCTCTACCACCTGTGATGGTGCCTTTGTGGCTTTTGTTAGTTTGCTTATATATTGAGGTTCCAGCTGAATTTGCTTTAAATGGCTAAATAAATGTGTAATTTTCTCTTTTTAATGGGAGATAATAAGACTTGATGGATAAGCTCTCCTTGACGCACCATTGAAATATTAGTTTGTATGCGCCTCTGTGATTACTCTTACTGAGTACAAATAAATTCTGAATATGTAGATAATGAGGCTTTTAAGTATTTTCTAAATTCAATGGTTAGTCGAATATTCGGTGATCAAATCACATAGAATCTTTGTGATCGAGTCGTAGCCATATTAAGGAAGACGCAAGGGGTACTGACTAGTAGTACTTCCGTTACTGCAATTTTTGATTCAGTTTGATTTTTTGCGAGACCTCCCTTTCAAAAACCTCACCAAACTATAAATCGTTGTTGATGGAGAAGGTATTTTATTATTTTCTTTGGGTTTTTCGAGCTCAAGGTGTTCATTTCTTTCGCCCGGCAAATGAAAGTGATCATTGAGAACAATCTTATGTACTGGTTCGTACATTTCAGGTCTGCTGACTCAAGCACTTTTGTCACCTGGACCTTATAAGCGTTCAGTCCAGGATCTTAAAGAAGATAGAAATGCAAAGTCGATGCGAATAAGCCCGATTTCTGAGATCGATGGAAATGACATCCCCATGAGCATTTGAAGTTTTCGTATCGCTAGTTACTGTGACGTTCAAATTTATTGAATAAATTTAATCTAGCTGTGTGATAAACAGCTTGATGACAATTGTGCTGTGTGAATGGTTTTTGCAATATTCTAATCTCTTTGACGTGTATTTTTACTATTCTAAAGCACCACTAGGGGCCCAAATCGAAAATAACACTTCTTGTTGGATAGTCCCTTAACTATTTTATAGTAAAATTAAACAACTACTAGGTGTACAACTTTTTTCCGCCGTCATTTCCCAACATTTGAGGCTTTAGTAAAACAAATTGGTTACAAATGTATCATTCAAAGTATTTTCCGTCGCTGGCCACTACTTTTGAGCGATCCACGAATCGATCCAATTTATGACTTCTTCATAAGATCGGAAGTGTTGGTCAGCCAGGCCATGCGCCATTGAGCGAAACAGGTGATAGTCCGAGGAAGCAATGTCTGGAGAACACGGCGGGTGGAGTAGTACTTCCCATTTTAACGTGTCCAAATACGTTTTGACCTCTTTTGCAACGTGGGGTCGAGCGTTGTCGTGCTGCAAAATCAATTTATCCTACCTCGCTGCTCAACACATTAATTGCGTTCGATAACGAGCACCTCTGAGTGTTTCACTTGGTTTTAACATCTCATAGTACACAACGGCGAGCTGGTCCCACCAAATGCAGAGCATGATCTTGGAGCCGTGGATATTCGGTTTGGCCGTTGACGTGGAAGCATGGCCGGGATATCTCCATGATTTTTTGAGGTAAGGGTTATCGTAATGAACCCATTTTTCGTCCCCGGTCACAATGCGATGCAGAAATCCCTTCCGTTTTTGCCTCTGAAGCAACTGTTCACAAATACACAAACACCGTTCAACGTCTCTTGGTTTCAACTTATACGGGACCCAAGTTCCTTCTTTCTGAATCATGTCCATGGCCTTGAGACGTTTTGAAATGGCTTGCTGTGTCACTTCCACTGATCTTGCCAATTCTTCTTGAATTTGACGCGAGTCTTCACTCAGCAATGTCTATAATTCTGCATCTTCGAAAACTTTTTCTCTTCCACCACTATACCGGTCTTCGACGTTAAAATCACCGTTCTTGAAGCGTTGAAACCACTCACAACACGTTCTTTCAATAATAGCGTCCTCACCATACATACGTATCTGAGAGCATTCGATGAGACTCAGCCGCTGTTTTCTTCATATTGAAACAAAACAGTAACACCTCTCGCAAATGACGAGAATTTGGCTCGTAAACTGACATTTTCAATCGAAAACAACTTTATGATGCAGACGCAAATCGACTAATGTTTGAGTGGCGTTCTGTTGACCGAGGTCCAAGCCAACTGCCTGACGTCTGTGATCTGTTTTTTTCGACCGCTACTTACCGTTATCGCCACATATCGGCAAACGGCGGAAGCAAATTTGTACACCTTATATATTGTTCAGATTTTAAATCAATATCGTGTCGGGAGAAACTCTAGTTTAGGGTGCAATTTAAGAAGAGAATAATTTTTTAGCGAGCTTCTGCTCGGACAGGAGGCTGAAGAATCTGAGGCAGGTAGGGAAAACTTCCCACTCGAATGTGTTTGAGTACGATTTGACCGGTCTTACGACGTCCAGGCGAGAATTGTCGTGTTGAAAATGACTTTGTCGTGTCTTTCGCTCGCCTTTTCTTCAATTCACGCATTAATCGCATTAATTGAAGGCAGTTGAGATCTGTAGTCATCGTTTAACTCGATTCGAGCAGCTCATATTAAAACACTGCCTTTTGATTCTATTAAATAGAGGGTATTTATATTCGTTGATCCATGATTGCATAATTGCCTTCCCATTCTGTTGTTGAAGCTTCTATTGATATTTCATCTTTCGATGTTGGTTTCGACTCGAATGGGACCAAGTTTCTGCGCTCTTGGATCATGGCCATGGCTTTAAGGCGTTTTCCTACAGTCAAGATTTTAAAGATTTTACGACTTGAAAATAACTAACCACAGTATGACTAGTATTCAACTTAACTGCGAGATTGCTAGAATAAAACGATTCGAAGCCAAAGAATATAATGTGATTGATTTCGTTTCTTTGAGAACCCTATTAAATTAAGAATTTTGGGAAGAAGTTTATAATGCCACTGATCCTTCTATCGCTTTTCATAAATTTCTTACTAAGTTAAAATTTTATGTAAAAATTATGTATCGTTATGTTGCCAAAAGAAAAATTCAAAAGATGACAAATTAAAAAGTTTAAAAAATGGGATGTCCGCTTAATTAGCCAAAAATATTAGAAACTCCTAAAAGGGAATGGCAGGTTGTTAACGAACTCCTTAACAAAAATAAATTCTATAACGACATTGTTCTAAAAAATGAAAGGTTTATTATATCGGAGCCTATAGAAATTGCCAGTTTATTTAACAACTTCTTTTCAAACATATTGAATGACAATTCTGCCTTTCATAGCGATAACATCATACTGGAGCCCAATCTTCAAACGAAAAGTTTTTTGTTTTATGAGTTTACATACATCCCTCGAAATTCAACAAAATTATAATGTCACTCAAAACGTCTTCTTCTACTAGTTGGAATAGCTCTCAAATCCCTGCTACCCTCTTTATAGATATAACAAAAACCTTTAATATGGTTAATCATACTTTATTGTTAAACAAATTATTTGGTGCAAGTTTCAGGGGTTTCATTCATAAGTGGTTTATATCGTACTTAATGATTCGAAAACAAGTAGTAAAAAAAATGCCTACAGTTCTGTAAGATATTCTAATATCGGGGTACCTCAAGGCTCTGTCCTGGGCTCGATTTTATTTTTAATATATGTTGATTCGCTGTTTATTCAGCCTTTTAATGGCAAGGTGACAGCATTTGCGGACGATACAGCTCTATCGTATACTAATATGAGTTATCTATACTTGTTATCTGATATAAATACAGATCTTGATATTCTACGACGTTGGTTCAAGCTACGTAAGCTTATAATCAGCAATAAAACGAAATTCATGGTATTTAATATCAAGGGTTTGGTTTGCAGAGAACTGCCTATTAACTACAACTCACCTAGTTCCCAGCGGTTCTATTAATCTTTCACATATATGTACACACGACACAATAACATTTAACAAAAGTTCAAACTGTAGTGATGGTTGCTTTAGAATTTAACATGTCGACAGTTTTAAATATCTAGGCATTGTTTTGGAATATAAACTCTCGTGGTTTGAACACACAACTTATCTAAAGCAGGCGTACCGTCTCAGTCTTTACTGCAATCTACAAATTTTAAAGATTGTTTATAATTGTCTATTAAAATCAAAAGTGCAGTACGGTATAACTTATTAGGGAGGCACATATTTCAATAGAAATCAGCCATTATTGATTAAACAACAGCATGTGATAGGAATCATGACTAAACTAAATCGCAGGACATCCAGTTTTGAACTATTTAAAAGGCACCCTAAGGCACTTATACGCGCCAATACGAGACACTTTATTACTGTTCCAACTATTCACAAAACATACTTCTCGCGTTCTTTTACGTCACCGCGCCTCGATTATTTAATCCTTTACCGGAAAACATAAGGTGTGAGAGAAAGAAACCAGTATTTCTTAAAAGTTAAAAAATGGCCCTTTTCATTTAACTATAATCTAATTGACTCTTTTTTACTCTGATGTCCTGATTTAACTATTACTTATTTTTATTCTCCTTTGTTTAATATATGTCATACTTTCCCCATCAGTAGTCTACATTTATTGTATGTTAATTGAACTTGTTAAGTACTCTCGCCACTAGCCCGTTGACAATACAGCGTGCGCCTTCTCATATGGGTCGATGTAAATTTCGAATAACTTCAACAATTCTCAACCGATTTTAGAAATTTGAAAATTTTCATTCAATTTAGACCTTTACAATTTTTTTTTAGGTAATTTTTAAAAACAATATCAATTAAATGACTGCATTTATTGCCGATGCAAAAATGGGCTCGTTTTCGCGCATTCGCCATGACATTTTCGAGCATTTCGATCGAAATTTCTGCGATTTCCGCACGAATTTTTCTTTTGAGCTGTTCTATTGTCTTCAGGCCGTTAGCATACACCTTGCTTTTCAAGTATCCCTAAAGAAAAAAGTCTGGATGAGTCAAATCCGACGATCTCGGATCGCCCTTTTTTGACACCAATCTTCCAGGGAACTTCTTACGCAAAAGGTTAAATGTTTTGTCCGCAGTATGGCATGTCGCGCCGTCTTGTTGAAACCAAAAGTGAAATAAGTCTTTTTTACGTATTTCTGGGACCACATAATGGGCCAACATCCACCGATATCGATCGCCATCCACTGTATCGCCAACTTTGACGAAATACGGTTCAATGATAGTCTTAGCGCATACACCGGCCCAAACAGTAACTTTTTGATCATATAGCGGCTCTTTGTGAATAATGTGAGAATTTTCGGTACCCCAGAAGCGACAATTTTATTTATTAACTGAGCCAGAGAGCGTAAAATGTGCCTCATGGGTCATCAATATTTGCTGCCAGAACTCCAGCTCAGCATTAATCATTGCAACGACATTTTGTGCGTATGCCAAGCGCCGTGGCTCATCTTGTGCCAAAATTCTTTGAGTTATCTGCACTTTGTATGGAAATAAGTGAAGATCATCCTTTAAAATTCTCCGTAAAGTGGTCCCACTGATGCCTAACTGCTGCGAACGGCGCCGATATGACAAACTTGGGTCTTCTTGAACACTGGCCTTCACAGACTGAATGGATGAGTTTGAACGCCGAGACGAATTGTATCTTTTTTGGGCGCAACACGAGCACGATATTTTGCACGATACGCAGGCTGAGTTAGCACAATCGAGCGTTCATTTTTAATGAACATTGAAACTATTTTCGCGCGTTCTTTTGGTGTGAAGCGATTCATGGTTAAAATTGTAGTGAATTGACGTTTCCAAAATGCTATGACATATGAAAATTGGTTGACAATTGTTGAACTTATTCGAGGCTTCCATCGACCCATATGAGATGGCGCACTATGTAGAATGTACATAGCTATTCCTTACAAGAAATTAAATAATCCTTTCAGTTATGCAACTTTTATTGTAAACTATGTAAAGGAGTAAAAAAATTATTATTATTATTATTTTTATTATTATTATTATTTTAATTATTATTATAATTATTATTGTAATTATTATTATAATTATTATTATAATTATTATTACTATTATTATTATTACTATTATTATTATTATTATTACTATTATTATTATTATTACTATTATTATTATTACTATTATTAATATAATTATTATTATTATTATTATTCTTATATAAAGGGTGGGCCAACCATAATGCACGATGTTAATTGTGAGTCACACCTTAACGTCAAGTTTTTTTTTGCCCAAATTAATTTGACATTTCTTTGTTTCAGTGTTTGACAAATTCAACTATGGAGAGGTACGCAATTGAGCAACGCGTTAAGATTGTTGAAGCCTTTTACGAAAATGGGCGTTCAAATCAAAATGCATTTCGTGCACTTCGTGATTTTTTTTGGTCAGCATAATCGACCAAATGTGTCCACAATCGGTAGAATTGTGCGCAAATTTCAGCAAACCGGGTCTGTAAGAAATGTGAAAACATCTGTGCATGCTCGCCCAGTTCGTTCTGCGGAAAACATTGCTGTTGTTCGCGATAGTGTGGCAGAAGAGCCGTCAACCTCGACTCGTCGTCGTGCCCAACAATTGAACATCTCACGAACATCACTGATGCGAATTTTGAATAAAGATTTGAATTTACACGCTTACAAGGGTCAATTGACTCAAGAGCTGAAACCTACTGACCATTTCAAGCGTCGTCAATACGCCGAATGGTTGGTTGAACAGACAGAAGTGAATGGTGATTTTACAAAGAAAATCATCTTCAGCGACGAGGCACACTTTCACCTCAGTGGATTCGTTAACAAGCGGAATTGTCGCATTTGGGCAAATGAGAATCCACGAGTGATTGTTGAAAAGCCGATGCATCCACAAAGAGTGACTGTTTAGTGCGGTTTATGGGCTGGTGGCGTCATCGGGCCGTACTTCTTCGAAAATGAGATCGGCCAAGCAGTTACCGTAATGGTGTTCGCTATCGCGAGATGATAGCGTACTTCTTGTGGCCAGAAATTGAGGATATGGACCTGGACGATATGTGCTTCCAACAGGATGGTGCCACTTGCCACACAGCCAACGAAACAATGGCTCTTTTGCGCGAGAAATTCAATGGCCGTGTTATCTCACGTCGTGGCGATGTTAATTGGCCGCCACGATCATGTGATTTGACACCGTTGGACATCTTTCTTTGGGGATATTTAAAAGAAAAAGTGTACGTCAATAAGCCAAGAATAATTCAAGAGCTAAAGGATGAGATAATTCGACACATTAACGACATTGAACCCCAATTATGTCTCAGAGTCATTGAAAATATGGACCATCGGATAGAGGTATGCCACCGAGCATTTGGCCGATATTTTGTGTCACTCATAATTGTCATAGATCCCTCTATCATAATAAAAAATATTAAGATGATTCTCTGAAAACTTTTTGTTTTATTTACAATTATCATCGTGCGTTTTCGTTGGACCACCCTTTATTAGTTCCTCCAATTATTCAACTTCGAATTTTTGCTTATCTCCCGAGTTACTACTCTCAAAAGTGCAAACCGTATGTTTGCTAAGTTAGAGCATGCTCACCATCTCTGGTAAAATACTACGAATTAATTCCATTTCCCAATAAAGACGTACATACATACATACGATAAAAGGTTAGAATCATATTTCCGAAGAGAAATATTTCCTTTTTTTGCTAAGAAGCATCGACTGTTACTGAATATTTCTGCAGCGCACCAGTCAAATATTGGCAAACCTCGTTACGAGGCTTATATAGGGAATTCCAAGAAACTTAGTTTGCCATTGTGCATTGCCGCACTTCTTCAAACCACTTACCTAATTAGAAGATACATATTTAACCTTACGAATGTACATACCTTCTAACCGCAGCAAATTCTTCAAAGGCACAACTACTCAACCCGAATCCAACGACCCGCGTATGTATGTAACTAAGTCTATCAGAAGCTATCTGACGTCGTTGTACTCGTATGAGGAAACATGAATAAAACTTTACCAATATGTCCCGCGCCATGTAAAGCTGTAACAACTTATCATAGAAAGTAATAAATTTACCAAAACTACTATTACATCGCCACAATTTGCTTAACAAAGCGACTTGCCATTCCATTGCCAAGCCTTTGCCTTCGATTTGCGTTGAAGGAAGGAGCAACTTTGCCACATAATAATCAGGCCATGGTGTAGCTACGCAGATAAGAAGCACAAACTTTCGCCATATTAGTACATTAGACGTCAAGCGTACATGCTTGCAGGATGGGTGCTTGTTATAGTTGAACCCTCTAAGGTTGGTTATTCCTTTCTCGTTTTTTTTTAGGGCTTTTTATGGATTTTATTAAGCTACTCTGGGTATGAGAGGAAGGAGTTTAAGTAGCGTTCCTTGGGCGAATTTCTGCAATAATTCAACATCAGAAGCCAAGGTCAATATCCAAGCTACGAGTACGAGTATGTCTGCTAACCTGGGTATGGTGCCGATTCATCTTCGATTAAATCACTGCATCATTTGGATTGGCAACAAACGTATTTATCTCTCCAAAGATGTGGACCACAGATGCTATAAATTAAGAGCAACGTTTGTTTTATGGCCACCCTCGCATCCTCATGTTCAGTATGCAGTGTCCATTATGGCGAAGACATTTTCCGCTCTAAATGCGTCTATGTGACGCTACCGGATCCCTTGTCTTGATATCTCTGGTTTGGTGCGATTGCACGCTTTCGACTGGGAGAAGCGGCGGAGCTTGTGAATGAAGATTTATGGCGATGAAAATATTTTCCACACCTTTCGAACTGTTACTTATCCGCCGGAGATCGATGAACAAAAGTACTTAGAAATGCATTGTGCACTGTGTATCTGGAGCGCTGGAATTCCTTTGAATTTAAAGGAAAAAAGAAAAAAGAAATAGCGGTGAAGCAAAATGAAGACAGCAATGTGAAGGAAACCTTGATCCTATCCAAGTTCCAAGAATCGAACCAAGATTTACGACTACGATGTGCTTCTATGTGTAAAATCCTCTCATGCGCTCCTGCTCAAGAGGTACTACTCGTCCTGCTTGTTCTATTCGTTCGTACAGCTGCGAGAAAGTTTCGTCCTTTTGGTGTGCATTGTTTTACGGCATTGCTGGTGTGTCCTCTTCTCCGGCCTCGTCCTGACCTTACATACCCTCTCGTTCTATTCCATGGTTCCAGCCAAAGTGAAAAAAAAAAACCGAGCAAATGTATCGATTTTCGTCCTTAGTGCTCTTTTTTTTTTTTGGGGAGGCTCTTCGCAAGGACAATTATAGTTCTTTTGCTGCAGGGAAAAAATGATAAATGGTTATTACACGAAAGGAAATGTGGTTGCCTTTTGTTCCCGTTCCCGTGTTTGTCCGCCACACCACATACCGGCGCCCAGTGTGAGTTCAAGGATGTGTTTTTGTTGAAACTTAAATTTTAAGCAAGTCTAGGCTCAAAATCACCTCCCATTCCCATATATTACCGAGCAGCTTTGTGATTCAAAACGCCATCATATTGAGCGCGTTCCCTTTTCCTGTTAGAGACCGCTGTCTCATCTCACCTAATTTGCATGGACATCCATCTCGACGACTCAATATAAATGCTAAGCACTTCTTCGTTTAAAACAACTTGCCCAGTTGGTCATAAGGCTATAAAAGAACCTTGTGGACGAGAGGGAATCTCGAAAGGGAACGGCCATAGGTCGTCTAACACAACGAATAAAGTGGAATGCGTCGTAAACGGTCGTCTTAACCTCAAACTTTTCCTTTTCGTCCTCTTTATGATTTACGAATAGATTAAGTATTCGTTCGCATTATTTTATGGAATAATTTTGCTTTTCTAAGCTTATGCCGCTTAATGCAATATTCATGGAATGGCCAGGGATAACGCTTATGGCCGGTGTTGGGAAACAGCCAGGACACAAGGTCGCTATTTATGAGTGGTCGTAGTTCAATGCATTTTTAAATAAGGGTAAGTGATGGTGTCAAATGAGTTCGTTTCAATTTTGATATAAAAATTATTTTAAATATCCTTTTAACACGACAGGAGTCATGACATTTCCTATACAGAACCTCGTGGGTGTTAAGACATTTGCCATGAAATGACATCCGTGTTTTGAAGTTAATTTACATTAATCAGAGTTTAATATTCGGCCAGATGGTGCCACGTGAGTGATATAGCATCCACGATAGATAATTGAGCTCTATTTTAGCTAGAAGGGCGTTGAAAGTTCATTTTTTTTTATAAAGCAATCTTGATTGGGTGAAATAAGCTTTAGGCTCTCCGAAATGTAGTGAAAAACCTTTTGGCGTTATCAACGCTTTTTCTACCGGTACAATGAACGACATACTCGTATGTGGCTTACGCTATAGCTACTCGTAGCGAGCTCTCTACATATATCTTTTACGCCGAAATGCCAATTAAGCGAGGCTGTCCCATCCTTCCTAAGTTCCACAGGAATCACAGTTTCCTATGGTAACAGAGAGCAGCACACATAATATGCACTCTGCTTCGGGAGTTACAAGTCTTTTGATATTGTCATTATTAAGACACGTTCAAGCATTGATTTTCTTTGATTGGTAGAGTCTTAGATGTATGCATTTTTCTAGCTTTCTAAAAAGACAGTAAGTCGGCAGTTACGTTGCAATTTTGACCTTATTATTTTTAAGACCTTTAATGAAAATCTCGAGATTCCATTTGGGCACGTGCTATGCTTCATTTTTCCTTTAGGACAAGAAAAGCAGCGTCAGAGCCTAAGTTCTTCTTCAAATCATTGGTGTTCCCTGCCTCAATAGAAAGTTCACCGGGAGTTTCGAATCCATGTATTATACAATTAGAGTTGGGTATGGAAGGGCGAACGTTTTTGCTCTGTATGTCCATCTTACCCCCCATAAACCTGATGTTTTGGCCTTTAACGAATTCCACACGGCTCCTTCCCCCACGCTACTTCCAGTCGGAGAGACCAAGTTATTCTATATTCGCGATCACTTGGCCTTTATACCGGAGGTTCGGTCTCCCCTTCTACTCGAACTAGTAGGCTCGAAGACCCTCTTAGCTGAAGCGTTGGTTGTCCATGCGCTCGAGGTGGCCGAGCCATTGTAGTCGACGGATTTTAGCTTTCCGGCTATAGAGCTCATAGAGTTCGCGCCTATGTCTTCTCCTCCATTCGTCATCCTCGCAGATAGGACCGAATATCCGTGGCATAATTCTTCTTTCGAAGGAGCCAAGGATCAGCTCTACTGTCCTGCTTATCGTCCAGTTTAGACCATAGCTGTTTTGACAAGGTAAAGTAGCGGTGGTTGCCGAGGGTACTTTTGCATGGTGTCATTTGTGGAGTTCAGTTGGTTTACACCGAGGTATGTGAATTCCTTCACTACCTCGAATCGATCGTTATATTTTTTCCTAGGTGATTTGTGACGGACCGCTTTTTAGTCTTCTACCTTGCAAAGCTGAGGTAAGGAAGACATGCAAATGCTTTCCTGTCTGTCTGTACTCATATGTCTATCTTACTCGAAGTGAATGTGAATTATAAACATGTATTATAATATATCTAGTATTGTTATATATCCTAACAAGTACATGAACCGTAATGACAATTAAAATCAATTCACCAACCGCCAGTGGTGAATTGAATTTTTGGTTCAAAAATAATTTGTAAAAATTTGCAAAATTCAAGATATAGTAGAAGGCTTGGAATTGTAGCTTGGCTCCGGTGAGCTGATCCCATCTTGTTCGTTGACAGCTTCTCCTCATTGATGTAAATGTTAGTTCGTTTTGTCTGATCTTCAATCGTCGTGAACGCTTCCACAAGAGGCGCTGGGAATTTGCAACAATATCAATATCGTTCGCGTAGCCCAGTAACTGTACCGATTTGTGGAAGATAGTGCCTTCCGTGTTGACGTTGGCTCGCCGCACTATTTGTTCCAACACGAGACGAAGAAGTCACAAGACAGTGCGCCTCCTTGTCGAAATCCGGTTCCGTTTTCAAAATGTTCGGAGGTTCTGGAGCTGAGCTACACGGTGCATCGAGTGTTTGTTAGCGTGGTTCGGCACATCCCGGACTCGGCCATCTTCTTATGGAGCTCTTGACGATGTATCGGCTTGGAACTCGTTGGTTTTTTTCAGGATAGTCGATTTGCCGCGTCGAAAGCCTCACTGGTATGTGCCGATTAGTACATAATACACCTTTATAATATTTGCAAAAGGTAGGATCGCCTTTTTTGTGGATGGGGCATATAGAACAACCAGTCGTCGGGCATGCATTCGTCCTCCCAAATTCCACACATAATCTGGTGCATGCTACCTACAAGAACAGCTGGTACAGCTTTTTAATAGCTATTCCTACTCCTTCAATGCTGGGAGGGAGGGCAACTTCGTTGACCGGAGGCGGTATCCCTTCGTCCATTACCACTCTCTCTTCTCCAGCATTTCTCCGCCGATGGAAATGCTTCTTGAAAACATCCACTATTCCCTGCGGATCGGTAACAAGGTTGTTCTCGAAATTTCGAAGAGCCTGGGTGCCGGTTTTAAAGCCCGCTACGAGGCTTTTGGCTATTTTGTAAAAGGCTCTTTGGTGTTTTGTCCCTGAACTCTTCGATGTCCTTGAGCTGGGAGGCTGCGAAAATTCTCGTCTTTCGCCGCAGCCTCTTGTTTTGCTCCCTCCTTTTGACTCGGTATTCCTCGCGTGCTGATCATGTTTGCAGCTTTCCAGCACCTTTTGATACGTCTCGTCAGTCGCTCGCTTTTTCTGCTCACATTCGCCATCATACACGTGTTTCTTTTCAGTGATGGCGACTATCCTATTGCAGTTTGAACTGCTTCCTAGATGGCTGAGCGGCAATAGTTCCACATATTGTTGGTGTTTGTATCCGACGCAGGCATACTTGCGAGTTGTCCGCTCAATTGCTCTCTGTAGCCTCTGGCGATCTCTGAGGTGCTCGGCCTTCCAATGTACAACCTCGTATTGGTGGCCTGAAGTAGCCTTCTAACATTGGGAAGTCGGGCTCTGAGTCTGCCACTTGAACATGGTCAGAGCCGACGTTTGTCCCCCATCCAGGATTTTTGACGCATATGGTCGGTTCGGTGGGCAGTTCTACCATCTGGATACCGCCAGGTTGCTGCGTAGATTTTCTTGCGAGGAAATCTTGTGCTACTTATTACCATATTTCGAATCGCCGCAAAGTCCGTAAGTCGGAAACTATTTCCTGTTGTCATATCGTGGGGGGAATGTTTTCCGACTGCTCCGCCAAAACTGTTCTCTTTTGGCGTTGAAGTCCCCGAGTACGATTTTGATGTCGTACTCCGGACAAGCTCCGTAGACGTTGTCTAAGAAGTCGTAGAAATCCTCTATGATGGGGCATGGTAGTACAGCCTTTTGTGGTAACTGTAATAAATGTTGCATTCCTTTATCTGTACAATTCCTTGTCCTATCCGCGTTATATTGCTTGAGGGTATTTTCTAGTTGATGAGTCGCTTTAGGAGTGTACAGAGTGCTTACATTCCAGGGGCATACTCGCAAATCGTGGTTGTATTTCTTTTCGTGTCGTCGTTGTTTGCCCGTCTTTGTATCCAAGGCTATGTTCACACTTATAAAAGGTTTTTTTTTTATATGGGGGGGTTTTTAGCCCTCCGCCTAACCGCCATCCTCGTCGGGCTGGGCACTCTTGCCTAAGGCGCTAGCTGCATGCATCAACGGGCGTTGAGAATGCTATCCAGATTGTGCCGCATTGGCAGGGATCGTTGCTGACGTCTCGCCATGTTGAGTGCAAACAGCAGCTTTTCCCTACATGCCCAGGTCCTACCCTTTAACCAAGTTGAGTCTACACGGATACCATTTCAGATCATTTGCTTACCACTTTGGATTTATTCCCATCACATCTCGTCCCCTATTGGCTTGTCAGTCGTATCAGCTAATTTCTCATTCTGAGTTCACTCAGTTGGAGAAAAAAATTCCTAAACCAAGGGTATGGTTGTACACCTTCTTTAGGAATTTTAACTAGTCACTGTGCTTCCTCAATAGTATATGCCACTGCTGATGCGATCTTAAATATTCCGTTCATAGGATACTTCATTTCTCATAGACTGAAGAGTATCAAACTCAAAGCAAGTGCGTGGTACTACTCGAACTGCGAAGTGGGTATCAGGTTAAGAGAGTTTCCGAAAGCCAGAACAATATTGCAGGAATGACTGCATTGATTCAGCGTGTCAAATTCTCTTCTGATCCTTCAATCAGAGGCAAAAGATGCTACAAAACTTCTCGAATATCCTCGCTGTACATTTTGCAACCAACTCTTTGCGTTCAGATTGTATTCTGCCGCTGCCAGTACTCGAGGACGTCAAATCTTTTATGGGACAAATCCATTTTTGCACCAAAAATACTTAAAGATTTCAAAGTCCACAAATGTATTGGCATTAATGGTACCTCCCCTTTAGGAATTTTGTCCAAAAAATAAGGTGACTTTTTGAATTTGGCGGGCTAAGACAATATTTTATATAGTAGGGATCTTAGTTTCTACGAAAGTCGAGGCAAACTCTAAGACATGATCTCACAAATACCCGATTATTCTCAAATGTCAAATCGTAATCGACAACTATCATTGACAGGTAACAATCTTAACCGAGAATCAAGTTGACCGTTATGAAAAAGCTTATTTCTCGAAATGGCAAATGCCTTTTAACAAATACATATGATCATGTTTCTGTTATTTTTTTTTTCTTCTAATTTCAGTGCCAGGTTGATGTGGTCTTTTTTTTTTCTGATCCATTCATGTGACTCTAGATCACAAGAACACTGGTATAAAAGTCAAATAGGAGTTGAGAGTTAGCCGCTCCCTGCTCTGTGAACCATTAAATTTGGTCTTAATTAGCTACAAACTTTTTTTTCTCCTTCCTACGATCTTATTTTTTACTCTCACAAATCAGATACACGTACATATCTAAAATAGATCTCAGTAGTCGAAGATAACTCACACCCAAGCCTGGGACAAAAACTACTGCTGCAACATCATGTCCTGCCATGTAAAAACCACCAAATTCCAAATGAATAATTACGCTATTTTTTGATTCAGTTAATATTTCCGGCTTTCCTCCGACAGCCGACAACCGCCAGCCAGCGAGGAACTACTGTACCACTGTTGAAATCCAAAAACAAAACAAAACGAGGAAAAAAAATAGATGAACACAAACTACGAGTGAAGACGGAAAGAAAAAACCGCTGACGACAGCCAGAAATGTCCATAAATCATTTCGCCGTGAAAGGATCAGTGTGTACGCTCTCGCTTCGCAATTCTTCGTTGCTCTTTTGCTCCTTTGTGCGCTTTTCATGTTCATTTTCGTTCTTTTCTCCTACTGGCCCCCACTTGTCTTCGTTTCTTTCGCTTTTTTTTTCATTTCGGGGGAATGTTGAAAACCGCATGGAGAACGTGTATTTTTTTTTTTTTTTTTTTGGGAGTTTTCGTCTCATTCCACCCGGAGCAACATTAAAAGGATTTTTCACGCTTAGTTCACCGCATGAAGGACACTAAGATTTTCGCCACGTCCTTGTTTACCAAATGATAGACTTAAAGCTAGCCGTCTGCTTTAAGTGCCACGACGGCTGAGTGTAAGGGTAATTATCCTGCCAGTGGTCCTTTGTTATGTCAGGCAAACACAAGACCCAACACAGGTTGTCGCCTACTGAAGCACTTACATGCTTGTAGTTTGAAGCACGGAAGTTTGGGAAAATCCATTCTCCCGTTTATGGATTGGGATCTAAATGACATTTTCGGTAATTCACTGGTAAATGGATCTCGAAGACCACCCCGAATGTGCATGCTCTTAATTATAGGTGAGTTTTAATTCCGTTTGAAGATAATTACAGGTCGTTGCAGTGGGGAAAATTGGCAGGTATGCCTGCTTGAAATAGGGGCTGGTCTATCCTTGAGAGAGGTATGGAAGACAGCAGAGGCACGTTGGCATGCTGAAGGCAAAACCGCATTATGGAATTGGAACCATATCTAGGGGCGATACGAGTAGATTTTGGTCAGCAGTAGAAGGGAGAAGTGGTAGAGTACGCCTTTCAATTTCTTAATTGCGGAGAAGAGAGCATGCAATTAGAGTAGGGACTGATGAATTCAAATGGAAATAATTTTCAGCTGCGCCATCCAAGGTGCTGATTAGCGGTGATTTTATTCAATTCACTTCAATGGAGAAGTAAATGGGGTTCTTAATTCAACACTCCATGGAAATACGTAAGAGTAGGTAACTTCGAAAAATACCTTAAAACTTAAATCGAGCTCTATCTAATCTGTAGTTTATTTGTACACGATGTCTATGTCTATTTTTTGTCTCTGGAGTGGCTCTTTCCATTATATCTTAATGTTTAGCGCCCCTGTTTTAAGTTTATTCCATTAGCCGAAATTATTCATGTGCTTTTGCTTTAACAAATTTCAGGACATAGCTTATGACCCGGTCCGTGTTTGAGTACAAAACAATATGTACGATCACGGGCCTTCCTTAACATTCGGGGCATGACGTATATGTTTATTATGTTTATGGTCCCGGTTGATAACCTTCCTTTTTCGATCCGATGCCATTTGGGTCTAAATGATCTGGAGAGTGACAGTTAGAGCTTGAAAGCAGCTTAAGGGCTAATCTTATCTTAAGTCTATAGTAATTATAAAAAATAAATTTCCGTCTTATATTTTTTGAAGAAATTCTTGAATTTTGTTACTGAGACTGGCTCTAGTGCATTGTTTTTTTGGTTTTCATTTTACACGCATTTGATTCCTTGGTCTTTCGTTGAGCTGTAATGTCGTCCATCCCTCTTAGGTGTGATATAGTGGTTCACTGCTACATTGGAATCATCCGCATCATGCGTTATATAAAGCGACCAATGAGTCTTCATCGATGGGAGAGGTAAAAATATTAAGCTGATATGCTGGTGTTGCTATTGTTAAGTGAGTTTCCATCTGTTCTATCATTTCGACTTGCTACTTTTCATTCAAGTCGGTCGGGTGGCTTATAAGGGTTAAACCGTGGTTTCAGTTTGACATCGCGAAGGCATCATAAACACTAGGGACATCTAACCCTATACTATATTTCTTGTTTTGTTTTGTTAGCTTGTGACTTCAAAGTTTTACTGTCATTGAATTATCTGAAGTAACTCACCCGAAAGCTTATATTTGAATAAAAAACTGTTTTGCATCATAGCATAACTCATTATTCTGCTGGTTGCATACATCAATTACGAAAATATCGATATCACCGTGACCATAAGCGATTACTTATTTCTACAAGGTGGCGCAAAATTAATCACTCTATCGGAAGGTGTTATAATTTTTGCAACTGCCGTTGCATGTCAATCATATTTGATATTTGTAAACTAAACAGCTGCAGTATATAAATAAGTAAGCAACGGATCCGCAAGAGGGTGAAATAATTGTGTCCATTTTTTAGGCCAATAATCGGTCGGTGGTGTTAGCGCAGCGTGAATTTAGACGTCGATTTCCTAATCGTTTAGCGCCAACTGGGCAAACATTCCGGCACTTAGCTACTCGACTCGAGCAGACTCGGACCACAGGAGCCCATGCAGGCCGTGGTGCCATCGAACTGGTCGTTCGGCCGAGGGTACCGTGGTTATGGCTGCCGATGTAGCTGAAAACGAAAAAACATCAACCAGACGACGGACCACGCAATTGGGCATAACCAGACAGACCCTACATCGAATTTTAGTGAAAAACTTACACATTTTCCCGTACAAAGTATAAACAGTGCATCAGTTAATTTCTGCTGCCCGTCAGTCGCGTGTGAATTACTGTCAAGCCATCCTTAATCTCCTTAATCTCAACAACGAAGGGGACGATTTAGTGTCGATAATCGTCATGAGCGACGAAGCGGTTTTCCACTTAAGTGGTTACGTCAATAAGCAAAATATTCATTTCTGGGGCACTGAAAATACGCGTGTAATACACGAAGAGCCATTACATGCACTCAAAGCCGCTGTGTGGTGCGGCGTTCACGCGGGAGGAATAATTGGGCCGTATTTTTTTGAGGACGCTAACGGCAATACGATCACTGTTACTGGCGAACGCTACAGGACCATGACAAACGACTTCTTACTGCCGGAATTGGATGAGCGGGGCTTGGTGAACATTTGGTTTCAACAAGACGGTGCAACCACACACACAGCATGAGCCACAGTGGATTTTTGAAAGATGCGTTTCCTGGTCGCGTAATCTCCCGTTTTGGCGATTTGGCATGGCCAACAAGTTCGCCCAATTTAACGTTAATTAATGTTAATGGCCAGTAAAGATTTCCCGCCCTCAAAATCATTTTTTTTAATTAATAAAAAAGTAATTCAAAAACATGAGATCACCCTCTTCACCGACGGATCGAAAATGGACACAGGCACTGGGGCCGGGTTCTACTCTGATACCCTCCACAAACAGGAATCATTCAGACTCCTTGATCTGTGCAGCGTGCTTCAAGCAGAAATCCTGGCAATAGAGAAAGCAGCCAAACACCTACAAGTAGCCGATATCCCACCATCTGATATCACCATCTTCCTTGACAGCCAGGCTGCACTGAAGTCAATAGAATCCTGTATAACGAGATCAAAGGCTGTCAAGAAATGTCGCGACTCACTAAAGTCCATCAGACACCATAAAGTTAAACTCTGCGGGGTCCCGGGCCACAGCTCAATCGCAGGGAACGAAAGAGCAGATGAACTGGCCAGGCAAGGTTCTGAAATGGACATCAGCGAAGCGGACACGTCATTGCAACCACCGATCAGCGCATTATACCGGATCATAAACGACATAAGCATCAAAGAGGCCAACTCGTCTTGGCTTACAAGAAACGACAGCTACACGACAAGATCATCGTGGCCAGAGCTCAATGTCGGAAAAACAAAGAAGCTCCTGGCGCTGGACCGTAACTCGATCCGTATGCTCGTCGGAGTGATCACAGGACTCTGTCCCATTGAAGCAATGCTCCGGAAATGGGACTCGGGATCCAGCGATCTCTGCCGGAGCTGCGGCGATGAGGAAGAAACTGAGACGATCCAAAATCTGCTTTGCCACTGTCCAGCTCTCCAGAATCGACGCCTAGTGTCGCTAGGCCAAAGATTCTTTACAGAGATTGCGGACGTGGCTAGTGCAGACATATCGGATCTTCTAAGATTCATCAAGAGCACGGGGTGGTTTCAGCCACCACGTGATAGGACAGGCTAATTTTATGTGTACCCACACAAACGAAGGGAATCACAATGGGCCACTTGGCCTCCGAGTGGAAGTGATGTCTAACCATCACACTCCCCTTCTCAAACCTAACCTAACCTAATTCAAAAACAAGATTGGATGATTAAATTTACGCCACCTTGTATAATAAATAAGGCCCGATAGCGCCACTAGCGTACAGTCCAAATTATTGAATGCATGTAGTGTCAATGGTTTTTGAGGAGTAACATATAAATTAGCATTATATTAAATACCTTACTTACTAGGACTAGTCCTCAATAGATTTTAAACCTATTTCACGATCCATATGTCATAGTGTAATGGCTTCAATTCTTGCTCCAACTCGGTATTGTCGAGTATAAGTGAACCTATTTAGATCAGATTGGAGGGCAGGATTCTGCAGGAAAAGATATATAGCTGCGATCAAAATAATAGTACTGAAACTTATGTAGTAAGAAAACCAAAAAAAAAAAATCCATCCACTTTGTATGAACAAATATTAATTGTTTGAAATTCATGACCTCTTCCAAAATTTCGACGTATAGATGTTGATCCATTATTTGCTTGTAACGGTAGAAGGGACCAACATCATAAAAAGAAAAGCATGCCCAAACCATAATGCTGGATCCTCCATTCTGACATTGAAACGAGAAGCCTTTTCGCCATATACGTATTAAATGATTATAGATTCGTCTGACCACTATTTTGACCATAACTGTATGTATGTTAATGATATGGAGAATTTCATTTATCTGAAGCAAAAGGCATTCGGTTTGCCACTTCTGTTTAATTTCTGGCTAACATTATACGTCGAAGAGTCTGGAATCTCTCACAAGGTGGTCGCCATATATTTCTATTTTAATTGTTCACAATGCCTGCAATTACGGATAAAGTTCGTGCTTCTGCAACACGTAGTTGTACATTTGGAGTAGTAAAAACTTTTGGGAACTTGATATCTAAATGGTCAGTTACTTTCTTTCAAATTGTATCAGTTCAACGGAGATTTTTTCATTTTGACCTTCGCGGTCTCCCATGGGCTAACACCCTCATCGGTCGGCAGGTTCTTAAGAAAAAACATCGGGAAGTCGTGGATATTATTTTTGTGTATCGACCCCTGCATGCAGTAATGATTTATCGGAATTATTTGGGATGCTGCGACTTGCGAACATTCAACGAAGCAATTTCGACTCCCATAACTCCTTGCCTTCCCTTCACAATTTCCTAATTCGGAGCAGAGCTTTTCTTGCTAACGTAAGCATAGTTTTTAAGTTTACAGTCTGTTTTAGTTTAAGTTTATAATTCATTGCAGTGTTGATTGACTGTTGAAAGTTCCACATGATATGACATTTGTCAAAAAACTCTCCGTACACCAGGTATTATTTTCTTAAATTTCAGATAAACTTTTAATTTGAAAGCATATTAATTTGAAAATGATCAGAAAATAACGACATTATATACACCTTCATTTTTAATCCAAAACAAATAACATTTTTTTTGGTAAAAGGTGTTTTTTTCGATTTTGTTAAAAGTAAATGTAAGATCGAAAGGTAATAACTAAATAAAATCAATATTTGGTCGGGTGTTCTTTGTTCCTTATTACTTCATTCCACCTGTTTTTCATAGAATCTACCAGTTTGGAGGTGGTGTCTTGTTCCATTCGTCAAGCAGGATGGATTCAAGTTATATTTGTTTGATATTGAGCGCTCCAGGATTTTTTTTTCTAAATGAATCCATAAATTATCAATCGGGTTTAAGTCCGGTGATTGAGCAGGGTGCCTTTTTACCTTGTAAAGCAACAATTCTTTCATCAGCAATGAGGTCTGCTTGGGCCATTATCTTGCTGGAATATTCTCCGGAAATGGAACTAGGGATCCAGCGATCTCTGCCAGAGCTGCGGCCATGAGGAAGAAATTGAGACGATCCAACATCTGCTTTGTCACTGCCCAGCTCTCCAGAATCGGCGCCTAGCTTCGCTGGGCCAACGATTCTTTACTGAGATGGCAAATGCAGATATATCGGATCGGAATGAGCCCTTTGGCCACCGAGTGGAAGTGATGCTCAACCATCACACTCCCCTTCTTTAACCTAACCTTGTTGGAATATAAAATCATTCCCGAGACCCAGTTTTTAAGCACTTGCATGAAGGTTTTCTTTGAGTATATTCAAATACCAATATGTTTGCATCGTTGATTCGATAAATACAAGATTTTCGAGCCCGGAAGAAGCCATTCATCCTCACACTATTACATTGCCACTGCCTTGTTTTATTTTACGAATTACATTTTTCGAATTTAGAACAGTATTTGCTTTCCTCCACGGTTATACGAGTACTTGCTCTCGCCCGTAAATAAAACTTGATCCCAGAAGGAATTATGCTTGTCCAAATGTTCAATAGTGTATTGCAGCTTTGTCTTAATATTAGCTATACTTATATGTATGTGGCATCTTCCGGCTCACTCGAACATTATATGCATTCCTTTTGAGGACGTTTCTTATTGTTTGGGGAGTCACATCTATTCTATCTGTGCATTTAAATTTACCGGCTATTCCATTATCAGTTTTAAGAGGATCTTCTTTGACACTTCGTATCAATCGCTTCTCCGAATGATTATCTCTCTTCTTTGGACGTCCAGATCTATTATCAATTGTTTTGGTTTTATTAATTTTTTCCAACACGTCTAGATTAGAAGAACGAGATCTATGAATATTAACAAAAAAAAAAAAAAGCTACGGCTGTCTCGAATGAAGCGCGATCGTGAAGTCCGATTTTCGACAACTTTATCGAGCAATTGGAGGCATATATTTCATTCATTTCATAAAAATTCACAATATTTATATGTTTCCGCGAAGCCTAAATGGCTTTTCTGCAGAAGGTTGCGTTACAAAAAGTTTTATGTATGTTTAAGAAAGTAAGCTTAGTTATAGTTACAATTTCAATTAATTTCACTTACAAATTTAAGAGATATAATGGAATATTTAACAACGCTAATTTAACAATTTAAGTTAAATAAAAAGTTCTTAATGTTTTTCTTTCTTTTTTTAAAATTTCTGATGTTTTTTAGCGCTTGTGGAAGTGTGTTTAACAATTCAGGAACAATGTAGTTGAGTTGTCTTCTACCATAGTTATTATAGCTGCGGGACACCTGAAGCATTCCTTGGGCATATCTTCTTGTGTTCATCCCGTGGTTGATTGGTGTTTTAAATCTGTTGTCATCATAATACTCCAGAATGATCGTCATCTTATAGATTTTTTCTACTTGGAGGACATTAAAGGTTCTTCTTTCAGAGACCTCATGAGAGATATTTCCGTTTATTTTTCTTAGTGCTGCATTTTGTAGTTTTTGTAGCTTGCGAATGTGAGTTTTCGATGCACTTCCCCAGGCAAGTATTCCATATCTTAACTTTGACTCGGCTAGCGCAAAGTTTTGTGGCATGGTACTGTCGATGTTTTAGTGCATATAAGGCTTTTTTCAAACTAATGCGAAGCTCGTTTATATGTTTTTCCCAAAGAAAATGGCTGTCGATGGTTACTCCAAGGTACTTGTAGCTTTCAACTATATAAATCAAGTGACTAGGTGTGTTAAGGCAGTCATCATTCCTAAAGTAGATTTGTTGTTGGGTAGCTTGGAAATGTGGACTTCTAATGTGCATCATCTTTGTCTTTGAGGCGTTGATCGTCACTCCGTTGTCATGGCACCATTTCACAGCAGTGTTGAACTCCTTTTGCATTATTGTTGTCGCCGTCTGTAGAGATCTATGTCGCACGACTATAGTAGTATCGTCGGCATAAGCAAAGGGAATACTCTCGTTAAATAAGCCGAGGAGCTCGTTCGTGTACAGTATAAACAGAATTGGTCCCAGTTTTGATCCCTGGGGGACTCCATATTGAACGGGTTCTCTTTGACTGTAGATATCTTTGATTTTGACGCAAAACGTTCAAGCGCCTCCAGTAGCTTTGTATGATTGAGCGTATCAAAAGCTTTACTAAAATCCATAAACATAACTAATACGTGGTGACTTTTATTTAAACTTTCGTTGATACAGTTTGCGAATTCTCCCAACAATTTGCCAGTGCTTTTATATTTCTGGAAACCGTACTAATTCTTATGGTTGAGCGAGTGTTTTTCAATAAAACTCTGTAACCTACTTGAGATTACTTCTTCCAGACACTTTTCTACTACAGGCAATATAGATATCGGTCTGTAGTTACACAGTTCATTTTTAGCACCACCTCTATATATAGGTCTTACCACAGCAGTTTTAATCGTATCTGGAATTGTTGCTTGGTTTAGGCTCAGATTGACAAATTTGCATAGAATTGGTGCAAAAATATCCGCGTGATTTTTAATATCCACCGCTCGAATTCCATCGATTCCTGGTGCCTTGTTTTCACCAAGTGAACTGATTATACTAAGCATCTCGGATATATTTGTTTCCTGAACAAAAATAGAGTTGGCTAAGGTGGCATTCGTACGTATCGATGTGCTGGATCCACAATTATGTATTATTTTCAGGACCTGTGTATTAAAGAGTTTTGCACATTCACTTCATCAACGCCAGGTTTCCTCTTTCCCATTATTTCATTTACTAAACCCCACGTTTTACGGGGATCTGATTTAATTTGGTTGAATTTGTTTTTGTAAAAAGTCGATTTTTGAGCTGTTATTTCTTTATTGAGCCTATTTCGAAAGTTCTTATATTCTATTTCATAAGTACTACTCAGTCTATTGTTTTTCCACCTTCTGTAGAGTTCATCTCTTTTTTTACATTTGGCGACTAAATCTGAGGTCATCCAGGGGTTATATTTTCTTTAATTTTTTATCATTCTAACAGATGTCGCTTGTTTGTAAATATTTTCCATCTTTTCCGCAAATTTTTGGTAAATGGAGACAGCATCATTTTCGTTCAGAACATCGTCCCAATTTGTTTCACCAATCAGTTCACTTACTTTAACATTACATATATGGGAGATATTAACATTTTTTTCTTCGGTAGGTGGACTTTGTATACCTGTTGAGCATAGGATTGGATAATGATCGGAAATACTGCTTTCGATTACTGCAGAAATAATTTGGTTATGTGCTGCACTAACTAAGATATGGTCGATTATAGACTTCGTCCCATTTATTGGATCTACCCTGGTATACTCCGTTATGACGTTCATTAGTCCCAATGACGCTAATATCTCTAAGTAGTCCTTCACGTCGTTTGAATTTGAATCACTGACATTGATATTCATATCACCCATAACGACAACATCATTCTTTCCCATTAGGTTGACATTATTTTCAAATTCTTCAGTGAACCTTTTTTTACTGAAACCTGGTGGTCTATATATTCGAAGTACATACTTATATTTATTGTCTTCCATATACCGAATTTTTATGCTTTCGTATGTTACTGTTTCAGAAGGTAGGCGTATGTGTCCCAAATTACTTCGTATAAACATTAAGATTCCTCTACCTCTACGTTCATTTCTATTCCAAAATTCCGTTTCGAAACCATCCATCCTATATAAATCTTTTTCTTCATCTTTTATATTCGTTTCCACTAAAACTATTATTTTTACGCAGATGGCAAACTTGCTTATGTTTAAGCAGAAATCATTCCAATTTTTACGTAGTGATCTTATATTAAAGCACAGATAGCAACATTTCTTATTTTTAAATTCATTTATATTTATGCCGCTAAAACCCTCTATCACCCTACAATTCAAATCAATAAATAAGCTATCGTTTTCATTTATGTTCTCCATTTGGATTTTAAAAGAGATGTGTTTCTTAAATACATTGAGACAATCATTGTGTGCGTGTTATTTTGTCTACATCGCTAACCGTTCTTATTAATATCGGCTGTGCACTCTCGTTTTGTCTGGCCAGTACTTTTCCCGCACTCTCCCACACAAATCTCCAGTTTTCATATCAGCAATAACACGTTGACTTCCAAATTGTCCAACGTCTCTGGCTTATCGGCATACAATAGGCATACACTAGTTTTCGTAGCATTGAAGACACACCACAGCCTGATGATCTGGACAAATCCATTTGTTGCAAGTCTTGCACCATTTTTTGATGGATCTATTTCGGCCTTTGATACAATAAGCGCATCTGCCAACTCTTCCCATCTTCGGTGTCAGATAGTGCTGTGCCTCTTCAGATGTACCTAAAAGCATCCCTATTTTAATTCTTAGTTGCCTGGGAATAGTTTATCTGATTGAAAATCAAGCCCCACTATTTTTTCAAAGCTGTCGTTTGTTTGGGTGATAACAAGAGGGTGATTGTCGCAATGTTCATCAAATCAAAAAATATTGTGGGTGGTCATCGACGACGGTTCCTTAGAACATTGTATTGCTTGCACATTTTATCAACGACGTCAACACCACACTTCGTACGATTATAAAAAGTAATTATTTCAAGCTTGCATTCTTCATATGAATCGGGATCAATGGTTGCATCGTAATGCATTGTTGAAAGTAATATGACCGACTTGTTTCTTTTTAGGACATAGGACAGACGTGTCGCGCTCTTTTGAAATCCGAAAATTGAACTCTTGATCATTATAGTTTTAGAAGCTTTAATAATCATCCATTGTCACATTACAATCTAAACCGTAAAGTGGCTCCAGAACTCTATGGAAAATGTCATTCACCCTGTTTGATTTTTGAGACGGAACGAAAGATTTCAAAGTTGTATAAATACGGAAACTTTGTATCTGCTACCATGAAGATTTTTATTTCGAATTTGGCTGGTTTGTCTGATATATACGAGTACATAATAAGCCCGCAACGACCTCAAAAACCTATCCTAAAGCGATGTGCTGAAGTGTTAGCTAAGTTGCATTTTGAAGATGCCTATGCTATGAGATCTTCTCATGTTAACTGGAAGCGAAGTCTTACGGAGTAAATGAAAAACTGTTTTTCTGTCACTCTGTAATTAAAATTGGGTAATATCAATGTTCCACTTCTCTCAGATGTAGCAAACCGAAGACTCTGATAAAGATATGATGGTGCTTTGCTCTGTATGAGTTTGAAAAGGAAAGTTAATATCCTAAACTTAAGGAGGCTTTGAAAGTCCATGCCAAGCAGGGTTTTAACGAATGGCGAGATGTGATCCCACCGCCGCGCCGTAATCTGTATATGAAACGCACTGTGCTGTTAAGCGCAACGGTTAGATTGCGTGAGCTGTAACTATCGAAATCGCAGAATCGCGTCTTGACAAGCATTGATTTAATGCTAATTGGGAGACAATTTCCAGCGTAGCATAGTATACGCAAGACACCGTAGACTCGACCTGTTACATTGGTGATGTGCTCCCCCCACGTAAGCTGTTGATTAAAGATGACTCCAAGGTTTTTAACAGTCTTTACATAGTCGATGTTGCTTCCGCTGACATGGATTGGTGGAAAGTTACTTAAGTCTGGGATAGTACGACCTATGACAATAGCTTGGTTCTTGGTGGAGTTGAGCATAAGTTTGTTTTTATGTGACCATCGTGTAACGGCATGGAGATCCTTATTTAACCGCGCAGTAGCGTCTACCTTTAGGTGGAGTGGGTGGCTGATGTATAATTGGACGTCGTTTGCGTACATATGTACCTTACAGTGTTTGAGAATTGTAGGAATGTCGTTATTAAACAGCGAGAACAGTAAGGGCCCCAGTATAGATCCTTGAGGGACTCCCGTTTTGGTTTTGAGAAAGGTGGATAAGTAACCGTTAGCATATACAGCTTGGCTGCGATCTCCAAGGTAACGAGTTTTAACGCTGAGGTATCCAAATTAAAATAATATTTTAGTTTTTTGAGAAGAATTTCATTTCATATATTTCGTTTAGGAACGGGTATGGTTTTAGAGGCCTTCTAGGAATTAGGGTAGACGGAGGTGGTAAGGATGCTATTAAATACGTATGTGAGAGGTTTTAAGACGGTATGGATGATTAGTTTTAAGAATTTGGGGTTCATGAGATCCAAGCCAATGGCGTTAGATATGATTGCAAGGGTCGATTTAAGCACATCCTCTTCGTAGATTCTAGAAAAACCAAAGCTATAATTCAAGTTGGGCATATTACGGCATATTGGGCATATTATCTATAATGTCGCATTCGTTCGGATCCCCATTGCCATTGTCAGAGAGAGATGCGACTGAAGCGAATTTCCTGTTTTTCGATATTGATGTCTTCTAAAGTCTCAGCCTTGATTTGTTTACCCATACCTAGCGTCCTAATATTTTTCCACGTTTGCTTAACATTTAAGCCGGTATTGAATTTGGATGGAAAAAACTTGGTTTTCGACATCCTGATTTCCTTCGTCACAAGGTTTCTGAGGCGCTTAAAATCATATAGTAATTCGGGGAGTTTAAACTTCTTCCATCTTTTGTAGGCCCTGTCTCGATTTTTAATCAGTTTTTCAATATGTTGAGTTAACCATTGGCATTTGGTGTTATGGATGGTGAGATTTTTGGTTGGGACATGATTCTCATGAACAGTTATTAATTGTAGATGTAAAAAACTCAACTTGCTCATCAACGGAAGACATGTGATACAGATTAGGCCAATTAGAATTGAGAGAGTCATTGATAAGGCTAGCCATATTGATAGATTTAAAGTCTCGGTAACTGATAGTAGTCGGCACGAAAGATTTTCTAAGACTGAGGTCATAGAAGAGGACAATGAGATCGTGTTTTGAAAAGCCGGGACCATCAAGCTGGCTGTAGAAGTTGATGAGATCAGTTCTATTGACAATAAATAGGTCGATGAGCGTGGAGCTTGTAGGGCTAAAGTGGGTTCGAGTCGAGTCATTGACAGCAAATAAGTTGACGGAGCTTAGGAAATTTGTGAAACGATTTACTTGTGAATCGTTACGGTTTAGCAGATTAATGTTAAAATCTCCGGAAAGAATAATATGTTCATAGCTAGCCCCGAAGCGTTCGATGATGTTAGTAACAATGGTGGTGTCCCTTAGGCTTGGGGGCTTATAGATGACTCCAACTAGACATTTTTCGAAACCATAGATAATTTCAAGCAAGAGGTACTCGATACCATCGTTTGAATTCGAATTTCCGATTAATCTGCTGGCTATTTTTTCCTTAACAAAAATTGCAACACCGCCCCCTCGACTCCCGACACGATCGTCCCTATAGATTTTATACCCTGACAACGCAATGACCACATTTTGAAAGCAGGGTGTAAGACAAGTTTCGGAGTTATGTGCAGTAGAGGGTTAATTTCGTACACTGATACTCGCGCGGACTACTATGGTAGACAGTTGACTTTGGCGATTAATTATAGAATTATGCGTTTGCGAACAAGTCAAGAGAGATATTAGCCTGTTGACAAATTAAATTGAGAGGGCTTATTAGAAATAACACCGTCGTTACATAAAAAAAGTCTTAAGTTATGAACAAAACTGCTTTTATGGTCCACCATCGGAAAATAAAAGGATCAAGCTGAATCATGTTTTTGGCCCATTCATCTTATGGATCTTATAAGCTTCTAGGCCAAGACCTGTGCGCGATGGCGAATGTACTCATTCGGATTCTCCTCAACACTGCGCTCCACAACGGTAATAATTACTTATCTTCGCACTGTCTGTCGTCTTTGGATGCGTATTATCCATTAAAGTGGATAAGTATCAAAATAAGTTTGCACAGTTTGCATGCGTTGTTCTGGCATTAATCTATGCATCGTAAAACAGCAAAATGTAGAAACTACAAATCGGCTTTCAACTGTCAAATTGACAGCCTCTGAAAACAGTGTTGCCAGCTTAAAAACCAAACCTATAAAAAAAGATCCTTTATAAAAAAATACAGAAAGACTTGAGACGTTCACTCTAAATTGAAGCATTCACTTAAGGCTAAGATCAAGCTTTGGTATTAAGTAGTCGATTGTGGGTTTTTGCAAAATTAGAGAAACAAATTCGTATATACCGAATCATTTGTTTGATAACCACAGTGTAGCGACAGCACGTGCCAAGCAAGTTGAGGGAACGGGTATCAACCCACATAACCACAATCGAGAAGGATGACTGATATGAATTAGTCGCCACATTCCAATTCTCTTCATTCTCACATACTCGTACCTTATTACAATGTCGAGCTACTTGTGCACTTCAATTGAATTGTTGAACGTATGTATAAACGCATTATAAATGCGACGATATCCCTCCTAAAAAGACTAAACCGAATCCACACGAAGCCTAACGAGCATCTTACAGCTAAAAGAAAGGAAAATAAACAAATTCCGCTCCAGAAGTGAACAAATAGGCAAATCCCCGAAGGCAATTCATTCTCACTCTTTTCGAAAATTCTCACAAACGAAGTAAGAAAACAGCAGCACTTCGTGTCATTTTTAAAGTCGATTACATTATCGAGGCGCGAGACAAAATACTACATCATCCGTGTAACACTCTCCCACGCATCCGTACATCAAACGCAGATAATAAAATCGTCCCCATCCGCTCCATCCACCTTGAACACTTTCATTACAATTCAATCACCCACTCTGCAGAATCAATCGAATTCCGCAAATTATTCCCACCACCGCATACTTCACAACAAAATAATAGAAACCAGGACGGACGGCAGGAGCAGGGGAAGAGTCGTAAAAGAAATTTTCACGAAAAACTCACGAATTTCCCGAGAAACTCCTACGATGAACTCAATTATGCGATTCGTTCATCTCGATATATGTCAGACAAAAGCCTAATCACGTACTTGCCCTGACTCTGAGTATCCCAGATCCCATACCATTCGCGAGCCTAACAAATGGGCCAGGATGGGCTGCACGTGGAAAAAAAAACAAAAACGAACACGAAACACACTTGCACACACGAACACTGAACGGTTGAACTGAGCCGCATTTCGACGATAACAAGGATAATGAGATTTTTATTATTTTTATTCTCTCCCATATCCAAGTCGAGTCAAGTCGAGTCTCGAGTCGAATCTGTACGTGGATGAAGAATGCATTCGGAGTACGAAGTAAATTCGCTGTTGTCCTCGAAACAAGGACGTATCGTACCTGCTACATGCCACGACTACATACATACATGGATACAATAGATGGCTGTTGATCTTCGCAACGGAGCAATGTGAGGAGCCCGAAGCCATACAGGGGCACAGAACACGTACGAAACGAAATCAGGACGCCACGTCGTCATCATCAGCGTCGTCGTTCGCGGCAGCATTGCTGCCAGGCACACAACCGTCCCATATGTAGGATGTCTAATGCATTTTCTATGCGAGGCGATGTTTACTTCCGTAGCAATGAATAAATCGATGTAGCGCCATACAAGCTGGAGAGTGGTGCTAAACACGATACGAATAGAGCTATGTATGTGGTGAGTGACAAAGGAACCGCAAAAGGTCTGAAAGCAACCATCTAGGGAAGGATACGACACGGAGGATGCTACGATACGTGCTTATGTAAAAATTGTCTGATTATCATTATCTTCTATTATTTTTTCCCTTCACTCTCTTCTGTGCTGGTGGCGATCCTGGCTGGCATAGCACCGCACCACCTCCACCATTGGATATGGGATGGGAATTGAATTATTTGGAAGTCTAATCGGAGTCGTTTCTCCATTCGTTTGCTTTTTATGATTCTCTTTCGCCCGTTTTCTTTCGGGGTAGCAAATTGATGATGAAGTGGATGGGATGCTTTGGATGCGAGTGGTGGTCATGACTGTGGAACGAAATGCTTGTGGCGTGGCAGGTCATAGAAATTAATTATGTGGCATTGGCATGGGGGCTACGCTCTGGCAATGAGAAGTCATCAAATTAAGAGAAAAACTGGTCGAGGGAGCGCATGACCAGGAGGATGCTAACAAGGACCCTAAATCGGTGGCGAATTAAAAAAAAAATGTTGTCCCTCGATAAGCCGGTATCAGTTTTACTATCACACCTCCACACAAACATAGATTCGATTACTCCAAGCTACTATCGAACGAACTGTCACATGTACAGATTCGTACTCGCAGAACATGACAACCACCAGACGACTCTAAGAATAAAACTACAAATTACACACCACCCTCAATTCGTTTCGCTCCATTCATTCCATCGTTCCATTTCAATGGAGCACCACCAGCACAACCGCCAAAACCACCATCCCACTACCAGCTCTATCGTCAGAGCAGTGCAGAACTCACGATGTGCGTGTCAAAGAGATATTTATGTCAAAGTTGGATTAGTTTTTACTTTAATTTATGGAACAGTGTAATCCGGTTGAGCGGGTTCTCTGATGGTGCACATGCACACATCCATCCCCGTACAAGTGTACATGTGCCGAAAAGCTGGATTGTGCCGGTGGCAAAAGGATAAAGTTGTCGATTCGAAGGTATTTGCACTTCAAAAAGTCACTCTGAGTGATGTTTTACGGTTTCGAGCCTCTTCTTATCCCTCGTCTTTCCACTTTTTTTCTCCTGTTCCCGATTTTCTCGTTCGTTTGATTCCGTCAAAAGCGGAGAACCTAAATACGTCATGTGTCGGAGTTTTCGATTTGACTCGACAAGCAATTATATTTGAATTAAGTAACACGGTTTCACTGATGTTGCCTGACAGTTAAGATCGGAGTGACGGGCGTAAGGGGCGCCCGTGAAGGAACAGGTGCTACGGGTTGTGAAGATAGATTTTGAAAACCAATCTGTCTACTTGGGGTTTGACTACCATTGTTTCATTTTGTATAATAGTTCGAAGACTGCCATCATCCGATCAATCGGATTCTGAAAAATATTACTTTTTCGAAAAAATTGCATCTGTCAGCCACTGAAGATTCGGATTTTTGTATGATTTTGAAAACGAAAACCTTGCAGAAATGCTCGGATTCTGAATTCAAATTTGATTGACAGACAATCGTTTTAATTTCCTTATTGAAAACCGGTAATAAACTGTAAATTTTGAGATGTGCTTTCGCAGGGTGAGCCATTATTAATATTATTATTAATTAAAAACAATAAGCTGAAATTGTATAAAATAGTTTTCCATTTCATGAAAATATCATTCAAACCCGCGGTAATTGTTTCTTAAATTCTCACCCATTTCCACGGTGAGTTTCCGTGAACTAGGTTCTTGTCAGGCGATTTTTACTATAAAAAACAAATTCATCAAAGGGCTTGCTTACAATTTTGTGTTGCGAACCGAATTTTTAGTTCGGATGGGTTGAAAATACTGGAGAAAGCCTAAGAACTGTAGAAGACATCGGCTATGTGAGTAAAATTGTACTCAAAAATCGTTCAAGCGTTCAAGCCATTGACTTTCTATCAACTGGTTAACTACAAGCTTTGGCTTTTTAATGGGGAACCAACTGAAGTCGCATAATTCTGCAGAAATATACAATAATTTTCCCCAAAAAACAACTAAAAAGGTGCTGGAGCATCAATCCAAAATGTGTTCAAGAAGTAAAAGGAATTTCGTAAAAACCCATAAAGACTTTGATGAATTCCGAAAATGCCGATCTCGATGTCGGCGGTCGATATACAATCAAGAAGCCGCCGGAGGTTATGGGATATCAATCGGCTTATGGCATATTATTTTTTCGAATGTTTTGGACAAGGAACGTATGGCAGCGAAATTTGTTTGAACTTGATTTTCTGTTGACTTTCGAACACAAAGGATGACGAATCGATGATACTCAAGAAAGTCAATAACAACTGAGAATTTCCGATATTTATTAAACAAATCACATAGATCTTTGACGGGCTGAATTTGAATACGGCTCAAAGTATGAGATGAAAACCACTGCAGAAAATTAATAAGGGATGGAATGAATTTGAAATAATGCTGGGCATGAGAAGTCATTTACAAAAACGCTAGCTTGGAATCAGCCCCTTTTTAATAAATGCGGCAATCAGTCCATGTTAGGTAGAAATATCAGATCAGAAACATCACAGGGCAAGGTTGAGCATTTGGCAACAACTCCTTCTTACATTTGACAACTTTCATTGACGTCATACCCAGTCTTTTCATAGACGCTGTTATAAAAACGAACGCTTGCTAAGTAAAACAAATTCTAACATTTTATTTGTCACATATGTACCTACATAGCTAAAGGTTCGCGAAAGTCTCATTCCAAACAAATCCCACTTACCTTAAGCACGACCCGAGTCATACTGTTCATTGGCAATCCCTTTACGCATCTCATTCATCGAGAAGTAGTCGAAAAAACTCAATATTTCCCTGATGAGTAGAACAGGGCCTCTAAATCAGACCATTCCTTGTAATCGAAAAGGTTGACGTACGGACTACCAACTGGCCAATCATCTGGTGATTGAGGTCGAGGACATTTCTTTTTAGCCACTCTTCAGTGCTTTAGTCCTACCTCTTCTTTCAGAAAAATGTTATCCATTGATGGTACGAAATATGGATTTTTGAGAAATATGCATTTTTTTGCGACAAAAATTTTCTTCGTTTGCTTTGAGCCTGCACGGCTTTAAAGGCTCTCAGAGTTCTCATTGTGTGTGGAGGGCCGGATTTTTGACAGACGAGTTTAGTGGAATAGTTTGATGTTTTGTACGTGAGCGTCGCGTCGCAGCATGGCTTGTTTCAAAAGAGCTGAATTTTCTTCAAATGTATCATCAAAGGGGCATATTAGGACAAGTCATAAAAGGCATCGTTATAGGTGTTTTTAATGCAAACAAGCTAATAGGCATCGAAATGGTGTCATTAAAATTAATCGAAACTCAAAAAAATAAACAAATTGTATCAGCAGATTCTGAATTTTCAAAATATCCTATTGCCATATGGCAAAGCCAGTTGTGGTAAGGTAGAGGTCTGCGTCCCTACATAAAATTACGAGTACCTTAGCGTAAAATGAAAGGAATTTATATTATTATTTTTAACATTTTATGTATTTCATGGTAAATTGGTTTCGCAAATGGGTAAGTTACAGATGTATGATAAGGCTTGAAGCATTTTAAGCAAAGACCTTTATCGCACTTTGAGCAAGCAGTTCGGTTAATCGACCTACACAGGTCTCCGTCACAGCATCTTTTTTTTTCCAATGGAACGACCAGGTGATTTATTTGGTCATAACGAAGAGCAGTTGCTAATGTATCAGCTTCCGAGCGATATTTTTGGCATGGTGGTTCCCTAAAATGTTTGCAGTAATAAACTTAAATTTCACATTTAAAACGTAGCTGAGACATACCCGGATCAACATGTCGTTGAAGTTGCCATGCATTTTGGACGCATGCATCGAAAAGCTACGTGAAAATACAACTTCACCACTTTTTTCCGCGATATGTGATACGGTACATAAAAACATTCTGGTCGAATCGATCGACGCCACTCATCCATTTGTTATATTCGGACACAACAAAGAGACGAGTGACTCCCACTTTCTTCCGAGCTTCTCTGGAATAGCGCGATGCATATTGGTGCCTGGTCGAAAGCAGTAGATAACATGCAGACAACAGAATTGTCAATCCACTTTGTAAGGCGGGTCCCAATCTCATTCATTTTGATGGACCCGTAGTAACCACGTTGCTTGGGTTTCAGAGCTTTTATAAGAGGGATGGGACAACTTTTCGGTATTCGATTTTTACGGATCGTACCGGTTCCATTGTAACCACGATGTTTCAAATAAGCCAACAAAGGAAAACTCGTAAACAAATTGTCAAAGTAGAATGAAAACGGTAAACTTATCATATACCCAGTGGGAGTGCATAAAGACCAGACCTTGTAACCAAAGCGTATAGGTTTCCCCTTTATGAACTGCTTACATCCGTGCTTTCCAAAATAAGGGATCATACCTTCGTCGTACGATAAATTTTGTGCAGGGTTGAAATGTTTCAACATTTTTGACTTTACGTGATCAAGTATACTTCCGTAACTTCCATAATTTATCAATCACATTTTGCGGAGCATGCATTTTTGGCTCAAAGTGCAGACTCTGCAAAATATTCTCAAAGCGGTTTCGGCGCATGCTGTTATATACCATATCATTTCGTAATTTTTTGTCATTACTCCACATGGATCTGTAACTGCTCTGCCCGGTGTAGCTACTTACAAGCAAAATACCGATAAAAACGCGAAGCTCTGAAATGAAATATTAGTTCTCAGCTGCACCACAGAGTAAAAAAGACATTATCACCAACCGTTAACGGTAATCTTCGGAGTTTTATTATGTCGGTAATTAGCATATACAGGGTGTCCCACGAGCAGTGTGCCAAAAAGCTAGAGCGTGTAGGTCTGGTCAAGACCAGAAAAAAATCGTATGGGAGGGGGGGTCTATTCCCCCCCGTTTAGCCGGGAGGGGCAATTTTCTAAAAAATTGACTTAATTTGGAAAAAAAATTATTAAAAATCAACAGTTAAAGCCACAATGCCGCGATATACTTTTTTGAAAAGCCAGAAACCTCTTCTTTCGTCCTCTATTTAAATGAAGCTGTTTTAGGGAATAGTTTTTGAGAAATTAATTTTCAAACTCAAAATTTTGGAAAAAAAATGAAAAAAAAATGTTCGAACTATTTTTTTTTTCAAAATTTTATGTAATTAAGTGGTAATCTTTTTTCAAACATTCAATTCTCTTATTAGTTTTTAGTTAAAAACAGAAAACCGGATGCAAAAATGTCTTGTAGTTTTTGAGAAATTAAAAAAAAACCCGAACCACTTTTTTCTAAGAAAAACCTTTTTTTTTTGGTTTTAACGCGTCTGGACTTGTAGGCAAATTGATGTATGCAACATTGACCTCCTTTTTATTATTTTTAAAAAATTCGGAGTTTTATTATAATAAATTTTCAATATGATCCCCATTTTTTAGAAGGCAAAGATTATATCTCCTTCTAATGGCTGCACATAAGTCTATGCTTGACAAATTTTCCTGCAATTTGACTCCAGCGACTTCAATCCGTTCTTTCAGTTGTTCCAAAGATACTATTTCCACTTCGTAAACATAATTCTTCATGAATCCCCACACATAAAAATCTAGAGGAGTTAAATCTGGTGATCTAGGTGGCCATTCCGTGGGGCCCGTTCTCCCGATCCAACGGTCACTAAAATGATCATCCAGCCAGTTTCTAACCCGTAAGCTGTAGTGTGCTGGTGCTCCATCTTGCTGGTAGATTAAATTATCTGCTATGGCCAAAGGAACGTTGTCCATCAAATCGGGCAAAAGGTCTCGTAGGAACTGCAAGTATGATTCTCCATTAATAACGGCATTCAAAAACCGGAGCCCGATTACAGTTTGTCCAACAATATCAAGCCAAACATTACAGCTAAAGCGGTGTTGTGATTTATTTTGTTTTTTGTTGTGTGGATTGGTGCTACTCCAATGATGCAAATTGTGGAAGTTAGTAACCCCATCTCCGGTAAACTGTGCTTCATCCGTCCAGAATATCCTTGCAAAATAGTTTCGTTCAGTTTCATCTCGAAGCAGTAATGATCGACAAAATTCTGCTCTCAAAAACTTGTCGTTTGAGGTGAGTTCCTGAACTGGCCTAAAATGGTACGGGTGTAAGTTTTCGTTATGAAGCACTCTCCATACTCTAGATTTGGGCACTCCAAGCATAATAGCCATCCTCCTTGTACTAAGGGAGGGATTACGTCGGACCAAATCCAAAATTCTTTCATCTAAGCTTCCTGATCCATCTGTAACGGATCTTTCGCTTCTTCGATGCTCTAGCACTCCGTGCTCTCGCAGACGTCGGTGGATTCTTGAAAACATGCTACGACTGGGACACCTCCGATTGGGATATCTTTCAGCGTAGAGTCTTTCGGCTTCACGATCTCGACCATTAGCTAAACCGTAGCAGAAGTGCATGTCCGTTAATTCTTCTCGAGAGTATGAGTTTGACATCGTAATGTGTTGATGAGTTAACGTCCAATTTGGAAATGGTTTTTTATTAAAAATGCGATGCCTTTTATTTACATTTGGGTTGCAAATATTTTGTTTTTCAATAAAGAAAAATTGCGGTTTTATTGTCTTAAGGTCCTAGCGGGTAGAACCCATTGGCGGCGGGTGGACCCAGACGAAATTGTCAGGTCAGTTTTCAGGGGTTATCAATGAAAAAAAAGGATTAATCCAGGGTTATTCCAATACTATGTCACTTTATTGTATCCTCATAAAACTCCGAATTTTTTAAAAATAATAAAAAAGATGTCAATGTTTCATACATCAGTTTGCCTACAAGTCCAGACGCGTTAAAACCAAAAAAAAAAGGTTTTTCTTAGAAAAAAGTGGTTCGGGTTTTTTTTTAATTTCTCAAAAACTACAAGACATTTTTGCATCCGGTTTTCTGTTTTTAACTAAAAACTAATAAGAGAATTGAATGTTTGAAAAAAGATTACCACTTAATTACATAAAATTTTGAAAAAAAAAATAGTTCGAACATTTTTTTTTTCATTTTTTTTCCAAAATTTTGAGTTTGAAAATTAATTTCTCAAAAACTATTCCCTAAAACAGCTTCGATTAAATAGAGGACGAAAGAAGAGGTTTCTGGCTTTTCAAAAAAGTATATCACGGCATTGTGGCTTTAACTGTTGATTTTTAATAATTTTTTTTCCAAATTAAGTCAATTTTTTAGAAAATTGCCCCACCCGGCTAAACGGGGGGGAATAGACCCCCCCTCCCATACGATTTTTTTCTGGTCTTGACCAGACCTACACGCTCTAGCTTTTTGGCACACTGCTCGTGGGACACCCTGTATATCCGAACAATCGCAAATATGCTGAAGCAAGGCATCATCTATAAATTTTTCGAATTGCTCGTGTGGTTTCAAATTATGGCAGTCCTCATATTTGGGTTGTGGCAAAATCGGTATCATTCCGGAAGATTCATCTTCTGACCAAATAAACTTAGTATTCTTATTAGACGCTGGCAAGGGCACCTGGAAGTAGATTGCTGAACACGGTAGATTGGTGAACTAGAAGAGAAGTTAAAAAATGAGTTATCCAGGACACCGGCTAAAACACTATCTTCGAGAACTTCATCCAAATTCTCTTGGGGGGTATAGAAATCTTCAATACGTTGACCATTTCACAATTCGATTTCAACTGCTCTGGTCAAAGATTGTCTGGAATACCGCCTCCGTGTTCATCAGCATCGTCTTCTCCACTCAAATCACCGTCATTCTCTTGTGGTTGAATATATAAAGCGTAAAGGTTGGTTGAAAGACCATTTTAATCTTCTGAACCGAGCCATATAAATTAAAAAAATATATATACATACTCGTATAGTAAACACATTTCCCAGAAAAAAAAATCATGTTTCAACGAGAAACATCAATAATAAAATCCTCTACCCTATCGCTCCTAGTGTTGCCATATGGCAACATGCTGGCAAAAATTTGGATAAAAGCACCACAAATATATTTTTTTACCCTGTTACTTATTTTGCTAGTTGTACATACGAGGGTGGTCCGATAAGTACTTAGCCTACAAAAGAAAAACAAACATTTTGGAGAAATTGCGATTTATTTTTCAATATAGTCTCCTTTTAGCTCGATACACTTGACCCAGCGATGCTCCAACTTTTTAACCCGTCTGAAAAATACGTTTTCTCGAGGTCTGTAGAGTAGGCCTCCGTGGCGGCGATGACCTCCTCATGCGACTGAAATTTCTGCCCGGCAAGTGACTTTTTCAAGTCCTGCATGACATTTTGGGCATGAGAAAGCTGTCGGCGCGATGGGTGCCGCGTTTGCGCAACCGTGAGACCACTTCAGAGCAGTGTTTGAGGCTGTTTAAGTGCAATCCGAAAGAGTTTCTGCGTCGTTTCGTGACAGTAGACGAAACATGGATCCACTGGTACACACCAGAGACCAAGGAACAGTCGAAACAGTGGACTTCACCCGGCGAACGTGCTCCGAAGAAGGCGAAGACTGTCCCATCGGCCGAAAAGGTGATCCACCGTATTCTCCAGATTTGGCCCCGTGCGACTTATTTTTGTTTCCAAACTTGAAAAAGTCACTCGCCGGGCAGAAATTTCAGTCGAATAAGCAGGTCATCCCCGCCACGATAAATCGGCAGCTCCGTTGATGTTGTCTGTCAAATCGTTGGAACTAATTTGCATATCATCCAATTTATTAGAGTCTATAAATGACACTTTCCGATGAGCTTTATGATTTTTTTTATTCTTCTACCTTGCAAAGCTGGGGTAGGGAAGATTTTTGCAAAGACTTTTCTGCCTGTCCGACTGTCCTTACGCATATATCAAACCAAACTTGCCGAGTAGCTATGCGTCTGAAAATTGGCTGTTTTATAGAGTACATGATTCTGAGTTCATAGCGACCTATTTTAGAACCTTAGCTTCTGTGATTCCTGAGATCTAGGTAAAAATTTGCAAAATTCATGGTAGAAGACAATTGTAGCTTGGTTCCCGGCGAGCTGATCCCACCTTGTTTAGTTTTAGACTTGATTGCTGGAGGATCACAATTATGAAATTAAAATCTAATTTCCGCAACATCGTTTTGAAGTTGGACAATTAATGAAAGGAAAGAGCCACTAATACGATCTGATTGAAGGACTATGGGAGATTCTTCGTGAAGTGTGCACATTTTTTTGTGAAAAATTAAACTACAAAAACCTACACATTTGATAAAATTATCGTGAAGCAATCTAAGACCACGAACGGAGCAATTGTTTGACATTTCACTGATAACTAAAAATAATTGTTACGAACAAAGTGTGGAATTCGAAGAACTATGAGAGAACACGCAAAGTTTTATAATTTGTCTAATATTGATATGTGTAACAAACCGCACACAAGCTCTCAAAAATGGAACACAAAAACGAAGCAGGAAAAAAATTACCTTTACTATCCCTATAGCCATGGTATGTTATATTGGTGATCAGGAAAAAACTACATCAGAAATGATTTTGAAAGTAAAGACTGGAATTGAGCGAAATTCTCAATAGCAGGAAATGACTTCCGAACTGAAGCTATCAAAGACATCCATGCAACGAGCATTGAGAGGAGCCCAAATTAAAGCCTTGAGAATTTCAGAATGGACTGAATCTTACTGATGCTAAAACAAAAAAAACCCGAGAGTGTTTGAAGAAAATTTTCCCATTCGAAGAATATGTTCTCAAACAAAACGATCATGTTTATTGAACGAAAAGGTCATGCGAAATTCGATTGGAAAGCAGAAATCAAGAACTGCCGTTTGTCACGGTTTGGGTGACTGTTACGGGGATACCGTGGTGTTAGGGTTAATGCCAATGTTTATCCCGAAAGTGTTTCAAAAACTTATGCCAACACCATGGCCATATCGAACATTTAAAATTACATCTAAAACTTTGACACGTATGCCATTGCTCGTCGGTTTTAAAGGTGTATTTGGCAGCTTATCTGATCGTGCCAAGTTTTAATATCCTCGGCATCGAATCCGATAACCAGCCTGCTGTTGAAAAACTAGTACCAAATTCGGGCCGACGCATGGTACGTCATATGAGACGTCCTATGTAGATGTGGAAGATGTGTTGGAGCGTACAAAGGGAGGTAACAACGAGAACACAATGTCCATGCGACGTGCACGGATGATAAGAAATGTTAAACAATAATTTGCTGTTTATTTCCATGACTCAAGAGCTAAGTCTCTAGCATTTCGCGGTCTTTACATCTAAGCTATTGTAATTAATTCACTTTTGTGACAAGCCAAACAAAGCTCTCTGACGTGAACCATTCTTTAGCTCAAGGTATCACCCCCCCCCCCCCCCCCCCCACACATAATCAAAGAGTACGAAAACGTAAGCGCAGCTCAAAGATTAAACTTTTCAAAGAAAGAAGGGTAAACACAAAACCCTAATCCGAGTAGATACACCTTAATGAGCTTCGACAATGCCCCATCACTCCGCTTGCCATAAAAATTAAAAACAACTGCAAACTTATTATCCCCGTCACTTTGAATTATTTACTCTACAAGACGTTAGCTCGTATATTTCCGCTCTTGACACCCGAACAAGTGGCAGAGAATAGATATATGGCATACGATAGAGTGATAAAGATAGGTAAAGAGAAAGCTTAACCGACCGAGGAGCAAAGAAGATCGCATTACGATACGCCAAAGCTTCACTACTACTTAAGCTCGTTTATCTTCGTCGCCACTCCTTAAAGCTGGCAAGAGTAATTTCCTCCTCAAAGATACTTCCTCTAGCTATTATAAACAGAACGTGCAATATGCAGCAGCTCTATTGTATTCGAGACGCACACAACACAATACAAGAACAAGGAATCACACGGAATCACCACATTGAGTATCGGATGCCAGGACGATGAAGTATAAAGTGCACACCTTCATTCGAGGTGTTTCAATGAAACCGAGGTAGTGAATAGGATAAGGATGCGAATAAGGAATTCCGTCTACTCATTGTTGGAATATGTCTGCGATACATGCACCCATTCCCGAGATGTCAACGAGAATCAACGTGGTTTTTGGGCAACACCACGTGCATTCCATCTTCACGCTCAAGAACCACTTCTCCGAGGTATTGTACAATGTGTTGTCACTCTCGTCAGTGCATTTAACGACGCGGAAATTCATTCTCTGTTCGTTGGTAGGATGAGGTGAAGAGGTGAAAAGGCGGAAGTGCAGTGTTTCCCAATAGGCATATCCATTTCAAAAGCACATAGTTTGTCACTCCGTACTCTACGACGATGACAAACAGTGTCGAACAGTCAACACGAACTTGATTAATGGAAAGGATCTCAGTTGGAGTGTTAAGATCTGCCATAGACAGATGCAGATATTTAAACAATATTCTCTGAAAAAGGAAATACCCTTGAAACCCCACCCCGTCCCCCATAATGGTAAAAGGAAGCCAATGCCCTGAAGTGATTCCTCCAAAATCTCAAGCATCTACCCCAAGGTGGCGGAACAATTACTTTCAATTAAATCAGTAAATTCAAAAAAGCCAATTTACCCGCACCCCCCGTCGTCGATGTAACAACAGACCTCATTAAGACCGGCCACCACCTTCAAGCAGTCGCAGTTCGAACACAAAGAATCATTGCTCTCAGCAGTACCAGCTCAACCACCGTCACCCACCCGATCCTGGCCCAAGAATTTATGTTAATTGATTTCGAAAGTAATTAGTTGTCGGAGGTTCCTTTACCAACCTTTTGCAGTCCACAGACTGATGCCATTATCATTTGTGTCCTTTGAATTTTGATATGGCCGTAAAATTGTCCAAGTTCGACGAGCACTCCGTATACTTGTACTATTCCTTTATCGCATAGCATATCGACTTTAAGAAGGACCGGGCGAGAAAATAAACCAAACCATCCTTTAAACCACCTTGGGAGAGAGAGAGTTCCCTTTGAAAACTGACACTCCCTTTAATTAATCAGACAGAACAGCACACAGCACACAGGTCCTCCTTCGACGAGTGCGTTGGGTCGAAGAAACGAGATGAGAAACAGCTGCGGTATCGTCGACACAATACAACCAAGAACGAGAGTGAGTCTTTCACAACGTCGTTCGTCGTCGTCGTCGTCGGCGGCTGAACAATTTTCGAGGGGTAATACCCAAAGGGGCTATTTAAAATCGGTTACTAGGTGTGTGTCCCTGGAAAACCTACATACTACCCGAGAACAGGGATGAAAAGCTGACTAGTGACCAAGGCACAGGCTTTTGGAAATTTATGAACTAATTATGCATTCTCCTTTTGTTATTATTTATTAGACAAGGGTCAGGATGTTTGTCAGGCCAACATTGATCATAAGTTGTGCGTGGGAATAATGGACGGAGCTAATTATATTTGGTCGGGCTAAAGAAAATTAATGGCCGGCGGGATGGCGAAAATTTGTCTCCGACTTAAGTTCGAGATAAAAAAGAAGTGAACTATAAATTATGGGGAAATGACAGAGCGTCAAAAAGGCACTCTGAAACAATACGCTACGAGATAAGATGCCATGAATCGGGCGGATAGTACGATAAAACGCAATTGTAGATTATTCATTTTTGGGAGGTGGTCCTTTGAGCTCGAGGCCACTAAACTCTTGAGGAACATAAGAGATAACGTTTGTTTTATGGCAAATGGCGTTGGTTAATTTTGTGCTCAGGACAAAAATGCTCCATGGTGCTTGGCGAAAATGTTTTAGAAATCTGAATTCACTTAATTAGAGAGTGACGTTCTTTAGTTGGTATTGTGTTGGCCTCTGACGCCAATGACACTGGATCAAAACCTAACAGTAAGGTATTCGAATGTTATTTTTTCGAGTGTTATCTTTTCTCGGTTGTATACCGAATGTGTCAGGGAGGGATTATCAAAATTTGCCTTCAGAGTCGATGGTAAAGGCTCATCCTACAAGAAGTGTCATTTTAAATTTCGCGCCATAGTTGAACTGTGAATACGCACTTCGAAATATTTCATAAGGTTTAGGATTTTAACGTTTCAGAGTAGTCAATGAGGTGAAGATTCCAACTTGCTTCTGTCTGAAATGGTCAACGAAAAATATAGCTGTCGCGACTGAACATCCAATTGAAGATAATCACATGAATGAGAGCTATAGAACACACTTTGCATAAAATCCTCGCATATAGCTCCCTAAGGTCTAGGCCTATCATGCTCAACAATTTTTTGATGAGGCCCAGGAGAAATGATCGAATATCTTATCTAAAAGATTTGTTCCAAAAATAAGGAGACTAACTACATCGCTTTTTTATATTTTTTTTTATGTTGGTAGACATGTCCCTTAAAATATGTTGCTTTTGAAAGAAATAAAGAATCCCGCCTATTTCGATATGCTTTTTGAACTGTTAACTGTGGCGTCTGGTGAGTCTACATAGAAGGTCGAGAAGATGTTAATAATAATGTCCGACTTGATCATCGAAGCCACTATCAGAGAAGTTGCTGAGGAGAACGTGAATCAACGAAGTTTGTTCCGACATTGCTGAAAATTTGAAAAGAGAATCGTCGCAAATGCATCGTCCAATTAGGTTCGAAAACAGATTTTGCAACAACCCCATAGTAGTTGACTAATCTCAGTCAACTTCTTACTTCCGTCACGTTCTTAGGAGTTGGTACGTCTTTTTTTTTGTTTTTTGGAAATTTATTTTTTTTTCCGTGCAGGTTCAAGAGCGTATACTCTTATGGTGTTTGTCCCACAACCTGGACGGGATGCAAATGGTTTGTGTCGAAGATGTATGTTCACTACTCTCCGGGGGTGGTTGTCCTAGATATGATTTTTTGAGAGATTCGAATGAATTTGTGACGTTGGTTGTAGTTCACAGTAACTATTTTGTTTCCATTTCATTAAGGAGTTATATTGGATATGAACACACAGAGTACGAATTTCGAAGTGATCTTATGGGTGTTTGGCTTCATCAGCATTGTTTGATCATCTCACATACACAACTGATGTTATTTCACAAATGTTCCGTATAGGAATCGTTCTTGGCTATGGACAGACTTGAACTACAGACCTCCCGCTCCACAGTCGATGATGATTACCATTGCACCACGACCACCCCCCAACTGTAATGGCTTTTATTTTATCCTGGGTTTTCTCAAGTTCTCTTCCCGAAATGGCGTGACCTAAGTAAGCTATTGAGTTTTCAAAGTTTAAATTTACTCAAATTAAATTGTAGTCCCACCATGTTCCTCTAAGTAACGCATTGAACCTTGATGTCGTCGAAAAATACACAAACGGTATATTAGCCAAAGTTTGGAATACGTATCGTTGCCAGATTATGGGCGCGACCTTTGTGCCGAACATAAGGCGATTCAGTTTGTAGTCGCCCTTAATAGTCGAAATAGTCTGCACCTCGCACTTCTCTATCGATTGGCATGTGCAAATATGCTTCGCTTGGGTCCAGTGCTGAAAACAATTTGCCTCCCCGCTATGTCATAGCAAAGATGTCTTCTGTATCTGGAATTGGGAAATGATCATTCTTAAGAACTCTGTCCAATGTTACCCTATATATATATATAGTGTGGCCTCGTGGTTATTGATCTTTCCCACGCCGGGAAATTTGCTGAATTTGCTCGCGCAATGTCTTTTCCTTTATTTTCGGAAGAATTTCGACGTGCAACTGATCAATTTTAGATAATTTAAGGCCTAATTAGTAAGAACGAACATTCCCATTAATTACGAAATACAATGTCGTTCAAGTGACTGCCTCGGCTGGCTTCCCAATTTTCCAAGACCTTGAAGACAGAAGTTGATGGTTTCGGGCTATAGCTCACGGAATGCTTGGATGATATTGGCCTTAAGTGCTTGAATCCTTTCCGGATTGTTGGAATAACATAGGTCTATCACCGTTCCCCACAAGAAAAGTCCAAGGCGGTCATCGCAGCTCCGAGGCGGCCAATTGATATCGCCAAGACGGCTGATAAGACGATGTGGGAGTTTGGTGCGCAAAAGATAGATTGTGGCATGGGCTGTGTGGCATTGCGCGTCATCCTGCATGAACCAGAGGTTGTCCAAGTCCATGTCTTCAATTTCAATAAAAAAAAAATCGGTTAACAATTTTCGGTGCCGAAACGTTCTTCCCAGCCTCACTTTCGAAGAAAAATGGTCCAATGATGACACCACTCCACAATCCGCACGAAACTGTCACTCTCTGTGGATGTATTGGCTTCTCGATAATAACGTGCGGGTTTTCCAGATGCGGCAATTTTGTTTGTTAACGTAGCCGCCGAGATGAAAATGCGCCTCATCAGAAAAGATGCTTTTTCGAATAACCCGAGATCTTTGTGAAGAGTTCTCGGGCTAGTACTTGAGCTGCTGAGATCGATGGCGAGTTGATGTTGGTGTTTTGAGTCTCACACTCTCGGCCACAGCAGCCACATTTTCATCTGTGCGCAAACTTTTAAAAAAAAAACGCACTGTTTGGGTTACACAGCACTCAATTTGGAAATAAGTTTTCAATATTTCCCAACGGTTTTCACGCATAAAGCGACTCATTTCGTTCCGCGGAGGCATGATACTGACTTTCCGTTGAGATTTCGAGCGGGAAACAGCTGTCAATGTCAAAATAGCCTATGGTTAAAAAAAAAACAAATCACTAGATGGCATACCCTTCATTTGCATTTGCTTTTAAATTATCCTTATGGATAAATACCCTCTCCCGTGTTGAAAAGGAACCGTTGATTTGATAATGCGTTTCTCCGGCCATGCACTACGAGGGTGGTCCGAGAAGTACTTAGCCTCGCCGCCAGATGGCACCAGTATCGCACTTACACTTACTTACACTATATTATTACACTTACTATCGTGTAGTACATTCTACTACTACTTCGGCGGCTACTGTCGACATTTCAGACGGATCGGACTCGTAGTTTTGTTTTGACCACGTGTGGAAGCGGGAGCGTCCGGGGATTTTAGAGAAATGGAAAAAGAGCAATATCCGTCGTCGATTCGATTGTTGTTTTTGGAAGGGAAATCGCGCGAAATCAAAGAGCGTTTGGTAGCTGTGTAGGCTGATTCTTCTCCTTCGATGGCCGCCATCCAAAATTGGTTTAATGAGTTTCAACGCGGTCGCACGTCGGTGATGAGCCGCGTCCAGGTGCCCCGAAAACGGTTACCACGGAGGATAACGTGACAAAAATCCACGATCTCGATTGAAGGTGCGCGAGTAGCTGAGACAGTAGGCATTTCAAAAGATTGCGTGGGTCATATCCTGCATGAAATTTTGGGCATGAGAAAGTTGTCGGCGCGATGGGTGCCGCGTTGCTCACTCCGGACAACAAGCGCAACCGTGAGACCACTTCAGAGCAGTGTTTGACGCTGTTTAAGCGCAGTCCGAAGGAGTTTCTGCATCGTTTCGTGACAGTCGACGATACACGGATCCACTGGTACACACCAGAGACCAAGGAACAGTCGAAACAGTGGACCTCACCCGGCGAACGTGCTCCGAAGAAGGCGAAGACTGTCCCATCGGCCGGAAAGGTGATGGCCACCGTTTGCTGGGGTTCACAAGGTGTGATCCACATCGACTACCTGGAGAAGGGTCACAGGGCTGTACTATGCCAAATTATTGGGCCGATTCGACGCCGAATTGAAGAAAAAACGGCCCCACTTGGCGAAGAAAAAAGTGCTCTTCCACCATGATAACGCACCGGCTCACACCTCTGCCCTCGTCACGGCCAAATTGGTCGAGTTGGGCTACGAACTGCTGCCTTATCCACCGTATTCTCCAGATTTGGTCCCGTGCGACTTCTTTTTATTTCCAAACTTGAAAAAGTCACTCGCCGGGCATAAATTTCAGTCGAATGACGAGGTCTTCGCCGCCAGGGAAATCGCCAGCAGACCGGTTTGACACCCCATACCCGCCCAGAATCGAGGGCCTCGGGTTCTACTGTACACTTTCACGGACCGCGGCGACGTTCTCGGTCGATCTTGCGTTTCTTTGACGTTCGAATGTGGGCTGATTGATTATCGAACTGGTCATTTCAAATTTGGCCATCAAACGTCGAAAAGTCGACTGTGAAAAGCCACCAGGTAACACAACCGTAACGCGCGCAAATTTTTATTATTTGAACGTGATGTTCAGTCGTGTAACTTGCCATGGTCATTTGGCATCAGTAACTGAGTGATAAACAACAGATTTGACAAGTGTCACCAAAACAACATGGCCGCCACAGGTGGTCAAAATCTACCCGCCCCAATTGAAAATACTCTTGAATAATAATTTTTTGATGGCCGACTGATTTAATCTAAGTTAGGGTGCTTGCTTGAACCGTGCATAATGCCTAACAACCAAGTATCCGTCTACCCAGATATCTTACGCTTTTATACGTCTTAGTTGAACGGGGATGTGCGCGGTACTTTTCTAATCTGTCATCTAATTGCTGTTAGTCTTTGTGGTTTTTAACCTGTGGTCTTAGGTCTTTGTTAACGAAGCAATCGTAGCAAAGACATAAATCAACGTGAAGTACGTAGCGGGAAATGAAAGGTGCCTGAAGAGTTTCAGATCATCAGAGAGGTTGGATTGTTTAAGCAACCAACCATCATTAATAGGCCAAATGAAAATGAGAGAACCAAGATTGCTAATTTGGGGTACTCCAGAAGAAAGCAGATTAAATGAAACACGAGTGTATGTGGAAATCGCTCTGAGCATAGCTGGGAGTTGACAGGGTAAATGAAGTGATATTTTTCATGACTACAAGAAGCATATAAACTTGGAGAGGGAGTAACGTCGAGTGGGAATAAAATTTGGGATAAAAAACTGGGCTTTAAGCGGTCCCATGAATGACCCAAAAATATTATCTTGGCAGCAGCATGTTTTAGCTCGAACTAAGTGTGGACCCATTAATTAGTAAAAAAATTAATTGGACCTAGAATTGTAAGATTAATATTATTCCTTAAGCAAGTTTTCTGGTACACCCGATAGTCAGAAATAGGTAATTGTTATCAGGCAGAATTCAATAAATCTTTCATAGACTTCCAACCTATGGAAAGCGCTTTTGTATAGGTACACTCGATATATGTAAAACTCGGTGTAAAAATGGGAATCGAAATTTGAAGCTTTATTTCGGTTTCATGCTTATTTTTAAAAATATTGTTCATCAATAGTTAAATTTTTTGCATCATACAGTTCGGCTTTGGAAAAACTTTTTCGCGGCTATTCACGAATCACCTCTTTGAAAAACCAGAACTGCTACCCAGCCAAGTCAAGCATCATCGGTCGGAACAATTGGTTGTCGGAAAATCCGATTTCTGAAGAATACGGCGCGGCGGGACGTTCCATTTCAGTGTTTCCAGGTAGGATTTAGAGAAACAACTGCAGTTCGTTCGTGAAAAAAGCCGTTCGACATCCCCCGGCTTCAACACGTGTGACACCCAGTTCCCTTTTGGACTGTTGTCCTTTCTTAGCTTTAATAAAAGGAAACTTATAGGTGACAGGGTGGAAACGATTAAGGAGAGGGTGAAGGATTGTGGTATAGGGCAATTCTAAGACTGGACTTTTTGAGGTGAAGGTCGAAAAGATTGGTGTTGGCTTTGCGCAGCATTCTGGTCATTGGTTCGTGGTAGCCATAATTTGTGCGATGAGTGTTTATACGGAAAAGGGGAATAGACCGAAGGTAACGTGGGTTCGTGTTAAGAGAAATTATGTGCAATAATGTGGGGCAGTCAATGTTACCGCTGAGAAGGTCGTGAATAAAACGAATAATTTTTAATTTTACGAATAATTATTAATTTTAATTTTAGTTTTAGGCGATCCGTATAAGGTGGTAGATTAAAGCGGTCAGCACAGGGCAGGCCAAACGGATAAGCCTAGCCTCAATAAGCGTAATGTGGGATACGTTAGAGGGGGACCAGACTTGACTAGCATATTCGAGAAGTGGAAGTTGTTCTTTGGAACAACGTTTCACGTAACCGAGGGCGGAGTTGGCACGTTCGATGATGTTGTCTATATGACCTCTTAGGAAATGTGGGTTAGGAGAAAATATGGGTTTGCAGTGAAAGTGCATCTTAAACGATGAAAAGATGGGTATGCATGGGAGTTTGGCAATGGACACATAATTTTTCAATCCTTTTTTGTGGACTCGAATGATAACCTAATGTCCAAAGCTGAGAAAAGAGTCCTTGAGAGAAGGAGCTCTGAAAAAAAATGGTAAGGGGTAAAATTCTACTGAACTGCAGAAGGCCGAAGTCAGAGAGATGATCTGTGAAAAGTATTTCCTTGTCTGAGGAGTGATTACCGGCGGTGTAATGTTTCATCATCGGAATGAACCCATTTCAGGTGTGGAAGATTGAAGTCGCCCCAGCTGATGGTAATGTCATTAGGTTCGGTAATATCAAATAGTAGGCGACATCAACGGCGCGTTGGTAGCAATGTGTGGGCTGCGAAGATCTTAAGTAGCAGCAAGCAAGATAAAGTTTCCGTTTAGGGAGACTTCTGGAGGCACTAGTGAAGTTGAAGTCTGCGAAATTCAACGATTTGAAGGGCAAGGGATCGTAGCGGCTGTGGAGAACTCCGCGACAGTCCGGATCAGCAGAGTTGTCGTGTCCAACGGCCCGAAACAGAATGAAAGGTGAATAACTCGCTGTCTCCAATGCTGAAGCATAGATTCGTTTCAGTTAGGGCAATAGGATGTCAATGTCGTAGGATTGGCTTTGGGAATGAAGGAGCACTGCGGAGGTTTTGGTACGTAATCATTTGACGTTTTGGTAGTCCAAGGATATGTGTTTGTAAGAAATATTCGATGGGTGGGGAGATGTAGTGGTGCTTAGGTTAGGATTTAAAATAGTTTTTGAAATTAGAGCGGGTACTTTGCAAGTGTGCGATGCGCTTTGAACTGACATGGGCGGCGAAGGTGGACATTTGTGGGGTCTGTGAGGAGCCATTCTTGGTGGATTGAAACTAAGACATTGGTTTCAGGTTTGCCGTCCATACAAATGGAGTAAGCTTTGTCGTGGATGGAGGCCAAATAGAGACGTATATTTTCGTAAATTCTTCTGGCTCTTAAACGCGGCAGTCTTCGCCGTTAAGTTCCCAAGATGTTTAATGAGTTTAGCCGTGGGACGGAGGAGTGGATCTAATAAAGCGGGGGAGGGGCTGGAGGAGTGAGAAGCTAAGGGATTTAGGCTTGGAGTGTGAGAGTGCATAAAGTTGACTGCTGATACGTGCGGCTATTACGAGAAGCCTGGGGGTTGGAATAGGGTGTTGAATTAACAAGATTCAGTGGGGGGGATGAAGCCGGGCATAAGGTCGAAGTATACGCGGTTATGGGTGCATACTCTGTTAGGAGTATTATTATGTGGAGGGATTTCGAGGGCAGTTATTGATTTGGGAGAAATGGTGAATATTCCAGTCCTTAATTCCCAGTTAGCTCGTAGATTGTGAGAGGGTCGAGAAGGGGATCCAGGTTTGGGTTAGGGAAATTGGGAGTGTTGAGCTTAGGCTTATATTTAGACTGAAAGTTATTCTTATCGTCCCAAATGGTAATCCACATCCTGTCGACTTTGATTTCTTTATTGGAAGGGCTCCGAAGAAGCCATTCATACGATTGAATTTGGCCGTTATGATGGGATATCGTTGGCGGAAGATATTAAATACGCAGGGGTTATCAGCTTCGCATGGGGCGTCTTATAGAATGTAGGTAGACATAGGGTCCCTTAACGTCGCATTACCTATGTGGGGCTTGTTACCTCTCTGCTTTTAATCAGATTCCGAATTCCGAATCGTTCAATGGTCGGCGCTGAGGTGGGAGAAGTTGAGGTAGATGGGTACTTCAGAGGACTGACACTGGTTTGCGCGTAACTGAATATTGAAGACATCGCAAATGGGCAATGGGTCTTTAGACTTTTTCTCCGGTCTAGCACCCTCCTTGCCTTTTGAAACATTTGGAATGTGTTCTTTTACCAATAAAAGCCTCATCGTATATTTGTATAACCATATGGCACGCTAATGTCCGTAAAACCAAATTTCCATCATATGAAATTATTTGGCTTGAAAGTCGATATTTTCATGCGAAGGAAAAAAATGAGGCCGTTGAAAATCACAAACATGATGATGAGTAGCTGTTGACAGATTAAAGTTTTCAATATGATATTTCTGATCAGCATGCATCGCTAGCGCCATCTATTGGAAAAAAACGAATTCTCATTGGTACTCCTGTCGTATGGAATTCATATAAGGAATCCCTTAAAATATACAAACAGTAATGGAAGAAAATTGTGGAAAAAAAATTCTATAGCAATATAAGAAATATTTTTATATTAGGCATCGACGTCAGGACCGCGCATTCCGCCATGAATCACCTCATGCGATGAAAAAGTACAGCTTCGGTTAAACACAGGGATTTCAACGACCACGTGAACCCACCACTTTTTGGACAAACCTCATACAAACCATTTCGACAGTACTTTTCATTCGATCGGCACCGACTGCTATTAAAAATCTGTTCGTAAGTCCTGGAAGAGAACGTTTACTGTAAACGTTTCATTTTGTCAAATCAAAAAAAAAAATCCAATTTCGAAGTGAAGGAACAGCCGTGGAAACCACATGAGTCGCCTCAATTTTTTTACTCAATTTCCAACATAGTTTCGAAGACCATCAGACATGTCACTCCCTTCAAGTAGCATGCGACCGTAAAGTGAAATCGCCCTTCATCTGCACGCATGAATGCGCGTATGATATGCAACCTCGCCTCCAGACACTTGAAGCCGAATACCTACTATGCCACTCAATTCCACTCACGCATTTAACCACACCTTTGTTCAACTGCAAAGGTTAACTCGACCACATCCGACAATGCAACAAGGTCCTTTCAGTTCGGTGTCGGTGTTCTATACTCCCTAAATACGCCACCCCGAGTACTCGTACATATGTACATATATCCAAATGTTGCTCTGATTCTATTTTCAATTCCCAGCTTGTCACATGCATAAAGTTTAAAAAAAAAACAGAAAACCAAAAAGCAACTTTTAAATAATCTGCTTTTTCATTACTGCCACTCGAAGGAGGAGATGCAAACTACATAAGCGCCAGGAACAAACGAGCACCAGTTTGGTCCTAAAACTATTTTGTATCGCTTGCCGTTGTCGTGCACTTAGATTCCACTTCACAGACGATTCAGTATGTGTCGCATAACTGGCAGGGGGCGACGGCGTGACAAAGACATGAATAGAGGACGGGAGCCCGGAATGGAACCTCATGGAATGTAAAGCATTCCATGTTCTCGTCGGCGAACTACCATAAGATTAATTGTAATTAAACCGTTTTGATGAATTTTCTGTCAAAACTTTCGCATCCGACATAACGTATTACAAAGGGGCGTTGAGCGAGTGTGAGGGCTGGAGGGTGTTATGCGCCGCGTCGCCGCCCAAGTGGAACAATGCCTTCTTCAGTGGTAACATGCGTGTATGCATGCCCCGCAGTATGAGACGAGCTTGAGTACGAGTATATGTTATTGCTGCTCACAGATCACAGGCTCGTTGTGACAGAAGTCTGTCTATGCGACTAGCTGTAGTGGGATTCTTATTAGCGAGATGATGACGGTCGGTACTCGTAGATGTTTTAAAAAGTTGGGTAATGGGATGCAAACTCTTTGTTGTCGATGTACAATAGTTGCTTGCCTGTTGTAGGGTGCATTTTGTAGGTTCTTGTCGACATTGTTTATGTCCTTTGGATGTCGCATAGAGTGTAGACAATTTGCATGTACATGCGCTTCTTCTTCATCGTTGCTGAACTGGCGGTATGTGGTGCACGGGACAACTGCAGTATTATGGTTTCGTCCTTACTTGCTGAGATATTGTCTAATATGTCGACGCGGCTGAGCAGTGTTATTTGTATTTGTTGAGGATGTAATGAAATTCCGGAGACGTTCTCTAATGGCAAGGAAGGGCTGTGAAGTGTTTGGAAATTGCACTTCTTGTTTAGAAAATTCACGGAATTCTTTTCTTTTTGAATTCTATTATTGAAGTTTAGGATTCGAGTTGAATTTCTTGTCACCACCACATCAAGCCAGTGGCAATACTTAATTAGTCACCATGTACGCTTGAGTCAAAACCAGTTGCAAATAGATTGCTTTTAATTTATGACCATTTTCTCTAATTTGTCACTATCCATGTCGTTTGTCAGTTTAGTCTCGTGTCAGCTATAAATTCTTTTCGTGGACATCTGGAGTAACTACCATTGGGCTATTTTAGTACAAATTAATTGCAACATCATCGCGGAACTGGTTTTAATTGGTGCCTCGTGCTCTGTTCGGTGTAATGATCGGAGTAATGATTTGTCGCGAGAGTTGGGAATTGCACGCGATCAGTAATTGCAGACCTGGTGTAATTGGATACGAATTTCAAGTGAACATGTAATAAATATTCATTGAGGTTGAGTGCTGTCAAACTCTTGCTACCAAATATGTCGAGAGATCTAATTATCCTACGTTTTGAGAAATCAAGCAGACCACATGGCGTTAATTTTAATTTTTTGTATTGTAACTCAATTTGCGCTTTAGAGCTTACTAAAGTCTCAGGTGGACACGACGGTTTTGCCTGTTCACGTCCTTAGTCAGAATCATTTTTATATTGGGCCGCCATAGGCTTGATCTAAATGCAACCAAATGGAACAAACCCTCTACTGCTATAGATCAGATATACCTAACAGCACTCCAATAGGTGCAATGAGATGGACGGGAAAAGACGGATGGAAAACTGCGACATCTACTACAGAAATAGCTATAAGGATAATATACGAGGGTGGTCCGATAAGTACTTATTTTTCAATATAGTCTCCTTTTAGCTCGATACACTTGACCCAGCGATGCTCCAACTTCTTTAACCCGTCTGAAAAATACGTTTTCTCGAGGTCTTCAAAGTAGGACTCCGTGGCGGCGATGACCTCCTCATTCGACTGAAATTTCTGCCCGGCGAGTGACTTTTTCAAGTTTGGAAACAAAAATAAGTCGCACGGGGCCAAATCTGGAGAATAGGCTGGATGGGGCAGCAGTTCGTAGCCCAATTCGACCAATTTGGCCGTGACGAGGGCGGAGGTGTGAGCCGGTGCGTTATCATGGTGGATGAGCACTTTTTTCTTCGCCAAGTTTTTTCTTCAGGTCGGCGTCGAATCGGCCCAATAACTTGGCATAGTACAGCCCTGTGACCGTTTTGCCCTTCTCCAGGTAGTCAATGTGGATCAAACCTTGTGAATCCCAGAAAACGGTGGCCATCACCTTTCCGGGCGATGGGACAGTTTTGCCTTTTTTGGAGCGCGTTCGCCGATTGAAGTCCACTGTTTCGACTGTTTCTTGGCCTCTGATGTGTACCAGTGGATCCATGTTTCGTCGACTGTTACGAACAGCGCGGAAACTCCTTCGGATTGTGGTTAAACAGCGTCAAACACTGCTCTGAAGTGGTCTCATGGTTGCGCTTGTTGTCCGGAGTGAGCAAACGCGGCACCCATCGCGCCGACAGTTTTCTCATGCCCAAAATTTCATGCAGGATATGACCCACGCGATTTTCTGAAATGCCTACTGTCTCAGCTATCTCGCGCACCTTCAATCGGCAATCTGCCAATACGAGATCGTGGATTTTTGTCACGTTATCCTCCGTGGTAGCCGTTTTCGGGGCACCTGGACGTGGCTCATCAAAAACCGACGTGCGACCACGTTTTTGATGTTCGCCATCGAAGGAGAAGAGTCACCGTACATAGCATCCAAACGCTCTTAGATTTCGCTGCGCGATTTCCCTTCCAAAAACAAGAATCGAATCATCGACCGATATTGCTCTTTTTCCATTTTTCTAAAATCCGCGGACACTCCCGCTTCCACACGCGGTCAAAACAAAACTACGGGTCCGATCCGGCTGAAATTTCGACAGCAGCCGTCTACTAGAATGTCCTACACGATAGTGAGTTGCCCTTACGACTGGCGCCATCTGGCGGTGAGGCTAAGTACTTATCGGACCACCCTCGTATAACAAAAAATTATATTTATGAAACTCGACTTGGATCACTTTTTATAAGTAAATTGCTTTGGATCGTACTATTTCAAATAAATGTTTTTGTGATGTCATTCTATATATCTCAAGAATTGTTTTGCAGCTCGTAGAAATTCGTTGAAATAGATATATTTTCAATTTGAATTACATAAAACTGTCGTCTGCTTTAATTTGAAAAAGAATCAAAAACTTCCCCCTTAACAGATACATCAAACAAATTGACACTAAACTTAATGCCTTTAGGTATTCTTCTTAAAAGAACAATTTGTAATTACTCTAGACAGCAGTCGCGCCAATTTCTTTACGGAGATATACCATGCATTATACAAAGCTAACGTACTAAAAGCGTCATCCTTCACATCTGAATTCATTCCGCCCACAACAATCCTTTTCAACTGGTTACAATAAAAAACGCTTCTGAAAACAGTAAATCCACAACCTTCACCGCAGTCGCCCGCCTGCCCGGGGAACGCAAATAAAACAGAGTGATGAGGAAACCCAGCTCAAAAAAATAAAAATAAAAACAGACTTATGACTACATCTCGCAAAATCATTGTGTGCATAAATTCTTTTCTTATGCTTGTATCTGTCAGAGTAGAATCTCATCCGCACAATTCAAAATTTCGAATGCACAATAACAACATGAGGTGTATGACGAGTCAGAGTGCCAGCAGGCAACGAAGCACTTCCATCTCAATGTCATGTAAGGAGTCACCAAAGCACCGTGCACAGTGACTACTCTCCTGTTTGATATCCTTGAGCTGCAAAGATGAATGAACAAGGAAAAGATGCAAAGGAAAATGGAATGGCAGAAATTGCAGAATAACCCGTCGACAGAACGGTGAGGGATGAAGGAGCGCCTCCATCGACAGCCAGTCAGCAGTACTGCCACTAGTACTTGTAATCTAGACAAAACGTGACGGAAGCGAAATTAAGTTGACATATCAACATGATAAAAAGTCACGTTCCCAAGAATCCGACCACTTGGTGCATGACTTGGCATGACATGCTTGCACGTGTGTGTAAGTGTCTCCCGGTCGGTGGCTTACAACTTTCACATGCCACACTTGGATGGCGAGTACGATGTACGATGTGCCATGGGACGCGAGAGAGCACTACATTCCGCTGGGATGCAAGATGTTCATCGGATGACATTCCTAGTCGTCGACAAGACGATGATTTCTGTTTTTTAATTGGAATATTCTAATGTGACAACGTTCCACCCGGAGTCGGCGTGCCATGGCCCATTTCTGTGCCTCGAATGCGAATGCATTGTGCAATCAACTGACTCAACTCAACAGATTTCGGATCCACTCTGTTGGGTTTATTATGCAGATTTTGAAAATTATTTAACTGGCATTCCGAGACTGTCTAAACACACGGTTCATGCTTCTGCTTCCAAGAACATGGCATCGTTCCACGTGAAGTCGTTCTCCTACGACTGTTCCTAACCTTAACTTATAACACATCTCCACCGATTGACATCACGAGAATCCTGAATCGGCTATAAGCCTTTGGCGTAACGCATATCACGAGAACATCAAGTATTTATGCAAATCTCTCCTGTAACAAATCGGCATACAGATCCAGATACGAATATAAGGTTACAGAGAGCAATAAAGTAAACGGGCACAACCATCGAACATGACACATTACATGGGATTTGAACAACATTTCTTCGCATTATCTTCGAACTCGGCATTTTGAAGGACACGTTTCCGCTATAATCGTAATCGCAGTGTCTCTATCAGCCCCGTGGCACCCTTGTACGCATCCCTTTTCAAGACTTTGTATTTCTGGCGGTTGCGTCGCGTTCATCTACTGTCGAAATTGTTGCGCATGTTTGTGGCATTTATCATTATTATTGGTTGTAAAGTTTACGATTGTTTATTGTTGTATTTATAGCCGTACGCCTTCACACACATTTCCTTTTTCTCCTCCAACCACCCGATTAAGCACGACCAAATCCAACAAGTTATGTTTTTATTATCCTTCATACGCACGCCCCTCGCGCCACATTGGAATTTTGACACGTTAAATCCAATGGTGACAGGCCATAATTCCATATTGAATTCCCTATTTCTTCGATTTCTTTATGATAATTCCAAACATTTGTATCTTGTTCGATGATTGACGGCCGACAATCAAAAGTCCTTGGCTCATGGGGGGGTCATACCCATGTTCGACACGCTAACCGGCGCAACGGAAGTCCATTAGAAACACCGTAATAAAATATTTGCGATATAAATCGATTTCCTTCCCTATTCGAAAATCATTAAACTCGTATCCTGAAGATGTTTATCCTTCCATCAACACACTTCAAAGGTGTGTATCTCATCGTCTTCCCGCCTGGTGTTTGCTGTTGATATGGAAAAACAAATCACGTTGCATGCGATTGGATGACGTAAACTGGCCATGTGTTGAGTCCTGATGACAGCATTCGATATATTCTTGAGACAATGTGTCATTCATGGTTAAGATTCTTCTGTATATAAAGATATTCAGCAAGAGGTGTCATTTCAATTAGCCTGGCTAAACTAGCTACTTTTAATTTGGTATCCTGAAAGACTGACGATTTGTGTACTTAAGACAGTCTTACGCTCCAAATTTATGTGATAACAAATTGATAAGTCATTCATTTAGTTGATCAAGGCCTCGTAACTAACACATTTGCGAAATGGGACGTAGGATGGATATGTACATCCCCAAAGTCAATTTAGGTCCCCATTTTTTACCGAAACTTTTGTTACAGGCCTGGAAAGCTATGCGACCTTTTTTAACTCTCTTCTCTATGTTGAACTTCGAGCTTAACTTCGCCAAAGTACCATGGTCTGGAGGATAGGGAAAGACTTTATGGACATTTAAATGGCGGCCCAAACGTCTACTCTAGCCAGAAGCTCTCTCTGTGATCACAGACAGAAACAGTCCTGATGCTACGGAACCACATTTTCTTGCTATCCAGAACCACTAGAGTTTGGCTAATAGCACTGAGCCATAAAAGGGATGATATAACTCCTTCTTAGGGAGGGCCTCTGTTTTCCGATCAGATAAGGACACCATTCCCTAATGGCATTGGGATGATTCTGGCTTCGAGGGTTTTAATTATCCAATTGTTAGAAATTTTTGGATAGCTGTGGTCAAAACTTTGTTAAAGACACCGTTCAGGTCATTGAGGGTACTATCTGCTTCAAATTCTCAAGTAACATGACGGGACTGATGTTCAGAGAACCTGCTCTTCGTTGCGGTCACTAAGGAACGCTTGTTTTTTTTTATGAATTCGCGCCAAGACATGTGGAATCTTTGATCAAGATACTGGTACCCGGGCCAGCAGCGTGCACGATTCGCGGGATATTGTTCTCCTTTTTCCATGCGCCTTCGTACTAAACCACACCTCTTGTGCTCTTCTCTCTGGTTATCTACCGAGTCTATCATGTAGGCGACCAGGTTTTCTGGGCTTGGTAAGTTTACCGCGCCTGTCCTGCGCGAAACGACTACAGTCAAAAACTGCGTGTTTTGTGTCCTTCTCAGCATTTGGGTATTGTGGACACAGTGGAGAATAATCATGTCCAAATTTGTACAAATACTTTCTGTAGCCGCCGTGTCCAGACAGAAACTGTGAAAGTTGATAATTACAGTCTCCTGCTGATCTTGATATCTACGTTTTGATAACGGGAATAAGCTTGTGCGTCCATCTTCCTTTTGTGGAGACATCACGTCTAGCTTGCCACGTTACTATGGATGCTGCCCGTTCTTCTTCTTTTATGCGCCCTGGCCTGTTGTCGGTCGAACGTTTGCTTGTATCCTCAAGAGGTCGTCTGCCAGGATGTGGATGGGTAGCATTCCTGCTGCATCATCTGAGATAGTCGTGAATCCGCTGATTGTTCGTATAGCGCAAAGTCTATAAACTGACGTCATCATCCATTTCAAACGTCTGCCTGCGAGTGCACCTGAACTGACTAACCTTTGTGTAAGTGATGCCTTCTCGTTGGCATACCTTATGTGTTCTCTAAAGGAGAGCATGTTATCAAGCATAACCCCTAGGTACTTCACAGATTTCTTAGACCTAATAGTCTGATTGCCGACTAAAAAGCTCGCATGTTCCACCTTCTTGCGGCTGGTTATGAGCACAGCCTCCGTTTTATGGGCCACTAGTTATAGGCCGACACTTACCAGCCAATCTTTCACCTTAGAGATGGCTTTTTTCGTGGCAACCTCCACTTCCTCTATATGTTTAGCCACATTGACAATAGCAATGTCGTCAGCAAAGCCGGTGAGTTGTACTCCAACGGGAAGCGCTAGTCGTAGAACGCCATCATACATAATGTACACAGTAGAGGCCCAAGGACTGATCAGCAAGTAGGGAGGGGTACCCATGGCAATTAGGAAAATTTGTATGTGTGTCCAGTTCGCTGAGTTAAAAGCGTTTTTAACGTCCAGCGTAACTACTGCACAATATTTCTTCTCCCCCCCCCTCTTTACCTTTTTTCTTGGATGGCATTTACGGCTAGGTTTACCACGGATTCTATGGCGCCGGCCGTTGATGGTCCTTTTCTGAAGCCGAACTGGTTGGTTGACAGTGCACCATTAGCTTCCGCTACCGCCAGTAGCCTACCATATATAATTCGTTTCAGTATCTTACCTAGTGTGTCTAATAGACAAATTGGGCGATACGAGGATGGTTCTCCAGATGGCTTTTTACTTTTAGGCAGTAGAACTAAGTGCTGCAGTTTCCACTGTGTGAAACGCTGTGTGAAAAATCATTTGAATGAAAGCAATTAGGAAAAGGTAATGAAAGTTTTACGTGTCTATCCTGATTTAGAGTAACGTCTATATCTCCAGTTTGTTGAACTGGTGTCCAGGGAGGGTCGACGACCAAGCAAGCTTTCTATACTGATCTCCGGAGATGTAAGTATGAACTCGATACCACCGGGAGGAACTTTGAATGTCACATCATGAGTTCCGTTGCCCATCCGTGGGCACACTTGGAAACGACACTTTCACAGTACATGGAATCTAGTCTAACGAAAAAAAAATTATTCAAGTTGCTCTCTTATCGGCTCTTCTGAGCTTATATCATTACGTCACCAGTCCTAATATCCGGATCCTTGGTCTTGAGCGACCTTTGCATGTGTCGAAGGCAAAGTTTTGCGTTTTCACCGAACCTATGAAGATAAACGGGCCATAGCTCCCACACTGCCGGAAGAGCCACCAACACGAGCTCTTCGGTTAGAATAACTGCTCCCCTAAGCAACGTGGACATCGGAAAGTGGAATAAACCTTGAATGTGGTTCTTGACGAACTTCAAAACCTGCGAGACTTCCTTCTCATCTCTCTTCTCCTTCTCAGGCCGTTGAAAACTTTTCCTCGACGATATGGTTGTTTCGTAATTGTTTTCATTTATTCCACGAACGATGGTCTGTAAGCCGTATTTGGGAGGAGAGCTGCCGGGTTCAGTGTGCCCAGGAAAGTTGTCCAGAATCAGGAGTTCCAAGGGTTTCATTGGTAAGTCTGTCTTAGTTTTCTCCTCTTGTTTAATAACTACTTGGGCAAATAGGTCTTTGACAGGATCTTACTCGATCGGGCGGTCTGTTTGGGGTTAGCGATGGACCGGCAGTACTCTGTTCAGGATTGAGTTCTGGCCTTCCTGGTCTCCTTTTTTTAGTTTCCAAAACTCATACTTGTAGCAGATGTTAATGTGGGTTTCAAACACAAGTCTGTATTGCGGTTTACTTAGAGGATGTACGCCCACGTACATCATTATGTATGAAATATGACACCGTTTAAATGCTATCTTCGGCTTCTTACGGTGGCACGGAACGGAATGGTCCAATTTTCAATGACTCTTCCGCATAGATCCCACTGAATTTGAGCGATGGCCTGTGTTATGTTCACCTTAAGGGCATCGATAGATTGTGATTTATAGAGGCATAGACATGCGACTTCAGGAGACCCCACAAGAAAAAGTCTAGTGGGGTCAAATCCGCGACCTTGGTGGCCTATTCACGTTACCTCTGTGAGAGATAACCTTGCCCTCAAATCGTTCATGCAACGTTGTTTTCGAAAAAGTACGGACCAATTACGCTGCCGGCCCAAAATCCACCCCAAACGGTAACTGAGGATGCATTGTCACCGAGTGAACGTCATGTGGGTTGGTGTTGCCCCATATACGGCAATTTAGTTTGTTAATATAGTCATTCGCCCAAAAATGTGTCTCGTCGCTAAAGATGATTTTTTTTTCCTAACGCCCCAGCGAACAAACGGCATTGTTAATGGTCTTGAACTTTGAGCTCTTTTGTCAATAGGATCTCGTACGGGTGTAAGCCCAAGTCCCGAAATTCGCCAAGTTGAAGTCCGCGAAAGGCCGAGCTTTTGTGCACCTGAGGAATAGACTGCCTCAGCTTCTGCTGTACAATTTCATGAACGCGCGATGTCCTCGGCCGATCTTGCCTTCCTTTGAGATAGGAATACTGGCTGATTGATTACCAAATCGGTCGTCTCAAATTTGGTCACCAAACGCTTAACCTCGACGGTGAAGGGCTACCACATAAAATGGGCCCGACGCATGCAACGTTTGCATTAACCAACACTCCTTTTGAATACAAAATTTTATCATTTGAAAGTATTGTTCCATCGTGTAACTCGCCATAGTGATTAAGCATCAGTCTGAATAATTTAACAGATTCGACAAATGTCATCAAAACAACTAGGCTGTCACAGTCCACTAAATCCACCCACGGCAATTGAAAAACTCCTTAGTCGGCTATCACATGCGGCCTCACGACTCACGACTCACATAAGAGTAAAAGAGAAAGGAGATGAGATGGAGAATTTAATTCCCGGTGAGTCGCGGGCGAAATTCTTCACGACTCATATTGACGTTTCTCTTTCTCTTTGTTCGTTATTTTTCATTTCCATTTCATTTCTTTTCGTACTTTGTGGGGAATGGACGCAATCATGTCGGATGTTGCTTGCGGAAAATGCGTAGAGCTCTACTTTATCTCACGGAGACAATTTCAAAATGAAAAAAAAAGTAGGCGCTCGGCTCACTGAATTTAAATTGAAAGAGGAGATGGGAAGTGAGTCGTGAGTCGTGAGGCCGCATGTGATAGCCGACTTAGGAAATGATCCAATTTGTGTTTCCGAAAGTAAATTTGAATAATAATTTTTATTTTGTTATATTGTCTGTTATGTATAGAATATAACGTTGTTCTGATGTTCTCCACGTGCTCGCCACAGCTTATAGGCAAACGTCGGCGGCGATTTTAAGATGTCCGTCTCATTAGTGGCTTCTGCCCAAGACTAAACATAGACAATCTCGGATGATAGTTCGGCTTAGCGTATGTGACTGAAACATAAACGTAAAATCCGGTCCACAAATCATATGACTTTATATAACCACATTGTAAATAGCGACCTGAGAACACAAGTCAAAGAAAACAAAACCTTACAGCTTTAACTATCACAAGCGATGACAATCGCGCAATCAGTGACGACTGAAAAGGTGGTGTGAACATCACAAAAAGGCAATACGTTTGGGTGGACGATCACACAGTACGTAGAAATGGTGAAAGTAAATAAAAAGAAAAATAAATGGATAGCGTAGAAACAGCATGTGTTAGTGGGGTTCGGGGAAATTATTCCGATAAATCAGTGTAAATCCAAACTTAGGGTGACGTTACACTGAAGCGAGAAGTGGAGCTAGGTTTGTATAGCAGAGTGTAGGTAGAGTAACCTACAATAATCTAGTTGCCGCCTATATCAACAGGTGAGTGAAACAGAGGTTGGGTAAAGATAACACGAAGGCTAATAGTCTGACTTGGGTTTTTACCCAGAAGAGTTTGGCATAGCATCATTACAGACAAGTTAGCGATGTGAAGATTCCCACTGGTGTTTGTTCAGCAAGGTAACTGAGGTATATACATACATATGTATGTATGTCCACTTCGAGTCGCTCATAGGTATTTGGTCCGTTCGAAAAAAATGTGCATTTGACACAAAGATCTGGGACACATGAAATGAAGCAGGAAGATCTCATATAACGCCGTATTTGTGTTACATAGTTAATGAGCAAAATTATTAGTCAGCCAAAAAAAAACTACCATCTGCGGTCCGAAAACCTCTCTCTGTAAACGTCAGTTTGGTTGCTATAAAATCTAAAACCAACATTTTTCATCGCTTTCAAGTATTTGTTAATGGTAGTGCTTCTGATATAGTCATTTTTCGTGCAGGTGAACCTCAATGGTCTGTTCTTGGTCCGGTACTTTATATTCTGTTTACCTCCCTCCCAAATCGTCGACATTATGAGTTTGCATTTATGCAGAAAATGCCTTGGTGGTATGCGCCTGTCAAGAGGACGGACATCTTGCACTGGCTGTTCAAATCTATTTGGAAGTTGATGAGAGAATCTTGTTGGAGGTAATGGTGCTCTTCACAGGAGTCTCACGAATTGACTCATTGGCGTAATAATCGTAACTGGTGCCGTAGGACTATGAATAATATGGCTACGATAATTGAGATTTTGTGACTCTAGGCAAGCCGAATATGCCTCTGGCAGTGCCCTCGGTTTATGAATGATTATCATTCGGGACAGCTCGCCGTTTGGACTCCCGATGAACGATTTCTACAAGTGTTCGCCGCTTTGGTTATTATTCTTAATCATCAAGAAGAGCTGATGATTCACCACTGTTAACGATCATTTAAATACAATGGCATCAAATATGCTTAACTGTAATCTAAAGGCCCCGGCCCATAGAATCCGTTGATCCGTCACTCCGTTAATTTCAACTGAGTGCAAACGTATTGGCCATTTATTAATTGGTGGAATGCGTTCATCTGAGTTATAAAATGGATGGCACGGGTGGCCTTTGATCGCCTCAATCAGTTTTTTCTCGAACATTTTATAATATTTTTTTTTCCAAAACAATGTTCACTTTTCGCAAAATTAAACGACCTTCACCAATCGAACGTACTTTGAAATGTCAACCGAATTTGAAGTTTCTCTCAGTACGAGAGAGTTCCTAAACATTCTTGATTTGATTTGATTTGACGCCCCCATAGGGGCACTTTATTAGCTTAATGCAAGCCTTAACAAAAATCTGATAGCTTAACTATAACTTATTAACTAGGTGGCGGCGTGGAGACGATTAAGGAGAGTGAGAAGGGTGGTGGTATAGGGCAATTCTAAGGCTGGACTTATTAAGGTGAAGGTCGAAAAGATTGGTGTTAGCTTTTCGAAGCATTCTGGACATTGGTTCATGGTAGCCATAATTTGTGCGGTGAGTGCTTATACGGAAAAGGGGTGTGGACCGAAGGTTACGCGGGTTGGTGTTAAGGGGAATCATGTGTAATAATGAAGGGCTGTCAATGTTACCACTGAGAAGGTCATGGATAAATAGAATGTCTGCAACATCACGTCGTTCTTTAAGGGGTTGGAGGTTGATTAATTTTAAGCGATCCGTATAAGGTGGTAAATTAAGGGGGTCGGCCCAAGGAAGGCCACGAAGGGCAAAACGGATAAACCTGCGTTGAATGGATTCAATACGCGTAGTATGGGATTCATAAGAGGGGGACCAGACTTGGCTAGCATATTCGAGAAGGGGCCTAACGAAAGTGATGTATAATGATTTCGTAACGTAAGGATTCGAGAATTCTTTGGACCAACGTTTCACGAAACCGAGGGCAGAGTTAGCACGTTTGATAATATTGTCGATATGGAGGCGAAAGTTGAGTTCACGGTCAACAATAACCGCTAGGTCAACCAAGAAGTTGACAGGGGGAACGGTTTCATTACGAATAATGTAGGTTCTAGGTGGTGAGGAAGAGCGTTTGCGGGAGTAAGTGATGGTTTGGCATTTACTGATATTGAGCTCGAGATGGTTTTTTTGACACCAAGTAGTGAACCTGTTAAGGTCCAATTGGAGAGAGCAGGAGTCGACAGGGGAAGATATGTGTTTAAATATTTTCATATCATCAGCATATATGGAGAGCTGAGAGTTCAGAATAACGCTGTCGACATCATTAATGGTTAGAAAAAATATCAGTGGACCGAGATGACTACCTTGCGGGACACCGGAGTAAGAATAGTGCATCAGGAGCAGTGAAAGAATAGTGCATCATAAACGATGCTCTCGAAAAGTTTGGGTGCGCATGAGAGCTTGGCAATGGGACGATAGTTGGACACATCATTTTTCAGTCCCTTTTTGTGGACTGGAATGATATAAGCATATTTCCAAAGCTTAGGAAAAAGTCCTTGAGAGATAGAGCTTTGAAATAGAGCAGTAAGGGGTAAAATAAGATGGTTCGCGCACTTTTTTAATACTATGGCAGGCAGACAGTCGGGACCGGGAGAGTAGTCGTCCTTTAAGTTCCGTATTTTTTCGGCGATTAGGTCGGGAGTGATGTTCAATGAAACAAGAGATGTCTGGGGGCAGTTTTTCAAATATCGAAAATAGTCGTGATCGGGTTGAAGATCTTGGTCAGTGAATGATTGGCTGAAGAAATGAGCAAAGAAATTGGCGATTACTTCGGATTCGTTGGAAGAGTTACTGAGATAGTTAAGTGTAGTGGGGTAGCTATCGGTTTTTCTTTTTGTATTAATGAAGTGGTAGAAACACTTGGGGTCAGAGATAAGGGAGGATTGCATTCTGTTCAAGTATCGGAGGTAGAGTGATTCACATAGCTGTGCAAATTTAGTGTAGGACTGCATGTAATTAGAAAGGTCTGATGCAGAGGAGGATCTAAGATAGGCGTGCCAATTTTTGTTTCTTTTATTGCGCAAAGAGCGTAGTTCCTTGGTATACCAGGGCGGAGATGAGGTGTAATTCTTTTTTGGTGAGTATGGGACTGAAAGAATGAAGCAGCTGAGGATTTTGGTGTAAAATAGCGCAAGGGTTTCGTTTAGGGATATATGTGAGTTAGGGTTAAGGAGGAAGTTAAAATTAACATTGTTGAGCAGATTATTTAGTTTCGCGAAGTCAGCTTTGCGGAAATTGAAACAGTACGTATTTTCGGAGGGAAGGATAGTGAGTTTGGTCTCGAGTGAAAGAGTTACCGATAGAGGTGGATGAAGGGGGTCTAAAGTAGAGAGAAAATGGTTGCTTGGGTTAACAACGCAGTTTACGGCATCAGATGAGAAAATCAGGTCGAGTTGTCTGTCCATGTTATTGGTGATATTACTGAGTTGCAGAAGGCCGGAGTCAGAGAAGTGATCCGTGAGAAGGATTTCTTTACCTGTGGAGGGGTTAGCGGCGATGTAGTGAGTCTCATCATCGGAATGAACCCATTTCAGGTGCGGGAGATTGAAATCGCCACAGATGATTATGATGTCATTGGGTTCGGTGATATCAAATATGGAGTCGACGAGATCAACGACGAGTTGGTAGCAGTGTGTGGGCTGTGAGGGTCTTAAGTAACAGCAGGCAAGATAAAGTTTCTGTTTAGGGAGTTTTATTGAGGCACTAGTGAAGTTGAAGTCAGCGGAATTCGACGATTTGAAGGGCAAGGGATCATAGCGATTGTGGATTGCTAAGAGAACTCCGCGACCGTCAGGATCGGCAGAGTTGTCGCGTCCGTCGGCCCGAAACAGAATGAAATCTGATGTGAATAACTCGCTGTCTCCAATACTGGAGCATAAATTCGTTTCAGTTAATGCAAATATATCGTAGGGTAGGATTTGGGAGTTAAGGAGTACTGCGGAGGTCTTGGTGCGTAATCCTCTGACGTTCTGATAGTACAGGGATATGTTATTATTTGATGGGTGAGGAGATGTAAGTGTATTTAGGTTAGGATTTAAAATAGTTTTTGAGATTAGAACGGGTACTTTGCAAGTGTGCAATGCGCTTTGAACTGACGTGGGCTGCGAAAGTGGAGAGGTCGTTATTTACATCAATGGGAGAAATATTAAGGCTTTCGTGAAATCGTATAAAGGTCTTTTTTAACGCGTGGGGGTCTGTGGGTAGGCCTTCTTGGTGGATTGAAACTAGGACGTTGGTTTTAGTTTTGCCGTCGATACAAATGGAGTCAGGTTTGTCGTGGAGGTAGGCCAGATAGAGGCGTACATTTTCGTAGATTCTTCTGTCTCTTAAACGTGACATAACATAGCGGTCTTCGGCGTTTAGCTCGGCAAGATGTTTGGTGAGTTTGGCTGTGGGAGGGAGAAGTGGATCTAAGAAAGAGGGGGAGGTGAGAGGGAAGGTCGAGTTGTGGGAAGCTGAGGAGGTGGAGGGGCTGGAGGGGGTGTTGTTAGAAGCTGAGGAGGTGGAGGGAGTTGGGTTCAGAGTGTGAGAGTGTATAAAGTTTGGGTACTGAGGATACGTGCGGCTGTTACGTGAAGCCTGGGTGTTGGGATTGGGTATTGAATTAAGAATGTTCGATGAGGGGGATGAGGGTCTGGAGCCGGGCGCAAGGTTGAAGGATACGCGGTTGTGGTTACGTGATCTGTTAGGAGAATTATTGGGTGGGGGGATGTTGAGGTGATCTGTTGATTTGGGAGCTATTGAGAGAGGAAGAGGTCGGGAGAAATTGGGGACTATTCCAGTCTTTAATTCCCAGTTAGTTCCTAAATTGCGAGGGGTTTGAGAAAGAGGCGAGGGTCCAGGTTTGGCTTGGTTAGGGGATTTGGGAGTGTTGAGCTTAGGTTTATTTTTAGGTTTAACGTTTGTGTTGTTCTTACGATCCCTAATGGTAATCCGCATCCTGTCGACTTTGATTTCCTTATTGGGGAGGCTGCGAAAAAGCCATTCATATTGTGGAGGGATGGTAATTTCAAAGCAGTTTCTGCGATGGAATTTGGGAGGAGTGAGCTGCGTGCACTTAACGAGGTTGATTGCATATCGTTTGCGGAAGAAGTTAAATACCCAGCGGTCGTCAGCGTCGCGTGGGGTGTCCCATAAGATGTAGGTAGACAAAGGCTCCTGTATCGTCGCATTATTCTTGTGCAGCTTGTTGATTCTCTGTTTCCAGTCAGATAGGGTCCAAACAGCTCCGAAACGTTCAATGGTCGGCGTTGAGATGGGAGGAGGTGTGGTAGATGGGGGCTTCAAAGGACTCATGCTGGTTTGCGTTTGGACGGAGGATGTAAGTGGCGTTGGAGTGGTACGGATGGTCGCGTTATCAAGCTCTTCCATAAGGGAGATGTTGTAGGTAGTCCTGCAATCGCAGGCGGTTACCGGGGATTTGGGTGGCGTACATTTCAGTTCCTCTATTATAGTGTTGACCGCTGACCTTGTGAGGCTGGAATCAATATTGAGTGTGTGCAGCGTGTCTTCGATTTTATTCAGGCATTCAAGTTGGTCAGATGTTTTGTCGTCCAGGAACTTTAACTTTGCTGTATGCTCCGAGAGTGCTGACGTAAGCGTTGAGATGTCCCCCCGAATAGAATTAAGGTTCGGGGAAACGGGGGAGCAGTTCGCGTTTACAAGTTTAGTCGGTGTGGTTTCACGGTTATCCAGTTTGCAATTCAGCTGGGATATAAGGGAGAGCAGATGGTCATAGTTTTCCGCACTTTTTTTAGTTGACTCGTTGTATTTTCCGAAAGCTGACTGTTGTTTTGTTGCGAGGTTGTCTATACAAAGGTTTATGGAGTCAAGGTTGTCGGTGAATAGTTGAGACATTTTTTGCAAATACGAGCGTAGTTCGGATTTAAGTTCGGCCAGAGAGTCATTTACTGCACACATTTGCTCATTGTTACATTTAATGGCAAGCAGAATATGTGCAGCCGATATGGACTTACATTCCTCACAGAAGAATGTAAATATACCATCATATTCGTGAAGGTAGTTCTTCGCATTCCTGCTAAGGCCAATGCAGATCGGGTGGAAGGCTTTCCCACAAATCCCCTTACAATCGATCATTTCTGATGAATGGGCAGTCACCGAACAATTAGCGGATCCGCAGGAAGGCATTATGCAACTGGGGTGATTGCGCGGACAGGTAAACTTAATTATTGGGTCAGTAGAGCAACGTGAATTGCAGGTTAAGCGGAATTATTGTTATTGTTTTTTTTTTTTTTTTTTTGTTGTTTTTTTTTTTTTTTTCACTTTTTCACTTTTTGCTTTTTCTTATTTTGCTGTAATTGGGTGATGGGGTGATTGCACGGACAAATAAATTGCAGGGTAGGCAAAATTATTTTTATTATTATTTTTTTTGTTTTTTTGTCACTTTGTTTCTACGTTTGGGTAAGGAGAACTGGGGAAACTCAAAGGCACGTCCGCACAGGTAAAGAGCTAACTGCTAACTCTCTCAATGCATCCACCAATGAACGTGCTTACTCTCAATTCGTGAATGCGTGAACCTCAAAATATAAATGTGTAAGCTCAAATATGTGAATGTATGAACTGTCAACGGATCAAAAAGTAGAAAGTAACTCTACTTTGTCCGTTGAAGTTCATACATCCGTCGGCTATGGGCCACCTCCCATAAGAATGTGTATACATATTCTATTTTGCTCTCAGTTGAAATCAACGGAGTGACGGATCAACGGATTCTATGGGCCGGGGCCTTAATACTGCTACTACCTTATGTATAATCTACTATATTCGAATCGCTCACTCTAATAAATGAATTCAATGTGAACAGTTCGTCGTTCGTTGTTTCTCTTATATGGGTTATGGGCCCGGCCGGCGGCCAGCACGTGGTTAATAAAATAAAATATTTTAAAATTAGAGTAAATCGTTTGTCCATAAAGTACAAAAAAAAACAGCTTAATTGCCATCGTACAGATAGAAAAATTGAGCGCGAATAATTATTCGTCTTGGGTAGTTCACATGAAAAGTCTTTTCATAACTTTGGACTATTGGAGTGCGATCATAACGAAATGTCGGAGTGAAACAGTAGAAAAAACAAAATGGGAAAGTAGTCCACGTAATAAATTCTAAAACTGCTAAGGAGGCGTGGAGTGCACTAAGAGCAATCCACCTGGTAAATCGCCCTGCTCGTAAGGTCGCGTTATTTAAGAGATTAGCTCGCTTTCAACCTGGTGAGAAATTTGCAGCAGAAATTAATGAATTTCGTAGAATTGTGGATGAAGTATCTTTTTCCTATGCAGCTTGCCGGACGACATGAAAAACTTTGTCGTGACAATAGAAAGTAGAGATAGTTTGCCACCCTTGGACGAAATTAAGATCAGAGTCCTAGAAGAAATCCATCGACGTGGGGAAAAGCAAGCATCCAGTCAAGAAGACGTTTTTTCGGCGAAATCATATAGATTTAAAAAAGGAACAGAGTGACAAAGCACATGGAACGAAATGGGAAATAAGGAATAAAATCTGAGAAAACAAGAGATCGGTAACGAACAAGACCGGCGTAAGCTTAAAGTCTCAATCACACAGAACGCGTTACTCGGCGTTACTGTACCGTCGCGTTACGGCGTTACGGCTGTATTGCATTGCATTGCATCATCCCCGCCACACACGTGGCGTTATCACTCAGCGTTACTTTGCGGAACGCGAGATTACCTTTCGGGTTGTACAAAATTACAAAAGTATCGCGCGTTACCGGCATTACTATTATATTTTCGTTCTGTTTGAGTACGCGACTCAACTTTTCAAGCATTAAAATGTACCTTTATATCGTTTGTCAATAGTATGGGAGAAGAAATATGGTGATCAGAGATATAGAGCCAGAAGTGATTTTCGATTTTTGCTAAGTACAAAGTGTTCTGAAAAAAATTTCGTATCAAGTGATTTCAAAAGGTAATTAGGAAATGTACTTTTGTTTTATTTTCGAAACAAATTTTACTCGTAATAGCTATGGGTCGAAAAAGTCATTGTACTTCTACTGAGCGAGCACAGATTTTGGTATTGCGAAATGAACGCCAATCTCAACGGCAAATAACTGAAATCATCGGGAGGTCCAAGAAGATGGTGGAAAACAGCTTGATCTTTCAATAAGTGAAAGAACTGTTCGACGAAGACTGCAGGAGTCTAACCTCAATGGTAGAGTGGCGAGAAAGGTTGCACTCCTATGTAAACGACACGTCAAGGCTTTACAATTTGCAAATGACCACCACCAATGGACAGGGCCTGAAGCAAATAAAAAGTGGAGAAATGTTTTATGGAGTGACGAAACAAAGATTAAAATAATCGGGTCTGATGGCAGAAAACACGTGAGACGTCCTCGGTTTCAAAAATTTTCACCCAAATACACCAAAAAATGTGTAAAACATTGAGGCGGAAATATCAAGCTTTGGGCATCATTCTCGTGGTATGGGATTATTCCAATATACTGGATGAAAGAAAATATGGATCAGCATGAATATGTTAAAATTCTTGATACTGTGATGTTGCCTTATGCCGAGGAGAACATGCCTTTGAGACGGATTTCAGCAGGATAATGATCCAAAATATACTTCGAGAAAGACAAAGAAGTTCTTCGAGGATCATAACCTGACTGTAATGTCTTGGGCAGCTCAATCACTGGACCTCAACTCAAGACCACAGTTGGCAAGCATCCCATTAGCGACGCAACAGAATTGTGGGACGTTGTGCAAAAAGAATGGTCAGCTCTATCCATCCAGCGATACCAATCTTTAGTTGACTCAATGCCCAGACGTTGTGAAGCAGTCATCAAAAATAAAGGTTTTTCAAACAAATATTGATTATTGGCTTCCAACAAAACTTTGCCCGGAAAGTTATTCCCCGAGATATATCAAAAAGATAAACTGGCTCTATTTCATTGACCAGGCATTTCATCCTACTTTTCTATTTTTTTTTATTTTCAGGTCACTTTTTCGTCTATCAATTATACTTTCTTTCTAATTAAATAAAGTACATTACATAAAGTACAAGTTTTGCCGCAGTAGTTTTTTCCTTCAATCTCTTAAATTATGGTTTTTGTGAAATATAATGGGTAACCACTGTATAAAGGAAAAGACAGGTGAAATATTGTTTTCGTTAGAAGTAGATAATGGCATTTATTTCGTGTCATTTTCGGATCGGAAAGAACAATAGAAAGTATCAATTCAGTGATTAAGTCAATGCATTCAAATTTAGATTTATGGCATCAACGCTTTGGCCATGTAAATTTTAAAGACTTGTCCATGCAAATGGACAATGGTTCGCGGCTTTAAAATATATTCAAATTTTTCTTGTATCATCTGTGCTATTTGCAAAATATGTAAAAGCAAAGCCGTTTCCCAGGATTACCCAATTGCGTTCAACTGCCCATGCAAGTTTCGTCGCACCTTTTTCTTCAGGTCACAAAAGCAATCTGGTTGTAAGCTTAAATGCCTGAGAAGTGATAATGGTAGAGAATATTTGAGTTCAGAATTCAAAGACTTTTTGAGTCGTAATGGTATCATACACTAAACTACCGTAAGCTATACTCCGCAACAGAACGACGTCGCAGAGAGGACGAATCGGACGCTTGTGGAAATGTCACGTTGTTTATTGTAGCTATCGAAACTTCCACAAAGTATATGGTCCGAAACAGTAAGCACAGCCAGTTATATAAGACAGATGACGCTTTTCGAACTTTGGAATGGCAGTAAGCCTTCAGAATCCCATTTCCGAATATTTGGCTGTAAGGTCGTAGTCCTCGAAAAGAGGAAAAATAAGTCGAAGTTCCTCCCTAAAGTGAAAATTCTTACATTTGTGGGTTACGCCGACCAAATCAAAGGGTGTAGGTTGTAAAGGGTCCGCCAAATAACTTTTTTTTTTGAAAATGCTATAAAAAAAAACTACTGAATATTTTCTCAAATTTCTTTTTTTATTTGAAAGTACAATCCTTCCGGTTAATAATGGAAAATAATTTCATTCAAATGGCTGCCTCGGCTGGCCATGCAGTAGCCTACACGATCGGTCCAATTTTTAAGCACATTATCGATTGTGTGCAGCTGTATTTCACCAATGGCTTCACGAATATTGTCCCTTAAAGCGTCAATTGTCTCTGGCTTGTCGGCGTAACACTTATCTTTGATGGCACCCCACAAATAATAGTCCAACGGTGTCAAATCGCAGCTCCGAGGTGGCCAAACGACATCAGCTCTGCGGCTGATAATGCGATCTTCAAAAACAGGGCGCAAAACATCGAGTGTAGCTTCGGCTGTGTGGCACGTAGCGCCGTCCTGTTGAAACCAAATGTTGCCAATATCCTCCTCTTCAATTTTTGTGAACTCGTTCAACATGGCCCGATAACGATCGCCATTGACTATAACGGCCACTCCTTGCTCATTTTCGAAGAAAAATTGCCCAATTATGCCTCTGGACCAAAATCCGCACCAAACAGTGGCTCGTTTTGGGTGCACCGGCTTTTCAATGTATGCGTGCGGGTTTTCTGTGCCCCAAATGCGACAATTTTGCTTGTTTACATACCCGCCAAGATCAAAATGAGCTTCATCTGAAAAGATGATTTTTTTGGCAAAATCGGCATCTTCTGTAAGTCGATCGCAGGCCCACTTAGCGAAGCGAAAACGCATTGGATGGTCTGTTGGCTTCAACTCCTGAACCAATTGGACTTTGTATGGCGTCATACCAAGGTCTTTATGCAAAATTCGTCTCAATGATGTCTCCGAAATGTTCAATTGTTGAGAACGACGGTGAATTGATGTTGATGGCGCTTCACGCACACTTTCTGCCGCAGCAGCAATATTCTCGGGTGTACGCACTGTTTTTGGCTTTTCACGCTTTGGGTTATCGATGAGGATGCCAGTTTCTTTCACTTTTTTCACAAGAAAACGAACATACGGAGCTGACGGTGCTTCTCTTCTTCCAAAATCCGTACGCAATTTTCGCACACATTCTGCAACATTACCATGATTTTCAAAGTAATGTCGCAATATTTCCCAGCGTTGTTCAAGCGTATACACAACCATATTCGTTCAGCGGAAGGATAAAACTAATTATCTGTCAAATCAGACATGAACTAAGTGTTACCATTCACGAAATAAGCACTACTTGAAAAAAAACGTTAGATGGCGGACCCTTTATATATATTTTTTTTTTAATTAAATTAGACAACCAAAAAAAAAGCAGGTCTATCGACCCTACCAAAATTAATCCATTTCATTGTAAAAAAAATGGCGGACTGTAGAAAAAAATCTTGTTTTTTTTTGTTAATTTTTTTGTTAAAAATCGTTTAAAAAAAATAAGAAAATATTTTCGAAAATAAGTAATTTTGGTACGGCCGATAACCATTAATAAGTAGAAGAACACATAAATTTCAAAGCAATCGGTTGAATATTTTTTTTTTAGGACCATGACAGTTTTAGAAAATGATGTTTCGAGAAAAATGTGTTTAAAGTTTCAAGAGCAGAATTTTCGTGGAAAATTTATACTTACACTAAGCTGCTATGCATGGACCATACAATAACCCTTCGGTGGCTTCATACGCATCATTTTCTGCCTGTTTTTGTGACCTGAGGGGAGCCCTTGCCTTTTTGGATGCCTCGGACGCGGATCACTCTGCACGGGTTATTCGTGTTCATCGTACTCCTAAGCATACGAATAGGCGTACCGACAATCTCCATTATTTTAAGGATGGGTGAAAATCCTTCATTAAACATACATGCAGCTGTCCATGAAGCAATTTCCAGCGTGTTTTTGTAACAAAATGATGCTTTGGAGCCAAGTTCCAGATGCAAATATTAAACGACTCGTTGTTGTTCTGAGTGTTTTTTTCAAAAAACTTGCTATTTCTTCATCAAATGCTGGAGGATGTGTGTATATTGTCTCTGTATTCTCTGCCGTATGTTGTAAATACTTGCAGTATGCAATTGAACAGTAGGCGTGCTGGGGGTTTTCGTTGGTTGAAATGTAATGATAGTATGTAGCCCACACTGCTTTCTTCATTTCTTCTTGAGAATCTGAATTTCTCAAAATAGCCAAACCATAGTATGGACTTAGCTTAACCATCATGGCATTAGTCAATGCAAGAGTCGACTTCTTTGTTGCTAGTGAATGATTTTATTTTTCGATGTACATTTTGTGACTGCAACTTTACCTGCTTCATCTTTTTGATTATTTCTGACCTCTTTTTTTCAGCTTCTTCCAAGCCTTTTTTAGCTTTTAAATACTGGTTATGTGTTTTTTTTAGCTTCTTTCACTCGTCTATACATTACAGACGTACTCTTTTTTTTCTACCACAGGATCGCCGTTGTAAGGATCGGCATCCAGTAAATTTTTGAATGTTTTGCTGTCACCATCTCCAATGTATTTACTATATTTTACTTTAAAGTATTCGACCGACTGCGGAAACATTTCGATCACACCGTCAACTTCCATTTTACCGGAACTTCCTTCATGATTTGCTTCACAATGCTCAATGTGATTTTCATACCACTCCAAAAACTCGTCTGACTCTTCCCTGCCAATCCATTGGTTGCATGTGTTACACACTTATTTCCCTATCAAAGAAACAACACCCAGCAGTGAGGTAAAACCACGCTTGACCCATAATCCATCACCAGAAACCGTGATTTTATCTTCAGCACAACCGTTTTCAACATTTAATTTTTTTTCTTCTGCAACGGCTTTTTTTATAACAGTATATATATTTGGTCGAGCATACCATAATATCCATTTTTACTAATTCCATCACACAACTCCATTAGCGAACAAAATAAATTTATTCCAGCGAAACCGACTCCAAGTAGTCGCATAATAAATACAAAACGTCTGTTGATTTTGTAAGCAAGGATGTCAAATTCTTGGCACGAACACTTTACACACAATTTGAATCCTAGTCCTCGCGCTGATTTTTTCGCACAGCTTGAACTTTAAAATTGATTGCAAAGCTGTAAACACTAGTGAGAAACACAGAATGCTGTAGCTGAATCCTTCGTCAATCGGTACATCAAAATCACTCTTGTCTTTTAATTTTTCAGCTGATGTGCTCACAAACTTGGTATCGGTTTCAGCAGTATACTGATTCTCTCGAAAACTCAATTTTCTTTCGTTTTGCCCTGGATATCTTGTGGAGTTTCTCGAGCCTTTTCGATCCTTTTTTATTTATTTTTTCCTGTTTGATGTTGACACACAGAGCATCAAAAATGTACTGCTAAATTTGTTCTAGGATTTTATATATATTCACGACAAAAATTTAGGTAGGTTAGGTAGGTAATGTACTAAAGTTGACCGTCAGAAACTCCGTATGCAGGCATAAAAGACTGGTGACAACAATAGAAAGGTAGCAGCTGCAGACCTGGCGCGCGGCAGACAAGTCCTTACGGCGCGTCAGCGACTATGAGTTGTAACTTATTTAATACTACGAATGTCGGTCTGAATATTTCACAGCATATTTTCATTTCGAAGCAATGACATTTTGACCTAAAGAGGAGAATCGACTAATAACTCTCATGTTTCATTTCTTATCAAGGCGTCATAATCTTATTTCATAGCATCCTTCCATTGTTGACTATTATTGTATTTTGAGAGGACTTAATATTGCTCCATTGAGACTTTTGGAGACGTGTGCACTATAAATTCTCTTTCCAATCCTTATAATTTTGCCTTGATCTGAGGTTTCCTCTTTCTCATATGATACACTGTCAAGATCCCCTTCTTAATTCTCTTCTTCACATATGTCTATTCTATGCGAGGGCAAATCTTTGTTTTCATTTAGAGCTACCTTTTGATCAATACTTTGTGATATGTTTTCGTCGATATTCAAGGAAATATTATCATTATTTTTGGGTTCATTTAGCTGAGTCTCGTGCGTTGAAAACGAATTTTCGAAAAACTGGACATACCTGGCTATTGTTATTGATTTAGTCTTTCTGTTATAAAGGGTCCGCCATATAACGTTTTTTTTTTCAAGTAGTGCTTATTTCATGAACGGTAACACTTAGCTCATGTCTGATTTGACAGATAATTAGTTTTATCCTTCCGCTGAACGAATATGGTTGTGTATACGCTTGAACAACGCTGGGAAATATTGCGACATTACTTTGAAAAAAAGATGCCGATTTTGCCAAAAAAATCATCTTTTCAGATGAAGCTCATTTTGATCTTGGCGGGTATGTAAACAAGCAAAATTGTCGCATTTGGGGCACAGAAAACCCGCACGCATACATTGAAAAGCCGGTGCACCCAAAACGAGCCACTGTTTGGTGCGGATTTTGGTCCAGAGGCATAATTGGGCAATTTTTCTTCGAAAATGAGCAAGGAGTGGCCGTTACAGTCAATGGCGATCGTTATCGGGCCATGTTGAACGAATTTTTGTTCACAAAAATTGAAGAGGAGGATATTGGCAACATTTGGTTTCAACAGGACGGCGCTACGTGCCACACAGCCGAAGCTACACTCGATGTTTTGCGCCCTGTTTTTGAAGATCGCATTATCAGCCGCAGAGCTGATGTCGTTTGGCCACCTCGGAGCTGCGATTTGACACCGTTGGACTATTATTTGTGGGGTGCCGTCAAAGATAAGTGTTACGCCGACAAGCCAGAGACAATTGACGCTTTAAGGGACAATATTCGTGAAGCCATTGGTGAAATACAGCTGCACACAATCGATAATGTGCTTAAAAATTGGACCGATCGTGTAGGCTACTGCATGGCCAGCCGAGGCAGCCATTTGAATGAAATTATTTTCCATTATTAACCGGAAGGATTGTACTTTCAAATAAAAAAGAAATTTGAGAAAATATTCAGTAGTTTTTTTTATAGCATTTTCAAAAAAATAAAAAATTATTTGGCGGACCCGTTATAAAAAATGTAAAATAAGAAAAAAAAATTGTATACGGTTTAAGATATGTACATATAAAAACTTATAAAAAAATTCTCCCCCTGACAGCTGCGTATATTTTATGAAGAAAAACAGGGAAGTTAATATCAGAGCCTTGTTACATACAAGACGACATTATACTGACTTGTTCTCTGCAGAACGATATTATCTGAAAGTAGTAAGGACATATCGAAGCAGAAGATCAAGGAGCCATAAAATGCTATCTAGGCATGGAAGAAAGATGTACTGCAGATTTACTTCAACTTTGGAATATGTCAGAATGCAAGGGAGCTTCAACACCACTTCCTAACGAAACAGGAACCATATTTCAAAACTGTACTATTAGAGACTGTTCTGGATTCAACGTCAAACAGTATCAGTCATTACTTGGTGGACTAACATATTTGGAAATAATATCAAGACCAGATATAGCTCATAAGTTTCAAAATTATCTCAGTTCAACAGTCACCCACATGAAGATCATTTCACTGCTGCCAAACATGTTCTGAGATACTTGAAATCTTATCCAAAGGGTATGTTAATATATACACCACCTAATCAAAACCTTATTTGCTTCACAGATGCCGATTGGGGATCAGATCACGTTGATCGAAAATCTTACAGTGGATTTATATGTTTCCTTTCTGGCGCGCCAATTTCGTGAGAATAAAAAAAACAACATGTTGTATCACTCAGCTCAATGGAAGCCGAATACTTTTCTCTGTGTCAAGGTGCTAAGGAAGTTGCATTGCTTCGTAGGCAGCTGCGAGAAATAGGTTTGAAGGAATGCGTATTCGATGTGAACAGTTCGTTCTTTCTCTTACAACCGCGGTATTTTAGCGGGGAATCTACTGGCTGGCTGAGCTGATGCTTCAGTGTACACATGTCTTTTTTATTTGCATAATGAAGCGAGTGACATTGATTAATCTCATGCCAGTCGTTATCAAAATTGGAATTAAATCTGTGGAAGCGACTAAAGAAGGATAGTTAGTCCCTTTTAGTCGCCAACCGACGATAGTAGTCCGACGTGTTCTCACGGGAACTATGGAAGTCTGGCATGAGCCTGATCTATAGCTGTTCTTCAGCTGTGCTTATGGTTACAAGATTTTCATATTTCTTGTTTGGAATGTTTAGGTTTTCCAGAAGTTTCGCTGCTCGGGCGCCACTTAAAAAATCCCTATTCCAGGGACCCAAAGAAAAGCAAGCCTTTAATAAATACTGCATTTCTGTTCTAGCCGCAGAGTTTGTACTTAATATCAAAATAAAAATATTTCAGCCATTGATAACAAAATTCGTTTTTCTATTAATTTACAATGACACCTCTTGCTGGATGGCTCTCTATTACCAACACATCTCCCCCAACGAGCAGAGTGTACGAATTTATTATTTTTTTGTTTTCTTTTGCATTTGTCCTACATTTAGGATTCACAAAATATTTACCCAATTCCAATGATCTAATAAAAAACATTTCCACAACCATAAATCCGCTCCCGCACTTATGGCCATTGTAAGGGGGCTTGTAAACAACTCTCATCGCTGCTGTACATGCAATTCGAGAATACCCCGTCCATCCTCTTCCCGCTCCTGATTTACGGTCAAATTTCAAAAGTCAATAAATATAATCGCAATGCAAACAATTTCAGTCTTCCTCAGCCATCGTCGCATCCGTTGGCCCGGCCAAGCTTGTTAACCCCCCGATTGGTACCAAGTGATACCAAAAAAGACTCAAACCCACTGTCAATATACATATATATTACAACCATGTATCGCAACATCACGAACAATTCTAGAAATATTGCTCATAATTGCCGCCTGATAAGTGTTCTGCTTCATTTGCCACTGGGCCGGCAGGGAGGGAAGCCGGTATCGGCCCTACCCTCAAGTCAAAGGTCGTGTTCGATGCCATTTTGGGAGGGTAACAAAATTCGCAACTTCCCAACTCTATCTGACGACCATCTTTATGGGTTATTAATTTCGTTCGTTGCGCATTTGAACGAAAAATGTTTCCCTGATTTGTGTTTGCGTGTGCCGCTTGTTGACCCGACTGAAATGGGGTGGTTTGTCGGGTCCGGAGGTTGAAGTCGAAAAGGGCCATTACTAGTGCAAACAAGAAGAACAATGATTTTCGAACGTTTAATCAAAATTTAGCTGCAATTGAAACCAAAGCGGGAATGACGAGAGCATGGTGTCCGGGGTGGCAGTCAACTAGGCGGAAATGTTGATATTGCCGCCGGTCGAGCGAGGGGAAGGGTTCAAAAAATGGAAACGAGGTACGAACGAGGGACTGGCCGCCACACATGCAATCGCAGTGTTTCATGAGAATAGCGCATTTGCATTCATAAATAAGTGGCCGATAATAAATCATCGATAATTGCAGGATGAAGTTTAATTGAGTTTATGTAATGCTCCGGATCGTACGGAAGTTGTTTGCATGAACTTTGTGCTCTGCTCGTCAGAGATTGCCTGCATGACCGTCGATGTACATAAGTCTGCCATCGGTGTCTGTGGTCGAACCGGGCCGACGTTGGTTTTGCCTGCAACGCAAGGTGGAAGTTATTAATATTGGATTAGTGTCGTTGGGTGGGCTCAGAGGATGGCGGTCTCTTACTTTTTCTCTCCGACAGAACGTTTAATCCGGTTGTGAGTTACATACACCTAAGGTTATACTTCATTACTGACGGCTACTCACATACTTTCGGGCTATGCTTGTTCGGCAGCCGATTCAGATCTCCACTGACAGTTTGAGGAGCGATGATGGTATCGTGGCAGCTAAACATTAAAGTCGTGATGTGAAACTACGCCTACGCAGACTTGGTCTGCTGGGGTATGGATTCGATTCGAAAGTCAACTGTATAATTGGGTATACATCAAAACCACGCCTTCATGCTGTTCAGCTCCAGCTGCTTACATGCCATCGTGTAACCCCACAACCGATGGGGTTGGCTGACTATCATCTACTAATAACACAAGATTTCCCTCCTCGGGCGATACAAGGCACTCGGCAACATGCATCGCGAAAACCCACGAAATATCTCCTCGCGCCTTAGAGCTACCAACCAGATACCTACATACCTCCCGGTACACTTGGACTATGTAGGTGCATGTGCCAGTGCAAGTACCAAATAATCGAGTGCTGCTGTTATGGTCGCGTTTGCCTTCATGTCGGGCACCATTGGCAGCGCAACAAGTCGTGTTCTTCGATGGTAATTTATTCCAACTGATGCCTTGGCCGCGGAGGTCTTTAAATCCGCCCGAGTATATTTCCTCGATCCATTCGAGGGACATCGTACTGGTGTGTCCTGCAGCGAGCGCCAGTTAATGCAGTAGTAGCAACAAATCGTTTTTGACATACCATATATGCGAAGAATAGAAAAATCGACCAGGAGAAAAAAAGCACAGTCTTCGTACAAGGTTTGACCGGTGGGTCCGAAAGGAGTTGCCCAAAGTGCTTAATAAATTGTTTTCAATTGCCATTTGAGTGTTGGCTATTAGTGGGAATTTTAACGAGCTTCGTCATGATGTGGAACACGTTGGAAAAACAACGCTGTTTGGGAGGTTTCTTAACGCTCGTCTCGCGCCCGATGGACTGGGGTATTAGTCAGACTGTGGAATCGTAGGAATGTTAAGGAGGGCTGAGCAATTAATTGCTAACAAGCTGGTATTGCTTTATGACTTGAAGTCGGAGAGGTTTGTTCGTGACTGTGCGTTGATACTGCATTGATCCCGATCTTTAAGAAAATAGTTTAATTGATTTTTTCCGATGACTAAGATGGTTTATTGCCCATTAGAGTTCCCTGCATGTATAGTAGGCAATGAGAGCATAAATTTCCTTGCTACTTTTATGCTAAAGTTTCTTAATGCTTCGATTCTGTTCGAATTAACTTAACAATTTGTGAACTGCTTTTTATGATCATTGGCGGCTGGGAAGCACACGGGCTTATTACAATGATGTTATACGAAAATAATTCGACATGAAACAAATCGTAGTACTTTGGCTAATAGATTTTCACGTTGTTCCAGTTTGAGGAGTAACTTACTGCTTCCTTCGTTTGAAGGTTATACGGAAAAACTGTGCAAAAACATCAGTGGTGAATGAGAGACCATTAAAAGATGCTGACGAAGGCATAACACTCGCAGTATAGGATCACTACAAAATTCATACTTTGTGTGTGCATTTCCAATATAACACATTAATGACATGGAAACAAAAAAATTTACTGTGAACTCCAGCCAACGCGACGAATTCATTCCAATCTTTCGAATCCTATCTAGGACAACCACCCCTGGGGATTAGTAAATGATCATCTTCGACACAAACCATTTCCACCCCGACCAGGTTGTGTGATAAACACCATAAAAGTGTGCACTCTGGAAACTGCGCGAACCCTATAAAAAAAAAAAAGACGGACGATGGCTTTAAATATTACAATGTTTCCGCGGAAATCCCCCAGGGATCAGTCCATGGACCTCTTCTGAGGAACTTAATACATGAGGAAATTTTGCAAATAACGCTGTCACAAGGAGTCAAGATTATCAGTTTCGTTGACGACATCGTCGTAGTTACTTAGGGAAACACATCCACGAAGTAGAATCCGCGACGGATGAAGCCATCGCCGGAATCAAAAATTGGCTTGTGTCCGCCGACCATGAACTAGCTGACCATAAGACAAACAAACTTCCGGATTGGGAGCCGATCAGTCAGGTCTAAAGAGGCACTAAAATACTTGGGTGTAATGTTCGACAACCGACTTAATTTTAAGACCTTTTTCGAATACTGCAGTAAAGTGGCGTCACAAATGCAGGCAGCGTTTTCCATTTTGCTACCAAACATCTGTGGACCGGGATAGCGAGAAGGATTGTACTTTCCAGAGTGGTGAGCTCAATACTCCTGTATGCTGCGTCGGTCTGGGCGGGAGCTCTTACAATGAAGGAGCTAAAAAGAAGGCTCTTGTCTGCATACAGGTTTGCGCAATAAGAATTGTACGCGGTTTTCCCACAATCTCGGATGAAGCAGCCTGTGTCATAGCGATATCCTCGTAGACGAGATGCACGGGGTTTAACTTAAGTGAACCACAGACCGCCAAAAGACCAGCATCCGGAGGATAAAAACAGAAGGAAGGGCAACGTCTGTTGCACTGTGGTAAGCCAGGTGGGATAACACGGCAAAAGACAGATGGACGAAGCTTAAACGAGGAGCTTAAACGGCAGATACAGAGCATATAGCATAAGTTGCTAACCAGCCCCGTGACTTAATACCTAACTGCAGTCCAGCAGGGAGAGTGGTTGAAGTACGTGTGGTTTAGTACGTAGGCGTATTCCTGCCATCGTGCATTCTGGTTTGCGAATCGTATATACCAATATCCCGTACTACAGATATTTTTCGAAGATCACACATCCGTGAGCGCAGCCATAGTCACCGAGAAAATAGGTAACTTAAAGCACGACCACTCATCCGATCTTGACCTGCTCTTACCATCTGATTTTACCTCCCATTATGACATTAGACATAAGAATGAGATGTCCAACTATTGCTCTCAATCTTACACTGCAAGCTCATCTTTCTCCAAATCTAAATGGGTCGATTGACAACCACTAACCTAATTGAGTTTGTTTCACAATCCTTATGTGCACTTGAGGATGGCAAAAAAGGAGACATTGATGCTAATGACTTCACTAAGGCCTTTTACACCATCTCGCATCAAAGTGTATTTCTTAAATTGATCCCATGGCCAGAGTTCCCAAGGTAGACCCCTAACCATTAGTGATGTTAACTGTGTATCACGAACTCTCATCTTTACGTATAGGCTGATGATATGAAAATCTCCAAACATATACATATCTTACTCTGTCCTTTCGTGCTCCGTCTATATTCGAAATAGATTCACTATGTCAAAAAACCCATTTCGTCCTCAATGTTAGCAACGTCAAACTACGTTATCCATCATGAAGTTAACTTTTTGGTTGACTTTGGTGTTGTCTTTGACCGAGAACTTAACTTCGCCTTCAACTTCATATCGACAACATTATCAAAGGTGCCAGTTCCATCCTCTGCTTTGCGAAACGTTTGTCCAAAAACTTCTCGAATACTTGCGTTAAGAAATACTTATACACAACCTGTCTTAGGCTATGAATATGCTAGGCAAGGGTGGGCCTCCTCTTACCGTATCCACACTGCTTAAGGCTGTCCAACATAGGTTATTTGTTTCGACCTTAATGGTCTTCCCTGGACTGGTAAAGATAGCTTACAACTAGGTAGAAAATAAGTTTATAATAATTTAAGAATGTTTAAGTTCGAAATCCATTTCTCTATTACATTTTCTACAAAAAGGGAATGGAAAAATGGCAGGTTGACTGCGGGACCATATTGTATAGCGATGGCCCTCTGTTCGCCGCCAAATCACGTCAGTATTTTTCAGGCAGAGCGTTTGGCGACACAAGAGGCTTGCTTTCTAATTACTAACACCTACATAAACCTCCAATATCGTTATACCGATAGCCAAGCTATTATCTTTTTTACTGAAAGAATGCTAATCAGCCTTAGAACAACTATGTTTTAGATAAGGTGCGTTGAGGGTAACGAGAGCCAGAAAGGGAATCAGCCATTAGCATCTCTCTGGCAGAATCAATTCGTGTTGCAGTGGGATTTGTAAAGGGCAATTCTTACCAATATTTTTTGCAATTTGCATACTATAGATGGCAAGGGTTGGCAAACTGCGCTCTATCTTGAAAGATTTGGCCTAAAAAAGACCTGGGCCCTGGCAGCTAGTTCCGTACAGAGTATGTTCCAGATCCGCTCTTATATTGGGTTTTTTAATAAGGCGATCGGTGAATTGATTCTATGATTTCTTCTCCCTGCTCTTATCTAGTAAGCTTGGCAAACCTTTTTGTCGGGTACAGAAGTATTTTTGTGGATCAAACGGCACACAAAATTGCTATTATAGTTGGGATAAGTTAGTCCACCACCCGACTTACTTTATCATAGGTTATTTATCACGAACGTAGGGGAAGATTTGACTGATCACCAAAATGTGTGACCAAACCCTTAAGAATTTTACGCTAAGTTAAAATTGAATTATTGTGGTAGACACATGTAGGCTTCTTTGAATATTTTATTTTACACTAGATGACTTGACAGACGTTTTTTTACGATCGTTTTGTGAATTTGTAAACAGCTTTTGAAAATGTCTTAGTAAAAAAGAGTAAAAATGTCAGCTCATAAGGAATCTTAATTTGCATTCCATTACGATTGCAATGTCATTGGTTAGATTGTTTGTTTGAACATCTCCATTTCGGTCATTGTAAAGCTTTATGGTCCAAGACACTTTTGCTTTTTGTCTAGCGCGTAAACCAACAAGGCTTACAGGTTTTTGACAGTTGATCAGGCGACGTATCAATTATCGTTCTTTAAGCTTGGGTTTTCAAAGTTAATGCTGCCAAGACCACATGCCGTGTGTGATAACAATGACGTGGTTCGTGGCATTATAATTATCGATCCCACTTACAATTATAAAGCGGCAATCTGAGTGATTTCTGCGAGTTTAAGAATTCACTTGGTAGGTTGACGACGACATCTTGGCTAGTAATGGAATCCAGCGATTTGCAAGTCATCAATTCGGCTGCAATTTCAATCTAAAACTTGATATTAAATTCATCGACATCAGTATCGTTCGTAGCTTTTATAGCACGTTCCGAATGAGTTCGGCCTTTCATTCGATGAATTAGCAAAAATCGACGAGAAATGTCATGTGGCCAGTAGAAAAGTCAATGGAGATTTTGTCATTGTCAATTTTTTGCAATTATATTAAATAAAAAAATTTCTTCAGACACTAGTCGTTCTGCAACGTGACAAGGTTGTTAACTTGTTTTCAGTATCTTTACGCCTTCCCACAGAAGGGAAGACATGAAACATATATTAAGTTCATTGGCTGTCGTTGATATCATCGACCACTAAGTCGGTTTTGGTTGTTTCATGGATCTTGCAGGGTATTATGTACATTCATCCCAAAGATACAATTCGTATTGATGTGAAACATTGGCCATCGCACAGTGATTTGGTTAGTTTTTGAGTTAATACAAAAATCCTATGGAAACAAGCACTTTCAGTTTCTAAGCCATTTTCTTTTTTTAAAAACCTTGTTCGGTCTTACAAACTTAAAAAAATTTGCCACATCGATCAAATGACGCGCTCACAAAAGTATAAAATTAAATTTTTATTCAACATTTTTTGCCAACAATTTTACGCAATTCCTTCGATCTTGAACAGGTTCCAACGTCCAAGGCTCTAAGTTATATCATATATTTAGTCATAATAAAAAAAGAGACAAGAGTTCAAGAGTGAGCTCAAAAAAAAAAAAAAAACAAAAATAAAGACAGAAGAGTAGAAGGTTGAGCTATCAAAACCATATATGGTAACCACCGTTACTATAGATTTGGCTTATAACAAGATAAGCAGAACAAGATTCACGGCAGCACCAGTATTCCATTCCAGCAATGGCCTCATCCATTAATTTAGATTTTTTCAGAGGTTTGGTTTTTCAACTGCTTGCACTGTGTCTGCAAATTATGAATGTGACCGTCGAAAGCTGATTTATAATTAGTACACATTGCCATTATTGTGATGATAACGATAGAACAACGCATACGAATCGTGCAAACTTATTTTGAAAACCATGGTTTGGTTCGAAATATTTATCGTGCGCTACGTCCATTTTACGATCGACATGATCGTCCATCTGAGCAAGATATTCGGAACGCGATGAGTCAGCGCAGCAATTAGGGCTCTGCACTGTGGAAGATTTAACAGAAAAAATTCGGCTTAAAAGCTTATAAGATCCAGCATGTGCAAGAGCTGAAACCGCGTGACCATTATGCACGCCGTAGGTTAGGTGAATGGGTTGAAAACATGATTCAGCTTGATCCTCATTTTCAACGCAAACTTTTGTTCCACATTGAGGCCCATTTTTGGTTGAATGGATATGTTAACAAGTAAAACCCAGAAGCCTTGGTCGAGACGCCCTTACGAGCATTAAAACTCACTGCTTAGTGTGCTTTATGGGCTGGTGGAATCATCGGCCCATATTTCTTTAAGGATGATTTCGGACAGAATGTTTCCGTCAACGAAAAGCGCTATAGAAATTATTTCTATATTAAATTAGTTCCTCAGTTGAATGGCATTGACGTGACAGACAACAATTTATTGCGAGAAACATTTGCTGAGCGCATAATTTCGCGTAATGAACCTGTGAACTGGCCTCCACTATCCTGTGATCTCACACCTTTCTGTGGGGGTATGTGAAGCACTAGTCTATGCCGATAAATCAGAGTTGCTCGATAAGGTTGTCAAAAGTTGAACTTCAGGGTTGTGCCTCATTCGAGCTAGGTTTGGCTCGCATATACCCAAAATCATATTTAGGCTTAGATGGCAGAAAATTGTCTATTAAACAGCGCTAATATTATTGACATTAACATTAGCTTTAAGTATCTTATTTCCTCTTGAATTAGTACAGCTCTTAAAAAAACACTCTTTACATGTGCAAATTTGTCTTATTATTACTCTCGGCACCGTCACCGCAGTTTAATGTATACGGCTTCGCAATGTACGGCAATGTACGGCCTTCGTCGCAATGTTAATGTGTAGCGCTATAGTACTGGTCAGATCGCACAATTTTCATTTAATCTTATTAAAAACTGAAACCAGTTGAAAGCTCTTTCGAAAGAAATGCGCCACTATACTCTCAGGCATCGTAAATAAACAATCTTAAATCGTCCGCTTCTTGCTGATAATCTTGTAGAAGAGCTCATACTTAAACAGAGTGATGCCGGTGTTTAAGCAACTCACGTTTGTAGAAATCCATTGACCGGGCACCATAATTATTTCAGTTCCGGACGAGATTAAGTTGTATACTCCTCACAAAACTTTTTTTTTCATCTTCAAGTGATTTAGTGAGTATGACATTTTCCTTGTTATCGTACTTGTTCATTCAGTTTGAATACAATACAACCTGTACCAGACCAAAACATTCTTGGATGGCCTTTTCTTGGCCTTTTACGCCTTTTACGGTACCTTTTTTGAAAAAGAACTTTGCAAATTCCTCTTAGAATAAAATCTATTGAAAAGCAGACCGTACAATCAGTTCAAAAGAGTTCACGATCCCCAAATTTATTTATCGTATTTGAAATATTTAGACTTCTTGACTATAAATAACAGAGGAACCCATGCATACAGCGTATACCAACTGCGATCAGTCGCCAACACAAATCGTTGACACTTCCTCGTATCTATTTATAACACAAAATTTCCTTTGAAAAGTCCCACGATTTCTTTTCACATATCAATCAAGCTCGCATCACTCACTCCCCATGGGTACGATCCCCAATCGAGCGACTTGGCCCAATCTGCCATATCATATTGCCAGTCCCATAAATCATTTCATCCTCAACAGCTCAACTCAAAGACCAGCCTCACGGCGACATCAAAATATTGATCAACAAAAGTTGACAGATATTCACTGTATGCATTCTAGTTTCAGCCCGCGTTCCGGAACCATGCGGGCCTGTATTCGTTCACAATAACAGTCACGTCACATATTGTTAATTATTGATTTATCACGTCCTCAATCATGCAACGAATGAGCCATTTAAAATTCCGCCGAACGGACGCGACCAGTTTTAACTGTGATCGCTGAACTGGTAAAAGGGATCAGTGATCATATGCATGAGCATATCGATGCGGACCTCAGCATGACGCTCGACTAACAAGTATTTATGAGACTAGCCGTTTGATTAACGATGCTCGCGAATGGCAGATGAATGCAAATGTGATGTACGGAGCGCACGTGAAGGTGACACGCGAATTTGTAAAAGCAAGATGCTGAGATACACGACAGACGTGATGCAAACACACTGTAAGCACTGCGGTATACCAGGCAACGAATGTAGGCTTGTTATCTGTGAATTTATTTGTCTCATTGGCTTGCAGGTCGTATGGCAGTTGCGGACAACTGTTGATCTGCATTTGTCTCGTCCTACGAATGCAACTGCAGTTCATGAGAAAATGTATTTTTATCTGGCTTAAAGGATCTCGGGTAGTTATTTTGCGCTTACCAGCTAAATCTTATGACATCCATGCCTTCCTATCGATTCTTGAAAACAAAAGGTAGAAAAAGAATGAAAACAAATCTCAATTTGTATCTGGGCTGGAAGGTGCTCGTATTTTACAATCGGCATGTCGAAATCGGTGCAAGTTGTAAAAACAACAATAAATCCCGGAACGAACACTATTTAACGGTGTTGGCTAATCGTTAACAAATAAAGTGGCAACAGATGAATATCCTCTTCCTTCACTGCCACCGGCTGCCGCGTGCGGACGTGGAGTGCACGAATGAGTCGCTGCAGCCCCATTTGCAGCAATTTCACTGACACTTTTATGGCAAGAGTTCTCGTGAAATGTAATTAAAATGTATTTATTGCTGATTGCTTGTTGTTTTTTGTTTGTTATGGGAGAACACTATTAGGAGATGCAACTGAGATAAGATGTTTCGTAGATCTCGTACTGAAATCGTAAAAGATGGCCCTATCGACGGAAAGGTGCTTGAGGGAAATATTTTTAGTGCCTGCAGCGAGTTTAAGGTGAATGCAAGACGTCGTGAGTTTTATTGCGAATAAAGGAGAAGCCGGTGAAGTGGAAAGATACCTGAATGTGTTGCACACTGGATAAATTAGAATAGTTCTCAAACAAATGGCGTAGCATGTAAAGGGTGTTTTTTTAGAGGTATACAAATTGATTATAAAACAAAACTCCTGAAGCTAACGTTAATGTCTATGGCATAAGCTTTATTTAATATATAATTTGATGCCATTATTTAATAACATTAAATATAATGTCGGGCATATGCGCGTCACGGCTAGCTCAAATGAAGTCCAATTTTTGGACAACTTTATCGAGCAACTGGGGGGCCGTATATCAGCAATAACCCGGCGAATGTTGACATCCAAATTGTCCAATGTTTGTCCAAAGGTGTGAGATCACAGGATTGTCGAGGATGGTTCATAGGTCCATTACGCGAAATAATGCGCTCATCAAATGTTTCTCGCAATAAATTGATGGTGTCGCGCCCATGTGGCATATTGCGCCATCTTGTAGAAACCAAAGATCTGTCATATCAGAGCCATTCAACTGAGGAACGAAGAAGTCAGAAATCATGTTTCTACAGCGCTCTCTATTGACGGTAACATTTTGGCCGGTATGGTCCTTAAAGAAATATTGGCCCATAAAGCATACCAAGCAGTGAGTTTTAATACTTGTAAAGCCGTCTCGACAAAGGTTTCTGGGTTTTGCTTGTTAACATATCCATTTAACCAAAAATAGGTCTTATTGGGGCAGAGACATACGACATACGAGAAGAAGCAGTTTATAAGCAGTAAGTTCGCCATACACTCGATGGAGCCAGACAGACCGTAGAAAAGGCAAAGGTGCAGTACTACGTCGCGGTTAACGCAAGGATTCGCCCCTAGCCGGAGAGCTATAGAAAGCTGATGATCCACTTGGTTTCGGACACTTATAAGCTGCGGAGTGAGTGCAACGTAAAGCAACCGCAAGAGATTATGAATCAATATATCGAGCAGATGGTAAAACTGTAGGAACTGGGAACTCCCTGGATCAGGAGCAATACCTGCTGCTTCGCTTGGAACTGCAATACAGGCAATATCGTTGTGAAATCCATGACGAGCTTTATCATCGGGTGATGGGTTTCAGCTGGGATATTCGCAGTTTCGAATGCAAACAGGATCGTCTCAACGAAAAACAAAGACGGGAAACGCCAGCTACTGCCTCAAATCAATAACATCAAATTGGCGGCTAGTGAAAACGAGCGGAAGCTTAAAGATGGATAGCTTGAGAAACAAGTTCCAAGATGATTGGAGAGCAAGAGACTCTTCCAAACGAAGAATGAAAGCTTGCAGACCTGTCTCGACGAATGGAATTGGCATCGGAAGTAGATTTATTATGTGATCAATTGTTCGATATACGAGTACATACGTAACGAGCTGTAACATGTTCAACTGCAAACAAGAACTGATTCAATTAGAGTCTGAGTTTCTTATCGTGGGCGAGGTGCAAATCAAATTACGTGATCGATTGGCGGCAGTCGATAATCTGCGAACGCCCACGAGGAGATCAATCATATAAAAAGTTCTACAATATTGAGAAGCAAAGCAAATAGCTGAAGATCGTCCAGATTGAGTGCGAAGATACATTTAAGAAATATAAAGTACAGAACGACAGAAGCACGTGGGGATGAAGAAGAAGATCTTGAATTTGTGCCCAACTCAAACACATGTTAGTTTCGCCGCCTGTTCTCTAGACATCGACTGAATAGACATAGCGCCATCGATGGAAAGAAATTCTTCACTATCGCTAGCACTAGCATCGAGCGATAGCCTACCGGATTCAGAAAGCCACAGGCATTAGCTAAATCCTCAAACACTACCATAGCACTGGTCAGTAGCAGTCCGGTCACAAATATCCCTCAAAGCCATCATTTTCAGCTTTACCATCCGTCAAGGTTTGTCGAAGCAAACTCTACTATAGACGGAGAGATTACCTCTTCCTGCTCCCAAGCCACCGTAATCGCAACCTCGAGCGCAGCACACACCCTAAATATCCCCATGTCAGTAGCAAGTAAAAGCCATTATCATCACCATCACACATAGCAAAAGCAAAAATCAATTCCCCAAAGCACCACCCGAATTAAACGCTCCTTTGTCGACTAGAATATAGCTCTGGTACCTCATACCTATCCCAATCCCACACACAGGAGCAGGAAAACAAAAAATGTGAAAATCCCGAGTGGCTGTTCCGATGAATCGAAGGAGAATCAATGAGTTTAAGAGAAATGTGTCATTCTTATAGCAAACAGTGAAAAGCCTAAACAAAATACTAAAGTATAGAAAGGGAACCAGATAAGAAGCGTAACAATATGAAAAAAAAAACAAAACAAACGTAAACTAAGAAAATATATTGTTTGATTAAATTAAATTTAATTTTTATTGTGCACGACTTCCTATCTATACAAGTATCGATGAGAAAAGGGCGATAGGACAAGTGTCCCGTGTGTTCAAAAAGTAAAGGGAATTTTGTTTTACGGTTGCGTTAGGCCTTTTTTCCTTCTAAAGTTGACGAAAATATCTGAAAAAACAATTGTAATTCCATTGTCAAGGAAATTAATGTGTTTTCGCACAGTCGGCGATTTTAATATTGAATTTTTTATTGTCAGTGAATTTTCATGCCATTTTGGTAAAAGTTTAAAAAAAGTTGGAAATAATTTTTTTTTTTGGTGAGTCTGCTGTAAGCAACACTAGGGTGTATTTTGATGTATTGAAATTTGGAACTAGTTCGCGGCGTTTTTCAAACAAATAGGAAAGATTATTGGAAATTGGAAAAGGATATTGGTCGAGGGGTCGTCAGATTTTTTCCAACTTTCGGGCAAGAGACCAACTTTCATGACGGAAGAACATCTCAATATTAGGCACAATCAGCGGATCTATTCCTTTTTTGGAAATTCTCATAAGGTAAGCTGTTGCTGGAAATCATTGATTGGAACCAGTAATAATTAGAAGGGGCGGTGTTTGGAGACATAATTTTATTGTATCGTATTGTTTATTGGCCTGCAAGATGCCATAGACGTTATCGTCGAGGCAAGATAGGTAGCCCACAAGTGAAAGCCTTGGTTCGATGAAGAATGGGAGGGAAAAGTAAAAGCCCGTAAAGTTCTAAGGCTTCAAGTCCTCGTAAATAGCGAAGAGATCACGCGTATAAGAAATCAGACCTTGATATAAAAAACTGTAATGACTAAAGAAAAGTTTGCTCAATTTCAAGAAGAACGGCTAAAACACGAGAGCAAAAGGATACCAGGCTCGGTCACGATTTATATGCTACGAAAATGATGAAAGAGTTGTAGCGCAATGGAGGATATATTTCTATAAACTGCTTAATGTATGTATATAGAGCGCAGACAGAGGGTAACTTGCGCCCTAACATCCTAATGGCAGCAAGCAATTATGCCGACACTCGCCTCCCCAGACGAAGTGGTGTACTGCGGTTGTTTTAGTCCCAAATATCCCGGAACGCTGACATCTTCAGTTCCGGGTATGCGTAAATGCATTTTTTCCGCAGGACAACAAAAAAAAAATATATATATATAGCGCAGACATTAGGGGCGAACTGCCAAACATCGGGAGAGTAAAGAAAGCCAATACTGGGCTTAAAAAACTACATGGAATAATGAAACTATTCCCGAAGAATAGAAAAACTCAATTATCGTTTCCGTATTCATAAAGTGTGACCGAACACAATGCAACAAGAATAAGAATATCACTGCTAGTTGGTACAAAGTGCGGCCAAATGTTCTCTTCAATATAATGACATCAGTTGCTTAGGAAATAATGGGAGACTACTAGTGTTGCTTCAGGAAGAACCACTTGACGAGTGACCAAATTTTCATCACACAACAGATTTTAGAAAAGAAATTCAAGACGTGGTCCAATAATTAAAAGGCGTATGACTACTACCAATTGAAAATGCACCATATCCTCGTAGGGCTGGAAGGCCTGAAAAAGGTGGTGAAATTGATACAAGTACGCCTAAAGGGAAACAAAGATCCAGCTAAAGTACAAAACGCCGTGCCTAAAAAACCTAAACATATGTATAGATACCTTAAACTTCTTAATATTTCAGTTTTTTTTTAGACGTTTGATGATTAAGAAGCTATTGACGTGATATTAGACAAAAGAGTCGAATAGTCAGAAATAGTTAAAAGTGATTTTGACGCACCTCTTGTGCTCTTGTGTAGTTGTTTCGGTGATCAGTGAATACATAAAATAAGTAATTTTTTGTCTGTTCGTTTTCTTACAAAAATATATTGTACACTATAAAATGAAATGTTACTATCCGAAGAAAATTGAACATCGTTCTTTGAAGGTAAAGTTTTACGAGTTTAATGGTGTCTCCAATTGGGGCAAGTGGGAACATCAGAGGTAAAAATTATTCTAATTTTTATCAAAGGTAATTATTGTATAATAATTGTATAAATAATTTTGAAGAACCTTGCTGGCGTAAAACAAAGCCTATCTATGAACATATAGTTTCCATTGGAGGTAATGTGCAGTTCGTCTTGATAAATTGTTGGATGAAATGAGAAATTAAAATCATTGCAAATTTTTGAAAAAGTATTTGACGAAAAAGTTTCCGCCATGATTGTTCAATACTCGCAGACTAACGCGGTTCAGAAAAACAAGCATGACTTCAAAAAATCTCTCAATGAACTCAACTGTCTTGAGTTACCATTCATTGCCTCGAGAACGTTTGTACTGGTACCTGGACGAAGACTCTAATGTGTCTATTGTGTCAACAGGTGTGCCAAGAAATCAATTCGAGGAAATAAAAAAAAATTCTTCATTTCTGTGACAATTTTATAGCTGTCAAAATGTCTAAGGTGTTGTCGCTTGCAGATATTTGATGAAGAAAATTGGCTACAAAAATTTAATGGGCACAAATTCGGACGGATAATGTTATCTCTTCGACTTGTATTGTAGAAAATCTCCAGAAGCTAATTCTAAAGAGCTATTGGGTACAAGAGTGGTAAAGCTATCACTCGACAAACTAGGCTAAAGACCACTTGGTGTACTTTGATAATTTCTTCACCAGTTTCGAATTGCTCAGAGAAAAGCTGGTTTTCGTGCAACAGGTACGGTTCGGGAAGGTACTCGTAGAACCAAGAAGTGCCCTCTAGTTGGAGTGAAGGAAAGGAAAAAGTAAAACAGGGCTGATTTTGATATCGTTTCGACTAAGTCAACCAATTTTTATTTGTCCGTTGGCTCGACAGCAGTATTAGCATCACAGGGTCGAACTATGATAACGTCTTCCCTCTGAGGAAAGTAAAGAGATGGAGCGTAAAGGAGAAAGAAAAGTAGACGTTGGCATTCCGTATGTTTTTCAAAACTACAACAATAATATGGGTGGGGTAGATCAAGCCGATCAACAGATTTCATTGTATCGCACTGCTATACGTGACAAAAAAAGGTGTGATGACAAGTTAGTTCATCTTCAATTTTGTCGCTTTATTGCTCGTCACTATTTGAGACGCAAATAGTGAAAATTTGCGTCGAAAAGCTTCTGTGATGGGGCCAATCACTATCCAAAAAAAAAAACGTTCACAGCAACTAAGATGAACCGTGTCATAAAAAAGCTTGTTGCAATGCAAAACGTTTTGAATGAGAATGCTTTGAAATTTTTCATACCGCTTAAGCCCAGTGACCCTATTTGACGACGACTTCTTTTTCCAATGAAGCATATTTTTTTTGTTTCTTTATTATTTTCTTATAGCAATAATAGTTTTTACCAATTAAGAAATTTCGTTATTTCCACTGTGGGGTTTTATTTGGGATCAGAACAGCGAAACATGAATAGAACACACACATGGCAAGGAGGCTTAGCGAAGGGTTGTCATGAGGTTTTGGTTTTCCAAATGTTCGGCCATAATAATAATAATATTCCTCTTGCAATAAGGCTAATAAGGATCGGCATTATCGATACTATTGACCAAATACTACCACACCAGTCGAATATGAATTACCTGATCTTAACAAGAACGTCTGTATTATCTCTAGACGTTGTAGATCCGGCATCACCCTCTCAGATTCAGTCTTTCAATGAGTTTTGGCGAATGTTGTATGAACGAGGAGTAGAAAACTCTTTACCGTTGCTATGAAGTTCTTTTCATGGAAAGGGATGCCCAAAAATGAACCAGATGTCATATTGTCAGGCTTTTAAACCTGCTGGAAAGCCAATCATGGGAAACTACTGGCCCATTGAACTACCAAACAAATATCCTAGAAAAGATAAACGCAAAATTGCCTACGTAAAAGGAAAATACTTTTATTGGAATAAAATAACTGTTAAATGTGAAATCAAATTTCGTATCAATTTCATGGAAAACAATAGTTTTTGGGTTGCGACGAGACTACGCAAACGACGTAATGGCAGCTGCAGTTTCTATGTTGTAAAAATTGTGAAAATCTAACTGGTTCTTTATCAATATAAATTTTTCTTCCCAAGAAAAAAAGGCTCATAAAGAGGCAAATGTATTAGTCTGATCAAATTGAAAGGTGACCTTGCTTGTAAATTTTTCATATTTTATATATTCTTCCAAATCTATTTCACGACTTCTTAAAAAACATTTGTGCCAACGTTTTTTTTTAAATTTTCGAAAAAATTATTAATATTATAGGTAGTTATTCAGGTCCTCAGCGATTCGTGTTCAATCTCTTCTATGTACTAGATGGGGTGTCCCCAGGTGGTCTTTTTGGTTTACTGAATACAAAAACGCATGAAGCTGATTGAAATTGAAAATGAAATTTTTTAACATTTGTTGTATTTTTTTAGAATTATTTGCATCAAACATTTTTCTAACACCCTTATGCTCGTATATAATGACTGATGACTCTCTGAATAGGACAAAGTGTAAAAAGTTGGTTCGAAGGTGCGACTGGTCTAAACAAACAAGGGGATACGAGGAACATTTTACAACAACTTTACGAGAGTTTCTTTCTAATAAAAAAAAAGCCGATTCGATATTTTTGCAGACTTAATCAGTGCGCATTATGCAATTATACGTCACTTGAAACTGGTCCAGAATTGATATCATTATTTGCTCTAGAGATATGCGAGGCTTAAAACAGTTGAGGAACATACAAACGTACAAATATATTTTTTATTTTTAGATGAAATTTGAGACTTTATTTAGCATAATTAGAATGATATAGTTTAGGTCGAATATGTGTCGTTTTGTTCGATAACCTATGCTTTTTTAAAGGTAATTCCATTATGCATACCTCTTTCATAGAGGCCCTCGACCCTATTGCCGAAAAACGAGGATGGTCATTTTAATATACCTCTCTTGAGTTCACCAGTAAAGTCGTTCGCTATAGACAAGAACAACTAGTAATCTCCCCAAAATAAATTCCCGGAGTTTCTGGCGAGTTAATAGTTATGGATTAGTGCTATCCTGATGGAAGACAATGCTTCTCCTATTGGTCAAGGCTGGGTGGTTCTAAAAGATTGCTTTCTTCAAATAGTCCAATAATTGACAGTAAGGGTTCGAATTAAAAATTCTGCCATAGGAGAGCAATCCACAGTAGATGAATCCCTACCAGTCCCGTCAAACATATAGTCTACTGTCAACTACTGTTTTCGCTTAAAATTGTCGTAAGTGATTCCCTTTTCATCACCGGTCACAATCCAATTAAGGTATTGGTCGATTGTAGTTCGATTGAGCAGTGATTCACAGATTAAAGCTCGGTCTATGAGTTTTTTTTCCATTAACTCGTGCGGCACCCACACATCGAGCTTCTTCTTTTATCCCGCCCCATTAATGTTCCCAAAAAGTTTTTTTTTGTGGCACGAAACCACATCTTTCCAACACCATCCAGTGTACATAAGGAAAAAAACACTTAATGAAACATACAGAGTGCGCCATCTCAAATGGGTCGATGTAAACTAATAATAACTTCAACAATTGTCAACCGATTTTCATATGTCATAGCTTTTTGGAAACATCAACTCAGTACAAATTCGTCGTTGGGCCTCGAATTTTTTTCAATTTGGTTCTGTGGCAAGCCCTCGTGAGTAACCTAGGCTACGTCCGCGGCATTCAAACTCATCTATTCAGTCTGTGATGGCCAGTGTTCAAGAAGATCCAAGTTTGTCATATCGGCGCCGTTCGCAGCAATGATGCATCAGTGGAACCACTATGCGGACAATTTTAAAGGACGATCTTCACTTATTTCCATACAAAATGCAGATAACTCAAATATTTTTGCCACAAGATGAGTCACGCACAAAATGTCGTTGCAATGATTAATGCTGAGCCGGAGTTCTGGCAACAAATTTTGATGACCGATGAGGCACATTTTACGCTCTCTGGCTCAGTTAATAAACAAAATTGTCGCTTCTGGGGCACCGAAAATCCTCACAATATTTACGAAAAGCCGCTATATGATCAAAAAGTTACTGTTTGGGCCGGTGTATGCGTTAAGACCATCATTGGACCGTATTTCTTCAAAGTTGGCGATATAGTGGATGGCGATCGATATCGGTGGATATTGGCCCATTATGTGACCCAGAAATGCGTAAAAAATGCTTATTTCACTTTTGGTTTCAACAAGACGGCGCGACATGCCATACTGCGGACAAAACAATGAACCTTTTGCGTAAGAAATTCCCTGGAAGATTGGTGTAAAAAAAGCGCGATATTGACTGGCCTCCGAGATCGCCGAATTCGACTCCTCCAAACTTTTTTCTTTGGCGATACTTGAAAAGCAAGGTGTATGCCAACAGCCCGAAGACAATAGAACAGCTCTAAAGAAACATTCGTGCGGAAATCGCAGAAATTTCGACCGAAATGCTCGAAAATGTCATGGAGAATGCGCGAAAACGAGTCCGTTTTTGCATCGGCAATAAAGGCAGTCATTTAATTGATATTGTTTTCAAATATTAACCAAAATAAATTGTAAAGGTCTAAGTTGAATAAAAGTTTTCGAATTTCCAAAATCGGTTGAGAATTGTTAAAGCTATTCGAAATTTACATCGACCCATATGAGATGTCGCACGCTGTATTTCCACAACATTCTGAAATAGTGAAAATTCACTACAAAATGGTGAAAATATTACGCCAATATTTCGTTGAGTGTATACTGCTTTTGGTCATCATCAAGCACCTTCTCGCACAGCTAATAAAATTAACCGGCAAATTTGAACGTCTCAAGTGCGAAGATACATTTTGCATAACGATTTTGGCCTACATGGTTATAGCATTCAGTCAAGACAACAATTGAAGCCAACAAACACCCAACGAATGAGCCAGATCATGATTCTTTACACGAAACTGTTCCGAGTAACGAATGGAACAATTCCTCCATTCAAAACGGTAGCGGTTTTAGGGATGGAGTATGATTGGACCATATTTTTCACAATTGAAATTGAATGACTTTTTAACACTTTTTCAACAGCCCTCTTGTTATTACTAATCAAAGGTAAACGAAATGAATGTTGCGTGCAAGCTGGTGTGACACCTCTGTTGGATGACCCTTTATTAGTGATTCCAGCAGTATTCCCAATAAAGTATGGTTTTGCTCCAGTCTCCAGAGTCTCCAGTGAAATTTCAAACCAGACAACTTCAGTGTAATTAAAAATCACTTCAAACTGCCATCACTTACTAAACGCAGATGACTCAACTCAGTCCACATTGTTGTGTTTCCCCCGTTGTGGCCAAGCGGCTTCCGTCGATTCCGATAAGCGCTTTCACATATCGTGTCGCCCATTGCCATAAACGTTCATCATGTCGTAAGAAAAGCGGAAACAACATTTCACTAAGCCGATACATCGGCATCGAGCATTATTAGCTATTTTCCGTTATAGTGCGTGAAATACTTATCAACCTCCGATTAGGCAAGCTTAACATATCATCCGAAGAACGTAGGCACCGCATCTGTGATCGCTTTGTCTCCTTTTTGTTTTTTTCCATCGACCATAATGTATTCATTAGATACGAGTATGTCTAATTAATTTCCAACCCGAAGCGACCGAATGAGGGCGAAATATTTTCTCTTCCATAATTAAAACTGACAACAAAACACTCGTGTTCAAGTGAATGGAAGCCGAGATGTGTTCTGTGCCATTGCTGTGGGATCTACGGATGAGTATGCCGGACAGTGGATGCAAACGTCATGTAGGCGTTTTAGGTGATTAATTGACGGCATTTGATTGATTATCCGAATCCGAGAGCCGAGATATGGTATTAGGATTGTTCACCTGTGAGGTTGTAAAACCAGATTCCATATGATGCAACATGCATTTGTCACATGTTGATGTTTGATGTATTACCTGATTGGATCCGAAATGTGGCCCATAAACTTGGATCGGTGATAATTTATTTGAACAAATGCTGAAAGGATGGATGGTCATGTTATCGGATGCACGTTAATGTCAAATCTGATTTCGTTTAGACATGAAAATTCGGAGCTTCATAGGGGACCGTACATATCTGTTTGCCACCCTCACATCGGTATGATTTAAGGCCTGTCTCTAGAGAAAGTGATTTTATATCCGATCGTTCATCACATTCCCGTTGCATGCCAACCGAATAGAGTCATTGTGTTGGCGCGGAGGTGTCTCATAACTTTTTCGCCAGCGATTTGTATCTTCCTCCCAGCACGCCGCGGCTCACGACACCCATGTCAACATAAAATAAACCACTCTCAGATGTTTATCAAAGTGTTTCCATCTTAATGCTATGCAAACACAACCGAACAGATACACGTGAATGGAGCGCAGATACAAGCGACAGCAGCCCAACCTGTAGCTGATTAGCATACCTACGCAAAATGTATCTTTCTTTTCTTCATTTAGCCTTCGGTTTGCCTTTATAATCCACCGAAGGTACAATACATTCTACGTACGCGGCACTCTTCACGCGTGTTCAACGTTCCTAGAATGGAAAATCGCGAGCCAAAGACTCCATTTAAGGGTATTACTGGCACTTTCCTTATCTCTCGCGAATATGTACGTCCCTTCGTTCCTTTTGTCAAATGGATCCGCATCTCATATCCCAGATGCTAATTACTTGTTGGTAGTTGTGGTCGGCAGCCACGATAAGTGGTCGACGCGTTGCATGGCAGAGATCAAGAGCGCAACAACGGCTAAAGTGAATTAGTTAATCAAATACGAATGTTGGCGGTACTTATGTCCTCTTACGCGCACGGACATTAAAAGAGCATTATCTGTGCGTTCGTCTTATAATTGCACTCGACCGGTCCAAGGATCTCCCTCTCACGTCGCACGACTTTCCGTTCGGAGATTTCATCTCATGCAAAAGTCAATGTCTGCTCGCCGATACACGCACACGGAGATACGAGTGCAACTTATTAGATCGCAATATCGCGTGCCGATTTTCATTTTTCACAAAGGCGATGGCATGGATGTTAGTCTTACTAATTTCGAATCGACGAAAAAGGAAGCACAGAAACAACACGCTATCGATGCATGATGTTTGGGTGGCCGACGTGTCAGGAGGTGTTATTATTTCGTTAATGTGTCGGATAATGACGGGCTTTAATAGCTGTTTGCATGGCAGTGCACGATGATGGTGTTAGTGGGACAACCTACGAAAGACTTTCCAACGCGGTGTTCAAAACATCTCAGTAGTTGTCCACGGAAACTATAAATATTACCGCCAATCCCGAAACATTCACTCGCGACAATGCTATTGTCTTCGGAGGATAACATCTGCTGGAATTTATTCCGGCAGCACCCCCTAAACCCTTCCGTTCATAATGGTCAAATGGCACCATCCCACCTTTTCTACGTCCACCGCCGCACCCAATAACAAAATGTCAACAACAATACATATAATTGTAGCATTTCCCTGTAGTGATGATTTATAGTCGCCTCTAAAGGATTCTAACCTTAAATCCAATTTAGTACTCGAGCTTGTGTGCACAACGAAGAAAAGGACCTTCTCCAAGTGGGGACCGGGACAACAGGATAAATAAAAAAACTGAAAGCGGAAAAAAATCATCACGGAAGTATAAGAAAGGAAAGGGAAAAAGGAAAAGGCACTATGTGGCCAAAGGACTACCGCCGTAAAACCGAAGGTAATAAATTTAAAAGTTAAAACAAATTCGATCATAAAGGAAAGGGAATACACGGAAATAATAGGAACTGTGCTGAAAATTGTAGAGCACACTATGCTGCGGGACCTGAAAAATGTCTGTTCAGGTATCGGCTTCGATATTATACGAGGTTTGTTCAAAAAATAAGGTGACTTATAGAATTTTGAGAGCTAAACGCGTTCTATTTTGGATTCCTATTTTTATCATTGTACGCATATCCCTCATTGACATGTTTCGATGTGCTTGGCGATATTTTGCTATTGAAAAAAATGTATCAAGGAATCTATCTTACATTTTATGTGAAAATTAAGTGCTCCAACGTACTTGACTATGATATTTGGCTTGTCTGCTTAGAGCATAGAAAATATTTATACGTGGTACAAGCTCTTCATAGAAGGCCGAGAAGGTGTTAATGACGATGCTCGCCTTGAGCAAAATGAAAATGAAAAAAATTGTTATGGGAAATTTGCGAATCACCGTCAGAGAAGTTACTGAGGATATTTGCATATCTGCTGACTCGTGTAGTGAATTTTTTTCCGATATTTTGGGCATCAAACATTTCAGTGAATTTTGTTCCGAATTTGCTAAATTTTGACCAAAAGAACTTTGGCATAAGCTCGTTCAAGAAAATGTCGTCAGTAAATATCCAGATTTACTGAAAATGGCGTTCACGGGTGCGACATATGGGTATATGGTTATGACGTCAAAACCAAAGCCTAATTATCCCAATGCAAGCGACCAGAAGGGCTAAGATCAAAAAAGCACGAGTTCGGTCAAATGTGAACATTTTGCACAGCGTTGCCTTTAATTAGAAAGGCTTGGTTCATCTGGAGTTATTGCGGGAAGTCAATGAGGAATATTACTTGAAGTGCCACATGCATGCAGCAATCCGAAAGGAAAATATTTGGATTCGTGGAAAAAAAATTCATGGCTGTTGCATCACTATAATTCACCTGCTCCTCATTGCTCATCCGTATTTTTTTGGTTAAAACCGAAACCGTCATAAGTCAGTCACCGTATTCACCGGACTGCGGATTTTTCCTCTTCCTAAAACTGAAAAAAAACTCATGAAAGGGCGAAGATTTGCTACGATTGAAGAGCTGAGGAAAACATCGCTGAAAGAGCTCAAGGCTATACCAAAAAGGGTATGTGCTTCGATGATTGGAAAAAGCGCTGGCCTAGTTAGATTATAATTGAGGGAGATTAATTCGAAGGGAATAATACAAATATTAATGAATAAATAAATATTTTTCGAGAAAAATAAAGTCACCTTATTTTTTGAACAAACTTTGGAAATAATATGTAGCACTTAACCAAAAGATGATACAGGTAATACGTTCTTCATCTATCTTCAACAGGCATTTTTTGTTAAATATGAGAGTAGCCATAAGTTATTGAACAAGTTATTTAATCTGGTCGTGAATTAGAAAGCTTTATATAATATGTATATCGTACTTTGTTTCTGATAAAATGGTTGTTGCGAGAAGTTCTACTTCATCACTTTAATATTAATAGAAAAACGTGCTGCCGAAAGTCTCCGTATTTATCATATTGCTGATGATGATTAGCGCATATAAAGGTACGTAGTAATTTGAATTGGAGTTCAAGGAACGATCTCGAAGTTCGAAAATAAATAAATAAATGATCATATTATATAATAATTAAAATAAATGGACAATTAAGGTTAAGTAAAATTCAATTAAAACAAAAAAAAAAAACCTTGCATCACTGCTCCTTCTGAGTATTAATTGATCTGGTCTGTGACTTATGGCTTGTCTGAGCGGGAACTTACCCTTATGATGACTAGAAAACAAAAACAAAAAAACTCTTTTTAAAAGACTAGGAACCTCCAATTTGGAACTTAAAAATGAAACTAGCATAACGATTTTGCAATGACATCCCAGCTGTCAGCTTCTCAGACAAGGCCAATCTACTAGCTGCCCATTTTGCCGCCAGCTCAACACTTTCACATTGTACTCTGTCTGCTCCTACTCTAAAGTGTGGAATATTTTATGAGAAAAATCCACGTGCAGTTGCAGTGTATACAAATCCGCTGGCCTTGTTGGTATTCTCCAATACTTCTGAAGACATGTTCTTCCACGCTGGCGAAATAATTGCATAAGTTTTTTCATTTGTCTTTTCCCGAGTACATGGAAAAAAAGCCAATCATCATCTTTCTCCACCTATCAATTGATGTCCTTTCTATCTAAATCGTCAGCTCATGAAATGTCTTGAATCGCGGAAACAGTATGGTTCCCGTAGCATCAGGTACGAGTACGCTAGTGATTTGATGGTATACCTCTCCGAAAAAAGAAACCAATCTTAGCGTAATCTTGGTGAAAGTAAGACGTTTGCGACTGATATTAAAGCATTTGGCAGAGAGTGGCATCAGATTCTTTTATCGAAAATGCGTGCTTATGGTGTCGAAGAATCTCTTCTTCTTTGGATTTCTTTAAATCGTTTTTGATAGATTCAAGCCTGATATTCACAAAATAAATGCTCATACTCCCTGAAGCTCTGTCAGATCACCGACATTCTCCCTCACTTTTATAAATGATTAACATTAAATTTCGACCTCGACATAATCAAGAGAGCTATGAACAATAGAGAGAAATTTAATACTTAAGACCCAATGCTGTCTACTGTTCCTTAAACGAACCCTGAGTAATCAGTCATTAGCTAGGAATGGCGCATGTGTGTTTGAAACCAAAAAGAGTTCAGTCATTGATTTGTGCGTTACTAAAACCCTTAGTTAGAATGATAACATATTCGAGATCAGCAAGAACGCTGCGACATTTTTTCTTTTTTAAACTATGCAAGAAATCGTTCGGCTGCAGTCTATAAGGCTTATAGGTATATTCACCTCAAGCTTGAATACAAAACACATATCAGGCCTTTTGTTTCCAAGACCTCTCCACATCTGCTAGATAGAATTCAACCGCAATACTCGTCTCGTCAGGAAATTACACGAATATGACATGTTCTTTCCAGCTCAATTTTACACATAAGTATATTAATCCACAAGCATTTAAGACCAATGCTCTTCCTTCTTTCTTTATACCTTCGACCCGTGCCGTATCTTGACGAAGATCATTTAAGGGAACTCTCAACTGCATGTACGCGCTGATTATAAAAAAAAACTAAACGAGAGAAATGAAAATAAGGCGTTTAAATTTCAAATGAGGCTGAAAACACAGGTTAGCTTAAGACATGACGTTTAATTGACTTTTAAAATGCATTGATCATCTTAATAAGATGACGTTGCATGCAATACTCTGTTGAAAGTGAAGGTTTCTAATCAGATCGGCTTGGTTGAAATGGTGATCGAATTGTGGACTATCACAGCCAATTACCTCCGGGCCAATTTTAAGACATTTCAAATAAGAACTCACATCCAACATTAGTCTAAGTTTTAAAATAGAACCCCAACATGTTGGCCGTGAAAGTCTTTTTCTTTTTTCTGTCCTCTTTCTGATTAGTTAACAAGATCATTCGTTAGGTGACATAAGCTCGATTTGCCAATATACGTCGCCTTGGATAAGGCAACCCTCTGCCTCGCGTTGACTGTTGTCCCATTGTAATCTAGCGGCTTAAGTTGCTTTGTCATCTGGCGTCTACGTTGATATCGTTGTAGTTTTCCGCAGCGAGGCTTTGATCGAGGGTGCCTCGAAGCTCTGAGTTTGGTGGTAATAGCCCATATCTAGCCTTGTTGATCCAACTTTAAGGATTTGATTGTAACGCTGGTGTTCCAGGGTCTTTTAGAGAGCAAAAAATTTATGCTTGGGTTTGCGTGATCTAACCAAATTACCAACTTCCCATCTGGAACATGGACTAAACCAGCGTACCTAACGGTCGTCTTCCGTTTACTATCTTAAAGTAAATTTTTAATGTTCTGTAATTAGCTAATGTCTTTTCTAGAAACAACAATTTCGAACTATAGAAGTCTTAAAAGGTGGCTATGTGTAAAACTGTCAAATTCAACAAATCGTATGAGGCCACATGAAAATTCTTTAACAGCTGATAGCAGTCTTGGCAGTCTTACATTGGCTACACGCCAAGATTAATTTTTTTTTTCTGGCAAACGTCTTCAACTGACACGATCTTTTGCAGTTCATTCCAGTGCCGGAGTCCCAGTTGGTTAAGGTCCCCTCCACCTTTGTGCACCACCTTAAATTCGGTCGTCCTCAGCTGCGTCGTCCCTCAGGGTCGGATTAATTTCCAATATTAATGTGATAAATTGTGAAATTCATGCTAAAGGCGAGCAAAATAGGCTTATTAACAAATAGTTCATCGATATCGGAGACCATTAGCACTCTTACTTAACCTGGCTACTGACATTAGCATAGAAGCTGTGTCAACAATTCAAAACGATATGGAACTCCCTTCTTCTTCTTCTTCTTTTCCCTTTTCCGGCGTTGTTATGGTCAGAAGTGTAGGACCATAATCTTCCCACTTAACTGCCTTCCTACTGGTCCGCTTGTGGGGTCCGCCGGTTTGACCTCAGAAAGTAGCGGCAGGCTTCCCGGTTTCGGATTACTTCATCGCTGAGGCCAAGCAAATGCTGGTGTTTTTGCATTTGTTTGCACCAATTGTTTTTCGGCCTGCCTTTTTTTTTTGTGACACCGGGCATGCTCCAGATTTTTTTGTTTGATCTTACTCTTACAACACCGGTGATCTCCAGTCATGTCAACCCACTGATTTGCATGCACACTTGTGGGGCAGTTTAATGGTGGTATATGTGTCCCTAGGCTCACCTTGGTGTTTTCTAAATTGCCTAGATGTGATTTTTGTTTACCTTTGTTTTAGTCGCCTTTTACGACAAGCGAGAGGTATCGCTGCAGAGATATTCTTAACCCGTCCCTGCACGGATATGGAACTCCCTAATTTTGTATAATCTGTGCGGTGTAAATATTTACTCCATTGTGTTTCTCTTATCACCAGTGTGATATCAGACTGTTGAGGTACCGCTTCAATTATCCATGCAAGTTATGCCAAAGGAAAACGTACTTGGCAACACAACACTGTTGCAGATCTTCATGTTTTTCGAAGGGCTCAATACAAAGACTATCGACGCTTATTGCTCCAATAAAATTCTGTTCCAATACGCAAACATACTTTGATCTCACCTTAGATAAGTGAAATACCTATTCCATGGTTTTCATCCAAGGTGTCGTTGCATGACAATACATTTTCGTGAGTATCGCCGTTGCAGTCTACAGAAGTAGCTTTTAAGGATGGTATGCCGGCTTGTGGAGGTTTGGTGACATCTGCAATTCTGCTGTTTATTATTCAGTTACTGATGCCAAATCACAATCGCAAGTTACATGATTGAACAACACGTCCAAATAATGAAGTTTATTATCAAAATGAGTGTTCGTTAGTGCTTCGCCCATTTTATGGTAGACGTGGTGGCCCTTCACAGTCTACTCTTCAACGTTTGGTGGCCAAATTTGAGACAATCAGCTTCGGAAAGCAATCAGCAAACATTCGTTCAAAGGAACGCAAGATCGCAGTCCGTGAAAGTGTGCAGCAGAACCCAAGGCAGTCGATTCCTCGCTGTGCACAAGAACTTGGCTTTCTGCAGTCTTCAACTCCGCGACCAGGGTACAATGCATCCTGCAAAAAGTTTCCGTTTGGTGTGGATTTTAGGCCGACGCGACGGCGTTATTGGTCAGTATTTTTTCGAGAACGACATTGGTGAGGCGGTCGTCAATGGCGAGGGCTACAGAACAGTACCAGAGAATCAGTTCTTTATTACCCAAATTTAACCATACGAACCTAGACGACATGTCGTATCAGCACGACGTGTAACACAGCGGACGCCACGATTCATATTCTTCACGAACGATTTGAAGGTAAGGTTGTCTCTCGATGAGTGACTTCAATTGGACACCAAGGTTAAGTTAAACTAGACTTTTTCTCGTGGGGTTTCTGAAGTCGCAGTTCAATGCGAATATACCACAATTGACCGATTTCCTTAAGGTGAATATAACAGGCCATCGCCCAAGTTCAGCCGGATCTATGCGGAAGAGATATTGAAAATTGTACCACTCGAATCCCTGCCACCGTAAGAAGCCGAGGCGAGCATTTGAATAATGTAATGCTTCATACATAATGGCATACATGGATTTTTAAAATAGAGAATAAATTTTGTCGATATCTCCACAGCTTATATTATTCCATTTCAGCATCTATCCGTCCTTATTGAAAAACCCTTTACATATTCTCAGCATCGGATGCGATTTTATAACTAACCCCAAAAGACCTCTGTTCTTAATAAAACTTTGACTGCCATGCTCATTGTGTGCCTCAGATTCGCCCGTGATGCCTTTCACTAACATGCATTCCGGTTAGCTGAGTTTCCTCAGCTTCATTCGTTTTCAAACTATGGATTCCTTATTGGTGACATTTTAAGTTCTAGCATTTATCCGAGTCAATTTGGTAGAATGATTCACTCGAAGTAGTAATTCTTCAGTCGATTAAATTAAAAATGTTCCTAAAAAGAAAACGGTCGGTCGGGATTGCAAGTCTGGCTTGTGCTTTCGTAGAAATTAGTCAAAAGTAATCTAAAAGCATCATCTGTTTCAGATTGTTGAAAAAATGTCGCGCTGCCCAGCGACTAGGGCATAGCTCCAGAATTAAGAAAAAATACACTTAATCTGTGACTTCTGCAGCGAGGCATGCGGTCTTACATGAATGGCGCGACATCTATCGTCTTCATTTGGGCAGCTTTTTTTCAATTTCCTGATTAGTATCTTGTTTGTCTTTCATCTTCGATGCAAACAAACAAATTTGCATTAGGTAAACGCACTTTTGTACTTTTGTTATCGGAATTAGTTGATTGTTTCTATACCTGTAGAAACCCTTTGGTTACTTTGGTTTTTCCGACCACATTTATTCCATGGCTATCTAAGATGCAAAATTCAAGGTGATGGAAGGCCCATAGTAGGTTAGATCTAAGCAATAGATCCTCAACAAAGAAGAACCTCGACCTCGTAGTATCTACTCCGATATCTATTCGATAATGTTAGTTTCAGGTCATTCATCGAACGTGACTTTACCCTACGCCGCAAGACTACTGCATAAAGGGTGAAAGAAAAATATCCGGAAACATTTCCATAAGCATAACAATAACATTTTTTTATTGTGTCTCCAATCATAAAGGACGTTAAGCCCGTCGTCCTTTTTGAATTTCACTCCAAAACCTTCAAACACAATAGTCGCTTATCCTGGAGAGGGTTATACGCTTAGCAACCGGGCAACAACTAAAGAAGCAGTGGAAGAACTTCCGTTACCCTTGTGGATAGAAACTTTACACAATCAACTGTTTTCAAGTTTTTTTTTCCTCCGAAAAAAAGAGGAATTACATTAAGAAGTTGCAAACGCTGTTCCTTCCTTTAATTTTTCTTATAATTTACGATCCAAAGTTGGAGTAGCTGGTAGGCCAGTGAAAGTCCCATCTAAGAACCATTTGATGAATGTGTTTACACAAAATAATCAGACTCCAAGCTCTAAGCCGTCGCATAAAATAGTAGATAAGCCGACAAAGCGTCAAAACAAGCCCATTGGTAACCTCCCTAACCCACTTGTGGCTCTAAGGGCAGACCAATGGCATGGAAAGTGAGTGAATAAGAATCTGTTTAGGCAAGTCTCTGACAATCACGTACTTGACGCATTTCGTTAATTAGAGAAGTTCTGACACTTCGAAGGAAATCAAAGCGGTATACTAGCGTCAATATTGTTTTCTGCCCGAGGCGGATGTTCCATGTAAAATTCAACGCGCTACGTGAGCAACACGTCGTAAAGTTAGAGTCGTAAAAAAACTTTAAATGGAATAGAGTCAGTTGCGGTCGAATGGGAATTGTTTGATTAGCGTTTGGGGGAATGTTTTATGACGGTCCCATGGGATATGGTTGGCTCGGCTCTGTAGGGAGATCCCAACGGTGTGCCGCAGAATATTGTTTTCGGTTTGTGGTTCATTTGGAGTTGCGTGAAAGTAATTCTCGAGTAAATAAGAATAACAAAGCGCCAGTTATAATGCATATCGGAATGTGTTTTTATTGCATGAAGAGTGTGATGGTTGCGTCAGGGAAGGTAGTGACGGAAGACAGATAATCGAGGTACTCGTACGTCGAACGGGGGAAGTGGAAATTCCAATCGGGAATGAAAGCAATAAACATGTGGGATCTTATTAAGGCTAATGAACTGACGCATAATGAATTTCATACTCGAGGTCTTGTAATTGAGGAAATGTGACTTTGGAGTCAATCGTATTTTGACACATTTTGTTGTAGACAGTTTCAAGGTATCGATGACGCAAAGGGTATGACTTAAGCTATTAATATGGTCGCCTATGTTCGAACTATGCCCTTAAATCGGAAATCAGTTGGACGCTACACGAGAATGAGCCTGCGGATTCTACTTCCATTCTCGAAGAAGGACTTTCGTGCGTTCATCCTCATTTGTTATTTGTCAGTACCGACTTCGGCCTTAAAAATTCAGTAAATTTGGAGTTGATCTGGTTATAGTGGGGGCCGACTGTAGCTCGCTAAAATGTTTCGGTTCTCGAAGCTTCAGTAGACTTTACAGAACATTTTCACGGTAAAAGCTCAGATTTAGCCAGATGCCATGCTTCCAAAACGGAAGTTGGGAACGTCCATCAGTCTTCACGGCTTCCCAAACCATGACCGACGGTGGGGCTTGATTTCTGATGGCCAATCAAAGATTCAAATTTTCACATCATCTTCCTGCTTAAAAGCAATGATCGTTTTGTTTGCTATTCGATTGGCAATTTTTTCCTATCCAAGAGTGCGAATTTCGGCAACTGGCTACATAAAGGCTACGTTTTTAGAGGTTTGGTTTTTGAACTGGCAACTGATTTGTAATTGTTTATTTGTAAAGTACGAAGAGAACAAGTTATTGCCATTGTTGAGCGCAGTGTTGATGAGAATCCGAATAAGTCGATTCGCCATGTCGCACAGCAAAGACGGAAAGATTTTGCCTTACAAACTTATAAGATGCAGCTTGTGCAATAGTTGGAACATCGTGACCATTATAGGTGTCATTGGATGAATGGGCCGAAAACATAATTAAGTTTTATCCTTATTTTCAACGCAAAATTTTGCTCTCCGATGAGCCCCATATTTTGTTAAATGGATATGCAAACAAGAAAAATTGCCGAATTTGGAGTGATCGAAACCCAGAAGCCCTTGTCGAGACACCATTACAATCATTAAAACTCAGTGTTTGGTGTGTGGTGGGCTAGTGGGGTATTGCGGGAAACATTTGATACCTATGAACTGGCACCCACGATCCTGTGATCTCACATCTTAAGATTACTTTCTTTGGGAGTATGTGAAGTCACTAGTCTATGCCGATGAACCAGATACGTTGGAAGATTTTGACGTCAACATTCGCCGTGTTATTGCTGATATACGGCACCAGTTGCTCGATAAAGATGTGGAAAATTGAACTTTAAAATTGCGCTTCAATGGAGTTAGCTGTGGCATACGTATGCCTAAAATTATAGTCGAGCACTAATGGCATAAAATTATTTATTAAATGATGTCAATATCATAGTCATTAATATTAGCTTCAAGAATTTTATTTCATATTGAATTTGTATTCCTCTAAAAAAACACTCGTTACAGGCAAGTGCAACAGCTCCTATGCTCTATTTAAATTCACTTTTTTCAAACATAGGTACTACTTTTTACTTTTTGGGACATATAAGCGCTTAGTTTGACTTTATCTTAAACTATCCGTTTCATGGTTAATATCATCAGCATAATTTTCCTGTAACTCCGTCGAGAACTTCATATAATTCAAGCCTTGACCGGCCAACCACTCCTGGTTATGGGTGCAGTTTTCTTCCGACCATCACCATAGCGATTTGTAGCATCGCCAATATTTCTGCAACATACTGTTGGTTGAGACCCGAACGATTTATTGACATATTGGTGCTGACAAGTTCTAATGATAGCAAAGGGTGATATTTTTCCTTCTTGGTTATTCAGTGTTCTATACTAGTGCATGATTCGTAACATGTGTGAAAATCAGGCATGCTCACTTAATATTGCCATTTTATAATAGTGTCTTGTTCCCGAATAATGCTCACGAATTATTGAATTTTATTATTAAAATTCGAGCTCTGTAAAATGTTTTTCGCGCATTTGTCTTTTTTTTTGGTCATTATAATAGACTTGAAATAGCACTTCAAACTATACTGAAATAATCAGCCAATTTAACGCTATTGGACATCAAGCCACCCATTCATAATCGTAAAATGCATACATAGGAAAGTATTGCTGCTGTATCTACCATTGTTAATGACGACCGTGATTTGTTCATATTATTGCCGTTTTCAGCAATTGGTCGACTACGGGGAAGACATCATACAAAGAGTTTGGTGTAAGGCTGTAAGGCTAGGCTATATGTATAAGGACAAAATACAGATCGTGCAAGAACACCGTCGAATTTTCGGTGAGTGGGCCTTAGAAAAAGCTGAAGAAATATTCACTTTTTTTCTACGTGACAAAACTCATTTTTGGTGGAAAAATTAAAACAAAACGGCCGTATTTGCTTCAATTAGCAACCTTTAGAAGATCCGATATATCCGCATTTGCTACCTCCGCAGTCTCAGTAAAGAATCTTTGGCCCAGCGAAGCTAGGCGTCGATTCTGGAGAGTTGGGCAGTGGCAAAGCAGATGTTGGATTGTCTCGGTTTCTTCCTCATCGCCGCAGCTCCGGCAGAGATCGCTGGATCCTGAGTTTCAGTTCCGGAGCATTGCTCCGATGGGACAGCGTCCTGTGATCACTCCGACGAGCATACGGATCGAGTTACGGTCCAGCACCAAGAGCTTCTTTGTTTTTGCGATATTGAGCTCTGGCCACGATGATCTTGTCGTGTGACTGTTGTTTTTTGTAAGACAAGACGAGTTGGCTTCTTTTATTATTGTGTCATTTATGATCCTGTATAATGCGCTGATCGGTGATCACTTCGGGCCAAATTCTGCCAGCTCGTTGATGCTCTTTCTTTGCGGATCTCCTCCATGTCATACGAGTGCGTCCAAGTGTCTTGTGGACTCCATGTGAGGGCCATCTTTGCGACATCCGTGCCTGGTTTACGCAAAATATATCCATTTCCTCTTCAGGATCTCCGTCGTCACTGGTAGCTGGGAAGCTCTCAGGTCCTCATTCGTAATACACTCCGTCCAAAAATATTCGGGGTTCTTTTCAGGCTCCGAAAGATACGGAGTTTTAGAGAGGAAGAACGCCGGTTGGATCTCCATACATTCCTCAACGCATAGTAGGCCGAGCGTACCTTGCTACGAGTAATGAGCATTGAGACGTCGAGTTTTGATTCCCCGGCAAGCTGCCCAGGTAGCAGAATTCGTCAACATCTTCGAACGGTACCCTGTTGAGAGAGAGGATTGTCTCATATCTCGTGTCGATACTCATCAGCTTCATTTTGGCGATGTTAATTCTGAGATGCGTTGATGTTGCGCGTTCAATTTATGCCGCATTCCAGTGAACGAGTTAGACATGAGACAGATGTCGTCTGCTTAGTCTAAGTCATGGAGTTTTTCGGTCAGAAACCACTGGATTCCTCTGGAAGCTTCCGAGTTGGTGCGAATGAGAATAAGGTCGAGGACCGCGATGATAAACTAGGGAGATACTCGTATAACGCACCCTTGTCTCAAACCTCTGGTATTGATGATGGCGGTGCTCTCTTTGCCCTTGAAGCGCATCAAGGCGGTAGCCATCCCACCTCCACAGAGCTTCCTCGTGACAGGACAAACACCTTTCATGAAGCCTCAGTGAGCTGCAACCTCTGCCTCGCTTGCCAGGACCTTGACGAAGTTTCCTTTGTCCTCTCGCGCCGTGCTTGATCAATTTCTCGCCCTTGTTTTATGCAGCTTGGATCTGTCCTCTTCTTGCATGAACCGGGTTGGGGCAGTTGACCTTTGAGTTTCCTTCTGGCTTCAATCTGTCTTCAAATAACGCCGTTGATCCAACGCTTACATTTGTGTTGCCGAAAGTCCACTTTTTCCTCCGCACTTGACTTTCAAGAACACACCAGGTTTGTCCCTGATGGTCTTGTGTCTGACCGCTATCGCTTTAATCTTCAGCAATTGGACGAAATCTCATAATATCCAGCAAAAGTTGATGATCGCTATATACATATGAATGTATGTCAGCATCGCGAACGGTTTTCACGTCATGGGGTCTTCTATTGATAAGGATGTGATCGACCTGGTTGCGAGTAATACCGACTGCCAGGTTCATTTATAGATGTCTTTGTGGGGGAACTTGGTGCCACCAACCAAGAGGTGAGGAGCGGAGTAAAGGTCGAGAAGGCGATTTCCGTTTCTGCGTGAAGGCAGTGTCGATCAATAACAGTCTTGCGCTTGTTGTTGTCATAGCTTACTTCGGCATTGAAGTCGTGCGTGATAATTTTGATATCACTCTTGGGGGGAGGACGTGTAGCATGCTTCCAGCTGGTCGTAGAAGTTGTCCTTGTGATCAACATCATCTTGTATGGTGGAGCTTAGCATTGTATGATCGTGATGTTGCGGAAGTTCGAGTGGAGTCAGATTGATATGATCATGTCTGAGAGGGATTTACAATCCAAGAGCGATCTCTTCGCGGCTGGGGATGGCATAGTAGAGTAGAATACCTACTCTGTTCTTGAAGTGGGCGTTATTACCATTAAAAATGAATTGATCTCCCGTTTGAGTCTGGAAATCGCCCTGTCCTTTCCAATTCATTTCGGAGAGTCCGAGGATATGTGGGTGGTATCGCTGCATCTCGGATTAGACTTGACCCAATCTCAAGGTTTCAGAGAGGGTTCGCACGTTCCAGGTTCCTGTTCAGGTTTGAGTTTGAAAGCCAATGTAAAACCATTATGTAGAGCCTTTGCTTTAACTGTGGTGGATCTTATTCAATGTACAAATGCATGATTAGTGTTCGGTAGTAATCTCATGAAATGGCTTCACCCAGCCATTGGCATTGATATTGATGCATGACATGGCGTGTCTACCATTCTTTTTGTTTTATATTAGCGTTATGGATGCCTTTTTTCATCGTTTGTCACAATACCAATTAGAAACGTTTCTTTCTTGCTGCTGGTGTGGCAGGTCGCCCGTAAAATTTCCTTTTGGGCTATTCCCACGTCTTTCATAAGGCCATTCCCAATGACTTTTTGAGTTACCGCCAAAGGTTCTTGATCTATTTGATATGGATTTCGATCTTGCAATGCCTCCAGTTTCACTCTTCTGGGACCCGATATTGTGTGTTTCTAATCCGACAGATTGACAGCAAAGCCAGCTGCTAGAAAATGCCATTACCATTTGTACTTGTAATATATCTATTTGTTTGGAAGACTCTTCTCGAAACCCTCTGTTCGGAGTCATCAAAAGCACCAAGTCTCTCACATCTTTGAGAAGATAAGTTGATTGAGAGAAATTTGAAGGAAAAAATGCATACCAGTTGCGGATGTATTTGCAAGTTTTTCATTGGGAGTCGTTAATTATCCCATCCACCGTTTCCAAACCTAAGCATGGAGTGCCATATCGGCAATTAGTGAGCTAAAGCCATTAGCCCTACAGACCATTTTGCCCGCAAACTAAAACGCTCTTCAATCCACCTCCAGTCACCGATCGTTATCTTTATCGCATTGTACAAGACAAAGAACAGATGAAGCTATTAAGTCGTTTTCTCTCGATCACTATCAACCTGGTAGCCGGAATATTAGGCCCAATTAAACCGAAACCATTTATCCGCTCGTTCCGTCGATCGCCCCAACCGACAACGACAACGTCCAACCAATTAAAGACACGTTTCTTTAAACATTTCCACGGGGAAATATCAAATAGTCTTTTTCTTCCGCACCGATAACCATCAGTCCAACTGGGAACTCATTCAACCATGGTGCATGTCATCAACCAAATGTCTATCAGTTCATTAGCGTCTTGGCGTTACAGCAACTTGGGCAGAAACTATACGCGTTGTGACTAATTGTTCTGCTTTTAATTAAATTCAATATTTTCGATATCGATTCCCAGACTCAAGCTTCTAGTGATACATGCACAAGATACTCGAAGTTCCGAGTTGATTGACGCGTCAGGTAGGAAATTATTGAATTCAAGCTGTACCGCCTAGCATAATCCGATTGGGGGGAGAAGGCACATTAAATAGATTAGGTAGTGACATTTAAAATTAATCGACTTTCTTTCCTTATGTCTACGGCCACGAGGACGGGCCACTTGGTAACAGCTTCCATCACGTATTGGGCAATTCATTAGAAATGGCTTTTGTAAGGCAAAGAAACAAATTCGAAGTTTGAGATTGATTTACTAATTATTATTCGTATCTACGCCATGGATACGGTGTGGCGGAAGTAAGATTGTTTATCGGGCAGTTCGGGTTGTGGTTTGGTTGTTACTGCTCGGGAATTGAGAATAACTCAATTAAAGTATCTGCCATTGGTTGTGAAAGGGAGGACAGTTGGATTTTGTGGATTCTAGAGAAATGCGTGGGTCGGTTGTCGGTTGTTGTTCTCTGCGACACTTTGTTGAATCTTTTGTTAGATTAGAATTGTTGATTTTCTGTTGGGTGTTAAGGTTTTGCCTGAGATGAATGCGGGTAGATAAGTCAAAATCAAATATTGATACAAAGATCTTGATATAACTTATGAACTACTTTGGACTTATAACCTTTATTGAGATATTTCACCTGACTGATTTAGGTTTCATTCTATGTATGCACACGAACGCGTTTGACCTGGAGAGCGGGGAAATTGAGTAATAATTGTTTAACCTTTGTTGCGTCAAAAGAGATATGCCGACTTTGAAGATGTGAACACAATAAGCATGAGTGTCGGACCATCAGTGTGAAAGTAGAGACCACAAAATTAGATTGCAACTCACGGCATAAGGTCTTAGTAATGTAAAATTGAACCTGTAATAGGGGATTATGGTATCAAGATCTTTTATAAGTTAGCTGATATGCGTTCCTTTAATGATCATGCAAAATTTACTTTTGAACATGGCGGATGCCATTCATTATAGAACCTTGTAGTGGGTGATCCAATTTAAATTTCCTATGATGTCAATACTAACATCCGATTATTTTTAAACAAAATACATATAAGATTTGTTCTCCGTGTTCTTTCTTCTGCTTCTAAAGTAAATAAGAAGTAGCAGGGAGAGATGTCGGGCGACGGCGGGGGTAATCCCGTCCTACGGAGTCGGAATCGGATTATTTATCCGATTTCGCAATACTGGCTGCCGTCATGAAAAGGCGCAACAGAGTTAGCACAAGGCGCAACCTAATTAACCCCCCCTTTCTCAACCCTTCGGCTGAAAAGCTGAACAACAACAACAATCACTACTCTCCGTGGAAGCAGACATCGCTTACCTCTCCGATGGTAGGGAAGGCCACTTCACAGGGGACAACAACCCCTTCGCCGCCCTCTCAAGTTTGGGTACTGAGGAGGAGCTAAGCGAGCTCGAGGAGGAGGCACGTGTCCTACGTGCCAAACTAAAGGCCGTAGTCGACAAACTAAATAAGATGCGGCAGAAGGAGAAAGAGGAGGCAACGGCCGTCCAGCTTCAGTCACATCAACAGCAGCAACAACAACAGCAGCCGCAAGAAAGCTGCCAAAAAAACGGCCGCACAGCAGCCACAACCTCAGCTACAGCAAAAAAAGCAGCAATAACAACAGCGGAAGAAGCAGCAACCACGGCCGCAGCACCAGCAACAACAACAGCCACAGCAGCAGAAACAACAACAACAGCAACAACAACACTCGCAGTAGCAGAAGCAGCAGCAACAACAACAGCCGAAACAACAGAAGCAGCAGCAACGTCTCAAGGAGAAGGTGCCACCCATCCGTACTCACACCTCGGCTCTAAGCGAAACAATTGACTCATGTAAGTACGTTATTGGTGTTGGCAATTTCGTCTTTAAAGGTATAGGTGAGAACCGCTATGCTATCCAATATAACACACTGGAGCAGCATAAGCGGGTCAAGGAACTATTAAAAGAGACCACCACTGAGTTCTTTTCATTTACCCCCAAGACCGAGAGGCTGCAGACGATGCTCCTCAAAGGCGTGTACTCGACTACTGACCCCGAGGAAATGCTCTCAGAGCTCAAAGAGTTCGAGAGCGACGACCTCAAATTCGTGGGAGTCAAGTCGTTCACCACGGCGCGGGCCAGACGGGAGAAGCATGTGTTACCATTCTTCCTGGTCCAGCTTGCACCCAATAGCATACTGGAGAGGCTAAGGACCATCACTTCCTTAGCATGCCAATCTGTAAAATGGGAAAAATTAAGAAGACAGTGATGTATCCGCTGTTAAAGGTTCAGGCACGCCTCGTCGAACTGCGAGATGCAGCCCCGATGTGTTAAGTGTGCAAAGAACCACAAGAACGAGGAATGCGATCTGACCCAAGACAAGGTCGCAGACAGGGAGCAGTTCGAGTGCGTGCTAGTAAGGCATTTATAAGTTAGATAAGCTAGTTTAATCATTAACCAAAGCTCTGTCACGTCAATGTCATTCAATTGAGGAACGAAGAAGTCTGAAATCATGTTTCTTTAGGCTCTCCATTGACGGTAACAACCTGGTCGACATCGTCCTTGAAGAAATATGAGCCAACGACCTCACTAGCCCATAGAACACACCAAACCTCTCGATAAAGACTTCTGTGTTTTTTCCACTCCATATTCGGCAATTTTCCTTGTTTACCCATTTAACCAATAAAAATAAAATTACAAATTTTAAGTTATTTCCGACACAATTCTCGGCCTTTAGACGTCATTAAAATAACCTATTAGTATTTTCAAGATAAGCGTCGCCGCGTCGGGAGACCGCTAAGTAAAGAAGTATAATTAGTTATATGTAAATGGTGTCTCAGTAAGAGTGCACTTTTTAAAATTGGAATATTTTTTTTTTCATGCAAGTGGCAACTCTGAAATTTGACAGCTGTCACCTCTGTTTATTCCGATTATTAAAAATGGAGCGCTTTCCGAAAGAACAACGCGTTATAATTGTGAAAACTCATTACAAAAATGGGGAAAGTTACGCTGAAACCGCTCGCAAACTTCGCCAAATTTTCAGCCGAGAAAGTGCACCTAATGTGTCAACCATTCGAAGAGTGGTCAAAAAATTTGAAGAAACTGGGTCAATTATGGATAATAAGAATCCTTTGCGTCAACGTACCGATCATTGAAAACATTGCTGCTGTAAACGAGAGTGTCGCCGAAAACCCGAAAACATCAATTCGACATCGTTCTCAACAACTGCAAATTTCACGAAGCACTACGTAGCGAATTTTGACTAAAGACCTCCACCTTCATGCGTACAAGATTCAGTTAACTCAGGAGCTCAAACCAGCAGACCACGGAAAGCGCCGGCAATTCATTCAATGGGTAATGGAGCAAAGTGAAGTCGATGCCAATTTTGCGAAAAAAGTCATTTTCTCCGATGAAGCGCATTTCCATATGAATGGCTTCGTGAATACACAAATTTGTCGAATTTGGGACCCAGAAAATCCTCATGCACTCCATGAGAAACAAATGCACCCACAACGAGTAACTGTCTGGTGCGGATTTTGGTCAGGCGGCGTGATTGGACCTTACTTTCTTGAAAATGAGTACGAACTTGCAGTGACTGTGAACGGCATTCGTTACAGGAATATGATAACGGACTTCTTGTGACCTCAACTGGACGGCATGAATCTGGACAAGATGTGGTTTCAGCAGGACGGCGCAACCTGCCACACCGCGCATGAAACAATCGACTTATTGCAGCAACGATTTCCAGAACACATTATCTCACGAAATTCTGATGTCAACTGGGCACCAAGATCGTGCGATTTAACGCCGTGCGATTTTTTTCTTTGGGGTTTTGTGAAATCTCGGGCTTATGCGAATAAACCCGAAACAATTCCAGAGCTCAAATCGGAAATCCAACGCGTCATCGGTGAGATACAGCCACATCTCTGTGCAAAAGTCATCGAAAATTTCATGAAAAGAGTAATGGCATGTCATCGGAGCCGTGGGGGTCATTTGCCGGATATTTTATTCCATACTTAATCGGAACATGTCTTCTTTACAATACAATGAAAATATCACAACTCTGTCATAAAATACTTGTTTTTATGTTAAAATGAAAAAGTGCACTCTTACTGAGACACCCTTTACATATGTATGTATTTTTTTACTTCAAGCTACTCGAAAAGCTGAACTGCGCTGTCAAGAACATCCACAAGATAGCGTCGTTTGAAAAGAAATGCATTGACTACGACTTAGAAGAGATAGACACTTATGTGGAACGTAGTTTAGTCAAACAATGAATGCTAGGTACACCAGTAATGCGCGTTCTAATAAAACTCGAGAGCAACATTTTTCCAGGCAGTTGGTGCTTTAAGCAACCGATTATATGTATTCGAAGATTATATTCCTACAACGAAGCGATAGTCAATTCATTGTATGGAGCAATACTTGAAAGAAGTCGCGTTCCGTTGGTTGATGATTTTGCCAACGACGAAGCTGTACGTATTTTTTTCCCACAGTCAAACTAGTGAATGACTACAATAAGAAAATAGTGGAATTAATCGCTAAGACAGTTAAATTTTTTACATTAAATACTCACGATGAATACAAGAAACCTTCCACTTATGCTCGAAAATCCAATGTTGCTTCCGTTCCGCAACATCCAAATTGTACGGGAGGTTTGCTTAATCCTATAAAAATCGGAGTCGGTGCTACAGTCATGTTGCGTTTGAATTTGAAGGTTTCGGAAGGATTAGTCAATGGTAGCATGGGTATAATCAGAAAATCTGAATGGAATGGACTTCGCAGAGCCTAATCAGAAGAAGGGGAACTTCGTCACAAGTTTGACATGTCAAGGTCTTACAGGAAGCGGCAATATAGAACAAATAATGTTTCTTATAATTTTAAGTTGGGCTGTTTTAAATTATAAAGGTTATCGGGTACGTTTTTTTCATATTAAAATTTTGCGAATTAACTTATCTCAAAAAATATAAAATATTTAACCAATTACACTTCCTATAATATGGTATTCATTTGATACAATACTCATTTTCTATAATAAATATTTGTATAAACCTACGTTATGTTTTTTTTTTTTTATGTAATGTACAATAACGTACTTCATAACCGACATAATCCCATACTCGATAGTCCTCGTCATCAGGAGGAATGAACAGAACTAATTAAGGACGAATCTAATGAGCTCAAATTTGATGATCTTATTAGTTGGCAATCCAGGATTTCGTCTGCTACCTTCGAGTTTTATCTCAGAGTAGCTCAGTGGTACTGTAGCTGTTTCAAATGTTACGTCACAGATATGTTTGAAAGTAATGAATATACCCATGACGCGTCTAAGAAACGCCTGAACAAATCTTCATAAATTGTAGTTAAGGACCATCTCGATCACGTTAGTTTTTAAACAAAAAAAAAAGGTATCAAAATCGGACACACAGACACGTCAAACTTATAACATCCCTCTTTTTCGGGGGTTAAAAACGGGCCTCATCAGACAACAAAATTTTGCGTTGAAAATGAGGATCAAGCTGAATCATGTTTTCGAACCATTCACCGAAACTACGACGCGTACGAGTATAATGGTCGCGCAATTTCAACTCTTTCACAAGTTGGATCTTATAAACATTTGAGCCAAGATCTTTCTGTAAACTCTTCCACAAAGTGGATGGGCATAGCTCCATTCTGTGGAAGCACTCCACAACGGCAATACCTAATTCTCTTCGCACTGTTTGTCGTCTTTCGGAATGCGTATTATCTTGAGTGAATAATAGATTCATCGTGTTCCGAACTGGCTCAGATGGACGATTATGTCGACCGTAAAATCGACGTAGCGCATGATAAGTTTGGCAAACCGGATCATGGCTTTCAAAATAAATTTGAACAATTTACATGTGTTATTCTTGATCTATTTACTGTAAAATGGCAAAATATGTTTACTGCAAATCAACTTTCAGCTGTCAAATTAACGTTCTGCAGGAACAGTGTTGCCAGTTTAAAAACCGAACCTCTAAAGAAACCGCCCATTACAAGGAACACTGGCCTATTGGGTCGTATATTGCAATTTTAAAATTCTAAACCAAATTTTATGGCGCAGCTAAAATGTTATGTTATCCGTCGTACAAAATTTTTAGTGAACAAGACCCGACCAACAGGCAGGTACGCCAAAAATATATTACTGTCGGCAATTTAGGTAACCAGTCATAAAAGCCTACATCGCCTAAGGTGGACTGATGGGAATATTGAAGTTATATAAGCCAGCGTTGAGAGATCAACGACAACATCGATTTGGGCATTGAGTTATTCAACTTTGACGAGCAATGTTGCTTGGATTATACGTCTTCATGGGCAATTGGCGTATTTTGATCAACAAAAATCCTCAATTAATGCATGACGAAACTCATGGAATCAGGACCAACGCATACACATAACTGTTTGGGCTGGTATTTGTGCGGAGAGAATCATTAGACTGTGCTTTTTTAAAGATGACGCGTTATCAGGCATGGAAACGGATATGTTTCTGTCAGTTTGACCGACAAGACAGCTTTTGGTTCCAACAAGACAGCTCTATATCTTACACAACCCGAGCCAGGATCCCTCTACTACTAAAATTTGCTTTTGACTGGCCTTCGCGATCGCCTGACTTAAAGTGCTCAGGATCCAAAGTTAATGTCAACAAGCCAAAGGCCTTGGAAGCTTTGAAAAATAATATCCATCAGGAAATTGTCATTATTCAGCCAGAAAGAATCTAGAAAGTGATCAGCTTCGGTCTGGTGGCGGTCATTTACCTGATATCATGTTCAAAAGGTGATAAAAGCAGTTTCAAGATTCAAAATAAACAAAAAATTCTGTTGGCAGATTTTATCTCTATTTTTTGGATTTTTTTTTTAATCTGAGCCTTTTTTTTCAAATATTTAGATAGCATCATGGTCCAAAACAAATAAATGCTTAAATTAATAAGCTTCTTCAGCTAACGTGGTTTTTTCCAGCATCGCATTTTAAGTTGTAGGTCAAATTTGAGGATGATAGGTTGTTACTAATTTGCCTTCTGCCTCATTGTAAGTTGAAATGTTAGGGGCTACTACCTCAACATTTAAGTATTGACATTTTGAAGGAGATGTTGATGATGTCAAGATTAAAAGTATACAACTAGGTAGTTAGAATTAAAATTTTCGCTACTAGATGCCAGAACTTCCAAAGGTGATGATCGATACTAGATGCCAGAACATTATAAGTTTAGATGTCAAAAATGCATGCAATCTGACAACTGGAAGCTTCAGGTAAATACTTTTTGATTGGTCTCATGGTTACTAATCAAGATAATACTAAATTATTTTAGGTAGAATTTTTCTATTTGATACCTATCATGGTTTAAGACACTATTACGAATCCGATGAAGTTCCACAAGGATCAGCACCAGGGCCTGTACTGTGTTACATAAGGTCATATGTTTTATAATCTCCATCCAAGCAATCGGCCTTGCCTATTAAATTGTAATGGCTTACCTAGAAAAAACAAAACGAATGCAAACGAAGACGGTAGAAGGATAAACATAGGTGGGTAAAGATTGGCGGAAGAAAAAAAAACTAGCACTTCTAGGTACTTCTATGTAATCGACATCATGAAAGTCGGGCATACAAAACTCAGGATCAGAATTAGTTAGCCAGGAAAGTGTGTAACCGTTCTTCGAAAGGCGGGTGGTCATACCGGCTGACTGACTGCTTTATAAAAGTGGCTGTGACCTTAAAGGTGCTTAATTTAAATAATTATTGATTCCTTAACGCTAAATGTCGTCCGCGCATAGATCGGACCATTGTCATCGATGAAAGCTCCATTCGGATCGCACTAGATCGCGATTACTCTATTTTCATCAGCACTTTAAGGCTCCTTCTGGGCTATCAATAGTATACAATGTCCACAATAAGTTTTCGTGCACCCACCCATTCTATCTCAATATGTACCCGCACATCTTTTTGTTATTCTACACAATCTCATAAATATAGCCGCTGATCCAATAAATCCGCAAAACTCCGATTCGGTGATATTAGTATATTTAGAATTTATACATAAAGCGGCGGAACCAACAATCAATGACGATTCTTGTGCCTACGGCCTGTCATTGCCATTATGTATGTTTCTCCCTTGACGTCCATTGTGTTACAATCATAGACAAACCAATGAGACCCGCAACTTAAAATGGCCGCCGACATTTGCCTACAAGCAAATTGTTATAATTCCATGAGTGTGTGTGGCGGGAGTACACTGCGGTAAAATGAAATGAGCTCACACGTATTCACGGATAGAGTCGTTTATAACGGGGGTTGTCGGCTTGGTACAAAAACTCCTGTCAAAATTTCCTGAAAAATTTAGGGTGTCACGGGAACAGACGTACGAAAGTTGCATATCTCGTTCATCATCTCTGGTTACAATCTTTGTTTGACATCTGTCCATTGCTCTGTTTTCTATGTTTGACGTTTGTTCTTTGTTCGATGTGGACTATCACTAAATGTGCTGAGTTTTTGTCATTCGACGCAGTACATTTGTGATCGCTCGGTATTGTAATGAGTTACATTCCTTCCTCTTAATATGTTTCAAGAACCATTATATTTCTGTGATATGAGTTTGCGGATTACATTCCCAAATTAATCCCAATTTTGACAGCTTATTGCCCCGATATTTTAAATGGCAAGCTGTTATTCTTTGACACTTTTATTTTTTCATTAAAAAAATTACACTATTCAACACGTTAAAATTGTCAAAATTTATTATAAAAATTCCTCTTTTATTCACATAACTTTTCACGAATTACCGTCCAATTAGCCAGCGATGCCACGAATGGCAATTGCTGATCGAGGAACCCTTGTAGAAAGGTGAAACGTGGGGTCAAGCGAGAGCATTGATGCTGTTGCTAAAAGCCTTTCTGATGACCTAAACCTCTCTATTCTCTTCATACAATAGTTGGCTTTCGGCGATCTCAACTTAGCGAATTTCCCGAATAGACTTGGGTTTGCATTCACATGATATAAAACCGATACAAGAACCGAAGCCCCTTCACCAAGTTCATCGTACATTTGCTGATTGAGGTCTTGAGCCAACGGATCCAAATTTTGATTAAAAATCATCTTCAGTGATGAAGCACGGTTTTGGTTGAATCGCTTCATGAACAAGCAAAATTGCCAGATTTGCGGAGAGTGTAATCCAGCAATACTAAGAGTCTCCATTGCAGCAAGAGGTTTCGCTGGATGCATGGAGTGGATTTTGGACAGGAGATATCATTAGGCGGAAACGATAATGGCTAGATGACGACTATCAGCGACCGACTGCATCAAGCAGTGATAAATGGCTTTTTGTGCCCTCACTTTGATGACAGGGACGTGGAAGGCATACGGTTTCAACAAGTTGGCGCAACATACCAAGCATTGGAGTTATGAGAAGAAAAGTTCACGGAACACATTATTTTTAGAACAAGCGATTTAATGCCCTTAAACCTTTTTCTCTAAGTTTCGCTAAGTTAAATCGCTGGTTTATGGCATCAAACCAACAACATTTGACGAACTGAAACCTCACTGAGACCGTTGGTGAGATCAACCGCGACTTATGCATCAGAGTCATACAAAACTAGAACTCTCGGATCGATTCCTGTAAGCGAAGCCATCGACATCGCATGGAAAATATGATTTATTAGGACATGATGGCATGACATTTATTTAATCTGTAATAAAATTTTCTGATTCATCGCACACACAACTCTTCTTATTCAAGTTAAAAGCTTAATGAACAAACTCTTACATCCATCTATTCTGAGATTCTACAAGAATTAAACTGTCCATATCGGTGGCAAGCTAAGAACTTTACTTTACATGATATCTCCTGCATGCGTCATGGTGGTGACAAAACTCTCACTCTCAATCTTGCAATTTTAATTTTTTTTTGCGTACTGTTTTGTTGTTTTCAAAAATTTCCCAAAATCTTCACATGAAGTGCTAATTAAATTATTTTTGATTTATTCCATTTCTATAAAATGTCAGTTTCTGTTATAAAATAAAAGCCCTAAAACCTATCCTTAATAAAAGTAGCTTTATTTAGGTTGAGTTACAACATAAAAGTATCAAGAAAATGTGTTAGCAACAAAGAACGTGGGAGTAATTTCGCTGGCGCTTCATCTCTGTTACCCAACACCATGTGCATTTTCGTGAGATTTCATATATCAAACGCCGTACCGCTCCTATTGACATAATTCAAATATAACCAGATGCAGCTTCCCTTTCATAAAAAGCCGCAAAAGGCCTTCGAATCAATGGTACTTACCAGGGTAAACAGAGTCAAGCGCCACTCGCCACAAGTACAGTGGCATTCTTAAGTCATTTGAATGCACACACCGAGGTGTATATGTGCTCGTACATCTGTTTGACTGCGGCGACACAAATTTCGGGAAAGCTGAAAAGTCAACAACTTTCAGCTACTCGAGGTAGTCATAATGAAGGCATTTGACTAATGTGTTAGTGTGACTGCGTACGATTGATGAATGGTTTCAGATGTGAATTAGTTATGCCATGAAGAAGTTGAAATATGTATGTATCTCGAATGTGGGAACTGATAATTATATGAAGTTGAACAAGATGGTTGTAGCAGATCATATTAAATTGTTGTGCATTTGGTGATTTTGTGAGACTTTTGTTTTAATCTCGGAGTTAGATAAGTTTTGCTGGAATATTTTTTTGAGGCTTGAAATATAACGTTTATTATTATAGGTGTTGAAAGCCAAACCAAGATGATGTAGGATTAACAGTAATAAAGCACGAAGGAACCTTCATAATACATATCGAAAAAAAGCTCACAAAATTCATCATTCGGAGTAGGTAATAAACAGTAGGTCCCTTCCACTTAAGAGAAGAAGTATCAACTTTAGTTTCTCACAGACTAGTACCCATAAAACTAGAAAGGGATCACAAAAACATACAACTCACTTCCATGTAGGTTCATTATTTTTGGAGTGCATCGTGCCCATATTTCAGTCTTAACCTCAAGTACTCGTATGCTGAAAAAATACTCTCCTCAATAGCATATACAAGAGTTACCAATTACTTTTAAAGCTTTATTTACAGATTTTTTATTTTTTTTTTAACTCTTATTTTATTTATTTAATATGAGTTGAGTAATCATTGCTTTGAGTTGCCTGAAGCCAATACTGCCTTTTCCTGCTTTCCTACATACTTCCTCCAAACTTTTATATGTACTCGTATGCAGCATAAGGTTTTATAAAACCCTATTGGGGTTCGGAAATTTTAAGTTTGTAAAACGCGAAGAAGAAGAAAAGGAAAGATAGAAGAAGAATATTTCCATGTTTCATCTAACGATAATGGTTTTAGGACAATAACCACCTCAAAAAATATGATTGTGAAAAATACAACATTAAAACAGAAGAGAATACACAATCCGACATGGATACTACCGGATGAAGTAACGAGCAACCAAATTGATAGAAAAAAGACTCCAACGATACCAACGTACTAGACTTTAAAGCATATAGAGGATGGCGATTCAGACCTCATCCTAATCATCGGAATAATCAAAACCCAAATACATATTCACACAAGCGGAACACTTCAATGTATAAAATAATTCAGTGCTGAAAAATTAAAGGACTCTTGTATCCATCTACAATGCCAGGGCGAAATAAGCGGTCAGCCCTACTAAATAGCATAGAAACTAATGACGAAACAATACAGATAGTAACAGTATGGTCAAGAATAAAAAGTATTGTAAAGAAAGCAGCGGAAAACAAATAAGGGTCCGCCATCTAACGTTTTTTTTTTCAAGTAGTGCTTATTTCGTGAATGGTAACACTTAGCTCATGTCTGATTTGACAGATAATTAGTTTTATCCTCCCGCTGAACGAATATGGTTGTGTATACGCTTGAACAACTCTTCGCTAAGTGGGCCTGCGATCGACTTACAGAAGATGCCGATTTTGCCAAAAAAATCATCTTTTCAGATGAAGCTCATTTTGATCTTGGCGGGTATGTAAACAAGCAAAATGGTCGCATTTGGGGCACAGAAAACCCGCACGCATACATTGAAAAGCCGGTGCACCCAAAACGAGCCACTGTTTGGTGCGGATTTTGGTCCAGAGGCATAATTGGGCCATTTTTCTCCGAAAATGAGCAAGGAGTGACCGTTACAGTCAATGGCGATCGTTATCGGGCCATGTTGAACGAATTTTTGTTCACAAAAATTGAAGAGGAGGATATTGGCCACATTTGGTTTCAACAGGAAGGCGCTACGTGCCACACAGCCGAAGCTACACTCGATGTTTTGCGACCTGTTTTTGAAGATCGCATTATCAGCCGCAGAGCTGATGTCGTTTGGCCACCTCGGAGCTGCGATTTGACACCGTTGGACTATTATTTGTGGGGTGCCGTCAAAGATAAGTGTTACGCCAACAAGCCAGAGACAATTGACGCTTTAAAGGACAATATTCGTGAAGCCATTAGTGAAATACAGCTGCACACAATCGATAATGTGCTTAAAAATTGGACCGATCGTGTAGGCTATTGCATGGCCAGCCGAGGCAGCCATTTGAATGAAATTATTTTCTATTATTAACCGGAAGGATTGTACTTTCAAATAAAAAAAGAAATTTGAGAAAATTATCACTAGTTTTTTTTTTATAGCATTTTCAAAAAAAAAAAAAGTTATTTGGCGGACCCTATAGGTTATTGCCAAGCCCCCAAAGTAAAGCCTTGGTTCGACGAAGAATGCGAGGAAAAATTAAATGCCCGTAATGTGTTAAGGACCAAGCCCTGGAAAATAGTGAAAAGATCACCTATTATAGATATCAGACAGGAAAAATATACGGCTAAAAATATGAGAGCAATGTATGCATGGCTAAACTCGGTACGAAAACATCTTTAAGAAAGAATAATAGGGAGTTCGTGTCGTGTCGTAATCCAATGGTGAGCTATTTCGATAAACTGCTTAATGTACACGAAAAGCAGGCAGCAGTCGAAACCCGTGGTAAACAGAGAGCAGGAATTTATCTAGAACTGCCAAATGTCGCAGGAGTCGACCTTTTTCCATCGGAATTAATAAAATAGGCGGAGGAGGAATTAACAGAGAAGTAACATGGGCTTATCTATATGGGCCAACTAAAATCAATCATCATTCATTATATACCGAGGAATATCGCTGAACCGCTCGACGAGTGACCAGATTTTCACTATACGACAGCTTTTAGGAAAAACATGGAAATGTCCTCGTAAAGTTGGGAATCCTGAAAAGGTGGTGAATATAATACAAGTATGCCTTAAGTGAAATATTCGAGGTTCGTCTTGGATTAAAACGAGAAGGCACCTCGTCACTACTTCTTCCTAAATTAGTCTTAAAATAAGCAAAGACGTCCCTGCACAAAAATGAGAGGAGAATAACTTTAATCACCCTAAACAAACCATCCGCTTTAGCTTTCGCGGACGATCTGGACTTGCTGGGAGGTGTTGAGGAAACATTTAAGAGAAATATAAAACGTCTAAAAATGGTAGGAAAGGAAGTAGGCTTAGAAATAAATTAAAAAGAAACCGACGTGGATCAATCTAAATCTCACAGCTGACTGTACTCGATAATAGATTTGAGAAAGTGGACAAGCTCCACGTACTGCTCAAGTGCCGTACTAATTGCCAAAGAGAAGGTAAAAATCGAATTAAATAAAAAGGTTGCATATGGGCACCACGTGCTTCTTTGCGATGAAGGAACTATTCAAAACAATTCTCTTGTCCTGCAATGTTAAAAACCATAGTAATGTTAGTGACAGTCTATGATGTGAAACAGGACGAAGAAACAGGCGAATAGAAAAAAACTACGCAGTCAAGAACTCGAGGAACTCAGTCCCAAGCAGTGTCCGAGACTAAAATGAGCAGTACATGTAAAGGGTGTTTTTTATAGAGGTATAGAACTTTAAGTTGGCAACACTACTTTAACTGGCGGCCATTTTATCAACTGTCAAGTGATTTATTTTTAGTTTAGTTTGGCATTTCAACGTCAACAGACTGACGTCTGAACAACGCTTCTAAATTGTGCAAATTTATTTTGAAAACCATGGTTCTGTTCGAAATACGTATCGCGCACTAAGTCCATTTTACGGTCAACATAATCGTCCATCAGAACAATTAATTCGATTAACTATGGAATGTTTTCACACTCTAAATGATAATACGCATCCACAAATAATTCGTACAGTGCGTACAGAAGAAGTCATCGCTGCTGTAGAGCGTAGCGTAGAGGAAGACCCGAATCAGTCTATCCGCCATCGTGCACAGGAATTGGATATGTCCACTTTATGGAAGATTTTGCGGAAAGATCTTGGTTTGCGTGCTTTCAAAATCCAACTCGTGCAAGAATTGAAGCCACAGGATCACCTAGCAAGGCGTAGATTCGGTGAATGGGCCCAAAACAAGATTGGCGTTGATCCCAATTTCCATAAGCGAATTTTGTTTAGCGATGAAGCTCACTTTTGGTTGAATGGATACGTCAATAAACAAAACTGCCGTATTTGGAGTGATGATGATCCTCAAGTGTATGTTGAGGCACCGTTACATCCACAAAACTGACTGTTTGGTGGGCTTTATGGGTTGGTGGAATAATTGGTCCGTACTTCTTTAAAAACGATACTGGCTAGAACGTTACAGTCAATGGTGACCGCTATAGAGCCATGATTACTGACTTTTTCGTTCATCAATTGAACAAACATAATGTGCAGGAGCTGTGGTTTCAACAAGACGGCGCAACATGTCACACAGCTCGTGCCACAATTGATTTATTGAAGGAAACATTTGGTAACCGCATAATTTCACGTTACGGACCCGTGAATTGGCCTCCAAAATCGTGCGATTTAACGCCGCTTGACTATTTTTGTTGCTAGTCTACGCTGATAAAACCGAAACGATTGACCATTTGGAGGACAACATTCGCCGCGTTATTGCCGATATACGACCACAAATGTTGGAAAAATCATCGAAAATTGGACCTTCAGATTAGACTATGTCCGAACCAGCCGTTTCGGCCATATGCCAGAAATTATATTTAAATTATAATGTCGGAAGATTATCTTTCGAATAAAGTCAATTTCATGTCAATTTAAAGAAACCATCTTTGTTTTATTCCATTTCAAAGTTCTATACCTCTATAAAAAACATCCTTTACAACCAATGGACAGTGGAAAAACAGTAAGAAGAATAATGAGCGGAAAACCCGAAGGAAAAAGACCGCGTCGTAGATGGGAGGATATTATGAGGATGGACCTAGAAGAAATTTAACAGAATAGTGAGAATGGAAGAAACTTACTGATGACAGGGAGCCGTAGCGAAGTGTTGTCAATGAGGCTCTGAAATCCCACGTCCTAAATTGGCAATAATAATTCAAAATCTTTGAATCAAGCTCATATGCTGAAAGTAAATATCATCAGTGAAAAAAACTGCATCACAACTGGGTAATTAGGGAAAATCGGGCGTGTAAAATTATGTAAGATTGGACCTAGCACAGAGTCTTGATGGACACCAAAACCAAACGTTATTAAATCGTGACACCCCAATGAACATGAATCTTAAACCGACGAGCAGATAGAAAACCTTGGCCTAATTTTCAAATATATGAAGGGCAAGTCAAATTTATCAAGTTGTGAATAAAGCCATTATGCCAAACAGTGTCAAATGTCTTTTCGAAGTCTAGTATCAACGTAGACATTTTCACTCACAAAAAATTAATTGGCACAATTTTCCCTGCAACAATTTTAAATAAAGTACAAGTTGAACTCTTTTCATGTTACCCATTATTTGTTGCGGAAAAGATTTTTATTTTTAGTTCCTTATAATTATGGTAAAAGGTGATATCTCTTGGGCCTTGCGACCGCTTGGAATCACACCCTATTTTGTTTATCGTACAAAAAAGTGTTTGTTTTAAAGGTAGAACACTTGAAGTTGATGTTAATGTCTATTAGCTTTACTTAATAGATCGTCTTATACCATTACTGCTTAAATATAGCTTTGGGCAACTGCGTGAAACAGTTAGCACCAATGAAGCACAATCCTGAAGTCCAATTTCCGACAACTTTATCGAGCAACTGGGGCCATCAATCAGTAATAACACGGCGAGCGTTGAATTCCAAATCAACCAACGTCCCTGGTTTATCGGAATAGACTTTACATATCCCCAAAGAAGTAATTTAAAGGTATGAGAACACGGGATCACGGAGGCCAGTTCACAGGTCCGTTATGCGTAATTATGTGCTCAAAAAATGTTTCCCATGTTGCATGTGGCATGCTGCGTCATCGTGTTGCAATCAAAACTCTGTCACGTCCATGCCATTCAACTGGGGAACGAAGAAGTCAGAAATCATCTTTCTATTGAGCTCTACATTGACGGCCGGAATCGTCCTTGAATATGGGCCGATGATTCCATTAGCCCATAAAGCACACCAAACAGTGAGTTTCAATGGTGGTTCAAGCTGAATCATCTTTTGGGCCCATTTACCGAACTTACGACGCGTATAATGGTCACACGGTTTCAACTCTTGCACAACTTGGTTTTTATAAGCTTTTAAGCCAAGATCTTTCCGTGAAATCTTCCACGAAGTGGATAGGCATAGCTCCAATTGCTGTGCACGATGGTGAATCGACTCATTCGGATTCTCCTCAATATATCGCTCCATAACGGCAATCTTCTTCTCGCACTGTTTGTCGCCTTTGGGGATGCGTATTATTCACTATAGTGTACGATATAGTGCGATAACGATTAATCCTATTCCGAGTAATTTTCTCAGACGGTTATGTCGACTGTAAAATCGAACCATGGTTTTCAAAATAAGTTTGCGCGAAACGTACTACCCACAATTCAACTTTCAACTCTCTAACCTATAGAGTCGTTTGGTGCTGTCAGTGTTGCCAGTCCACCAAATATCTAAGAAAACAAGATGGGATCAACTCGCCAGAAGCCAAGCTACAATTCCAAGTCTTCTACTTTTAATTTTGCAAGCTTCTATCTGGATCTCAGGAACCACGGTAGCTAGGGTTCTAAAACCGGTCTAACACAGCCAGGCTCATAACTACTCGGCAAATTTGGTTTGATATATGCGTATGGACCGACGGACAGGCAGGAAAGCCTTTGCATAAATCTTCCCTACTCTAGCTTTGAAAGTTATAAGACTAAAAGCAGAAGATCATGTCACGAGAAATGAGTATATCGCAAGAATCCATGTCTCGGATCATCAATGAAGATTTGGCACTTAAAGATATATTAGACACCCGTTAGCAGGTGTCGCTTCGGAGGAAAAACATAAATAAAAATAAAAAGCTCTCTTGAAGCTCCTCGCTAAAATTGTGTACAGACAACAAAACAGAAAAATTCTGTACGCTGATGAGAACATTTTTACCGTCGATTAATCTTTCAACAAACAAAATGATCGAGAGTAAACTCGAATATCAAAAAATGCTTCAGAACTTCTTCCAAAGGTTGAATTAGGACACCATCCTACAAATGTAATGATAATTTTGTGAAAAAGAAGTCAAGACTTCGTCGAAAGTTTCCTAAACCACTCTTTTGGAAAATGTCGATAAGCCTCTAAGCCTAACAATGTTCGCACACAATCACTGGACATTCCAACATGATTCTGCTGGAGCTTATAGGGCGAAAAGCCAAAAGTGACTGAAAAAAAAGCTGGTAGTCTAAGCCTCAACCTTTGGATTATAAATTGTAGGCTGCCTTAGAGGGTATAGCCTGCTCTACTCTTCACCGAAAACGAACCCTTGTCGCCGCTGTCGACAACTTTTCGATGAATAAGATCCCTAAAACGATGGATTGGGCAGTGTGTCTTAATGTTGCACTTAATGGCAATTGGGGGTTATTTCCAAGGAAACCTTTCATAACCTGTAGCCAGAAAATTGACAAATAAAATTTATAAATCTGTTTTGAAAAATATCAGCTTGTTTTCATTTGGCATACGTTTTCTTTGTATCAATATTTATGAATAGAATAGGTATATATTGCCATGTGATCTGACATTTCTACTTAGCATATTCCGTCAGCGCCATTTATTAAAAAAAACGGCAGATTTTTTTATCACTTTCTGCAGTAGTTTCTCATTTTCTTTGAGCCCTAATCACAGGCAGGAATTCTCAGTTATTGACTTTGTTTAGATTCTTAAGCAGTTTCGATTGGCCATTGTTTTTGTTCAAATTTATCAGAAAATCAAGTTAAAAAAAAAGTTGCCGGCATACATTTCTTATCCAAAAGATCCGAGAAAATATCAGAAAAAAGTCGGCATAAGGTGTTTGATTGTGAATCGATTGCCGTTCAGAGTTAGTCTTTATTTTTCCCACATTTTCGGAGGTTGTTGAAGTGCTCAGCTATCCAGGGCGCTGGTCATCATTAAAATCTTTATGGCTTTCTTGAAAAGGTTTAAATGAATTTCAAGCCCTAGCTCTACACTGTTAGAGCAAAGTTAAATCCAAATTCTTTTAATAATTCGTAATAACAGCAAAATTTAAAATCAACTGAAAATCGAATGCCACAACCCATGGAATTACAAAATTCCTTTTACTTTTTGAACACATCAATGATTGGTAAAGCTTCGAAGTTACATAATTTAATGCAGCTTGTGTTTAGTTTTTTTTTTTTAATTTTATTTATCAAAAAGTCTTGATTACACAGTTAAAGCCTGGAAAGCCTTTAGTGTAGGCGACTTGATAACAAATATACATTTTTTCAGAAAAACTAGTGAGAAATTGAATCATACATATGTATATCTAAATACAATTTTCAATTTATAAATCTTGCATTTCTAAATACAAATTTTTGCGTTTTTCATGCATTTTGTTTTAGGCATGTTTTTGAAACATAATGGAAGCTCATTTAAAACGGTTAATACTATGACTTCATATCTTCTTCTACCATATTCGTTCCAAAATTTCAGAACAGCGAAGCGTCCTTGTTCTCTTCTTCTCGTATTAAAGGATTGTTGAGTTGGAATTTTATATGTGTTGTCGTCCCAAAAATTGTTAACTACCTCAAGCTTAAAGATATGAGATATACTTAACATTTTTCTGTTAATAGATATCTCCGGCTGTTCGAGTTGATTCCTGCCTGATGTTTTGTATATCACCTTCTGGATCGTGTTGTGTGTGGTTTCAAGATGTGACATCTGTGGTGCTTTGCCCCAAGCTAGGACACCATATCTAAGATGTGATTCCAACAGACCAAAGTAACTTTGCCTTAATACTGATGGTGGGCAGAAGTTGGCCAGATGGTATAACACATACGAAGATTGCCGCAACTTTTTCATAAGTGTCTCAATGTGGTAGCTCCATTTAAGATTATAGTCTACGTGAACCCCTAGATACTTGTAGACTGACACGTTCTCAATTATTTCGCCACATGAATCATTGTCTTTTAGCTGTAAGTGGCACCCAGCTTGATGGTAGACATCCTCTATCATGTATTTTTAATATTATTTTTGCTCGATGGATATGAGGTGGACGTACGTGCATAGCTTTCGTTTTCTTGGCATTGATAACCATGGCCGCATCTTCTGCATATGCATATCCCGTACCGAGTTGACACACTGAGAGTAGCTCATTTATTTATATTATAAAAATAAGTGGCCCCAGTTTCGATCCTTGTGGGACCCCGTACTCGGCACTTTGTTCATGGCTGTATTTATCTTTAATTTTTACTTTCAAGCACCTGTGTCTGAGGTAGTCTTCGAACCAGCTTAGTAGACCCCGGACTCCGATTTTCTCAAGCTGGCTCAAAATGTTTTTATGGCTTAGTGTGTCCAAAGCCTTTTTAAAATCTATGAAGAGTACTATGGAGCTGTGATTCTTGCCGAGGCTACAATATAATCTGTTAGCAAAATCCCCCAACAGTCGGCATATACATTTGTTTTTCCGGTACCCAAATTGTTTGTCATATAGGCTTCCATATTTTTCAGTGTAGGCGTATAATCTTCTGATTAGAACTTCTTATAACTCTTTATTAACGACTGAGAGTATGGAAATATTCCTGTAATTTTTTATATCATTCTTGTGTCCGCTTTTGTATATCGGTCGTACAATTGATGTTCTTAAAAGTGTTGGTACCGTCGCCTGCTCTAAGCTCATGTTTATTAGCTTTGTCATTATAGGGGCCAGAATAGTAGCGTTTGTTTTCAGGTCTATGGGTCTTATTCCATCTATGCCAGGAGATTTTCTTTCATTTAGCATTCTGAGAATGTTTTCTATTTCCACCACGTTTTACGTTGCTGCAATTTTTTACTAAGAAGGTAGAGTTGGTAGTTGCCTATGGAACAGGAAAGCAAGCGCAAGTTACATACAAGACACCAAGAAGAACGATTCCGTCACCACAGAACAAGTTCAACAGAGGTCATACTCCAATACCGTCAACAACGGAAGTGACTTTGTCAGCAACTCCTGGTAACGAGTTCAACGAAGTTCATTCTCCTACATTTACCGAGGTTGCACCGATAGCAGAAAGTAGGAATAAAAGACAATCTCCGATGTCATCGGATCGTTCTTTGATTAGGGTCTTTTGAATGTACAGTACGTTGACATATCAATAATAAAAAGACTTAATTAAAGTTCCGTGAAAAGTGTTTTTAATGAATAGTAAGAAAGCACTTAACTCGCGTGGACACTTTCAAGTTTAAGAAAATGTTTGATAGTTTGAATTACCGACAATATGGGATTCCAATACCTGTCCAACATTAGCCTATGGACAACTTTTATTTCATTACTTTCATAAATTCTCAGAGAGACTAAGTAACGTCTTCCTTATGACGAATAGCCTAAATCCAACCTTGATCAATACTCGTACTAAGAGTTGTTGAATACTACCGGATCAGCAGTCTTGTAATAGAATTATCGACGAAGATCCTCTAGCTTTTACACAATCTGCCTTCGAGCTATTAAAATCTTGTTAGCGTTGGTAATAAATGTCCAACTGGAATAAGATTACCTTTAAGTGCCATTCTTATCTCATTCGCGTCGACTTTACAGCGTACTTATCCGTAAAACCTACACTTTAATCGAACCTAGTGTTGTACAGTGTGTCTACGTTGGTAATTATTTGTTTTACGTCGATAAAAAGACGAATTTTCTGACTCAGGTAATAATTATCTTTTACGGACTTCTGCTGGTAGCAGGCTTAATGATGCCAGCAACACACGCCTAAAGCGAGGCACATGTTGATTTCGTTAAATTACTTCAATAATGGAAAATGCCTTTATGGGTTGAGTACTATTGCTATAAATTATGGTTAGAGAATCCGCTTCGGTCTAGCTTACGTCGTATTTGAGCCATGGCGTATGGCAAATAATCACTTCACATACAAATAACTTGTTGCACTATGGCTTAAAAATGACAGTTGCAGGTGAGCGGATGTGCTGACTCATAAAGCAAACAAGTTTTTAATAAGTACTGGACTCGGCAATCTTCTCCGTAATTTTGTTCAATCATAACTTGAAATGCAAATTATGTTCACCACTGAATTCGCATGGCGATCAAGTCATTCGACCTTTAGTACACATCAGAAGCTGCACTCTCTTTGGGTGCATTAAAATTTCTTATTATCGGAATTAATCGTGCTACCTTCCTGGTAATGCACTTCAGTGCAACACATCAACCACCATACTCATAGGCGTTTTATCAAGCATTCCATTCCACCTATTCGGGCTCTACCTATTTCCATGAATTGCAATTAAGCCATCAAGCCGCAGATACAACGTGCGAACAGATCCATAAAATTAGTCTTATTGAGTTAACACCTCATAGAGCATCACTCCGCCTCGTTCTCCTTCGGTATCCTACACACGACATACATACGTGGTAGCAGCACCGACCGCCTTTAATTGAGAGCACATCTCGGGGTCCTTGAAACTAACTAAACGAGAATGTTCATTAAACTTCACTCCTCCACTACGCCACACAGTAAATATCAAGCCATGGCACGACGAGGCAGCTTTGATCTTGATTTAGAGTTACCGGTTGCCAAGTGCAAGTGCAACCCACAACGAATAGTTTCGCGCGTTCCCATCCAAAAACAGCCAGGACCGGCCTCGTCTCATCCGCACACGTACACATACACAATCTTGATTGCGGCAAATTAATCAAAATGAGCACAAAAGTCAAGTTGAGTTGCGGTTCGATTTCCTACGATGGCCATTTGCCTCCTCCTCACGAAGTGAATAAATTAACACCAAAGGTGCGGAGAATTTGCACGCATCCGAGTGTGTATTGTCCTGGCGAATATATCCTCAGCCTGCGGCTCGCAATGGCAAAGTAATTAAACCCCACCTCGACTGGCTATCATCAATCGGACTCAAATGAACACACAATCATCATCCACTTTACACTCGGAGAACAGGCGTTAAACAACATCAACCTCCTCCGGTGTGTTGTACACACGGATACCGCATCATCATCTCGGCTTGAAAGGAAGCCTTCTTTTTAATCATTCTCAATCAAAGCGCGGACAAAATTAAAGGCCGGCACAACGCCGTTGTCGTCATCATCCAACGAGAAGGCCATAATGAGACACAGCACCGAAGTCAATGTTGACCAAGCTGTGAGGGATGTGTACGAGAGGCATGTGTTTTACTCTTTGCCATCCAGCAAGTCCTCGAGGAATTTCACGCGCCATCCATACACTAATTCCCCACGCTGCTGCCCACTCTCAGACGAGCCACTCAAAATTATCTCCGCCGGGATCTTGATAACACCTCTTGAGGGATTTTATTTCGGTTTACATGCTTGCTCCGGCTGAGCCTCAGATTTTATGTAAACGAAAAAGAGAGAAAAAAAAGTGTTATAACCCATGGGACAACACCTTCAGGCGCACGAGTGGATAGGCATGCAATGGACAGAGATGTATCCACCGACCAACTACTTACTGAGATTATGCTACGGTGTGCTCCACCGCGTCCGACTTGTAGTCCACACCTCGTGTCACATGTTGTTGTCGCCTGCAATAGCCGCCGGGTGTGTCTGGTCGCTGTGTCTGCCTCTGTTGCCCGGAATTATGACGAATTACTTTGCTGACAAGTGCGAAAATTGCAAAAAAAAAATGAAATGCTGTAAACGACGGGGAATGTCGTCGACGAGGTGTTGTTGATAGACGACATAGAGCTGGCAAGGTGGTAATTACGCTCGACAGTGTGCTGTTTACCCCGTTGGCAAGACCGGAGCCACACAAGTTTAATGAAGAACACGATAGTGTCTGTAGATGACAAGGTTTCTCGACATAGGGATTCCTGACTGGCGCCTATGTGGGATGAGTTAAAAGGACAATTTTCTTATTTTCTACTTAAACTTTAGTGAAAACTTTAAAATCGTAAGAAATATCTCAGCGCTTACCATTCGAGATAGATGGCTACACCAAATCCACAAGGACGATGTCGTAAATATTCCCTTTGCTCCGTTAAACCATTCGAAGAGGCTCTTGCAATCACAGCAGATTGCCTCATCCAGCTGCCTTGTGCATGTGCGAGTGCATATCTGTCTTTCTATCTATTTCTAGAAGCACGAAAGTAAGTAAGTAAGACAAATAGGATATAGAAGCAAGCTGAATGCATAAACTGAGAAAATCGAAGAAAGATTCCCGTCCGACATTAAGGCGTAAATATTGCTTCTGCTACTGCCTGCACAAAAGAATCTATCGCTCGGGATCTCTATGCAAACGCATTGTTTACTGCAATACACTATCTGCACGGGCATTGTGGGGTGTGTTCGTTTCAGAAGTAGAAATGTATCTCAAACGCCAATTTACCTCTTCATGCTCCATCTACCTCTTCTGATCGGTGTTTGATATTCATCCACACGACTACTGCACTTTCCATGTTCGTATATCCTGTGGGACGGTATATTTCCTTTAGAAGATTGATCCTGTGTACAATCGCTTTAATGAATCACTCCCGTCACTTTAACGGTTTCATTAAAAAAAAATCAGAACAATCCCACGTGAGATGGATGCGTATCTTCATATGGAGTCATCTGACATTTATTTCTACCAATTATGGAAACAACGGAATAGAACCTATGACTCCGACATCCGGACGAAAGTGAATTACAAATGGTTACTCAGGTGAGATTGCGTGCCATTCATGGGGTACCGCAAAGCTGATGTCGATCGATTGATTTGAATTAATTATATTTCCACCACTCAGTGTCATTGATTCGGTTCCGAACTCGGTTGCCCTCTTCACTCCTGTTTCATTTCTACTCATATTGCGTACCTCGGTTCGTATGATAAATTTAATTAAGACGAAACTAAAAACGTGTCTAGTGAATTTCGAAACTAAACCGAGTTGGCTACCTCCATCGAGTCGGATCGAAAATGGTTTTGTTTTATCTAATCTCAGGTGATGGCTAGTTGAGATGGTCGTGGCTGAAAAGTGTTTTTCTTATTTATGGATTTGGGTAAGTTACGGATATACCTGCGGCTTACCCGGTTGCCAGATGTGTCAGAACTTGGAACACTTGTCATCTGGGATGGTCTAAACACCGGTATGGTAATGCTACACTAATTGAGTTGACAGGAATGGAGGTCGGACGTGACTGTGAGTGCGATGAAAATTTATGATTCTCCTTCTACTTACTTGTGTTGAAGTATTTAAATATTTTCGAAAAACATGAAATTTCGTCAATTCAAGCAACATCAGGAAATAGACACCTTCTCGCTACTATTTAACGTTTGTACAGATGACCATCGAAGTTCTCTCAAAACTCAAAATTCTTGCCAATAGGAAATTTTTAATCATTAGACCTTTTTTGCAATAATGTTTGATAGGAGGTTTGTTCAAAAAATAAGGTGACTTTATATTTTATTCGAAAAATAATTTTTTATTCATAAACATCTATTGTGTTCCCTTCAAAGAAACCCTCCTCGGATATAATACACTCGTTTCGTTTTTTCACTCTTCGAAACTCTCCTTATATGCGCCTTTTGATACAGCCTTGACTGTTTCAGAGATTCGGTCCCATTCTCTTCAATCGCCGTCTTTTGAGTTATGGGAATGTGGAAAAGTTGCAAAAGAAGTTCACTGAATACGGTGGCTGAGGCACAAATAAGGTATTGTTTGTTGGCCTATTGATAGAAGCGTATGTGATGGTTTTTTGGTCAATATTTAGCAATTTGTAAATTAAAGGACGTCCAGCGGGAAATTTTCAAATTTAAATTTCGATTGTTTGAAAACCAGTGGGGTGAGGTAAGTGGGAGAAGCATCGTTATATGCGCATTTTTCGTGGATTTATTAATCGCGATGAGTCATATAAGCATACCGAGCGTTCTTGGTTGAGCCATCGGGTGAATCGTTGGTTCAAAGGCTTAGACAAGAAGGGACAATGGTGAACAGAGCTCCTCTGGGACCATTCACATTAGCAGCGACGCGGGAACATGTCGCTCAAATTCGACACGAAATTATACGAAACACCCTTAAATCCATAAAAAAGATTTCGGCCTCTACGGGAATGTAAAAATCAACTGTGCACGTTATTTCGAAAAAAAATTGATGTTCCACTTATACAAAATCCAAATTGTGCAACGTCTACAGGAAAGTGACTATCCTTTGCGAGAAACCTTCGCAAGAACAATGCTCGAACGTTTTATTATAACACGAACCCTAAGCAACATATTGCTTAGTGATGAAGCACGTTTTCATATCGACGGCTACGTAAATAAACAGAACTTGCGCTACTGGTGCCCAAAAAAACCCTAGGGAATGCCATCAAAAACGGTACATTGCCTCAAAACGACGATATGGTCCCTCTGTCCGAGGGATGATCGCCCCTTATTTTTTCTAACTAACAGGAGACAGTCACTGCTGCAGTGTTTCTGTTGCCACAAATGCAACTATTCCCCGGCCACAACAACAGAACGATATTTCGGTAAGACGGTGCTGCACCCCACATGGCTAGGATCTCGGTGGTGAAGCTGAGGACTATTTTCCCGAACAAATCGATCAGCAAGTATGGAGACATACCCTGGCCACATCGCTTTCCGGACCTCACACCATGCGACGTGTTTTTGTGGGGATAACCCAAATAAAAGGCTTACAATCTTCGAACAATTCAGGCGCTGCAAGAGAATATTCGCCGCGGAACTGCGCCATTGGACCAGCTCTTTGCTCACGCGTAAGTGCAAATTTAAATTTGTTAAGATAGCTAACCTAGTTTTAAGGAATTTTGTCTAGCGTAAGGTAGTTGTAAAAAATTATGAAATAAAAATGAATTCGAAACTAAATAACAAAAAAACTATAAAGGGTCCGGCTGCAGGAGTGCCTGGAAAGAAAAAAATAAGACCCGCAACATGACTGTACATTATCCCAAAATAAAGTATTGCCTATAATACAAATAATACAATATTTCATTTTTTATTAATCTTTTTTAAACTTGAACATTTTCTTCACTTTACCTTCGCCTGCGCGTTGCACGCCTAAAATATCTGACAAAATTTCATAGCATGAGCCAATCGATATGCCAATACCCTCAGAAAATTCTCTGATAGCTTTTGATGTTTCTTCATAACAATTTCCTTCACACTTTCAATATTTTCTCAGCCCTCGAAATTCAAAAAGTCACCTTGTTTTTTGAACAATCTTCATATATCCCGATATCTGGCTTGATCAGGATTTTAAAACCAAGATGCTAGTATTTTTAGAGCTATGAATGAGCTTTTTCGCAGTAGTCGACATGACGGGTGGGTAGGGGCCGTATGCTTGTAGTTCTATTAGGCGTGTCTAGATGTTTCTGATTTACTTGAATTTTTGCTGATGATTTTTATTTTTATCAAAATGTGGTTTTTAACAATAATATTAGGGACATAACGTTACATAAATGTCCGCCATGAACATGTCTAAAACCTTCCCTTTGAATACCAACATTTTCAAAGCCTCGCTCACACTCACATGGGGGGTGGTCGTGGTGCAATGGTAATCATCACCAACTGTTGAGCCGGAGGTCTGTAGTTCAAGTCCGTCCATAGTCAAGAACAATTCCCGTACGGAAAAACTGTGCAACGACATCAGATGTGAATGAGAGATGATAAAAAAAGTGCTGTCGAAGACATAACATTCGAAGCATAATATGATTTCAAAATTCATACTGTGTGTGTGCATATCCAATATAAAACATTAATGACATGGAAAACAAAAAAGTGTTACTATGAACTACAACCAACGCAAATTCAGTCGAATCTCTCAAATCATATCTCGGACAACCACCCCCGGAGAGTAGCAAGCGAACAGTTTCGACACAAACCATCTGCACCCCGCTTTGAAAATGCACGAACTATAAGGCTTTTCAACTTCGGTCCGAATGTTCTCTTTCGGCTTTGGAATTATTACTAGCTTAACCAAATGGAAATTACCTCAAAATGTTCGAAAAAAACAACAATCGTTTGTAAATTTTTCTTTACTTTGGAGCCACAAAATATTTTTATTCACAATTCTCCATCAACAGTAAAAGTTCTTTCAATAAAAATGGACGAATGACATCACCAAACAGAGCATTTTTGGGAATACACTTTGATCAATTCCTTTTCCATAGTGGCTGCTTTCTATTCTGCAAAAACGTTTCAATCTATTTTTCAGAATGCCGGATTTTTACCGACTAAACCCGGCTCCCACATGATTGCAATCAATTCACTTGGACTAATAAGCAATTTTATGTATGCTGATTTAGTCTGTATTTTGTCATTTCAGGAGTTCCCCCCATCAGCGTCTGCTGACAGAAGTTAAGATGCACTCTATTTTTTTTTCCTTTTTTTTAATGTTAAGCATACTTCCGGGCAAATACATACATATGTACATATGTACAATAAATTTCTTAATGTGAGTGATAACTTTTATTTAGATCAGTTCAAATGGCTTTGTCCTTTTGAGTCTTCTCACTATATTTACGTTGTCTAAAAGTAGCATTGTCTCTGTGCTTGTGTGCACTGAAGTCTTTGATTTGAATTTGAATTTGTGCATTTTTTTTTAACCTCATTCATGACTAATTCCACTCCCAAGTCCCTGTGGAGGTGCTTATTTCTTATGTACCATAATGCATTTACGATTTTCCCTAATACTTTTTGTTTTTTTTTTGTAAGATGTCTACATTGCTCTTTTTGGTACAACCCCATAGTTGACTACCATATGTCCATATTGGCTTTAATGATTGCTTATATAATAAAAGCTTATTATAGACTGATAGTGAGGAGTTCTTTCCTATCAGCCAATACATTTTTCCGTATTTTATTTCTAGATCCTCTTTTTTCTTTTTAACGTGCTAATTCCATCTTAGTTTAGCATCTAACGTCACGCCAAGATAATTCGCTGTGTTCCCATACGGGACTATTTTCCTGTTGATAGTAACCGGCATTTGTGTTACTGTTTTGTTAGTGAAATTTATGTGAACCGATTTGCTCTCTTTAAGCTTGATTCGCCATTTTATTGTCCAATTACAAAATTGGTCTATATCAATCTAATTTAAAAATATTTTTAGATTCAATGGCGGGTACTCTAAGTCTTACTATATTCCTTAATTGCTAATGGCTCTCGGCTGTTGGCAAAAGAGCTACCTTAAGTTGCCACCATGGCTAAAGGCCTCAGTCTATCGCCTAACCTTCAAAAATCGCCTTATTAACAGTAATTTATCTTGCAAACTAAGGATTGAGGAGGATCCTACCGGAGTAATGCCCCGAAAGCGTTTGAGCCCCACAACAAACCAAAAGTCAGCGAGCTGTTTAACAATATTGGCGAGATCCCAGTCCGCCTTTACGGAACTAAAACGGATAAGTTAAGGATAAATAAGGAACAGTTTGCCTCTGACGCTCCGCTGGCAATGATAAATACTTGGATACCATCTTTATTGTGCACAAAATTTTTGGAATAAAATCAATTTTTGATTTGACTTTGATTTGATAGTGGCCTATTAAATCATCTGGTTATTATATTTAGCGGTTGAGAAAATGAGGTTAAATAATATCGGAGATTTCACTGTTATCTATTGTAAATACATCTTTCAAATACATACGTAAATCTTACTCGAAGTAATGTCATCACATTAAATACGAACTTCTTTCCGATAGTCATTACATACATCATGTAGAAGTTTGCCATGCCTAATATGCTCATCTTATAGAACATTAACTTGAAGTAGCGTAAATGGTGAGATCCCAGCTGATCAGAGCTCTATTTACAATTTTTTTTCAAAAACCCTATTTGTATTCGAAGCAATTGTTGGTCGGAGATTGCCAGGATTTGTTTTGTCTTCATCCGCTGTTTGTCACTGCACTGAACAATGGATATTATCCGAAGCATAATTGAACAGCCCAATGAAAATATCGACTGGTTCAGTTGGCAAGTGTTAAAGCCACGTTTTGAGATACCTTATTTCTCCATCCCCTTAGTATTTGAGTCCCTATGAAGTAAGTCCAAATTGCACTAGGGTTCATCTTTATTTGGGGCGATAACTCGTGAAACAAAAAATGTAGCAATATGTATGTAGATATATTTTTATAATTCAACCAATTTTGTAATAAGTTTGATGCATGAGTACTTTACAAGTGTCAAAGATGGTTATTCACTACGCGCGACTTTTGAAAGAACCTGTATTATTCCAGAAATAATATAAAAGACCTCCGTTTCCGCGCAAAATAACGTCACTTCTAATCGTTATATTCATGGTTGATTGCCAATGTCAGGAAGAAAAGTATCATTGATGGGCGGTGTTACATTCTACAAAACGTAATTGTTTCGGGTGTTTAATAGATGGCTGTGATCACTTAGGGTTATTGCTAGTAGATGACGCTCAAAATACATGATTGTTGGCCCTTTCGTCCTAGTGGTGGTCTACAGGTAAATAGGTAGGAGTGGCCGCCTGATATCAAGATGCCAGGCCCAATTAGCGCTTATGCGCCGTTTTGATGCCACCACTCAGTGACCTTATGTGCTATTATTAGAGTTTCATATCCATCCTGTGGAATTAAGGAATTTGAAGATATTGCAGAATCCTATTTCCCTGAATTCTGATAGGTCGTCGAAGGAGAATTTGCTGAGTAGGCGCTGTCTGGTTCTAGCTAGAGCCGGACATTCACACAGGAAATGGGTGAGAGTTTCCTTTCCCAGTGGGTTCTTGCAACTTCGGCAGTAGGTGTTGAATGGGATGCCTAACTTAGCAGCGTGGGTACCGACGGGCCAGTGGCCAGTACAGATGGCTACAATTCTGGCAATCTCTTGTCGGGGTCTGTTAGTTAGGTCGAGGGTTCTTTTCCTGTTATAGGAGGGCCATGTTTTCCTTGATATAACGCAGTTGCTAAGACTGCACCATCTGGAGTTCGCCCTCGAGAGAAAGTGTTATTGAAGGTTTGCCTTGACCAGCCTAATGGGGGGGAGAACTGCCTCCGCCAAAGAACAGTCGAGGGAAGAGCCGTGCCTTGCTAGAGCGTCAGCCTTTTCGTTTCCCTCTATTTCGCTGTGGCCAGGAACCCAAATGAGAGTAATGTTGAAATAGTCTCCTGCACAGCTGATTTCATCCTTACACTGTGCAACTAATTTGAATTGTATGGAGTGAGAGTCGAGGGCTTTGATAGGTGGTCTACAGGATATGGCACAATATTCAGCAAAGCGTGCTTCATGATGTCGTCGAACTTAATCGATAAATTAATCTGGAAATCGAGCTTCAATATCATGTAACTTGACATCTTAAGAGTGTATGTATGCAAATATGCGAGAGTACGCATATACAGGGGTCTGGTTTGAACTCATTTAAAAATGTATATCAAGTCAAATCTACGCAAGCAACAGTTTGGATCAAAACTAAAAATTGCTCGTTGATCCTGACCACAGCACACAAATGAAGATTTTACGCCTGTCCTGTCCTTTTATATCTGGCTAAAATACAAGGTCAAAGGCGCACATCACGGTGTTCCGCAAGAATCTAAACTTGGCCCTCTGCTATTAATTACATGAATGAGTAGTTGAGAGCTCTCTAAAACAGCCTTACTTTTGCATTTGAGGATGATACAACTTCAGTTGTTCAATAGTGTCATGAAATGGAACTTGTTATTAAAAACCAATGTCCATATTCGACAATCACAATAAAGCTCATCCATGATACTCATCAAATTCGATAACAGGAAATATCCCCATACGTAAATTAAAAGGTGGAAGACGAACGTAGATCACTCGGCGTAATTATTGATAATCATTTTACTTGACAAACAACCTACTGAAAAAGACATAAAGAAGTCTGCATTTGCAGTCTTCTATATAAAAATGTACCCATGGAATCTGAGATAAGATTTTATATACTAGCTTGAGGCAACGTAGGTTGAAGCTACGTCACGGTCTTATTTTCTTTATATTTAAGATCGTGAAGACGCACGGTTCGTATTACCTCTCGTTCGTATCTCATGAGACTAACTCTGAAAGCAGAGGATACGTGCTATTCGGTAACAACTATGATAGGAGCAAGTTGAAATATGTAGTGCCGAAAATAATAAATGAAAAAAGAAAAAGTAAAAACAAAAAAAAAACAAAAATAGAGGGATGGATGCCCAGTAGGTTAACATATATGGTCCAATACTGCTGTATGATAATACAAGACCACGTACAGCACAGTAAACGTTCCTCAGGTTGGCGCAATTGAAATATGATATGTTTTGTCTCATCCAACCGACTCACCAGAGATATCACAGATCGATTACCACCTTAGACCACCACAGACAGCTCATAGGTTCAGATGTCATCAAAGACAGCTTTTAGGATTTAGCTTAAAAGACTTGAGGACGGAGAGTGCCGCCGCGTCGTGGATTGTATGTCGCCCGCTGACGCGCGATAAGTGAGTTCGGCACCCGATAACACCAACGCCATTAATGTTTATTTCGCGGCTTCTCTTCACGGCGAGGTACTGGCAAAACCCTTCGTAGTGTGTTTGCCTTGAAAAAGTTTCTCGCCCCTCGCGTTCGAAATCGGAAAACAGAATGATAGAAGCTTAGCTCCAGCTCTTCATGAGCTATAACGCTGTCTAATGTGTCTCTGTCTGGCAGTACCATGGGGCAGTATTTGTACTGGTCTTAGCCCAAAAGGGTCAGGACATTTTTTTAAGCTTGGAGCTTTGGGAAAATATTATTTATGGAAGTATTATTTTGTTTGGGCTAAACTATTAATTTTTGAAATAGAACTTGAACTTGACACATAAAAAGCAAATTTTATTTGTAACCACCTAACAACGACTCCATAGAAGGCTTTGTTTTGAATCCATTCCAGGTGTAGTCCACAGTTTAAAATTTAAAAGTATACTTTGTTCATATAAACACTGCGAGCACGTTCGAAGTGATGAATTCTTTGAAAATAATTTTTGACCATTCCTCAACATATATCGGAATGTTGGCATTTTCGCATTCGATATTGTTCCTGAGCTCCTATAATCCAAACCATTAGTTCAGACCATTTCTCGCGATAACGTGATTACCGAACTTAGCCTGTTTTTTTCAAACTTTTTCAAAGCCCAATAGGAGGAGCCTCGGTGTTTCAAAAGTATATGTGTAGGACAAGATCTTTATAGCCACAATGTGGAATGAGAGATTCCCAATTCTTCTGAACGGCGTAGAATTGACTGATTTGGCTCACCTCGAACGACTGCAGCTCGATCGATAGCGCAGAAACATTCAGTTGGGAATATGTTGCCTCGAATTGATCAACTATAGCATACACGACCTACCTGTGACACTTGGTGCCACTTTTCTTCGAAAATGAGGCTGGGAAGATCGTTTCGGTGAACCATGGGCGTCACAGAGCCATGTTAAACGACTTTTTTTTTTACTGAAATTGAAGACATGAATTTGGACGATCTCTGGTTCATGCAGCAACCACAATCGATCTTTTGCGCACCAAATTCCTGAATCGTGTCTTGTCAATTGGCCGTCACGGAGCTGCGATTTGACCCCTCTGGACTTTTTTTGAATGGAACCGTGATGGCCCGATATTATGCCAAAAATCCGGAAACGATTCAAGCACTTAAGGAGAGCAATCCAACCAATCCGTGAAATATAGCCCGAAATCATCAACAAGGTCTTGGAAAACTGGGGTGACAGAATGCGCTATTGCGAAGCCACCCGAGGCATCTATTTGAACGACGTTGTATTTCATAAAATTTAATGGGAATGTTTGTTCTTACTCATAAAGCCATTATAAAGGGTGTCTCAGTAAGAGTGCACTTTTTAAAATTGGAATATTTTTTTTTTCATGCAAGTGGCAACTCTGAAATTTGACAGCTGTCACCTCTGTTTATTCCGATTATTAAAAATGGAGCGCTTTTCGAAAGAACAACGCGTTATAATTGTGAAAACTCATTACAAAAATGGGGAAAGTTACGCTGAAACCGCTCGCAAACTTCGCAAAATTTTCAGCCGAGAAAGTGCACCTAATGTGTCAACTATTCGAAGAGTGGTCAAAAAATTTGAAGAAACTGGGTCAATTATGGATAATAAGAATCCTTTGCGTCAACGCACCGGTCGGTCTCTTGAAAACATTGCTGCTGTAAGCGAGAGTGTCGCCGAAAACCCCAAAACATCAATTCGACATCGATTGACAACAACTGCAAATTTCACGAAGCACTACGCAGCGAATTTTGACTAAAGACCTCCACCTTCATGCGTACAAAATTCAGTTAACTCAGGAGCTCAAACCAGAAGACCACGGAAAGCGCCGGCAATTCGTTCAATGGGTAATGGAGCAAAGTGAAGTCGATGCCAATTTTTCGAAAAAAGTCATTTTCTCCGATGAAGAGCATTTCCATATGAATGGCTTCGTGAGTACACAAAATTGTCGAATTTGGGACTCAGAAAATCCTCATGCAATCCATGAGAAACAAATGCACCCACAACGAGTAACTGTCTGGTGCGGATTTTGGTCAGGCGGCGTGATTGGACCTTACTTTCTTGAAAATGAGGCCGAAATTGCAGTGACTGTGTACGGCATTCGTTACAGGAATATGATAACGGACGTCTTGTGGCCTCAACTGGACGGCACGAATCTGGACAACATGTGGTTTCAGCAGGACGGCGCAACCTGCCACACCGCGCATGAAACAATCGACTTCTTGAAGCAACGATTTCCAGAACACATTATCTCACGAAATTCTGATGTCAACAGGCCACCAAGACCGTGTGATTTTTTTCTTTGGGGTTTTGTGAAATCTCGGGTTTATGTGAATAAATCCGAAACAATTCCTGAGCTCAAATCGGAAATCCAACGCGTCATCGGTGAGATACAGCCACATCTCTGTGCAAAAGTCATCGAAAATTTCATGAAAAGAGTAATGGCTTGTCATCGGAATCGTGGGGGTCTTTTGCCGGATATTTTATTCCATACTTAATCGGAACATGTCTTCTTTACAATACAATAAAAATATCACAACTCTGTCATAAAATACTTGTTTTTATTTTAAAATGAAAAAGTGCACTCTTACTGAGACACCCTTTATATGAAAGTAAAGTTTAATTTTGTTCATTTTATTGAATTTTTAAAAAGAAACTTGTATTTGGCCCACCCTGTACATTCCTAGTGCTGTTAAAGTCTTAGAGTCCCCGATCATCAATACTATGCTGAAATATCTGAAGACAAATATTACAAGAGTTTGAGATGGGAACCAATTCTTTTATTTATTTATAATTATACCAATGATCGATCACTACAGTGTGACTCTCCTTTACGTTCGAAAAAAAAAAATGCAGTGCCACTATACTCATGTGTTTTGTCGAACTTTCAACGCAATCTCCAAAAACTCCTTTCTCATTTTCACCTTGAAAAACTAAAAAGAAATCATGCAAAAAACAAGAATACCAAACCAATTCCAAAGAAACCAGATTCTGAACAGAACAAGACGCACCGAAATGATTGATTTACTATCGGCATAACTTGGCATTTTCTTTGATATTAATAAAAGTTTTAAGGTCGAGAGGCGTGAGTGGCGTAAAGGGAAGAGAAGCGCAAAGAAGCGAACATTGTTTTTTTAAGCAGTAAAAATAGAACTTGAGAACTTTATGCTGCTTCGTAAAACTTTAGAGACCCATCAATCAATCAAACTTCCCATGGATACGAAGGAGAATTTCGAGAACACGAATAAAAAAGCAAAGCTAGTCAAGTTCACCTATTTTCCAACGGAGATGAAATTCGTAACCCTCATCGAATACCGTTCTACGTGATGAGCATTTCTTTGGATACTTCTCACTACCATGCGATATACAGACGAGCGTACAGTGCAGATGCACAATACCATAGTGGAACGTATGTTTTATTTCGAACATGGAGAACTAACAGACCTCTCCGCGGTGTAGCTCATTTTACAGCGGTATATTATGTTCCACTGATAGACAACAGGCTGTTATGGAACGAAAGAGAACGCCCCGGTGTAGAACGCATGTTTAGATACATAGTCAGACAACACACCAAGGTTCATTTCGAAGTTCGAAACTCTCAATAGTATCTTATCACCATCTCGCGCTCTCTTGATGAACAGGTGTAATTGTTCGACGACTCGCTCACGTAGACTGCGTATTGTGGTTGCGGTAGGTCTCTGCTAGTTCGATTTCGAATTCAAACAGACTAGAGATACAGTGACCGCACTAACACAATACGAAGATGCCTGCCAGAGTATGAACTTAGTGCGGCTTAAAGGTTGCGACAGTAGCTTCGAGTTTACTCACACTCATCGTTGGATGAAAAATCGATAAATTATTAAATGCCCTTTAACTCAATTACCGTTCGAGATGGGAAATTTGGATTCAAGACCAAACTAGCCCGTCCAGTGTTCGGATTAGAGAAGTTCTAAAAGCCTGACGTCAAAAAAAGGATTGTCGTGTCAAAAATAAAATCGGTCGAATGCGTCGATTTCTCCTAATCTAGTTGCCTCCAGGATGCATCATGTGAGTTTGAAAATCACCCTGGAGTTAGTGCTCTACAGCGCTGGAGGTTCTTTCATTCGATGGCAAACAGAGCCACGACGGTGTTGTTTTAACCATTGTGTTCCTCGCGTTTGATTTTTTGTTTTTCGCTGCTCACTGCTCACTATTGTCCTTCCTCTGGTGCTCGTCATGTGCGGGAATAAGTTACGGCTGGCTGGTCGGATGTTAGCCTTTTAAAGCATGAGCGGAGTTTATCTGGGTCAATGTGGCAGCGATTGTGTACACGTGAACGAATGCGGTCGTTGTTGGGGCTTGCAGTTGCAGTGGTATGTTAAATTCCCCATCCGTCTGAATTATTCAGAGCACGAACTTCATCCATATTTAATTGATTCTTTAAAGTTTTTTTTTGTTTTTTGGATATTCGTCAGGGGGTTTGTGAATTTAATTCGATTTAACATCGCTTTAATTGAAAGATTTGCCCGATTAATGAGGAAATGTCTTTAATTAAGGGAGGAGTAATGAATAAGCTTGTTATACTGATCTCTGGGATGGTTATGAAGTTTGACTTCAAGGAAAAAAGCTTTCGTCTGGCGAAGGAAAGTAAAGAAAAAGCCTTGCTCGTTCAATATTAATCTTTATGGTCGCGTGCAAAAATTCGCAATCGATATTTAATGTAACGGAACGTAGTTTCTTAGAAGCATGCTACAGAGCTTATGCATGAAATATATTGTTGCCAGGCCTACCAGACAGATAAACTGCGTAAAGTAACACTACATGACCACCGAACCATTGTTACATGAATTCGTCTACTCTTCCCTTCAAGCTGTCTGGGAAAAAAAATCGCTGGAAATGGTTATGAATTCGTAGCGATAGGCAAGTAGACGATAGCAGAAAAAAAGCTTTTACCAATCAGTTCAGAGGATTAGGCCGTTTCCATGCTAAAGAGAAACATCGCAAAATATAGTTCGAACCCCGGGTCGTCGAAGCCAAATGCCTACATACAACCCACTGAGTCACGGTGTTCCTTTACCTCAGAGTAAGAATAGATGATACGATGATCCAAATAGTATGTCGAAAAGGTAAATATTTCAATTGAACAACAGGGTCGGTAAACATGTTATGAAAAGCGCAACTAATATTCCTTCAGAAGATATCAAGAAGAGTTCTTAGCTTAGATTATTCTTTCGTGATGGATAAGATGGGTGAATGGCGAGTATCCTGCGCCACATAGCAGGGTTAGTTCTATCAGATTCGACCAGATTCACGTTGACGACCCACGGAAAATAGAAAAGAAAACAAAGAACAAAGATCTCCGGATCTGCACGTGGAATGTTAGGTCCCTAAACAGACCACATGCAGCCGAACAACTTGCGGACGCACTACACCACTATAAAGCGGACTTAACCGCCATCCAGGAAATGCGATGGGATGGACCGGGCAAAAAACGGATGAAAAACCGTGATATCTACGGCGACTGTTATAAGGAGAGGGGGCAACGACTGTTCGGCCATGATGATCTTGTCGTGTGACTGTCGTTTCTTGTAAGCCAAGACGAGGTGATAACATCGATTTGGACCACTATCTTGTAGTAGCCAAGATGCGTCTACAGATATCAAGGACGCAGTGGAGTAGAGCCAAAACACAAAAATATGACGTCGAAAAGCTACTATCGTCAGAAACTGCCAGTGCTTTTGTCGAACACATTTCCCTTAAGCTCTCCTATACACCCCCATCTCCCACTCAATCAACTTAGCAATAATGGAACCTTTGTAAGCAGGTTCTGAAAAGCACTGCCTTCCAAGTTTTAGGCCACAAGGTTCCACCACGAAGGAACAACTGGTTCAATGACGAGTGTATTGAAATGCATGCAGCGAAGCAGGATGCATACAAAGCCTCGCTGCATAGAAGGACGAGGTCTGCCCGTGAGTTATCTTCTTCTTTTCCTTTTTATCCCGGCGTCGTTATGGTCAGAAGTGTAGGACCATAACCTTCCCACTTAACTGCATTCCTACTGGTCCGCTTGTGGGGTCCGCCGGTTTGACCTCAGAAAGTAGCGGCAGGCTTCCCGGTTTGGGATTACTTCATCGCTGAGGCCAATCAAATGCTGGTGTTTTTGCATTTGTTTGCACCAATTGTTTTTCGGCCTGCCTTTTTTGCGTGTTGAAATTGGAATGTTGATTGATAACGCCTTTTGGACGGGGTTCAAAGGATCTCTCCTTTGAACATGGCAATACCAACTGAGTCGGTCGCGCTCTATATTTCTTGTGATGGCTTCTTTTACGTGGAGGCTTCCTCGGATCTTTGAACTTCTAATTCTGTCACGCTTTGTTACTCCCGCTGTCATGCGAAGCATCTTCGTCTCAGTTGCCGTTAATTTGCTCTCATACTTTTTGTGCATTGTCCAGCATTGTGAACCGTATGTGAGCGCCGGACGTACAACTGAAGTGTAGAGTCTTCCTTTCAGCTTAGGGGGCATTTTTCGATCACAGAAGATGGCGGAGTTTTCCCGCCACTTCATCCACCCTACGCTTACGCGATGTTTGATGTCGTCATCACAAGTTGCTTCTCTATTAATCATAGATCCCAGATATTTAAACTTTTCACACTTGGGAAGCAATCTTCCATTCAAGTAAATGTCTGGAATAGGCTGATGAGGGTCAGAGAACGGGCAGCACAGATACTCTGTCTTCTTTGAACTAATACGATACCCGTGTCCCTCAAAAATGTCCACCCACACATCAAGTGCTCGTTGTAGGGACGCCTGATCATCACTTATAATGGCCCCATCGTCAGCAAAGAATAGCTGCCCGTGAGTTATACGAACTAAAAAGAAGAATACGCTTCTCAGGAGGAAAAAGAAAGAGCACGAAAGACTCATGATCGAAGACCTGGATAGGTGCTACCGCAGGCATGACGTTCGAAAGTTTTATCAGAGGATTAAAGGAACATGCTAACGTTATAAAGCCAGAACAGAAGCCTGCAGAAACGAAAATGGACATCTTGTTGTAGAATCATAGTCGGTGCTGAGAATATGGTAAAACCACTTCAGCAGACTGTAAAATGGCGATGCTAGTCAACATACCGCTGTCAGGCAGAACCTCTCATGCTTTAATGGCGAAGATCGCATAGAATTTCGTTCCCCCGACCTAGACGAAGTTAAGATGGCAACTGAACTAAACTGAAGTCTAACAAAGTTGGTGGCGCAGACTACCTGCCGAGCTCTTCAAAGCAGCTGAATATTGCAAGAGTGAGTGACCTGGTCAGGAGCATGCACCAGCTCATCTATAAGATATGGTCAGAGGAAAGCATGCCCGAGGAATGGAGCCTAAGCATCGTTTGCCCGATCCACAAGAAAAGAGACCCCTTTGACTGCGCCAACTACAGAGGAATAAGTCTCCTCAACATCGCCTATAAAATCTTCTCTGCCATTCTTTGTGAACGCCTGAGATCCTTCGTAAACCAGCTGATATGTCCTTATCAGTGTGGCTTCAGGCCAAGAAAGCTCACCATCGAACAAATCTTCACACTAAGGCAGATCCTGGAGAAGACAAGTGAATTTCAAGCCGACACCCACGACCTATTTGTCGACTTCAAAGCCGCATACGACAGCGGAATTAGAGACGAGCTATACAACGCCATGTCTATTTTTGACATCCCTGCTAAGCTCGTCAGACTATGTAGGATGACTTTAGAGAATTCACGTTCCTCCATTCGAGTCGGTGCAGACCTAGCCGATAGTTTTGATGTCAAAAAAGGATTGACTTTCTCAACATTATCTTAGAAATAATTGTGCGAAATCGCTGGTCAATACAACTACTCGCCTACGCGGATGACATTGACATACTCGTAATGGGAAGGAGCCAGCGAGAAGGCAATGACGCGTTTACGAATATTGAGGCGGAAGAGACGAAATTTGGTCTAGCGGTAAATGAGGGCAAAATAAAATATATGCTGTCATCAAAAAAGGACGCTCACCACCGACGTCTTGGCCGGAACATCAATATCGGTAGACACAATTTCAAGATAGATAAGGTCTACCTTGACTCCACAGTTACCTGAAACAACGACATCAGTTCTGAAATTAAACGCAGAATCACCCTTGCCAACCGCTGTTTTTTCGGTCTCAGGAGGCATTTGTGTAATAGAGCCCTCTCTCGTACGACCAGGTTGATTCTAAACAAAACCTAGTCTTACTATATGGCGCAGAAGCATGAACCCTATCAAAAGTGGATGAAGAGGCGCTAGGCCGTTTTGAGAGAAAGATACTGCATTTGATTTTTGTTCCTAACAATACCGACGGGGGATGGAGGAGAAGATTCAACCATGAACTATACGGGTTGTACAGCAACATGAGCCTGGTCAGGCGTCTACGGATCCAACGCCTAAGATGGCTAGTCCATGTAGAGCGAATGGACATCTCGGCTCCAGCGGAAGAGTCTTCGAATCCAAACCCGAGGGACGACGGAGTAGAGGGCGGCGGCACCTAAGGTGGCACCCATAGCTGGATGAGGACCTCAACCAACTAAGTGTGTGGCACTGGAGGGAGCTAGCAAAAGATTGTGCTAGATGGAGAGGCATATTGGCTAAGGCCCAGGCTCACCCCGAGCTGTAGCGCCCGCTAAGAAGAAGATGGAAAAGATGCAAAAGGTTTCGAATAAAGGATGCAACATTGGAGTACATAATAACATACGAATAAAAATGTAAGAATTAAGTAATCTAGAGGGTCGTCTAACAAGTCGTAAGGAAAAAAAAAAACAATTTATTTCTGTTTTCTTATTTTTTAATTATTACCAGCCATTTGCAACCTCGTTGATAATCCTTCGCCAAGCTCTCCATGAGGCTCAGGAGTCCATTCCACGTTTACATGTTCTGTTCAATCTCTTATACGTCCGTCCTTATATGTATTGTCCTCCCATCTGTGGTGCGGCCTTCTAGGAGGTATATTTTCCTACGCGTTTTACAGTCATTATTTGTTTTGCTGTTCGTCCACTGTCCATTCGTTCTACGAGTCCTGCCCAGCCTAGTAGGACCATCCGTCCGACTCGGTAACTGTTGCATTGTGCATGGCCTTAATCTTCCTTTTTTTTGTATATGCGGGGATAATAGGTTTTTTCCCTGCTCGGGGTAGTGCCATTATTCCATACAGTTGGCATGAGCTCATGTAACTTTTCAGTTAATTCCTCTCCAACTTTGTAAGGATTCCGAAAGTCCACTTCTGCGACCTTGTCATTCTTAAGTAAATTGATGGGTTCTCTTACTTCCTCGATGGTTTCGCAGTTCTACCTGATTTTTTTCTGTGTTTATAACACCGTTTTTCATTGCTGGTTGCTCTCCATGAACGTTAAGCAGTTTATCGAAATATCTCCTTCATTGGACTGCAACTCTTTCGTTGTCCGAAAAAAGCTCCCCATTGTCGCTGCGTATAAAACCTGATCTGTCCTGGTATCGTTTTTATACAGCGTTTATCCTTATATATTTTTCCAGATCTCTCTATAGCTTTTTGAAGCCTATTGAAAAAGCAGGATTTTGAAAGATCTCCTCTCAAAAGTTTTTGAAAAAACCATCTTAGTCCAATTAAAAAAATATCTTTCAAACAAAAAAATTTCTATATGAAAGTCATACTGGCTTCCGCTTCCGGAGCTTTGAAACTGCCTTGCTGCTGGTCGTTGACGACATCAGAAAAACTATTGATGAAAATCACGCTACATTTTTAACGTTGCTCAATTTCTCTAAAGCTTCCGATACAGTCAACTATTCCATTCTTTGCTCAAAACTTATAAGAGAGTATAATTTTTCAATATCTTCAACGTAGCTGTTACAACTTACAAGGGGGACAGCAAAGAGTTGCAATAGGCGATCGACTCTCGTCGTTTATGCCTGTAAAGTGCGGGCTCCCACTAACGTGATTCGTGATTCGCCCGCTATTATTCTCCATGAATGTCATTGAGCTTCCCAGAATGATCAAGCACTGCTCAATCCATATGTTTGATGATGGCGCGCAAATTCACCTGAGTCGTCCAATTAATCCTGTAAATGAAGCAGTTATATTAATGAATGAGGATCTTCGGCATATATTCGATTAGTCCACTAAGAATGATCTACGTTTGAACACTCAAAAATCCAAAGCACTCGTAATACACAAAAGAAACTTGGATCTAATCATATTAGCACAAACCCCAATGGAGTACGTTGATTCCGCCAAAAATCTTTGCCTGATCTTTAATGTAAATGACCACTCGGATAAAACTCTTGTTAGCGAAAACTGCGAAAACTTTATGTACAATTACGTTAAATTTTAAATCTTTAAATTGTCACCTCTGTCATCTTATGTTTTCAAGCTTAGCATTATACACATTAAAACTTAAAGTTCACTTGTAGCTTTGCACAATTTATAAGGTGTACGAGTATATTATCTTACCGCTGTAAGCAATATTTGTTTTGAATTACGAGTAATTGAAATTGAAAAATCTTCAAAAAAAAGGCATTTATTCGGGCGTGAGCAATTCTCTTCAATACGCTAGTGGTAAATTCAAGAATTTTTTCTATAGGCAGGGGCAGGTAGATGGTCCTTCGTGCATTGCGAAAAACTGCTCATCATCATCCTGCCATCTTTTTTTGTTTTGTTTTTTCATAAGGTTCGTGCAGATTTAAGAGTGTACGCTCGAGACGTGGTGCAGATGGTTTGTGTCGAAGATGTTCGTTCAGTACTCTCCGGGGATGGTTGTCCTAGATAGGATTTTGAGAGATTCGACTGAATTTGCGTCGGTTGCAGTTCACAGTAAATTGTTTGTTTCCATGTCATTAAGGTGTTATATTGGAAATGCACACACAGAGTATGAAATCTGAAGTGATCTTATGCCGCGAGTGTTATGTTATTACAACTGATGTTGTTGCACACATTTTCCGTATACGACTTACGCCTTTAAATTTTTACGCCTTCTTTGGAGCCCATTCGTCTTCGACGGTTTGATTGTTCTTTTGTCTCTGAAATATAGCCGTGTAGCCATGCACACATTGTGATGGAAAAGCACCATTTATTCTGCACCATCTTGTCGTGCCCAGCTTTGAACTGTCGATCACCTGGAATACATAAATATATTTCGTCAATTTGGAGAGTAGTCACTTGAAATATGAGTTTCAAAAATATTTATTTTTATAGATACACATCCACGTTTGAACTCTTTTACCCAATTCTAGATAGTTACAAAAATGAGCGGATATGCCGTGACCTCACATACTTTTATGTAGCAGGCTTTTTAAATATTATGTGATTTTTTACGCGTTTAGTTTTTAATTATGAAAAACAGACAAGAAAATTACAAATATATAGTCTATTTCCCTTCATTTGATACAGCAAAGACTGCCATTTATTTCTTGAGAATTACAAGTACATATAATATTGTCCTGAAATTCTACAATCGATGTTGGCTTTATAAATAGCACAATCTAACCGGCCAACTTACCAGTCCAAATTGTGAGATAAATTGCCCACAGAACACATTTCTCAGTTGGTTCATTGATTCGCGTACTGGGTGGCATGTAGTGCCCTTTTGCTATAACCACATCTCGACCAGGCTCAGGTCGTTCAGTTTGGGCAAAAAAGGGTTCGAAATCACTGAACGAGAGCCAATGATTCCGCTGGACTATAAACCGTACCAAACATTGCATTGTTTAGCTCTTGTATTGCTGAAGTTAATATGGGACCAACATACCCATTCAACCTTAAATGAGTTTCATCGCTGAGTTATCCGATAAAAAAAACTTCCTCCAACTTTTGTAAAAAGCACTCACCGAAAATTGGACGCTGTGGCAGATCGTTTGGTATCGGTCCCCGCACGAGCTGTATTTTGGAAGATTTTTAATTAAGATCCTGGTGGAAAACCTTCCACGTACTCGAGGAACACAATAGCAATTGTTGCGGATGACGAAAGAAGAGAATTGATGTCGCCTCAATAGTCAATAAAAATGGATCTAAGTCTTTAACAGCTGTCTATACGGAAATTATGCCAATGCCAGCTCTTAGATTTATAAAGCTTATATATCGACTTACATCTTACATCTCCTTACCCAAAAGTGTCAATATTCTTCCAGAGAGGGTTGTTAGCTCTTTTTGGTAATATTCAATTATTATGAATGACTTGTAGTGCGATTGTTCTCTAGAATTTAGCAGTCATTCTCACCAGAGTCGATGTCATACTCAGTGTTTTACTTTACCCAAATTTTCCACGGAAAATTGAGTGACGTTTAGTGCCGCCAACTTTGTCGGAATTTTAAAAGTGGCATTTTTAATAGGACGCCCTTTATTTGAAGGCTAATATTTATTAACGAATAATTCGCACGCTTTATTTCACAAGATCGTGGAATACTCGTGGCTATTTTTTCTCTCCGGAGTTTGACATTGATTTTGGTGCAAGGGAAATTTCGACCGTTCTTCGGAAGCTACTTAAACACTTAGGCATTAAAGCCTCTCGCCTCAAATAGACTGAAACAGCACGAGGCATTGAAAGTTCTCGTAGGAAGGTTCTCTTTTCGACAAGAATATCGTCACTATGGCTGATGATGTAGCGGATGAGCCATCGACGTCGATCAGACGACAGACCTAGTAATTATAATTATATCCTCAACTTGGTGGAAGGTTTGAATATATTTATTTCAAAGTGTAGATAGACATTAGCTACTACCTGCAAATCGTCAATCGCCTGTAAATTGTGTTCACGCTGAAATATGACATTTTCGATCGAAATTGATTATAATCACCAAAAAGCTAATTTCTTTCTGATCGAACATGTAAACAAATAAAATTTGCTATTCTGGAGTAATGATAATCCACGCGTCATTCACGAAGAGCCATTACATCCATTCAAGGCGGTGCACAATCTACCTCTGACGTATCATTTTTCCGAGGACATGTGGGAAACATTGTTACAATACATAACTGGTGAGCGATACAGCCCCATTGTGGATGAGCTTTTATTGCCGTCAATTGATCAATTTAGACTGGAGGTCATGCAGCTCCAACAGGACGTTTGAAGAGCTAGCTCGATAATATGCAGTTTAAAGAATGTGTTTCCGGGTTGATTTTTTAGCTAGCCTTGTGGGCCAGGGCATACCCGCCGAGCCTACTGCTAATGACATTTATTTTGTGACACTCGTAAACTCCTTAGCTGTGCCAGTGCAACTGAGTCCCTAACAGTAGACCGAGACGCCACTGTTCGGTTCTCTCGCGTTTACAGTACCTGATTAATACCTTCTGGTTTAAAAGCGAGCTCGCATACTGACTGATAGCGACTGGGTGAAAATAGCGTTAGACTAAGATCGTTTATGTTAAGACCCATATGAGAGCTCCAACTGTCGTGCCCCTTAGGTCCTTAAGTGGGGTGATACCGCTGGACCACACTCTTCTGAGATCAAACCCAAGTCGGAGTACTATGTAGTTTTCGTGATATCCACCAGAGGCAGTCGATAGCACTTGTCTAAGCTCTTGTGAGTTAAAATCCGAGTCGGAATATTTGCCTTCGTTGTAAGTATTGTAACTTGCTTTCCGTTCCACTCACCTTTAATCGCCACAGTTTTAATGAATGTGGGCTGAGTTACTCAGGCTTCGTTATGGAAATGTAACTTAGTTTACCACTCAGTATTACATCGGCCTAAGGTTCCTTGCTTTTCCCATATTCACTGTCGATTCCCCAGTTTGTGGAACTCTCAACGGCTGTTGTCTTTGATCGGTGGTCTTGGCTCTTTATTTACGAGTTGAGCGTAACAAAGAATAAATATTTTCTGTGTCTGTTAATTACTTTTACCCCTCAGCTTTTTTTTGTTTATTTTGTGTAATGTTTCAACAATAATTTTTCTGACAATTCGATGGCTACAGACTTCATTTTTTTTTTTTTTAATCAAAATGAGCAACAAACTCTGACGACTATCAAAGCAAATAGCCGACGGGAGTTCGAGAAGGTATCGTTACCCTTGAAAATGGGGTAAAAAAAAGTCCAAATACCCGCCAATCATGGCGACGTCCACTTGATTAAAATATAAGGAAAAAGAAAATTGGATAGTCTAAATAAATACTGAAAAGAATATTATGAAGAAAATCACTTCAGCAAAAAGGTGAGTGTTTTGGCCGCTCTGTAGCTCGAAAGTAGGATCTTGAACGATCATGTGAGTGTCATGATCACTGTGTTTTTCGCTTCAAAATGTCTAATGTCTATTATCTGCTGGGAAGAAGAAGAAGAAGAAGAATGAGAAAACTGAAAATTCCTGTTACTTTTTGAACCCTTATGTTTGCTAGAATCCGTTCGGAATTCTAGGAGGAAAAGTCTTCGACTCCGGAACCTCTACGTAGTGCCTCCATAGTATTGTTTTCTATATATGTTCAGGTACTTAATGTATTACATTAGGGCGATACCACAAGGTTGTCTATGTTACAGAATTCAGTACCAGCAGTTGATCGGGAAAAATTATGTTTATGAGCGGACTACCATTAAAACTAGTTTGAATCCTTATCCGTATCCTTATCCTGTAGGAGGATTTCAATAAAGACATAGTACACCTGCTAATATCATATGATTTAGTGTGAATAATAGACCCGATTGTGCAAATAACATCATTATGTACCGACAATGGGCCGAAATACGACTGTACGAGGACAGCATAAAAGATGACAAGCGTCCTTCCCAGACTACAACGAACTCTATTGTTTACGACAGTATTAAAAATAACTTCATATTTCCAACTGATACAATGTAAGATAGTGCAGAATATCCTGTCTTCCTGCTACTTCCACCATCAGCCGTATGAAAACATAAAAAATCCAGCACAACACTTTCGTCCTTTTTATTTCATTTTGGTTTTTCTGTCGTGATGTTGCAAGGCGAAATACATGGAACAACACTATCATGATGGTAAGTGTCGTAGTTCCTTTTCTTCGCGATCCATAAGGAAGTAATCATAGCAAGGATAATGGCACGACTGCATGCAGCAACTACAACAACAATAATGATAATAACAATAATCATAAATGTTGGCGGTCTACGTGATTGTGCTCCTAGAAGGCATAGTCATGTGACGGTTAGTGGACGCAAGCGTACGTGAAGGAGTATGTAGAGGGATGCCTACATACGGTGGCTGCATGCAGTAACACAATAGCTGTGGAAACATTCACTCCTGCGAGGTGGCGATGCCATGAGAGAATCTTCAGTGAAGGATTATTTCTTGGGTATGAGAGCTTCGGGTTGCTACACTTTCAAGGATTTACTAATTACAGACGCAAATGCTGTGAGAGATTTTCCTTCGTCTTCCGGAACTCTTCCTTATGTGAATGTAATTTTTAATGAGAATGGTGATGTAAATGGAACTTTCGGATACCGACCGGTCGCTATTCCATCAAGCGTGCTATGAAATATTCATTCGCCTAACTTACCTGTCATTGTGTGTTTATATTCATTGCCATGCAACCTGGTTGTTTGCATATTTGTTACCAAAATAGCCCCGGTTGGCTCAGACATATAATGGACAAGGAAAAATAATTACCTAGCGCCGGGGTGCCAAATGCACGATGGCGTCACTCATAGCATCTACATGTAGTGCACTGACCGATAGCGATGCTCATTGTTCGATTCCAACGAAAACAACCGAAAGATAAACAATATCAACGAGTAAAGTGCACACATGGCACGGTTCCTAGTCCAATCGCGAACGTTTATCCTAAACAGCGGATGTCTCACCCACCTATGACCGACTGAATCGACTGTGGAGTGTGGTAGTTGAGGCAAATTGTTTCATGGAAGCTTGCGCATCTTTTATTTAAAGTAATAAATATTTACTCCCGCCGGAGATTAACCGCAATTGCGTTTATTTGCACGTAGTACGGATGTGAATGTATCTGATGTGCTCAGTGCACGGGATATTCGGGTACTTGGATACTCAGATATTCCACCATGTTCGGAATTGTGTGTGGAACGTATGGCAGCAGCGGCCTGGATGTTTGATGCAGGGAAGTACGAGTAAATAAATACGAAATGTATTTTTGGATGGGCAACTTGTAAACGGGGTTCCTGTTTTGGAAGCAATATTAAGGTTCCGTTCCTTGTAGGCTGGTTTTTATATATGTACGTTTGGAAAAATCGTGCTTAACCATATGTACTATATATAGGGTTTGTATAAACAGAATCGGGAGCGTCGGCACATTTTTGCCATCGGCTTTTCCACGACTTGAAAGCTCCCTGGTTGGCGGATGTCGGAAGGTCCATAAGGGTACGTGTGCAATCTTTCTGACGACGCTTAGGGCAACATGTGTGCTTTGAGGGAAGATTTATCATTTTGGAATAGAAAAAAGTCTGTGGGAAAAAAGTCGCGACTGGTTGGGGAACAAAAGAACAACCAGTTGGCTGAGATCCCCTTCCACCTGTGTGCGCCACCTTAGGAGCTGCCATCCTCTGTTTGTTCGTTCCTTGGGATTGGATTCAAAGACTCTTCCGGCTGAAGCTGCGGTGTCCATTCGGCCTTTTTTTTATAGGGTTCGCGCACGTTGAAGACTTACGCTATTATGGTGTTTGTCACACAACCTGGACGGAATGCAGACGGTTTATGTCGAAGATGTTCGTTCACTACTCTTCGGGGGTGATTGTCCTAGATAGGATTCGATGTCCTAGATAGATTCAATTGAATTTGTCGCGTTGGTTATAGTTCACCGTAACTTATTTTTGTTTCCATGTCATTAAGGTGTTATATTGGAAATGCCCACACACCTTGGGCATTGAATCCGTAAACCTCTGACTAGACTCGTGTCAGTGTACAACCCGTAAAATACGTGGTTGAATCTTCTCCTCCATTCCTGGAAAAGTCTGAAAATCGCACGCAATATCTTTCTCTCGAAACCAAGAATGCTTCTGCGCTATACAATAGGACCGGGATGATATGGGTTTTGTGTAGGCCAGTGATTTTTGCACAATCGTTTCTAATTCGAGGTTGCAGAAGTCAAACGACAGCACATCGCCCTGACTAAATAATTTTTTATATCAAAACTCTCTACCAGGTATGCACCGATTTGGATGGAGCAGCGAACGTTTTCCAAAGTCATCCTGCTTGCCTCCAATTATACTGTCGAATGCGGCTTTGAACTCGAAAAAAATGTGGTGAGTGTCGACCTGAATTTCATTGGCTTTTTCCAGCATCTGCCGTAGTGTGAAAATTTGATCGATGGTGGACTGATAAGAACCTATCAGCTTATTTATAAAAGGCTTCAAGCGTTCACACAAAACGGCAGAGAAGATTTTGTAAGCGATGGAAAGGAGACGTCTTCTTTCTTGAAGATCACGCAAACGATACTGAGATACTTAAACTCTGATCATATCCTACAGATGAGCTGGTGCACGTTCCTATCTAGGTTGTTTCCAGCTGCTTTTAAGAGCTCAGTAGACAGTCCATCTACGCTAGGGAAGGAATTCTCTGCGATCTTCGTCATTAAGAAATGGATCATTTTACCTGACAGCGATTTACTTTTTCAACACATCCTAAAAATACGATTTGTCACACTCCGCCAAATAGGCTACCATTGCGACGTCCACTTCTTCGTTTAACGTGAACCGTATGGAACCTAATCTGCAAAAAATGGTTAGATGAGGCAGCAATACGTGGCATGATGACGACGGTTGAGGATGAGCGAGCTCGCGCGTTGTCATGTTAAAGGGCGCTTTTTTCCTACATCAAAGAGGAATTCAATTCAGTATCGAATCGGTCACATAAATCATCACAGTACTATTCTCCCCTTCTCCAAATAATGGGTATGGATAATGCCTCGGAAGTATCAAAAACAAAAAACCGGTCACCATGACTTTTCGGGCTGATTTCTATTTTTATTTTTTTTGATAAGGTTCGTGCAGGTTCGAGAATTACGCTCTTATGGTGTATGTCACACAACCTGGACGGGGTGCAGAAAGTTGTGTCGAAGATGTTCGTTCACTTCTCTCCGGGGGTGGTTGTCCCGGATAGAGTTCGAGAGATTCGACTGAATTTTTCGCGTTGGTTTGAGTTCACAGTAAATTGTTTATTTCCATTTCATTAAGGTGTTATATTGGAAATATACACAAAGAGTATACATTTTGAAGTGATCATATATTGCGAGTGTTATGCCTTCGTCAGCATCTTTTGATCATCTCTTATTAACAATTGATGTTGTTACACGGTTTTTCCGTATAGGAATTGTTCTTGGCTATGGTCGGACTTGAACTACCGACCTTCCGCTCAACAGTCGGTGGTGATTACCACTGCACCATTACCACCACCTAAGATCTAACCTAGATCTAAACGATCTAACCGTTTTAGCCTTCTTTGGAGCAGGTTTGCCGGGTGAAGTCCACTGTTTTGACTTTTTCTTAATTATTAGCGTACAGTGATGGATCCTTGTTTCGAAACGCCATAGAAACTCTTCGGGATGGCATGTTCAAGCAGAGCTCGGAAGTTGTCATACAATTCTTTCCTTTCTCGCTTTCTAATAGCAAATTCTCGTGTAGGATGTTTTGTAAGCCTTCAAATTAAATGTCAGCAACCTGTCTGATCTTCATCCGACGATCAACTAACCTAATATCATGGGATTTGTTAACAATCTCCGACATCACCTCAATCGGAAAGTTTGAGTGTTCTTCATCAAAAACAGATAGTCGGTCACGCTTAAATCATTAAGCCAATATCGCAAGGTAGTCATCGAAGGTGCATGGTCTTTATAAACGGGTCCTCACGGGTCTCCTCACGCGTCCTTCCATCCAAAAGAAAAATCAAATCACTGAGTGGTTTTGCTCTTTTTCCTAAATCTTTTGCATTAACTTGATGATTTTAAACAGCTTTCCAAACAAAACTGCTCGATAAATTTGTCTGAATTTTGACATTTGTCGTTTTAAAGATGGCATTCAATGATGGTACTAATCATACAGCCCTCATAAAGTTTTCAGCAATTTTAGTCATGGAGTCATTTACCACGCATTTCTGTTCAATACATATGTATAAAGGTTGTTTTTTTTTAAGGTCTGATTTTTAAACTGGCAACACTGCTTCTAGGGATTCTCAATTTGACAGTTGAAAGGCAACTGGTAGTAAGTACATTTTACCATTTGGCGACGAGTTGATTGATGCCAGGACAACTAATTCGAATTGTGCAAGGTAGGTAGGTAGGAGTGGCCGCCTGATATCGAGATGCCAGGCCCAATTAGCGCTTATGCGCCGTTTTGATGCCACAACTCAGTGACCTAGTGTGCTGTAATTGGAGTTTCATATCCATCCTGTGGAATTAAGGAATTTGATGATATTACAGAATCCTATTTCCCTGAATTCTGATAGATCGTCGAAGGAGATTTTGCCGAGTAGGCGCTGTCTGGTTCTAGCTAGAGCTGGACATTCACACAGGAAATGGGTGAGAGTTTCCTTTTCCAGTGGGTTCTTGCAACTACGGCAGTAGGTGTTGAATGGGATGCCTAACTTAGCAGCGTGGGTACCGAAAGGCCAGTGGCCAGTACAGATGGCTACAATTCTGGCAATCTCTTGTCGGGGTCTGTTAGTTAGGTCGAGGGTTCTTTTCCTGTTATAGGAGGGCCATGTTTTCCTAGATATGACGCAGTTGCTAAGACTGCACCATCTGGAGTTCGCCCTCGAGAGAAAGTGTTGTAGAAGGTTTGCCTTGACCAGTCTGATGGGGGGAGTACTGCCTCCGCCAAAGAACAGTCGAGGGAAGAGCCGTGCCTTGCTAAAGCGTCAGCCTTTTCGTTTCCCTCTATTTTGCTGTGGCCAGGAACCCAAATGAGAGTAATGTTGAAATAGTCTCCTGCACAGCTGATTTCATCCTTACACTGTGCAACTAATTTGGATTTTATGGAGTGAGAGTCGAGAGCTTTGACAGCTGATTGGCTATCAATATATATATTTACATCTCTCTTGGTAATAGGATAGCGCAAGTTTCCTTAATCGCCAGTATTTCCGCTTGGAACACGCTGGCCGAGTCTGGAAGTCGCAACGATTTGGAGATATTCAGTTCCGCTGAGAAGATACCCGAGCCAACCCCACACTCCATTTTCGAACCGTCGGTGAAAAAAGCTACCTGATGGTTCTCAGAGTGCAGTCCCTGTTTCCATGCCATCCTGGATGGGAAGTGGACATGGGCGGCTTTATTTGGGTTGTGTATGGTTGTCGTGAAATCGGTTGCAGTCATGGCCAGGTCACTAGGTAATAGGTCCAGCACCTTGCTATGACCGTAGGGTTTAGATGACCAGAACCCAGATTCTCTGAGTCTAATGGCGCTACAGGCTGCATTATATCTGATGAAGAGGTCCAGAGGGAGGAGGTTTAGGAGTACGTTGAGTGCCTCGGTCGGGGTAGACCGAAGGGCACCGGTTACCCCGATACTGGCCGATCTCTGTACGCGGCTTAGTTTTTTGATGTTGTATGCCTTACTTAGGGCAGGCCACCATACGAGCGCTCCGTAGGTGAGGATGGGGCGGATGACAGCCGTGTACATCCACAGCACCATTTTGGGTCGGAGTCCCCAGCTTTTGCCGAAGGTTCTGCTACAGGCATAGAAAGCGACACATGCTTTCCGTACCCGATGTTCAATGTTTATCTTCCAACTGAGCTTGGGGTCTAGGATAATTCCTAGGTATCTAGCCTCGGAAGACAAGGAGAGTGGCTGGTTGTTGAGTCGAGGGAGATTAAAGGACGGTATATTTGGTGGTAAACAGCATCAGTTCTGTTTTACTCGGATTGACGCTTAGGCCGCATCCTGAGGCCCAGGCGCTTAACTTATTCAGAGCTCTCTCTGAGATTTCGCTAATTACCGAGGGAAACATTCCCGATACTAGGATGACCACGTCGTCAGCATAAGCAACCGCCTTTATTCCGATTCTCTCGAATTCTTTCAGAATTGTGCAAACTTATTTCGAAAACCATGGTTCGGTTCGCTAAACTTATCGCGCGTTACGTCCATTTTACGCTACACATAATCGCCATTTTGAACATGATGAATCGTTTTCGCACCATGTACACTCTAGTCAATGACAAATTTTGTAAACAAGTTAAATTGCCGAATTTGGACTTACAACTTCATGGGCTGGTGGAATCATCGGCCCATATTTCTTTAATGACCATGCCGGCCAGAATGTTATCGTCAATTGAAAGCGCTGTAGAAGCATAATTTCTGACTTCCTCGTTCCTCAGTTGAATGGCATTGACGTAACACCGTTTTGGTCTCATCAAGATGGCGCAACATGCCACACGACGCGCAGAACGCAGAACCATCAATTTATTGCAGGAAACACCTGCTGAGCGCATAAGTTCGTGTAATGGACTTGTGAACTGGCCTCCACGATCCTGTGATCTCACACCTATAGATTACTTTCGTTGGGGGTATGTGAAGTCACCTATCTATGCCAATAAACCAGTACATTGGACGATTTGTGAGTCAACATTCGCCGTGCTATTTCTAGTATACGGCTCTAAATAAAAACACGCCTTATAAGCGGCCTAGTGAGTTGCGAGTCGTGAGCGACATCAGTGCTGTGAACAGAAATGTTTAAAACCAGCATCAGTGTAGTGCGAATTATGGCTTGATCGCCTCATTGGCCCTTACTTTTTCTAAAATGGGGCTCGAGCAGCAGTTCCAGTGAAGGAAAAAAAGCTGAATGAATTGGACCTGAATGATCTGTGGTTTCGACAGCATAGCGCTATCACTCACTAAAACCTTAAAAGAATCAATTTGCTAATAGCTTGAGCTCCAGAGTTTACTCCCCGAACTATTTCTACCACTAGAGGGTGTGCCTTAACGGTTTTATCATGACAGAGATTTTGCTATTGAGATCAATTTGGGCTGGTCCTGGGCCAAATGAATTTATTTCGAGTGCCCGTATAGGACCAGTAATCTGTTTTAGATCAGTTAAGTTATTTCAGCTAATTTAAGTTTCTCTTTTGTCTAGCGTAACATATTTTTAAAAAGAAAAAAATAATTTAAAACTAAAAAGAAAATCAATCAGTTATATCGTTTAGATGAGGAGTTAATCTCGCTACGAGGTCGTGGATTTTGACGTTTCTACAGATTATTTCCTGGGAGTTATGTGATAAAAACTATGCCAATAGCCCATAATCATCGATAATTTTCACCTTTGGATGATCGCCAGCAACAAAAACTGCTGTGGTCACATGATCAATGTTTTCTTCCAATCATGATTGCCATAGATCGAACTTCATTAGCTAGTAAAGATCTTCACAAAAAAATGCGTGTTCAGCTCATGAATAATCTTCTACACTAGCTATTGGCTTACCCTACATACGAAATTTGCTCAGAAATTAGAAAACTTAGTTTGACTGTAACAGATATACGAGTAAAAGTTAGAGTAGCCCACCAAAACACGGTGTGCTTGCCGATTTTTTGCTATAAAGAAGGAGCTAATCGGGATATAAGTGGTGCATGATATGATGTAACGTTGAAACCAAAGCCCGATCAACCCAACATAAACGACCAAAAGAGCCAAGACAGTGCTTTCTGCCATCTGTAGTAGAAGAACAGAACTACTACAACAGAACTACCTTCTGCTACAAGTGGGTGTTTGAAAACAGATTTTCAAGCTCATATAACATAATTTATGGTCATAATTGGTGAAGAAGTCGGCTCCATCGGCGACGACTTACAGAGGTCAATTTAGCTGAATATTTCTACCATTTTTTTCCGGGAGATTTGATCTTTTGAGCACTATAACGTATAGTGAACAGCTTTCTTCCCTCTCGACTTGGATTGATTCAACATTATATACACAGGTAGACCTGCCCATAGAATATCAAATTCCTATTCGCGTTGGCACGCATTATGAATTGAGGCCAATAATGGAGTCATTATTTCCAAGCTTTTTAGTAAATTATAATCAGTCAACGCCTTGGAGCTGTACCTTTCAACACGCGGCGACAATCATTTATTTCCTAATAGAAAAACAAAACCTAAAGGCACAAAGCAAAAACCAAAGTAACCATCAGCCAGGGGGACGGAAAACTTCATTAATTCGGAAAAGGCACAAAGAACCTCAACTCATTTATCACCCGCAATTGATTAGTTTCCATGTGCGTCACACAGCGATAACAACTGTCGGTCGTGATATCCTTTTTTTTTTCGATGTTCTCTGCTTTCTACCACTTCCTGACCAACTGCCGACCACTGTCATTACCGCTGTTAGCACCCAATCCGATGATTTGTTTCAAACAAATTGATTTCGTTTTATCCGTTGACGAATGCGACCAACAAAATAGTTTCGTCTAACAGATGACGTGGACAAATCCAAATTACATTTGTTCGCCTCCTTGTATGGTTAATTACACTGCCGGCCATTCATGCTCCCATCAAGCTGACAAAAAAATCTCATTTAAGTTACTACAGGCAACCAAAGCTCCCTCTGCCCACACGAAATTTGATTCCAAACTCCATTAGCTGCAGCTCTTTGATTACGTCAGAAATAAATTATTTTTTTTCCTTTTCTCGCAGATGTAAACCATTATGTCCTAGTTTCGCTCGAGCTGCACGGAAGATGATTAAAAGTTGGACAAAACTGACCACAAAAAGCAATAAGACCTTGTCATAATGGGAGGACGGATAGATATTCCATATTCAAAAATTCAAATTACTCATCACTTGGGTGACGTCGCGTGCGAAAATGAAAGGAAATGAATTCAAAATTCAGACAGCTAGGGGACTGGCGCTGGTGTCTTGGGCACGGATTTTCATAAACATGCCCCACGGAGGGATCGGGCATAGTCGAGAGATGAAAGAATATTGAAAGTTGAAAAAGAGCAGTTGGAAGGTGGATGGAATTTATGCATTGAATGCAAATTTAATATCTAAGGCGGGGCGTTGTCGGAAGGTGGCTAATAGGAAGTAAAAGAGTTATTCGAGGAATTGTTGTGATCAGTTTATCTAATTACCTCAAGGAAGAAGCAGATGAAAAAAACTTATTTTAATAACTCTTTCCTGGATTAAGAAATTACAGAAAATCAGCACAACGGGAGGGATGCTTGAAAAGTTTTAATAATATACATATGTATGACCCATTCAGGAACTGAATTACAAAAACGTCGGCGTAGGGATCGCGGCAGTTTAATTACAAACTCCTTATGTCGACAGTATAATTATTCTGTATTCATCGTATATTGAATATGCAAAAACGTTCACGACCTTTTTGTCATTGCATTGACATTTTTTACCATAACTGGCTCGGTAGAAAAACAAACTTATTCTTTTCTCAAGAAAATAATTCCAAATTTAAAAGATACTTGTCATAATTGCATGACAATTAGTTCACAATTTATAGTGGTTTTAATGACGCTTCTTGTGAAATTTTCACATTTCCGTGCGTTGATAAAGCATTGTTTTTCACTGGGGAAAAAACCGTTCAAGCAAACGTGAGAAGCATTACTTTTAACGCGGCCGTACACCGATGATGCCAAAAGAAACAGCTTTATAAAAAGGGCCGCGAAATGTCAGAGAAGCTTTGGAATTATTTGGCATCACTTTTGAAGGATATTACCTAAAAATTGTTGTCTTTTTAATCATTCTACGAATTTATTGTTCGCATATTACCTATAATGCGAAAAGTCAATCGAAAAGGGATTGCTTTGTGCCTTGGAAATGAAGGAACATTGAAGGAAGTCAACTTTCGCTTCTCTAAAGGTAAAGCATTGCTTCTTCCCGAGCGGAGGGTTCACATAGGTTAGGTTAGGTTGAAGAAGGGGAGTGTGATGGTTAGGCATCACTTCCACTCGGAGGCCAAAAGGACCATTGTGGTTCCCTTCATTTGTGGAGTACACATATAATTAACTTGTCCTATCACGTGGTGGCTGAAACCACCCCGTGCTCTTTATGAATTTTGGAAGATCCGATATATCTGCATTTGCCACGTCCGCAATCTCTGTAAAGAATCTTTGGCCCAGCGACGCTGGGCGTCGATTCTGGAGAGCTGGACAGTGACAAAGCAGATGTTGGATCGTCTCAGTTCCTTCCTCATCGCCGCAGTTGCCGCAGAGATCGCTGAATCCCGGGTCCCATTTCCGGAGCATTGCTCCAATGGGACAGTGTCCTGTGATCACTTCGACGAGCATACGGATCGAGTTTCGGTCCAGCGCCAAGAGCTTCTTTGTTTTTCCGATATTGAGCTCTGGCCACGATGATCTTGGGGTATAGCTGTCGTTTCTTGTAAGCCAAGACGAGTTGGCTTCTTTTATGATTGTGTCATATTTGATCCGGTATAATGCGCTGATCGGTGGCTGCAATGACGTGTCCGCTTCGCTGATGCCCAGTTCAGACCCTTGCCTGGCGTCCGCTCTTTCATTCCCTGCGATTGAGCTGTCACCCAGCAGAGTTCGACTTTGTGGTGTCTGATGGACTTCAGTAAGTCGCGACATTTCATGACAGCCTTTGATCTCGTTATACAGGATTCTACTGACTTCAGTGCAGCCTCGCTGTCTACGAATATAGTGATATCCGATGGTGGGATATCGGTTACCTGTAGGTGTTTGGCTGCTATCTCTATTGCTAAGATGTCTGCTTGAAAAACGCTGCACAGATCAGGGAGTCTGAATGATTCCTGTTTGTGGAGGGTATCAGAGTAGAACCCGACCCCAGTGCCTGTGTCCATTTTCTATCCGTCGGTGAAGAGAGTGATCTCATGGTCGTTGATCACAGCGTTTAATAGCCACCCTTCTGTGTCGGGGGAAAAGGATGGGTATTCTGAGAGAGAAGTCATTTTGGGGAGAAATATAGTCGGTCGTAGCTGCGAGGCTACTAAAACCATGTTTTTTCCCAGGTCGCTCTTGTTGTACAAACAGCGGCTGACCTTTGTACTTTGTTGAGCATGTTCATATAGCCTTTCGTGCTGCTAGCCGTCCACCAGACTAGGGCCCCATAAGTTAAAATGAGTCTGATGATTGCTGTGTATATCCAATGAATTATGTACGGTTGCAAGCCCTATATTTTGTCGAAGGTCTTTTTACATGCATAAAAATAATTCAATCTTTTTTTCATCTTTTCCTCCAGGAGAGTTTGGAGTCAAGAAGAATGATGCCTAGATATTTGACTTCCGCTTTGAGTTTGAGTGGAGTACCCTCTAACTTTGGGGAAGCAAATATCAGGATTTTCCTTTTCCTGGTGAATAAAACCAGCTCAGTTTTCTGGGGGTTTATTCTCAGACCGTTCTGTCTTGCCCACGAGGAGAGTTCCCTCAACGTAGATTCCATTAGTTCACTGATAGTTAGTAGAAATTTATCTTTTATCAAGATAACCAGGTCATCCGCGTACGCTATGATCTTTGTGTCTTTCTCCATAAGGAAATTGAGGATTTTGTTAACTGTAAGAAGCCACAGTAGGGGGAGAGAACTCCTCCTTGTGGTGTGCCTCTTGTTGTCACTTTCTTTATAGAGCTGTGTCCAATGTCTGCATTGATAATTCTGTTCTTCAACATATTTTCAATCCAGATTACAATGGATTTGTCTACTTTTATGTCCTCTAGAACTGTTATTATGGCCTCTGTGTTTATATTTTTGAAGGCCCCGTCTATATCGAGGAAGGCTGCCATTGTAAACTCTTTTAGGTTCAACGAGCTCTCAATTTCACGGACAACACTATGCAGAGCACTTTCCACTGATCTGCATTTAAGGTAGGCGTGTTGAGTGTTGCATAAGTTCCGTGAGTTGATGAGTCCTCTGATGTATAGGTCAAGGAGTCTTTCCAAGGTTTTTAATAGAAACGACTACAGACTTATTGGCCTATAGTCCTTTGCGGCGGTATGGATTGGTTTACCTGAGTATTCACATAACTTCTTGCTGGCTGTATGAATATTTAAAGAATGTTTTGGAAATTCACCGTTCACAGTCAGTAATTAACAGTAAATATGAAGTCCGCTTTTTTCCTCTTTTTTTATTTGGTTTATTTTTTTAAAGGAATATCCATTGCTAGCAATAACTTTTGCCCAGCTTTCTCGTAGCATACGAATTGTGAGTTCGAGAAAACACGCGTTTCTAGCTGCGCTTCACATACGATCCAATTTTCGGCGTGTTCGAACATACGTTTTGGTGAGTCGAAAAAGGCAATATTTGGATCATACGGCGATGGGGTGGTACGTTTCGTTTCAATGTTTGCAGCTGGCTTTAAGAATACTGACCGTTGTCGTGCAGCAAAACCACTTTGTAGTGTCTTTGCTCGTAACGTAGCGTTTTTTTAGTCTTCTAGCTAGCAAAGCTGATATATGGAAGACTTATGCAAAGGCTTTCCTATCTGTCTTTACGCATATATCACATATATGCAAACTTGGGCGAAGTGAATGTGAATTATAAACACGTATTACAATATATCTAGTACAATTATACATATATCCCATCAAATGCATGAACCGTAATGACGATTAAGGCCAATTCACCAACAGCCACAATCCACATCATTCAATTTTCGGTTAAAAAATAATTTGTAGAAGTATCTAAGACATGGAATTCTAGCTTGGCTCCCGGCGAACTGATCCCATCTTGTTTCTTAACTGATCGGCTTAACCTTATTAGTTGTGTTCTGTGCTCTTATGATATGTTCACCGGTTTTGACTCATAACATATCACGTCGAGATGATTCCACCAAACACAGTACAAAATTTGATACATAGATACTGATGCATGCCTACGGCGCCTTATGACGCTTATGAGAAGTTTTTTTTTTGTCAGGATAGACTCTTTCATTTTTTTTCTCACAGAATTTATTAAAATTGCAAAACTTGTCTAACTTTTATATCTATGAAAAGCAAACTAAATGGCCCGCGAAATTCAAAAAGTCACCTTTTAATTTAAATCTCGTAGAAACAACCTTTTCCAAGCAAACGGTAATTGCTTGGTGCGGGAAAGTTAAATAAAGTTGACCATTGCCTATTCTAAACCCAAATACCTTTGTTTTGTTTATTGGGTTTCTAAGAATCACTTAACGCTAGATAAAAATGCTTAAAACTAGCTCAAAACACTTAACTAACTTAAAATACCTTACTGGTCCTATAAGGTCACTTATGACCACATTTTTATCATTGCTGTCGTTCACTAATTGAAGTCTCAAAAATCGATACTTGCGCGCACAAATAAATTTATGATTTGTGTGATGAGGACTTCTTGGCAGGTGCTCAAGCTTTCCATGAGACATTCTGACTTTAAACTGAATACCAATTTTTTCTTATTTCGTCCTTAACACTTGTAAAGTAGATAAATATACAATTTTAAAAAGGATAAACTCTACGCCAAGCAACATATTTAAATTACTCAGACTTATTACAAAGATGGAGAGCAAGAAGCATAGGAAAACGATGCTATCCATATAGCAAACATTAGGGTAGACCTGATAACCATCGAGGAAGTAAAGGAAACAATTCATCGACTTGAGGATGACAATGCTGTAGGACTAAAAAATGCGGGAGATGAATTATCAGAGGGTTACATGGGCTTATCACAACTACTTGGAATAATGAAACTATCCCCGAGAAATAGAAAAATTCGGTCTTCATTCCCGTATTTGATAAGGTAGTCCGAACACAATACCACTATTACCGAAGAATATCTCTGCTACCAAGCTGTAAAATACTCAAAGGAAATAATGGGAGATTACCAGCGTGGTTTCAGGAGAAACCGCTCGACGAGTGACCAGATTTTCACTATACGAGAGATTTTAGAGAAGATAAGGGAATTCCAGGAATTTTTAAAAGGCTTGTGACTCTATAAACCGATCGAAAATATGTTATGGCCTGGTGAAGTTGGTGAATCTGATAAAAGTATGTCTGAATGGAAATCAAGGAGAAGTTAAAGTAGAAAACGTTTTATCTAGACATTTGGAATACGTGAAAGTTGAAACAAGAAGACGCCCTTTAACTATTTCTTTTAATTTTGGTGATAGAATACGTATCTTTAAGTAAATGATACGGAAGTAACGCTTAATGGAATCACACCTGTTCTAGCTTACAACGGTGATCTGGACCTTCTGGGAGATTGTGAGAAAAGAAAGAAGGTTTAGAGGTAAATGACTGCTCACCGACTTGGATCGATCCAAACCTCGCACCATACAATGCTCGATAAGCGCTTTGGGAATGTAGATGAGTTGACTGTCAAAAACTTATACATAAATATAGGGCTGAATATACAATATAACGTGTACTTCTTCGCAATGAAGGAGCTTTTAAAAACAACTTTCTTGCGAAGCTAAGAACTGTAATTATAAAACCACAATTACGCCAGTGACCAAAAATTGATTTCAGGGCCTTGAAAACAATATATGTAAATTAAGGAGGATCTATAGTGGAAAATAGGATGAATGTGGAGGAAACTCACTTAAGGACTCGATTCAACCCCAAATATGGTCTGAGTAATAAAAGCGCCAAGACTAAGATGGGCAGTACACACACAGAACAACTGGACAGTGGACGGACAGTCAGAGGAGTAATGAGTGGAAAACCGAAGGACAAAAGACCGCCAAGAAAGCCGCGCCGTGAAAGGCTAATGAGGCAATATAAGAGATGGAACAGAACAGCGAAACTTGGAAGGAGCACACTATTGACAGGAGGACTTGATGAAGGTTTGCCAACGAGTTCGCATTAATAATAATAATAATATTATTATAAAGACAGTTGGCCGTTAAAAAATTACTTATCATGACATATCAATACACATAGACTGGCATTATTTTGGTGTCTATTATAGGCTTAACAATTCAAGGATTAGTAACAGGCTTTGAAGGAACTGGTCCTTCCGATAACATTGCTATTGAAACACAGAGGGACGCTGAAGAGGCTTCAAAATCGATGTGCGGCAAGGGGGATTCATCTATCGGCTGTTTGGCCTATTTTAAGTCAGGCCAAGACTAGTGTTCCAACGTAACATGATAACGAAGTCGACTGACGGTAACATAGTGATAATTTTTATTGGCGGAAAAGTATGGTCCAACCACACTTTCGACATGGAATCCACATCACAAGATTGCTTTCTGTGGATGGAATTGAATTTCATGTAGCACATTTGGGTGGTCTTGGTGCAATGGTAATCATCATCGACTGTTGAGTGGAAGGTCTGGTTCAAGTCTGTTCATAGCCAAGATCAATTCCTATTCGGAAAAATTGTGCAACAACATCAGTTGTGAATGAGTGATGATCAAAAAATGCTGACGAGGGCTAACACTCGCAGCATAAGATCACTTAAAATTAATGCTCTGTGTGTGTATTTCCAATATAACACCTTAATGACATGGAAACAAATAAGTTACAGTGAACTGCAACCAACGCGACAAATTCAGTCGAATTTCTCAAAAAATCCTACCTGGGACAACCACCCCCGGAGAGTAGTGAAGGAACATCTTCGACACAAACCATCTGCACCCCATACAGGTTGTGTGACAAACACAATAAGAGCGAAAACTCTTGAACCTGCACGAAAAAAAAGAATCCCTTAAGCCAAAAATTAGCTTCATCGCTCACGGTGATTTTTCCCTTGGAAATGTTATGTGTCTGCTGAAAATATTGAAAAAGGTTTTAGTTACATATTTATCAGACTAGCGACCCTTGAAGGTCTGAGCATTAACGAAAGCGTGCCTCCACGCATATCAGTCCAATTGGAGAGTACAAGTTCCCTGATGTCCAAGATCACTTGGTCTCTGAACCGGAGGTTCGGCCTCCCTTGCTTTTTCGAAGCAGGTGACTGGGATTCGAAGACCCTCTTTGCTAGAGCTCGGTCGTTCATGGGCTCGATGTGGCAGAGCCAAAATAGTCGACGGATTTTTGCCTTCCGGACTACGTCCACATCATTATACAGCTCGTAGAGTTCGCTGTTGTGCCTTCTCCTCCATTCGCCTTCCTCGGAGACAGGACCATATATCCGACGGAGAATTTTTTTTTAAAAGAAGCCCAGAATCATCTCTGCTTTCTCTCTTATCGTCCAACATTCGGCTACGTAAAGCAAGACTGGCAAGATCAGTGTTCTGTAGAGAGTAATTTTAGACTTCCTTGTTACGAGTTTTGACCCTAGCTGTTTTGACAAACCGAAGTAGCATCGGTTGCCCAGGGTGATTCTTCGTCGAATCTCCACTCAGTTGTCATTTGTGTAATTAGCCTTTTTCCCGAGATAGGCAAACTCCTTAACTCCCTCAAATACACATATGTATATCCGTCGGTGGTTACGTCCTGCCCAAGACGTTGTTCGACGGAGCAGTTCTCAGTCGACATCATGCATTTTTGAGAGCGCCATGGCGCAGTGGGTAGTGTGTCGGCCTCTGACATACGATGAGCGAGTTCGGATGCCAATACCAACGCCATTGAATGTTAATTTCGCAGCTCCTCTCCACGACCGGATACCGGCAAAAACCCCCGTAATATACTTGCCTTGAAAAAGCTTCTCGGCGCACGCCGTTCGGAATCGGCACTAAACTGTAGGTCTCGTTCACTCACACAACATAAGTGAATGAGAGAACATTGGCTCTGGCTCTCCGTGAACTGTAACGCCATGTAAGAAGAATGCATTTTGTTTTATCATCATTTACTTTGAAACCAGCGAGGCGTGCCTTTTCTTCAATTGGCGTGAATGCCTTTACTACAGCGCGCTTGGAGTTTCCAATGATGTTAATGTCGTCCGCATATCCCAGCAGTTGGACCCTCTTGAAGAAGATAGTGACTTCCATGTTGACACCTGCCTGCTTCACTATCCTTTCAAGGATTAAATTGAAGAAATCGCACGACAACGCTTCTCCTTGCTGAAATCCGGTTTATTTTTGGATAGGTTCGGAAGTATGGGATCCATTGGCTTGTGGCGTGACATATTCTAATCAATATCCATGGGACTCCGAAATTGACCTTCATTCTGTAGAACTCTTGACGGTGAATGCTGTCGTATGAGGCTTTAAAGTCGATAAAAAGATGGTTGGTATCGACTTGGAACTCGTTGGTTTTTCAGGATTTGGCGTAATGTGAAGATCTGGTGTATAGTCGATTCGCCAGGACGGAATCCACACTGGTACATGCCTATTAGTGTGGTGCAAGAAGTTCACAGTTCACAGCTTAAGAAGGTCACATAGTACACTGGATAGGATCTTCTAGGAGCAGGCTTATGCCTGGAGAGTTGGCGCCAGACATAAGATCTCCTTTTTTTCAATAGGGGGCACAAAGAGCTGGATTTTCTTCTAACCTTATCATTCTCACTTAGTCATGTTCGCTAAGCAGATGTTGCAGTGCTGCTTAAACACATTCATTATTTCCTGCGAGTTGGTGACAAGATTACCTTCAAAATTTCGAAGAGTCCTTGGCTTTTCTGTAGAAGGTCCTAACATTCGGTCTAACCCGATACCAAGGTCGATATTCTTGAGCTAGGAGGCTGCGAAGGCTCTTCTCTTTTCGCAGTAGCTTCTTTTCCTCCCTTCTTCTGGCTCTATACTCTTCCCGCGCTGTTCTTATTTTCGGTTGCATCACCTTCTGTTATGCTTCATTCGTTACGCACTTCCTTTCTGTACATTCGTCATCGTTCCACGGGTTTCTGGTCGGGGGTGGCGGTTTCAGCTACGTCCTGGATGATGGTGTGATAGCGAATCCACATGTTGTTAGCGCTTTTAGGAGTCTTTCACTCAGCCGCTCTCTGTATCGCCCAATGTCCAAATTCCGTTTTAAAAATGGTCTAGTCCTTCGTCCTTCATATTCTCCAGAAGAAAATCGAAAGCAGGTCTGTGGACCGATTTTCTGGAGCTTTCACGGACCCAATTTATAAACCGCATCATAACTGACGAAATGCATTCTCAAACATGTCCCGAAACTAGGAAAACCAAATTAAAGTTGCCTGAAAACAAATGCTGACAACTTTCTTAGATACGTGTTCGAATTGTGGCCATAAAGCTGGGGCTGTTTGCCCAAAAATTTAGCAGAGGTCATCGTTCTTGCCTAATATGACCCCATTCGACTTATTTTTATTGTCGAATCCTAACTACCCGTATTCGGAAAGGTGGCTGGATCAATTGAGGTCATAAAACAAATACACTAAAGCAGCTTGAAGGCAATATCTCAATTAATATATGGAGGGTTGTGTTCGGCGTTGACATAATTGATTGATATCGTATCCCTAAACCTAGAATGCTTATCCCAAGTACACCTAAGAAACGCACTAAAATTCTATAAGTTGGATACCATTAATCCTACCTCAGACAAGGGCACACCTTTAATATACGAAAACTTAATTCCTTATTCAGCTCCGTCCTCATTGTGTCAACTCTTTTTGTTTTTTTTTTGTCCTTGAATCCATCAAAAGGCGGAGCATGTTGTCCTAAACAAAGACAACCTTGTTTCGGTTTTAGTGTATTATCCTATGAACGACTACCCTCAGTTTTTTGACCGATTCACAGCAACGACATGTTCCAGGAAGCGGCAAGCATTCCCAGTTGAGAAATTGAAATTGTTTTCAATTTGATCAGCTCATTGATTTGAGGCATATTTTCGACCAACATCCTTCGAAATTGGCGAAGGACTCGAGCACCATCAACCAGGATCAGAGTTAATTTAACGGCAAAGCGGCAAAACCACAAAACACAATAAATTGTTTGACGACGACAGCTTCCCCCGTCATTATGTGCGTGAAAAACAGAAAACGCCACTGACTGATTTAGAACCCGACCACCGATCCCACCACTCGCGAATACATATCTTCTCGACGAATTGTTATAGGACGATAGTGGGCTATGTACGAGTATACTCGTACGATAGACCTACGGGGAAAGTCGAGTCCATTTCATTTGACTTGGTCGTCGGTGTCGTTTCGCTGAAATTTCACAGGAAATTAATTTTCAGGGTGACTCTGTAGGCCGACATGACAAAGAAGTATATAGTCTGTGGCTTGGTATGCATCAATGGTAACGTTTCGGGGCCTTAATAATATTCGCTTCCTGGGATTATTCTTTTTAGTCGGCTCTTCAATGGAATGCTTCTGGTGATGGTTAAACGCGCCTGTTAAGCTACGATACAATCGACTTAAAAAACGTCCAGGCGGGTGGGCCGGAAAGATGGAATTTAGGTCAGGACATGTAGCAAATAAATTTCATCGGAAAAATAGATTATTTCATTTGTGACAGGACAAAAAGTAGCGTTTCCGAATTTTTAAGGAAGCCTTGGCAAATTATTCGTCTTTGGTTGATGAGGGTGAAATCGGTGTTAAAGGCTTAACAGCCTCTTTCAATGGTATTTCATATCAAATAGAACGGAGGTCAACTGTGATATTATGATCCCAATGAAAGCAAACCAACAACTAAAACTTGATGCCCGAATGCCTCTCAGTGGATCGTAATGGTCACGACTATATCCCACAAGAAGTCTCGTATAAGGTTCTTGCTTGTAATTAAATTACATTAGAAAAGTTTCGACATAAAATCTTTTATCTCTATTCGTAGTGAGAATGTTGTAAAACCAATAGAAGAGGAATTGGAATTAGTTCACAATTCGGTTGGATGAATGCACATAAAGCTTGCAAATGAGATGCTCCTCTGTTATAGGGTCATAAAACGTGGAATTTTGTAGTATTCGCAGGACGTATTTGGGGCTGAATTTATGTATTTTTGTAAAGCCTATTATTGCTAAGTTTTCTACTTCGTTTTAGATACAAGTTGGGTTTATTGTAAAACTTGGCTTCAAGATGTCCCTTCTATAAGCTACAATCAACTTAGATGCGAAGATGAATCGTAAAATGAGGAAGTGTTTTCGATTTATTTTACAAGTCCGGACAGCTTTGAGATTCTTACCAAAGTAAATAAAAGCGCAGTAAATTGGTCGATTGCTTTTCGTTATACAACAATTCAAACTACGTACAATATATAAACTATCTGGATACTTTTAACTGGATAAAACTATTTGGGAAAAAGTTTTTGTAGGCATATAAATAAACTCGCAGAAGTGTTTTAGCCCTTCGTTAACTGCTAAAGGGATGATGGTTGATCATGGAGACTCATAACAGCAATTCAACACAATCGGATGTGTTCAGAAAGTAACGACATTTGGTATTTTCGTTACTTGTACTAGTCTTTATTCTTTCAGTTTTCGTTTAAAAAATGTGGATCACCCAATCACACAATTTACATACATAACTTAACTTTAGGCATCCAATATAGCGGGTATAAATTATCGGAAATGTTATATATTACGATAAGTGAGTAAGCGCCCAAGAAGCTCCAGCTATGTACCTTACAGACCCTATCAAAAGACACTCATCAAAAAGGAAAAAATTTCTTTCGCTGCGTATTTTTCTGTAAAGAAAGAACAACAACCTAAATCCACAGGTCGAGGACAACAAAGACGAATAGCTCTAGCTGTCATCAACGTTGACAAACCCGCAAATCGGTGGAATGTCAGTGACAGAAACGAAGGCAGTGTGAATTATACTTAAGACTGACATCACATTGCACTGTCGTTATAGCGAAGTGCAAATATAGTGGTCGACTAGTCGCTCGACGAGTTAAACGTTGAGTAGGTATTGATTACACCAAGGTCTGTATTCCGACTCGAGTTTCAACTCAGAAGAGTCTGGTAAACTTTATAACCGCACTCTTACTACTTAATCTAATTTAATCTAACTTAGAAGCTAAGAAGTACGCAGAAGGGAACCGGAACTAAAAAGACGGGTTTTTAAGCAAGGAGTGCTGAGATTGAAATCGAAGCAAGGATTCGAATTAACACTTTCCAAAATACGAGATAGGGGTTCATTGGAGCCGTGGGCGGTATGGGTAAATAGAAGAGACGGAGATTTCGTACATTGCGAGAGTTAGTGTTGATAGAGACAGGGTTGTAGAGGGTCGCGCAGTCAAGGGTGCCTGAAATGAGACGATCGATGAAAAGAATGTCAGATACAGTTTTTCTTTCTGGGACAAAGGTATGTATGGAGATCGGGTAACGTAGGGATTGTATAATTCTTGAGACCGAATTAGAATTCGAAACCGAGTGCTGAATTGGCTTTAAGTATTATCTTGTCGATATATGTGCGAAAATTTAGCTCCTGGTCACATAATATGCCAAAATCGCGGATAGCTTGAACGGTGGAGATGGGCTGATTATTGAGGAAGTAGAGACGAAGAGGATGTTTGATTCGTTTAAGTGAAAAGGTGATTGAAGGGCATTTGGAAATGTTAACATTATAGATAGAAAAACTATTAAGATATAGTTCAATAAGAGGAAGGTCATGATTGGAGAAAATTATGTGGAAGAACTTGGTGCCATCGGCATATAGTGAGATGTGAGAATGCTTATTTTATTATCCTTTATGGTAAGAACAAAAAGAAGTGGATATAAGTGGCTGCTTTTGGAGACGAAGGAGGTTTGGAAAGGCAGATCGGAAGCGGACACTGTAATAGTGATTTTCTAAGTATGGAGATATCCATTTCAAAGAAATAGGATCGATGCTAAGGGAAGACAATTCGAAGAGTATTAATCTGTGGGAGATATTATAAAAACCTTTGCTGAAATCCGTTGATATATAGCTAACGTCGACTTCTTTGCCATTCTCTAAGGCCGAGAGGGTAAAGGATACAAACTCGACAAGGTTTCTGGTTATAGATCTGCATTTGAGGAAACTGTGTTGCCGAGGGGAGATTAAAGACTTACAGTGAAAACTGAGAATTTGTACAAGAAACTCTGGAAGAGTTTGGGTCTGTGTGACAGATTGCCAATGGGACGAGGGAATTCATCTAGGGATAGGTAGAGAGAGGGTTGAGGAGCATTTTTTTTAGAAATTTGACAGGAAGACCGTCAGGTCCAGGAGTGAATTTCCCATTAAGTTGATTTAATTTGTTTTCGATGACACAGGGATCGACACTACGAGGAAGAAATGGTCCGAGGAGTGGACGGCGAAAGACTGTTTAAAAAGGGTGGCAAAAATGGAAATAATCTTGGAGTTATTTGAGGTTTGATCATTGAAGGAGAATGATCGCTACCCTTCCATCAGATTTTCTTTGGTAGTTGACAAATTTAAGAAGAACTTGGTATGACTTATAAGATTGGTTTGCGTTTCAGCTAAATAGCGTTGATAGAGGAAGCTGTAAAGGGCCGTAAAGTGGAGATAGCTGCTCATCTAGTTAGGGGATTGAGTACGAATGAAGATTGCTTATTTCGTTTGTTTCTTAGAGAACGGAGTCTGCGATTATACCAGGGCGGAGAGGTGGGCAAAATGTTCAGTTGGGAATAGGGATCGTAAAGAGAGATAGAGTTAAATATTTCCTTGTAAAATATTTATATAACATCATTTAAAGTTAGATTACCAAAATTGAAAGGTGCTTTATTGAGGTATTCATTGATTTGGTGAAATTTTTCCTTGTGGAACTCGTGAGAAGGCAGAACTATAGGAGGGGCGTTCTGTAATGGAGAATCGTGATGAAGAAGACACTCAGTATTGACAAAATGACCAGGTCGCCACTACGGGCAAGTATCCGGACGGATCATAACTCAAAAAGCAGAGTACAGTGATAGATGCGCCGACACAGTTAGATAACTTGCGGATGTCTCACAAATAAATTTATGTATCCGACCTGGACGCGGCGAATATATAGGGAGCCCCTTATATGACAAAAAATTTGCACAGGCTCTACATTTTTTATAAATGCTAAAACATACTCAAATATAAAATTTCATCTTTCCAACACGATGGTAACCCGTGTCGACTGAACTACAAAGTTTATTAAAAATCGTGTTTTGTCCTGATATTTCGGTCTGCTTTAAAGCTTGTATGAATGCAACAAATTAAGTGAGTAAGAGTTAAAATAAAATGAAATAAACCTTAATCTTTATTTGAAAACGTAAAATAGTAACAATATGTTTTTTAAATTGTCTCTGAACTTTTTGAAGATCGGAATATTTGGGCTACAAGTAATTTGCTTTATCTGTTTTGAAGACAGTTTTTGGAACCAATTCATTTATATGATGACGACAAGCACAAGTTCTTTGGAAACGGCCAGTATTCGAAGCTGTTGTGTCGCAGCACATTATTTGTATTCTATTAGAAAGTATTAGAAAGTTCTAGTCAAAAAGAGCAGTTGAGACGGCTTTAGCTCGATGTTTTCCATTGGAACTCTGCAGTTTTGGCATTGCAAGAAGCTGCTCTCTATCGTCTGTTCTTTTCTTTATCACTCCGTAATTCCACCGACATCTTTATGCAATAAAAAATAACGCACTAATAATCTTAAAAATCACGAATGAATGAATCACGAAATGACAAATGAAACACGTAGTTATAGGTCGCAACGTATTACCCGCACAACTTGTAAGGACAAGTTTGAATCGCACGTCGACACGGGTCATCGTTCATAAAAGGGCTCTAATGTAGACAATATCGGGTTATTACCAACGTTTTAACAAGGTGTGCATCAAAGTATATTTAACTTGAAATTCAAGGGACATCCTTATAACCCCGGCTTAAAAAACTCGTTATATCTAGTCTAAATATATTTCTTAATTATTGATGCTTTAAAATTTGATTTTCTAGATGAATTAAGCAAAACAACTGGATTTGTCTTCTTTTCGCTTATCCTAAATGGCTTAACCTACCGTAAGCTGCTGATCAGCAACTTTATAAGTTGTAAGCTTCAAAGTTAGATTTAATGTCATTAGTCTTAGTTAGATACGATCGAGGAAATACTATACGAGGGTGGTCCGATAAGTACTTAGCCTACAAAAGAAAAACAAAAATTTTGGAGAAATGGCGATTTATTTTTCAATATAACGGTGCTCCAACTTCTTTAACCCGTCTAAAAAATACGTTTTCTCGAGGTCTGCAAAGTAGGCCTTGGCGGCTATGAGCTCCTCATTCGACTGAAATTTCTGCCCAGCGAGTGACTTTCTAAGTTTGGAAACAAAAAGAAGTCGCACGGGACCAGATCTGGAGAATAGGGTGGATGGAGCAGCAGTTCGTAGCCCAATTCGACCAATTTGGCCGTGGCGAGGGCGGAGGTGTGAGCCGATGCGTTATCATGGTGGAAGAGCACTTTTTTCTTCGCCAAGTGGGGCCGTTTTTTCTTCAATTCGGCGTCGAATCGGACCAATAATTTGGCATAGTACAGCCCTGTGACCGTATTGCCTTTCTCCAGGTAGTCGATGTGGATCACACTTTGTGCATCCCAGAAAACGGTGGCCACCACCTTTCCGGCCGATGGGACAGTCTTCGCCTTCTTCGGAGCACGTTCGCTGGGTGGAGTCCACTGTTTCGACTGTTCCTTGGTCTCTGGTGTCTACCAGTGGATCCATGTTTCGTCGACTGTCACGAAACGACGCAGAAACTTCTTCGGATTGCGCTTAAACAGCGTCAAACACTGCTCTGAAGTGGTCTCACGGTTGCGCTTGTTGTCCGGAGTGAGCAAACTCGGCAACCATCGCGCCGACAGCTTTCTCATGCCCAACATTTCATGCAGGATATGACCCACGCGATCTTTTGAAATGCCTACTGTCTCAGATATCTCGCGCACCTTTAATCGGCGGTCTGCCAATACGAGATCGTCGAGTTTTGTCACGTTATCCTCCGTGGTATTCGGTTTCGGGGCACCTGGACGTGGCTCATCAAAAACCGACGTGCGACCACGTTGAAACTCGTTAAACCAATTTTTGATGTTCGCCATCGAAGGAGAAGAGTCACCGTACACAACATCCAAACGCTCTTAGATTTCGCTGCGCGATTTCCCTTCCAAAAACAAGAATCGAATCATCGACCGATATTGCTCTTTTTCCATTTTTCTAAAATCCGCGGACACTCCCGCTTCCACACTAGGTCAAAACAAAAGTACAAGTCCGATCCGGCTGAAATTTCGACAGTAGCCGTCTACTAGAATGTACTACACGATAGTAAGTTGCTCTTGTGATACTGGCGCCATCTGGCGGCGGGGCTAAGTACTAATCGGACCACCCTCGTAGTTTATTCCCGGAATATTTAAACCAAGAATACCAGACATATTTAACGCCAAGATGATTCAACGAGGCTTGATGATGTTTTGAGTGTGGTTTTTAATGGTATATTGTCAAATTAATGTATGTGTGTATATTGAAGAGTGATCAGCTCTACGCCGTTTCTTTTATTGGATAAACTTTCATTAAGAACTGGTATTCCGCGCCGCCGGTAAATTGTAACACCCATCCCGCAGACAAGGACAGAAGCGGTTAATAGAATAAAATGTATACTCGCTTCCAAAGAGTAAATCTTAACGTTCTTTAAAAAAGAATTTAGGCACTGATGCTTCCAATTTTGCCATTACGGCTCAGCTTTAACTAGACAATAGACCAATTAACTATAATCCAGAACGCTTAGTAAAACTGAAGAGAACTTTGCATCGAAGGAAAAAAAATATTGTCCATGGCCTGAGCCCTTAATTTCGTCAAAAGCTATGTGTATGTATTATAGATGTGGATGAGCCCAAGTTAAAATGTTCACCAATCATCAACCCTTTTCCTTAAGTAACAAAAACCACAATACAAAAATGAAAAGGTCAAAATCCTTCTTCGGAGAATATAACTATGAATTGATGTACATACGAGTATGTATAAACTATGAAAATGAAACATGGTTGACGATGTCCTGTCTAGAGCCCTGCATTCATGAAACATAAGCTCAACGACGACAACATAACACAGTTGTGAAAGCTCTTCTCATGGGATAGTTCAAACCATGAACGAACCACAACCATGTTTTACGGTGAAAGAAAGTTTCGGCGAAGAAGCTTCCTGTGGTATGACCTCAAACGCCGAATTTGCTCCTATTGTTTGAGAAGCGTTTAAATGGATTTTATCAAACTTGGGACGCTTAAGACAAATGCATGGTTTCTCTCGTCAGAGGCTTCCATGTGATCATTTAGCATTCAAAGTCTTACGAATCGTTCACTTAATGGTTCACCACCCTTTGGGGTACGAAGCTTTTGTTTTACTTGCTCCACTTCTGCTTTTGTAAATGTTGACTATCTGTCTAAATGAAGTGCAGTTGATAATGTGGCCGCCATTAAAATTATATTTCGTGGTGCCCCGCCTCAATGGCCTTATGTAACCCCAGCTATGTATTAAACTTGCTCGATCCTATCATAAAATAAATAAACCAAACGGGTACTCGAACGTTTTCGAAAAATAGTACAAGTGTCAAAAGAATAATTAGCTTTGTACGTCAAACAATCCAATCAATGCACAAGAGAAAGAGAAACTGAACCCACTAAATCGTTTGCCTGTCAGCCCTGTCAACACGATTCATTACTCGTATTCCATTCCAACGCATATTACTCATAATTACCCCATATCTTCCATACGTAACTCTCGTAGACCGCCGTTCAACAGTCAGGACGCCCCCTTTACACATAACCAACATTAAATCATTGCTATAAACCACTGTCAACTTTATTTGCATACTGTCGTCCTGGCCCTGATTTAGTTCCGTCCACTTTGCCACCCACCGAGCCTTGCTGCCATCATCGTAGCCAGGAGTACGGATACGAATCCGAGTTTAATAGAACTATAATTGGCAGTGTCACGCGATATTTTTTGCTTTGTTTTGTCGGATGCCTCGATTCGCTCTTTCAAAAATAAACTCGTACATTACCAACACCGAACGGTTCTGTGGGAATGCAGCGCTGTCGTGATGGAAGATCGTCGAAAGATGATTACCATGGCACCAAGGTTACACCAAAATGGTTATTAGGACACTAATTAGATTGTAGCCGGTTCCGTATGACTTTAATGTCGTTACTTTGATGTACTCGGAGTTCATAATGACCGGGACACAAAAGCTGACGACGACGGGTGTAGCTTTCATCTTTACCGGCCGGTCCTTGTTATTTTTACTTTGTGAAGTAAAATTCACCGACATTCCCTGGGCAGAAAGCAAATTGCTTTATTTACGTGTTTATCAGACCGTGGACACGACGCTAATTGTCCACGCGTCGTTGTCATCCTTGGATATAAAAATCCGCACACACATTCGAATACTAGACGAACGATGCTGTAGACCATGAGGACGGACAGGATATAGCAATGACGACGACTAATTAAACACAAATATTTGCACTTATCTTTATGTAACTGCTGCCGAGGCTCGTAAGTAACGCTGCACGCAAAGGAGTCTCCCTTATGGCCGGCGGGCTGTCGGTACATCCGATCGCTTGATATTTACAGAATTGCATAATAATACTGATGACTGGCCTCCTCGGAGGTTAATATTATTATTACAAAAATTGCATTGTTGAAAAGCTCCGTCGTTATCGGTGTCCTGATGCTCGCCAGGGGTATTGAATTGCACTTTACCCGGCGAACTTGTGCACTTAATTACGGGCATCCCTTTACGGGGTGCATGCCGCGTCGCGCCGGGTCAATCGGGGGTGTCCTTTGCCAATTTTTTTTTCTTCCCCTACTTTCGCCTCTTCCCTTTGCCGCGCGTGGATGGCGTAATAATACAAATAATTATAATTGTCATTAAAATTCTGTTGTTGATATTGTCGGTGGCCGAAATGTTGTTTTCATTCTGAAGTTTGCCCACAGATCGTTCGGACACATGAACCTTTATGACCAGCGCGGTCATTGCGATATAATGGGCGATGCAAAGTGCAATATTAAAGTGATTATAATATCGAAATTGGAATTTAATGCCGGCAAAGAGGTGGCAACGCGTGGGGGGCAATGATTATTTAATGCGTCGCGTGGAGGTACGAATTTCTATTTGTTTTTTTCTTTCACTCCTGGTTGCATATTTTAAATGGAATGTTGTGTTGATAAGCACAATAAATGTTAGGTTTAATTTGCTAGGTGTCAGCAGTTTATTCGAATGCAATTTTGTTTAACGCCGTAAATGAGATAGAAGAATGAACTGGTGCGTCCGAGGGGATTAACACTTTGTCGACACCTATCCGATCAAACAATATCTGACAGTGCGAGTTATTAATTTGCTTTTTTAATGATCCCCACGAGGTGGTTTTACTGCAGAGTCGTCACGGTAATTAAACTCTGGGGAGTTACTTTTTTCATTGTTTTACCATAATTGCATTGCGCTTTCAAGAAACATTTTGATTACCCGTTCTTTCTGTTATTTCCCATTTTTGGGAGTTTTGGGAGAAAAAAAACTACCCGACAGAAATTCATCAAAAATGAATCAGTCCTGTTTTGCTCAATGATGCATCGAAAAAGCCTAAAATAAAGTTGATATCATATACAGTTCACAAGATAGGCGAGGCGAAAGAGGCTTACGAACGTGCGAAATAGCATAGGTGTAAACATTTTCTTTTATTTTTTGTTTTGTGTACCTCAAAGTGATGTGGAATCTGCATAGATATTCATGCTACCACAATAAGACAAGATGTGATACGTGTTCATACCTTCTAAGACCATATACGAGGGTGGTCCGATAAGTATTTAGCCTCACTGCCAGATGGCGAAAGTATCGCAAAACTATCGTGTAGTACATTCTAGTGTAGTACACTAGTAGGCTACTGTCGAAATTACAGCCGGATCGGACTCGTAGTTTTGTTTTGACCGCGTGTGGAAGCGGGAGTGTCCGCGGATTTTAGAAAAATGGAAAAAGAGCAATATCGGTCGGTGATTCGATTCTTGTTTTTGGAAGGAAAATCGCGCAGCGAAATTAAAGAGCGTTTGGATGCTGTGTACGGTGACTCTTCTCCTTCCATGGCGACCATCAAAAATTGGCTTAACGAGTTTCAAACTGGTCGCACGTCGATTTTTGATGAGCCACGTCCAGGTGCCCGGAAAACGGCTACCACGCAGGATAACGTGACAACAATCCAGGATCTCGTATTGACAGACCGCCGATTGAAGGTGCGCGAAATAGCTGAGACAGTAGGCATTTCAAAAGATCGCGTGGGTCATATCCTGCATGAAATTTTGGGCATGAGAAAGCTGTCGCCGCGATGGGTTCCGCGTTTGCTCACTCCGGACAACAAGCGCAACCGTGAGACCACTTCAGAGCAGTGTTTGACGCTGTTTAAGCGCAATCCGAATGAGTTTCTGCGTCGTTTCGTGACAGTCGACGAAACATAGATCCACTGGTACACACCAGAGACCAAGGAACAGTCGAAACAGTGGACTTCACCCGACGAACTTGCTCCGAAGAAGGCGAAGACTGTCCCATCGGCCGGAAAGGTTTTCTGCGATTCACTAGGTGTGATCCACATCGACTACCTGGAGAAGGGCTAAACGGTCACAGGACTGTACTATGCCAAATTATTGGGCCGATTCGACGCCGAATTGAAGAAAAACAGGCCCCACTTGACGAAGAAAAAAAGTGCTCTTCCACCAAGCTCACACATCCGCCCTCGCCATGGCCAAATTGGTCAAATTGGTCTACGAACTGCTGCCCCATCCACCGTATTCTCCAGATTTGGCCCCGTGCGACTTTTTTTTGTTTCCAAACTTGAAAAAGTCACTCGAAAAAGCCACTCGCCGGGCAGAAATTTTAGTCGAATGAGGAGGTCATCGCCGCCACGGAGGCCTACTTTGCAGACCTCGAGAAAACGTATTTTTTCAGACGGGTTAAAGAAGTTGGAGCATGGCTGGGTCAAGTGTATTGAGCTGAAAGGAGACTATATTGAAAAATAAATCGCCATTTCTCCAAAATTTTTGTTTTTCTTTTGTAGGCTAAGTACTTATCGGACCACCCTCGTACATACCAAGTAATGCTATTGAATGCAATTTTGAGTTTTCTAAAACTGCAGGCATCGCAGTTTGCAGGAATAGCTATGGCTCTAGCAAGTAGCAATCGAGTACTAAGTGGGATAAGTTGCTGCGATACCTTGAGACTTCGAAGAACCCCATATGTTTTACCAACAGCTGAATTTATGTGGTCATTCCAGTTTAGACTTTTATTAAAAAGTATGCCTAAGTTTTTTGACGTGTTAACGAATTCTAGAGGTGAGTTGTTTAGCGTTATTGAGAGAAAATAATCAAGTGCAAAATGTTTTTGGAAACCAAGCATTTACATTTACTCGGATTCAATTTCAGATCGCTTTTTAGTGACCAGTCATATAATTGCTCCACATCATAGTTGATGTTATGGACACAGTTTTCAATAAGACCAAGTGGACGGGTTAGGTATATCTGAACATCTTCGGCGTAAATGTGAGTCGATGAGTACTTCACTATATTTGGAATTTCATTAATAAACATAATGAATAAAAGAGGTCCTAATATGGAACCTTGGGGTACACCTTTAAGAACAGGTAGACAAAACATTGTTAACAGATACAGCTTAAGAGCAAGTGAGATTTACGGCCGATGTTGATAAATTAAAGTTATAAAGTAAGTTACCATCTAGTATTGAGTGATTGATCATATCAAAAGCTTTAGAAAAGTCCAAGAGGATAAAAAATGTAACCGCATTGCCATCTAGCCTTGCCTAATGTCTACAGTTAACCCCTGTTGCATGAGACTTAATCGAGAGAAGACCTAGCACCACATCTTGCTCATTTACGTTGTGGAATTCAAAGGTGCCTCATTCGTCGATTGATGACCTATCTCAGATCTTACATTTACTCTATTAATTTAAAAGCCGCTACTCATTAAAAACTTTCGGTTGAGTTTATTAGCGTCTGTTTTATTCTGAGATAAGGAACGCTGTATACCAATCGCTATGTTTCGTAAGCAGCTCCACATCGTTTTTCCACTAAGGTTTTCATTGAAACGACTAGAAAAACGCCGTCTTTTGGCTGTCTTTATTTCTTAGACAACTTTATTTCGTAGACGCTTGTAAGCTTGATAAAGTTTGTCCACCCGGAAATGTTTCCATCGGCGGTAGGTTAGATCAAGGTCAGCTATCAAGTCCCTAATTTCTTTTGAAAACCAAGCATTACAAGTCGAATTAATAACTCTATTTTTTGCAGGAACATGTTTCTCGAAGAGCAAAGTTATGTTTCTATGTAACAATTCAACTTGGTCATTTGGAGAAGGCATGAGGTAGATATCATACCTTATTACACTTCTCATGTCCTGTTCTAAGGTTGATCTATTTACGCTGTTAAAATCTCTGTAGCTAAAAATTTGTTGTTCATGTTGGTGGTCAGTTGGAAAATCATATGTAAGGAAAATTAGGTTTTGAAAAGGCTGCTGCACACAGCTGGTCATAAAGATGAACACTGTTTATTCCACTAACAAAAAAGACATCTAAAGAGTACTCGAAGAGCTTGTAAGGTGCGTTGGAATTGTAGTATTTTCCGCATGAAGGTCGAAGAAGCTCATGTTTTCAGCTACCTGCTTGTCATCTAAAAGGTTGCTGTTTAGATCTTCGAAAACGATTATGTTTGGGTTCATGTTATTGTATTATGTATATGGCGTGGCTTAAATGTTCGTCCTGATTTCAACCCTGAGCAATAGGAGAGTTATCGTGACCAACTCGTTATAGATATTTGCTATAGCCGCCGTGGTCAGAGAGGAACTGCGCTAGGTCGTAATTGCAATTTTTTCACTTTTGGTTTACCCACCCATGATGAAATCAAAATTCAGTCCATCTATCGTAGGTGGTATTAATCCACCGATCTTGTCGTTAAGCCATTGAGCGTGTCCTTTCTTTTTCCTTGATTTTTGATTTTCCTTAATGTGCCAGCAGTGAATCCCTCGTCTTGTCCGCGAAGATGTCAATGACGATCATTCCAGCAATAGCAAATGCGACCTCATCCGCTTATTGTCCTTAGCACATAAAGCCGGTATAACGATGACAAAATCGGACAGGTTGGCTGTATTTTTTTATCGCTTTCTTTGATCATTTGCGGTTTTCTTTTCGTAATGAGGACGGCCTCCGTTGTGGTCGTTCAGCTAGAGTCTTGCAGATTCAGGCAGCTGCTGCTTTTATAGCTGATTCAACGAGTGTTTTGCAACGGTTGCGATAGTTATATCGTTGAGATCGACTTTTGTTTTAATTGCGTTGACGACAGACTGCGATTTTCTGAAACCGTACGGAGGATATGATAGAGCTACCGCCCATCTGTTGAAAATCAATCGCTGTGGAATCTTCCTTTGAGGCCAAGTGAATAGGCTCTACGAATAGGTTATTTCCTTTTGATAGAAGTACTAGCTGTTGCAGCTTACACGATTCTGGGAACATGGCTTCAGTGCAATTTAACCTAATCAGATGTGATTGTTGGGATATTTCCTACATCGAACGATTGTGGGTATTGTATTTATATGGCATATGGGGAAACAAGTGTTCCACAATGATCTCAGCATTATAGCGAATGCCTCTTGTCTTATTCCATTTGTTTGTTTTTGCTAATTCCCGTTTAATCGTGCTGTTGGAGTCCTCACCGCCTCTACGCCGCTGGACTTTGTGTTGAGCCATATGACAGTTCATACAGTGTTTTTACGAGTATTTTATCGTTCGACTAGAAGCATGGAGCACCTCTTCGAGTTTTCTAAGCATTACCGCATCACAGGCCACAACGATTTGGTTCTATGAGTTAACGAGACGTTAGAACTGTTGGATATCTGTCTATCAGTGACTGTCAGTTCTTCCTTTCGCGATTTTGTAGATGATCATCTAGTGCTCATGAGTGGTGAAAGGTAAAAATGTGAGTTTTTGGTATATGTATTCAGATCCATTCTGTAGGGTTAAGAAAGCTTATCGTCTAAAGCAACCAAAGCTCATCCCTTCGCCTAGTATCGCGTGTTAAACCGTATACCATGTCTGGTAGCGAGTGTTTATAGGCCTGTCCTGATTCCAGTATTGCCCCATAAAATAGTTTTTGTTGGACTTAAGGTAGTTAAGCGGCCGACTTTAGCTAGGGAAGTTGATGCGATTTCAAGATATTCGGTTGGGTCGATAAGACTCCTGACCCAATCCTGCGGTTTATTTGAATGCCTTCCGTACAGTTCAAAAGTTGCATTTTGGTATAATAACATCCCCAATATTGTGAATTTGTGTGTTGTTGCGGATATTTTTTGTCTGCGACCGTACGCATTTCAGCAAATCTTCATCGTCATTCACGTCGTTCAAAAGCTCCTGAGCGGTGTTCATGGCATGGTTCGCTAATACATACTGACGCACGTTTCATGCCCAAGTTAAAAGTGTTTTTTTAGAGGTAATTCACTATGAAATAGAACACTTGAAGCTAATGTCAATGTCTATGATATTAGCCTCATTTTGTGCCATTAAAACTTCAGTATGATTTTGGGCATATGCGCGCCTAGCTCGACTGAAGCTTCTTCGACAACATTATTGAGCAGCCGAGGCCATATATCAGCAATAACTAGACAAATCTTGACTTCTAAATAGTCCAACTTTTGTGGTTTATCGGCATAAACTAATGACTTCACACACTCCCAAAGAAAGTGTGAGATCACAGGATCATGGAGGCCAGTTCAGTCCAGTCCAAGAAATTATGCGCTCAGCAAATGTTCTCCGATAATTCCACCAGCCCATAAAACACACCAAACAGTGAGTTTTAATGGTTGTAAGAGCGTCTCGATAAAGGCTTCTGGGATTTCCCCACTCCAATTTCGGCAATTTTGCTTGTTTACATATTCATTTAACCGGAACTGGGGAACGAAATTTTGCGGTGAAAATGAGGATCAAGCTGAATCATGTGCCCATTCACCTACGACGCGTATAATGTTCACCCAGCTTCAACTCTTGCACAAGCTGGATCTTATAAGCTTTAAAGTCAAGATCTTTCTGTGAAATCTTTCACAAAGTGAATGGGCATAACTCCAATTACTGTGCGCGAATGCGAGTCGACTCATTTGGACTTTCCCCAACACTGCGCTCCACAACGGCAATAACTTTGGGATGCGAATTATCCACTAGAATGTACGTGGTGCGAAATCGATTCATCGTGTTCCGAATAACTTGCTCAGATGATTATAGTGCACTATACCAGCACATAATAATCTGCGGAGATTTCAATAAAAATCTCATGAAAAGTGACTCGATTGCTTTCCAAATGATAGACCTAGTCTTCTCTGTTGGCTTGGAGATAGTTAACACTACTTACCCTACTCGTTTTGCGCCCAATTGTCCACCCAGTCTTCTAGACCTAATTTTCGTCTCCGATTCATCACTTGTACTAATATTTGATCAATTATTGTTTGATGTTTCAGATCATGATATTTTATTCTGTACAGATAATGTTAACTTATCAAGAAATGCTATTCCTGATTCATTCATTTTTAGAGATTTTAATGCTATAGACCAAAACGCTCTTCAAATAGCTACTCTCTCCGCCCCCTGGGAGCAATGCCGTCTAAGTGCCAATCCGAATTCTAAAGTTCAGATTTTCACGAGATCTTGTTTCAGTTATATAATCAAAATGTGCCAGCAAAAGTGGTTCAAAACCGTGCGTGTCCCTGGTTTACTACTGAGGTCGTCAACTCCATTAAAAGGAGAAACAGGTTATATAGTAAATGGAAGAGCAACCCATCTGATGCTAACTGGAATTCGTATAAAGCACGCAACAACGCCACTGCTACTGTACGTAATTCTAAGAAAACTTACTTCGCCGCTAAACTACATACCTCTTTCCCTCCGGAAAAAAACTATGGAGCAACCTGCGTAAAGTTTGATTATCTAGCAGTAACGACAATTCCAAATACGTGCTTGATCCCAATGAGCTTAATCGTGCTTTTCTAGGTGAAAATCCTTGTGCAAGTGAGTTTTTTTTAAATCAAACTGCAGAGCCTGTACCCTCACTTCCTATCCTGGAATTTACGTTAGCCACAGAAGACGAAATTGCCCGATGCGTCACTGTTATCAACTCTGATTCCGTTGGTGAAGACGGCATACCAATTCGTTTTGTTAAATGCATTCTAGCCCTAATTGTTTCCCATCTTACACACGTAATAAATTGGTGCGTGATCACGTCCACCTTTCCACAACCTTGGAAAGTGGCCAGAGTCTTGCCGATCGCTAAGAAAACTTCTCCAACATCTCCAAACGATTTTCGACCAATAAGCATTCTGCCCTGCTTGTCCAAGGTCTTCGAGAAAATAATAGCAAATCAGATTACCTATGAGTTAATAACTTGCTGTATGCTCAACAACCGGGTTTTAGAGACAACCACAGTTGTTCCACAACTCTTGTAAACTTGAAGAGGTACGACTATTGTTTGACAAGAACAAAGTCTCTCTGCTCTACTTGCTTGACTTCTCGAAGGCCATGATATCTTATGTTGAAAAATAACGAACAATTTCGGTTTTAGTGAAAGGATAGTTTGCTTATTGAGAAGTTTTCTTCCTAATAGGTCACAAAGGGTAGTTTTGGACATAGCTCGTCCCTTTTGGATGTTCAGCTAGGCGTTCCGCAGGGCTCGATATTAGGACCAATACTGTTTTGTATGTTCATCAAAGATCTCCCTTCTGTATGCAAAAACACTCCTCGGTACATTTATATGCTGATGACGTCCAGCTACTGTTATCTAAACCGTTTTCCGACCTAAATAAATAATTGTAAATGTAAGATGGACGATTATGTCGACCGTAAAATGGACGTAGCGCACGATATGTTTGGCGAACCGAATCACGGTTTTCAAAATAAGTTCGCACAATTTACATGCGTTGTTCTATTCTAACTCTACTTATCGTAAAATGGCAGGATGTATTACTTGCAAGTCAACTATCAATAAATTCAAATTGGCAGTCTGTAGACACAGTGTTGCCAATTTAAAAACAAAACCTCTAAAAAAAAACACTTTACATGAAAAATCGCATCAACTTCCCTTGGATTAAGCCAACTGATATACTAATATTCTCAGCAAGTTCTCTTGTAGTGATTTGAGGATTTTCCATAGCAGTTGTTTTCAATGAATCAACGTTTTCATCGCTTGACGCATTGACGCGTTCAGAGCGGACATCGTCATTTCATTAACATCTTTGGTCCTTCTGTGGAGAGCTTGTACCACTAATAAAGTTTTTTTTTTTTTTTGTTTTGCTCGGAGTGGACTCACCAAATCCAAATGCCAAAGTCAACATTTCAAATATATTGTCACACATAATTTAATACACATTCTAAGGGGCTAATACCCTGTTCATTTCGACGGAAGATCTGCAGATGATCTTTCAGTCATTGAAAAGGAAAAAATCCGCGGTTATCGACGGTATATCCAATGTCGTGCTTAGGCACCTTCCACCAGTGGTTGTAGAGAGGTACACCATCCGGTTCAATAATGCACTGAATAATAAATATTATCCAGTGCATTGTAAGACAGCGGTGGTACAACCAATCCCCAAGAGGGGTAAAGACACCTCTAACCCCGCAAATCTCCGGTCGATAAGTCTCCTTCCGAGTATCAGCAAGGTCTTCGAGAAGGTGGTCCATAGGGCTCTGTCTAAATGGGTTGAGGACAATAAAATCATCCCGGTTTCAGAGCGGGGCATGACACTATTCATGCCGCGTCGAAATTCGTATCGGATGTCCAATGGAATAAATGCAAGAACCAATGCACGGGTGCCTGTCTGATTGACTTGGGAAAAGCCTTCGACACCGTATGGCTAGAAGGTCTTTATTACAAGCTCAGTCGGCATAAATAAACGACTGCTATATATGATTTTTGACATGTTAACAGGTAGAAAGTTTGTAGTGAAAATTGCCAACGTGACTTCTACCCAAACATTTGATATTAATAACGGACTGCAATAGGGTACGGTGAACTCGCCGATCCTTTCCAGCATTTACTTCAGTGATTTGATAGATTATCTTCACCATTCAATAGGGTATGCGGACGATTTAATCGCGTACAGATCAGGTCCAACGATCGACGTAATTGTCACTCTCTTGCAGCGTGACTTCGAAAAAATTCAGTAGTATTGTGATGACTGGAAGTTGAAAATCAAATGCCAGAAATCAGAAACTATTTTGTTCAGGACGCCTTTGTCTAGGACCTCTCGAGACACTAGAAAAAATTGGCGCGGGTTCTCAATTCTTGGACAGGACGGGCGCCCACTGGCGAAACAAAGTGTAGTCCAAATGTAGATACCTTGGGATCTGGCTAGACCAGTATCTATATTTTGACAAACATGTAGATGCTGCTCTGGCAAGGACCCGAGACGCTTTCGCTCTGACAAGATGGCTGTTTCATTGCAGCCAACTTGATTCCAGGGTGAAAGTAATCTGCTACATGGCCTTAATCAGGCCCATGGTTGCCTATGGATGTCCCGTCTGGTTCAATGTGAGAGCCAGCTTAATGGAAAGGATTCGGGTATTTGAGAGACAATGTCTCAGGACTTGTCTCGGGTTACATAAGACACCCGAATCTGATTACACGAAATTTTACCGAACGAGGTCCTATACAAAAGGGCCAGGATTGTACGGGTGGATAACTTCCTGATCAAACTGATTCGAAGCCACGTTACGAGAGCAATGACTTCGGTCAATTGTTTATATCGCGAGAGAGTGCGCCTTAACGGTGATAGATAGATAGATAGATATGGGCTGATCCAGGATAGAGTGGTGGTACTGCTAATCTTCCACGTGGGTCGCAATTCCGTGGAACGGCAATTCCTCTGCGGACCCGATGTCGCGCTCAGTGAGCCCGAGCGCCTCAGGTTCTGTAGATCGGTCTCATGCCGGGATCGAGGAAACGTAGTCCGCCAATATCAACGCTTTTGGTGGATGGAGGGAGCTGCGTCAGTGGACACTTCAATAGCTTCAGCCTCTTCAAGGCAGGGCTTGCCTAACACCAATGGCAGGCTTGCATAGGCTAAGGTAGGGTAGAGTAGGTTAGGATAGGTTAGGGTAGGATAAAATCAAAAATTATAATCAGATGTAATCGAAATTCAAAAGGTCACCTTATATTTTGAACAAATATCGTATATTCAGGATGGCATTATGAGTATACTTAAAAACCGAGTGCTTTCTCATACTTCAAATCGTAATACCCAAAGCGAATACTTTAAACTACTTGCTATACAAATGTAGATTACATACGTTCAGAGTTTGATAATTGACTCATCGACTTTTTTCACTTTCAATAAATTCATATAAAATTAAATTGTACGGCAAGTGCTGATTATATCGCAATTGACGTTCCCACCGTTATCATATTTATATGTCAATCTAGCTACAGATTGGCTTAAAGTTGGATTCGCTTTAAATTACAAACTTTCAATCTAGTCATATGTGGAGTAGAGTACATCAACCTGTCGTCAGCATCTTATCCAAGCTCGTGGGTATACCATATGGAATTGGTGAAAAAAAAAGAATTACTTCCCTGGAAAACAATTTTAAAATTAAATAATACGAACTGACGTACAAGTTTCAATTCATTTCTATTCCAGCACGTATACTTTCTGTCGTGTATCCACTTTGCAGATATAGCGTAGGGGTAGCATCAGCACTAAATCGGAGCAGAGTAAGATCCAATTAGAATAATTAATACAACTCTCTGTCACTTGCTTCGCATACAATCTAAATGTATCTACGGGAGTATCTACGTTTCCTATACGTTGTATGTAAATGAATTATGGGACACCCAAGGAGAATCGTACAGGCCCCCTGGGTGTGGAAACGGATGCATTTAGAATGTTGATATACTAACAACCAATTTGCAGAGTAAGGACTAAAAGAGTGGGAACGGACACGACACGCTTCCTAAATGATTCTTTCACTTAACGGATAGTCGACCTTCTCGTTCTATAGAATTGTTGTTTTTTTTCTGATGCGGGACAGATTTATGCAAATAAGCGATATCCAATCCGCCTTCACCTTCGTATTCACCCTTGTCACACCATTTGTGTGAGAATTTGTCATCATTTGGCAGCCGCTGAAGGCGTTATCTGTCACATCGCCCGCCGCGTCATTAATCTCCAATGGTTAGTATTCATATTTACACCTGAATTCACTGACACAAAAATCGCAGATAATTAGTAACCGGTAATATCACTTAAGACCAAATAGATACCTGCTTCCCTACTTTAAACTTGCCTGTGATCAATGGCGTACGCCTCCGCTATTCGTTAATTAGTCGCCACAGGAAGCCATCTGGCAAAAATTAGCTCGACGTTAGCATATTGAATGTATTATTAATGGAAACTCTTGTTAATCACATTCTTTAAAGCGGCCTCGTACTGCATACCCCGGGAGTTATAAATCACAGGGTTAGCCGCTCCCTAACACCAACCGGATCGTGATGCAGAGAGACCGCGTTTCAGCACGCATATGCAAATGGGGTATCGAGTGATCAGTTGTGAATGACTAAACATGTCGCCCTTTGGGCGTAAGACAAAAACAACGGTCTCTGACGTATTTTAGGTCACACAATCATCTTCGTTTGACATTAAGGTATTTTTGTGCCCGACTTTTACCTTTTTTGCTGTTGAATTTCTAATTGAATTTTTAAGGGATGATGAAGTTGTGAATAATTTATTAAACCCAAAATAGGCGCGTTAGAAGTCCAATTGGGTGTTTGGGCGAATTTTACTTGCTTTTACTCCAAGTTTCAAGGCTGTCAGGTAGGGATGATGACGGTCAAGGTAGGTGGGTGTTGCTTACAATCAAGCGGAAACTGTATCTTTTTCAATTCATTAACATTTCTTAGGCTAGATGAATTATGAATATACAGAAGGGCGAATTGCTTTTCAATTTTATTTAAAGAACACGCCAACGCGCAAATTTTGCAGAGGATAATCTAAAACATCCCAGTGGCTATTTTAATCGATATATAAATTAACGTGGGCGCACTAATGGATAACGAACAGAATTCAGAAGGAGAGCCAGTCACATGCTAACCAGTCGTGATATAAAAGTAAGCTAAGGACGTTGTAATGCCACTTGAAGACATATTGATGGCTGCAAACTATCAGAAAGTTTGACAGATTCAAGATGTTAAAACTGACTGCGATAGTGGTCCCAATAAATTGACAGAAATTGTATTCGCAGTATAGCGCTAGACAAACTTTTAAACTACTTTGAAATTATATCAGTTGATGTTTATATGCTATTGTCCTTTTTCAATGACAGCATAGAATACTTGCGTTCAAAAATTAATAGGAATTTTCAGTTTCTGATTATAATTCTTTTTATTCATCTTCATCCATTTTTATCCTATTCTACGTACCATTATTATTATTGATAATTTTTAAAGTCGGGAGTTCAGTGTCTCGTTGACTACCCTCTGTCAAGCTCCCCTTCATGAGTGTATAGCCATATTTGAGTTCCATCTCTTATTAGTTCATCTTTATATTATCCCCATATATGGCCCTCCTGGCAGTCTTTTCCCCCAGGTTTTGCTTTCATTATTCTTGACTGTTGGCCCACTATCCATTCGTTCTACGTGTCCTGCCTGTTTTGTTATAGTTTTCGTGATTTTATTAGTCGGACAATGCCGGGGGCCGAATAAAGTTTCTCGAGTTCTCATTTGTGTAGTTTTCTCCATTCCCTTGTTTCTTAGTTATGCTTTCCACCATAGAACTTGTTTTGAAAGACCCAAAAGCTTCTTCTTAACAAGAAACCAAGTTTGACTTCCATATAGTGTCACTGACATTGTTGTGGTTTTATAAATATGAATTTTGACATTGTAGAACAAAAAACAAAAAATTTCATGGCATCACGATAATGCACCTTCTCGCTCATTGTTGCTTGTGCGTAAGTTTTTGGCTTCAGCCGTCATATTCACCGGACTTAGCCCCTGCGAAAAATATTCCCGGTACTGAAAAGACGGAGAATGCCCACGATTGAGGAGATAAAGACCGTGTCGCTGGAAGAGCTATACCAAATATCATTAATCTCAAGTGCTTCGAAAATTGGAAAAAGCGCTAGGGCAAGATTATCTGTTAGGGATTACTTTGAAAGGGTATAATATAATAAATAAATAAAATACGATAAATAAATAAAAATGTTCAAAAAACAAAAAAAGTCACTTTATTTTTCGAACAACCCTCGTTTATTCACTGACGTTAGAGAAGTCTGGGGACGGTCTTTCACATAACGATACTAGCCATTATCCGCTTTATGTAACCGTCATCGCGGTTCAACGAGAACAACTGGCTGAAAAAATGAGCAAAAAATTGCCAACTATTTTCGGATCATTGTAAGGAGTATCGAGAAAATTAAAAGTAGAAGGATACTTGTCACCATTTGTTTTTGCTTTTATAAAATGGTCGAAACGCTTGGATTTAGAGAGAAAAATGTATTCGGTCCAGTTGTGGAAGGCAGAGAGATTTGCACAGTTGTGTGAAATCCGTATAAGATTGCAGGTAAGCATAAAGGTTGAAAGCAGAGTTGTATTTAAGGTAGCCCTGCCACCCTTAGTTTCTTTTGTTGTACAAGAAGTCTAGTTCCTTGGTGTACCTGGGTAGAGATGGGGTGCAGTTTTTTTTGGTAAATATGGGACCGATAGGACGAGGCAACTGATGACTGTCGAGAAAAATAAAGCTAGAGTATCATTAAAGGACACATGCGTGTTAGGGTCCAGGAGGAAACTAATGTCAATACGAGAGTAAGGTGACGAATTCTCAGCCTGACAATGATAGACGGCAACTATCAGTTAAAATATAATTTTATTTTTCTACATAAGATGACTTCAATACACTTCGATCAGCGTTTCGATAACATCAGTATTCCTTCCCGGAAGGGAGGTCGGGAAGGCTGTGAAAATATTCATCTACTTACCTTTCAACGTCGTCATTGGCTGCGAGGCACTTCCCAGAAACTAATTTCTTCAAGTTTGGTAGGTAACAGGTGGAAGTCTGAGGCTGCAAACTTATAAAAATACGGGGTATAGCCGAGCAAATCATACCCTACCTTCCGCAGTTTTCCTAGTTTTTGTGTACAGGTGCGTTTTCCTCCTAAAAGACGATATTTTTCTTCTTCAAGCCAGGCCTCTTCTCGTGAATTTCGCCATCTAACTGGTTAAGAAGGTTAGAATAATATTCGACTGTAATCGTTCTGCCCATAAGTCAATTAACAGGATCCCTTTCGTATCCCAAAACACGTTGGTCATGATCTTTCCGGCATGTGCGATCGACTTCGCTTTCTTTACCGCTGAACCACGGGCTTCCATCCACTGCATGGATTGCTGTTTCATTTCTAGCGTGTCGGTGAAACCATGTCTCATCCATTGTGATAAACCTCCGCACCGTCAGTCAGATCCCTATTGAATCAGTTGAAGAAGTGCTGCAAAAATCATTTACGCATTGGCGTTTGGTCGGCCATCAGCCGATGCGGCACCCATCTGGCGCAGAGCTTTCGTATACTTAATTCTGTGTACAAGATGTTTCGCATACTTTTGTCTGATAGCTCATAGCAGCCTCAGCTATCTCACTCACCTTCACTCGCCTATTGTCCAACATGATATTATGGGTTGATTATTTTTGGCTGCATGAATCATCTTTGAGCGACCTCGTTTAAATTTAGCTTGCTACTTTTTAACGGTTGACATCAAGGAGCAGAGTAAAACTTTCGTCAAGTTCAGCTGATTTTCCTTGGGCGTTAATCTATTTAAAACACGCGCACCCAGGCAGAAAACATCCTTCTTCGCTGATTGGAATAACACCCTTTCTGTGTGAAACCGAGAACTTTTCACCTTACCTGTGTTTTGCTATACAGGTTATTCAAAGTAACGCAGTTCGTTTTTCGGAAATACAAGAAGGCTGGATACATTTTTATACAGAGAGGTGTATTTTTCTAGGCCTTAATACGTCGAATCAGGAGCAAAAAATCGAAATCTTGGCTTTAAGTTCCTGCTCTTAACTATGGGTACTGTTCTTACTACTTTTCGTTGTAGAGAATTAAATATCAAACAAGATGGGATCAGCTCGCCGGAAGCCAAGCTACAATTCCAGGTCTTCTACCTTGAATTTTGCAAATTTGTCCAGACGGACAGACAGGAAAGCCTTAACATAAGTCTTTCCTACCCCAGCTTTGTAAGGTCGAAGACTAAAAAGGACGGCTTACCCATTTGGTGCCTCTTGAAATACTGGAGGTTCAAATTGGTAATTTGAACCTGGTACTGTTTGGAATGATGCTGTTTAGCTTAAATTCTTTAATCAGATTGGCCGATCTATACAATTTAGTTGACGGAATCGGTTGAATCTTTAATATTTTTATCGCCTCTTAAGTTTCCTAAACGTCACTAAGGTGTTCTTAATCTTAAATACTTAAGACTGGAAAAGTTTTTTCCTTAAATATCCTAGATAAGACCACAGTCGATCAATCCCACATTTTAGAAACTGGGAAACCGAAAAATCTGACGCATAGAAATAAATATATTTTCCTAGTTCGAGCTTATGTATATAATCTTTTTCCCTCACAAATACAATTTCAAGCAATCGTCCTTCTAAACATAATTTTATCCCAAACTCTTTATGCATACACTGTTATTAAAGGACTAGCACTTGAGTTGACTGGCCTACTTGCATAAAAGCAAGTACCCAAGCACCGACAATGCAACGAAAGCGCCCACCCCCTCTCACTTAACCCAGGCTTCAGTCACCTACTAGTATCACGACTTGGACGGATTCTAATCATTATCTAGCCACTAGAAGGGGGTAAAAAAAAATTATAAAACAGCCACGTAGCAGCACCATAGCACACATTACGTGCCTAATGTACGTTTTCCGTGCATCCGGCTTGACACATGAGCACGACATAATATTTAACCCATTCACGCGTGTACCTAAACGGATACATTACATGTATCCTGAAGTCATAAGCAATTAGAAAAGCCACCGGAAAAGAATGTACGCTCATTTGCAACAGTGTGAACGATTGCATCCTTCATATACTGAAACACTTCACCTACTTATCAAGTCGAGAGAAGGAAAAATACTAAATGTGAAGTGGCACACGAAGGATACGAGGGGAAGTGCGGATATATACGTGCAATGTGTATGTGAATGGATGGTGCCGGTACGAATGATTTCACGTAATCGCCAGGTGGGACCAAACGAGGAGAATAAATGCACACTTAATTGAAAAATCCTTTTACGTACGATTATAGATACTTTCCAATGACACTTGCTGTTTGAGATACATAAAATCTCCTAGGTTCGTGCAAATATCGAAGCGGAAACGGCACGATGATGAAATGTCGATTTAAGCTCGTGCAAGCGTGGTGAATGGCACGTTCGGCGCCATTATTAAAGACGTGAACAGAGGAAAATAAAGTGGAAATTGCTATCACACCCAATTCTGAATGACCGCAGTGAATGCAATCCAAAAATCAACAATTTCCCTCACCCCAAGATACGGCGATAAACTATTGTATATGGATGGCCACGGCATGGAACACAATCGAACACCGAATGTCATGACAGGTCTGCAGCGGATATAATCGAACGATCCAATTGACCTTGTGGCTGGAAATCATGCGCAACATATTTCTGGGTTCCGTCCACCTTCCTATCGCAACCGTATTCAAACGAAATTACAATTGAACTTCAGCTATCGAACGGATAATGCACTACGAACATCCGGTCGACGTCACTGGTTTCTGCTCCTGCGTCAATTCCATTGGCTTCATGCTGATTGAAGAGCACACATGTATCGTTCCGTTTGCTTTCCTTGGATTGCACAACATTTCAACAGGAATCCTCCATACGTGGTTCGTGACATCTAAAATTGAATGCTCTTTAAGGGGTGGACAGATAAACAGGTAAGCAGGCAAAGTCTCGAGTTGTTGAGTGTCAGTCCGCATGTTCAATTACCCATTAAAGACGTCAACGTTGAATATCTGCGCTCAATTCGAAACGATATGCGAGGACGAATGGAACAGGCATTGACCTAATGCTCTGTGCTCTGGATGGGCAGGACCATACACTCTCAGCATGAAACGAGGTTAACATGACTCCGGATATGATTCGGAATTCGCTTGTTAACCATAACATTCAATTTGATTCCCATGAACGCTAGTTTATTTGAGTCTTCCTCAGCCGAAGTACCAAAATACATGGCTTTCTCCCCGTCTAGCTTCTAAAATTATGACAAAGCGTCGAGTTCGTTTAATTAAATCCGGTTAGAATGCACACCAATTTACATTTCGCCATCAATAACAGTGCTTCGACTTTTAATCTAAATAAATTCCAATCGCCACTCAAGTCTGGGCACAATAGGCACACAGATTTCCAGAAATCGTCGCTCGTTTCATGGTCATGGCTGACGGGGAACGTCAAAACGTCCCCCGAAATCAAATAAACAGTCGTTAATGGCAATTTGAAATTAGCAACATTTTAATTAAAAGCCCTCGGTATCTCATGGCGGCTCGAACGCTTTTGCGCTCACTTTGCCTATCCGAATCATCTACAGCAGCTCCGGCATCCAAACCATCGTAGTCATTTTAGCCATTCCTTTCATTTACGTCAATTCATCGCCATCGTTTGGTGCGAGATACATTTCGAGTACGATACGTCCTTTTTTTTGGGAGCTACGTTAGCAGGCAGTCATCGCATCTGCAGTTAACATATTTTACGATTTAATGAAATCATTACCAGGCAGCCACCTTCAACGGTCGATCCGATGTATCCTACTCCGTTTTAGATGCTACCCCTCTCGAAATACTACCCTCTTTCACCTGTAATGACAATGATACCCCATCGCGTCGAATTGATGATGATGACGAGACGACACGCGGCTCACAAATCCAATTTCGACGGCATGAAAAACTCAGTAAGGCGTTTGATCTTACATTTTACCTTGTTAAAAGTTTAATGTTCCTTAACTTTATTTGTTCGACGAATGAGAAAATTGGCGTTAGAACGGAACTTGGAACTTAGTTGAGAGTGGCGCTATTGCCACGCGAACGGAAGGGTCTCTTGGGCGGGAAGTATTCGAAATGGCGGTATATTAAAGCGTAATTAATAAGATTATGGTTTGTTTAAAATGCAATACGGATTTATTGAAGCGTAAAATGATAATAAAGTTGTGTTACTTTTGAGTGGCCTTAAAATCAGCTAGCCGAAGGGAAGGGGAAGCATAACAGCTATTATTTAAAAGACAAAATAAGTGAAATTTTAGCACAAAATTTATGTGTGAAATTTATATTAAAGACTGTCTTAATTTCTTGAAGCTTTCGTGGGTCAATAATTTCTCTTGCGTAGAGGAACATTACCAAAGCGTAGGTTTCAAAAGCGATAACGGCTTCAGTTAAGTGTGATAAAGGCATAAGGTTGAAAACGATGAGATTCAGGATATGAGATCCTTTGACGACCTAAATAATATATAAGATAACTAAGAACTCTGGTCTTATATATGACTATCTAACCGTACCTACCAGCTACAAATTTAATTTTTTTTTATATATTCTATCTTGAAATCTTGAAACTTTCACGCGTTTGCCCGATTTTATTTTTGTTTCAGAAATACATATCTCTTCTTACGAAGTTGGCAATTATAATTTGCCTTTCATGCTTATCCAAATGATACGTATTCTTCAGGTGGTCTTTGTGCGTAATCACTATGATTGCGAGGTAAAAACTAGTGCAGATGTTATAAAAATGTCTATTTGCCTGTTTAATGCAAAATTTACCTTTCTCTGCTTATACTATATAGATTTCATTCTCACCCAGTCCAAATGTTTATTGACGAATTTTTGATTCTTTTAAATAATGAGTGAGCAGCAAATCTTTTGACTGTAGGTGATATGAATATAGATCTCTTAACCCTAGAGAACTACTCATGTTGGTAGGTACAGAGAAACTACTCATACGTCTCCGGAGCGCAAAGGCTAGTTATATTAGTAAAACTAATAAACCTACCGCCTCGACACAGCCGCCACACTGGTCATATTTATAACGACTGAGATGTGCGAAAAGGATAAATCGATGCGCGCGAGAACAAAAAAGGAACGATCATTTTTGTATTGAGGTGGCGCCTTTGCGACGTAGAGTAGTGCTCTAGGGTTAACCTCGAATAGTGCTCTTGATTCATATAATGTTCTGCTATCTCAAAATGGTTTAATATCTTTTGTTAAAGAACCTACAAGACCTGTTGCAGGGACCTGCCTTGACCATGTTTTTGGTCGCTTTTGCAATTTAACTCAAAACGATTGTTTAGGCTGGTTGTGTGATTGAATTCTGTCGAGACCCTGAAATCCGCGTACGACTCACCTCCCTACTTCGGCCTTGCTAGGATTTTATTCCACTTTGATGTCAAGTAGTCGAAGGATGGAAAGTGCTCCGCAGTTTAAATCTATGATTTTTACTCAGATTAATCTACAGCATTGCAAGGCTGCTACCGCTTTCTCAGTAGCAGAATTGCATGCAGTAGTACAAATCATTGCATTGTATCCATTTAGGAAATATGGGTGTGGTATAAATTGCTGTGTGGTCTTGGTGGTATACGTGATGCTACGATTCTTTATGATGAGCGATCCGAAAGGCCTAGGGTCTGCCTCATCATATTGAACACGCTATCAGCAACCAAACTTGGTCAATTCTGTGGATGAGTTCTGGTGGCTGCGAGAGTTAGCTACAAAGCGCACGGAGAAATTGAACACTTCGTCGTGGCGTCTGCTTACTTCCCCTACGTCTCGGTACTGCCCCCGCAACCTAAGGCGGTTTCTGAACTCGTACAGTACTGTGAAGCCAGAAGGATTGGACTCATCATCTTTTGCGGTGCTAACGCTCAAAATACTGTTTGGGGCTGCAGCAAATGCAACCGAAGGGTGGACCATTTTTTAAACTTCACTCTGACCTTACTATCAACAATGTTGGCTCTCAACCAACCTTTGTTATGGCGAGACGACAAGAGGTGATTGACCTAACCTTGTATAATAGGCATGTGAAGGCCATCACTAACTGGAGAGTCTTGCCAGATGTTACGCTGTGAGACCATAGATACATCGAATTCTAATTGAAGTGTGGGATCTCCCCCTCGCAGCACTCTTTGTATCTACACGGCAATGATAAGACCGATAATCTCATATGCATCGGTTGTTTGGTGGAACAGGCTAACACGCAAACACGCTGTAGCTTCACTCACCAAACTCCAAAGAGCGTTCTGTCCCAACTGCATGGAGGCTTTCCCCAGCACATCGGGAGCTGATCTAGATGTTATGATGAATCTTCCACCCCTTGACATATATATCAGAGGGTGCGCACTGAAAGCCATGTCTCGACGCAATGACCTGCCATCCTAGTGCGCTATAATTTCACAGTCACATTTCCATGGCGCCAGGACTGGCTTTGGCCAGACACTGAACCTGAAATGGAATGTCTTCGCATTTTCACAGATGGCTCCAGGACTGTTGAGTCCGGGGTCAGGGGTCCGGCAGGGGTCCGGCACTGGAGTTTTCTTTGAGTGCGAAAACATCCGACTGCACTTCTCGTTAGGAAAATATGGGTCTGTCTTTCAGTCAGAGATTTACGCAATCTTAATGGCCATGCACTATGTTGTGAAGCATAGGTGGAAAGGAAAGAGCATATGCGTCTGCAGTGACAGCCAAGCTGCACTCAAAGCTGTGTCCAACCCTCTATCCAACTCCAAATTAGAGGATGACTAAGCGCGTACCACTTGATGTCTGCAAGAAGTCCGCAATATTTTTCTTATCCATAAGGAGATCACGGGCATCATTACGGGCCATTACACTTTTGCCCTTTTGCCAAGCGTCTCTACGTGCTTGCCATCAGTGAGACGCCTACTTGTGCTACATGTTGCGAGGACGATGACACAGCAGAACACTCTCTCTGCGACTGTCCCGCCTTCGCTCGCGCACAGTGGCGCGCCCTTTAGGCCGACGTGGTGTGTGCCAAATCTCTTAGCTCCCAATCACTGAAGCCCCTCCTCACTTTTCTCCGGACAACGGGGAAAATACAATAACGACAAGGCGTCTCTTTGTTAGCACAATGGACCAGTATTTGTGACTGAGTGCTGCAACAGATAGTAAAAGCACCAACAACAAAAAAAATTATTTAGGTATTGTCTTTGATCTGCGTATTACAGATCATAGCATGACGGGTTTTCAAGAGTCTAAAAAGCAAATTTCATAATGAATCTATTTTTGAACGACTTCTTCTTCTTCTTTTCCTTTTTTTTTTCCGGCGTCGTTATGGTCAGAAGTGTAGGACCATAACCTTCCCACTTAACTGCATTCCTACTGGTCCGCTTGTGGGGTCCGCCGGTTTGACCTCAGAAAGTAGCGGCAGGCTTCCCGGTTTGGGATTACTTCATCGCTGAGGCCAATCAAATGCTGGTGTTTTTGCATTTGTTTGCACCAATTGTTTTTCGGCCTGCCTTTTTTGCGTGTTGAAATTGGAATGTTGATTGATAACGCCTTTTGGACTGCGTTCAATTGATCTCTCCTTTGAACGTGGCAATACCAACTGAGTCGGTCGCGATCTATATTTCTTGTGATGGTTTCTTTTACGTGGAGGCTTCCTCGGATCTTTGAACTTCTAATTCTGTCACGCTTTGTTACTCCCGCTGTCATGCGAAGCATCTTCATCTCAGCTGCCATTAATTTGCTCTCATTCCTTTTGTGCATTGTCCAGCATTGTGAACCGTATGTGAGCGCCGGACGTACAACTGAAGTGTAGAGCCTTCCTTCCAGCTTAGGGGGCATTTTTCGATCATAGAAGATGGCGGAGTTTTCCCGCCACTTCATCCACCCTACGCTTACGCGATGGTTGATGTCGTCATCACAAGTTGCTTCTTTATTAATCATAGATCCCAGATATTTAAACTTTTCACACTTGAGAAGCACTCTTCCATTCAAGTAAATGTCTGGAATAGGTTGATGAGGGTCAGAGAACGGGCAGCACAGATGCTCTGTCTTCTTTGAACTAATACGATACCCGTGTCCCTCAAAAATGTCCACCCACACATCAAGTGCTCGTTGTAGGGACGCCTGATCATCACTTATAATGGCTCCATCGTCAGCAAAGAATAGCTGGTGCACATTGGGGTCCGTCACTTTTCCTTCAAGCAAGCAATCAAGGACTGCTATAAAGAGCATTGGGCTGAGGACGCTCTCTTGGTGTACACCGACTTTGATTGCGAACTCTTCGGTGACTCCTGCGGTGCATCTTACTCTTGTCGTTGTACATGTCCATGATCACTCGCACGTAGGTTTCTGGAACTCCTTTTTGTCTTAGCGCTACCCATAAAAGATCTCTTGGTTGGCGGTCAAAGGCCTTCTCGAAGTCAACCAACACCATATGCAAGTCCTTTGACGAACCACGATGAGTTTTCCATCATGACCCTTATACTTTGGATTGCATCTGTTGTTGATTTACCCGAGACAAACCCGCACTGGTCATCAGATAGTCGTATTATTTTCCGCAGTCGGCTAACTAATACCCGTTCAACGATCTTCATGGTGTGCGACATCAGCTTGACAGAACGGTAATTATCACAATTTCGCGTATCACCCTTTTCTTTGTGCAATGGAAGAAGATAGCTTTCCCTCCATTGATTAGGCATAGTGTCACCTCTCATAAGTTTGGAGATAAGAACCATGAGCCATCTAGACCGGATGTCTCCCATTTTTTTCCAGAACTCAGAGGGTATCCCGTCCGGCCCAACAGCTTTTCTTTTCTTGGAGTTTTTAACCGCGTATCGAACTTCTTCGACTGTGATGTCGGATATTTCGGCATGATTCGGGGCGGCTCTTGGAAAGTACACTCGGGGAAACTGTTCGTTCAGAAGTTCCTCGCAATACTCTCGCCATCTGTGGAGAATTTTTTCGTCTTCCACAAGGAGTTGGCCTTCAGCATTGTTAATAAACTTTGGGAAACGAATCTCCTGAGCATTTCTTCTTCTCTGGGCGGCTATCTTAAAGATATTTGCTCCTTTGTTCAAATTGCTTTGTCGAAGCTCCTGGATAGCCTAGTTCCTGTCAGACGCGGAAGACGATATTTCTTCCAACTCCTGATAGAGGCCTTCCATGTTTTTCGCTTTGAATTCGGCGCATTTTCAACATCTATATACCATTTCACGGCGAGCTTTTTCCTCTCTATTAGTAGAAGAGCACTTTGACCAAGCTTGGAAAGCCATTTTCTTTTCGTGTATCACTGCTTTGGCTTCGTCTGTCCACCACCACGTGTTGGCAGGGGCCTTAGGATGTTCCGAGCAGTGATTTGGCTTTCTCCAGGCCAGATTGTTGTAGGGAATCCCACATGTCTTGTGCTCTGCACTCCTCATTACCGACCTCATCGATAATGGAAGGGAGGTAGTTTTTCATGATGGTAATAAAAGCTTCGCCGTTTCCTTTATCCAGCTTATACCACTTGATTCTCTCAGACACCTTCGTTTGCTGCTTTGACTTCTTACTCGCCTCCATATAAAATTCAGTCAGGAGGAGACGGTGTTGAGGGGCGATCGCGTCTCCCAGGATCACTTTGCAATCTTTAACTCGTGGCTTCATGAAACTGGATACCAAATGGTAGTCTATTTGAGTTTCATTTCCGCCGGTGCTATAAGTGATCAGGTGCCGGCTTTGTTTGACGAACATGGTATTTAGCACTATAAGACTGTACGACTTGCACATGTTTAGGATATCTTCACCTGAAGAGTTCCTGTTGCTGTATCCCAGCCCTCCGTGGTAGTCTTCATAGTCTTCGCTTGTCTTCCCGACATGTCCGTTTAAATCTCCCCCAAAAAACAAAAGCTCTTCCTTTGGGATGATTTTGACAAGGTTGTGGAAATCTAGCCAGAATGCATCTTTTTCTTTTTGTTCGCATCCTACTTGAGGGGCATATGCGTTTACGATGTTCCACACCTCACCATGCATCACCAATTTGAGAGCCATCAAACTGTCACTGGACTTTGAAATGGTTAAGACGTTGCCAAGTAGCTCTGCCGCAAGGATGATGGCGATTCCGTTTTTTCCTTGTTCCAATCCATAGTAAAACATCTTGTAGGCTTTTGTTTTAACGTCCAAGAAACGTGCCCGATTACCGGTGTTTCGCCATTTCGTCTCTTGTACGCACAGGATGTCTACTCGCCTTCTAATCATCATTTCTTCAAGCTCATAGCTGCGACCACTCATGCTTCCAACGTTCCAACTCGCGACTCTAAAGTGTGGCTTACGCCGTTGCATTACTTTGCTATCCCCCGGAAATCCTATAGCTCTGACCCGAGCATTGCTGCTCGTCCTAGGATCACGACCATTAGTAGTGCCTGGCGGGGTAGTGCTTTTCCTTTTAGCGTTCTTTTCCATAATGCTACGGTTTGACCGTTTTCTTTCTTCTCCTCGTGATAGTATTACCATAGTAAAATTAGAAGGTCTTTGAGTAATTCCAAAAATAAGTGGAAAGTTGTTAATAACATTTTAAATAGACAACCTTAAGATCAATATAATATTCTAGCCATTCAAGTAGATAATTAGGAAGCCACAGATCCTGTAGAAATAGCTAACGCATTAAATAATCACTCTGTAACAGTTGGTCAAACTTCATCTACCAGTGATTTATCTTTGCCTTGTAGCTGCTCTTCAAAGACTCCCAATAGAGTCTTCAACTTTTATTTCGATTCGATTTGTGGTCTAGAAATTTTGAAAACAACAAGAGGTCCCAAAAATGCTAACTCGTGTGGTAAAGATGGGATCTCGAATATTATGTTAAAAAGAACGGCTTTTAATATAGTTGATATGTTAGCGCATACTTTTAACCTAAGTGTCCTTTCAGGCATATTTCCCGATGATCTTAAGTGTCCAATTGTAATACCTCTTTTTAAAAAAGACAACAAAAAAGATCGCAATAGCTACAGACCTATCACTACTATCTTCAATATCAAAAGTATTTGAAAAAAAATAATTAAAGTAGGATTTTACGATTTCTTTCTAATACGAACTTTTTTAGTCCTCTATAGAATATGTTTAGGTCAGGATTTTCAACAGAAGATAAAGTGTTTGACTTTTGCTCCTTCATATAAAAAGGCTTGGACAACAAAAAATGTTGTGCTGCACTTTTCGTTGATATAGCCAAAGCTTTTGATATGGTTAACCATACAATTCTTTTGCAAAAATTATATAATAATGGTTTTCGTAGTTGTATATACAGGTGGATTGTTTCAGAAAGTAAAGTGAGTAATGTATTAAGTGACTCTAAGGTTATTAAATTAAGTATACCTCAAGGTTCTGTGCTTGGTCCGATTCTGTTCTTAATTTATATTTATTCTTTATGTAATCAACCCTTTGCCGGTAATATTAAAGCTTTCAATACTGTTTCATAAATTATAATGTCAATCTCCTAAGGCCGTGGTTTGCGGAACATAGACTTATTGTAAGCAATAAAACTAAACTTATGTATTTTAATATCGACTCAAAGGCATTTACAGATGTTGAGGTTACTTTCCATTCAACTCACTGTTCAATATTCAAATTGTTTAATGATAATTGACCAAGATTTAGTTCACTACCACTCTTTAACCATAACGTGGCTTGTACAGAAAACTGCTTTGCCATTGAAATTGTTAAATATTGTAGGTATTTAGGAGTTACAATAGATCAACATTTTAAATGAGCTGAACATATTATAAATTTAAAGCAGTTTTTTCTTTCCAAGTTCCGATGTCTATATGGTCTGAGAATTTTTTTTCGAACGCTTTATTAAAAGCTATATATTACGGAATATTTCATTCGAGGTTCGGGAAGTGCTTGCCATAACAAGTTGCACTGTGCCTTAAGAAACGTTTGCAATACCACCCTCTCAGCTCATTCAGACTTTATTGAATGAAAAACGAAAACGTTTTGGCGATGTGAATTGGCCACTAAGATCGTGTGAATTTTCGCTGTTGGAATTTTTTACGAAACCAATTTTTGACCGAGTTATTGCTCAGTAGGTATCAAAAAGGCTTTGAGTCCTGCAAGAATTTTCATAGAGGATGTTTGAATAAAATTATTTATTATTTATTTTATTATTATTCGTAATGATAAGATCTCGGCAATATACTGAAATAAAAACTAAAAATAAAAAATATGCTCAAAATCCCAACTATTTCAAAGTATTAACTGTTATTTGCAGTCATTTGGGCTAACACACACAAATTTAGTGTCCCATAAAAATAGAGCCAAACTCCGACTGTAGCTGTTTCCGTTCTCTAACAGTAAAATATTAATATGTTTTGCAATGTGTTCTCCGTGGCTGTATGAATAGCGATGATTTGCTCTCGATCAGTGTCGATCATTTCGCGTTTGAGTGGACATTGTCAAGATGGGAACAGAAAAGTCGTTGATTGAAAAAGGTCAAATAACTAGATTGTTGAAAAGTGCAAATCGACACATAAAATCGGAAGGCAGTTAAATCATTCCCGTCACCTCATTCAAAATTTGAACAAATTGGGGACTCTTTTAAACCTGTATTTGGTATGGAACATCCAGTTTTGCAATTAGATATTCCTAACAGGATAAAAGCGGAGAAGTACCAAGACATGTTGAAGCAAACTCTTATATTCCTTATCCATTTCTCGAAGAATTCGGCGAACATTTCATGGAATTTCAACAGGATAATGTTGCAAATCACGCGGCGGCTTGTTCTAAAAAGTGACTTTCCGACAGAGATATTCCAATTTTGTCATGGACGTTCGCAAGACTTCAACCTAATGGAAAATTTATGGTGCATATTAGCAAGGCTGGTGTATGCTGGTGGACGGCAATTTAACAACGATCTTAAGCTAAAGAGCGCAACTTTGAACAGTTGACAAAAAACTTAAAAAAGGGACAATCCAAAAATTAGTGAAAATTAGCTCAATGTCAAACCGGGTCTATGATGCAATTTAAAAAAAAAAGGGATTAATCGGACGTTAACTGTCTACCTTTTCAGAACATCGTAAGCGTAAGCTTTTTCGTCTTTCCCACTCTTCTGATCTTTGTCCGAGTAGATGGACAACAGGTTTGTCCAGCCCGTCCGTAAAAAGGGCGAATCTTCGTCTTCCACCTTCTACCGACCCATAACACTAACGTCGCATCTTTCTAAGATTTTTTCCATGACTTGATATATCGTCAGCTTATGAAATATCTTGAATCACGGAAACCTATTAATTAATGACTGGCAGTACAGTTTCCGCAGCACATGTCCACTGGTGATTTGATGGGATATCTCATCGAAAATTGGAACCTATCTTTGCACCATTTCGGCGAAAGCAAGATTGTTGCGCTTGATATTTCAAAAGTATTTGACAGAGTTTGGCATCAGGTTTTTATGTCGAAAATGCGTGCTTATGATATCGATATCGATGAGTCTCTTCTTCTATGGATTAGAACACTCTTCCTCATTTTTCTAAATGATCTCTCTTAGCTTTTCATATTCATTTTAGGATTCACGTCCCTGCTCTTCGGTTCTAGAACTGGCGTATGTTAAGTACATTAGATTGCGGCCTTGACAGGACAATTAAATAGGGTTTAAACAATAGAGTGGAAATTAATGCTTCCAAAACACAATGCTGTCTACTGTGACTCAAGCTAAGCATCAATTACCAGGCATTAATCTTGAATGGCGCTTGTATCCATGAATCCGAAAGACTTACCATCCTTGATATGTGTGTTAATAAAACTCTTAGTTGGAATGACCGCGCAAGATGCAAGAAATGCTTCACCCCCTATGATCTGGCTTTAATTTAGAAGGTCTACATCCACCCCAAGGTTGAGTACAACGCTCATATTAAAATACCTTTCTGCACCTGCTAGATAGAATAGAAAAGCGAGCGATAAAACTCATAGGAGGCAACAATATCCCGATGTCTATCGACTCACTCGAACATCTACGCAATATCTTTTCTCTCTCTCTCTCTGTTGTATCGTTATTTTAACAAACAATGCTCAAGTGAGCTAACCAGTTACATTCCTCTCCGTCAGAATTAAATGCTAATGAGCCCACCCTCAAGCCTATTTTATGACGCGCAGTTAAATTTAGAGACTCGTTTTTTTATGTCTTAACATTTTAAAAAAAACAAGTAAAATGTGTGTTATGCAGGAGATGTGTTTGGACCATATTTTTTATCTGATGAAAATAATATCATGTTGCGGTTGATGGAGTTCCCTATTGCGGTAGACTATTTTTCCCCAAGATAGGAAGGATTTGACGTCAGTAGCACGTGCCAAAAACAAGATGATGCCACACAGCTGGTTCAACAATTGAGCTATTGAAGAAGTTCGATAATCGTCTAATCTCGAGAAACGGTCCTGTCGATTGACCACTTCGCTCATACGTTTTAACCCTGCTCATTTCTTTAGAGAGGCAACGTAAGAAGAGCTCGTGCAATTATCATTGGAAACGTACTCGCAAGGGTCATATGAACGACGTCGAATTTCACATAAGCTATTTGTAATTTGAAAATTGTATTTTATTATTGGTCGTAATAACAAGGTTTTTTTTTTGGCCCCGAAATGACTTGAAGTTTTCTGCTCGAATTAACCAATAAAAAGGTAAAATTGCAATTCACACTCGCATTTAACTAGCATTTATCATTTGCAGTGTAAATCACTTACTGACTCTTTATTATTGCCTTGGATAATTACTCAAACTCCGTGATGACATTACCTCTGTATCCAATAATTTATATTCACTCAAGAGACCAACTTAAAAACAAATTAAATAAATTCCCTAGGCTTCGATACAAAGTGAAAAGCCCAGCCAGATGGACAAGTGTTACATCCTCCGGAAGAAAGTGAACGAAATGAAGTTATAATCAGAAAATCCCACGCAAGGGATTAATAACAGAAGTTACGTTTCGTATTCGCTAAAGTGGAATCTTATCCGTCACCGAAGTGAAAAATATATATAAGTGATGGAAGAATGGCAAATACAGTGGAGCACACTTCCGCATGAAACTTGCAAGCATTATAGGGCCAATACAAAAGCCCGATGATATCATCGTAAGGCCACGAGATATACACACATAGGTACAAACACGATGAGCCCACAGGACGACAGTTGCATGAGTACCGGCTGTACTGTTATTTACCGCTGCTATTTACTGTATTAAGCACCGGATAAGGATGTTTACGCATCGCTGTTTTATTAAGTCCTGTACATATACAGCCTTCTGTTACCGGCGAGGGTCTTCCCTTTGCTTTCGTCTCGGTCGTACTCAATTTTTTCACTTCCAAGTCGACAAGTTCTTGTCTTGGCTTTCTGGTATTATTTCTTTTTTTCTGCTCTTTCCTTCCCTAGTTTCATTATCCTTCCTTGCGTAGTTCCTTGCCTTTCCAATAATTTACTTTGCCGTCCTTGTTCCCATTCTTTAAATGTTGAATTAAGCGCCTTGATGTTTTCGCATGAATGCTGCCCAGTACGGCGCGGCGGCGGGGGAGGATGGGTCGACGGAATTTAAGGGATTGTGTTGATATTCATTTCTTCTACCTAACTAAGCCGGTTAATGTATTGTGCTCGAGTTGCCTTCGAGGCTACGATTGGACGACTAAGGGTCGTTTGTTCGTTTCCATTGGCAATGAAATCAAATAAAATCATCTCATGAAATAGAAGTTTTATGAACATTCGTAGGTATTCCTGGAATATCATGCCAAACTGCTGACTTATTTTTATGAAAATTGATTTGTTGTATCTACATATATTTTCACCTATGCAGGTATAAATATGTAGCGTTGCGTCGTCATCACATTGAATTTATAGAGGCCGAACGGTGTGACGACTTCTGTGTTCGGTTTGTCTTCTATCTATGGGGGTTTGTGGTATGCCCGCCAGGGGTAGTGTTCCAAAGATGGGAATCGGTTATCTGTGATATTATTGAGACGACAATAATCTCCGCAAGAGTGTCAAACTCCGAACCCCTTCTTCATCATCAACAGTGGCGAAGCTTACTCGCTGTTGGAAGGTTGTCCGGTTGCCTGTTGATCCATTGAATTAAGTTGCATTCAACTTCTCTTCAACAGCGAGGACGATCAAGTAGGCCTGTGTTACGATATGATGGTTTAATCTCTAGTGTTGATGACGGAATATTCAATATTTGCCGCGGAGCTAAATTATTTTAGACTTCAATTAGATTAGATTAGATTTTTATTTCATAAAATCAAAAGCATAATTCATACATTATAACAGTAAGTTGCCTACTAAAGAGATTGAGAAATAATAGAGATAATTTTTTTATTTATACATACATTAAGTATTAATAGAGTTAAAAATGCCACTTCAATGGGCTTTACAATATAAAATAACTTCAAATAGTGGGTGGGATAACCCTTACAAAAAAAATAAAAAAATGAAAAAAATAATAGAACGACAAAAGTAGTGATAAAGGAAAAATAAGACACACAGGGTCAATAAGGAAAAAAAACAATATATATGTATTTAATTATACCAGAAAGTCAAATAAAATGATAGCCTAGGTCCATAAGCCAATATTTTACCAGTACACGAATTCAAACAATCCAGATACCGTTAATGTTCTTAAGGGAAGCTTGTTGAATAGACGGCACGATGTAACCAGATAAAAGTTACGAAAGGCGGCCGTGCGATAAAGCGATATAGACACGACATTCGAAATGTTTCTTAGTAGGTTGTAGTCAGAAATTATTCTGCAATTACGATTTCCCGAACTCATGAAGCAATACGTTTTCAACTCTTTGAAGCAATAGAGATGACGTACGGGGAGAATTTACGTAGCACGAAACAATGGAAAGCTAGGATATCGACGGTGTTTTCGGCATAGCATTCTTGGGACGTTTTTTGCAGGATTAAAAGCGGTTTGATTTTATTCAGCTGCGTTCCACCCCAACATGTAATACCATACTGTATTTTCGAATCAAAAATACCGTAATATATAGTCTTAAGGAGCTTATAGGAACAAACATTTTTCAGATAAAAAAAAATTCCCAAGTGCATAACGAAAATATTTCCTTAAAGAGTCTGTATGGTTAGCAAAGCTCATCCTCGAATCAATCGTCAGCTCTCAATTAAAAAACAATTATCACTGCAATCGACTGTGCTACAAAAAAATGGAAGGAAAAGATGGGAGGCACAGGAACAATTAGTCAATTTGAATTCTTGGCATTCCGGTGCATGAAAGTAAACTTCTGCATTGGTATATGTAGATCTGGGGGGATAAATTGAAGAACATCATGTTTAGGTCTGATGTCCCAGCTGATATCCAAAACTAGCTTTAACAAGCTATCTGAACTACAGAAACAATCCACATCATCCGCAAAGGCAGTAAGTTTAGATTTGAAGTTTAGTGCAAACAGAGAATTTATATATGTAAAGAACAAAATGAGTCCCAACACGGAACCTTGAGGAACTCCCAAATTAATAAACTGGTGTTACTCCTAGTCTAACTAATCTTCACTATTTGAGATCGATTGGATAGTTAAGACCCAAACCAGGGTAGCATGAAGCCGCGAAATCCAGCTTTATCAAGTTTGTCCAACAAGATTGAGTTGTTAACCATTTCGAAGCCTTTTGTAATATATGTCTACAAAAAGTCCTGCAGTGTGCTTATTCGAGTCAAGATTCGAAAGAATATTTGAGCAAAAATGTAAAAGGTTGTCTTCAGTTGATTTCCCCTGTTGAAAGCCAAATCGCACCGAGCTAAAAAACTTGAATTTGTTTAGAAAAGAAACAATCCTCACTTTAACAGTTTTTTTTTTTTTCAAAAATGTTGCTAACAATGGGAAGAAGTGATATTGGTCTATAGTTGCTCATGTCCTCTGTGGAACTACGACTGCACATTTGAGGTCGTCAGTAAAACACCCAGAAATATGCTGCGATTGAAAATAACAGTTTAAGCATCAACTATAAAGCAACCCATACGTTTTAAAACTCATCACAACCGCAAGACCTAAAGTTCTTTAGAGCGCTAATGGTCTATAAAAGCTCAAGAGCAGTTATAGGCTCGAAGACAAAACCAATCCTTTGCAACGCTTTATAGAAGCTACAAGAAAACGAGCACAAATCGCAACTGTTGTACTCCATGAACTGCTAGATTCCCCGTCAATGAAGTAAAATAGTTATTAAATGCCCTACCGTTGTCGAATTTATTAGTGACTTCATAATCATACACCCAATATCGGTGGGTTTTTTAAAAGAGCAACCTGAGGTTATTGGGATGCTTTGAGTATTTACGTCTTAGCTTATTCTTGCACCTAACCTTGTTAATAAGTCTTGTGAATATCCAAGGTTTAAGTCTTTTAGGAGTTTTTGCCAAGGACACAACGGAAGTGCTGTTAATAGTATGTTTAGAGAGCCGCTCTAAAAACCGTGAATAGGAAATGAATGGATTACTTGCCGAGTATATACCGTCCAAGAACTCATGGCAAGGAAGATTTTAATCTTAGTAAAATTAATTTTTGTGACTATCTTGGATGCATTTTCAATTATTTTTTCCTGTTGGTAAAAACCAGAATCTCCACGTTGGTCCTTCATATTTTGATTTTGACTCCCGAAAGCTTACGAATCGAACGGCAATTTTAGTGCGCTTTCCACCGGCTAGATCGCAGAAGGCTACTGATCCTTTGCCCTGTTGCTGACCATAGAAAAGTCTTTGCAGACAGGTTTCCTACTGATCGGAGAAAGAGTGATTTCTTTTTTTGTTTTTGCCAGCCTGGTTGATGTGATGTGATGGTTTAATCGACTGTGTCGTCTACTAGTTTCAAGGTGTCTTCATCATCTTTGTCTTAACTAATGAAATCTTAGGCAACGAAATCCTCAATCTACTTAATGAAATTCGCACTACAGTCAGGGATTCACCTCTTGAACTAAGACGACTTCTGGCCAATTGATTTCTGTGCTACGTTCTCTACCATACTCGGAGTCGAACGCTATTAAGGCCGTAGCTGTGATACCCATTCCATGAACACCAATAATGCCACGCAGTATTTCCCTATTGAATGATTAAAGAACTTCTTCATCTCAGAAACCAGTGATTGGCATTTTTCAAAGACGACAATTGCCATATAATCGGCGTTGTTAACGCAGTTCGCATGTATGAATAGGCTGTTCGATTATCTTCATTCAAATTGAATTGCTCTTTCTATGTAATAAGTGAATTTCGGGCATCGTTGCCTTTTCCCAGTCTTCAGAAGCACCGGGTTTTACTTTTATTATTTAAAGTTCATCAATTTCGGTCCGAACGTTGTCTTTCAGCTTTGCGTTATTTTCACCCAATTGGCGAAAGTTTTACTCATATATTGAGCTGTTGGCTTTAGTCGGTGAATGGATTTTTATATTTGATAACCTAGGGATATGTCCTTCAGCGACAGACTGTACTACGGCAGACATGTACCCAATGTTGTTTACTAACTCCAGAGAGAAAACATTTCTTCAATTGGATTATCCACATCCAAAAAAAACTTTAATAAGCACTCTTAAAAGACCAGTAGAGACTGGCAAGATCGAGAAGTTCTCGCTGTGAAAATGCAAATCTTGTGATTAGAATTAGAATGCATTCTATTTTGGGATTAAGCTAGAATAACCACATAAAGCATTTCCAAACTGGGTGAAGAAACTTGCCAATTTATATCATGGAAATTGGAAATGAAAATTTATACCAAATATTGAAGAGATCTGCAAAAAAATTTAAGAAAATTCGGGTAGCATTCAAGAACCGCAAAAATAATTTTAAAATTGACCTTGATAATTTATTTGATATTGCACATGCTGATGCCCTTGAGAGAATGAAAATAGAGGAAGACAAAGTCTTAGGTGGTGCAGATAAAAAATTGGCGAAGAAAGAAGAAAAAGCTAGGCAAAGACGATTAGAAGAAGAGGAAAGGAATGTAAGACAAACAGAGTAATTGGCTATTGGATCTGCTTGCCCTACTAATAACTTGAAATGTCCAGAAGATTCGGACGAAGAACAAATTTTGAAAAGAGGTAGAAGGAATCTTATAATACCTATACCTGTCGCAGTTTTAGATCGATGCCAGTTAAGCAAATACCTTGATTGGATGTACGAAGTTCAAAAGATGAACGTTTGCAAATTATTGCTTCATTTGGCGATAAAGAACAGCTTCGTGTAGGCCCAAAACTAGGGAGTTATTCTAGAAAATATCATGTTAAAGCCGTCTCATCTGCTCTCTTTGACTGGAACCTTTATAATAAAACACAAATAATGTGCTGCAACACAACAACTTAGAATACTGGACATTTGAATGGAGCTTGTGTTTGTCGTAATCATGTTTATGAATAGGATGAAACAAATTAGCAAAACTAGTAGCCCAGATATCCGGATCTTCAAAAATTTCAGAGATAAATGGAAAAACATCGATTCCCGTGACATTGAACTATTTCTTGATCTCATAAAAGAACATGTTGCCGAGACAAACGATACATCTTTGTTAATCTTTTATAAGGCAGAACTGGGCAAAGGTTTTATAAGAGACGATTACCGCGAATTGGTTGAACTATGCGTAGTGGTTTTGCGACGACATACAGAGAAGAAATTAAAACTCAGGCTCCCGGAGCTATGGAAGGCAAGAGCAGACCGAAATATCAGCACAAAACACAATTTTTAATGAACTTTGTAACTCGATCCGCACTAGTTGCCATCATGGTATTGTAGAAAAATTAAATTTCATATTTGAGCACGGTTTAGCATTTATAAAAAAATGTCGGGCTATGTATTTCGAAATTTAAAAAAAAAAATATCATATAAGGCGAGAGTAAGGTATTTTTTTAATTTTTTTTCTCATATTAATGCACAACATTATAAGATTTTTGTGTAAAAAATTAAAGTCGATTGGAGTCAAACTACATGGCAGTGTTAACAAAAGGGGATTTCTTTTCTTTTTTCCATTCTTTTATTCAAAAGGTGTACGTGTTCAAATGTTTCTACCCGCGCATTAAAATTCTGTGTTTAAAGGAAGGTTTTGTTTAAAATTTGCCATTCTAGCGATCAGTCATACTCGAGAAGTGAATTTTTATTCTAGTTTCATTTTGCATTTATTATTCGTAAAATGCCAAAAAAATTAACAGAGAAGATTGGGGGAATACCCAGTCAAAATTATATAAACCTAGAAAAAAAGTACCTCCACATAAACGTAAGAAGGAGGATGTAGAAGAAAAATGTGCGTCACTAAAAAAAGGAAAAGAAAAACGATTCCCGAGATGTGATAAAGGATTTTAAAATACACTACAGAATCGTAGATTTTTTGCTTGCTTTTTCGACCATTTCAACTTTAGTGAAGTGTGTAAACTGCGATGGAAAAATTACTTTTCAATTCAAAAATGAAGGTCTTGGATTCAACATCAAAGTTACATGTGAAAAATGTAAACTCAATTCATTCCGTCTGCTGAAGCAATTCAATCTGGTGAATATGAAATTAATTATCGATTTAATTTTGCCATGCCAGTCTTAGGCTTGGGATTCATTGGATGTAAAAAGTGTTGTGGTCTTATGAATTTGCCAACCACGTTTTTATCAAAACCAACGTACAGTTTATGTGGACAAAAAAAGTGCTCGAGTATAGAAGTATACTCGAGTATAATGTTGCGAATACATTTTTTTCTCTGGCGGGCACTCTAAAAAAAACAGTATAATTTTAACAAATGCCTTTCCACTACTATATAAAAACTTACAATAAACATTATTATAATTAACTCATGCTAAGAAAAAAATTTTGCCGTGCTCATCACACTGGACACATGGAAGTTTATGCAGATAAAATGATGTTTGGACGCGGTGACGGTGACTTAAAAATATACCGGTGTCTTAAATTTTAAGCCTTATGGTGATGATTTTATAATCAAAAGAATAGAATGTGTAGGACACGATCAAAAGCGAATGGGTAAACGTTTGCGAGATCTAAAGGGTGGTCCAACCATAATGCACGATGTTAATTGTGAGTCACACCTTAACCTCAAGTTTTTTTGCCCAACTTAATTTGACATTTCTTTGTTTCAGTGTTTGACAAATTCAACCATGGAGAGGTACACAATTGAGCAGCGCACCTGGGCATGCTCGCCCAGTTCATTCTGCGGAAAATATTGCTGTTGTTCGCGATAGTGTGGCAGAAGAGCCGTCAACCTCGACTACTGACCATTTCAAGCGTCGTCAATACGCCGAATGGTTGGCTGAACAGACAGAAGTCAATGGTGACTTTACAAAGAAAATCATCTTCAGCGACGAGGCACACTTTCACCTCAGTGGATTCGTTAACAAGCAGAATTGCCGCATTTGGGCAAATGAGAATCCACGAGTGATTGTTGAAAAGCCGATGCATCCACAAAGAGTGACTGTTTGGTGCGGTTTATGGGCTGGCGGCGTCATCGGGCCGTACTTCTTCGAAAATGAGGTCGGCCAAGCAGTTTCCGTAAATGGTGTTCGCTATCGCGAGATGATAACAGTTTTCAGTCAATTATGTCATTGAAAATATGGACAATCGGATAGAGGTATGCCACCGAAGCCGTTGCGAGCATTTGGCCGATGTTTTGTTTTACACATAATTGTCATAGATCCCTCTATCACAATAAAAAATATTAAGATAATTCTCTGAAAACTTTTTGTTTTATTTGCAATTATCATCGTGCGTTTTCGTTGGACCACCCTTTAGTAAAAAACAATGTAAAAAAAAAATGAAAACTGCGGTGGAAAAAAAATTATAAAAAGAAAAAGTCTTTCTGGTAAAGATAACCTTAATTGATAGATAAATTAACTATATATCATGGTCTGGCCATTCGACGAAATCATGATTCTGTGGAGAAAACGAAGGAAGCCATTAAGGTAACTTATTACCCCTACAGCTCGACAGACAAGAATCACAGCACCTAAAATATCCGAGCGGTGCAGACTCATGGTGTGAATGACAGAAAGCTGCAGCTGGAAAAAACCTGGACTCGTTCAAACATAGATATGTACAATTCATTAAGCCTATTTATGAGGACTTGAGTAAAGATACCCTTCTAGACCGATCTGCTTGAGGCTTCACCCAAAATAATAATGAGAGTATCAACCAACTTTTAGGAAAATTAGTCCAAAAATTATTATTGGTTCCCCAAATACTGCAGCGCGCAGACAGTAGACACCATTCAATTAATCCGAGCGGACAAGAAGCTGCCAAGGAAAGCAAGAAGATGGAACTCTACGTAGACAAGAGCAACAAGATGCACTAGATATCTTAGCTGAAAGCTCTTCGCTTTATAGAGCTGGCATCGATGATTCAGTGTAAGTAAAAAAAAAATATTCGTTTCCTGGTGTAAAAATTTTTGAAACATTCAAGCACGTTTTTCTCACACTTAGCTTGTTCAGAGCCGGTGCCCACTGTAGCTCAAAATCTACTGCACCGAACCTTTTGAAATTTTGCACATCTTTTTATTTATATGAATGACGAGGTTATGAGGTCGAGCTTTTTTTTTAATTTTAACGTATTTAAAAACCACGACATTTTCTATTTCTTGATGAGAAATCGGCATTCAAAAATTGAAAACTCAATAAAAAAAAAAAACTTCGACGCCATTACGTATAGACTTTTATCAACTAGTAAAATCTTTTCTGGTTTTTTGTTTTCAGATGGTCCAATGATGAGTTATGACGGGCACCGCAATTAAACTTTTTTTAAGACGTGCGCGAAAATTCGCTGTCAAGTACTCATTTCTTTATAAAAAAACTAAAGAAATTTTCACGAAATATTCTTCAAATGTTACTCTATTATGTAATAATTATAGAAATAATTTTTTATTTTTTTTTAAATTCATTAGAAATAAATATAAATTAAGTAGTTGCCAAAAAAAACTTATCGAAAATATTCTTAAATTTACAGGCAAATTATCATTGGTAAGGTCGTCTTCGTTAGTTGTCAAGGCTAGGCACACATTGCGCTTTTGTGTCCCTAAAATCCAGTTGATGTGGATTGAGGTACTAAGTAGGCCAAAAGTCCCTTTCCTACGTGAATATGGAACAACTTTTAGACGAAAAGATAAAAACTAATGAAACAAAATACAAATACATGAAAGTTTAATGGAGAAAATTACGTCGGTTAAGTGACCGCCATTAGAATGCAGGCACTCATGGCCTCTTTCAATAACACTTTCCATGACTTTTTGAAATGTTGCCGGCGTAATTTGCGCGATTTCTTCTCCAATGTTGAGTTTCAGCTCCCCTATAGTGTGTGGTTTATTAATGTAAACTTTTTTCCTTCAGGTAATCCCGTAAAAAAGTCTAGAGCCGACAGATCAGGCAATCGCGGCGGCCATTCAATATCACAGTTTTTTGAGTTAATGCGATTTGAGAATTTTTCGCGCATTGTCTTACGAGCATTGCCGTCTTGCTGAAACCACATGATTTCAACATCGTTGTCTGTTTGCATGAGTGGAAAAAAAAGCCCTGAAGCATTGTTTTGCTTATTAACTGTAACGTTTGCATCCGCATAATTTTTAAAAATATATGGTCCATAAATCTTACACGAGGTTGTTCCACACCAAAAAGTAGCACAAAGTGAGTGTAAGAGACGTTGGATGGAGATTTTTGGGATTCTGTGTGCCCTAAAATCTGCAATTTTGCTTGTTTACAAATCGGCACAGATGAAAATGTGCCGCGTTGCTCATCACAAAATTTCTTAAAAATTCTTGGTCATTTTCAGCGATGTTAAGGACAGGTCTGGGTCACCACGATTGAGTTGTTGGACCAACTGGGTTTCGTAAGGGTATAGGTGCAGATCTTCCCTGCCTAACTGTGTTGAATGTCGTCGTGTCATTGTTTCACGATCGGCTGCAACACTTTCACTAACGACCTGAATGTTTTCGGCCGATCGTCCATAACGAGGCCTACCGGTACGCCTCGCATCGCCAACGTTCCCATATTGCATACAAACGATTGACCGACTGTTTTCTAAAAATCGTAGTCGTATAGTGATCCATGTCAAATCTCCCAAGTCTTGTCTACAACAAAAATAAAAAAAACAAATTGCTCGAAAATATCTATAAATAAGGGATTTGTTAATTTTTTACATAGGAAAGAGATTTTTGGCGGACCCTGTATGTATATGCTTATATGATGAAAGCTCACGGCCTTATGCTGAGTTGCCCTCGAATACGAAATCTGCACTCGAATAAACGTTATCTGATGCGCTTGTAGCATTTTTTTCTATTTTAACTTTTTCATCGTGCTGATGCGGTACCGCGGCGTCTTCTATACAGTGCGAGTAGTTCGGCTGCAATCATATGTTACGATCACTACAAGTGTTGCAAAAGACAACATTTCAGGAAACAGTCTTAGCCACTATCGCCATCGTAGACACCAGTCCAATTACAGACAAAGAGCCAAACGCAAATTCTCGGCATGCAATAACCCAGACATGGCGTAAGAGAACGCAAAAGGAAAAGGAAAAAGAAGACGCAGAAACTGAGCTTGGGAAATGCTCAAACAAATAAAATTGTGAAATTGCGCTTGTAATTCACCCGCCAAGTGCTTAGTAGAACAAAGTCATAAAAAATAGCAAAATGAAACCAATAAAACAACTTCACGATGCCTCTGAAAGGAATTCCACAACATCCAACCATACGACCTGCAGAGCCATCCAATTCCACAGGCCACAACTACAAACCTCACCCCCCATTTTTACACCCTCTGAAAACCAGAAACTAATTTATCATCCCGGAAAGCGAGGAAAAAAAATCGAGAAAAACTGAGAAAAAACTGGAAAAAAAAATTCTCAAAAACTGCAACTATTTCAAAACCAACGCGCTACAGATACAGATACCCATACCATAAATAGGAGTACGAAATTGGAATAAGGACTGCCGGCTCCTTTGGACTACCGAAACAAACACCACACAACAATGCTCACCATAGCCACCACCGCCACCGGCAGTCTCACAGCACCGCCAACAGAGAGAGCCAACATAAGCAGCACGCAGCTTGTGCTTGTAATCCCTACGACGAGGCGGCATATTTTCCAAAATTATAAATTTATTCTTTCCCTCATTTTTATTTGCACCAAATGGATAGATGGCCGAATCTAGTTTATGACTCTTTGTTCCTTCCCTCCACGAGCAACAAAGATGAAAAGGAACACATCCGACCTAAACAACAGCCCCGGGGGCAGCTGTCGAAATGGATGGTGAATATCAGAAATGAACTACATCTGCGATGGTGGTCCGAGCTCAAGGTGAAATGGGAAAATGTGGAGCATTCTTAGCTTAATTACATTTGGTTCAGTTAGGTTTTGTAATTTGCTTTTTTGTTCATTTCTGTCCATTGCTTTTCATTACTTCATCCTCCTTCAACCCCGTCCTCATCTCATTTTAGCCTCATTTTTCATTTCCCGCTCAACTTTATGTGCATGTGTTAAAAAATAAGGAACAAAAAAAAAAAATACATGAATATTCATTAATAATTAAAAAGCTGGACGGGAAGATGGGGAGAGAGGCGAACAAAAACTTAGAAATGAAAAAATCATGCAACCTTCGACGGGGAGAGGTGTTGACCAGAAAATTATCTCTCTGAAGGTGAAACAAATTAGGGAATTAAAGGGGTTGCCAGCACCACGCCAGGAGGATCCCGGCGAGCGACACTATTCATTCTCCATGCGAGTAAGGACTGAGCTTAAAAATGTACATAGACTATGTACTAGGTATGGGTATGTGGTTTCCTTTTTTGTTTTCCTGCAGTCTGAACTTAATATTGCAGCATGTTCAGGAAGAGCAGTCGAGAGCCAGCGGTGCATGGAAGAAGGTGTTGAGGTAAAATAAAATATTGTGTGTCAAGGCTGGGAAAACCCCAAGCGCACTGAGAGAGGGTTCATTCGAAGAACATTTTCCTTAGAACATTGAAGGATATTATGGCTTTAAGTGAAAGGTATTAGACAGTTTTTTAAGTAAATCCAATAAATTGACTTAACAATATACGAGCGGTCGTTTAGATAGTATAAGCAATATTTACTGCGAAGTGTTATTCCTGAGTAGGTCACAGGCCAACTCCGGGAAGTGGTGCTGGGGTATTCGCAAACAAATTTTCACAAGTTAATTTTGGTATCAAGTAGGAATAGTAGGAATAGCAATAGTTGATTCTATCGCCACTTTCAAAATAGTACGAGAACTCGAAACTCCTTAAACAAAAAGTGTTATTTTGAGGTACTGGGAAGTGGGAACTTTAATATACTAGCCCTTCTCAGAACCTAAACCTGGTAAGTTTTACTGTCAACGAATGGGTTCTTAGACACACAATCGCTGAAGGTGGAACTGCCTTGGGTGTATTAAATTAAACGATCTGGACAAGCAATTGAAACATGAGAAATAACGTTTTCTATGTCCAAAGCAGTCAACACCGTTCGGTTACGCAATGCTTCTAATGAAAGAGCCGCCTCAGCATCTCTTTTTTTATTTTATTTTATGTTTGTTATTCATTTCTTAGAACTATCTTACGCGCTAAATAAAAAATTGGAGAAAAGATGGTCCAATGATACCACTATCCCAAAACCGCATCAAATTCTCACCCCTCAGGAGTCATGAATTTTCTGACGACAAGTCTTCCTAAGACGGCAGCGGGCAGCACACTCGCACAGTACGAGTAGGTGCTCTGCAGTTTCCTCGTCCTCTAGACAGAGTCGACATTCAAACTAGAGGTTAATATTTTTAAGATGATATCTCAGACTACAGTGTCCCGAAAGTTAGCTGACTAGTCTTCTGATATCGACTCTATTTTATTTGAAAATATTGATAGATTTTTTGTTCAGGAGCCGTATGATTCTCTTTGATTATCGGAGTCTTTAAACGCTGTTTCAAAAGTGCAGGTATTGCGATTTTTCCCACTTATCTAAAAGAAAATTAATCTTTGACTTGGGGATTCCGCAGAAAGGTTCGGCACCTACATATGTATCTTTAGCTGGAATCTTTCCTAGTTGGTCGGCAGTTTCGTTGCCTTTTTTGCCCTTGTGACCAGGCACACACCAAAGTTTGACTTTATTTCTTTTACCTAGGTCTTGCAGAGCATCGTGGCATTCCTTGATGGATTTTAAGTTCGAACTTTACGAGCCTAACGCCTTGAGCGCTGCCTGATTGTCTGAGAGTAAATTGATGGTTATACCTTTTATGCCAGTCTCTAAGTTCAGGTTGACGCACCTTAGGGTGACGTATAGTTCGGCTTGGAAGACACTAGGACTAGTTCCCAGGGTTTTCGATATTTTCCGATTAGGCCCAAAGATGCCAGCGCCAACACCGGAATCCATCTTGGCCTCTCATTTTTGGCAAGGGACCGCCGGTTTCCCAAGCTGTGGGGTTTGGGATTAGTATCTCAAGTCTTTCGCCAAAGGTAAACGTGTGTGGTACTGCGTCCGAAACTGCAATAATCATATCCAGCTCAGGAAGGTATTGTAGAATGGACATGTGACCCAATGATCTAAAGGGTGGTCCAACGAAAACGCACCATGATAATTGTAAATAAAACAAGAAGTTTTCAGACATTTATCTTAATATTTTTTATTATGATAGAAGGATCTATGACAATTATGGGTGAAACAAAATATCGTGCAAATGCTCGCCATGGCTTCGGTGGCATACCTCTATCCCTTGGTTCATATTTTCAATGACTCTGAGACATAATTGAGGTTCAATGTCGTTACTGTGCCGAATTATCTCATCCTTTAGCTCTTGAATTGTTTTTGGCTTATTGACGTACACTTTTTCTTTTAAATATCCCCAAAGAAAGAAGTCCAACGGTGTCAAATCACATGATCGTGGCGGCCAATTAACATCGCCATGACGTGAGATAACACGGCCTTTGAATTTCTCGCGCAAAAGAGCCATTGTTTCGTTGGCTGTGTGGCAAGTGGCACCATCCTGTTGGAAGCACATATCGTTCAGGTCCATATCCTCAATTTCTGGCCACAAGAAGTACGCTATCATCTCGCGATAGCGAACACCATTCACGGTAACTGCTTGGCCGACCTCATTTTCGAAGAAGTACGGCCCGATGACGCCGCCAGCCCACAAACCGCACCAAACAGTCACTCTTTGTGGATGCATCGGCTTTTCAACAATCACTCGTGGATGATTTTCATTTGCGCAAATGCGGCAATTCTGCTGGTTAACGAATCCACTGAGGTGAAAGTGTGCCTCGTCGCTGAAGATGATTTTCTTTGTAAAGTCACCATCCACTTCTGTCTGTTCAACCAACCATTCGGGGTATTGACGATGCTTGAAATGGTCAGTAGGCTTCAGCTCTTGAGTCAATTGAACCTTGTTAGCGTGTAAATTCAAATCTGTATTCAAAATTCGCATCAGTGATGTTCGTGAGATGTTCAATTGTTGGGCACGACGACGAGTCGAGGTTGACGGCTCTTCTGCCACACTATCGCGAACAACAGCAATGTTTTCCGTAGAACGAACTGGGCGAGCATGCACAGGTGTTTTCACATTTCCTACAGACAGATTTGCTGAAATTTGCGCATAATTCTACCGATTGCGTCGATTATGCTGACAAAAATATCACGAAGTGCACGAAATGTATTTTGATTTGAACGCCCATTTTCGTAAAAGGCTTCAACAATCTTAACGCGCTGCTCAATTGTGGACCTCTCCATGGTTGAATTTGTCAAACACTGAAACAAAGAAATGTCAAATTAAGTTGGGCAAAAAAATTTGACTCACAATTAACATCGTGCATTACAGTTGGACCACCCTTTATATGGCTGGTCTGTTTCCAAGCGGGGGAGTCTGATTGCACTACGTATGGCAAACTTTTTGATAAAAAAATGCAGTGGAGTAATGCCGATCAGTGTCTCTTGGGCTGCCGTCGGCCAAGTTGGCATGGCGTCCGAGGTATGCTAGTCTATGAAGGCGTTGAAGTCTGACGATTGTAATTTTCTGTTCAACTTTTGTCTACCATACAGTAGACGTATAAGTGATGATAGGTCTTACTATCGTCGTATAGAACCAGTGTATCGCCTTCGATTTCAATCCCCAGGTTTTATTGTAGGTGTTTCGACAGGCCCACAATGCCTTAGTCGCCTTTGCAAGTTTGATTTTTGTTTTAGTTCATTTTTATTCAATTTTTGCTTAGAGCTATCTTAGGCTAGGTAAAAATGGTTAAAACTAGCTTAAATAACTTAACAAACTTAGAATACCTCACTGGCCCTATACAGACACTGTAAAGTACACAGAACAACTTAAACTATGTCTTTCGACCTTGTGCTTGGCTAAGAATAATTTAAAAATGAAAATAGTTCAGCTAAGAAAATGTTTTTTTTTAGAAAAACTTAGCATCCGATACAAGTTTGCTTTTAATGTTGGAGTTCCAGTTAAGTTTGCGATTAAGATCAATGCCTAGATATTGGACTTCTTCTAAAAATCCAATATCTGTGCAGTTTAGGGAGACGGAGAAAGATTGTATTTTCCTTCTTCTTGTATACGAGACTAAAGTTGTCATATTTGGGCTTATCGATAAACCCTCTCTGCTACACCAGTTAGAGAATAAATTGAAGCGCAAGTTGCATGCGTTCACAGGCAGGTATTTCGCTTTTACCTGTAACAATAACCTCAAAGTCTTCGACGTCAGAGAAGTGATGAAAGGAGTCCACCTTGTGGACACCCTCACAGTGACCTTTCCGGCTCTCAGGCATCGCTCTAACCCAATGGTTAGTGGGGTGGTCTACACCTCTCCGGGACAGTGCATTCCACGCATTTTAGACGTTTTATGTTCGTCATAATCGATCTACTCAGCAAGCAATTCAAGCCACAGTGACTAAAGTTCGCACCAATTCCACACTATTAGACATCAAGTCAACTACTCGTACAGAGAAAAATACTGCTGTTGTATTTGCTAGTGTTCATGAAACCCGTGATTTGTCAATTCGTTGCCGCCCGCAGCAATTGAGATTGTATTACTCGACTATATGAAAGATTTTATACAAATCGTCTTCAGCGACGAAGCTCATTTCTGGTGAAATGAGTATATTAATAAACAGAACTGCTCTGATGAACAACCTCAGGCTATCCAAGCGCTATCACCCGAAAATGCACCGTTTGGTGAAGCTTCTATTTTTTCAAATATGACCTTTACAATATCGTAACTGCCATTCGCGTCCAGTTTCGTTGAATAATTTCGAACTTGTCTGTGCTTAAAATACACAAGTTCAACCTGGTTGATAAGAAGGTCCTACATTCCACACAGCACAAAAATTGGTAGACCAACTGAGATATGAGTTCGGTGAGAAATCTATCTACCGTTTTGGATCGGTAAATTGGGTAACTAGATCGTGTGCGACTTTTTGTAGGGATACGTAAAATCACTCCTCTATGCCGATAAGCCAGTGCCGATAGCAGCCTTGGGGGACGTGTTATTGGCGAGATTCCAGGTAATATGCTCGAAGAAGGGGCTTAAATTTGAATTCTTCGACGGAACCATATAAAACATAATCGTGGTCATTATTAACATAAAAAAATCATTAAGAAAAAAAATGGCAAGTTTTGTCTTATTATTTTGATTAATTATTTTTATGCACTTTTACAATTTTTTTGTAATTTTTGTGACAATTAGAAAACAAACGCTTAAGAAATCACATATTAGTTCTTGACAAGATTTATTGCGCTGTTAGATCAATACTGAAAATTCAGCAATGGCTTGTAACTGAAAAAGACATTACTTGTTAGATAATTTAAATAAACGTGAAATGGCGGCCTAACAGAGAATTCGACCATTTATTGTGTCTGTGTGATGCAGCGGATAGCAAAGACTTCCAACAAAAAAAGTTCACAGACTTTGGGATATGTTGTTTTGTCCGACACTACTTTTTAATTCGCACGTTTGCAGAATTGCTCAACATTCTCTCTATACCCAAGATCTTTTATTTTTAATTTGTTGATTTCTATCACTAATCAGTTTTAAACCTTGTACGCAAAGATATTGGTTTGAAGTCGAACCAGTATTGGTTTAGCAAAGGAAAAGACCAACTGATTGACAGATACATTATATGAAGGCAATGAGTTTCACGATCTTTTGATTTGACGCACTTTGTTTTTGTTTTGTCCCTAATCTACGCTGTCAAACCGATAACAATCGATGTTGGAAGTCAACACTCTCCGTCTCATGCGAACTTGCGGTCATAAATACTTGAAAAAGTAATTGAAAAGTTTATCTCACCAGACCCAGCCATGGTAGGCGTATGCCCTAGGATTTGTTTAAAAATTAAATTGCAGGATATATTCCCTTGATTGAGCTTAAAAACAAATTGCTGCTTAATTAAATTTTGTGTCATTATGATTACCGGCCATTTGGAACTCAGAATTGTTCCTAACATGTACCGCCCTTCTGTTCCATCTCGTCTAGGTCTATCCTTACATTGTCTTCTCATATGCGGCGCGGCCTTTCTGGCGGTCTTTTTCTCTCGGGTGAAACAAGAGTTAATACATTTTTCTTTTGGCTGCATGTCCACTGTCCATACGTTCTACGTGTTTTGCCCATCTTAATCTTCTCGGCTTTAACACTTCAGGCTGCCAACTAATCTCAACAATTCTTCATATACGACAATTAAAGACAACCCATGAGTAAGCAAACTAAGTTACCTAAGAAGAATGAACTCACACGAAAAGGCTTGCATTTCGAAAATACTCGGTTATGGAAAGGTCAGATATCCTTGTGTTGTACCTATTCACAATCATTTCTGGCTGTCTACCTTTGCAAAGCCAGTTGCCAGTTTAGTACGTCAACAAGGCAATTAGTAAGGATACATCTATCATCGTAGCTTTCAATGTCCCGGGGAAATCCACAACACAAATTGCAAACTTTACTTTTTTTTTCTTTCAAAGGAAACAAAAACAAACAAAAAAGCCAAAGGAAAAGGGGAAAAAACCTTCGACACAACTTTACAGATTACATGTTTGTAAGTGTGGAAAGAGTTCAACTACATCCGCCCTGAAGCATGTTGATTCTTCGACAGATAATAACCGTAATTGAGGCCATCACAATGTCAGAGTTATGGTACAAGGCAACCAGAATGAAGTGGAAGGCAGAAACAAAACTTTTCAGGGTGTATGCTTTGGCAAAATCATTCTCATCGTTTCCAGTTGGATTTCTCTGTGTATTCATATCTATGGAATGTCCTTGTTTTACAGTTGAAAGATGCTTAAAGGGCTTTTTGTTTTAGTGAAGCATTGGGAGAGATTTGAAAGCTTGTCGATCAATCACTTTTTGGAATTGAAATATTACTTAAGTGTTTCCATGTTAATCCATGAAACAAAGCACAGGATTGAATAAAATGTTTGGGAAAGACACGTTTCCAACTTTAGATTGCAATAGTAACTTCTGTTTTTGTTTGAAAGACATTATTCTAAGAAAAAGTCTGTTTATCATATATAAAAGTCTCAAGCAATCATTTACGTTATATATTTTTAAATCTAGAACATCTGCTAAATGGAGTTTAAGCTGTTTACAAATGCTGCGACCCTGCAAATGCCAATAGAGTGTCCTTGCTTTTTTATTATTACTTTAATTATTATTAAGTTCAGTTCAGTCGGTCTTTATTCAGTTAATTTAAAGTTTGTATTCTTGTAAAATGTATTTTTTTTTGCATTGAATATTTAAAATTTTTGGTGAAATATCCTTAAAAGAGTTTCATTTTTTTTATTTTAATTGACTATTTCCGTTTAGCTGAAAACAATCACTGTGTCATCCACAAAAGCTATTTTGTAACACGCGAAGGGTATGGTTTGAATATATTATCTAAAGCAAAGGTCCCAAAATAGATCCTTGTGGAACTTCATATTGTAGATTATTTTCGTAACTAGCTGAATTCCTTATTTTTGGAAAAAAAAACTTTTTTTTTAAATCAATAAAAATAGCAATATTATGGTAGTTTTAATTGAGTAGATATACTTACTTACTTATCTAGTAAGCCTAGCGAACCGAGAGCCTGCTTCCATTTCATAAAAAGATGCATTCTGGCTAGATTTCCACAACCTTGTCAAAATCATCCCAAAGGAAGAGCTTTTGTTTGTTGGGGGAGATTTAAACGGACATGTCGGGAAGACAAGCGAAGACTATGAAGGCTACCACGGAGGGCTGGGATACGGCACCAGGAACTCTTCAGGTGAAGATATCCTAAACATGTGCAAGTCGTACGGTCTTATAGTGCTAAATACCATGTTCGTCAAACAAAGCCGGCACCTGATCACTTATAGCAGCGGCGGAAATGAAACTCAAATAGACTATCATTTGGTATCCAGTTTCATGAAGCTACGAGCTAAAGATTGCAAAGTGATCCTGGGAGACGCGATCGCCCCTCAACACCGTCTCCTCCTGACTGAATTTTTTCTGGATGCGAGAAAGAAGTCAAAGCAGCAAACGAAGGTGTCTGAGAGAATCAAGTGGTATAAGCTGGATAAAGGAAAAGGCGAAGCTTTTATTACCATCATGGAAAACTACCTCTCTTCCATTATCGATGAGGTCGGTAATGAGGAGTGCAGAGCACAAGACATGTGGGATTCCCTACAACAATCTGGCCTGGAGAAAGCCAAATCACTGCTCGGAACATCTAAAGGCCCCTGCCAACACGCAAAAGAAACCTGGTGGTGGACAGACGAAGCCAAAGCAGTGATACACGAAAAGAAAATGGCTTTCCAAGCTTGGTCAAAGTGCTCTTCTATTAATAGAGAGGAAAAAGCTCGCCGTGAAAAGGTATATAGATGTTGCAAAGGTATCGCGAAGAAAAAATGCGCCGAATTCAAAGCGAAAAGCATGGAAGGCCTCTATCAGGAGTTAGAAGAAATATCGTCTTCCGCGTCTGACAGGAACCAGGCTACCCAGGAGCTTCGACAAAGCAATTTGAACAAAGGAGCAAATATCTTTAAGATAGTCGCCCAGAGAAGAAGAAGAATGCTCAGGAGATTCGTTTCCCAAAGTTTATTAACAATGCTGAAGGTCAACTCCTTGTGGAAGACGAAAAAATTCTCCACAGATGGCGACAGTATTGCGAGGAACTTCTGAACGAACAGTTTCCCCGAGTGTACTTTCCAAGAGCCGCCCCGAATCATGCCGAAATATCCGACATCACAGTCGAAGAAGTTCGGTACGCGGTTAAAAACTCCAAGAAAAGAAAAGCTGTTGGGCCGGACGGGATAACCTCTGAGTTCTGGAAAAAGATGGGAGACATCGGGTCTAGATGGCTCATGGTTCTTATCTCCAAACTTATGAGAGGCGACACTATGCCTAATCAATGGAGGGAAAGCTATCTTCTTCCATTGCACAAAGGAAAAGGTGATACGCGAAATTGTGATAACTACCGTTCTGTTAAGCTGATGTCGCACACCATGAAGATCGTTGAACGGGTATTAGATAGCCGACTGCGGAAAATAATACGACTATCTGATGACCAGTGCGGGTTTGTCTCGGGTAAATCAACAACAGATGCAATCCAAAGTATAAGGGTCATGATGGAAAACTCATCGTGGTTCGTCAAAGGACTTGCATATGGTGTTGGTTGACTTCGAGAAGGCCTTTGGCCGCCAACCAAGAGATCTTTTATGGGTAGCGCTAAGACAAAAAGGAGTTCCAGAAACCTACGTGCGAGTGATCATGGACATGTACAACGACAAGAGTAAGATGCACCGCAGGAGTCACCGAAGAGTTCGCAATCAAGGTCGGTGTACACCAAGAGAGCGTCCTCAGCCCACTGCTCTTTAAAGCAGTCCTTGATTGCTTGAAGGAAAAGTGACGGACCCCAATGTGCACCAGCTATTCTTTGCTGACGATGGAGCCATTATAAGTGATGATCAGGCGTCCCTACAACGAGCACTTGATGTGTGGGTGGACATTTTTGAGGGACACGGGTATGGGTTTAGTTCAAAGAAGACAGAGTATCTGTGCTGCCCGTTCTCTGACCCTCATCAGCCTATTCCAGACATTTACTTGAATGGAAGAGTGCTTCCCAAGTGTGAAAAGTTTAAGTATCTGGGATCTATGATTAATAAAGAAGCAACTTGTGATGACGACATCAACCATCGCGTAAGCGTAGGGTGGATGAACTGGCGGGAAAACTCCGCCATCTTCTGTGATCGAAAAATGCCCCCTAAGCTGAAAGGAAGGGTCTACACTTCAGTTGTACGTCAGGCGCTCACATACGGTTCACAATGCTGGACAATGCACAAAAAGTATGAGACCAAATTAACGGCAGCTGAGATGAAGGTGCTTCGCATCACAGCGGGAGTAACAAAGCGTGACAGAAATACAAGTTCAAAGATCCGAGGAAGCCTCCACGTAAAAGAAACCATCACAAGGAAGAGAGAGCGCGACCGACTCAAAGGAGAGATCCTTTCAACCCCGTCCAAAAGGCGATATCAATCAACGTTCCAATTTCAACACGCAAAAAAGGCAGACCGAAAAACAATTGGTGCAAACAAATGCAAAAACACCAGCATTTGATTGGCCTCAGCGATGAAGTAATCCCAAATCGGGAAGCCTGCCGCTACTTTCTGAGGTCAAACCGGCGGACCCCACAAGCGGACCAGTAGGAATACAGTTAAGTGGGAAGGTTATGGTCCTACACTTCTGACCATAACGACCCCGGAAAAAAGGAAAAGAAGAAGAAGAAGACAGCTCGTAGAGTTCGCCGTTGAGTCTTCTCCTCCATTCGCCTTTCTCGCAGATATACATATATGATCATGTATCCGAAAGAAAAATTTCTTTTTCAAAAGACCGCAGAATAATCACTGCGTTCTTGTTTATTATCCAACATTCGACTCCGTAAAGCAGGATTGGCAAGATTAGTGATATCTAGAGAGTAATTTGAGACTTCCGTGTTAGGAGTTTTGCTATTTTGATAAACCGAAGTAGCAACGGTTGCCCAGTGTGATTTTTAGTCAGATCTCCACAAAATTGTCATTTGTGGAGATAACATTTGCCCCGAAACTCCTTCACTATGTCAAAATTATATCTGTCGATGGTTACGTTCTGCCCAAAATAGCGTTCGACTGAGCGGTTCTTAGTCGACAGCATATGCGAGTATTTTGTTTTATCCTTATTTACTTTTAAACCAACGTGGCTTGCCCTTTCCTCAATTGTCTTAAATATCTACTATGGCACGCTGGAAGCTTGCAATGCTGTCAATGTCGTCCAGGTATCCCAGCAGTTGGACGCTGTGGAAGAAGAAATTTTCCGTGTTGACACCTGCCTGCCTCGCTATCTTTTCAAGGACGAAATTGACGGAATCACACTCCCGTTCATGTTTGGAAAAGTTCGGAGGTAGGAGGTCCAAACTGCACAGTGCATCGCGAGTTTTTCTGTGTGGCACTAAACATACGCATCAATTCAGCAACAATAATTCAACAAAAAAGTTTTTTTTTTAAATAGTTTCCACAAGTTACAGTTAATTTTCCTGGGATTCCGAAATCGGCCACCATCCTATAGAGCTCTTGACGATTAATGCTATCGTATGCGGTTTTAAAGTCGATAAAAAAATTATGAGTATCGAATTGGGATTTTATAGTTTTTTTTTTCGCGGATCTAACGAAATGTGAACATCTGGTCCCCAGATAATAAACAGTGCCTATTCAGATGCGGATTTGTTATTCGAGGAAGACTCCGACAAAAAGTCTTAAGCTTCCTGTATGTAAGCAAACACCTCATAGCAATCCGCATCAAAGGCACCCTCGGGAATATAAGCCTAATATGCGTTCATTCCCCTACGGAAGAAAAAAATTATCGGCTCAAAGATGTCTTCTATGATCTCCCGAACTGAAAGTAAGCCCAATGCCCCAGTTCCCAAAATTGTACATATGTATTTGAGTCGACCATAGGAAAACGTAGCCTACACAATACCACTTCTGACAACGGATTCAGACTAATTGACGAGTGCAAACGCACGATTCCCACATCTCAACATCCATAAAGGAACCTGGCGGTCACCAGATCAGTCGACCATCAACCAGATTAATCACATTGCGATCGACGCCAGATAGTCCTCTAGCATCTAGATGTACGAACCTTCCGAGGAGCTAACGTTGACTCGGATCACTACCTTGTTGTAGCCAAGGTACGAATGGGGATATCAAGGATGCTACGGAGTTGAGCAAGACAACAGAGTTTGACGTCGGAAAGCTACAATCGCAGGGGACCGCAAGGATATTCGGCGATCGAGTTTCCCTCAACCTCTCGCAAAGTCCGGTGACACCGGAACAATTCACAAAACAACAGTGGAAGCATTGCCAGTGCGTCATCAGAAACGCTGCCTCTAATACGCTTTGTTTCAAACCGCCACCAGCCAGAAACCAATGGTCTGATGAGCAACGTAAACAAGCCCATGTACCAAAGCAGATCGCCTACATAGCCGTGCTACATAGGAGAGAGGAACACACGCTTTTAAGGAAGAAAAAAAGAGAGCAGATGGAGAGATGCTACCACAGGAATGACGCTCGCAAGTTTTACGAGAAAGTAAAACGAACATGCCAGGGCTATAAAGCCAGAGCGGAAGCCTTTAGGGATGAAGACGCCCAACTAGTAGTAGAGTCGCAGTCGATGCTGAGAATATGGAAAAACAACTTCTATAGACTGTATAATACATCTGATACCGCTGTCAGGCAGAATGATCTATTCGCAACGGACAAAGATACAAGAGAATTCCGACCACCTGACCTAGATAAAAGTAAGCTTGTTATCTCGAAGCTTAAAACTAGCAAAGCCACGGGTGCAGACGGCCTGACTGCTGAGCTATTTAAAGCGGCTGGAGATGAGTTGGTATAACTATAACTGCGTCAACTATAGAGGAATAAGTCTTCTTAACATCGCATACAAGATTTCCTCTGCCATACTGTGTGAACGCCTGAAAGCCTTTGTGGATAATCTGATAGGTTGCTATCAGTGTGGTTTCAGGCCAAGTAAATCAACAATAGATCAAATTTTAACACACGATTGTGCAGGATGAGAATGGAGAATTCTCACTCCTCCGTTAAGGTCGGTAGCGAATTAACCGGGACCTCCGATGTTAAAAAAGAATTTAGGCAAGGTGACGCACGGTCATGAAATTGGGCGAGCACAGCGGGACGTCAATGAAGTGTTCAAAAGCATTGAAGCAGAAGCGGCTTAAATAGGTCTTTCGGTGAACGATGGTAAAACCATCTAAAAAAGATACGCAACACCGACGCCTTGGCCAGAACGTCACATTTGACGGCTACAATTTGAAGTGGTCAAGGAATCGTGTATCTTGGCTCACTAGTCATCAGCGACAACAACACCAGCGCTGAGAACAAACGCAGAATTATTCTTCCCAACCGTTGCTTCTTTGGGTTCAAGAGGTAAATGAGAAGTAGAGCCTTCTTTCGAAAAACCAAGGTAGCACTATATAAATCTCTGATCATCCCGGTCCTCCATTACCGCGCAGAGGTCTGGACTTTAACGAAAACGAATGAAGATGCCCTTGGTCGCTTGGAGCAGAAAGTTCTGCGTTCAATTTATGGTCCCGTTTATATAAACGGAGAGTGGAAGAAGATACAACAACGAACTGTACAGCGACATCGGCCTAGTACGACGTCTCGGGATCCAATGTCTAAGATGGCGAAGCCATGTAGAGCGAATGGACAGCAAAGCTCCGGCCCGAAGAGTCTTCGAATCCAAACCTGAGGGACGAAGCAGCAGGAGACGACCGAATTTAAAGTGGCGCACACAGATGAAAGGGGACCTTGATCAACTTGGAGTGCGGCACTGGAAACAACTGGCAAAATATCGTGCCAGCTGGAGACGCTTGTTGGTTGAGGCCCAGGTTCACATCGGGCTGTAGCCCACTTAAGAAGAAGATTTGGAGCTTGCAAGTCAAGAGCCTCATTGTCAACCCTTCGCCAAGCCTCCCTGAGTGATTTCCTTCCATATTTCGCCGTTCTGTTTCATCTCTTTAAATTCTATCCTTATATTTTCTTCCCATCTACGGCGCGGTCTTCCTGACGGGGTTGTCATTCATTCTACGTGTCCTGCCCACCTAAGTCTTCACAATTTTATTACTCAGACAATACCTGGAGCTGAAAGGAGTTCTTCGAGTTCTTGATTGTGAAGTTTTCTCCATTCGCCTGTTTCTTCAACCTGTTTTCCACCATAGATTCTCCTTAAGATCTTGCTTACAAAGACCCCTAATCACTCTGACCCTAGTTGTAGACCAGGTTTCACGTCTGTAAGGTGTAACTGGCATAGTTATGGTTTTACAAGTACGGATTTTGCCATTGTGGGGCGAAAAAGCTGTTTTGAATAGTACCTGAAAAATACCTATTTCCTTTCCTGTCATCAATAGGCTTTCTACTTTTCTCTTAACTTATTCTCCTCTGGATCCCAGCAGATCCAGATGATCTACATAAGATGATCTCCTAGTTTTAATCCTTCACATATCTCGAATGTTTTAAATAAGACGTTTTATTCCTTAAATTGTTCTTTGTTTGAAGTTTGGTCGATCAGCTTATGCTGTTGCCCATTCTAAGAAAGTTATGAAACTGTGACTCTTCTTTGCGACGGGGAAGTTTTGTGCATGAAAAAGCGTTTTTAGTATAGTCTCTTGACCGCCTGCAATTATGGGTGGCCAATGGTGATGCAGTCGATACAGCGTCTTTATAGTTGTTTGATATTAGAGTACGAGTGGACCAGTAGACGAAACGTCGTTAGGGAAGATCATTTTAAAAATAATTTTCTTACGCATAAAATATCCGAATTGACACTTGCCGCATATGTTACTATATTTCAGCCGAAAAATGGTATTTCTCAGAATTCTGTCGTACGACATCTCTCCAATAAATTGTTCAAAATATGTATAAAGAGAGAGATGTGGCCATGAACAGCGTCAGACTTTCTTGAAGCTAAGAATGAGCTCTATATTGATTTAATTAAAACTATTCGCTGTCAAAAATGCAGATCTAACGCATTCCTAGATTTTAAATTCAAAAACACACAACGAAAAGAAAGAACGTCCAACAACAATATGAGCAAAGGAAGGTCATAAAACGAAACGACAACTCACTGAGAAATACACTCCCCCAAAGATGCTTCCTTTCTAACAATATACAGGATCTTGCATTATCATGTCCTTGCAAAAAAGGAGCCGGAATACCATCCTATAAAGGAAGTACATAAACACTTGAAATGACAGCAACAGTGACAACACAACATCGTCTACGGCAAACGCCAACAATATAAAACTACTAATATACACGATAAAAAGGCGAACAAATCACAGACTGGATTGTAATATCCCTACAACTCCGCCCGCTGTCTCTATCAAAGCCGGAGCATCCAGCAGAGCAAAAAGAAACAAAACTCAAGAAAGGACGAAGAAATAGGAAAAAAATGCTCGACAAAGGCCAACATCTTGAAAAGTATCTCACAATATTTTGATCTTCTCCTCTACTATTTCATTTCATGTCGAGAATTTCTAAAACTTTTATGCGAACGCGCTCCTTTGTCCACTTTACACTAGATTTGCATTAATTTTATAACTTTGTGTATGGCAGAGCGGAAAAAAGGATACAAAATATGAATCGAAAGAATTTCAAGGTTTTTTCTTCGCTTTTATCGCTTCAATTTATTTATCTGACGCTGATGGTACGAGTATGTGTTGATTCTATTGTAGTTGATACAAACTTGAGGAATTTAATATACGAGCTTGAAGTTTCCTTGAAAAGGATACTTCCAAACTTGTGATTATTTTCCAAAATTGCTTTTTAAATTAGAACAAAAAAAATTAAATTTCAAATAGAATTTGTTTATGTTTTTTATAAGCTCAACTATTTACTATGGAATATCCTGCAGACTAATCATTTGATGCCCAACTAGAAAACTGTCTGTCTGTCATTTGATGCCCAACTAGAAAACTGGCTCCGTCCAGACAGTGAAATTGAATTTTAGGAATAAAATTTGATTTTTGTAACAATGTTTCGTAATTGAAATTGACTTTTGAAAAAGTGTGCGTCTGGTTTACAGGCCGCCCTGTACCTTTTAAGATAATGATATTAATGATAGTTTAGTGACGAAGCCTAATAAAGCTTACGTAGACGGACTGCTTGCTGTAAAATGTAAAAAATGTGGAGAAGAGATGAGAGGATGCTGAAGAGGTAGTGTTCTGTAACTTAAGCAAGCAAACAATACAGGAGTATCCTATTTACTAGCTGACTACGTCTTTGACCAATTTTGTACTACTCATATTTATACCTTTTGCTTCTTGAGAAAATTGTTTACGTGGCTCTGCCTATTTGACTGTTGACCACGGGAGAGTTGTTGGTTTCTTTTGTTGAATCTGAAATTCATTTATTTTTATTATTTATTATTATTTACTTTTATGCTTTTGCGTTGCTTAATACTCCACCGGCCCAAGTCGGCCTGCATTCACAATAATGAGCTTGTCCTAGCTTAACTCAAAGCGATTTCCATAGATCTTGCGGTGTAATCCCTACCCACAGTAATGCACACAAGACTCGTCTGATGCTGAATATCTTCCGTATAAGGTACTCTGGTCTTTCCATTTGTCACATTAATGCTCAAAGTCTAAAAAACTAACAAACTTAAGCTTATATTCGATGGGGGAAACGTCGATATCCTATGTACTCGTATCTCCGAAACTTGGCTTACACCCTGCTTTCAAAAAGCAGTCGTTGCGTTGTCAAGTATAAAATCGATAGGGACGATCATGTCGGAATTCGAGGGGGCGGTGTTGCCATCAGATTATTTCCTGCTTGAAATTATCTGTGGCGTTGAAAAATGTCTAGTTGGAGTCATCTACAAGCCCCCAAGCCCAAAGAACACCACCATTGTAACTAACATCATCGAACGCTTCGGGGTTCGCTATGAACATATTACTCCTTCCGGTGATCTCAACTAATCCGTAATTATTCACAAGTAAATCGCGTCATAAACTTCCTAAGATCCGTCAACCTATTTTCAGTCAACACCTCGACTCCCACCCAATTTAGCCCTACAAGCTCTACGCTCATCGATCTGTTTATTATCAATAGGACTTATTAGGTTCTGCAGCCAGCTTGATGCTCCTGGCTTCTCAAAACACGATCTCATTGTCCTCTTCTATGACCTCAGTCTTGGTAGATCTTTCGTACCCACTACAATCAGTTACCGAGACTTTAAATCTATCAACATGGCTAGTCTTATCGATGACTCTCTTAATTATAATTGGCATAACCTGTACGACATGTCTTCCGTTAATGAGCAGGTCGAGTTTTTTACATCTACCATTAATAACCTGTTCGAGAATCATGTCCCAACCATCCATAACACCATCCATAACCAAACTGCCACCAACTTCCCTAGTTATAAATCGAGACAGGGCCTACAAAATATGGAAGAAGTTTAAACTCCCCGAGTTACTATACGATTTTAAACGCCTCACGAACCTTGTTATGAAGGAAATCAGGTCGAAAATCAAGTTTTTTACAATTGAATTCAAAACTGACTTAATCGTCAAGCAAGCGTGGAAGATTATTAAGGCGCTAGATATGGGTAAACAAATCAAGGCTGAGACTTTAGAAGACATCAATATCGAAAAGCTAGATAAGAAATTCGTTTCAGTCGCATCTCTCTCTGACAATGGCAATGGGGATTCGAACGAGTGCGACATTATAGATCCCTGTAATGCGCCCAACTTGACTTATAGCTTTGGTTTTTTTCTAGAATCTGCGAAGAAGATGTGCTTAAATCGACCATTGTAATCAAATCTAACGCATCGGCTTGGATTTCATGAACCCCAATTTTTTTAAACTAATCTTCCACACTGTCTTAAAACCTCTCACACATGTATTTAATAGCATCCGTACCACCTCCGTCTACCCTAATTCCTGGAAGGCCTATAAGATCATACCCGTCCCTAAACATGGAAATAATAATGATAAGGAATAGCCTCCGATCGTTATACTGCTATTCATATCCAACGTTTTCGAAAAGCTTCTGAGCACACAATTGAACTCGTTCTTAAATCAACATGGTCCTTTCACAGTTTCAGTCAGGTTTCAGGCCAAAACACAGTTGCACCACCGCGCTACTAAAGATTGTTGAAGACTTTCGCTGTGAAATTTATAAGGACCATGTGATATCGCTGGTATTGTTAGACTTCTCTAAAGCATTCGGTACTGTCCCACATGAAATATGTGCTAACGGCAAATTATCCACCTTTATCAAAACCAAAACCGGGGTCCCTCAAGGATCTATACTGGGGCCTTCACTGTTCTCGCTGTTTAATAACGACAACACTGTAGGGGACATATGTATGTACGCAGACAACGTCTAATTATACATGAGCTACCCTATCCACCTAAAGGTAGATGCTACTGCGCGGTTAAATGTGAATCTCCATGCCGTTACACGACGGTCATATAAAAACACAATTATGCTCAACTCCACCAAGCTCAATTTACCCTTACCAAAGTGACTCGTGTAACGAAAAAATCAGAAAAATCCAGCCAGCAAACCTCCTTACTGAAATATCTGAACTCCTCACAATGTGCTTCGATTTCTCTGCCTAAAATCGGTATCCACCCATTTCCCGGTGAATATAAAGAGCGACCAAGTTTAAAATACATCTTTCGGGGTATTTTCGATACAAATTCAAAGCTTTCTACCGCGTAAAAATTCCGTTACCTACAATCGTATTTGCGCGGCCTGGATTATTTGGGGATATTACCGTTTCGGAAGTTAATTACTTGGATGCATGGGATCGACTTGAAAAGCATTACGATCGATCTAATTTAGTAATTCAGTCACTCCTCTCTTCGTAATATCACCGATGCTACCGATGAAATTATTCGGAGCTTGAATGCCTTAGGATCTAACAATCGCGACCTTTGGATTATTTATCTTCTGCTCCAGAAACTTGACCAGGATACGCGACAAGAATGGGCAGATACCGGGATAACAGCACCATCGATGAACTAGTGTTGGTTTATAGCTTCGTTGCGTCGTCCACACCATCCACCAGTTCACCATTCACTTGTTTGCCATCCACAAGCTCGCCACAAAGCAAATCTCTGCCAAAACACAACCGTCACTCTTGCTTTGCTCATCAATACCTACTAAAGGCAATTCGTTTAATCCTTCTTACTTTACCCTAACGTTATTGCCTACAGCTATTAGTCAAGTTCATGATAAGTGGTAGTAGTGCAATGGTAATTATCACCGACTGTCTGTAGTTCAAGTCCGTCCATAGTCAAGAATAATTCCTATACTGAAAAATTGTGCAATAACATCCGTTGTGAATGAGAGATGATAAAAAAAAGCAGCATAAAATCACTTCAAAATTCATACTCTTTGTGTGCATTCTCAATATAACACCTTAATTACATGGAAATATAAGAGTTACTGTGAACTACAACCAACGCAAAATTCAGTCGAATCTCTCAAATTCTATCTAGGACAACCACCCCTGGAGAGTAGTGAATAAACATTTTCGGCACAAACCATCTGCCCCTCGACTGGGGTACACAAGCGCCTGTCATAACTGAAAACATATTCCATTGGATCTTATTCGGATGCCTGCTCGCATTCCTGTATTCGAAGTTGGGTCGACATTTGCTGGTGTCACAAATGGATTTGTAATGCTGAAATTATTTTCTCGCTATACTCAAAAGTTGGTACAAGTCCATTGCTACGTTGCATCTAAACTTACATCCTTATTGCTTGAATCTGTTCATAAGATATCTCACGTGCAGGTAGTTTTCGATGGTACAACAACATGTTCCCATAATCAATCCTTAAATGAATCTCTTCTGAGAGAGATCTATTTAGTTTTCCTCCTTGCAAGGCTAATGTAGGGAAGACTTATGCAAAGACTTTCCTGTCTGTCTGTACACATATCTCATATATATATGCAAACTTGCGCGAAGTAAATGTGAATTATAAACATGCATTTTAATATATCTAGTATTATTATATATCCCAGCAAGTACATGAACCGTAATGACGATTAAACCCAATTCACCAACCGACAGTGGTGAATTAAATTGAATTTGTGGGCTTGCAAAAATCAAAGTAAAATATCTGGAATTGTAGCTTGGCTCCCGGCAAGCTGGTCCCATCTTTTTCTGATGTTTCACCAGATACGAATATCGGATAAACACACAACGAATCCTGTGGAGGAAATCAGATGATCAAGCTGACCAAACATTACCGCCACTTGTCCGTGACCTATGGTGCAACATGCGCCCCGTTTCTGACTGTCCGAACATTGTAGCAATTAGCCCTTGACTTACGGGATACCTACCGCCGCTCGTCGAATGTACTACTCAACGATTTTTATATGGACGATGTCATAACCAGCGCGGATTCTATCGTAGAAGTTATTTCCCTTCGGTTATTTCCTATCGGAATCTCCGCGAATTTTTGATTCCATTGGATTTCTAGCTCCGGTCGTTGTTGATATCAAGATATTTTTCCAGGATTTATAGAGTGAAGCCGCCAGGATTTTTGCCGGTTTTTAAAGCTGTCTGAAGACTCCATACAATCACTACAAATCATAGAATAACAATTAAGACTGTCAGGACACCATTAGGAAGGCCGCCTCTGATACGCTTCAAGCTACCCCATATGGTGCAAGAAACTCCTATGAAAAGTTTCATGGTGCATGGAGATAGGCGAGAGATTGAAAGCATACCTGCTAAAGAGCACTAGAAAATGTGGATGAAGGAGAGATGCTATTGCAGGAATTACATTCGGAAGTCTTAGGTGAACGAATGTGACAAAGATCTAAAGTTAGAGCGAAAGCATGCAGGGATGAAACAGGCTATTTGTAGTAGAGTCAGTGTTTAGAGGATCACCTCACCATACAGGCTAACGGGGATCAAAGTCAAGCCACCGGCAGGACGAACCATTCACAATAGACACAGAAGACAAAATTCCGTCCATCCAATGAAGACGAAGTTGAGATGGTTATATCGGAGGTGAAGTCCAATAAAGCTGCTGGTGCAGTCCGCCTGCTTACTACGTTATGTAAGGCAGCTTGATATGAATTGTCTAGGATGATGCACCCAGTTGCCTGTAAGATAGAATCGGAGGAAAGCATTGCCGATGAAGAGACGGAGTTTTCGATTTCAACCTTCATTGACAGCATGGTAGAGGTAGGTTACCAAAAATAAGCTCGATGTTGGGGCAAGTTTTCTTCTAAAAAGGAATGAGATGGGGATATTTTAGAAATGAAAGGTTGAGTGTGATGAAAGCAGTTCCAACAATGCAGAATTCAAAAGAACGTTAATTGATAAGAAAATGCGGTAGCTATTGGACAATAGAAAAACCGTCGTCTTCCACTATGACTATGCCTATGACTAACTTTTTAATATAAGAAGCAGATACCCTTAACAGACATTTTGGCGCATAAACGAACAATCATAACATAATAACGGATAATACTCTTATTAAGGTCACAGCCCATGGAGCACTATTGGGAATCCAAATTGATAACCGCAAGAATAAAATAAATTGGTAGCAATTATGACACGCGAGTAGCAGTGTGACCAAGTCGATTGGTAACTCACTTCACTTCGAAATGAACAAAACAACAAAGCTCGTCAATCAAACGACTGACGTGACGAAAAAGCTTTAAACGTACCAACGAAAACCAACTTTACAAATGAGTATCTACACCACTAAGATTACCGGCTGAACAATCAAGCCCATTGTCTCTTGCAAAAGTCACGAAAAGGTCCTTATTTAAGGTGGCACGTCGAATTATATTTTTATTGCCAGTGGATGTCTTTGCCGCGGGAATTTGACTAATAAAACACGCACCACATAGCTCAAAATAGACCTGTTATTGTTAGTGGTGCAAAGGAGAACACATATTATGGCTCTGGGCAGCGGGATATATTGCCAAGGAAACTCATTGCGCACCTACTGTTGTGAATCTTTACAATCGATTTAAGGAGAAATGGTAGGTATGATAGAAAGTGTTGAATGTGCATAGCAACCAATAGGCTGCAAAATCCACTCCAACACTTTTATTAAACGGGGTATGTTAATAAAGTAAAGGGAATTTGTGTAATAGTCCGTTATTTGTTGATTAATGATTGCAGCAATATCCAGTACAGGCATATCTTTCGATCATTGATCGAGCGGAGCGTAGCGGAGCGAGAGCAATCACCCACTTTTTGGCCTAGCGCGTGCATGTACGGGGAATATAGTGGTCCGAAAACGATTTCGGACTAATCTTGTACGCACTAAATGTAGATATCGGCTATAACCACACATGTGTGCAGCATGTCATTCGATAGATCTAGGTCTGTAGATGAGCCATAAATTATCAAATGAAATTGTTTGATTGAAAAATAGTGAGAAATAACGAAGTAAAGTTTAGAAAAGTGCCATGCGGAGCGAGAGCAAGGTTGATAAAACAACAAATTTGCTCGCTCGATCAAAAATTTTCAGTAGCGGAGTTAAGCCCGCGCATACTGATCTGCCTAGTAAGTTTATAACTCACTCCTTCAGAATAACCAAATTTTTTTGATACCCCTGCTTACGACAAGGGCCTTCAGATTAAATACCATGAAACTACCAAAAGTTTGAAATTATCTGTTGGAAGTGTAAGCTTTTCTAGACTTTGAAACAGGGGAATAAACGATACTAAGTGCATATAAGCTGACTCCATCTATTTAGAAAAATAAGAATTTACAAATTGTTGATCCTAATGTAATCTCTGTAGTGTTCTCTAGTCTACAGTCTTATATGTGATTGTTCTTTGCTTGTAATTCCAAGCATTTTTATCCAATATTACCATCACAGACCTCGAGACACTTTTCCGATCTCTACGCTTAAACTCCGTAGAAAACCTCTATATTCTAGACACCGAATTAAACTGCAAGCAATTGTGGAAACAACATTTTTTTTTTTTTTTTTTTTTTTTTGTTGGAGGCTTCTACTATCTGCTGGAGCACTCAGACACAAGTACTGGTCCATTGTACTACCAGACAGACACCTTGTCTTTATTGTATTTTCCCCGTTGTCCGGAGAAAAGTGAGGAGGGGCTTCAGTGATGTTGAGCTAAGAGATTCGGCACCCACCACGTCGGCCCCAAGGGTGCGCCACCGTGCACGAGCGAAGGCGGGACAGTCGCAGAGAAAGTGTTCCGCTGTGTCGTCCTCCTCGCAACAAGCAGCACAGGTAGGCGTCTCACTGATGCCAAGCACGTAAAGATGCCTGGCAAAAGTGTAATGGCCCGTAATGACGCCCGTTAGCCTTCTGCAGTCATTTCTTCTTAAGGATAAGAAGAATGTTGCGGACTTTTTACAGACGTCAGGGCGTACGCGCTTAGTCATCCTGCATCCTGGATATTCCTTCCATCTGCGACTGTGTACGTTAAATACCCAGTCATTGATGTCAGATTTAACCGTTGAAGCTGGTAGACCTAAGGCGGGTTCAGGCCCTGAGAAACTCTCCTCTGAGCCTTTTCTAGCGAGTTCATCGGAGATCTCGTTTCCTGGGATTCCAGAGTGACCTGGAACCCATGCAAGCCTAAGTGAATTAAGTCTTCCGACTTTGTTCAAGAAGGTCTTGAGTTCATGCACTAGTTTGGAGTTGGACAGAGGATTGGATACAGCTTTGAGTGCAGCTTGGCTGTCGCTGCAGACACATATGCTCTTTCCCCTCCATCTGTGTTTCACAACATAGTGCATGGCCATTAGGATTGCGTAAATCTCCGTCTGGAAGACAGACGCATATTTTCCTAACGAGAAGTGCAGTCGAATGTTTTCGCGCTCGAAGAAAACTCCGGCGCCGGATCCCTGATCAATCCTGGAGCCATCTGTGAAGATGCGAAGACATTCTATTCCAGGTTCAGTGTCTGGCCAAAGCCAGTCCTGACGCCAAGGAAATGTGACTGTGTAGTTACAGCGCAGTAGGATGGCAGGTGTCATTGCGTCAGAGGGCATATCCATGAGACAGTGATCGTAGGATATTTCTCTCTCAAGTACACTATCACTCCACTGCGAGTTGTACCAAAGACCATTCCTCTTTAAGCGAGAAATAGTTTTCAGTGCACACCCTCTGATATATATGTCAAGGGGTGGAAGGTTCATCATAGCATCCAAAGCAGCTCCCGGTGTGCTGGGGAAGGCCCCCGTATAGTTGAGACAGACCGCTCTTTGGAGTTTGGTGAGTGAAGCCACAACGTGTTTTCGTGTCAGCCTGCTCCACCAAACAACCGATGCATATGAGATTATCGGTCTTACCATTGCCGTGTAGATCCAGAGGACCTTTTTCGGCGATAAGCCCCATGTTTTGCCAAAGGCACCTTTGCATTGCCAGAAAGCTGACAGCGCTTTGGTGGTTTTGGACTCAACATGTTTTGACCAGAGAAGTTTGTTATCTAGAATGACTCCCAGATACTTAGCTTCCTTGGATATAGGGATGGGAATGCCTTTTAGCACCAGCTGAGCAATGCCAGTTGTTTTCCTCCTTCTCGTGAAGAGAACGATATCGGTTTTAAGAGGATTAACCGACAGCCCATTTCTCGTGCACCAGTCATCGATCACGTTTAGCGCCGCCTGCGCTTTGAGACAGACATTCGCTAAACATGAGCCGACAGAGAGAACAGCAACATCATCCGCATAGGCCTGGGCATAGATTCCAGTATGGAAACAACATACCCAACACTACGGGAAGCCAACTAAGCCATTGGTAGGTGGGTTCTCTAGAGCACATGGTAAAAAGTCGAGTTATTCCTAACGGGGCCCTTCGTATCCTAGGAGCGGTTCCTACTTCGATATCATTCTGCCTGACTTTCGACTGAGACTGGCTGACACGAACGAATTGTCTACTAACTAACTACAGACCTTCTCATACGACAGTGCCCATTGCGGCCTTAGTTCCCGGATTACCAGATGACCACGGTACTCTTTCAGTGGAGCGCATTGACCACGGTTTACCAGTTCCCTGACGAGAGCGTTGACTACGAGTGCCTGCTTCCCACCGGCCAATAGGAACATGTCATCTGATGAGATTGACAATTACCTTAAACAAATGGACGATATAATTAAACAGACGATAGACAGTATGATACCACGTTAACTGCGATAGGAGGTCAGGACATAGAAGTCACTAACAGTTGATCAAAGAAAACCACAACAACCTTGATTAATTGACGATTTCATGGAAAGTTGCCCGGAATCGATGTTGCGCTCAGGTACCTCCCACCAGCGCCTTTAGATGTAGCTCATCGTACTTAAAAACGCACTGAATAATGTAAAGAATTTTTCAATCGATTTTGCCGACCTGTGGCGGTTACTGATGCCAAATCATCAGGACAAGTGACACAATTAGACAGTACTCGTACGTCCAAATGATAAAACTTTGTTATCAGACTGAGTGTTAGTTAGTGCAAACGTTGCGTGTGTTGCTCCGATCTTACGGTAGACGTGGTGGCTCTTCACAGTCGACTCTTCAACGTTCGGTGGCCAAATTTAAGATGACCGGTTTTGTAATCAATCAAACAAAATTCGTACGCAAAGGAACGTAAGATCGGCTGGGAACATCGCCGTGATCCGTGGAAGTGTACATATTAAACCATATGGAACTAGACGACAATTGGTTCCAGCAGGATAGCGCTACGTTCCAGACAGCGGACATTACGATGGACATTTTGCATGAATTATTTGAGGGTAAGGCTATGTTTCGTGGAGGTGGCGTGAGTTTGCCATCAATCTGATGCGATTTGACCCCGCTAGACTTTTTCTTGTGGGATTTCCTGAAGCCGAAGGTCTATGCTAATAAACCACAATCGACTGGTTCCCTTAAGGAGATCATAACACAGGCGATCGCTCAAATTCAGCTGGATTTATGCATTGAAAATTTAACCACTCGGATTTATGCTACTGTAAGAAGCCGGGACAGGCATTTGCACGACGTCATACTCCACCCTTAATAGCATACATGTGCCTTTCAAATAGAGAAATAATTGTGTTAATACCCCAAACACGGCCTGTTTTACTCAATTTCAACATGTGCCTGTCCTTCTTGAAAAACCCTTTATAGAACGGGTCAACAGCTAGGGTGGACGTTTCTGTTAAGTCAAACACACACTTTCTGTAAAATTATTGTTGGTCTTCACTTGATAATGAACTTCTTTTCTTATAATTGGGATACGATATCGTTCTCTGGACCCAAAAGTCAAAATTATTGATGACTTTTAAAACAATAACTTGGTCAATGGTTGCAATTTCAGTTTGGATGTTATGTTGCCTTAATCTCAGGATTGATTATCGCAAAGAAATGAGCTTAAAGGTGCTCTTAGGCCGATCAAGCTCTCCGAAATAATGCGATATTCAAATTTGTATGTAATGAATTGATTGTTTGAAGGCTTGAGCGATAGGGCCATGCTTTTCAAACCAAAGCCTGCCAGACCCAATCTCTATTTTGAAAAAAAAAATGTAGTTGGTTGACATTTTTCGATAGCTTACTCAATTCATTGCAACCTCGCCAGTCTCATCTTCGAAAAGGAAGGGCTAGTGATGGCTAGTCTTTGCGACGCATTGGCTTTTCGTGAATTTCGTATAAGTTTTCTCATCAGATAACACAATTCTGTTTATTTCCATAGCCACCAAAAATATGAAATTTTATGATGAATTGTCTTGGCAATTCAACATCCATTTCACGAATTGGGGATATCATAATTAATCTAAAGACTTCAATTGTTGTGTAATTTGAATTTTGTAGGCATGTAAGTAACATTCGCCGTAAGTTGCTATAAGTGAGACTCAATTGCTGACTTCGGCGGTGAATTAAAATGCCTAGCTGGATTCAAACACTTTCGCTCAAGCGGCTATTTTTCGTCGGCACGAAACACTTTCCTAACATCTTTTCATGATAACAACTTTGTTGCGTATTTAACGACTTCATGAGTAAAATTGTCGAGCACTGTACTTGACATCTGTCAAAAAGATAAGCCATATTGAATTCAATATATGGGAGTAATTGACAGACAACATCCACATCAACCTTTAGTTTGATGGCAATAACATGAGTATGATTGACGCATTATGACATGTATGAAGCAATTCTTTTGGAGTGTTCCTTTAAAAAAAAAAACTTTAGCTCTTTCGACATCAACTAAACAGTGAACCTATTCGTGGGAGATAGACAATTCTTGTGAAAGTTCTCTCAAACTATAGTGACAATTTCCAATCCACATTTCCCTCACTTAGTCGACATTTTTTTCAATAACTATCTTTCAGGCCATCTCGAATGAATAAACCATTTGAATGCTCTTGTTATCGATATTGTAAACCTTCTTCAGTGTTTTCACCATGTCCGAATAAAAAAAATCCCATTGCAACAGACAATTTCAAAGAAACTCTTTGATTAATATTTTTCTATAATAAAAATACAAGGCTGCCTACGCTTATCTCAGTAGCAGAATTGCAAGCAGTTGTACAATTCATCACAATGTATCCATTCAAAAACCATGGGTGTGGAATAAACGCCTCTGAGGCTTTGGTGGTATACGTGATGCTGTGATTCTTTATGATGAGAATAGGATCTGCCTCATTGTATCGAACTATCGGCAACCAAGCTGGGACAATTCTGTGGAAAAGATTTGGTGACTGCCAGAGTAAGCTACAAAGTGCACAGAGAAATGAACACGTTACGTCTGCTTACTTCGCCTAACACTGTTTGGGGCTGCAGTGAAACTTGAGAAGAGACCATCTTTTAAATTTTTCTGTTTCGTCGGACCTTATTATCGACAATATTGGCTCTCAACCAACTTTTGACACGGCGAGACGACAGGAGATGATTGGCCTAACCCTAACTGGAGGTTACCTTACCAGGTGCTACGTTTGAAGACCACAGATATGTATATCGAGTTCCAATTGAATTGTGGCATCTTCTCCTGGCAGGCCAAGCGAAATCCTAGAAAGACGGACTGGGTACGGTTTAGAGAGGAGCTTGAGAAATCTAAGCCCTACCTAACCTCAGAGCAATTAGTGGGGAATGCCATTCATAACTTTAGTAGCGCCTTCATCAATTGTTTTTTACTCGGATGCGCTGTCAAGAAACCTCTCCGCAGGGAATTGTTTCTTATTATGTCTTCCAATAAAACAACCAATGTAATTGTTCACACTTTCTTTCTTTTAAAAAAAAACTTATTACCTATAGAAGCACATGCGATATCGTCGGAGGTTCGCCGACAGGTACACACTATCTTTTAAAAGTTTTTTGCGTCACTGATTTTGACGGACCAAGCGTATTCGATCATTAATATTTGCCAAATTAGTTAGTTTCCTTTTTATTTTAACAATTTTAGCAGGAATCCATCGTATAAAATGTGTGAAATGCTACTGATACATTACCTCTTCCCCTCCTTAAAATAAAATTAATTTTTTTTCTATTTTATTAACTTTACATTTTTTGTCAAAAACTGAATCTGAATATCCGTAACTACAATTTAAGTTTAAAATTATAAGTCAATATATAATCTAGCTAACCTCCTCATGCTAACAATACCGGAACTCTATCCCGAAGCCATTTAGGAATTATAATCCGGGTGGCATAAAAAATACACATATTACCCATAGACAAAATATTTCTTTTGACATAATAAAGCCATAACTTTATAGTTATGGAACTCGACCATGACAATGACTGTAAAGTTGTATCACGTTTGTAATGTTCAAAAACCGTATTGAAATCTATTAAAGGCTATTCGGACTGAAAACCAATAATTGGGGACTCTTCAACATTTGAACCTTCCGGAAGCGGAAGACGCGAAAGGGCGTCTGCGTGACTCATTTGAAAACTGCGCCGATATGAACGTTTATATTTAAGCATTGAAAGTAATATCGACCACCTTAGAAGACGAGCTACAGTTGCAGGCGCAGTGCCTTTTCTTAGGATTCAAAATCTCCTTTAAGGCTTGATGGTCAGTGTATAGAGCAAACTCTTGACCATATTTATAATTATGAAATTTTTTCACTGCAAATACAATAGCAAGAGCTTCTCGGTGCAGTTGGGAATAATTGCGCTCTGCTTGACTCAAGCTACTAGATTCGAAAAGCACTGGTTTTTCAACATCTTCAATTTCGTGGGATAAAACCGCACCCACACCATAGGGACTGGCATCCGTATCGACTATGATTTGTTTATCTGGATTATACAACGCGAGAATGTTATTATTGAGCAAGAGCTCCTTACTTTTCTCAAAAGCCTCTGAATACGACCTAGACCAATAAAGAACTGATTTTTTTAACTAGATTATACGAGGGTGCCAAGGTTGTTGCTAAATTCGGTAAAAATCTTCCAAAGTCATTAATAATTCCGAGGCACATATGATTGCAACTCGGCAACATATTTGGGGTCCAGAGATTCTACTATGGTTTTGAGTTTCTCTTCATTGGGTCCAACTCCTTTTTGTGAAATTGAATGACCCAGATATTTAACGCAGTTTTGTATAAACTTTGACTTTTCTACACTAATTCCAACATTATGATCATTTAAACGACTTCTCATCCACTCCACCAATTATTATATCGTCTAAAAAACAAAAAAAAACATATTTTAAGCCTATTAAAATCCTATCCATCGCCGACTAAAAAAGTAGCTAGAGCAGAACTAACTGCAAGAATTAACCTTGTATAAGCGAAAAGCCCCTTCAATGTGTTAATAAGAAGCAGCTTACGACAATTCTCTGAAACTGGTAATTGCTGATATGCCTCTGTCAGATCTACTGCACGAAAACTTTTCAGTCTGCCAGTTGAGCAAAGATGTCTTCAATTTTGGGAAAATTGTAGTAAACTGTCTTTATACATTTGTTGTCAATCGATACAAATGCGAATGCTGCCTTTGGATTTGGAGACAATCACAATTTGGCAGGGCCAGCGACTTTGCTTGACTGGCACTAAAATCTCTTCATCCATTAATCTATCAAGTTCTTTAATCACCATTTCTCTCAACCTATACGGCATACTAAATGTGGAGTGAAAAATCGGTGTTTGATCCTCTTTAAGTACAATATCCGCTTCGAACCCAACAATGGGTGTATTTAATTTAGAGGGTGGGCATATTGCAATGGTAATCATCACCGACTCTTGAGCGGAAGGTCTGTAGTGTAAGTCTGTCCATAGCCAAGAACAACTTCTATACGGAAAAATTGTGCAACAAGATCAGTTATGAATGCGAGACGATCAAAAAGTGCTGACGAAGGCATAACACTCGCAGCAAAAGATTACTTCAAAATTCATACTCTCTGTGTGAATTTCCAACATAATAACTTAATGACATGGAAACAAAAGATTTACTGTGAACTGCAAACAACGCGACAAATTCATTCGAATCTCTGAAAAAATCCTATCTAGGACAACCACCCCCGGAGAGTAGTGAACGAACATCTTCGACACAAACCATATCTGCACCCCGTCCAGGTTGTGTGACAAACACCATAAGCTACACTCTTGAACCTGCACGAGCAAAAAAAAAAAAAACTTGTTACTCCCGTAAAAGTTTTCTCTATCTCAGTAACTAAATCTTTGTATAAACTTACTTGATTAATTGGATCAGCACTAAAACTGTTTCTCCAATCCGGATACACACTATTAATCCAAGAACGACACATAATGCACATTGCACCTGCAATAATAATCATCTTTAGATGATGCTTCCTGAACTTTCACCGTACCTATTTCCCTTATACTACTACCTGTAACTGTACAAAGTTTATTGTGAGATTTTTCTAAATTGCAGTTTACAATTTTTTCCCTTCACTCATGACCTACTCTCTAGCTCCTGTATCCACCTCCATCCTGATGTTGACTCCCTCAATGTTAACTGCCCTGCACATTGACTGATTCTACTCTTGATATCGAATGCAGTGCATGAGTTTGCATATTTTTTGATGGTTTTTCGGAGGCTTCTATGTTCAAAGCCTTTTGACAACATTTTTCAAAATTGCTGCTGTCACCATTAAGAAGATACTGCTGGATTTTCTCGTTGCGTAGACCAATGATAAAACGATCGGTTATAACATCATGTAAAATTTACGATTTGTATCTTCCAAGATCGCTGATTACTGTAGTGTTCGCTGAAGGTGTGATATTTTTTTTTCGTTTCGTTCTTTGTCCAAAAAGTCTCCAAGTCTCCGAAACGACAAGCCTGTGTGAGCAACTTCAGACGGGCTATATATTCCCCGAATTGTTCTCCTTCCTCTTCGCATGATTTGTAGAACTTGTACTTTTTGGCCTTTTTGTTTTCTGCCGGAGCAAAATGCTCTCGGAGAACTTTGATGAGGGTTTCGAAGTCTTTGGTACTTGGTAGATCTGGAACCGTTAGAGACATGAAAATATCATATATCTCAGCTCCGATCACAATGGTGAGTAATGGCGTTTGACGTTCAGGTGGATGTTGTTTATTTAAAACAAAAAAAGACGAAGTATATCCTCGAAGGCTTTAATTGCCTCCAGGTAAAAATGGTTCGATATTCCAGACTAATGGGGCCATTTTATACATAATTTCATCGCACGAGGATGTATTGTACTTAATCGAAAAAAAATCGGTAAGAATGTAATTGTTCACCCTTTACGAGGGTGGTCCGATAAGTGGCGCCAGATGGTGTCAGTATCGCCAGTACTACACTATCGTGTAGCACATTCTTTTAGACAGCCACTATCGAAATTTCAGCCGGATCGGACTCGTAGTTTTGTTTTGACCGCGTGTGGAAGCGGAAGTGTCCGCGGATTTTAGAAAAAGGGAAAAAGAGCAATATCGGTCGGTGATTCGAATCTTGTGTTTGGAAGGGAAATCGCGCAGCGAAATCAAAGACCGTTTGGATGCTGTGAACGGTGACTATTCTCCTTCGATGGCGACCATCAAAAATTGGTTTAACGAGTTTTGACGTGGTCGCACGTCGGTTTTTGATGAGCCACGTTCAGGTGAACCGAAAACGGCTACCACGGAGGAAAACGTGACAAAAATCCACGATCTCGTATTGACAGACCGCTGATTGAAGGTGCGCGAGATAGCTGATATAGTAGACATTTCAAAAGATCGCGAAGGTTATATCCTGCATGAAATTTTGGGCGTGAGAAAGCTGTCGGTGCGATGGGTGCCGCGCTTGCTCACTCCGGACAACAAGAGCAACCGTGAGACCACTTCAGAGCAGTGTTTGACGCTGTTTAAGCGCAATCTGAAGGGGTTTCTGCGTCGTTACGTGACAGTCGACGAAACATGCATCCACTGGTACACACTAGAGACCAAGGAACAATCGAAACAGTGCACTTCACCCGGCGAACGTGCTCCGAAGAAGGCGAAGACTGTCCCATCTTCCGGAAAGGTGATGGCCACCGTTTTCTGGGATTCACAAGGTGTGATCCACATCGATTACCTGGAGAAGGGCAAAACGGTCACAGGACTGTACTATGCCAAATTATTGGGTCGATTCGACGTTGAATTGAGGAAGAAACGGCCCCACTTGGCGAAGAAAAAAGTGCTCTCCCACCATGATAACGCACCGGCGCACACCTCCGCCCTCGCCGCGGCCAAATTGGGCTACGAACTGCTGCCCCATCCACCGTATTCTCCAGATTTGGCCCCGTGCGACTTCTTTTTGTTTCCAAATTTGAAAAAGTCACTCGCCGGGCAGAAATTTCAGTCGAATGAGGAGGTCATCGCCGCCACGGAGGCCTACTTTGCAGACCTCGAGAAAACGTATTTTTTAGACGGTTAGTTAAAGAAGTTGGAGCATCGCTGGGTTAAGTTTATCAAGCTAAGAGGAGACTATATTGAAAAATAAAACGCCATTTCTCCAAAATTTTTGTTTTTCTTTTGTAGGCTGAGTACTTATCGGACCACCCTCGTATTTATTTAAAAAAAACTTATTAGCTATAGAAGTACATGCGATATCGTCGGGGGTTCAGCTCTAATGCCTTCGAAGGAAAGCCAGTAGTCTCGTGAACAGTTCGCTCAAATCGAATTCGGAAGACGTCTGGAATAAGTATCGACCAAAGCCAAAGGAATGTAAGAAGCTTATTCGTAAATCGAAGAATGATTTTTTATAATAGCTTCTGCGAAGAGGTCAAATCTTCGATCGCGACCCACAAGTTGGTCAAAGTCTTCAAGCGAGAAAAACCGACAAAGCTGGATGTACTCGGAAAACCTAATGGTCTATGTCTATGGTGACTGAAACGATGAACACAACTCGGCGTAGCTGGTATATTGCGTCGCGCGTGACACCGACTGGGGCCATTGGATTTGCTGTGCCATCTTTTGATGCCAGGTACTGGTGGGTTATATCCTGTTTTGTTGCAAAAAGGTATAAGACAACCGCTTCCTATTCTGAAGAGAATTTCCACTGCTAGCTTGGCACTTACCTATATATCTATTCCTTGCCGCGTTGTCTTGGTCAAAATAGGGAAAGTAGATTACTCACTCGCCAAAAGTTTTTGTTGTTGCTGAAAAGCATGCCTTCGAATGCATCTTGTTTCCGAGGTGAAACATGCTTCTCAGCGCTAAAAGTCCTGCGAGACTTCGCTTCAGAATCTAGTTGGGAGAATTGAATGCACCCTCGAAAGGAACACGTTCGCGCTGGGCATTTCGATAACATTCAAGGAGCTTTTGATAACGCAACTTTCGACAGTACGTGTAATGCTGCTATAGACGGCTTGGTGTAGGCACTGGTTTTGTGGATCAAAGTACGCTTGTGCACAGGACATTGATCGCTGATGCAGGCCTCGAATGTGTCAAATTTGGCGTAAACATTGGCTGCCCGCAAGGTGGCGTCTTGTCTCCGCTGTTATGGTGCATGCCGGTCGACTCTCTGCTCAATGCTTTCAATGCTTCTGGAATCTCTACCTAAGCCAATGCGGATGATGTTGCCGTTCTCTCTGTCAGTTCATGTTTAAAGACTGTCTGTCTTAAAGCGCAGGCGGTGCTAACTGTAATCGGTGACTGGTGCAGGACTAATGAGCTGTCGGTTAATCCTCTTAAGATTGATATCGTTCTCTCCACGAAAAGGAGAAAAAATGGTTAAATTTTTTGAAAGACGTAACAAAGTGATTTGATGTGAGCACGATTATGTTCGTGCGTCGCAAAACCTCTCAAATCATACTTGGAAATGCTTAAATGTGAAGTCTTACTCCATCTGCTGTATTTTCCAGACTGTTGCTTTTGATAATTGCTTGTTCCGATCGATGATTCATGCCCTCTCCAAGTAGAAGATTAGTTCTTAGGAAAGAACTTTTCTGTCCGAAAGATGTTAAAAATAGTCGTTAATGATGGACTTCCAACTCCCAACTTTTTTTTGGGTCAATTTTGAATAACTGAATTGAACATGCCTCAAAATCCTTCATTCGTTTCAGTTTTCTCAGCATTGCCCGAAGTTGTATGTACATATGTATCTACAACCAGGGATTAAAGTCAATGTGTTGCAAAATCAAATTTCAAGTACAAACAGGAGCATACCGCCAACCAGACTCCCACGGGAAAGTGTTTGTATTTTAAAAATTTAACGATGCCATTCATTCCCGTCCCACTCGTGCGCGATGCCCATTTGAATGAATCAACCTAAGGTCGAGTGTATCCACATTCTGTTCCTTCCACCCATCATTTTCCTGTTTTCCCACCCAAGCTCGACGACTTTAATTGAATTTTTAACTTAGGTATACACGGAAATGATTTTCCCTCATTTTCACGATGAGAAAACAAGCGCACCTTCCCCATTCGAGGCAAACAACAAAACTATCCGGGGAGTAGTGCAACAAATATTTGTGCTCTACCTGGTGCTACAGTGAGGCAAAGCTCGTGAGTAAACAAACCTGGTATACTCACTTCATCCACTATGTACTAGACCCATCATCGCCACGTCACGTCGTCGACGGTATCATCCTTATGACGCGATGACTATCATCACTCACGTTCTCGTCGTTCACATTGTCCATGTCGCCAACATCACAACTGCTCTCAGTCAACGTCGTAGTCGTGGTCGTCATCAGCGTCCAGCCGAAAAACGCATCCGGTCCTTATGTCATTCCATTCCTAGAGGAGCTACAGTAGAACGTTTTACAGCGCAGTCGGTCTTGAATTCACTCTGCAGCGAATGGCAAATATTTTGCTCGCAAAATGTACGTTCCTCCGCTGAGGTAGAAATAACACAAAGTGTTTGCACTGTTTCATTGTTATTTCAATTAAAATGCTACTTCACTATGTAACGTTGGCTGCGAGGATGACGACTCCGGCCAGGATGACAATGGTAATGCTAACGCTATCGCCGATGACAACGTCAACGACGGAGCACATTGTATGAGAATACGGCGACATGGGCGACAGTAAGGAAAACTTAATCTCCTAGTCAGCGCCAGTTAGCGCTATAGGATTAAGCTCAAGGTAACTGCCAACAATCGAGGAGCAGCGAGATGTACAAAGGATGTATGATGCAGGACGTCAGTGTACCGGGAACGTCTGTGCATATGCATATGACAACGCTCTGATTGGGTGGATAATCCGACCAAGTGCGTTTAGCACGGCGGAAGTGGATGCTTCAGCAAGGATATGCCAAAAACGATATCGTAAGAGCTATAAGGTGATTAACTTCCCGACTGAGGGTTGGTGTTCAAGAAACATCATCGATTGCACTTTTGCATATCGGAAAAAGGTGCAGAGTTTAACGATATGATACTTGATGGGTAAAGGACGACGCTGTAAGAAGGATCTATTGATTTAGTGTACATCTGAAACCAATTGCCTCCGAAGCGCAGATATGTATGTATATAAGTTGCAGAGCTAAGCGAAAAATTAAAATGTCTTCCCACATATACTCCACAGGATGTTGGGACACTAGAAGTCTTTGATTTATGGTTTGATTTATAGTGACTTGTTTATTCTTCCAAGAGCCATTGTATTTTGCAAGATCTGCAAGTTCAGAGCTACTTCTAAATTGTTTTATCTCCCTGCCGCCTTTGAAGGACAATAAAAAGCAGACGTCCCGGGACATTCAAAAATTCCTATCTGAATCTAATTGGCCTCAACAAAGTGTCACTGGGATCCCGACCGAAGCAGTCTATCATCAATTATACCCACTCAACAGGGACACAGGCAAAGCCCAAATATCTACGGCTGAGTGTGTGTAAAACGTCGTGTCGTATACCACCGCATATCAATAAAAATAAAACATAAAATCTTGCATGGAAATTACGTTCGCAACACTTTCATTTAGGAATTGAATAAGTAAAATAATCCGTGCGCGGTACCTTGTCCGTGATGGAGCAATTAAGCTTTGCACGGATAATCGCAGACTGTCACGCAAGACTTTTGCACGTCCGTGCCACGCTCTATGCTATTTTTGAAATTACTTTATTGGCATTTGAGTGGGAATTGACATTGCGCTACGTTCCTTTCAATGTCCTTCGACGTAAAGAGATTTTAAATATTTACGGATGCTCATTCCATTGGTAATGAGCATATATTTGGGATCCAATTCTAGGGCAAAGGTTACCCATGACGACGATGTTTGTGAATTCGACCACATTTTAAGGTCACGGATGCATATGGCACTAGGGTTAAACAGGAATAAATTATTATATTTAAGCAGGAACCTCTCAGTTGTTAAAGGAGTTTCCTTACCAGGACAATCGCTGTTGGGCTTCTTTGTCATTTAAATCTGGCATTGTAGACTTATCGCTTTGTCCCAATGGAAGATGATTCTAAAGCTCTTATAAAACTTACATTTTTATTTAGCTCTCGACACCAGATCATCAGCTTATAAACACCAACCCAACCTCGATAGCACAATGACCTTTTTAGAGATTCAAAAAACCAAAAAAAAAAAACCTTTCCAACTCATTACGAAAATAACTTTTCTACAGCTTCAGAACTTTGTCCAAGCTCTCGGCAATATGGCTTCCAAAAAAAAAAAAAAAAACCTAGCCCTTGACCTATTAAGCGAAACCCCAATATCTACCACAAAAACTTTACCCACCACCCGACCACACTGTCATATCATTCAATTATTCTATTGCGACATATTTTTGTATCACCCGTAAGCCTAAAAAGTAAAGCAACTTTCGCCGTTGTAGCCTCTACCTACATTCATCAGCAAAAGGGTCGCCCGTCCCGGAATTCCAAGTGTTGGGCGGTGCGGACATAGCAATTGAATAATATTTGGTGTTACCCCCATTAAATTTAATTGTTTGCAAAACATCTGCTGCCGGGCCGGTTATGGAGGTTTGTGTAACCCGAATGGTGAAACCACTGGACTTTGCGACAAGTGGGTCAGGCACCTCTTTATAAATATTTTCCGAATCGACCGGAATCCCCGGGGACGAGGTATGAAAAACATTCCGAATGCCTCCGAGAGAGGACGATTGGATGACAAGTGAACACTTGGACTCGTGTGGTTGTGTGGGGTGTTGCTTTCGGCGAAATGGCGGAGAAAGGATATGTCGTCGTTGTTGAAATATTTATTTTTATTATCAGTCCTATTAGGCTGAAGACGTTTTGTTTTTGCACAGTCTGTTGAAATTATGTTGTTGGAGAATTGAAGGCACACGAGTCGAGTATCAAGGAATTTTGGTTCGAGTTGGACGGGTAGGCAAAGTGTCCTTTGCAAGTATGAGCACCTTCGGCAAATAGCTTAATGGCTTTTATGGGGTTGAGTTAATGTTAATAAGCTGCTGACCTGAGCATCTTAGCACGTCTTCATATTCGAGGTTTTCTACCAAGATTTGTGGGAAGGCTAGGGGTATAAGGGAGATAGGTACACAATGGTTTTGTAATTAGAGGTTTTGATTGAATGACTCATTATTCTGTCATTTGTCTAAAATATGTTTTAATTTATGGCATTCATTGAAGTCGAATGATACAGGCTTTAACCAAACTAGGGTTGCTAAAATAATCGGAAAGTTAGAACACTGGAAACGTCTTAGAAAATTACCAATTAACGAAGCCGACCAAGGCACTCCTAGGTAGAATTTATATAAACTAGTACAGATATGACTCCAGTTTAACGTGGCTGTGTCGATAGCGAGTTATCCTAAGTAACGAGCATGGTAAAGAAGGACGCCCTCCGAAAGGATCGGTTACATCCCTTCTATGCCGGCAGCGTTGACAACCAAAATATTGCTTCACTTTTCAATATCCTCGTCACTTATGTTCTCAACCATCCCTCGGTGAGCTATTGTCACGGAATGTCGGGTATCGCCTTACCGATCCTCATCACTATGAACGATGAGTCACAGGTCTACATCTGTTTCTGTGCGATCATGTCCCGGATTAAGGTAAACATCATGCTCGACGGAATTGCTATGACGCAAAAATTTGTGCATCTCACCGAAGCACTCAGTTTCTATGATCCAGAGTTTTATGAATACCTCAAGGTGCAACAATCGGATGATCTCCTCTTCTGTTACCGATGGCTGTTACCAGAACTCAAACGTGAGCTTCCCTTCGAACGGTACCGCTAATCTATCCTGGATCAGTCCACATCGATCAAAGTGCAGGAGTGCTTCTGGCGGAACAAAGGCGTTAAGGCGAACTTTCTCGTGGTGATCAGGTTATTGACCGAAGTCATTGCTACTCCTTGCGAATGCTCGAGGAACAATGGAGCTCGCCTAAATACGAATCGCTGACTATTGAACTTGCGCCCTCCGAGAAGGAATTCGAACCAGTACTATTTGAAGAGCCACCGCCTGCTAACTATTGGTATTTAATAGCCAAACTGAAAGAGAATCCCTATACAAAGATTTATGCGCTTCGTCGTCAGAGCTCATCAATGCCGCTTAGTTCGACGGGTTCTTCCCAAAACAAATTCGCCGGGAAAAATCTCTAAAATTTCAAGGCGGAATCCTATCGTTTCCAAAGCACATCAAAGTCTCGATGAAACAAAGATTCTGATGTTAATGAAGCAGATGAGTGAGGACGAGAAAGCCGCGTCAACAAAATTCGATTTCGAAAATGTCAATGAACTTCACGACAAACCAGAAGTGGATGCAATATTGTTAAAAACACTCAGGTCGACGACGTTAATGACTTTTTGTTTCACCCAACGAATCCGTTTATAGAAGATGCCACCAAACAGAACCGTGGCGAACCGATTCCACTTGCCTCAAGAACTCCAAATGCATTTCGTCAGGTGGACACTTCAAGGAATTAAAGGAAAAAATTGTCGCCCACAAAAGGGCAGTTATGGGAGGAATTGACAAATCGGAAAGCACAACGGATATATTTTTGGCGAATAACGAGACTGACGCGAAACCAGGTAAAGACCAGCAGAAGATCATACAAAAGTTCAATGAATTCCTTAACCTAACATTGATGAATCAAACATGCATTCCCTGTTTAAACTATCCCGCGGCATAACTCTCTCAGAGACTTTGAGTGATCCGAATATTCAGTACCCACCTTCTGCACCATCGATGTCTTCCACCAAGCTGCAGCTCGATCTGAAAAAGAATTGTTAAGAGTTTCCCCCACGCTTCGTAATCGACAGGAACATAACGCCCGATGATAGCCAGGATACTGGCTATACTCCTATATACTCTTATCCCTTGTCTACGGCAATGATCCGTGAGCTGTGACTGGAAATGGAAAACTTGGATCGCCAAATCGATCGTCCTTATGGACGTACGACAGCCGACGCGCAACTCGGAAATCGAGTACGAATAGTTCGACTGGATTTCCATGGACTTCGTGGACGACCTCAAGGAGGAAGAGATCATTGCATGTCCCGACATCAATGATTTAATCGTAAGAATATTGACGCCGCTCATCGTAGCACATGCAGCAGCATCAGATCGGATGTTTTCATCTGGGAGAATCCTTTTCACCAGATATCCAGCAATTCGAGCTGCAATTTCAACGAAATTATTGATCCAAATGAACCGCTGTTACAAAACCAATACAAAGTCCAAGCCTGCACAGATGATGTGGTCCCCTTCACACACACAGCTAAACAACGTGAAGGAAAGTTTAACCCTTAGATGCATAATGTTCCATATGTGGCACAAACAAGTTTCCGTCCAATATTTGAGCTTGGAGACATTATGTTGGTACAAATAACACACCATATCATGTCATCTACATATATCCATGGACGCATTATATGTGCAGTTGTTGATTTTCTCTTATAAATATTTACAAAATTGACATAGCGTAATTGTTGTACAGTGCATCTCTTTGTTAGTGCAAATCAGTTGAGCGAACATCGTCTAACATTATAATTTTGTATAGTTAACTATTACAAAAAATATTTTTAGTAAGTTTATAGCTTACTGAATCGGGGAATAAACATATAATAATTCACGGTAAGTTTTTTACCACTTTTTTGAGCGACTGTTTGTTTGTGCCATATATGGCACATTATGCATTCATGCATATACGTATTTGTAATGTTTCTTAGTTGGGAAAAATGTCTGCTGTAAAATGTGGCTTTTATTTCGGCGTTTTAATTCTATCTTCAACTGCAATATACCCAAATTTAAGAATTTATTGAGATAGAGATATCGGCCTTGATATGGTAAAGAATTTTATGACACTAAATTGCTTTGAAAAAAATCATTCTTTACACTTCAATAATAATTCCAAAACGATAACTAAACAAACTTCATCAGATTTTGACAAATTTTATAAAATTCGTAGTTATTGAATGATTCAAAAGGAAATGTCTATCAATTCACCTTTCCGCCGATGAACAAGTTTGTGCATCAAAAACCAAACATCATCTGAAGCAATACTTCAATATATTTTTGTTTTATATAGTGTGTCTGGTTCTGCATACAATTTTGAAGTTTACACATGTCTCGAAGATAATGCTGCTGAACGTGTATAACACAAAGAGCCAGATTTAGGATCAAGTAGCAATATTGTGTAGTTGTCGAGGAGTAACCCGGGCATGCAAGATTGATTTGATAATTTTTACACCATCCTTCAGCTTCAGTATTATTTGGCAAAGTTGGAATACTTTCCTTGGAAACAATGAGGCGGAACAGGATACCAAGTTGCAAACTACCAAGCGATGATGAAATAAAGAACGCAGCTAGAGAGGCCTCAGTCGAATTCGTGCTGATTTTGAAGGAACATCTATGTATTTCCAATTTGACATGTAAAGATAATGGATGCGTCAACATAGTATCTACCTTTGTTTGAACTGACCTGAAGGAAATTATAGAAAGGTCCGGTAGAAAAACTAAATCCTACATAACAATAAAATTTCCGGCTGTAATAAAATAAAATAATCGATATATGGGAGGGGTAGATTTGATGGCCAGCTTTATCGGAAGGTCTACTATTTCTATGAAATCCAAAAAGTTGTACCTATATATGTGCATTTTCTATCACTTGGTCGATTTGGCTATTATAAATTCGTGGCTCCTCTATAAACAAACTTCGGATCACAATGACATAAATTTAGTTCGCTTTCGAAACGAATCAGCAAAGACCTAGTGCAATATTTGTACCAGCTCACAGTCTTTGTTAAAACGTGGAAAGCCTGTTTCTTCACTTCACCTTCAACAAGTGTGATGGCGTCAACCATACGCCGGTTCGCGCAGGATCAAGAGTTACGATCTTATGATGTTTGTCACACAACCTGGACGGGGTGTAGATGCTTTGAGTCGAAGATGTTCTTTCATCACTCTCCGGGGTGGTTGTCCTAGATATGATTCGGGAGGTTCGACTAAATTTGTTGCGTTGGTTGTAGTTCATAGGAAATTTTTCTTTATTTCCATGTCATTAAGGTATGTCATTGAAAATGCACACACAGGGTATGAATTTTGAAGTGATCTTATACTCGTCCTGTGAGTATTATGCCTTCGTCAGCGTTCTTTTGATCATCTTTCACTCACAACTTATGTTGTTGAACAATTATTCCGTATAGAAATTGTTCTTGGTTATGGACAGACTTGAAATACAAACCTTAACAGTCGGTGATGATTACCATTGCACCACGACCACCCCCAAATGTTGGGGTCAGTTCTCCCAAATCCGAGGTGTAAGTTCCCATCATGCAAATAGAATTTTTTTTTTAACATGTCGCAAATGTTCAACATTTCATGAAAAGTAGATATTTCTATTAATGTACATTAACATATGTATGTACATATTATAATATTACGAAAAAATTAAATTTGAATTATTAACAATATTAAAACTTTAGCAAATCAACTGGGTTCTAGTTTTAATTTTTTGAAGGCTAAATGCATGATGTGCCATATTTGGCACAAACTATATTTTAGCAAATTATTAACATTTAATTTGACAAAACTAAAAATTATTGATGAGGAAGTGTTTCTATAGCCAATACTTAGTCAGGATAATTTTTAATCCAAATTTGGAAAAATCATGCATCTAAGGGTTAACCAGTTAACCAAGAGATGCTTGTTTCTCGCCACAATTCTAGGTCGTAAGTCTCGTCTTCAGCAGAATGCCATACACTCCAAAGCGACACCGCCTACACTTGAATAACTTATTCCAACATTCATAAACACGGATAGTATACCTATATGTATATAAATTATATTTAAAATCAAATCCAAGTCTGAACGCTTGTTTCCAAGAGATGAACATTTTAACTAAGAATTAGCTTTAAATGAAACTTTAATTCGTAGTCGTAAAGCAAGATATGATCCTTGCGCGAATGGGTACAATGATTTCTTTTTTTTTTTGGTTTCCTCTCCGGGTGCTGTTCGATTTTTTCTACACACCATTCCGTTCTCATCCTTCAACGCTTGTATTCTATCATAAACACCATTTTACCATGCAGCGCTACTCTGCGCAATAATACGTCGAAGCTATAAAAAAATTATAAAAGTTAATGTTCTATTCATCAAACCTGGCGCGAGCTGCATGAAATTTTCGGCTAAAATGATCGTCCAATCCAGAGAATTATTCAACGAATCATCCGAAAATCGGTTCGGCTGTTGATCGAGCGGTTGAAAACGAGCGACGTTGAAATGCGCGGTCAAGCGAAAATATTGGTTCTATTGCTGAAAGTGTGCTGAAGACTCAAGCCTTCGATTCGACGTCGTGCACATAGAGCATGTGAAAAACCACCTTCAGTGGAGAAGTACAGTTTTGGTTGAACTACTTCGTCAGTTAGCCAAATTGCCCAATTTGGGGAGATTGTAATCCACAGCGGTATCAAATAAATAAGCAAATATACGGGCTTTGTCCAAAAAATAAGCTGAATTTCGATCTTTGCGCCATGATTTATTTAATTATTTATTTATGCATCAAAGGATATACATCTTTCGACTACAATTAACCAAAATCATTTTCAATCACATATCATTGAAAAAATTTTAACATAAATCAATTCATTTGAAAGTCGACTTCATTGTAAATTGAATTAACAAGTGACAAAGAACGGGTTACGGGTTCATTTTGTCCATAGTTCGTACTATGACTAGGAATCATAAAGAGAACGTCCCAATTTATTAGACTTCTCTCAAACATAAAATGGTATAAGAGTCAGCAATTCTGAAGAATTAATTCTGCTATCAATAATGTCCTTTACGATAAGTACTCCAAGGCTGGCTCTTCGACTTTTCAAAGATTTTAAATCAATTAATGAGCACCTAGATTTATATGAAGGGAAATCTTCAGGCCACCCCAAATTTCTCAAAGCAAGACGAGTAAATCTTTTCCGAATATTTTCAATCCTTTCAGAACAGTTTTCATAAAAAGGAGACCAAATAACGCAACAGTATTCCAGTATAGGTATGATCAAAGATGTATAAATCGTTTTAAGAGTATAGCAATCCCTAAATAAAACCGTGTTACGCTTTAGAAAGCCCAGCAACGGATTTGATAACCTAGTATCAAAAATAAATAACACCAAGATCCTTACTTCATTAACAATTGATAAACTTTTATTAGCAAGACTGTAAGTAAACACCATCCTAGGTGTTGACGGAAAGCTCTAAAAATCTTACACTTGGAGATATTTAACTCAAGATGATTGTTTTTACACCACTGAAAAAGCTTATCTGTGTCTTTCTGAAAGTTAAGGCAATATTCTAACGAGGATATTTGAAGAAATAATTTCAGATCGTCTGTAAACATTAGACAGTTTGCAAACTGCAAAAAGTCCGGAATGTCATTAACGAAAATATTGAAAAGAAGAGGCCCGAGATGACTACCCTGAGGGAGGTCTGATAAGACATCTATAAAGAACGATTGATCATTTCCGATTTTAGCAATTTGTTTCCGATTCATTAAATAAGATTCTAACCATTTGAAAAATCAAACTTAAATCCCATTCTGTCAAATTTCCTAATAAGAAGCTTATGATGGACTCCATCGAAAGCTTTTACGAAATCAGTGTATAAAACATCAACCTGCATTTTATTTTCTAAGGAACAGAGACTAAAGTTTGTGAAAAGACACAAATTAGTTGTAGTAGACCGTCCACTACAAAAACCATGCTGTCCCGAAGTTATAATACCTTTAACTGCAAAATTAAGCCTATTGAATACCAATTTTTCAAAAAGTTTTGGAATAGCTGAAAGTTTTGAGACTGATCTGTAATTCTTTATTAAGTTTTAAAAACCACTCTTATAAATAGGGCTTATGAAAGTTATTTTCCATTTATCAAGAAAAACACCAGTGTGAAGCGATTTATTAAAAATTACTTGCAAATCCTTTAAAAAGTGAAACTGCACATTTTCACAGCAAGAGGGGAGGAATGAAATCCACTCCAGGATTTTTATTTGAATCAAGATGAATTAAGCCGTCAAATACTTCTTGATCTGTAATATCATTATACAGATTTTCAAAGTTTAATATGATGTCTGAATTAAAGTTAGATTTTAAAAAATTAGCAAAAAGATTACATGTGGTTTTGTTATCATACGAGCTCTCACCTTCAATTTTCATAGAATTAGGAAAAGCAGAAACCTTACGTTTCGAATTCAGGGAACCCCAAAAAAAAAATTAGAATTGTATTTTATATTCCTTTCAACTGTACTTATTGTGAATAAAGAAATCTGCTTAAAAAATCAAACTCCCTTCTCAGTTGAATAAAACAAGTTCCGTCTTCAGATTTCTTACATTTTTTAAAAGCCTTGTTTTTAATATTTTCTAAATTCTGAAGCCTTTTATTGAACCAGGGATACTTAATGAACGATCTCTTTTGAACCAGAGGGACGAACTCCTGAACACCTTCGAATAAAAGTGTTTTAAAAATGGAATACATTTGATCTAACGATTCATTTGCTTTAATATATTCCCAGTTAATTGAAGTGTAGTAATTGTTCAGAGAAATGAAGTCAGCCTTCTTGTAATTGAAAGTATAATAATGATCTGTACTTATAGGTTGAAAGTCATAAAATTCAAATATAACAAAAATAGCTTAATGATGAATTTGATTTTTTACTAGAGGTAGACATGTCCCCCAACATATGACCTTGTTAAACGTTTTGGATATTTGGTTTGTTTTTGAAAGATATAAAGGTTAAACATGTTTTGCTGTGCTTGGCGATTTCTTGCTATCCAAGAAAAAATGGATTAAAGGATTTATATTAATTTGACTGTGGCATTTGGCGAGTCAGCTCTGAGCAAAAACAAATGTTTATAAATTGTACAAGCCTTTCATAGAAGATCGAGAAGATCTTACTGATGACTGATATGTATGTACATATATAAGTCGTATGAATTAAGAGTCAGACTCGTTGTTCAATAACATACAATTGTTACAAAGCAGTAAAGACATTCATTATGTTCAGTCTTTAAGGGGGATAGCCACTCTGACGGCCCCAAAAATGAGTGATTTTCAAGAATTTTTTTGACAGGTTTTTTTTTATTTTATTAAGTACACATCCAGTAATGTTTCCACAAATTTTTATTGAAAAATATTGAATAGTTTCAACAATATAAACGATGCCGTGGAGCCTGAAAAGAAATTCCCCCTCCATGGTCGCATCGATTATTCAAAAGCCAGTAATCTTAAAAATCAAACAAAAATTTTATTGTAATTTCTATGAATGTAGTTATCGTTGTACGTAGCTGCTTTTTGATTTTTAACAAAATGGCGACCGATTGAAAATATTTGCATTTTTACGACCGTTTTTTTTTTTCAAACAGTTTAAAAAATAGTAAAAAACTAAATTTTCCAAATCGGCTACCCTTAACCTTAACTAAGATGAACAAAACAAAAAAAAAGTTGGTTCTTTTCTATTTGGACCACTCCAACAGAATCGCTCCAAAAGGAGTGCAAATGATGTAATAATCCTTCCTAAGTGCAATGGAGGACATTTGGGGGTGGGAAAAAACAAGAAAAAAATTTTCAAAAAATTCTGGAAAAAAAATTCTAAAAAAAAATATTTTGGATTTTTTATTTTGATGTACGGCTCTAGTATTCTAGTATTCACTCATATCAGTAGGGGCAATTTTCAGATATCGCTGATTTTGATATTAAGGCTTAATTTGGAATTTTCGTCAACGATATTAATAAATTTCTAGTGAAATTTATGTTGGAAAATTTTTTTTGGAAATATTTCTAAAAAAATATTATGTTTAAAAAATGTGTTCAGCAAAGGTTTCAGCATAGTTCAATCGATTATAGGGTACTGTAGATGAAGAGTATTGACGACATAGGCACCTGCTTGACGATCAGCACCTACCCCGAGCGGAGCAACGAAGTTGCGTGAGCGGGACCTGCCGCATATGAAAAGAGAGTCTAAATCCGTTAATCCCGCGCAGCGGGCCACCCGGGTACTGTTAATTAAGAAAATTGTTGATATTATTACTATTTTGGTGGAGTGGTCCAAATAGAAAAGACCCAAAAATTTAAACATCGGTTAAGAATTGACCAAGTTATTGATGCGACCAGTTTGAAAAAAGTCGTTTCGAGAAAAACGCGTTTAAAGATTTTAGTCCATTTCTCTAGCAATGAAATCATAGAGTAACTGAACATCTGCCGAACTTCTAGGTACTTAAATTGATGAAAGGGACTATTGTATTTTAAAGCTTGCATGACAGAGATTTATATTACAAAAAGAAATTCGAAGAAAAGAGTCCACTACGTCACACAATGTTAAAAACATTAGAGCAAGGGACTGAAAGGCGTAACATTCTGATCCGAAAGTCAAGCGACAAACAGTCGGCCTACATGCTTTCACTAAAATCGCTGTAACTTAGTCAATTTTTGAAATTTTGACTTGCAATTTTGTACACACTTTCATTTAAGATAAAAAAGAAGAAAATGTTTGACCCATCACAGTGGCTATCCCCCTTAAACGATAGTTTCAAATCAAACACTGGCGACGTTTATCGGCTCAGTAGATCCTTTTATTTTGGGCGATAATTTTAATTTATTTGTTCTCAGATTACAGCATTCTCTTCGTCTTATGCGAAGTGTGACAAAATTAGGTTTTTGCATAGTTTCGGTTGGGCAGAGCTATACAATGTAATTGTGGTCTTGACATCACGGAATCCGTACATAATTTTTATTGTGAGGAACTAATCGGGAAATTGCAAGAACATTTAAAAGCAACAAAAAATATAATCGCGCAGTGTTATACATACATTTTTCAAAAGAAGGTAGGTGAAGACATAACGGGTTTTATTATTGAATTGAAGTAACAAGCTCAACACTGCGATATGGAGACTTTTTGGAGAGAGCTCTCATAATCCAATTAGGAATTAAGGAATCAACGTCGTAAGTACCACTAATAGCAAGAGTCGCAAATCAACGTATAGAGGAACAGAGCGCATGGAGCAACGAAGTAAAAAGTCAGCGAAATATCAAATGACAAGCAGAACGTTTTTCGGAAAATTATATATTTTTATTGTAGTAAACCGGGTCATATTAAGAAATTTTGAAAAAATAGAATGCAGCAAAGGCATATTAGGAGTTTAGATAATGAACACAGATGAAGATCAGGAACTTTGTCATCACATAAATAATATTCAGCCTGGCAAAATAAAATCTAAAAAGATAAACGTAATTGTTGAAAATATTAATACAGAATTTGAAGTTGTTATCGGAGCTTGTGTTACTCTAATACATGAAGATGATTATTATAAACAGTTTTCCAAATGCAAAATTCTAAATGTAAACAAAATTTATAAATTGATCTCGGGCAAAAATGTTAAAATTTTGATTAATATTATCTCATTATATGTCGACACATTCCTCAACCCGCCAATCTATTTTTTCCAAGTAATGCACGGGTACATTCACTTCTGTCATTCGCGCAACCTTGCGTTTCCTTTATCTTTTTTCCCATTTTCCTTCATTCCCCGGAGAAGTACATATCACTTACCGGACACCTAAAACTACCAAAAAAGCTGAGTAAACAGCTCACGCGCTCCCACAGTGACCAGGTAAGCTGATAATGCAAAGTAGCCGTAGATATAAGAGAGTGGATAAACTCCACCGCAGTTAGTTATAGATCTGATTGTGAACTGTGCATCTTGTTTGACGAATAAAGTTTTTTTTTCCGCCGATCGGAACGTCTTTTTTTAAGTGGCGCAGTCGGTAGGATCTTGACTATATTTGAAGGATCCATACGAGAACGGACCGGTAAATCGCGTGTGGAAAAATGACGGTTATAAGTATTAACGAGTACCGAGTTAATAGTTTAACTACGAATCAGTTAAAACTCAACGTCGGACCCACCCCACAAAAATTACCTGATCACATACTTTCACGAAAGAAAAAAAAAAACCAACGACAACAAGATCACCACATCTCAGTGATATAACTCAAAAAAAAAAAAAAAAAATAAGAAATAAATAAATATATAGAGAAATAAAGACGTTCTCTCTTTCTTGTGGTCTCGCCTTTAATATCTTTTGTGTGTGCATCCAACCCCTTAGTTACCAAAATTAAAATCAAAGACAAAACACTGAAATTTTGGCCGAGAATTCCAGAAATGGAACAACAAAGCCTAGACCGACTAATACAGGCTATTGAAGCCTTAGCGACACGTAACCAAGTGCAAAGTCGCACAGTGCAAATTCTCAAAGAAATATCTTATATCCGGGAATTCAATGGTGATAGTGGGGCATTGACCCAATTCTTAAATGTAGTGGGAAATCACATTAGTGCCGTAAATGAAGCGGAAAGACCAGAACTGTGGCAGGCAATTTATAACACGAAAGTAATCGGACCAGCAAAGGACTTACTGCTGCACAACAAAGCAACAACATGGGAGCAAGCCAGGGACTTCTTCAAGCAGCACTTTCGACCCCCTATAAACTGTAAGGACATTACAAGGAAAATAACTGACCTCAAAGTAAGTTCCATAGCCGACCTTAACACAAAAATAGAAGAATTAATTCAAAATGCAAACTCCTTTGCAACGTATCAAACTAATCAAATAGAATCTAAAAATACGTTTTATACATTAATAGTAAATAGAATCAAACAGCTAGCAATAGGGAACTTATCTAGGGATATTAAAGACATTTACGACCTCCACAGAATTAAGGACATACTGTACACTTATATAGGGTACGACGAAGGAAATATAGAGAGGGATGTTAAAACGAACAGACCATACAATAGGACAAACTAATACCACAGACGACAGGTACCGACCAACCAGGCAAATGGCTCAGGGTCAGCCCAGATAGGAAGACAGCCAGGACAGTACAGACAGAGTAACGACAATTATTTTAATAGGAATAATAGGCATGTAGGGCACCAGACCTTTAACCCTTCGGGACAAATCCGAAATGCAGCCCAATACCCAACACCAATGTCTGTCGGGCAAATCTCAAATCAGACGGTTAATCCAAGTAGTCAGGAGGAGGTTCATAACATCGAACCAGATTTTTTTATAAACTAGGCCTCGGAGACATTCATTGACTTGACAATTGACGACATTAAATTAATAGCACTAATCGACACAGGCTCGACAATGAGCATAATAAATTCCGACAAAGTAGACTGTAGTAAATATAAGTTGATTGACAAAATAAGATTGCGTTTACAAACGATAAACAATGTAACAACGGAGATAGTAGAAAGAATAGCGACAAACATATCAAAAGAATTTAATTACAGTCCAAGGGGTGCCATCAAATGGTACAAAAGAAATTTAGGAGACAAACCCTATGATGTCCTCATTGGTATGGACTTACTCAATCAAATTATCAAAACTATAGATTTTGATAATAAGTGTCTCGTACTTAATAACGGTACCAAAATACCCCTATATTCTGTGAACCCCGAAAGAAACTTGACTGCTTCGAGCTTATTTCTGATGAGAAGGAGATAGATTTAAATCACCTTAACGGAGAAGAAAAACAGGAAATTCAAAGATTATTAGAACAATTTAAAAGTCTAATATACAGAGAAGGCAATCAACTAACGAATACATATTCTATTACTCATGAAATAACTACAACAACCAGCCAACCAATTAACTCGAAACTGTACAGACTGCCCCCGAAACACGAAGAGGAGGTACGAAGGCAGGTACAAGAAATGGAGAAGCAAATCATTATTAGAAAATCAAATAGTAGATACGCCTCCCCTATTGTACTAGTAGCAAAGAAACCAGATGGCACAGGAGAACAGAAATTCCGATTGTGCGTAGATTACAGGAAGTTAAACGACATCACGGTAGACGACAAATACCCGCTACCAAATATCTATGCCATACTTGACAAACTGGGATGAGCCCAGTATTTTTCATCATTGGATCTCGCAAAAGGGTATCATCAAATTAAGATGAATAAAAGGGATATCCCGAAAACGGCATTCGTAACACCAAATGGATTATACGAATATGTAAGAATGCCGTTCGGTCTCAAGAATGCGCCAGCAACCTTTCAAAGGTTGATGAACGACATTCTCAGGGACCAAATCAATAAAATATGCGTCGTCTATCTTGACGACATATTGGTCTTCTCGACCAGCCTTAAAGAACATATTCAATCCCTAAAAATCATATTAACAAAACTTTCGGAACACAACTTGAAAATTCAATTCAGTAAATGCTCCTTCCTTAAAAAGAACACCGAATTCCTAGGGCATGTGCTAACAAGCGAGGGCATGAAGCCCAACCCTAATAAAATCAAATGCATACAGGACTTTCCGCTACCTCAAACAGACAAGCAATTAAACGGATTTCTAGGGGTAACGGGTTTTTACAGGAAATTCGTGAAGGATTACGCAAAAATCGCTAATCCCATGATAAAATACCTAAAGAAAGGCAAGAAGATTAACATAAAAGACCCAGAATACATCGAAGCCTTCGACGCCCTTAAGCGTAGTATAACCAAACACCCTATTTTGAAATTTCCCGATTTCGATAAACCATTTACAGTATGCACCGACGCCAGCAACTATGCGTTAGGAGCGGTTCTAATACAGGAAGGCCAACCGGTGTGTTACGCTTCAAGATCACTGAACGATCACGAGAAAAATTACTCAACCACGGACAAAGAGTTCTTAGCAGTTGTATGGGCGATCACATACTTTAGGCCATATTTATGGGGCCAGAGATTCCAGGTAGTTACAGATCACTTGCCAATCAAATATTTGAACAAGAGATACACGGGTAAAGAATTTAGCCAGAGGAATCAAAGGTGGTTACTTAAACTCCAGGAATTCCAGTTCGACATCGAGTACGTGAAAGGGAAAGAGAATAAAATAGCAGATTTCTTTTGTGGAATTCCTGAAGATATTGGAAAAACCAACACCCAAACCGTAAATAACCTATCCGATAACGCTACGATTCACTCACAGGAACAGCAATTACTAGACCACATACCCATAAAGGAAACCATAGTCAACAAATACAAAACACAATTAATACTAGTCAATGATGCCGACAAGGAGATGGAGATTCTTCATAACAGAAGAATAATATTTGTTGATATGACTAGAAATAAAGAATATTGGACAGATTTACTAAGAAGATACATAAAACCAGGTCTGACCGGAATATACACCGAATTATCATACCCCGAGTTCAATAAAATTCAACAGTTGTTAATAGAATTGTTTAACCACGATAACAAAATAAAATTTATAAAAACAACTAAAAGAGCCAAAGAAATTAGAACTCTCGAGGAAGCCCATAAACAAATCTCGCTCTATCACACAAAGGAAAGTATGCACAGTGGAATAATAGAAACATATCATACCCTTTAGAACAAAATTTACTACCCCAAATTAGTTAAAGAAATCACAAAAATTATTAACAACTGTAGAGTATGCCTAGAAACAAAATACGAACGGAACCCAATCAAACCGAAGTACAAAATAAGCGAGACGCCTCGTAGGCCCAATGAGACTCTTCACATGGATATTTACTATTTCATGAAACACCCATTCCTCACGCTAATAGACAAACTTACTAAGAAAGCATATTCATACTATCTACCTAATAAAAACTCGACTAAGAAAATAGAGGTACTGGAGGAACATTTTTCGAAGTTTGGCAAACCAACAAAAATAATAACGGACAATGAGTTTAAATCAGAAAATTTTAAGGAATTTCTAAACGAGCAAAAAGTCGAATTACATTTTACCAAGCCTAACACCCATATAGGAAATAGCGATATAGAAAGGTTCCATTCCACGTTACAAGAAAAACTAATTACCATGAGAAATTCAGATTTATCCCTTATTCAGAAAGTTCACAGGGCAGTTAGTAATTATAACAATAGGTATCATTCCACTTTAAAAATGTCTCCCGAGGAAGCAATGTATGCCGACGTAGCTACTCTTGTAAGGCAGGTACAGCTAGGAAAAGAGAAAAGAACCCAGAAACTAAACCAGAATAGGGAAGTATATAAAGAAACAAGAGAGGTCATACCAGTCAAGAACTACAGAAGGAATTACTTCAAAAATGAGCCTAGATACAGGATTAAGAAAATGGACAGAGAACATCCGATAAACATTAAAAGACCACGCTTATTTGCAGATGACGGTATCAGTGTATCTAATACTCACGACAATGACAGCACAGACTCTAGCGACATTGACAATTGACCAATTGACAACAAGAAACGGGTATACCATAATTAATATGGGACAGGCTGAAGTAATTCAGGACACCAAGACTATTTTACATATTATTAACACCAAAGAAATAATGCAAACTATTAACACGTTCGCTGAAAATACCAGAAAGCTTAAAATAGATAACGATCCAAGTATAAAACGACAAATAGGAACACTGTATGCTAAAATAACAGCCATAGAACCGGGAAAAAGACAAAAAGGAGGACTGGTAAACGTCATAGGGATAGGACAAAAATGGTTATTTGGGACAATGGACGACAATGACAGACAAGAAATAACAGATCACCTCACAGTATTAGGAAAATATCAGGAAAATTTAGCAAGCCATCTTAATCAACAGATAGAAATCAACCTACATCTAAATAAAAGTATTTCCCATCTTAAATCAGCAATAGAATCAGATAGAAAAGAATTAAGCAGATCATACGTAGAATTAACAGAGAACGAAAGAAGACTTATCCTACAACAGCTCAAAATAGATCAGTTAGTAAAATTAAGGATGCTAGAAGAAAAGTTAAACCAAATAATTGATAACATAGCCTTAGTTAAACACGGGTTAATACACCCTAGCCTGTTTACGACAGAGGAAATAAACGAGACAGGACTGGACTTCTACAAACTAAAAAATGTAAAAGTAGGACTACTTAAATACAATGTAGATACCTTATTATTAGCAATAAAAATTTCGGATAAATACCAGCAAGTTGACCTAAAATTACTAACAGCAATACCGACAGACAACAAAACAGAAATAGAAGAACGAGACCAGTACCTATTCGAACTAAATAACACAAAATATGAATCCCTAGATAATGTTCAATATGTAAAAGATCTTAAACCTCTTCAAAGCTGTATTGTAAACAAAAATTGTAAAACAAAGCGAAATGAATTAATAGAAATAAAAGAAATTGACGATAGCACCATAATTTGTAAAAATTTAAGAAACCAAGAGATAATTAACAATTGTGATGACAGAAAAATAAAACTAAGTGGAAACTATCTAATAGTTATTAACAATTGTACAATTAAAATAATGAACAAAACATTTACTAATTCCAATATAAAATGTAAAGAAAGATTTTACTACTATGATGAAATTAACTACAATTTCACTAAAAATGTAAATTTCGTAAAACTTATTAAAATTTCATAGAAATGTAAGCTACTTTGCAAGCTCAGCCGTTACCTGTATCCTGATCATAATCATAATTTTCATTTCAAAATTAGTAAAGAAAAATAAAAATCTTAAGATATCAATTAACACACATGTGAAAATAAACAACCCCCTCGTAAAATCCAGGAGAATTTTGATCTTAAGGGGGGAGAGGTTACATACTCGACACATTCCTCAACCCGCCAATCTATTTTTTCCAAGTAATGCACGGGTACATTCACTTCTGTCATTCGCGCAACCTTGCGTTTCCTTTATCTTTTTTCCCATTTTCCTTCATTCCCCGGAGAAGTACATATCACCTACCGGACACCTAAAACTACCAAAAAAGCTGAGTAAACAGCTCACGCGGTCCCACAGTGACCAGGTAAGCTGATAATGCAAAGTAGCCGTAGATATAAGAGAGTGGATAAACTCCACCGCAGTTAGTTATAGATCTGATTGTGAACTGTGCAGCTTGTTTGACGAATAAAGTTTTTTTTCCCGCCGATCGGAACGTCTTTTTTTAAGTTGTATAAAGATATGAAGTTTGAATTGGAAGTAGTTGTAGTATATACGGAAGTTTATTTTGGCCCATTGATAGTTAGAGATTGGTTAGAATAATAGAATAACTAGAATAACTCGGTTATTAAAGATTGAAAGCGGAGATTATGTTGAAAAATTATGCATATACAATATTTTGTAAAGCGAATAATGTTCCATTTGGATTAAGAGCAAAGGTCGAAGAGGAAATTAGACAGCTATGTAATGAAGGTGTGCTGATACCTGTAACGAGAAGCAAGTGGGCAAGCCTATTAGTAATCGTCAATAAAGGGGATGGTTCAATTCGGTTGTGTGTTAACCGCAAGCAAGCGTACCGAACATTTATTGAGTTTGAGCATGGTGCGATTCTTCGGATTGACGACATACTAGCATCGATGGCACAATGGAAGTATTTAATTAAACTGGATTTGACAGCTGAGCATATTTGCAGGTTGAAATGACAGAGAGATCCAGAGAATTACTCACAAACACTCATATTGGACTTTTCCAATTCACGAGATTGGATTTTGGTCTTAAAACAGCACCTCAGATATATTGTTCTATAGTTGATCAAATTCTAAGAAATCTTAAGAAAGTGGTGATATACTTTGGTGATATATGTATGTACTTCAAGGTGTTGGATCAGCTTTCAACGTTCGGGTTCTGGTGAAAATAAAAAAATGCAATTTTTTTTCAGATCGAAATTGATTATTTGGGATATCGAATATCTGGAGAAGGTATTAGGCCGAAGGCCGTAAGATATTTTAATTGTCAGGACTAATGCGGAAGTTGTGAACAATCAGTTAAAAAAAGACAATGCTGATAGGAGAAGGGAAGCAAACTTAGTTATTACAGACAAGGTAGGCATTCGGGATTCGGTAGTTAGAAGCAGAGTCGCAACGCGAAGTATGTCCAAAGGATTGGCAGGCTTAAATATAAATTATAAGTAAGTTGGGAGGAATAATGTGTATGTATGTATATATGTAAGTCGCATGAATTAAGAGTCAGATTCGCTGTGTGTTACTACTCCCTCAATTGTTGCTAAGCTGTGATGACATTCATTAGTGAACAAAATTGTTATAGGGAATCGTCGAGAAATTGCTGAGGATAACCGAGGAGGTATATCGGTTGGGTTATGCCAAACTTTTTCAGATAGTTGGGCATGAAACATGTGTCAGCGAAGTTTGTTCCGAAATTGCTACATTTTACCCAAAAGATTCGTCGCATGCGCACCGTGAAGCTGTTGAATGACGTGAATGATTATCCAGATTTGCTGAAAAGGGTCATCATTTGCGACGAAATATGCTCTTAAAAAAACGCTTACAATGCTTTAAATATTTATGTAATGTAAATACATAAAAAAATCTTCTTGAATTATAGTTAATTGAATATATGTAAGTTAATTGAAATTTTTGTTGCAATAAATAAAAAATAATTTTGCTTAAGTTGTCAAAAGAAAATTTTGCCTATTAGCTCTAAAGTCATGTTTGTAGATATTTCACATTGTTGGGGTAAAATTTGTGAGAGAGATACTGATGCATCTGGAGTGTTGCAAGGTTAAATAGATTTTTAGAATTTTGTTTTTGTCCAAAACTTTTTGAATTAATTCGCATAGTCTTTTTTGGCATCAGGTAGGATTAAGTGTATCCAAAAAAATGGATAACGTTGCATGCAGTGCGGTATGCTGTGAGTGCGTCAACATTTTCCTTTTGTATCATAGAACTAAAGGTGTTACCCATGTAAGTTATGAGGTCGAAATGAGTTAATAAAAGGATGCAGCGGTCTGTAAATAAAGTGTTTTCTTATAAATTTGAAAAATGAATGACCAAAAAAGGAGGACGTTTTGAGCGCCAATTCTGTTTAACTTTAACTAAGGAGATTGAGATAAACTGATTCGGAATATGACGAATATAGTGGGTACAAATTAATTCGGTCCGTTTTCAAAAGATGGCGCCACCTGCAAGTTGTGGCTGATCTTGGAAGCGATTACCTACTTCATTGGAAAGGTGTGACATCTGTCAACAATAATTAGTTTGCATCAGCGTCTGTTTCTGACAACAACATTGTTTTTTGCCTCTTCGAAAATGTCCGGATTTGTCTTAAATAAACAGCATTTGCCGGAAGATTTGATTTTCTTTTTTAATTGGGAAAAAAGTGCAGCTGAAGCCCATCGAATGCAGAAGTTTATGGTGCATCTGCTCCGACCAATAAATCATGCAGAGAGTGGTTTCGACGCTTCAAAAGTGGTGATTTTAGCGTCGAAGACACAGAGCGACTTGGCCAGCCAAAAAAGTTTGAAGATGAGGAATTGGAGGCTTTACTGGATCCGTGCCAAACGCAAAGTGAACTCGCAGAATCGTTGGGAGTGACTCAGCAAACAATTTCCGTTCGGTTAAAGAAATTCGGATTTATTCAAAAGCAAGGAAATTGGGTGCCGTACGAGTTGAAACCGAGAGATGTCGAAAGGCGATTTTTCACCTCGGAACTGCTTCTTGAAAGATATCAAAGGAAGGGATTTTTGCACCGGATCGTGACTGAAGATGAAAAGTGGATATACGACGATAACCCCAAGAAGAAAAAATACTATGCAAAGCTTGTTGAACACGTTCCATCATCGTCTACATCGACGCCAAAGAAAAACTATGAGCTGCTAAAACCAGGCGAAACCATTGATGGGAAACGTTATCGACTACAACTAATGCGTTTGAGCCGTGCATTTCTTGAAAAACGGCCAGAAACGACCGAAAGGCATGACAAGGTGATTTTGCAACATGATAACGCTCGGCCCCACATGGCTGTAGCGGTCAAAAACTGCCTGGAAACGCTGAAATGGGAAGTCTTACCCCACCCGCCGTATTCTCCAGACCTTGCTCCTTCCGACTACTGGCTTTTTCGACGGATGCAAAACGATTTGGGGGGTCACCGGTTCGGGTCTTTTGAAGAAATCGAAGAATGGCTCAATGATTGGATCGATGCCAGAGAGGACTCATTTTTTAGAGATGGTATTCGAAAATTACCAGAGAGATGGGAAAAAGTAGTTGCTTCCGACGGACAATACTTTGAGTGATGTATTATTTTTTTTTTCAATAAAAAAAAATTGTTTGAATACAAAAAAAACGGACCGAATTAATTTGTACTCCCGAAAAAACTTCTTTCCACCTAAACGGATGTAATAGGCGCAAATTTAAATGCAATTATTTCAGAGACAGAGAATTTGTATTTTGTCCGGACAGAAAACTGGAAATTTCTTTTAAAGTCTTAAAACCACGGTTTTCTTCCAAAACATTTGACATTTTGGTTTTTATTTTTCTGCCTATTTTGCAGTCCACTTACATTTCTGCATCGTTTACAATGTCGGTATATGCGGCAAGTTCTAGACCATTCGTTTCCAATTTTTAATTAATTTAGAAAAAAAGCGTAGTTAACCGCCAAAAACACCAAATCAGTTTTTAAATTACATCATTCAAGTAATTCTTTGGCAGTTTTGACGGCAGCAGAATCCTCTTCATCCTTTTCCTCTTTATCCATTAAAGCAATATTAATTAAAAACTTTTCAACTTATTACGTTGGCAACATACCTATTTGTAAATAAGAGAGGAAGAAGGAAAACAATTATTTTGTTTATATTTTACTGGACCACTAAAATTAAATTCAAATTTCAACGTTTGAACATACCTGCTTGCTGCATCCATTGTTTCATCTATAGCAACCCACAACTTCCAGTTTTGCACTTTTGCTTTTATTTTTGCCATAGTTTCCTCATGCAGTTTGTCTGGGTGTCTTCCGCGGAGAGTTTTCTCAGAAGGAGTTTTAATGTTGCATATATTTTTTCGAAAACGATTTCAAGTTTTCATTGCGAATGATGATTGCCCCAGGAATTGTTGCGGTTTTTCGGTCTTTTCTCTGAAAAATTCCAAATGCCAAATGAAATGTTGACGGTGAAAACTTTTTCAGCACAAACCGATTTATTGCAAATTTTGCACAACAGAGCTCTTCAACCTGTTTTAAAGCTTGCATATTCGGTTACGATTTTATTTAACCGATCATTGGTTTTTGCTTTAAGTTTTGGCATTTTCTAAAATTAAGAAAATTATATAAATAGTAAAAACTAGGATATATCTAATTTGTGCTTTTTTGTTTTCACGTATTCTAATATTTTACCCTTAAATTAAGAATTTCTATCAAACTTTGTTTATTTTCCATCTTTTCTTTTTTCCACAAGTTGAACTTTTCACAACCATCTTCTTAAATCCACTGTCCGCAATTGAGATGAGGAATATTGTTTGCGGTGTCGCGTGCCTGTTGAAAATGGGGAAATGATCGCCAATGTTAATGGGCAAATATTCGTTAGCTAGTCGCGTCCTATATATAAACATTAGTTCTGGCGCCATCATTCATGACCGGATTGTATAGCGCACATTTACCCTTTCATGAATGAATGCAAAACAAAAAGTAAATGAAACAAAAATGGCAAAGTATTTTCACAGCTGCGTAGTATTCGCACATGCTCAGATGTCTAGGGAACTCTACCTTACTACTCGCGCAGCTGTGTAAATAGGCAGCCACATAGTGAACAAATTGTACCTGCTGGTGCGCAGCTGTTCTGTGCCCTTCCAAAGTGAAATATGCACAGATATGCAAATATGCCCTATCGAATATGGCTCAAAATGCTTAGCTTTGTATTAAACGTATTTTTGTGTAATCCAATTTCCAATACGACCTCCCAAAAAAACATGCTTTAGCATATTTTCGACTGCACTAGACGTTGAAACCAAGGCTCAATTATCCCAATGGATAATTCGCCAAGATAATTCTATCAAATTTAAAAATTTGGCTCACTATTTTCTGATACTGATACTGATATGCCTATTGAGACAGCAGAACAATTGGAAAAAGAAGCATACGATTTCATCAAATTATGCCAAACACGAAGCCTGGAGCTGTACTCCTTCATTATAAAGAAAAACGGTTGGAAGTAACTATCCAAAAGAAATTAAGGAGTTGTTTAAGATATAAAAGAAAACAGCGGCGTAGGTAGCAACAAACTCGGTCACCTTTGGATAAAACTAGATTTAACAAAGCCGCACAAGATCTAAAGCAAGAGAAAAGGTAATTCGAAACGAAACATTAGAAAAATAGAATACAGAATATTCACTGTGGAAAAGTATAAAATATCTCAAGCGGCAACGGTCAATGGGCTAAGAATAATGAGGAAAAAGCCTTGCCTTTGCGAGTTGCCTAGATAACTAGAAGTTGCCTAGAAA